>CM057452.1:1517815000-1519065000 GCA_016271365.2 Neoceratodus forsteri | reverse complement strand
AATTCAAACACCCAGCTAATCCCACAAAGGAATTTGAGATTAGACAATTCATCATTTGTAATACCACTTTTGTGGTATGCCTGCAACAAGGTTTATATTGGTAGTACCACGAGATCACTTAATACTTGCGTGCAGGAACATTGTAAATGTTAAAACTGATGCTCCAGTGGGTCTTCACTTTGCTTTACACCACAAGTCGTCACCTAATGGCCTTAAGTACATGGGGATAGAATGGGTGCCACCAATGAAGTGTGGTGACAGAATAAACCAGCTTTTAATGAAGGAATGCTAGTGGATTTTCAGGTTAAAAAGTGTTAAGTCTGATGGTCTTAATGATCAATGGGATTTAAAACCGTTCCTCGAGAAAAAATTAGACATTAGTGCTAATATCCTTGACCTTTTGCATATTAATTGTCCTATGTAAAAAATGTAAGATATTTACAATATTACCCTTGACCTTTTGCAATATTTTGGTTACCTCCCATGTAATATACAATAATGTCTGGTTATTTTGAGGTTTCAAAGTTATTGCTGTACGTATATGAGGTAATTGAGTATATTTTTCTAACTTGATCTTTTGGATATCCTGTGACCTCCTAGTAATTTTTCTGTTTGTGCTGCTCTTTTACAGGAGATTCCCTCCACTTGCTGCTTCCTGCTCACTCTCTGAATCTCCCTTTTTGCAAGCATCATGATTTGGTGGCTCCCCAGTCATTAACTGTAAACAGTGATTTATGAGACTAGGGTGATCACTGCTTGGTACTGCAAATTCTTTCTTCCCTCCATTTTTCTGGGTCCGTAATTAACTCTGCCACATGGACCCTTGTAACTTAAATCAACTTGTCTGGTAATAGCCTAAATGATTATTTTTGTTTTGAGGTCCTTTGTGTAGCAGGTACATCTTTTTTGTCTCCGTATGTTTTGATGTGATGTGATTATTTTACCACTGTTTGTGCCATATATATTTTCTTTGTTGGTGAATGGTAATTAATTTCAGGTGATTGTAATTTAATATGGATACTTAAGATGTGTAGTAACTCCTGTAGCCACACCCCCGACAAAGGCTTTTGCCAAAATGCTGGGGTCTGGATCGAATAAAATGCATTTTGCTATAAATTGCTGACTGCAACTGTTTATTTTCTGCCTTGAGTGCTACGTGTGTGGATTCCTAAGTTCAGAGAGTGGAAGAATCAGTACGGAGGTGGGGAGATTGGTTGTGTTCTCTGAGGTACTCCCAGTACCTAGGGCAAGCTCAGCTAGGAAACAAAGAATCAAGGAGTTTAATAATTGGCTGGAAGTATGGTGTGAAACCATGGGGTACGGGATAGTAGGGGAGAGGCGTGGGACGTGGGCTAAAAAGGAACTTTATGCACTGGATAGACTGCATCTAAGTAAGGTGGTCACGGGACTTCTGAAACAGAAACTAGAGGCATACATAGTGACTAAAATTAATTTAAACTGGGGGTCCAGGTGGGTGCAAACTGCAATCACCACACAAGGGAGACCAGAAGGCCTCTCCACCTAGGAAGTCAGGGAAGGGAGTTTAATAAGGGGGAAAGCAGGGGTATGGGAAGGGGAACGGAGGGGCAGGGGTCACATTGGAAAGTAGTACCCTTGAACGCAAGGAGTTTGGTGAACAAAGTAGTAGAGTTCCAGGCGATGATGGCAGAGGGGGAGGTAGATGTTGTGGCCATCACAGAGACTCGTGCCACCCAATACCATGAATGGGACCTCATGATCCCTGGATACAGGGTGCACGGCAAGGACAGAGAGGTGGGGAAAGGGTAGCTATTTATGTAAGAGATGGTGGCTACTACATGCCAGGGAGGAGGGCAAGCCAGAACCCTTATGGGTACAGCTCCAAAATTCCAAGGGAAGGAAAGTTAGATTGGGGGTGATGTACAGATCACCCTCACAGAATGAAGAAACAAGGAGTTGGAGGAGCAAATCAGAAAACTCAGTGGCAATGGTAGCACTGTCATAGTGGGTTATTTCAATCTGCCTGGGGTTGAGTGAAGCACCATAGCTACCTCAAATGCCAGGGAACAGGTACTTCTGGAGACCTTCCAGGACAGCTACTTCATGCACGGGGTAACAGAGTTAACCAGGGAGGGTAACATACTGGACCTTGTGTTGTCAAACGGGGACGAAGTCCAGGATATTGTCGTGCAGGACCCCCTAAAGGGCAACGATCACCACACAGTGTGGTTCTTCCTTAACATGGGCAAGTATGCAGCCAGGACCAGGACAAGAGTGGTGGACTTCAGAAGGGCGGATTTTCCCAAGATGGGCAGCACCTTGGAAGGGCATCTTGCCACAGTCTGCCCAGAGATGGATGCAGAGCAGAAATGGTCCATCATAAAAGGGGTCTGACAGAGGCCACTAACATGTGTGTCAAGACCTAGAGTTAGAAGTCCAGGTCAGAAAAACGAGGTGGCTCAGCAGGGAGGTAGCAGAGAAAGTGAAGAAGAGGAGAGTGGCCTCTGACAGGTACAAGAAAACTAGGCGTGGGGAGGACTAGAAGGAGTACTCGAGGAAATTCAGAATAGTCAGCAGAGCAGTCAGGGTGGCTAAAGCTTCAAAGGAACCAAGACTGGCTCAAGGGATCGGGGAAGGGGAGGATTTCTTCAGGTACATAAGAGAGAAGAGGAGCTGTAAGCATGAGAACGTCCAGATCAAGAAAGAAGGGGGTTGGGCAGAAAGGAAAAAATTACTTACCATAGTAATCTTGTTTCTTCCAAGGTATTCTCCAATATTCACAACTCTTGCAGTTATCCCTTTAAGCAGAGCTGCCCAGAGATGGAATGTATGCTAATGATGGAATCATCATTGGCTCATGCTAATTTTCAAATGCTGCCCTTATCAACTGCCAGTGTTCTACTGCTTCAGATTTCATGGAGAGCCTGCAAGAACAGGACCCGCCAGTAACTACAGCTATCTAATAGTAATAGTTTTATTTATTTATTTATTTAAATGTTTCACCAGGAAGGCACACTGAACAACAAGTTGCTGGTCTCCCGATGCGACCTGGGGAGAGGGGAAATGGGAGGAATACATATATACATACTTATATACATAAATCATATCCTAATACAGTACAATCGTGTCATAGAGATGACAAGATTCATGAAGACAGTACACAGATTATAGCAATGGCAGGAAATACAGGAATTAAACATATAACTGGTAAGGCCGATAGAAATTAAATCAATATAATGAAGTGCGAGTAAGTTTGCGTGAGTGCTATTTAAAAGAATTATGCTACAGTCAATTCAACAGAAGTATGCACAGTCTCGGCTAGGGGTGAGGTGCAAGGGCAGGAGGAGAGCTGATTATGGTAGATGGTAGCAAGTGCAATTAGAGGAAAGGAAGTTATGTAGGGTAGAGGAGAGGGAGTGAGGGGAGAAGGAGTGTCGAATTTGAAGGGGGAGGGCATTCCGGATTTTAGGGAAGCGATGTATGAAAGCAGACTGCCCAGCAAGTGTAGAACAGTGGGAGATCAGAAAGGTGCCAGAGTCAGAGGATCTTAAAACGTGAGCAGGAGGGGACAGGGTAGAGAGACAGCAGGATAAGTACTGTGAAAGAGAGTCTAGCCAGTATTTTGAGATGAGTTTCGCACAGTGAGAGAGGCACCTCTTAGCAAGAGAAGGGAAAGATAAAGAGTGATAGAGATCGCAGTGATGAGTACGTACAGGAGACTCCAGGGCAAAATTGGCATAAAGAGTTAAAAAGAGGATTCAATCTGGATAGGGTGGGTTTGGGAGCGGCACTGTAGACTACATCACAGTAGTCAAAAATAGGAAGAATCATCTTTTGGACAACCTCGCGCCTGGCTGTAATAAGAATGCAATTATGGTTCCAGTATAATGAGTAAAGTTTGGGGCGCAACTTTTTCAGCATGGCGTCAATGTGACCAGAGAAGATGGGGTGTTGGTCCAGCCAAACCCCAAGGTATCTGAAAGAGGAGTTATCCTCAAACCAGGGTGTGGAAGATGGACAGAAAATGGGGAGCCTAGTGAGTCTCTGCCTTGTGCCAAAGGTCATGGAGACTGTTTTCATGGCATCTAGGAAGAGCTGATGTGATGCAAGCCAGTGCTGGAGCTTTTTTTTTTTTTAAACCAGGAGAGACACACTAAGCTGAAGCTTGTTTACTGGTGCGACCTGGGAGCACAAGGAAGTTAAGTGACTTGCTCAGGGTCACACAGTATGTAAGTGGGAGCTGTGGGATTCAAACCCAGGTCTCTAGGTTTGCAGCTCAGAGCCTTAATCCACTGTGCTATACTGCCTCCAAAGCTTATTAAACTAGAGCTATAGTCTGGATTCCACATCAGAGGGAGATTGGCCAGAGTTGAACAAGATGGTATTGTCAGCGTATATGTGTATAGATGAGGAGGAGCAGGCTGACTGGAGGTCTTTTAAAAAGATGGAGAAGAGCAGAGGGCCTAGTGCTGAGCCCTGAGGTACTCTAGTGTGAATTTTATTTATTTATTAAACTCTAGGATTACAAATACCTTTGAGCAAGAACTGCTCGTTTACAATGGTTCCACGTCAAAGGATGGAATGTTAACATACAAACAAAGGTAAACATTAATATAGAGTCTCAAAAAACAGAATACCGTATTTCAAGCAGAGAGACAGCAAAAGGACAGCAAGACCAGATGAGCAACCAGTAGGGGTGGGCAGGCTGAAGGGTCATTGTCGGGGTGGGTTGGTATGAGAAGTGCAAGGTAGAGGGGACAGAAATCTGAAGTGCTAAAAGACGGGAAGGTGTGGGTGAGATAGGGGAGGAATGGAGGGAGGGGTAAGGTGAGAGGGAGGAAAATGGAGGACAAGGATAATTGGCCAGAGGGAGTTTACGGCCACACAATGCCAGGCATGAGTGTAGAGGTTGACTAATTAGGAGAAGCAGTCACATTGGCTGGTAGTAGAGAGGTGAAGTCGTAGTTGCCTTTTAAATGGGCCAAACGTAGTAGCCGAAAGGGATTCCTTGTTGAGTGAATTGAACCACTGAGGGGTCCTGTGGGCAAATGGCCTCTGGCCCATAGTGGTCCGGCATCTGGGGACCTGGAAGGTTTGACTTAGCTTACTTCGGTTGTGCTGGGTGCTGCAGTGGGCAGGCAGAAGCTTTTCAACCCCAGGTGGCATGAGCCCAAGGAAAACCTTTTTGGTTAAGAATTTGGTGAGGAAGAGAGCTGGACTCCACCATCCTACCTGATTGAGAATGACTTGTGAGATAGGTCCTGAACCAGTTGGTAGCAAAAAGCGAGAGTCCAGCTGATGCGAGTGCTTGAAGGAGCAGTGAGTGGGAAACCGTGTTGAAAGCCTTGGCGAGGTCGACAAAGATGGCAGAGGTGATCAGGCCATTATCCATTCCGGTGAGGACTGATTCAGTAAGCCTGAGTAGGGAGTTAGTGGTAGAATGATTTTTCCGAAATCCAGATTAGTAATAGTATTAATACTAATACTAATACTAATAATAAATCAACCTAGCCAAATTCTTCAAATGGGTTAGAAAAATACACCCCTTATAATGTTAAAATCACCTGAAGAAGGGACACCAATGCCCAACAGGGCTCAAAAACAGACATGCCAGTATGTGGCACCCTCACACATGCTTACTCAGTTTGGATTGCAGAGGCTAAAGGTTCTAGAAGGGGAGGCAGGGTGGGCAAGTTCTGAATGTTGGATAATACCCTGGAAAAAAAAAGATTACTATGGTAAATAATGTTTCTTTCTCACCCCAGGAATTCTCCAATATTCTTAACTGTTGTAGATTACAAAGTAGTACCTTTGGAGGTGGGCACAGAACCTACTTTGGTAATCGACTGCAGGACTGCTGTGCCAAACCTGGCATCACTTCTGGACTGTGTGTACAGGCTGTAATGCTTTGTAAAGGCGTGTACTGTTCTCCAGGTAGCTGCTTTACAGATCTCCACTAATGGGACATCCCTGGCAGCTGCTATGGTACCAGCTGTGCCTCTTGTAGAATGAGTCCTCAGCCCTGCTGGAGGTTCTTTTCCAGCACTGGAATAGTAAAACTGAATGCACTGAACTATACAGCAAGAAATGGACCTTTTAGATGCTGGATTTCCATTTCCCACATCCCTATAAGTCGGGAAATGAAAATTACGGACCTACTGTAATTCTTGATCTTCTCCTGTATTTTCACCATTCATTACTGCTGAGTGTAAGCTGGAGGTGCGCACCTGCCCGGGAACGTTTTTGTTTGGAAGTCGGCGTGTGGTACACCATGAGAGCCAACGCACTCGTGGCACTGAGGGTTGGCCACATGCGACTGCAGACTCCTCCACCCCAGTTCTGTTCTGCCAGAGAGGAATGAAAAGGTGAATAGAGAAATTTAAAGATAAGGCAAGAGAGCCAAGGGATAGGAAAAGGATAGGCTATAAACTAAAAAAGGAATAAGCTGACCAGAGGACAGAGGGAAAATAAATTTTCTAACTGGCCTTTGGGCCCAGTCCCTGGACGGCAGCACAGGAAAGAGAGCGAAAGAGAGAGAAAGGGAAGAGAAGAGAGGATATATGATATAGGGGAAGAAGAGGAGACCTCCACCGTGCTCAGCTGGAAGATATTGGCTTATTTTTAGCCTCAAAAACCTGAGAGGTATGAAGACACATTGGCAATGATTCCTTCAACTTCAGGGACCACTGGATATAGGTCCAGAACAAGAGAATTTGAGATGTTCTTGGAAAATATAAGCATGGCGAAGTCTGACTCTCTAACCCTAAACCCACATTCAGGTTGAAAGTCCTGGAGCATGGCCCTCTTTAGCTTACCACCTGAGGGCTTAGCCCAGGGAGGAAAAAACCCTTAAATAGGAGAGGACTCTGTCCAGAAATAACCCATATAAAGTAGGGGGACAGAGAGAAAGGAAAAGGGGGGGGGGGGAGAATCCCTACGGGTCCTCCCATGGAATGCACTAAGTCCCCACCTTTAAATGAGTTGACAATGGACCAACAGATCCATGCCAAGTCATGGAATGGACACCACAGTGTACCCCACTGAGAACCCCAAGGGAGTTCCCTCCAAGGCCAGGGCAAAGACCTACTCGACGCCCTCCTATGTAGGGCGCTCTGTGACTTTACAGAAGGCAACAGAGGGCCCTGAGGTACCAGGAAGACTCTGACCCCAGTTGGCCTCGAAGAGGTGGAGGGCAAGCAGGGTTGAGACGGCGCCCAGGAGCTGAGGCCCAAGAGGGGAAGGTGGGCGGGAATCAGTAGTGAATGGTGAAGATACAAGAACAGATCAAGAATTATGGTAGGTACGTAATTTTCATATCTTCCATTTGTCAGTCTTTTTTTTTTTTATTTCTTTTTTATTAAATGGTTTTTGTTACACTTATGTCAAGAGTACATTTCATACATTTCGTTATATTGTCACATGTCTAAAGTTCTCTGTGTATTATTAACAGTTTTTTTGTAATTCACCCTGAGGTTTAAATGTTTGATATAAAGTCTTATGCATTCTTTTGGTCAGAGACCATACGGAAGGTAAAGCTCCAACTCTTTTCTATTTTAGCTCATACCTTGTTTACCCCTTAAGTTTTGTTTACTCCTTCATTTCTAATATAACCAAATGAGTAATTTCCTCTTCTCGGTAAATTACTCCTTCTTTAATTAAATTTTATTCCCTTCAGATCTTTGGTAGTTGTTCGATGATCCCCCGTTACCTTCCCCACCAACTCCACCAAACTTAAGGACAGGAGTGTGGATCCACCTCAGTATGACAGAGAACCCACTTCTGCCATCTCATCATGTATGTTGGAGCTTTACCCTGAATTTTAGCATTAAGATTTTCAATTTCATAAAATTCAGACATGGTGGATCTCCATTCTACTACTGCTGGAATTATACTGGTCATCCATCTACAAGTAATGGACTTTTTGGCTGCCAAAAGACTGGGAGGCAAAAGAGTTTTTTCCCATGGAGGGGAATGGTCTGGAAAGATCCCTAGCAGGACCTGTTCAGCTGTCAATTCTATCCCTTGTTCTATTAATTTGGTTAATTCTGTTTGTAAGGATAGCCAAAAGGGCATCAAACAAGGACACTCCCAGAATATGTGTCCCAGTGTCGCCCTCGGACATCCACACTTTCACCAGCATATTCCATACTCTTCCGGAAGGAATTTGATCAGGACTGCTGGGGCTCTAAAAGAAAAAATTACTCACCTTAGTAATTGTGTTTCTTCTAATGGAGTCTTGCTGTATTCTGACAATCTGCAGTTAGCTCCAGCCTTTAAACTGCCCTGGAGAGTAGAGGGTTAATTTTCTATGCAGTGCATAGAGTGTTGAGCTCGAGCTCACTTGAGGTCTCTGTCTGCAGCACTCTGAAACCCAACCGTCAGATTCTTACGAGCAAACACTCACTATGTGGAAACTGTAACATTTTTTTAACTAGCCAACTGGCAACAAAAAGTTTTGGATTCCACAGGGATCAGTCCTTGGGCCCCTTCTGTTCAATGTCTACGTCTCTGACATACCACCCCACGCTACACTCCTTTTATAGGGTACCACAGTTGTGACATTTCCTGTGGCAGAGCAGGAAGGGGCGGATCAGTGGGGCCTCCACAAGAGGTGATCTCATTTACAGGGGCACTAGTAATTTAACTTGTTATAACAAGTTAAACAAAGCACAATTAAACCATTACTTGCATTTTTTTCCTTTTTTTTTCCTTCTAATTACTCTGACTAGGTTACAAACCCAGCAACTTATCTGGAATGGATTTCATTAACTGCAGGTACTGTGGAACAATTTTCAGAAGGACAGTCTTACAGGATTTAGGACACTGTCCTACATGCTGGGCCTTTGGAGATCTTAGGTCTCAGCTCCGGGCAGCATGGGCAGAGATTGCACTCCTCAAATTTCATATTGAAGAGGAAATACATTATAAGAACCACCCGCCATTTCCCCAGCATCCAACAGAAAAACCTCAATCGCAGAGGGTAGTTGGTCCAGGAGGTTGGCAGGTGGTTAGGAGGAGCAAATCAAGTGCCCCATCACTCTCTGCTCTCCAACACATTACCTCCAAAACCATATAAACACTACAAACAGGTATCTGCCTCTATCTCTGAAATCAAATAAAGAGGCAGAAGACACTGCAGAGCAGGACACTGCGCACAGGAGCTAGCACAAACAATACTCACCCAAATCAGGAACCAAAACTAAACAAGCACAAAGGAAATCAAAAACTTCTGATCATAGGAGACTCCATGATTCGAGGAGTTGATACCCATCTCCAGCCAGGGGTGATGGTCAGATGTCTCCAGGTACATCAGCATGGAGAACACTGACCCATTGCTAAAATTGTTCACAAAGCAGGAGAAACATTGATGTCCCTTAGTACACATAGGGACTAATGATCTCGCCAGCGGTCAGTTGTGGAGACCAAGGAACACCTGACTAAGCTGGGTGACAAACTATCATCTATTTCGTCCGGCATCTCCTTCTCTGAGATCCTGCCAGTCTGGGAGAAGGGAGCAGATGGACGGAAGGTCAGAGAAGGGGAGCTAGGGGAGCTAAACACGTGGCTCAAGGACTGGTGCCAGGAAAAAGGACTCAGATTTGAAGGGAACTGGCAACAGTTCTGGGGACCGAGTTCTTTAAATTTGATGGACTGCATCTGACTAAAGAGGGAGTCAGTGCATTGGGGCAGAAGTTTGGCGTCTTTGCAGAATATTTAAACCAGCAAATGGGGAGAGGGTGCAGCACCCATACGATACGAATGGGAAGAACACCCCCAGCTAGTGGTCAAACAGGAATTCAGCGTGTTTGCCGTTCATTTGCATCACCAGGTAAGAAAAAGGTTTGTCTCCCACACGATGCACAGGGTAATGCCAAACTTCACCCAACAACTAACACACCAAAATCTGGCCAATGGAAAATCATGTACACAATGCTCACAGCCTGGGAAATAAGATCCCAGACCTGCAGGCAATAATGTCAGAGGCTAAACTGGACATAGTAGCAATTAGTGAGAGTGGTTTGCAGTAACCACACTTAGGAGACTTCAGTACCTGGCTATGTATTGTTCAGAAGAGACCGGGGTGCAAAAGGGGAGGTGGCCCTGTATGTTAATGAAAATATCAAAGCTACAGAAATTCAGAATACACATAAGGAGCCAGAAGAACTGTGGGTCACCCTGGAAACAGGAAATGGGACAGCCATAAGAACTGGGGTTGTCTACAGGCCCCCAGACCAGAGGGAGGACATAGACACATTACTGTTAGAAGATATACAAAACATGACAGCTAAAGGGGAGGTTCTGATAATGGGAGACTTCAACATGCCAGATACAGATTGGTCAATACCAGCAGGAACATCTGCCAGAACTAGACTCATAGTGGATTCCCTGCAGGGAGGCCTCAAACAACTGGTACAGCAACCCAGCAAGAGACAGGGCTATCCTAGATCTAGTACTGACTAACAAAGAAGGGATCACAGATCTCCAGGTAGAAGGTCACCTGGGGCCAGTGACCATCACATGGTATGGTTCAATTTGGCTACTACATCTAAATCATCCCATTCCAAAGCAAAATATGGGACTTCAGAGGAGCTGACTTTGATAAGATGGCCAACAGAGTTAGCTAGCCCTGGCAAAAGAAACACAGGTGAGGAGGTACAGGCAAAGTGGGCAAGCATTAAGGATACAATACTTGAAGCAACATCCCATTGTGTTAGACAGAAAAGGAAGTGCAAAGAAGAAGGAAACCACTTTGGTTCTCAAATACAGTAGCAGAAAAGGTCAGAGCCAAAAGGCTGGCCTTCAGGAAATATAAGGGAACACAGCGGGATGAAGATGAGGCATACCAAACTGCCCTAAGGGAAGCAGGTAAGGCAGTAAGGCAGGCAAAGTCCCAAACTGAGGAAACACTAGCACGAACAGTAAAAGAAGGTGACAAGACTTTCTATAGATACATTAGTGAAAGGAGAAAGTCCAGAGAAGTAGTGCTAAACTTAATGGAGAAAAGGGAGCATGTGAGGAGGAGGAGGACCCTGTAAAGGCATCTATCCTAAATAGATACTTTAGCTCAGTATTTACTGAAGAGAAGGTAGGGCAGGGCCCACAGCTCAGCATCATGGACACAGGGGGGAAGGAGGTGAGCACTACTCCCTTCACAAAAGAAAGGGTCCTACAAGAGCTTGCTAAGCTCAGGGTGGATAAGGCAATGGGACCTGATGGCATACATCCCAGGGTACTTAAGGAGCTAAAGGAGGAATAGCAGAGCCATTAGCAGAATTGTTTAGTGAGTCTCTGAGCACAGGAGAGGTCCCAGAAGACTGGAGAAGGGCTCATGTGATCCTGCTGCACAAGAGTGGTAGCAGGAGGCGGGGAACTACAGACCAGTCAGTCTTACCTCAGTAGTGGGCAAGATTATGAGGCACTCCTTAAGGAAAGGATAGTGCAACACCTGGAATCCATAGGGGCACAGGATCCAAGACAGCATGGGTTTACAAAGGAAGGTCCTGTCAAACTAATCTCATAGATTTCTTTGACTGGGTAACCAGAGTGGTGTGGACCAAGGGGAGCAGTTGATGTCGCCTACCTTGACTTCAGCAAAGCTTTTGACACTGTTCCACATAGAAGATTGATAAATAAGCTAGGTAGGCTCAATTGGGTCAGAAGTTGGTCAACTGGGTGGCAAACTGGTTGACTGGCAGAAAACAGAGAGTGGTGGTAAATGGTATACAGTCAGAAGAGATGCAAGTTACAAGTGGGGTACCTCGAGGATCAGTCCTGGGCCAGTCCTATTCAACATCTTCATTAGTGACCCGCAAATGGACTGAGGGTAAGGCTTGTCTGTTTGCAGATGACACCAAGATCTGCAACAGAGTAGATGATCCAGATGGGGTGGGCAGAATGAGAAGAGATCTGGATAAACTAGCAAAATGGTCAGACGAGTGGCAACTGGATTTAATGCAAAGAAGTGCAACATCATGCACATAGGAAGAGAAACCCTGAAGCCACTTATAGGCTGGGAGGGAGTTGCTAGCAGTCACAAAGGAAGAAGAGACTTGGGCATCATCATCACTGATGACCTAAAATCATCCAAGCAGACCTCTAAAGCAGTAGGTAAGGCTAGGGGTGTTAGGTGTATTAGTAGGGGTATCACAAGTAAGAGGAGGTAATAATCCCTCTGTACAAAACATTGGTTGAGGTCCCATCTGAGTACTAAGTGCAGTATTGGAAGCCACACCTTCACAAGGACATTAACCAAATTGAGGCAGTCCAGAGAAGGGCAACCAAAATGGTGCAGGGACTGCATCAGAAGACATGAGGACAGATTAACGAGCTCAATATGTATACCCTTGAGCAAAGGATGGAGAGAGGTGATATGATCGAGACATTTAAACACCTTAAGGGCATAAACAAGGTGAAAGAGTCTAACATGTTTAAATATAAGAAAAATAGCAGGACAAGAGGACACAGCATGAGATTGGGGAGGGCCGATTAAGGGGAATGTGAGAAATTCTTTTCACAGAAAGAAGTGGTAGATGCATGGAATGGCTTACCACAAGAAGTGGTGGCTATGAATACAGTGCAGGGCTTCAAGAGGCATGGGATAGGCATAAGGGAGCAATACAAATGACTATGAATAGATAGGTCACTGACAGAGCAAAGGCCGATGGCACATTTATAAGGTAGGAAAAGAAATGGGCAGACTGGATGGGCCTTGCGGTCCTTATCTGCCGTCAACTTCTATGTTTCTATGTTTTTATTAAGGACAGGAATCAGGAGTGAGATGAGTCTCTCTACGGATGACTCAAAACTGGGGGCGGTGGTGGATGGGGAGGAGGAGAGGGTGGCCCTACAGGGGGACCTGGAGGCTCTGGAAAGATGGTCTAGAAAGTGGACGCTGAGGTTCAATACAGGGAAATGTAAGGTGCTCCACCTGAGGGCCAGAAAACCGGGCCAAGTGTACGCTCTGGGGGGAATGCTACAAGTCTCGATGGCTGAGAGGGACCTGGGGGTGGTGGTGGTGGATGTCAAGATGAACAACTCTGAGACTTGTAGGAGGGCAGCAGCCAAGGCCAACAGGATGCTGGGATGCATCGCTAGGGATCACCTCAGAAGGCGGGAAGTGATATTCCCTCTGTATAACTGCTTGGTGAGGCCGCACCTGAGTACTGCAGTTTGGAGGCCACACTTAAAGAGGGACATTAAAACTCCTGGAGGGTCCAGAGGAGGGCAACCAAAATGATTTGGGGCTTGGGGACAGGACCTATGAGGAGAGGCTCGAAGAGCTAAATATGTACACATTGGAAGAGAGAAGGGACCAGGGGGACATTATAGAGGTCTTCAGGTACATGAAGAGGGGAAATAGGGGAGGAACAGTCAGGGTGCTTCGAAGGAAGGAGGAGGGGGCCACTAGAGGGCATGGGTGGAAGCTGGAGGGGGGAAGATTCACGGAGAAAGGAGGAGGTGCTACTTCACTGAGAGGGTGGTGGAGCCATGGAATGCACTGCCTAGGGGCTGGTGGAGGCAGAGACAGTGGAGGGGTTCAAGAGGGGTGGGACAGGTACAGGGGAAGGGTTCTGGAAGCAAAATCCAATGCAGCAAGAATATCTGGAACTGGGAAGGGAGAAGCCAGAGAAGGCGAGGGGGGCAGCAAGATCAGCACCCAGGGTGGGGCTGACCAAGCAACAGACAGAAAGACCATTAGGCCTATTCTGCTGGCATTTTAGTATTTTAGTATGTTAGTATTCAAAGGAAGACTCAAGTCAGGAAACCCAAAACCAAAAACCTATCCAAAATAAAGATTATAATATAAGCACCCAAGTAAAAAGGAGGGTGTGCTGAAGACACTCCTGGGGTGCAACACTGCACCTGCCCACCCACTTCCGCAAAACAGGTTCTCAGAGGGGAGGGAGGTCAGAATACAGCAAGACTTCATTAGAAGAAACACAATTACTAAGGTGAGTAATTTTTTCTTCAAACAACATGAAGTCTTGCTGTATTCTGACAATCTGCAGACTACCAAGCAGTACCTTCATGGAGGAGGGACAGAACCCTACTTTGGGAATAGGCTCTGAAGTACTGCTGTGCCAAACTGAGCATCACTCCTAGCCTGGATATCCAGAGAGTAATGCTTGGTAAAGGTAAGGACTGTTTTCCACATGGCTGCTTGACAAATTTCTAACAGAGGGATATCCCTGGCAGCAGCCAGGGAAGCAGCTGTACCTCTTGTGGAACGAGCCCTTAGGCCTGATGGTAGAATTTTTCCCAGTTTCTCATAGCAGAATTCTATACAAGACACAATCCACCTGGCAATAGCTCTCTTGGTGGCAGGTTTGCCCTTTCTCCCACTTCCCCATAAGTGAGGAACAACTGGAGGGAATCAAACCTGTGACCCTTGATATGCTCTATGTAGTAGCTAAGGGCTCTTTTAACATCTAAACGGTGTAGCCTCCTCTCCCCTGAGGAAGAATGATCAGTGAAGAAAACAGGGAGAGACATGGACTGATTCAAATGGAAGTCTGAAACCACTTTGGGCAAGAACCTCCTATTGGTTCTAAGGACCACTTTATTTCTATGGAAGGAGATAAAATCAGGTTCCACTGACAGGGCTTGCAATTCACATCTGGCAGAGGTAAAGGCTACCAAAAACACAGTTTTCCAAGTCAAGTACTTAAGCTCTGCTGAGGACATAGGCTCAAATGGGGGTTGCATAAGTTGAGCAATGCAAACATTTATGTCCCAGGCAGGGGCAGGATCCCTAAAGGGAGGATTGGTATAGAAACATAGAATTTGACAGCAGATAAGGACCGCTTGGCCCACCCAGTCTGCCCATTTCCCTACCTGATGGATAAGCTGCAGATTCCAGTTAATCAACAGCTTACGTCCTCCTGCCCCCCACTAGAATTACCTTATGCCTGTCCCATGCATTCTTGAATTCTCCCACTGTTCCTGACTCCACAACCTCCTCAGGAAGGCTGTTCCATGCATCCACAACTCTCTCTCTGTGAAAAAATACTTTCTAACATTACCTCTGAGCTGTCCCCCCTCTATCTTCAAATTGTGCCCCCTTGTTCTTGCACATCTATTCTTCTGAAAGATACTATCCTCATGTACCTTGTTAATTCCCCTGAGATACTTGAAAGTTTCTATCATGTCCCCCCTCCCAGGGTGGCTAACTTGTATATTAATCTTTTGTGTGTGACGGTGTCAAATGCCTTGCTAAAGTCCAAGTAGGCCATGTCCACAGCCCCTCCCCGATCTACTACTTTGGCCACCCAGTCAAAGAACTCTATTAGATTCATCTGACATGACCTTCCCGTTGTGAATCCATGCTGCCTTGGGTCCTGTGCCCCTCTATCCTCTAGGTACTCAACAATTCTTTCCTTCAGAAGTGATTCCATCATTTTCCCTATCACTGAAGTTAAACTAACAGGTCTGTAGTTTCCTGCTTCTACCCTGCTCCCACTTTTGTGAAGTGGAATAAGATCTGCCCTCCTCCAGTCCTCAGGTACCACCCCATCCTTCCATGATTTGTTAAAGAGGGTAGTCTGTGGTGTCACTAGTTCTACCCTTAGTTCTTTTAGAATTCTGGGATGAATCCCATCAGGCCCCATTGCTTTGTCCACCTTCAGTTTTAAGAGTTCTTTCAGAACCCATTCTTCTGTGAATGGGCTGGTATCAACCCCCGTATCCTGAGTGTTTCTATTGTTTGGTTTAGGTACCTCCCCCTCTTCATTTGTGAATACTGAACAAAAATATTTGTTTAGTGTCTCTGCCTTTTCACAGTTACCCTCTGCCCACCCTCTGTCCCCTTTATTAAGCCTCACTGTCCCTCCCTTGGTCTTCCTTGGCTCCCTGATGTACCTATAAAAAAGGTTTTATCCCCCTTCTTAACTGAGTTGGCTATCTTTTCCTCGGTTTGGGCCTTTGCTGTTCTGACTGCCTTCCCAGCTTCCTTTTGCTTTAACTGATACAATTCTCTGTCCTGCTCCTCCTGTGAGTCCTTGTACTTCCTGAATACTTTCTTTTGCTCCCTAAACTTCCCTGCAACCTCCTTTGAGAACCATAGTGGTTTCTTACATAGTTTTGTTTTGTTTATTTGCTGCACACAAAGGCTTGTTGCCTCTGTGATGGCAGTTTTGATTATTCCCCATTGTTCTTCCATCCCTTCTTCCTGCCCATTTGCTAGTGCATTCCTTAGGCACTCACCCATTTTGGCAAAGTTAGCCCTTCTAAAGTCCAATACCTTTGCCTTTGTATGGCTTGACTCTACTGCTGTGTTTATCGTGAACCATACTGTTCGATGGTCGTTAGTTCCCAGATGGCTACCCACTTCTACATCTGTAATCCTCTCTCCATCTCCATTTGAGAGTACCAGGTCTAAGATTGCTTCTTCTCGAGTGGGTTCCAATACTAGTTGTCTAGGGCATGCCTCCTGTAGGGCATCTAGAATGACCCCACTCTTATAAGTGGCTGCTGCAAATGCCCTCCAGTTAACATCTGGCATATTCAGATCCCCCATCAGCAATATAGTACAGTTACATAAGAACTTACCGCAACAGTAGATCTTCAAGAGAGGATCTTGCAGTAGGTAATTACATATAGGACTAAAGCCAGCAGGTGTCAGGACCCCATGGAAAAATTTCTAGCTAGTAGTCTCTGGCGGGGGACCGCCCCATGTCAGGTGAACGGCGTCAGGCTACGTCGGTATAAAGGGGCGGTCCCCCACGCCTACTTTCCTGTTCTTTCCCACCAAAGGCCAAAAAGGCAAGAAGAGAGAAGCGGATATTTCCCCTTCCTGGAAAAGGAGCTGAAAAAGCTAAGGGGGATGGAGGGTGGGAAGGCATTACCTACTGCAAGAGCCTCTCTCAAAGCTCTACTGTTATGGTAAGTTCTTGCGTAACTGTACTATCTTACTTCGAGAGGGCTCTTGCAGCAGGTAATTACATATAGGACTGAATTCCAAGCAGTCTGGAACAAAGAGAAGCACTCGGGAGGAGGAAAACTACCAACCAATAGAACCTCCAGCTGTAAGGGTCTTAAGAGAGAAGACCTTACAGAACAGCCAACCCGAAGCCTGCTCTATGGCGAGAGGCAATGTCCAAACTGTAGTGTTTCGTAAAGGTACGGACAGAAGTCCAAGTTGCGGCTGCGCAGATATCTGCCGCTGACACATTCTTGAAACAAGCTGCACTCCTCTGGTGGAGTGACCTCTGACCTGACCCGGTAGGGTCTCTCGTTGTACTTGTCGTAACAGAAAGTGATGCAGTGAGCCAACCATTTGGATAGGCATTGCTTGGAAACAGCATTGCCCTCTCTTTTGTGAGCAAGAGACAAAAAGCTGATCAGATTTCCTGAGATCCTTAGTCCGAGTAGTGTAGTATCTCATTATTCTATGAACATCCAAAGTATGCCGAAGATACTCCCCTTGATTGGAGTGTTGCGTAAAAAAAGCAGGTAGCTCAATGGATTGATTCAGCGTAGATTCTGTCACCACCTTAGGGAGAAACGTAGTGTTGGTGCGCAGAGCCACACATTCCTTGTGGAAAATCAGGTAAGGGATTTTGCACATCAAGGCCTGAAGCTCAGAAATTCGACAAGTTGAAATAATGGCCACTAGGAAGAGAGTCTTCCAAGAAAGGAACTTCAAGTCTGCTAAAGCTGCCGGTTCAAAGGGAGGCAGAGTAAGCTTCTCAAAAACAAAGTTCAAATCCCAAGGAGGAGCAGGAACACGGATGGGGGTCTTAAATGGAGGACCCCTCTGAGGAAAGTCTTAGAGACTTCCAATTGCGCGAAAGACCCGTCTCCAAAAGGGACATGGTAGGCCGAGACAGCCGCCATGTCGATCTTCAATGAGGAGTGTTGGAGACCCAGGTCAAAGAGATGATGCATATAGTCCAGGACTCTTTTGACAGGGCAAGAGAAAGTTTCGAAGTCCTTCGAAGAGGCCCAAATTGAAACACGTTTCCACTTCATGGCATAGGTGGACCTAGTGGACGGCTTTCTGGCCTCCACCAGAATATCTGCGACGAGCGGAGAAACCCTGAACTGGGCTTGAGCTATGTCTGCAGAAGCCACGCATGCAACTGAAGGGATTTGAGACCTGGATGAACCAGGGTCCCCTGATCCTGGGTCAGCAAATGCTGTGACAGGAAGAAGAAGTGGAGGTTTCTCTGAAAACTGTTGCAGAAGAGAGAACCAAACTTGCCTGGGCCAGAATGGAGCGGTGAGGATCATCCAGGCTCCTTCTGAACTGAGTTTGTGTAAGACCCTTGGAATTAAGGGAATTGGAGGGAAGGCATAGACTAATCTCCCCTTCCAGTCGAGAGACAGAGCCTCCCACCAGAAAATGCCTCGCCCTGAAGTGAATGAGCAAAAGGCAGGAAGTTTTGCGTTTTGAGGGGACATAAACAGGTCAACCTGAGGGGTTCCCCAATGCAGGAAGATATCGTCTGCTACCTCTTGATCCAGTTCCCATTCATGTGCTTTGGCTGATGACCAACTGAGGTGATCCACCAGCGTGTTTTCAACTTCCGGAACATGAACTGCCATCAGGTGAAGGTTGTGTTGAGCAGGCTCAACTCCAAACTCTCATTGCTTCCCTGCACAGAGGGTAGGAACAAGTTCCTCACTGCTTGTTGATGTACCAGACTACGCACATGTTGTCCGTCTGGATTGTCAGATGGCCAGGAAGAATGCAAGAGTTCAGAGCCTGGAGAGCATACAAAACTGCCCTGAGCTCGAGCACATTTATATGAAGAGTCTGCTCGAGACTGGACCAGGAGCCCTGAGTCCTGTGAGACCCTAGATGAGCTCCCAAGCCTTCTCCCGAGGCATCTGATGTCAATGTTTGGGATGAGGGTTCGAAGCAGAAGAGAACTCCCTGGCAAAGGTTCTCTTGCACCATCCACCATTGCAAGTCCCGGACCATGGGATCGGAGACCAGAACTTCCTGGTCTAGGTCATCAGATGTCTGGTCCCACTGAGACCAAAGCGTCCATTGAGAGATCCTCATGTGCAGCCGAGCACAAGGGACTGTCGGAATAGCAGCTGCCACGAGCCCGAGAAGGCAAAGGACTGACCTGGTGCTGACCCTTCTGCGACTGGACAACAGACTTGCATGAGCCTGTAGTGTGTCCACCCTGTCCGGAGGCAGAAAGGCCTTGCCAAAGGTCGTGTCCAGGATCGCCCCTATGAACTGGAGTCTTTGGCAACAGACCAGATGGGACTTGGCCTGGTTGATGGTGATACCCAGGCTGGTGAAAACCTTCAGGGTAAAGGAAAGGGAGCACAGAAGTTCCTCCCTGGAAGGGGCCGCCAGGAGCCAATCATCCAGGTAAGGGAATACCTGCACCCCTTGGGTATGCAGGTGGGCCGCTACCACTGAAAGACATTTGGTGAACACTCTGGGAGCCGAGGAAAGACCAAATGGGAGGTCCTTGAATTGGTAGTGGTCCCCCTGGAATTAAAAACGAAGGAATTTGCGGAGGGAAGGGCGGATGGGGATATGCAGGTAGGCATCCTGCATATCCCAAGCACACAGCCACTGTCCCTGCCGAAGGAGCGGCAGAAGGCTCTACAGGGAGAGCATTCTGAAACACCTGTACTCCACAAACATGTTCAGGGAGCAGAGGTCTAAAATAGGCCTCGCATCTCCAGGGTTTCTTTGGAACTAGGAAGAAATGGGAATAGTAACCTGTCCCCCAAAGGTGGGTCAGGACAGGCTCGATCACTGCCTTCGAGAGAAGGGAGGACATTTCTTTTAGGATCAGAGGAAGATGTTCCGGGGAGTAAGACGACTTGGGGGTGGTTTTCTGGGTGGCTTCTGGAGAAACCTGATTGAGTGTCCTGCTGTTGGAGCACTCAAGCATCTGAAGTAATCCTCTCTCAACCCGGTAGATGGAAGGAGAATCTCCCTCCTACTAGTTTCTCTGGGGGATCCAGAGGCTGTGGGGAAGAAAGGAGTCAGGAGGCAATGCCGCGGCTGAAGCTCCCATCGCTTTTCTGGGCGGGGGGTGCTTGGCAGCCGGAGGGGCCCGATGTTTGTTGGCCCGCTTGCCCTGAGGTTTCGCTTTAGGCCGAGAACGTCTGCGAAAAGGGCGATGCGGTCCCTGAGGGGGACTGTACAAAGAGTCAACAGACTTGAGTGCAGTGCCCTTCTCTTGCAGGTCGGTGATGATATCCTTGACATCTCCACCGAACAGCACAGAACCCCTGAAGGGCGCATCCTGAATAGCGGATTGCACCTCCGGGACCAATCCTGACACCCGGAGCCAGGCATGATGCCGAAGACCTACAGTGAAAGCCGAGCTCCGACCTGCTGCATCCACTGCCTCGTACACGGCATGGAGCACGTGCCGGCTGGCCGAACGAGATCAGCCACTTCCTGCTTGGTCTGAGACTCCGGAAGGGAGTCCAATTTGGATTCCACCTGACTCAGGATACTCTGCTGGTAGTCCCCCATATGTGCGACATAGTTCAGGGCCCTAATTCCCAGTGTGGAAGAAGCATACACCTTCTTCCTGTACTGGTCCAGAAGACGGGCTGAGATGTTTAGGATTCGCCAACCGCCCGTGAGCGGCGCTAATCACGACTGAGTCGGCCTTGGGGTGTGTATTCAAGGAATCCACACCCTCCGGAGCCTGGTATAGCCGATCCGCCTTCCTTGGAAGGGGGCGAGCGCAGACGGTTGTTTCCAAATAGCTGAAACAAGGTCGACGTGAGGAACAATCCAGGGTGGAATCAATGTTGGAGCAGTTTCAGGTAGATCCAAGTGGGCAGCGAGTTTCTTCCGCTCTGGATCTAGCTCCAGAGATTGCCACTGGTGGATTTCCTGGCTCTTTCTCAGTAGCTCCAGAAAGGAAGGATCTTCCGTAGGGGAGTTCAGAGGAGTCCTTGGCCTGGGACGGTCTGGAGTACATGGCTCGTCAGGATCGGAGCACTCCCCTGAGTCTGACTCTGAGGTCTCTGAAGAAGAAGAAGACTCCTCCCATGGCAGGGGAGGAACGGAAACCTTAAGCAGACCTCAGGGAAAGAGTCTCCTCCCAACCTCTGGCGCCTGAGGGTTCACCTCTGGTGTTGGGTAGTGGGGAAGGAGTCTCTCGCCTCCGGCGCAGGGGATCCTGTGCACGGTCTGGCGCCGGGAGACGGTTCTCCACCTCCCTGGTGAGTTGAGCCTTGGCCTCAGCCCGCCAGGCAGCCAAAGTCTCCTTCAAATCCACCGGCGGCTGGGGGGGGGCGGTGGAGGAGGAGGGGGATACGGATACTGAGGGTGTCTGTAGCGCGAGTATCCATAACCCAATGGCGGGAAGCCCGGCATCGGGTATCGAGGCATCGGGTACTGCTGCACGGGATACTGCAGTACCGGGTAGGATGGCGTCGAATAGGATGGAGTCTGATACCCAGGAACCAGGGGCTGTGCCAGAGCAGAAGGCCCTGGAAGAGGCCCAGCAGATGGGCCAGGAACAGGTGACCCTACAGGCGTCAGGCCCAGTGTTGGGACGACGTCTGGTCAAGGGATGTCGCCCGGCATCGGGTAGGCCGGCGTCAGAGGGTCCAGCGTCAGGGGATCCGGCCCTACAGGGAGGGAGATCTGACGGCAGCATACTGGCATCCTCTGTGTCACCTGGGGACAGAGGACTGAAATCCCCGGGGTCCAGCAGGGGAGACACTGGAGCCTTGGTTAGCAGTGGCAAGCCATGGATGGCGGACTTGTCTATTTGGTCCAGCGTCGTCTCTTTCGCCATGTGTTTGTCAGAGGAGCCGACATCCGCCTTACCGGCGGGATCCGGGCAGGCATCGGAGGAGCCGGCGTAGAAGAGGCAGCCTTTGCGGGCATCTTAGGGACCGTGCGCTACCCTGAAGGGGCCGGTGTCTTATCGACCCTGTCCAGGTAGACATCGGTGGCACTGGCATCCAACTTACCAGATCCGCTCAACCTGGAGGGCCACGTGGCAGTGGCCTTCCCGAAAGTGGTAGCCTCCTTTGTCCCGGAGGCACCCAAGGGGCCCAAGCGCGAGCCCGACGGGAGGCATACAGCCGGCTTGGACACCGCCAAGACGGACGTCGAGGGTTGGTCCCCCGGGGGGGTGTTACCTGTAGTATGATGACTCCGGCCAGAGTCGCAGTAGCCGCAGAGGTAGAGTCCCGGTCCTTCTTCTTCTTCTTACAGTGTCCCTCGGGCGAAGTGGATGCCTGCCTAATCTTCTTCAGCTTCTTCTCCGTGGAAGCCATCTTCTTCTTTAAAAAATGGGCCTCCAGGGACTGCTGCCTCCACTTACGGGTGGCGGCGTTGAATTGTTGGCAGTGCTGGTACTTCTCCACAGGGTGATCCGGGCTTAGGCAGAAGAGGCACAGGGAATGACCGTCCTCATGCGGGAGCTGTGAGTCGCATGATTCATACTACTTCTTATGCAAATTGGAGGGTGTAGAGGACAACATACACGATGTTTTGATGAGAAATAACTTGGAATAAAATGTGAAGCAATTGGGTTAACAAGACCGACGACAGACTGACGAGCAGAGGAACTTAACCGCGAGGCGGTTTCACAAGCTAACGCAGGAAAGAACTGGAAGGCGGGCATGGGGGACCGCCTCTGTATACCAACGTCGCCTGACGCCGGTCATCTGACGTGGGGGTGGTCCCCCACCAGAGACTGCTAGCTAGAAATTTTTCCGCCATGTCCTGACGCCTGCTGGCTTCAGTCCCATATGTAATTACCTACTGCAAGAGCCTTCTCGAAGTAAGAACTCCCCTTTTCCTGCCATTCTAAGGATACTTTCTATCATTTCCTTGTCCATTTCCTCCCCCTGAGATGGGGTCTGTATACAACCCCTGTGCAGATTGTGGTGCCACTGCCTGTCTCCAAATTAACCCACAGTGCTTCCTCTCCTTCCTGTTTACCCTTCTGTTCTGTTGCTTTGATTCCTTCCCTTATGTAGAGAGCTACTCCTCCTCCTCTTTTACCCTCCCTATCCCTCCTGTAGATAGTGTATCCTGGTATGTTTAAGTCCCAGTCATGGTTCTGTGTGTACCATATTTCTGTGGCTGCCACAATATCCAGATGTTCCTCCTCCATCAAGGCCACTAATTCAGGAAGCTTGTTACCCAGACTACGGGCATTGGTACTCATTGCTCTCCATTTTTTTGATGGCTTTACCTCTTGTAGCATCATCTCTGTCCTCATTGACTTTGCTTTCTCCATTTACCCCAGTCCTGCTCCCTACTGACCTTTCTATCTTGGTCTTTACCTCATTTAGTAACCTGTTTTGTAGGGGGAGGCTGGGAATTCCCTGCTGCTTATCAGTGCCTCCCCCCTTGACTAGTTTAAAAGCTTGCCAATGAAGCATTTAAACCGATCACCCAGAAGACTCGTTCCCTTCCTGGACAAATGCAGACCATCCTGCCAGTGTAAGCTGGTATCCCTCCAGGTGGGACCCCAGTCCCCAATGAAGTCAAACCCCTGTGCTCTGCACCATTTTTTTCAACCATTCACTGAACTGCATGGTGTGAAGTACCCTCGCCTCACCCATGCCATAGACAGGCAGCACCTCTGAGAAAGATACTGTGTGTGCTACTTGCCTTAGGCCCCTCCCCAACTCCACAAACTCCTCCTGCACTACTCTAATCTCATGTTGAGCCAAGTAATTCGTCCCTAGGTGGACAATGACGTCCAGCTCAGTCTCCCATGCAGCTGTTCTTGTGATCCTGAGGATGCGCTTCCTGTCCCTCTAAGCTCAAACTGTGCCCTCTCGAAACAATCAGCTAAAAGCTCTGACCCACCACTACGATAAGTGTTGACCTTCCTGTCAGCAAGACAACCTACACAACAATTTAACAGAGAAACTACCCTGCTAAACAAACAGAGAAAAATCAAACAGCTGAGTCAAACACAGGTATACCTCCCCAGCCCCAATACAGCCTGGTGATTTGTGCTCTGAAAGCAGTCAGTCCCAAAATAAGTCAGCTGTGCACCAGGAAATACAGGTTACTCACCTGTAACAGGAGTACTAGGAATGGTATATGTTGTTCATCCACACTTCATGGCAGGTTCCTTGCTGCTTTACATCTTGCCGGAAGGTCTTCAAACTGGCTCCTCCCACCCATAGAAACATACACTTTGACCGCAGATAAGGACCACTTGGCCCACCCAGTCTGCCCATTTCCCTACCTACTGGATAAGCTGCAGATTCTAGTTAACCAACAGCCTATTTCCTGCAACCCCCCACTATAATTGCCTTATGTCTGTCCCATGCATGTTTGAATTCCTCCACTGTTTTAGACCCCACAACCTCTCCAGGAAGGCAGTTCCATGCGTCCACCACTCTCTCCATGAAAAATAACTTCCTCACATTACCCCTGAGCCGTCCCCCCTCTAACTTTAAATTGTGCCCCCTTGTCCTTACATATCTCTTTTTCTGAAAGATGCTACCCTCCTGGACTTTGTTGATTCCCTTGAGGTACTTAAAAGTTTCTATCATGTCCCCCCTGTCCCTCCTTTCATCAAGGGTATACATATTAAACTCTCTCAGTCTCTCTTCATATGGTTTCTGATGTAGACCCTGCACCATTTTAGTTGCCCTCCTCTGGACTGCTTCCATCCTGTCTATGTCCTTGCGTAGATGAGGTCTCCAAAACTGCGCAGTATTCAGATGAGGTCTCACCAACTGTCTGTATAGAGGATAACCACTTCCTTTTTCTACTTGTAATGCCCCTCCCTATGCATCCCAGTATCCCCTGGCTTTCCCTACTGACTTCTCACATTGCATACCCACCTTTAGGTCATCTGATATGACTACACCCAGATCCCTTTCCATTATTGTTGTTGTTAGTACCTCCCTGCTATTGTGTACTCTTCTCCTGGATTTTTATTTCCCAGGTGCATTACTTTGCACTTCTTTGCATTGAATCTAAGTTGCCATATGTCTGACCATTCCTCCAACCTTGCCAAGTCCTTCTCATCCTTTCTACCCCCTTGTGTATCAACTCTGTTACAGATCTTTGTGTCATCCATGAAGAGGCATACCTTTCCTTCAGACCCTCTGCAATGTCACCTATAAAGATGTTAAAGAGGACTGGACCCAGTACTGAGCCCTGAGGTACTCCACTAGTAACCCCTTTCTTCAGAATGTGTTCCATTCACTATTACCTTCTGTGTCCTGTTGTGCAGCCAGTTTGCTACCAGGCTACCACCCTGGGACCCACTCCCAGGCTGGCTAACTGATTA
Organism: Neoceratodus forsteri; assembly: GCA_016271365.2. Lineage (NCBI taxonomy): Eukaryota > Metazoa > Chordata > Ceratodontiformes > Ceratodontidae > Neoceratodus > Neoceratodus forsteri. Next base: position 1,519,039,801 of record CM057452.1, on the reverse strand, counting down.
TTAATCTTTTATGCGAGACTGTGTCAAATGCATTGCTAAAGTCTAGGTAGGCCATATCCACAGCCCTCCCTGGTCTATTACTTTGGTCACCCAGTCAAAGAAATCGATTAGATTTGTCTGACATGACCTTCCTGCTGTAAATCCATGCTGCTTTGGGTCCAGTGCCCCACTGGCCTCTAGGTACTGAACAATTCTTTCTTTCAGAAGTGATTCCATCATTTTCCCCACCACTGAGGTCAAACTAACAGGTCTGTAGTTTCCTGCTTCTGCCTTGCTCCCACCTTTGTGAAGGGGAATCGCATCTGCCCTCCTCCAGTCCTCAGGTTCAGGTATAAGTCGCTCCTTATAATAAGAGAGCGCTCTCCTAGGGTCCAAAGTATGCAGCCTATATTCGGCCTCCAAGGTGTGATTGGGGTAGAACACTGGCAGAGTCAACATCTGGTTAGGGTGAAACTCTGACACCACCTTCGGAAGGAACTTCGGGTGGGGGCGCAGGACAACCTTGTCCCTGTGGAAGGCCAGATTCGCTGTAAAGCGCCTGGAGCTCTCCCATCCTTCTGGCTGACGTGATAGCCACCGGGTGGTAAAACTCTTGGCTCCGCCCCATGACGCCAGATCTAGCCCACTGGAAGCCAGGTTGTGCATTGAAGCCGAGGAGGTCAGGTAGGTTGTGTGGATGAACAACATATACCATTCCTAGAACTCCTGTTACAGGTGCGTAACCTGTATTTCTAGGGACATGGATATGTTGTTCAATCCACACTTCATGGCAGACTCCTAGCAGTTCCCCGGGAGGAGGGAGGCAAGGCGCACACCCCCTACTTAGGAAACAAGGACTGGAGAACCGAGGTCCCAAAACCAGCATGACTCAAGGTCGATGTGGTAGTGGGTAATAAAGGTGTGTGCCGAGTTCCAGGTAGCAGTCCTGCAGATTTCCTGGATAGGGACGTCCCTGGAAGCAGCCACCGAAGCAGTGATATGGTGGGTAGAATGAGCTCTTATCCCTTTGGGAGGCTCCATGCCCGCCAACCTATAGCGGAGATCTATGCAGGAGGTGACCCACCTGCCTATCGTCCGCTTGGCTGCAGGTCTGCCAGGTGCGGCTTCAGCGTAGGTGACAAACAGCTGGCGAACCTCTCCCCGAACTTCAGCCGTTCGCTCCTTATAATAAGAGAGCGCTCTCCTAGGGTCCAAAGTATGCAGCCTATATTTGGCCTCCAAGGTGTGATTGGGTAGAACACTGGCAGAGTCAACATCTGGTTAAGGTGAAACTCTGACACCACCTTCGGAAGGAACTTCGGGTGGGGCGCAGGACAACCTTGTCCCTGTGGAAGGCCAGATAAGGAGACTCGATGTAAAGCACCTGGAGCTCTCCCATCCTTCTGGCTGACATGATAGCCACCAAGAAGGCGGTCTTCCATGACAGGTGAGAGATGTCACACGTGTACATCGGTTCGAATGGCCTGCCCATGAGCTTAGCCAATACCAGCAGTAGATCCCACGGAGGTGGAGGTTCTTGCACTGGAGGGGATATGTGATCAAGGCCTTTGAAAAAGCACCCGACCGCCTTCTCCTGCACCACCGACTGCTTCCCTGCCCATGCCCGGTAAGCAGAGATGGCTGCCAGGTGCACCTTAAGGGTCGCCGACCGAAGCCCTAGCTGAGAAAGGGACCACAGGTAGTCCAGAATGCTTGCCAAGGAACCGGAGGAAATGTCCAACCCCTTGCCCTGACACCAAATGGAGAATCTCTTCCATTTGAAGGCATAGCATTGCCTGGTTCACTCCTTACGGGAAGCCTCAACAACGTTGAGGACCTCGTCGGAAAGACCCAAGGCCTGGAACTCTAGCCGCTCAGGAACCAGGCTGTCAGGTGCAGGGATTGAAGGTCCAGATGGAGAACCTTCCCCTGGTTGACTGAGATCAGGTCCGGACGGGCTGGGAGCTGCCTCAGGAGCCTGGAGCTGAGGCTGAGGAGATCTGGATACCAGAACTGGTGGGGCCAGTCTGGGGCTACCAGAATCACCTGCGCCTTGTCTCTCCTCGCCTTGAGAAGCACCTTGTGGATCAAGGGAAATGGGGGAAAGGCGCAGAAGAGGACCGAGGTCCACGGCCTCGAGAAGACATCCCCCTGCAGCGAGCCCTGCTGAGAGGGGCGGGCATGAAACAGCCCCAGCTTCGCATTCTCTCTGGAGGCAAACAGGTCCACCTGAGGCGTGCCCCAGTGGGAGAACAGATCTTGTACTACCTCCGGCAGGAGAGACCACTCGTGAGATGCAGCCCCTATCCGGCTTAGGGCATCGGCCAGAGTGTTGGAAGCTCCTGCCACATGGATGGCTAGGAGATCCGCCTTCAGACTGCGCACGAGGGACCAAGTGCGGAGAGCTTCCTTGCACAGGGGCAAGGAGCACGTCCCGCCCTAGCAGTTTAGGTAGTACATGGTTGTGGTATTGTCCGTCTGGACCTGGACCACTTGACCCCATAAAAATGGAGCGAAGGTGGTGAGGGCTAGATGGACCACCCGAAGCTCCAGCAGGTTGATACGGCATTGGGACTCCTGAGGGGAGCAGAGGCCATGCGCTCTGTGCTCCCCCAGATGGCCACCCCAACCCATCAGAGACGCGTCGGTCGATAGAGAGACTGTCAGCTTGGGACGGACAAACGGGATGCCCTCCTGCAAATGAGCTTGAATGATCCACCACTGGAGAGCATTCCACAACTCCTGGGTCACTGCCACTGGCTGATCCAAAGGACCGGAGCGTTGTGACTATTGGCAGTCCCCACTGTAGGGGACGCATGTGCCATGGGCCCAATGGACCACGTTGGTGCAGGCCGCCATGAGGCCCAGGAAGTCCCGGACAGGGCGCAATTGCCCAACCTGAAATGATTGGGCAAAGAAGGAAAGAACCTCGTCCCTGTCCGCCGGAAGCCGTGCTCTGGCTCGAAAAAAGTCGAGCTCTACCCCGATGAACTGAATCACCTGCTTTAGTACGAGTTCTGACTTGGCTTCGTTGATGAGGAGGCCAATCTGAGAGCAAATCTGGAGAGCCAGATTCCTGGACCGCTCCACCTCCAGTCTGGAGGGGGCCGCAATCAGCCAGTCATCCAGGTAAGGGTACACCCGGACCCTTCGGCGCCGCAGGAATGCTGTCACCACTGCCATGCATTTGGTGAAGACCCTGGGAGCTGGAGAGAGGCTGAAGGGCATGGCCCAGAACTCGTAAAGGGACCCCTCTGCTCTGAGGCTGAGGAATCGCTGATGGGACGGATGGATTGGTCCAGAGAACAGAACCACACGCCTCGTTCCAAGGATGGAATGATCTGAGCCAGAGTGACCATCCTGAAGGTTCGAGACCTTAGGAACCTGTTCAGGTCGTGCAGGTCTAGAATGGGGCGCCAGCTCCCCCCCCCCCCATCTGTTTCGGGACCAGAAATACCTGGACACAAACCCTGGGTCTGGTGGAGGATCCGCCACGTCCCTGATCACCTCCTTCTGGAGGAGCAGGGCAATGTCGGCTCGACAGGCCGACAAAGAACTCTGCGGACCCGCGGCCCCCGTGAGGCGATGGCTCGGAAGAGGCGGGGCCTGCTTTCGAACTCCAGAAGCAGACCCTTTCCTACCACTTCCAACACCCAGCGGTCCATGGTGATAGTGGACCCAGCGGAAGAAAGTGGCGAGGCCTTCCCACAGGGGAACCCAGAGCGGCGAGGTGGGGCGACACCCCTCAACCCCGTCACTGGGCAGGCTTGGAGGAGACCGGCCGAGGGCTCCTGGGCCTTTCCTCCTGGCTTTCTGCTGGAGGAAGCTGCAGGCTGCTTTGGGGTGCCAAGTGCGAGACCTGCTGGCCCTGATGCTAGTGTTGCTGGGCGGACGTGCGCTGAGGGGCAGAAGGCGAAAGGGCTTATGCTGCTGCTGGCGGCCTTTGTCCATCTGGGCCGATGTGACCGAGTCCAGGGTGGAACTGGACTTCTCGATCCTCTGGAGATGGCCTTCCACCCCGGGCCCGAACAAGTCGGTACCCAGGAAGGGGATGTCTGCCAGCTTGTGCTGGGTATCCGCCGTGAAGGTGGAGATCCGCAGCCAAGCTCTGCGGTGCATGGCCACTGTGGCCGCTACTGACTGGGCACAAGAGTCTCCAATATCCAGAGCAGTCTGGAGCTGCTGTTTCGCCACCGCCCTTCCCTGATCCCGCACCTGTTTGACTGTAGTCTGGAGGTCAGCCAGGAGATGAGGGATCACCTCATCCAGGGAGCCCATAAGGGCGTGGGAGAAGTGTGCCATCAGTACGGCTGAACTGGCCTGACGGAGGCCTACGGAGGACGCAGTGTACACCTTACACCCAGCATAGTCCAGCTTTTTGGACTCTTTGTCGGGAGGATTGTCCAAGTCCCTGGTGTTCCTGGAACGCCGGAAAACACTATCGGTAACAAGTCCCTCCGCAGAGGGGTGCTCCGAAAAACCGGACAGTGAACCAGTTGGGACTGCATACTTCCTGGCCATCCTGGCTGAAGGAGCAGGACAAGAGGCCGGCCGCTGCCATAACTCCAAGGCTGGGCCAACAATGGCTTCAGCCACCGGAAAGGCCTCCGTGGGAGAATCCCCTCGGTCCAGTATCTCCGTGAGGGGATACTTGGCCCGCTTGGACACGGGTTCAAGCTGCATCCCAGTAGACTGAGATGAGCTGAAGCAGACCCATAAACGAGGATGAGCTCTCGTCCACCGACTGTCCCCCAGTGGACTCCAAGTCAAGGGGCCAAAAGAATAGGGAAGAGTCGTCATCAGACTCCGAGGAGTCTGCGAACAGCTGCCTAGGGCCTGAGCCACCCTCCACCTGCCGAGGACAGTCGGGAGTGAGGGTGACAGACAACCGATGGGGCAACCCCTGACCCGACTGAGAATCCTTGGTCGGAGCCCCAGATTTAGGTTGTGGAGGCGGGAGTTCCACCACAATAGGTGGCGCAGCTGGTTTAGGCCGAACAACCGGCGCCAGTTTGGGCTCCTCGACAACCACGAGGGGTTGTTTCGGCCTTTCAGGTGACAGCCACTTAATGGCCGGGGAAGGCGACGGGGTCAGCTTGTTCCCAGTCAGAAGGAGCTGCTGCCACATTAAGTCCTTGTAGCGTCGACAACTTGCGCCGAAGCCTTTCCTCCGAGGAGGAAAAGGCGAGGATAGCCCGGTAGCCGCCCGCTCCTCAGTGCGAGACCAAGGGCCAAGACCGCCGGTGTCGGGGCGGTTAAGCTGGACCGAGAGGAGGTCCGAGACTGAGACAGTCGGTGTTCGAGGGTGGGTCTGGGAGGCAGGGGAAACCGTTCCTCCTCGGCTCAGGAACCTTAACCGGGACTCCGCACAGGCAAGTCCTCGGTTTCCACCGGGGGAACCAGTGAAGAAGAGCTGTCGGCTTCTCCAGTCGACAACCCGTTCGAAAGGTCGAGAAAAATCTCGGCCGGCTGACCTGATGGGGACACCGTGAAGCCAGCAGCCTTAGCCGCAACCTCGACCAAGTAGAGTGTCGACTGTCCGGGATGGGGACCTCTCCCTGCTCCCCGACGCCGACGTATGGCCTACCTTCGAGTCCTTTTCGGACCAAGAGGAATGTCCCGATGGACCCTCACCTGTCGTGGAGAGGGACTGACAAAGCTCCTTAAAAGAAGCCGTGTAGGAGGAGCCCAAGGAGAGCAGGATAAATGCCGCGACCAAGGAGGACGAAGATGCAGCCTGGGCTGCCTCCTCCTCGAGGGCGATCATCTGCTCAAATTGCTCAGCTGAGCCCGCCGCTGGACACCGCCTAACGGGCCTCCTTGGACTTTACCGGCGGAATTCGTCTCTCGGGGCGCCCAAGTTGGAGTCTGGCAGCATGGTCTTCGAGGACATTGGCCGAGAAGGACTTGCACAATTCGCAGGCCTGCGGATTGTGGTCAAGCCTGAGGCAATATATGCACGTGGAGTGCGGATCCGTCCGAGACATCTTCTGCCCGCATGGGCACCGCCGAAACCGGAGTCGATGATCCACGTGAGTCATGAAGGAAGAAACAGACCAAGTCTTGTAAACTTTAAAATTAGTTTGGTTAACCAAGAGTTTGGATCAGTCTAAATGCAGAGCGCTAAAGAGGGAACCTGAGCTTCCAAGCGGTAAGGAAGATCTGGCGTCATGGGGCGGAGTCAAGAGTTTTACCACCTGGGTGGGTGGGAGGAGCCAGCTTGAAGACCTTCCGGAAAGATTTAAAGTGGCAAGAAACCTGCCATGAAGTGTGGATTGAACACCATATCCATGTCCCTAGAAAGAAACAGTAAACAGTATTTCAATCCCTCTGGGTTTAAACTCCCAATCTCCAAAGCAGTATTGCAAACCCCTTCACTGAAATGAACAATAACAATTGTAAAATGTCAAGTAAGGTACACCTCCCTTTGCTGTGAGCAAGACTGTCTTTCCTGCTGATTCTAAGTTCAGTATTTAACCTTTCCAGCTTTCAGTTAGTGGGAGCTTCCACCTGAAGAATATTAGCTTTTCTGATGAATCTGCTACAAATCAAAGAACAAAAACTATCGTAAAATGTAAAATAAGGTACACCTCCCTCTCCTGTGAGCAAGACGGTCTTACTTGCTGATTCAAAGTTCTCCTCCTCTACAGCTTCAGAGGTAGGGATGTCCAAGGCATCAGCAATGTTCCTGATAAAGGAAAATAAGAAGAATAATCTTCTATAGTCCGGGGCAAACTCCTGTTCAGTGGAGACCTCAAGCTCTATAGGCTCACCTTTTCTTCCTCCTCATGAAAGGAGGGTGAGTTGGAAGGTGCAGAGTTCTGGACTGGGGACTGTGAAACCACAGGCAGCAGACCCTGCAAAGTTTGCATTATTTGAATTGCTTGTACAATCTCTGAAGGAGAAGGCACAGTGACAAGCATCACAGAAGTCCCCTTTTCCACAAGGGGTTCAGTGTGCTTTGTTTTCTTTACTTTTTTTCCTGGAACTGCAGAGCTAGTTGGTTCAGAGGGTCTCTTTTTACCTGTATCAGGGTAGAAACAGTAGAAGTTGTGGCGTCACCCACAGACCCAGAGGGTTTCGGCTGGTCAAAGCCAGAGGGACCCTTAAATTTCTTATTTAATCTCTTCAGACGTTTTTCCAAAGTCTTTTCTGGAAATGATTTGCAAATGTCACAATTAGTTTTTAAATGGTCAAAACCAAGGCAGAAAACACAAATGGAGTGCTTATCTGCCTTGGCAAAAACTTCACCACAGGTTTTAAAACCGGGTTCTCCGGTTCTTTTTTTAGGTTTTTCTGACGTAATGAAGAAAAACTGCAACCGCAAAGCACTAAAGGTTTTCAAATTCAAAAAAAATAATTATTTTATCGGTTGCAGTCGGTTCAGGAACCGATCAGGGAAACCGAGCGGACCCGGACACCGACAGAAACAGAACCCGGATAAGCGGTTCGGAACTGAAGGTATCGGTTCTAAAAAACAAAGATTTTAACACATAAAATTTACAAAAACTAGTAAATAACTGGGCACAACCCCCAAAACTAACTAAAAGTACCTCGGTTCCTCAGCGGTTATTCCGAACCGTGAGAAACCAAGAAAACAACACAAAACTAACTAAATAAACAGTTATTAAAATAACACTGGTAAGAGGCAGCAAATGAAAATAAATGAAAAATACTTAAGTATTTGTTATTAATAAAGGCTTCTCTGACTAGATGATGATGAGAAAATCTGGCGTCTGGTTTTGACAGGCAGAGAGAAATCTGAGGGTTAGAATGTAGGCAGTTAATAGGTGGCAGCATTTGAAAAGTGGCTCATGCCAATGATTCCATCATTAGCATAGCATTCTATCTCTGGGCGGATCTGACCTTAAAGGCAAACTGCAGAAGAGTTATGAATATTGGAGTATTCCTGGGGCCAGAACCCTCGGAAACAAGCCACAGAGGTAGCCATGCCTCACGTGGAAGGAGCTTTGACAGGGCCAGGCAATTCTTTGTCATGCTTGTTGTAGCAGAAAACAATGCAATTAGCCAACTATTTTTCAAACATTGTTTGGAAACCTGAACGCCATCTCTACCTGGGGTGAACGAAAAATAAAAATTGCTTTGACTTGCTACATTCCTTGGTTCGGAACAGGCAGTACTTAAAAGTTCTGCGCACGTCTAACGTATACAGCAGTGTTTCCCCTGGATTGACATGCTCAGGAAAATAAACATGAAGGTGAATAGATTGGTTCAGTGTAAACTCAGACACCACCTTAGGAAGAAACTTAGGATTCATGTGCAAAGACACCCTGTCTTTGTGGAAAATCAAATAAGGCTCCTCGCACCAGAGGGCCTGAAACTAACTGGCTTTCAACTCAGTGGCAGGATCAAATTTCAAACTTGCCTACTAGGTAAGAAAGCCCAACTAGGCCTTGCACCCCCCGGCATCCAACAATTCATTCTACCGACTCACCAGCAGTATAACACAAGGAGCACGGTTAGAGGCTCCCTATGCATCCAATTCATGAGGGCATCTCTTGGCCAGTGCTCATTCACCTACAGGGCTCCCCTCTAGCTAAATGAGCTCCCAGCTGAAGTAATCAACACTAAGAACTTCTCAACCTTGGCCGGCCTGGTGGTGCTAGAGGTTGAGGCGGTCACTACACCTTGCGCCACGCCGGTGACCCGGGTTTGGGAAGGAGCCCGGGCCGCCAGAGGTCAGCAGGGGGAGAGAGGATCGAGAATCCTGAGGACTGCTCTCCTCTCCTCTCTCGGGGGGAAGGAGACTAGTCGTCCTGCTCGTTGACTGCCCTCTGGCGGTGGCTGGAGGTCAGTACAGGTCAGGAGGCTTGATCCGACGTCCTCGTGTTGGAAGGGAAGAGCAAAAATGGAGGAGAAAGAGACTGGCAGGCTTGATGATGTCCCACTGTTCCTGGGGGCCTTTCCCAGATTCTGGCTTGGGTCTCCAGGAAGGGGGAGAAGCCAGCAACCTCCTCCTGGCCATGCCGTGGGGGGCAATCTACGGGAGGAGTACTAGGGATCGCAAGTATGGGAGCGGCAGGACCGGAGATAGAGTCCCTCCGTCAGGGGGCTGAAGCCGCCTGCCAGGGCTCCAGAGATAACAGAACGAAAAAAAAACCCAACTTCTCTACCTTTAAGCATGACCTGAAGCAATCCCTAATCAATAATAAAACGTGTGAATGCAGGACTGCTTAAGGCACTCACTCCCTCAAAGAACGGCACTTGCCATCCACTTAAGTAACTCCACTGTGGGAAAATGGAAATTACGTACTTACCGTAATTATTGATCTTCTTGGACAGTCTACACCACTCATTCGCACTAGTGGGATAGCACCAGAGGCGCTATGACCAAGCGGGAACCTAAAATTTTCAGAAGGTCACGCCGAGACAGGACCACGCATGCACGGCACCGCGCGACTAGCTCACGCCTGTGTAGACTATCTCGGCATCAACCCTCCAACCGCCTCAGTACCTTTTCGACCGAGTAGGTGCAGCGTAACTAATGAGAATAACTCATCCTGAGTTTCTGGGCCTGAGAGGGCCCAGATGACCTTTGCAAGAAAGGTAAAAGAACAATGTCTTCACAGTCTGAACCACAGGACCATGAAGACCATGAAAGAAAACAAGTGAACCCAGGGGATGGTGGGTGGGCATGTGAATGAGTGATGGAGACTGTCCAAGAAGATCAATAATTACGGTAAGTACGGAATTTCCATCTTCTATCTTGTGAAGAGCATCAAGAACATAGTGCTTACAAGATAAGCGCTCGAGTTGTAACTCACCACTTTGCAGATGACTGCAATGGGCACAAAATGAAAGTCTGCCAGGAAGCCGCAACCACTCTAGGACAGCGGCAAGAACCTGGCCTCACAATTTGGTCTAGGACCAAAAATTAATAGTGTCAAAGACATGTACTAATGTAATGTAAAGGGACCTCAGGAACTGAAAGAGTCAGAGGTAAAGTCTACTGGTTCAGGGTAGACTGGAAAGTGCAGATGGAAACCCCCACTAGCAAGTATGGTTGACCTGTGAACAACAGGTCCAGGAGCACTTGAACCCTTTACTTGGTGAGCAAAGGGGGTCCAGGTGGGGTTAGCCCATCAAGGAGAATGGACTCCACTTAGTCACGAGAACCTTCCTGATGGAAGGCCAAGCACGACTTAGAAGCCTCTTGTGGTGGTCTAGTAGAACCGGATCCTACCCACTGCATATTCCAAAAATGAATCATCCTGCCCCTGTGTGTACAACTGTAGTAGCAGTCTCTGAACTCAGGGAAGAAAGGAAAAAGTGTACAGGAGGACGTGTCCACTATGGAAAAAAAACATTCCGACAGAAAAAAACAGGCTGGATTTTTAAGGCAAATAGAGGCAGATGTGCATCGAGGAGGGACACAGCCAGACCAAGTTAGGGCTAACCCATTCATTGACAGTGACTGAAAGCGGTAGTAACTCAATGCAGTGAGGCACTACTCACTCTGGCCTCCCTGAAGGGAGTAGGAAAGGATTCTAGTTTGTTTGCTGAAAAACAAACATCACAACTCTGTCACGCACTTGGAGAGGATAGCTTCGTGAGCAACTGGCATGGAACCAGTGCTCAGAAACTGAAGGTGTGAATATTTGAGAAGCTACCTCCGAAAAAAGACGTACTTGACTTTCGGTCAAGAAGGAGTATAATCATCTGTTAAGTTAAAGCAAGCCAGGAAGTAGGAACCTGAGTTCCGACTCGGTGGAGCGTTGCTTCTGTTGCTGCGAGGCTCTGCTCAAGAGAAGAAAGCCTGATAAAAAGAAAGGAAAATTAACAGACTGGGCAGTCGCCTAGGTCTAGGAAATATCTCTGAATGAGAGAAATCTCTCTTGGAGAAAGAGATGACCCATACCGCCGCTGGATCGGACTCCCGCAGTGGAAGAAGAAGTCAGGTACTCTTTACCATACTCTGGAGACGAGAGCCTCAGGGGCTGAAGCGGAACCTGACCAGATCCAAAAAAGGGGGTATCTAGTAATTTCGGCTAGGCCCTGTGCTGTGATAAAAATTTGTATTCATTTTTTTTTTTTTAGTCCGAGCCTAACAAGGCTTTCAGGCTGTTATTTCGCAAGGATTGTCTTGATACAAAATGATGAAGATGTTCTCCATCTGAGTGCAGAAGGAGCCTGAGCGTCCATACTGAAATCATGACCAGACTAACAATCACAGCTGGAGAGATGTTAGCCACCCGAGCCGAAGAAGCCACCGAAGGGGCAATATCACAAGGGGGCTATATACCTCTATCAAAGGAGCGGAAGAGCCTGAGCGGCTCACGATCATTAAATTAGAATGTTCCACAGAGTATAATTGTCTTGACGACTGAAAAAGTCTAGACGCAAAAGTGTATGGTCCATGGATGCAGTCTGAAATACTATAGTGGACCCCATTACTGAGGAACTGCTGAAAAGATCTTCCATCACAGACATGATAGAGAGGACGTGCTCTTCATTATATGAAATGAGTCATCCGCTGTATTACTGACCAGAAGGACAGGGAAAGACCCATCTAGATGCACCTCTACCCTAGAAGGACCTCTAAGGGTGGTCTAGGTCAGAGCCACTAGAGACTGCACCACCAGGAAGGATGTCGAGGAGCTTGATACCACGTAGGGAGCCGAGAAAGTGCTGAGCGAAAAGAGAGATTCTGCAGGCAGAACAGTACAGCAGAGTTCTATCAGCAGAAAACCGCTGGATGACACAAGATCCCACATGGACCGCCACTCACTAAGATGTGCAGAAAAATAAACCGCAGAACAGGACTTCATTCTGCGGAAAACATCCCGACACAAGTTCTGTGGCGAAGAAGTCCAAAAAGGAAAAATGTGTCACTAATTCTGCCAGACAGCATCCACTAGCACCCCTGTGGCACCAGCATCACTCGTGGCACAGGAATGCACCAAGCAGTGTCTATGCCAACCTGGGCGATACCCAAGGGCACTCGCGGCAGTACCCTATGAGCACCCCCGACACCCATGCAGCAATGGCACCGAGGGCACCCCGACACCCATGGCACCATGGTACCCATAGCAAGAATGGCACCCTAGGGCACCAGTGGCCCCATGGGTGCCGCGGAGTGCCACCAGCATCACCCATGGGTGCCCTTGCACCACCCATAGCACCCGGTGCCAACCCGCAGATTGCTTCGGCACTGCCACAGGTGCTGGCACCACCAGCGGGCACTGGCACCACCTAGACACCCACGGCACCACTGGCAGTGCCGACAAACAACGGCCAACAACAGCACCCATGGTGCCGCACAGAGCGATGGCGTCGACCCACGCGCTCGATGATGGCGCCACCCACGGCTCTGACTGAGGCACGGCGCCGACCAAGGAAAATGCCAATGGAAATCCTGAGGAGAAGGAAAAATGTGGTGCCCGTGCTGGCCCCTGCATGGAAAAGGGAGGGGGGTAGGCAAAAGGGGTCGACACGATGGTGAAGGCACCAAGAGGGCACCTTGCCTACCGTGATCCAATCGACTCGGCTCCGGTCCAATGGCTCCAAGGCCCAGAGGCCCCGAAATCAGGAACAGAGCTAGGAAATCTGGAAAAAAGTCAAACCCCCTGCTCCACAGGAGCGGCCCAGAGGTGAAACTGCCCACTGGAGCTCCAACAAGGACAGAGATGGAGTTCAGAGTCAAGAATGCAGCCGATAGGAGCGGGGCCAAGGGGAACCCACCAAAGTCGGTTCAGGCCATCAGCTCTCCCAACGAACAATCTTAGTGCAGAGCTACCAACAGGCAACCTCGAGTGGCACCGATGCTTCTTCCCCAACAAGGAAGAAGAGCTTGAGGATTAGCGGAGGCGGATTTCGGAACCGCTAGATCTGTGGTTGGTGGACTGTCCTCCCCACCCGAGCACAGGACTGGTCTGTGGGCGGACCCCCCATTAATTAAGGCGGGGACGGGACACAGCCCCTGTGCCATAAAACTTTCAACGAAGTCCTCCTACCGTCAACACTACCGTCTAAGGACGACTCCGTTGATGGCAGGAAATAATTTCTTTTTCTTCTGTTTCATAATCTTCTTTTCTTGTTCGTAAAATAAGAAATTACTACTTAAAATATTAAATTAAATGCTAAAAGCTGCTGTCGTATAGACGAAAACTTTTGACTCCAGCAGACGAGTGACGTCGACATCCAAGCGCACTCCACGGCGGGAGAAAAGGAACTGAGGCAGTTGGAGGGTCGACACCGAGATAGCCTACACAGTCGCAAGCTAATCTTGCAGTGCCACGCATGCGTGGTCCTGTCTCGGTGCCGACCCTTCTGAAAATTTTAGGCTCCCGCTTGGTCCTAGTGCCTCTGGCGCTATCCCACTAGTGTGAATGAGTGATGGAGACTTAGTCCAGGAAGATTTAGACTCCCTAACTCCACCCTTTAGGATACTGATCCACCGCAGGCTAGTTCCTACTCCTACCTATGTTCCATCCTGCCCCCCCCTTCTCTGCATGCCTAGCTCCTATAATTCAATTCCATCCCTATTTTCCCACCCCTACCGCCACATTTATTTCCTCTTCACCTCCCTACTGTCTCATCACCCTAACCTGCCCTTACCTCATGCTCACCTTCATTTTACTACACTCATTCACCTGGTGCTCTCCTTGCTCCAATCCCTCCTTCACACCTCTGGGACTGAGCCAGGTTATCTCAGACTCCTGCACCCCTCTATCTCCTCCCAATACCTGCTACTATCTTGAAGAATTAGGAGCAGAAACATGTGACAATGCCTGGTCCCAAGGCAGCTATTTTTTTTTTACCTTTTTAATCTTGTAATTTGCAACTGCTTGTAATCAACTTCTTATCTAATGTAGTGTCCAGCTAGTGTTCCTTTGTTAGTTACCTGTATTTCCTCTGGCTTTGTGAATTGTACCATTGTATCTGTTGTACTGTTTCTTGATGTGGAACGTTTGTAAAAGAGTTCACAGCTCAAAGGTTATTTCTGAAGTGTTAAATAAATAAAGCTCTAAAATTCTTTGAAGAGAAGTAATAGCAACTAAAAATAATGCTTTCCAGGAAAGAAAGCATAGCTTGCAAGTTGTGGCTGGCTCAAAAGGAGACAGGGTCAACTTCTCCAAAATGAAATTCAAATCCCAAGCCAGGACAGGAGAACAGACTGGAGGTTTCAGATGCAGGATGCCCCTCAAAAAGGTATGGGAGACATCCAGCTGAGGTATGGTACAGTCACCCACCGGCTCATGAAAGGCCGAGACAGCAAAAAGGTGCGCCTTGAGGGAGTAGTACTGGAGACCAGAGTCTGACAGAGAGATCAGGTAGTTCAGGATCTGGTTCACCAGACAAGTGAAAGGGTCCAGATTATGGTTGGCAGCCCATATAGCAAACTACTTCCACTTCGTGGCATACAGTATGTGGCTCGGGTGGAAGGCTTTTGGGTGGCCACTAGGACATCTGCCACTCTGTTGGAAACCCCAAAACTGGTGATGGTTATGTCCTCAGGAGCCAAGCATGTAGATGGAGGGGCATGAAGTTGGGATGGACCAGGGTCCCCTGAGCCTGGGTCAGCAGATTCCTGGAGAGGGACTGGAGGGTCCTCCGCCAGCTGCTACAAAAGAGGAAACCATATCTGGCGGGGCCAGACTGGGGCTACCAGGATCATGGTGGCCCCTTCCATTTGCAGCTTGATTAGCACCCTCTGAATTAGAGAAAATGGGGGAAGGCATAAAGAAACCTCCCACTCCAGGAGAGGGAAAATGTGTCTTGCCAGAAAACTCTAGGCTCTGGATCTAGCGAGCAGAAATTGGGCAGTTTTGCATTGAGTGGGGACACAAAAAGGTCCAACTCTGGATAACTCCATCTGTCAAATAGCTCTTCTGCGATGGATGAGAGGAGTTCCCACTCAGGCATGCTAGACTGGGTCCGGCTAAGGTTGTCCACCAGTGTGTTTAGCACTCAGGGGACGTGGACCGCCGAAAGAGTCAGGCTGGGTTCCAATACCCAGTACCACACTCTCATGGCCTCCCTGCATAGGGAGTAGGAATGTGTTCCCCTCTGCTTGTTGATGTAGTACACTATACTGAGGTTGTGTGACTGAATCAGCAACTGGCCCAGGAGAAGGTGGTTCTGAAAGGCTAGCATGGCATACAGAACTGCCCACATCTCCATGACATTGATATGCAGGGAGGCTTCGATCTGGGATCAAGAAACCTGCGTTTGAAAGGGGCCAAGTTGTGACCCCCAGCCCAAACCAGAGGCATCTGTGGTGAGGATTTGATGTGGTGACGAAATCTGGAATAGAACTCCCCATCCACCACTGGAGCACTCTGCGGACTGGGGAAGAGACCATCACTAACTGATCTAGATCATCCGAACACTGGTCCCACTGTACTCAGAGTCCACTGGAGAATGTGCATATGGAGCCTGGCCAGTGGTACGATGGGTATGGCCTTTGCCATCAGACCCAACAGTCTCAGGTACACCCTGGACGGAATGTAACGGCTCTGGTCCATCTCCTGAGCCAGAGCAATCCTGGCTTGAAGTAGAAAAGCCTTCTCCTTATATGCTGAATCTAGAACCGCCCCTATGTATTGCAGTCTTTGGGATGGCACCATGATCGATTTGGGCAGACTGACTGTAATGCCCAGGGACAGAAACAATTGAAGAGTTCTCTCCAAGGTCCCCAGAGGCAATTCTCTGGATGGGGCCTTTAGGAGCCAATCGTCCAGGTATGGGAAAACATACATTCCCTCCCTTCTGAGGGCTGCAGCCACTGCTGCTAAGCACTTGGTAAAGACTCGCAGCGCAGAGGACAAGCCAAAGGGCAGCACCTTAAACTGGTAATACTCGCCCTGGGGAAAAAAAAATAAAAAACAGAGGAACCTTCTGGGAGGATGAAACACTGAGATGTGCAGGTATGCATCCTGCAAGTCTAGAGAACACAGCCAGTTGCCTTGTTTGAGAAGGGGCATCAACTCTGGCAAAGTTACCATTCAAAACTTTTTGTACTGGAAGTACAGATTGAGATCCTTTAAGTTTAAGATGGGCCTCGGAGAGGGGCGTGGCCGACACTGTAACATGGCAGATGCAGTGTAGCCAAGTTCCTCAAGGCACTAACATCTACAGGCGATTTGTGAGACCCCGCTATCTAGTTCGAGTGCTAATCGGGTGCTGAGTACTTGTATATCGGATGGCGACGGAGAAGAAGAAAGAAAAGTAGGCTAAATTACAGTTTGGGTCGGGAGGCAAGCCGGCTCGTTCTAAACCTGGGCCTGCACAGTTGCGCAAGAGGCCGGAGCCTGACAACAATTCCAGAGAAATGTCTGACCTGCAGAGATCCCTTGCGGCAGTACCGGCCACTCTCATCCAGATCCAACATGACATGAAAGCTGGCTTTGCCAATATAGCTGCTCAGATCACACGTGTGCAATCTGTGGTCACGGGCCTGTCAGAAACCAACGCTGCTCATTCCGATCAAATCGCCCAGCTTGAACAACGTGTAGGTGCCCTAGAGGATGCCCTAGCAGAGAATGTACGAGACAAGGTTCCTTACGAAGCACAGTAAAGGAGCTGATTGCTCAGGTCGACGATCAGGAGAATCATTCGAGGAGATCGAACCTAAGGATCGTGAGGCTACCGGAGGGTTTGGAAGGGGAAGAGCCCGAAGTGAGCCTACATAAATGGCTAGTAGAGCATCTCAAACTACCCTCTAGCCTGGCATAGTGCGAAATTGAGCGGGCTCATAGAGTGGGGCCTCCACCAAAATCGGGTGATAAGCCACGGCACTGCTTGATCAAATACTTAAGGTACACGGAAAAAGAAGCAATCCTAAAATTGGTCAAGGTGAAAGGACCGATTAGAGTGCAGAACAGCTCGGTCATGGTTTTCCAGGACTACAGCAGGGAGCTTCAGAATAAACGACAGCAGTTTAATGAGATCAAAACAAAGCTGTTTAAAATGGGGTGGAGATTTACCTTCCTATATCCAGCTAAGCTCCGTATCAACCGTCCTGGGAGTGCTCCAAAGCTGTTTTCTTGCCCCAGAGAAGCTGCACGATGGTTGGAGGAGGAGGAGGTGAAAAGGCGCAGGAGAGAGGGCCCAAGGGAGCATGCAGATTCAGATAAGTGACTACCGCTTTCCGACCTTGGCTAGGTTTACCACCCCATGTGGGCGGCCTTGATACGGGATCCAATTCCCTTTTCGTGGGTGCAGCTACTCCGCAAATTTACTTTTAGATTTATGTTATTTTTCTACTGTATTATGAGTCTCTGTGTTTAAATGAGGAGTCAATCTTTAATTTAAGCGGAGGTAGCGATTTGCACCCAACACCTGAGATCATCTGAGACCACTGGAAACCCGGCCTACAAAATCCCGACCTGGTCTTGGGACCAGGGTGGAAGCGGGGCTCTGGATTTACTCTTTTTGGAACAGGGGACTATACCAGGAACTGCACCTTGATGGTCCAGGCTATTTTTGTCCCATTAGTAACAGGTTGTTCATTATGAGTGACTTGTTTCCTCTACTCTCCCCCTTTTTTTTTACTGGGTCGCTCCCAGACTTCTGATATATTAATGTCTTATTGTTGTTAGTGCTCTGGTCTGGGAGCCAAGCCCTTTACTTGCCTACTGCTGGGGAAAATGGTAACTCTTCCTTACAGATACCCCTGTTTTTGAGGGGGGGTGGATCCAGGGGAGCTGAAACCTGGCGGTTCCTGTCCCTCAACTATGGGGGTGGGGTCTCACTGTGGAATGTCTCAGTTGGTAATCATTATATCAGTTAATAATGCCTATCATTAAGATTGTGAAACTGTGTATTAGTTTTAAAGTTCACTCGTTGTTTGTAAGGGAACCTAAGGCGGATCTTAGATCCGTCACGGGGGAGGGAAGGTTACTGATACTTATTGTTGGGAAGGGGGTTGGCTGGGGGCTATCTCTGGGCTCCAAAGTCAAGTTGTCCGGGAGTCGGAGATGCTCACAGCCTACAGTTAACTTGGGAAAACTACAGGGTGTTAAACAAAAATTGGTTGGGTGAGACACTCAGATTGATGTGTGCTCTATATTTGTATACATGGTGCCTGATATGCCCTAAGTCATGGTGGGATCATGGCTTGATGCTATTAGAATCACTTCCCTGAATATTAATGGCCTGAAATTGGTCATTAAAAGGAAGAAATTGCAAACAGAGGTCAGGAGATCTAAGTGGCAAATCGTTATGTTCCATGAAACTCACATGTCCCCGGGAGAGGCAATCAAAACTTGCAGCTGCTGGAGGGTTGGTGTCCTCGACATTCTCCACCAAATCGAGAGGGGCTGGTCTGGTTTCCTAGAGGATTGGGGGTAAAAATCATTGAACAAACTACAGACCAATATGGAAGATTTGCCCTGGCTCGAGCATCTCTCCCTAAGGTGGGCATGATCTACCTGGGGTCCATTTATGCCCCTAACGTGGAGCAGCCCGAATTCTTTCAGCAACTGGCTCTAGAACTGGCCCGTTGGCCGGGACTGTGGGTGATTGGTGGAGATTACAATTGTGTTCTAGACGGGGTGCTCGACTGGTCGAACACTACCCCTATTGTCAAATCTAAAAATGCCCTTGCTTTGGCAACGTTGCAAGGGGGTCTGGGCCTGGTTGATGTATGGAGACACATATATCCCACCGGGAGAAATTATAGTTTTTTCTCACATGCCCACAGATCCTATGTTAGATTGGACAGGATTTTAGTGTCTCATTCTCTGATCCTGGCCTCTAAGACTGCGGCCTACTCCCCTATGTTACTGTCTGACCATGCCCCCTTGACTTTGGAGTTGGTGGTGGGAGCTTCACCTCCAGTGGTCAGGCAGTGGAAATTAGATCCCTTATTACTTAAGGATGGAGTTTACCATACTGGTGTCTCTGCCATGATAAAGGAATTCTTAATTTCTAATAGGAGTGGGGACACCTCGCATGAGACTAGATGGGAAGCACTGAAAGCTTCTATAAGGGGTTATTCAATCTCACATGCGATTCATAAAGCCAGGGGATCCCAGCAGGACTTACAAAAGTTAAGGACCAAAATCGAGGCCTGTGAGTTGGCACACAAAAATACACCTACAGCTGCTGCATACGGGGTACTACAAAAACTTAAGTGGCAATATAATACCTTAAGTAGTACTAATCTGGAGAGAGCCATTTTGCTGTCTCAGGCTGGTGCATATTTTGATGGGGATGGGGTGGAAAATATCTTGCTTGACAGTTGCGTAAGCAGGAGGGGGACAGGACTGTGGATTCCATTCGGGATGGGGGGAACACTTAGAGGAGACACCCCCGGCATAGGAGGGCATTCGGTTCATTCTATAAGCAGCTTTACACTTCGCGGGGTCACCCTGAGCAATCGGCTCTGGACGGGTTTTTTTGCACTAGCCCCGCTGCCGGTTCTCTCGACCGATCAGGTAAGAGACCTGGAAGCTCCCCTTACAGGTGCTGAGATTATAAGTGCGATTAGAGAGTTTAGGGGAGGTAAGGCCCCAGGCCTGGATGGGCTCCCTATAGATTTCTTCAAGACCTTTCAGGATGTGCTCCTTGTACCATTGCATATCATGCTGGTGGAATGCTTGGAGAAGGGAGAACTGCCCCCCTCCGCATGGTTGGCAGTAATTACTGTACTCCCAAAGGTTGGTAAGGACCCCACCTGCTGTGCGTCTTATAGGCCAATCTCCTTGCTAACTGCAGATTACAAGATATTGGCTAAGGCTATGGCATCGAGGTTGGAGGGATTTCACCCTCATTTAATCTACTCAGATCAATCCGGCTTCATTAAGGGTCGGCAAGGGAAACAACATTAGATGCACTCTCAACATCATCCACAGGTGGAGATCCGGGGCGCCAATGCCCATGGCGCGGCAGTACTCTTCCATTGATGCGGAGAAAGCTTTCGACCACATGAAATGGGGGTATCTCTTTGACACGCTTCACAGGTTTGGATTTGGCCCAAATTTCAGCTCCTGGATACGTACATTGTATGAACATCCTTGTGCCCAGATAGCTGTCAATGGTGCCCTCTCTCAGAGCTTTGAACTGGGGTGGGGTACGAGGCAGGGGTGCCCCCTCTCGCCTCTCCTTTATGTAATATTATTGGAACCCCTGGCTACCAGGATCCGGGCGAACAATACAATTTGGGGCTTTTTGGGGGGGCGGGGGTGAGGGGATCACAAGCTGGCACTTTATGCCGATGATCTTTTATTATACTTACAATCCCCCTCCAATGATCTGCCTGAGGTATTTAGGGCCATGAGAAAATACGGTGACCTATCAGGCCACAAAGTAAACTGGACAACGAGCGAACTGCTCCCGGTTGGGCATAACAACAGAGCCAGTCTGATCGCCAATCTAATGGGGCTGCAAATGGTGGAAAAGTTTAAATATCTGGGTGTCCTCATTTTGGTGCATACCCATATGCTGTATGCATTAAATTTTAAACCCCTCGTACAAAAGATCTCTGGGGACTGTGATAGATGGACCGGTTTGCCACTTTCTTTAATTGGGAGGGTTGGGGTGGGGAAAATGATGATCCTCCCCAGATGTTTATACCTGTATCAGGTTCTGCCCACTGCCCTCCCCCTCTTGCACTTTAAATACATAAATGCGATCATACATAAGTTCCTGTGGAAAGGAAAGACTGCCCGAATTAAGAGAACTATTTTAGTATTGCCAACCACCCAGAGAGGTTTAGGGCTCCCTAACTTTTACTGGTACTACTCAGCGGCACAATTGGCCTATGCTGTGAATATGGGGGGAGCTGACTCTCCAAAGTGGTTGAGCCTTGAGGAAGACCAACTCCGAATCCCTATGCTGGAAGGGCTACTGGCTGGGTCGTTATGGCCTGGAAGTCAACTTCCTGTGAGTAACCTCTTCACTGTAGCTACACTTAAGAGCTGGGTCAAGGCGCATGAACTGGTTAGGCACGTGGCTGCTCCTTCCCCCAATACCGATTTGCTAACTGCTCTACATTATAAAGGTTCATGTACTACCTCTCTGATCCAACAACTGCTGGCCTCGCGGAAAAAAGGGTTAAGGTCGGTGAGCCAGATGTAGGAGGGGGGAGCACTCATAACCTTTCCATACATATGTAAGAACTGAGGAATTCTACCAGCTGACTTTCATATATCTAAAAATCAAGAACAAGCTGGGTGCCACACTGGGACCTGAACACGGGTGGGGTGCCATGTCCTCTTTTGAGGAGGAGCTTTTCTGTCCCCAACCACTATCTAAACCGCTAACTATATTTTACAAACTCATAGCGGGGGGTGGAATTGGGGGTATAGGGAAGATCTGGCAGGATTGGCAGTGACACTCGAGTATGGACTGTAGTGGAGAGGTGTGGTCACGTGCAATCCATTATTTCAACTCTTGCTCCAGAAGTAATAAACTAAGACAGATCCAGTATAATTTTATGTATCGTGCATATTTCACCCATGTGCACCTACAGGCTATGGACCCATCCAAGCCTGACACTTGCCCCAAATGCCTGGCCAGTCCAGGGGATTTCCTGCACCTGGCATTGACCTGCCCAAAGATTGCCCCGTTCTGGTTAGAAGTGCACTGACTTATGCAAGGTGTGCTGGGCTGTGCACTAGCATGCAGTCCTCTGGAGTTTCTGCTGGGCGCTGATTCACAGCGTCCCAAGGGGCGAGCAGTTGAAACACTCTAGTCCCAGGCACTGATTAATGCTAGCAAAACAATCACCCAGTGCTGGATGGCCTCGTCCCCTTCCTCTGTCCAACAATGGGTCAACAACTTGTGCTTAAGTATGAAATTGGAAAGGGTGCAATGGAATGCCATGGGCATGGGGGAGAAGTTTAACCTGGTTTGGAACCCTTTGCTGCAGGCAATTGAGGAAGACCGTTTCCCTATTTAGGGTAGCGCTTTGGTTCAGAGTGGTCAATCAACTCATCATATAAATTTGGAACTGGGGTATATTACTTGGTACTGTAATGTCTGCAAACTCTGTATACTTGTACTTGAATTGTATACTTGACTGACTGACATTTGATTGTCTGACTTTGGTGTCATTCAACCATCTTAATAAAGTATTTTGAAAAAAAAAAAAAAGATGGGCCTCGGATCTCTGGTCTTTTTGGGGACCAGGAAAAACCTGGAATAAAACCCCTTGTTCCTCTGGCACCTGGGCACTAGCTCTATGGCCTGCTTGCACAGAAGGGACTGTACCTCCTCCTGGAGAACAGCTAGGTGGGCCGGGGAGTAGTTAGAGGGCAGAGGGGGAGTTTCTGGAGGTTGAACTGTGAACTTCAGAGTGCAACCCTCTTCTATGATTTGCAGAATCCAGGCATCTGCTGTAATGGTTCTCCATTGATCGAGATGGAGTGACAACCGACCTCTGACCACCACCTCTTGGTTGGGAACCAGAAGACGGGGGTCTGGCAAGGAGTCAAGCAGAGGCGGATCCAGCTGCTGGAGCTGGTGGGCAACGCAGCAGAGGCTCTGTGTTTGCCTTGAGGCCGAGAGGCTGCTCCTGGTCTATTGAGTGCCTTACGAAAAGGAGGGTGCTGCCTGCTCTTAGGTTGCATACAGTAGAGTGAGTGAACAGATTTCAGAGCCCTGCCAGATGCCTGTAGATCACTGATGATGTCCTGGACATCTGGACCAAAAAGCTTAGAGTCATTAAAGGGGGCATTAAGCACCTTTTGCTGAACATCAGCAGCAAATCCAGAGACCCTCAGCCAGGAGCATCTACGTAGGCAAATGCTAATGGCAGCAGACCTGGCAATAGTGTCTGAAATATCATAGAGGGTCCACAGGAGGTGCTTGCTAACATCCTCAGCGGCGTACAAGCATTTGAGAATCTCCTGCTTCTGTGTACCTTCTGGGAGGGCTTGGGCAGCAGCTTTACCCTTTTTCAGTTAGTATTCTGGTACTTTACCATATGGAACAGGTAATTGGCAATCCTCAGCCCTAAGGTGGTGGAGGTGGCATAAAGTCTCTTACCCCAAAGGTCAATTCTGTGTGACTCCTTGTCGGGGGCGGGGGGGCGAAGTTGCTTAGGCACCTTAGACCTATTATGAGCTGCCTTAATAACCACTGAATCAGTTTCCGGCTAGGCAGCATAATGAGAAAGACCGGGGGCATGATAAAGCTCATCTGCGCTATGGGGCATGGGTGGTACCATGTCAGGCCTCTACCAGGCTGATGTAGTGGCATTCCTTACAGCAGGCAAAATAGGAGGCATGATCTTGGGAGAAGACTCTGGGATGTCCAGGAAGTCCACTAAATCCTACCTAGTGACATCCTTTTCCTCAGTGTGAAACTCCATGGCTGAGGACAGCTGTTTCATAATATTGAAGAAGGTGGGATCCTCTGGAGGAGATCTAAGAGTGTGCTTGACAGAGTCCTCACTGTTAGAAGACGCAGTGGACCTGTCAGAAGAAAGATGGTCTTCCTCCTCAGGAAGAATGAGATCAGGATGGTACTCTTCCTCGATGTCGATGAGGTTCAGGTCTGATGTGTCAGGAACAGATGACGGTGTGCAGGGAACCGTCCACGGCCATCTAAGAGGAGCCAACAACGAAGCTGCTGTCGATGGCACAGATGACAAAGGTCTAAAGGTGCCAAGCTGGTGAACAATCACCAAAGTGAATTTAGTCAAGATCTCATTAAGGTCGACGACCGAAGACTACGTCGACAGAGGTGGGGGCTCGACGGCACAGGTAGTGATTACCCATCAGAGGGGCCCTGAGGAGCCAAAGAAGCTGCAACCTGAGGGGCTGGACTGGGATCAGGCCTCATTGGGAGAGCCATTGTCAATGAAGGAGGGGCCGATGACCCGGAGGTCGACGGCCGGCCTCCCTGGGTATCCGGCGGAGGTGCTGTCAGTATGGGTCTGGCGGGCACAGAAACCTGGACAGTGAGCCTATGCATCGGTTCAGTCATAGCAGATGAAGAAGCCCCGGACAAAGGAGAGCAGGCCATCAGGGATCGAGACCAAAGCCAGGGGGTGTGGTCTCAGGCCCTAGAGGCCTGGGAGCTCTATGACCCTGCTGGCAACTGAGAGGATGGGACCCCGGAGGACCCCTGCTGAGAACTGGCTACCCGTTGCTCCATTAGAAAATTTTTGAGAGCCTTTTTGCATGGCCTGAGGGTTGTTTGATTAAACTTCTGGCAGAGCTCACAGTCAGTGACTTCTCGATCAGGCCCAAGACAGCAGAGACAGAAAGTGTGTTCATCTGTGGAGGCAATCTTCCTTCCGCAGCGGCAGAAGAGAGAAGTCGAAGGATTAACTCTTGACAAACAAAATAAAGGAATCTATTTAATTAAAGAGATGCTAAGATACAGGAAAAAAAAGCTGAAGGCTGAAAAAGGCACGAAACTGCGACAGAGCTTCCGCAGAGACCTATACAAGCAAGTCAACAGCGGGAAAGAACTGAGGAGGGAGCGAGGCCGCTCACACCTTTATAGGGTTGGTGACGTCATCACAGGACGTTGACTTGGGTGGCCCCAGTTGTAATGCTGAAAATCTTCCATGTGGATTCTGCTTCACCAACAGTGAAGTTCCTACTGTGAGACCTGATGACTGAGATACCCCCAAAGAAGATCAGTAGCATTCTCACATGATATACAGAAACGCTGCTCAGCTGGTTGGTGGATGGCCCCATGCAGATGAAGAAGGCAGCCGCTGCCTGACTGGCATGGCTATCCCTTTTCAACTACACAAAGTTTTCACCCATTAACCAGCTGGGTAGTGTCATGATCAGCCTTGCTGATCACTAGACTGTCATGCTCGAGCCCACTACAGCTTGTGCTGCATTTGACCTAACAGCAACACACCGCTGAAATCCAGTATCACAGCAATGCATTTGCATTGCTCAAGCGCAAGGGCGAACACAAAAATCAGTTTCTATGGGGGGGGAAAAAAAGACATACAGGTTCATTATAGTTCTCCTTTACAATATGTCTCCTTTAATTGGGGGACATACAGTACGAGAGGAAAAAAAAAAAAGACACCTCTAGTTCCATCCCCTGATCAAGAGCCTGTGCGGTTTGAAGCACCAAGGAGCTAACTGGGCCATTTCTGTTGCCTTTCTGTTAGCTGTAAGTCCTGTAACTAATATCAGCAGTAAAAAGAATACTAGAATTTCCACTTACTGCATCTGCATTTTTTCTGTGGTCTGTAAAAATTCAGAGTCTCACTGTTAGAACTGTGTAACTGGGTGAAATCAACCACTCTTTCACTGCACTCTGAATGTTGGGAAGCATGACCTGTTTTTATTCTTTTCAGTACCATCAGGATAGCCCTTTTTCAATTTTATATGAAGAAAACAGCCTGTTTTACAGGAGAGGAGCACTCCATTTTCACATTTGGTTGCTGTGCATTCACAAGTTAACATCTGGTCACGAGAACAGCATTTCAGAGGTGTCACTGTCAGTCCAATGCAGCTCAAGCTGCAGTGGGCTCGACAGTGACAGCCCAATGGACAGGGATGCTGATCATAACACTGCTCCCTGCCTTACTGGGTGGAAGCTTTGTGTAGTTGAAAGGAAGGAACCGCTCCAATCAAGAGCGGCTTTATCTTTCATCTGCATAACACTGCCCAGCAGCCAGCTGAGCAGTGTCATGATCAGCCTGTTGATTGCCTCCCCCAATGGTACAAACAATCCCACCCCTGCCAATAATCTCTCCCACATCCCCACTGCTTCCCGTGCCCCATTTCAATACCCCACCCTCTGCCAGGTATCCCCTCTCACCTCCCAGTCACTTTCTATGCCACGTTTTAATGTCTTAACATTTGCCAAGTATCCCTCCCATCTCCCCATTGCTTCCCATGACCCATTTCAATATCCCACCCTCTGCCAAGTATTTTCTCTCACCACCCAGTCACTTCCCATGCCACATTTCAATATCTTATCCCACCCACCTCCCCACTGCTTCATGTGCCCCATTTGAATATACTACCCTCTGCTAAATATCCCTCACATCTTCCCATCACTTCCCGCGCCACTTACAGATAACCTCCACACTGGGGTACCCAATCCTCAGTGTTGGTACCGGAAACAGAAACTGTCCCTCAATGTAATGTTCTTATTTTTTAAACCATGTGAAAAAAAAAAAAAAAGTCCATCATGTCTATTGCCATTGCCACCCCCATTACTCTCCCCCATCTGACCCCCCCCACTCAGTATCCAACACCCCACACCAACCTTACTTATAACTTACCTACTGGGGATCCAATGTCGTAATCCTCCCTGGACCAGCGACACGTCTTCACTCTTCAACGCCAGACTGAGAACTGAGGAAATGAGGTATGGAGCCGTCAATATATTTCAATGTGTGTTGAACTTATATTCATAAATTGGTAATTTTTTAATATTTTGCCCTACATTTTTAATACGGCCTTTTGGTCCCCATCTCATGAACAAGGCAGGTGGAATTTTTCAAATCCGACCCGAAAGGTGATTTCAAAGTTGTTCCACAAAATTACCTTCAGGGTGGGATTTGAAAACTTTCACCTGCTGGGTATATGAAATGGGGCAGTAAGACTAAGTTGAAAATTTGGGGTCAAATTATTAAAAAAACAACAAATGAAGTTAACACTGAAATGTCCCAATGCTCGCTCACAGATTTGGTAATTTTCAATAATTTGACCCCAAATTTTAAATAGAGCAATTTTGTCACACCACCTCATGAACGTGACAGGTGTCCTTTATCAAATCCTGACCAAAATGTGTTTTTGTACTTGTGGCCAGAAATTATGTTTTGACCAGTATTTTTTAAATGATACCTGTCATGTTCAGGAGGAGGGGGTCATAAAAAGACTATGTTACAAATTTGGAGTCAAAATGTCACAAAACAACAAACTTATGAAGAAATGTTGATGTTTTTCAATGTTTACTCATAACATTGCGATGTGTGCAGACTTTGCCCCCAGTTTTAAACATAGACCTCTTGTTAACCCCACCTCATGAACATAAGTACCATTTTTCTAATCTCCTCCTAAATGTGTTTTCACATTTGCTCCTTGAAGTCACCTTTCAAACGGGATTTTAAAAATTCCACCCAAAATGTTCTTAAGGTGGGGTCACATAAAGATAGTGTTGAAAATTTGAGGTCAAAATGTCAAAAAACAGCAAGTTTATACCCCAGGAATCACTCAGTATGCTTAACTAGTGCTGTCAGCCTTCCGTGCTGAATTGCCATGGAGAGAATAGAATGTATGCAAATGATGGAACTCTCATTGGCTCGTACCAATTTCAAACTGCTGCTCCCTAGTAACCGCTGCACTCTGAAGTGCTCAGATTCATGTCTCCGCCTGCCAGTTCAGACGCCTCAGAGGTCTCCTCGACTTCTTTGAACAAAACTATTACTTCTCAAACTAGTTCATTTCTTTATTATAAATTTTCGATTACTGCCCCAATTCAGGTATTTTTAGTAGGTTTTGTTGGTTGTCGGCAGAACCACGGGGAACCGCAATTCCTGTGGTATTTTTCCACAGTTTTAATTTATTTGTCTCTATTTAGCACTCTGTTCCTCCATTGGATCTTAGAGCTATTTTATTTTTTAAAGTTTTCACTCGGTTCCTTTTCCTGTTAGGAACCGAGCACATTGATCAGCCCAACCGCCTTATTATTACCATTGGGAACTGACCGTTTCTTGGGTATTATTTTGTCACATGATTGGTCTGTTTCCAAATCACATTTTGTTTACACTGTGCATCTTGTTGTTCCTGACACTAGATACCTACAAAAAAAGAAATGGACATGACCTACTGGTTTTAAAAACTGCATTAGTTGTGGGAAAATAGTAGCCAAAGCAGATAGGCACGACTTATGTATCCTCATGTCTAGGTACCAGTCACACTTTTGCTAATTGTGACATTTGCAGAACTTTCTGTCCTAAAACCTTGACGAAAAGGACCAAGAAACATGATGAGATGGCTACCCCTGCCTCTCCTACAGATCACAAGAAAGAGGCCTCCTCTTCAAAAAAGGATGAAAACAAGGAACCGGTGGAAAAATCCACCAAGAAACCAGATTCTTCTAAGGCAAAAAGACCAGTGGAACTGGCCTCAGAACCAGTTCCTACAAAAAGAAAAACATACTACTGTACCTTCTGCTGAAAAAGCAAAGGAGCTCTCAGTGGGGAGACAGACAGTGCTCTCTGCAGGGGAAATTGCCATGGCCCTGCAAGTATTACAGGCCCTCCAGGCTGCCAGTCCCTTGGCCCCTCCTTTGGTTCCTCTGGTTCCAAGTTTGGTTCCCCCTTCCCAGGAACTGGTATATTTGTATGCGGAGGAAGAGGGGAAACCTATTGAGCCAAAAGTTTCCCTGGAGCAGGACTTCGATCCCCCACCCCACCCCGGGGGTCCAGAGGACTATTCGTCTCACTATTCATTTTTGAGGCAAATGGTAGATACCCTCAACCTCTCTATCCAGGAGTCAGTCGAGGATGAAGAGGAAGCTGATTTTTTGGACATGTTGGGTCTTACACCCACAAGAAGACTGCTAATGCCCATCCAAAAATCCCTTAAAAAGGCAGTACTTAGGGAGACTTCCGGTGACGTCACTGTACCGAATGGAAGCTTAAGGCGGAACTCCGCGGTAGTGGGGAGAATTTACTAAAAATCCGGTGCTTTTTACGGTGGCTTGAGCTTTGGATTGAAAGTCACTGAAAAGGAAAATGAACCGATCCAGCAAATCGGCAGGCAAGTAAACTAAGCCTCCTAACAGGCGCAGATCTAACCAAGACCGCAGCCAAATAATACTCCGTCAGGGCCTCGGAATCAGCAGCAGGCTCGGGCGGGAAGAAGAAGAAACTACATCTCGAGGCAGCTCCCTTGATGGCCGAGCGACAGCACATATTGTTAAAATGTTGCATCGCATTGACTCCAACGTGAAGGATATCAAGCAGGAGTTGAAACATCTTGAGCGGAGGACCGATGACCTGGAAACGGGCCTTGATGGGCTTAGAAACAACTCCATGTGACTCAGTGGAGTGGTGCTATTTTTGGCCAGGAGAGAAAGGGAGCTCACTGCGAGGGCCGAAGATGCGGAATCCACAGGATGAAGGAAAACTATTCGAATTTTCGGGTTTCCAGAGGGAGCAGAACAGGATGATCCAATGGAATTTGTTAAAACTTGGCTTCGCCAGGAGCTGGACATCCTCAGTACAGAGCCTTTAGAGATGGAGCAGGTACAACAGGCGCTTGGCCCAAAGCCTAAGAAAGAGGCCCCCCCGCACTCGATTCCTGTTAAATTCCACAGATACCCAGTAAAAGATATACTCCGCAAGGCCTGGACAAAGCGAGACTTAAATCTGGATGAAGGAAGGGTGTATATTGACCATGATTTTCCTCCCGCTACTATGCAGAAAAGAAAACTGGTACTGGCGGTGATTAAACAGCTTCAAGAACAACAAATAAAAGCCCAGCTCAGATATCCCACTAAGCTACTTGTCCACTGGTCTTCAGGTAGTAAGCTATATGACTATTACACGCTAGCAAGCCCTTGCAGAAAGCAGGTATTAACCTCCCAGACCTTCAATCAGAAATGTCAGAACAGACTTTGCTACAGTTACGCTGGGAAACGGTGGGAAAAGGGTCTGCACGAGACGCCACAGCTAGAGGAACTGGCCCTGACAAGTCGCTTTACAAAGATCTAATTCTTCTGGGAAAAGGGCTACAAAATAGTCAATCCACCTGAGGTGATGGAAGAGTAGAAGATTCGTTCTGAAATTGTCCCCTTGTTTGTGCCCCTAGAAGGGGCACCGGCAGCTGAACACTTTACCATAGTTTTGGACTAATTTCAGGGGAATACACTGCACAAAAATGTCCACATTATTTCTTATTACTCAGATGGTTTACGTCTTTCCTCACCGGTAGAACTCAGAGGGTGGTATTGGGGGTGTTTTCCTCGGATACTGTCTCTCTGTCCTGTGGGGTGCCTCAGGGCTCTGTGCTGTCCCCCATGTTGTTTGCTGTGTACATGCTTCCCCTCGGAGACATAGTAAGACAGTATGGGCTGGAGTTTCATTGTTATGCCGATGATACTCAGCTCTACCTGTCTTTTGCACCTGACCAGAATAGAGCACTCTCGGTGTTCAATAACTGCCTCGGTGAAATCCAAGGTTGGATGAGGTCCAGCTGGCTGAAGTTAAATTCGGAAGATGGAGGTGATGGTTGTGGATCCTGAGTAGCACGGATAGCAGAGTGGGGGACAAACCATCCCTCAGGATTATTCCTGGGGATGTTGGGCTCCCCACTTCTGAGCAGGTCACGGAACCTAGGGTGATTCTTGACGATCGGCTGACACTCACATTGCTCAAGTGTCGGCCGTCGTTAAAAGATTTCCTTTACCATCTTAGGAACATCGCTAGGATCAAGCACCTTGTTCCGTCCGGGGACCTACCTATGCTGATCCACGCCTTTGTGACTTCGCATCTGGACTACTACAATTCCCTTTACTTTGGGCTTCCTGGGGTTGATATCCGCCGCTTGCAGCTGGTGCAGAACTCTGCAGCCCGGTTGTTAATTGGGACCTCTTATTCTTCCCATGTTACACCGGTGCTGCGGAGACTGCACTGGCTGCCGGTTCAGTGGTGGATCACCTTTAAAGTCAGTCTGCTGACCTACAAAGCCCTGCACGGTTTGGGCCCTGACTACTTGAAAGAGCTCCTGGTTCCCTATCTCCCGGAGCGACCGCTCCGCTCGGCCAGCGAGGGCTTGCTAGAGATTCCGAGGGTTATTTTGAAATCATCGGGTGCCCGGGTTTTTGTGTTTGTGGCTCCGACCCTCTGGAATTATCTACCACGTTGGATTAGAGAGTGTGCGACAGTGGGGGGTTTTAAACAAGCATTAAAATCCTTCTTACGGACTAAGGCTTATGGGGAAGAGGTTGATCTGGTTTGATTTTACTATTTTATCATGCTGTCTGATGTGATGTATTACTGATTTGTATTGTAATGTTTTATTATGGTGTGATTTTATAACCTGTTCTGCGCCTTGATTTTTGAAAGGCACATTAAAAATAAAGAATATTATTATTACATTATTATTATTATTTTTGGGTTTAAGAGCCTGTGATCCCCCTGAGGGAGTCGGGGGGGAATCCCTTGATTCTCGAGATAATTTTTCTAAAGTTGGGGTTTGATGTCATGTTCGGTGGGAAAGGGGTGGTTCCTGGTTAAATATTTTCTCTGTTTTACCTCAACTGTTGTCGGCCATGTTTGCTACTGTTTGAGGCCACTTGGGGGCCCTGTTTACTGGAAAGGGAGGAAGCTCAGACATGCTACCATCCCTTCCCCATCTCTCCTGGTCGGTAAAGTGAGAGCTACTTATGGGATTGGTAAGGCTTGTTTGAATTTAAACCAAGTGCACATTAATTGCCCATCCGAGTTTTAACGAGGGCTCAGGTCCCTTGGTTCTTTTGTATTAAGTGGTTAGCACCGGATATATTTCAAACTAGAGTTAAACGGGTTTGGAGATGGGTTAGTCCACCACTCACCTCGAACCTGGATTAATCACACCCAACGGAAGCCAATTCAGGGGATAGGTCACTCATCAGAGGTCAGCCAGTAGTTTTACAGTGCTGCCCCCCGCTAGGGAATTATTTTCCTTCCTTCTGAAGGTCCACCCCGGGAAACCGCCGATCTTGTCACTCCTTTTGGAGAGCAGAAGGCGTGGGGCCAAGTAGTTGGCCCATGTTCCTGGGCGGAAGGAGCTTCCTTCCGTGGCAGGCCTCGAGTGGCCTGTCTGTATATAGTTCACTTTGGAGAATGTGCTGTATGTTTCTTTTTTTCTTCTTCTTTTTCTATTAGAAAGTTTGTTGGTAGTAGATAGCAAATTAGGGAAGGGGGGGGATTTTTGTTTTGGGACTTATGGGGATGGCGGGGTAACGCAGCAAGGTATTCTAGAATATGCAAGGTGTGTTATGTGTGCCTCCTCTGCGGTTAGTAGGGACCGGGGTGGATGTAGGATGACTAAGTGGACCCTGCAAGAGAAGTGGGAATGGGGCCGAATGCAAAAAGTTAGAAATCTGGTTATCCTATGGGGACCCTAAAATTGGCTTCTTTCAATGTTAAGGGGTTGGGCTCCCCTACTAAGTGGCATAAGATATTAAAGGATCTAGCCAGGGCAAGATGTGATATCGCCCTTTTGCAAGAAACCCACCTTTCTGAAATGGAGCATAAGAAACTATGCCATTTGTGGGTCAGAGAGGTGCTCACCTCATCGCACCAGAATCCAAAAAAGGCAGGGGGTGCCCATTTTGAAACGGAAGGGCCTGGGTTTCACTAAGATGGGGCGGACAGATTAGTAATTCTCTCGGGCAAAACTGCAGATAGGGTACTGCATATAGTAAATGTCTATGCCCCAACACCCACTAACCCTGATTTCTTCAAGTATGTTTTTGGAGTTATAGCTTCACTCCCTGAGGGTCAGGTGGTGATGGGAGGGGATTGGAACTGTGTAGTGGACCCTCTGGCAGATAGATCTGGGAGACAGGGGAAGGGGCAGATAGTCTGGGGGCCAGAACCCTTGCTCATCTGTGTACGGAAGCGGGTATGGTAGACACATGGAGAGACAAATATCCATCTAGTAAAGATTACACCTTTTATTCTCATCCGCAGGACTCCTACTCCTGTCTGGATAGATTTTATGTGCACAGGGCGTGGGTGGGGTCCATAACACACCAACAGATTTACCCTATTTGCTTGTCGGACCATGCAAACATTAGTCTGACTCTCAGTCTTGGGCCGTGGCATAGGCAGTCCTTGTGGCGCTTGAATGCTGGGCTCCTTAAAGATGAGGAGTTCATATCTAAAATAAAAGAGGCAATTGATAATTACATTAAGGAAAATACAGGGTCCGTTTCAAAGATTAAGTTTCTATGGGACGGACTAAAGGCGGTGGTAAGAGGTGAGGTAATCGCATATGCATCTCAGCAAAAGAAAGCGAGGCAGCAGCAACAAGATAAACTCAAACAAAAAATTAAAGAATTAGCCTAGAGGCCAGTGGAGCACAGGACCCAAGGCAGCATGAGTTCACAGCGGGAAGATCATGTCAGACGAATCTAAGAGATTTCTTTGACTGGGT
The DNA here is from genome assembly GCA_016271365.2 of Neoceratodus forsteri. Taxonomy (NCBI): domain Eukaryota; kingdom Metazoa; phylum Chordata; order Ceratodontiformes; family Ceratodontidae; genus Neoceratodus; species Neoceratodus forsteri. The sequence goes on along the minus strand of CM057452.1, from coordinate 1,519,006,772 downwards.
GACCAAAGTAGTAGACCAGGGAGGGGCTGTGGACATGGCCTACCTAGACTTTAGCAAGGCATTTGACACAGTCCCACAGAAACGATTAATAGTCAAATTAACCAGCCTGGGAGTGGGTCCCAGGGTGGTAGCCTGGGTAAAACATTGGCTGAACAACAGGACACAGAAGGTAATTGTAAATGGAGTCCACTCTGAAGAAAGAGGGGTTACTAGTGGAGTACTGCAGGGTTCAGTATTGGGTCCAGTCCTTTTTAATGTCTTCATCAGTGACATTGCAGAGGACTGGAAGGAAAAGTATGCCTTTTGCAGATGACACAAAGATCTGCAACAGGGTTGATACAAAAGGAGGCGTGGAAAGGATGAAAGGGACTTGGCAAGGTTGGAGGAATGGTCAAGTATGGCAGCTAAGATTCAATGCAAAGAAGTGCAAAATAATGCACCTGGGAAACAAGAACCCAGGGGAAGAATACACAATGGATGCGGAGGTAGTAACAACAACAAAAAAGGAAAGGTACCTGGGGGTAATCATATCAGATGACCTTAAGGTTAGCACGCAATGTGAGAAGGCAGTAGGGAGGGCTGGGGGTATACTGGGATGTATAGGGAGAGGCATCAGCAGCAGAAAACAGGAAGTTGTTATCCCTCTGTACAGACAGTTGGTGAGGCCCCATCTGGATACTGCGTCCAGTTCTGAGACCCCATCTCCGCAAGGACATAGACAGGATAGAGGTAGTCAGAGGAGGGCAACTAAAATGGTGCAGGGTCTGCAAAAGAAGCCATATGAGGAGAGACTAAAGGAGCATAATATGTATACCCTTGAGGAAAGAAGGGAGAGGGGGGACATGACAGAAATTTTTAAGTACCTCAGTGGAATCAACAAAGTCCAAGAGGGTAGCATCTTTCAGAAAAAGAGACTTGCAAGAACAAGGGACACAATTTAAAGATAGAGGAGGTGGTTCAGGGGCAATGTGAGGAGTATTATTTCACAGAGGTAGTGGATGCATGGAACAGCCTTCCTGAGGAGGTTGTGAGGTCTAAAACTGTGGAGAATTCAAGAGTGCATGGGACAGACATAGAGGCAATTCTTGTGGGGGGTAGGAAGAAATAGGCTGTTGGTTAACTAGGATCTGCGGCCTATCCTGTAGGTAGGGAAGAAAAAAATTACTCACCTTAGTAATGTTGTTTCTTCTAATGGAGCCTTGCTATATTACGACATATGCAGTATAACCCCAGGTTAGAACTGCTCCGGAGATGAAAGAGTTAACTTCCATGCAGGGCATGGAATCTTGAGCGCGAGCTCGGTTGAACACTCTGTTGAAGCTCAAACTTAAACTGTCAGATCTTTACGAGCAAAAACTCACTAAGGTTCTGTGTGGAAGCCATGAACCTACACTACACTGGCTACTAACTACAAAACACCTTCTTGTTCTTGATCCCAAAACAAAGACTCAAGTCAGAGTTCAAGGAGGAAAATTTAACATAACACCTAAGCACCCTAGAAGGGTGAAATAAAGTGGGCATCAAGAAGTGCCAACATTGCACTGCCCACCCACATCCCAAAAACAGAGGTTCTGAGAGGGGGCAGGGCTGGGGAGGTCAAAATATAGCAAGACTCCATTAGAAGAAACAACATTACTAAGGTAAGTAATTTTTCTTCAAACAACATGAAGTCTTGCTATATTATGACATATCAGACTACACACAGCAGTATCTCCATGGAGGAGGGACAGAACCTACTTGGGAAATAGGCTCTGAAGCACAGCTGTGCCAGAATCGAGCATCACTCCTAGCCTGGATATCCAAGGAGTAATGCTTAGTAAAGTGTGAACTGTTTTCCAGGTAGCTGTTGACATATCTCTAGGATAGGAATGTCCCTGGCAGCAGCCAGAGACGCAGCTGTACCTCTGGTAGAGTGAGCCCTCAGGCCTGAGGGAGGAACCTTACCCAGTTTTTCGTAACAGAACTGGATACAAGAGACAATCCACCTGGCAATGGATCTTTTAATGGCAGGTTTCCCTTTACTAACCTCACCATAAGTGAGGAACAATTGGAGGCATTCGAACCTGTGACCCTTGGTACGTTCTATATAGTAACTAAGGGCTCTTTTGACATCTAAACTGTGCAATCTCCTCTCACCAGAGGAGGAATGGTCAGTGAAGTACACAGGAAGAGACATGGATTGATTAAGGTGAAAGTCTGAAACCACCTTAGGCAAAAACTTCCTGTTAGTCGAGGACTACCTTATCTCTATGAAAGGAGATAAAATCAGGCTCCACTGACAAGGCTTGTAGCTCACTTATGCGCCTGGCGAGATTGATGGCTACCAGAAACATAGTTTTCAAGTCAAGTACTTAAGCTCTGCTGAAGACAATGGCTCAAAAGGGGGTTGCATAAACTGAGCGATGCAAATATTAAGATCCCAAGCAGGGGCAGGGTCCCTGAACGAGGGGTTGGTGTGAAGCAACCCTTTAAAAAACGGAGAACACAGGGTGAGCTGATAAAGAAGAGGGCTTACCTGCTGACAAGAAGACAGACACAGCTGCCAAGTGCACTTTTAGGGTAGCTGGTCTCAGCCCCAAGGAATTCAAATGCACCAAATAATCCAGGATCGTGAGCACCAGCAGATTCTGAGGAAATATCTTACCAGCACACCATGGAAATCTCTTCCATTTTGAATTATAGGTAGCCCTGGTGGAAGGCTTCCTAGAGGCCTTCAAGATATCCAATACACCTTGAGAAAGGTGTAGGTCAGCAAACTAACTCTTCAAGAGCCAAGCCTTGAGATTAAGAGAATTGAGGTGCGGATACCAAACTCTCCCCTGGGCACAGGTTAACAGGTTGTGATTCCTGGGAAGACATAGAGGAGGGTGGACTGCTAAGGACATGAGGAGTGGGTACCAGGGCTGCCTGTCCCAATCTGGAGGAATCAGGATCATCTTGCAGGATTGAGATCTGATTCTGACTAGCACTTTGAAAAGAAGGGGGAAGGGGGGAAAAGCATAGAGAAACTTTCCTTCCCAACTGAGAAGGAAGGCATCCAGAGGGACTGAGTCCAACACTGGGGGCCTGCAGCAAAAAAGGGGAAGTTGGTGATTGTCTGGGGCTGCAAAGAGATCTATTTGCGGAGTGCCCCATCTGGCAAATATTACCTCCAGCACTAGGGGATCCAGTGCCCATTCGTGATGGCCCTGGGAAATCCTGCTGAGAGCATCCAGCTGGGACATTGTCCTTGCCTGGAGGTGAACTGCCGTGAGGGGCGTTCAGAGAATAAGCCAGAGACCACAACTTCATTGCTGTGCACAAGGCTGTAGACCGAGTGCCCCTTGCTTGTTGATGTACCACATTGTAGTGGCATTGTCTGTTCTGACCTGAACCACCTTGTTCTGGACAGATGTGGAAAAACCTGGAGTGCTAGAAAAACTGCTCTGAGCTCCAGCAAATTGATGTGGAGCAGAGATTCCTGAGGAGACCACAGCCCTTGGGTGGAAAGGTCCATGTGAGCTCCCCACCCCAAAGGGATGCATCTGTAGTAAGGGTCAAGGAATGAGACTGGGAGTGAAGGGAACCCCTGTCTCAGATTGTTCTGATCCTGCCACCACTGAAGGGCCTGGATCAGGGTTCAGTCACTGGAATCAATTTGGTTAGGGGATCTGTCCTTTGAGACCAAAAGGCTCTCAAATGGAACTGAATGTCCTCATCTGAAATCACTCCCTGCACCACTGCTGTAGAAGCAGCCATGTGCCCAGGAGCTGTAGAAAATGCCTTGCTGGTCGAGAGACCTGCAGGGTGAAAGAGGAGGCCAGAGACACCAGGGTCCTTGCTCTTTCCAGAGGAAGGAAGGCTCTGGCTTTTTGTGTTCAGTTCTGCACCTATAAAGGTGAGAAGCTGGACAGGCTCCAGAACTGACTTTGGAAGATTGAGAAGGAAACCTAGAGATGTAAGCAGCTGCTGGGTTACTTGTAAATGTAGTTTGACCTGTTCTGGAGCCTGGCCTACAATGAGCCAGTCATCCAGATAAGGAAAGATGGCAATCTTTTGCCTTCTTAAATGAGCAACTGCTACTGCCAGGCATTTTGTGAACACCCTTGGAGCCGAGGTGAGGCCGAAGGGCATTGCTCTGAACTGGTAATGGCCTGAGGGCAGTTCAAATCTGAGGTACTTTTGATGGAAGCTTCTGATGAGAACATGGAAGTAGGCATCCTTGAGGTCCAGGAAGGCTAGCCAGTCCCCTGGCCTTAGAGAGGGTAAAATAATCCCCAGGGTCACCATTTTGAACTTTGGTTTTAAAAGGAGCTTGTTTAGATACCTGAGATCCAGAATGGGCCGCCATTCTCCTGTCTTTTTTGGGGTAAGGAAGTACCTGGAGTACAACCCTTTGCCCTGGTGTATGGGTAGAACCCTTTCCACGGCTCTGAGAGCCAGGAGGAAGAAACTTCTGCTTCCAGGGCAAGTGCCTCTGATGGGTTTGCAGGTGGAAAGGACCTGGCTCTCATCTTGGGAAATTTTTTGAAGCCGAGAACCAGTCCCTGGCTTACTACTTCCAGGACCCACTTGTCTGATGTTAAAGACTTCCAGTCCTGGACAAAGTAAGCCAGCCTGCCCCCTACCGGTAGTGGAGAATCGGCCCTGGCCACCCCATCAGGAGCCTGTTTGCAGGGCTTTGGGTTGAGGGGTAGAAGCAGGCTTACTAGAGCCTCTTCTGCCCCTTCCTCTAAAGAACCCCCTCTGGGCACATAAGCAGAGGAGGCCTAGGCTTGGTAAGACGGCCTATGAAAGGCCTGCCCCTGCCCTGACATGCTGCCTTTGAGGTGACTTGCCTTTCTTTGGCCTGTGCACTCCTATAGGTGGTCCTATACTCATCCATTTTCTTCATATAATTCTCTGTCTGCTCCCCAAACAGAGAATTTCCCACAACAGGAAAATCCATAGCCTTAGACTGGGTATCCTGTGACAGGGCAGTACATCTGAGCCAGGCCATTCTGCGAAGAGACACAGATGTAGCCATAACTCTTGATGAAACATCATTAGAGTCTACAGCAGCATGAAATTGCACCTTGGATGCCTCAATACCATCCGCAGCCACCTGCTCCAGCTCCCTGGCAAGCTGTTCAGGGGCCTGTTTGCTAGGGCCAGGACAGTATCCCACCTGGATTTCTGGTACCTAGCTACGTAAGCCATATAATTTGCCTGTCTGAGTCCCAAAGATACTGCCATGTACTGCTTTTTTGCCATGGCATCCATCCTCCTGGAATCCTTTTCAGGAGGGTGAGAGACTAGAGGAATATTAGCCTTGTCACAGGCTGCAGTCTGCACTACCCCCACATGGCTGCACTGCTGGGATAGGAACTCCGTATCAGAGCCTGATAAAGCATACCTCTTGTCCATCCTTTTATCCACAGGGAGGACAGAATGAGGAGTTTTCACAATTTTTACTGTCAGTTTCCTAAAAGATTTATGCAAGGGAATAGACAGTCTCCTAGACTCTGGAATATCCATCATTTCCACAAAATCAGGCTCTTCTTGATCATCAACAGCTTCCTCAACAGGAAGTTGCAGAGTTTCAGCAACTTTCTTGTAAAACAAAAAAATGAGAAGGGGACTCGGATAGCCTGGGAGGATACTCTAAGGGTCTGTCTGGAGAGATGTCGGTTCAATGGGCACATCCAGACTTTCAAATCACACTCACTCTCCTCGTCCCTCCTCCTTCCCTGGTTCATAAAAATCTTCAAAATCATAATCTTGAACCGAGGGAACCGATCGAACCGGGTGCTTCCCTAATGGTGCCGGTTCGGACGGAACTGGGGAAAGAGACTGGACAATTTGAATAGCTTTGGCTATTTCCTCAGCAGTTGGAGAAAGGACTTTTGGCCCCAAACTAGCTGACCTTCTAGCCCTTTTAGTTGGAACCGGCTCCTCAGAGCTGGCTCTTCATTTGGCCGAGGAAGCATCGCCCTGGTCAGAGGGCACTCACTCAGGTTCGGTTGGAACCGAACCGGGCTGACTCATCGGGTCAGCGGACTTTTTAGCCTCCTTTCCTTGAGCCTACCAACTCTTTTTCCATGGTGGCAGCAGGAAATTCTTACAAATCTGGCAGTCTGCACTGGGGTGGTCAAACCCCAGACAATATACACAAATGGTGTGGGGTCAGCCTTGCAAAGGCTTCCCCACAGAGGCCACAGTGCTGAAACCCAGTGGGTCGGTTTTTCTTTTGGGTTTCTCAGACATAGTGGCAGCCTAACAAAACTTGCCCGTTAATGGCAATCCACCGTGAGACTCTCTTATCGGTTCCCAACCGTGTCACGAATTGGAAAAAAACGTAATAAAATCCGTTTTTTTTAGAACCGATAAGAACCGGGAACCGCACTCTAAAGGGCTAGAAGGTAATTTTAAAAACCCCTCTGATCGGTTCAAACCGAACCGAAAAAGACGTTTACAAGTTCCACACAGAAGAAAAAATAATAAATAAGCCTATCTGTTACTTACAATACCACAGACAGAGCTTGAACCGACGATTGCGGTTAAATTTCGGTAAAATAAACCGAGAATTACACTTTAAAACCGGCAAACGAACCGAGCAGCAGGAGGAATCTCCGGAGCGACTGTTCAGTGAGGCGGAGCAAAGAATCTGACAGTTTAAGTTTGAGCTTCAACAGACAGAGTGTTCAACCGAGCTCGCGCTCAAGATTCCATGCCCTGCATGGAAGTTAACTCTTTCACCTCCGGAGCAGTTCTAACCTGGGGTTATACTGCATATGTCATAATATAGCAAGACTTCATGTTTGAAATGGGCAGACTAGATGGGCCAAGCGGTCCTTATCTGCCGTCAAAATCTATGTTTCTATGAAGACTTACACAAAAATGGGGCCCCTCGTTGTTTGTTAGGTGACCTTAAGACAGTGAGGGAACAACTGCAACAAGTTCTCTTAGTGAAAACGGAGAATGCCCTTAGGTTCACAGCACAAAGGTACTATATAGGGGTAATAAGGCAGGTAGGCTTTTAGCCTTTAGGTTAAGAAAACAAGAGGCAGATAGGTTTATTACGGGGGTGAAAGACCCCAGAAGGCCCGGTCGGCTGGTCACAAACTCAGTACAAATTGCAGACTGTTTTAAAAAGTTTTATGAAGACTTATATATGTCGGGGTCTGTGGCTAATCAATCGGACGAAATCAAAAATTCTTGGAGGGGCTTAACCTGCCCAGGCTTTCTGTGGAGCTTGAGAGAGAGCTTGATCATCCCTTCTCTCAGCTCGAATTGGTGGAGGTTATTAAAAACCTTAAACACAATAAAGCCCCTGGTCCAGATGGCTTTATTGCGGAATATTACCAGAAGTTTCAGGACAACTTGGCCCCCCTGCTGTTACAAATATGTGATGTGGCCCATAACCCCTCAGAGGCTCCAGATACTTGGACAGGGGCCTTAGTAACTGTTATTCCCAAACCAGACAAAGACACCACCCTTTGTGGTAGCTACCGTCCCATCTCGCTTCTGAATCTCAATGTTAAGATCTTTGCTAGGATGGTGGCTGACTGGTTACAAAGGGTGGTGACCCAATTGGTACATCCAGATCAGGCAGGATTCATGCCGGGAAGGCACTTACAGGAAGATTACTTACGGTGATGGCACACTGTAAAAACAATGGGAGGGGAGACCCTGCAGTAATTATCACGCTCTACGCCGAAAAGGCCTTCGACCGCCTTGAATGGGATTATCTAGGTGTAGTACCTCTGAAGTTTGGGTTGGGGCCTAGATTTCGAGGCGTGGGTGGCAGCTCTTTATAATAATCCATCCACTAGGGTACGACTGAACGGGGTATTTTCTTGTCCGTTCCCCATTAGGAGGGGGACCAGACAGGGCTGCCCCCTTTCATCCCTCCTGTTCGCTCTAAGTATGGAGCCCTTGGTGGAGGCATTTCGGACGCATGGGGATATATTGGGGATCAAGGTGGGTGAGGTGGATAACCGCATTTCTCTTTATGCAGACGGCACCCTACTCTACTTAAAGGACCACAAGGTGTCTCTGCCTGCTGCTATGTCTCTCCTGGGGGAATTCGGCTGTATCTCTGGTTTTAAAATAAACAAATCCAAGTCCGAGATAATTTCTATCGGAGCCCCCGTCCCCCTGGCGGTTAAAGTTTTAACTAAGTTAAAATGGCCCACTACTGGTTTTAGATATCTGGGGATCCATGTACCGAGGGATCTTAGTAAGTTATATCAAACCAACCATTTAAGGTTATTGGAGACAATACGGAGGGACAGTGCCAGGTGATCTGCCCTGCCTCTCACAATTTTCAGCAGGGTAAAATTGGTGAGAATGAACATCCTCCCAAGAATGCTCTTCCTGTTCGATACAATCCCCTTGTATCCCCCTAGGCAGTTCTGGTTGGATATCCAAAAGCTTCTTAGTAAGTTTATTTGGGCAGGGAGGAGACCAAGGCTTAGTTGGGCTCTGCTGAAGTTGCCAAAGAAAAAATTACTCACCTTAGTAATGTTGTTTTTTTCTAATGGAGTCTTGCTATATTCTGACTATTGCAGTGATCACCAACCTTTGAACTGCCCAGGAGAACAAAGAGTTAACTTTTCATGCATTGCATGGAACGCTGAGCTCGAGCTCGGTTGAAGCCTCTGTCTGCTGTTGTTTAAACTCCAACCGTCAGATCTTTACGAGCTATACTCACTAGGCTTTCTGTGTGGAAACTGTAAAACTCACACTAGCCTACTGGCAACTAAATTTGTTAAAAAAGGGTTTTTTGTTTTCAAAGCAAAGACTCAAGTCAGGAAACCCAAAAAAACAAAACAACACACACACCAAAATAAAGGAGGGTGAGAAAGGGCACCTCTAGGTAAACTGCTCCTGCTCACCCACATCCCAAAACCAGGTTCTGAGAGGGAGGCGGGGGAATCAGAATACAGCTAGACTCCATTAGAAGAAACATTACTAAGGTGGTAATTTTTCTTCAAACAACATGAAGTCTTGCTGTATTCTGACTATTACTGAACTACCAAGCAGTACCTCCATGGAGGAGGGACAGAACCTACTTTGGGAAAAGGCTCTGAAGTACTGCTGTCTGAAACCACCATCACTCCTAGCCTGGATATCCAGAGAGTAATGCTTGGTGAATGTATGTGGACTGTTTTCCAGGTGGCTGCTTGATGATTTCTAAGATAGGAATATCCCTGGCAGCAGCTGTACTTCTAGTAGAGTGAGCCCTCAGGCCTGAGGGTGGGGTTCTACCCAATTTTTCACAGCAGAATTGTATACAAGAGACAATCCACCTGGCAATAGATCTTTTAGTGGCAGGTTTGCCCTTACCAACCTCTCCATAAGTGAGGAACAACTGGAGGGGCTCAAACCTGTGACTCTTGGTGCGCTCTATCTAGTAGCTAAGGGCCCTTTTTACGTCCAGGCTGTGCAACCTCCTCTCTCCAGAGGAGGAATGGTCAGTGAAGAAAACAGGGAGAGACATAGACTGATTAAGGTGGAAATCTGAAACCACCTTAGGCAAAAACTTCCTGTTAGTTCTTAGGACCACTTTATCTCTATGGAAAGAGATGAAATCAGGCTCCACTGACAAGGCTTGCAATTCACTGATGCACCTGGCAGAGGTAATGGCTACCAAAAACACAGTTTTCCAAGTCAAGTACTTAAGCTCTGCAGAGGACAAAGGCTCAAAGGGGGGTTGCATAAGCTGAGCAATGCAAACATTAAGGTCCCAAGCAGGAGCAGGGTCCTTGAAGGCAGGATTGGTGTGCAGCAATCCCTAGAAGAATTTACAAAATACAGGATGGGCTGATACAGGAGAGGGCTTGCCTACTGACAAGAAGGCAGAAACAGCTGCCAGATGCACTTTAAGTGTAGCTGGTCTAAGTCCCAAGCCATTAAGATGAACCATATAGTCCAGGACTGTAGGCAACCCAGCAGATTCTGGAGAAATATGCTTATTAGAACACCAAATAGTGAACCTTTTCCATTTGGAGTTGTAAGTCTTTCTGGTGGAAGGCTTTCGAGAAGCCTTAAGAATATCCAGAACACATTGAGAGAGGTGCAGATCAGCAAACTCTAACTCTTCAAGAGCCAGGCCTTGAGATTGAGAGATTTGAGATTCAGATACCAAATCCTTCCCTGAGAGGATGTCAACAGGTTGTAATTCCTGGGAAGAGACAGGGGAAGGTGGACTGCTAAGGACAGCAACAGTAGATACCAGGGCTGTCTGGCCCAGTCTGGACGGTCAGAATCACTTTGCATGGTTGAGACCTGATCTTGACTAGCACCTTGAACAGGAGAGGGAAGGGGAGAAAAGCATTCAGGAACTTCCCTTCCCAATTCATAACCAGAGCATCCAGGGGGACTGAGCCCAAGACTGGGGGTCTGCAACAGAAGAGAGGAAGTTGGTGATTGTCTGTGGCTGCAAAAAAGATCTATCTGTGGAGTGCCCCATCTGGAGAAAATCACTTTCAAAATGAGGGGATCTAGGGACCATTCGTGGTGGCCCTGAGATATCCTGCTGAGAGCATCTGCTAGGACATTGATAGCAGTTCACCTCCCAGGGAAGGACAGAGAGGTTTGCAGGGAATAGGCCAGAGACCACAACTTCATTGCTTCTGTGTACAAGGCCACAGACAGAGTGCCTCCTTGCTTGTTGATGTACCACACTGTGGTGGTATTGTCTGTTCTCATCTGGACCACCTTGTTCTGTACAGATTTGGAAAAAGCTTGCAGTGCCAGAAACACTGCTCTGAGTTCCAAGAGATTGATGTGAAGCAGAGATTCTTGAGGTGACCACAGCCCTTGGGTGGTAAGATCCCCCAAGTGGGCTCCCCAGCCCAAGAGGGAGGCGTCTGTGGTGAGGATTAGTGAATGAGACTGAGTGACAAAAGGAACTCCCTGTCTTAAATTGTCCTGATCCTGCCACCATTGCAAAGCCTGGATCAGGGTTCGAGTTACTGGGACTAGTTTGGTAAGGGAATCCTTTCTTTGGGACCAGAAGGCTCTTAAGTGGAACTGAATGTGCCACATCTAGAATCTTGCCCCGGACCACTGCTGTAGAGACTGCCATGTGGCCCAAGAGCTGCAAGAAGTGCCTTGCTGGTCGAGACACCTGAAGGGTGAAAGAGGCCAGTTCTATAAGGGTCCTTGCCCTGTCCAGGGGAAGGAAGGCTTTTGCTCTTATTGTATCCAGCTCTGCCCCTATAAAGGTGAGGAGCTGCACTGGTTTGAGAACTGACTTTGGAAGGTTTAGGAGGAATCTTAAGGAAGTGAGCAGTTGCTGAGTTATCTGAAGATGTGACTTGACTTGGTCTGGAGACTGACCCACTATGAGCCAGTCATCCAAGTATGGAAAGATGGAGATCTTTTTTCTCCTTAGGAAAGCAACCACTACTGCCAGGCACTTTGTGAACACCCTTGGGGCTGATCTTAGGCCAAAGGGCATTGCTCTGAATGGATAGTGGCCTGAGGGCAGCTCGAACCTGAGGTACTTTCTGTGGAAGCACCTGATGGGAATGTGAAAATAGGCAACTTTGAGGTCCAGGGAGGCTAGCCAGTCCCCTAACCTTAGAGAGGGCAGAATTATTCCCAGAGTCACCATTTTGAATTTTGGCTTTAAAAGGTGCTTGTTTAGATATCTCAGATCCAGGATGGGCCACCATTCTCCTGTCTTTTTGGGGGTTAGGAAGTACCTGGAGTACAATCCTTTGCCCCTGTGTAGGGTAGGAACTATTTCTATGGCTCTGAGAGCCAAGAGGGAAGAAACCTCTGCCTCTAGGGCAAGGGTCTCGGATGGATTTGCAGGTGGAAAGGATCTGGTTCTCATCTTGGGAAATTTTTTGAAGCTGAGAACCAGTCCCTGGCTTACTACTTCTAGGACCCACTTGTCTGATGTTAAATACTTCCAGTCCTGGAAAAAGTAAGCCAGCCTGCCCCCTACAGGTATTGGAGAATCAGCCCGGGCAGACCCATCAGGGTGTCTGCTTGGCAGGAGCTTTAGGCTGAGGGGTGGAAGCAGGCCTGCTCATACCCAGTCTGCCTCTCCCTCTAAAGAACCCCCTCTGAGCATAAGCAGAAAAGGAGGCCTGGGCTTGGTAAAAAGGCCTTTGAAAGGGCCTGCCCCTGCCCCTGGAATGCTGCCTCTGAGGAGTGGCTTGCCTTTCTTTGGCCTGAGCACTCCTGTAGGTGGTCCTGTACTCGTCCATCTTCTTCATGTAGTTCTCTTTCTGCTCCCCAAACAGAGAATTACCAATGACAGGAACATCCATGGCCTTAGCCTGGGTATCCTGCGATAGGCTAGTACATCTGAGCCGAGCCATCCTCTGAAGGGCCACAGATGTAGCCATGACTATAGATGAAACATCATTGGAGTCCACAGCAGCATGAAATTGCACCTTGGATGCCTCAATCCCATCTGCAGCCACCTGCTCCAGCTCCTTGGCAAGCTGGTCAAGGGCCTGTTTAGCTAGAGCCTGCACAGTGTCCCACCTGGACTTCTGGTATCTAGCTGTGTAGGCCATATAGTTAGCCTGCCTGAGTCCCAAAGATGCTGCCATGTACTGTTTCTTTGCCATGGCATCAATACTCCTGGAGTCCTTATCTGGGGGGTGTGAAGCCAAGGGAATATTTGCCTTATCACAGGCAGCAGCCTGCACTACCCCAACATGGCTGCATTGCTGGGAAAGGAACTCCGTGTCTGAGCCTGAAAGGGTATACCTCTTGTCCATTCTTCTGACCACAGGAGGTATGGAATTAGGAGTTTTTAGAATTTTAAACGTCTGTTTCCCAAAAGATTTATGGAGGGGAAACAGACAATCTCCTGGACTCTGGGATGTCCATCATCTCAACAAAATCAGGCTCCTCCTGATCCTCTACTGCCTCTTCCATAGGAAGCTGGAGCATTTCAGCCACTTTCTTGTAAAACATAAAGTGGGAAGGGGACTCAGAGAGCCTAGGAGGAGAATCACCTGAAGGTCTGTCTGGGGAGATGTCCGGGTCAATAGGCACATCCAGACTTTCATAATCACCATCATCATCATTATTTTCATACTCTCCCTCCTCCTCCTTCTCCAGTTCATAAAATTCTTCTAAAGTATAATCCGGAACCGGGGGAACCGACCGAACCGAGCCCCTGACAGATGGTGCAGGTTCAGCCGGAACCGAAGTTAGCGATTGAACTATCCTTATCGCTTTGGCTATTTCATCAGCAGTCGGAGAAAGAACTTGTGGATCCGAACTGGATGATTTTTCCCTTTTCTTTCTTTTAACCGGAACCAACTCCTCAGAATCGGTTCTTCTTTTGCCTGAAGAAGTTTCGCCCTGGTCAGAGGGCACTCCTTCTGGTTCGGTCAGAACCAAACCAGGCTGGCCATCCAGGTCAGCGGACTTCTCGGCCTCCCTTTCCCGCAGTCTACCTACTCTCTTATCCAGGGTAGCTTTGGGAAGACTTTTACAAATTTGGCAGTCTGAATTGAGGTGGTTAAACCCCAGACAATAAACACAGGTGGTGTGGGGATTCGCCTTAGCAAAGGCTTCCCCACACAAACACTACAGTGTTGAAATCCAGTGGGCCCGTTTTTTTTCTTTGGTTTCTCAGACATGGCCAATCCTAAACACAACTTACCCTTTTTTCGGCAATCCGCCAGGCAAGACACCGCTATCGGTTCCTGATTGTGTTACGGGTCTTGGAAAAAACCGTAATCAAATCCGTTTTTTTTAGAACCGATACGGACCGGTTACCACACTCTAATAAAGATAGAAGTTTTTAAACACAAACCTGATCGGTTCAAACCAAACTGATCCAATGTTTACAAGTTCCACACACAAAACTAATACAAAACCTATCTAGTACTCACGGTACCACAGACAAGGACTTAAACCGACAGGTTCAGTAGCAGAAATTCGGTAGAAACCGAGCAAAAAAACGACACTTTAACCGACTTTTTTGAACCGAGCGAAGGAGAAATCTCTGGAGCAACTGTTCAGTGAGGCAGAGTAAAGAATCTGACAGTTGGAGTTTAAACAATAGCAGACAGAGGCTTCAACCGAGCTCGAGCTCAGCGTTCCATGCCTGCATGGAAAGTTAACTCTTTGTTCTCCAGGGCAGTTCAAAGGTTGGTGATCACTGCAATAGTCAGAATACAGCAAGACTTCATGTTGTTTGAAAGGAAAGGGTGGTCTGGGTGTCCCTGATTTTAAGGAATATTATAGAGCGGCTAAATTACAGCATTTGGCAGCCTATGCACTACAGGGAGAAAAACGAAGTTGGGTTAAAATGGATATGCAGACTCTGAAGCCACTTACCCTAGTATCAATTCTATTCAATAGAAGCAATCCCATGGTGTTGCATGGACTGCCAAACCCGTGGCTTAAGACAATGGTTAAAGTCTGGTCTCAGGTTATAAAAGAGAGGAATCTACAAAGTAGGGTTCTCCGGTATGGTAAGATCCTAGATAGAACTGATTTTCAGCCAGGTAGGGAGAATCAGATGATCAGATGATGGGCAAATTTAGGTCTTAGACATTTCTCGCAGGTGTTCGTAGGAGATATTATAAAAAAATGTTCCCAGATCCAACAAGAGCTCAGAGTTCCGGCATCTGACTTCTACGGTTATTTGCAAATCAGACATTACCTTCAAATCGGCGGAAGGCGGAGGTGCCCGGCCATCCGGGGACGCCAACCCACTCCTGGACATTCTTTTGAAGTTGGCAAATGAGCCATCAAAAAAGACCCCTCTGATATCCTTGTTATACTCGGTGGTGCGGAGGTATCAGATGCCAGAAATAAAATTCAAACCCTTTGGGAAAAAGAGCTTGGTATGGGGGAAGGAATTATAAAGTGCGACCAGATTTGGAGGTTGGCACACAGAACCACAGCTTCCACTACTTGGAGGGAGTTCCGCTGGCAAATACTCATGAGATTTTTTAGAATGTTTGTGATAACCAAACATTTCGGGCAAAATTATTCAAATAAATGCTGGAGGGGTTGTGGGATGGTGGGGTCCCATGAACATATTTTTTGGAGTTGTAACAAACTCAAAGATTATTGGAACCTTATTAGTAACCGAATGAGCAAGATTTTACGAGTACAAATCCCTAATCATTTACGCTACCTTATACTGGGGCAACCCCCTCAAGGGTTAAAAGGTGTTAAAGCCAATTATTTATTTCCCATCCTGATAGCTACGGCCCAAAAGGCTATTACATGGTTGTGGCTCTCAGAGACGCCCCCAGGAGAAGAACAATGACTATTGTGTTGCCATCAAATTAAAACAATGGAAAGACTTGTGGCCACTTTGAATTTGAGACTCGACTCTTATAAAACTCGCTGGTTCCCTTTCTTCGAGTTCCTTGGCACTAAAGAAGGTTATCTCTACTTTAGAGATTCTAGCAAGAGAAGACTTGAATGGATAAATAATGAACTTCATGAGAATAGCTTCACTTAAGTATCTAATGAACATGCTGTATGGGAGGGGGGAGGGAGGTAAGCTGTTTGGTAGAAGTTAATATTTAGTATGTTTAAATATTGTTTAATATTTATGCTATGTTAGATTCCCATTTTGGAAGATTGCATATGTAACGTTGCTACAAGTAGGTTCGAGGTTATGACCCTCGACTCAGGTTTATGCACTCTTAATAAACAGACAATTCATTTATAGGCCTGTCAAAAAGTTAGGCGTGCAGGCCCATAAGTTCTAAATGTTTATGCATATCAATTCCATTTGTAACAATCATTCTACGTAGCATTTGTATTTATGTATGTTATAGTGATTTGTTCTTCTTTTTAAGTTGTTTATGTTGGAAATGAGAACAATAAATTACAATTTCAAAAAAAAAAAAAAGGCAGTACTTAAAATTCTGCAACGCCCCACTTCACTGCCAGGAATGGGCAGAAAGGTAAGATATGTAATACCAGCTGGACAGATCTAACACTGACTTTTTATTGACCCACCCTGACCGAAAGGGTGTGATACAGGCTGCCGCATGTGATAGGGACAGGGGACTTTTTGCATACCACCACCCTGACAAGAATTCTAGAAAAATAGATGTCATGGTTAAGAAGGGATACATGGCAGCTTCCTTCCTTGTCAGGCAGGCCAATTATATGGCGTATGCGGCTCGTTACCAAAAGGCCCTTTGGACAACAGTGCTGGCTACATCAGACAAATTCCATGGGGAGATGGCAGTCGATCTGGCTGAGACACGCCAGGGCAGCTTTAGATGCCACAAAATACCAGTTCCATATGGCAGTAGATGCCAATGACACTGCTGCCAGACTCAGCCTTACAGTCTCTATGAGGAGGTTTGCCTGGCTTACAGCCACAAATCTCTCTCAGGACACTCAAGCAAAAGCAATGGATTTCCCCAGTGAGAATAATTCTCTTTTTGAGGACCAAACAGAGTCCTACATGAAAAAGGTGGAGGAGTACAAGGCCACCTACAGGATTAAGGTGGCCAAAGATAGACCCTCCACTTCCCACAGGTCCCAGACTAGGGGAGGCAGGGGTTGGGGATCCTATTCCAGGCCTTTCTTCCATGCCCAATCCCTGCCAGACTACCAGCAGATCAGAGGATACTTCAGAGGTAGAGGCAGGAGGGCAGCGAGATGTGCGGAGCCAGCCCCCCAGGCTAAGGCTCCACCGAAACAGAACCCCTGACGTGTTGGTACAGGTCGCTTCCCCTCTACCAGTAGGTAGCAGGCTGGCTCACTTCCTCCAAGCTTGGCAGTCCATCACCACAGACAAGTGGGTCTTGGAGGTAGTGAGACAGGTCCTGTCCCTAAACTTCACAACACTCCCCAAGCTAAGAAGCAGATGTTTTTCTCCAGTCACTCCATCAGACATGGTGCTTCTGGAAGCAGAAGTTGCCAACCTTTTGCTCATCAGAGTAGTGGAATCTGTTCCTCTATCGCAGAGGGGCAAGGGATTCTAACTCCAGGTATTTCCTAACAGCAAAAAAGAAGAATGGGGACTGATGGCCCATACTAGATCTCAGACTCTTGAACAAACATGTGACAACGTTAAAGTTCAGAGTGGTCACCCTGGCTATGATAATCCCCATTCTCCAGCAGGGGGACTGGCTGGCATCCTTGGACCTCAATGACGCCTATGTCCACATCCCAATCCAACCCAGCCACAGAACGTACCAGAGGTTAAGACTGCCTCAGGTCATTATCAGTTTGCAGCCATGCCCTGTGGCCTAACATCAGCCCCAAGGGCATTCAGAAAATACCTAGCCGTAGTGGTAGCTCACTTGAGAAGGCAAGGGGTCAAAGTATTTCCCTACCTGGACTGCCTAGTCGTAGGACAGTCTCCTCAGCACACCAGATACTGCCTTGCTCTAGTTCAGAGCACTCTGGAATCTCTGGGATTCCTGGTACATGCCCAGAAGTCCTAAAAGGAACCTGTTCAGGTACTGGACTTCATAGGGGCAGAGCTGGACACCCCGCAAGGAAAGGCATTCCTGTCCCAGGACAAGGTAAACAGTATCCTGGAGCCGGCAGGGTTTTTTATACGGAACAGACTCAGGCCTGCAAGACACTTCCTGCAACTGCTAGGCCACATGGCAGCATCCACGACCATAGTACCAGGCTCAAGATTCCAGATGAGGCACATTCAGTTCCACCTGAGGGTTCACTGGTCTCAGAGGAGGGATCCTCTGGCAAAGCTGGTATCTGTTTCAAAAACTCACACAGGCCCTGCAGTGGTGGACGGACTGGGAGAATCTCAGAGAGGGAACTCCTTTCCAAAAGGAGAACCCCTCACTATTATTTACTACAGATGCCTCCCTCTTGGGGTGGGGGCACACATGCTGTACCTCACGGCCAGCAGTACATGGTCCCACCGGGAATCACTTATGCACATCAATCTGTTAGAGCTCAGAGCAGTATACCTGGCTCTTCAGTCATTCGCACCTCCGCTAGAGGGCAAGGTGGTGTAGGTCAGAACAGACAACACAACCACCATGTACTAAATCAACAAGCAGGGGGGCACCAGGTCAACCTTGCTGTGCACAGAGGCCATGACGGTCTGGAACTTGGCCTACTTCCTGCAAGTCTCCCTGTCCGCCATCCATCCATCTACCAGGCAAGGACAATGTTCTGGCAGACTCCCTCAGCAGGGTAAGCCAGAACCCATCATGAATGGTCCATAAACACACAGGTGCTACAATCAGTGTTCAGAAGGTGGGGCACACCGGAGATGGATCTCTTTGCCTCCCCAGACAACCACCAGCGGTCTCAGTTCTGTTCCAGACCTCTGGCCAAGTGAACTGTGCCAGTGGATGCCCTAGCATTGGATTGGTCAAGCAGATTTCTTTGCCTTTCCACTCCTGCACAGGGTTCTGATCAAACTTAGGACACAACCAGCAACAATGATACCGGTAGCACCAGATTGGGCAAGACAACCTTGGTACTCCCTCCCATTAGCCCTGTCAGTGGCACAGCCAATTCACCTCCCCCAGAGGCACAATCTGCTGACATCCTCTCAGAGGAGGATACTGTACCCTAGCCTCAACTCCCTCCGCCTGAGGGCTTGGTTCTTGAAGACTTAGAATTTGTAAGTCTGCACCTCTCAGAAGAGGGCCTGAATGTCCTTAGGGGTTCACAGAAACTCTAAACCAGGAAAACCTATGCTTCCAAGTGGAAGAGGTTTTCTATATGGTGTTCCCACACTGGTATTCATCCCGCTACTGCTGGGTTGTCTGTCCTTTTGGACTACCTGACCCATCTAAATTGACTAGGCCTTAGGCTTTCTACCTTGAAGGTACACCTGTCTGCAGTCTCTGCATACATTTCATCCTGTAAAGACAGGTCCCTGGCATCTCACCCTGTCTTCAGGAAGTATTTTTTAAGGGTCTCCTTCACCCTCCCTTGAGGGAGCCAGTGCCGGCCTAGGATCTGAACATTTGCATTGCCAGGCTAATGGAACCACCATTTGAGCCCATGGCAACTGCAGAGTTAAAGTAAGTTACCTGGAAAGCTGTTTTCCTAGTAGCCATTACTTCAGCTGGATGAGTAAGTGAGCTTCAGGCCCTGTGCACAGATATGAACCATCTCTTTCCACAGGGATAAGGTGGTACTCAGGACTAATAGGAAATTTTTACCTAACGTCGTCTCAGATTTCCACCTGAATCAGTCTATTTCACTGCCAACTCCAGCTCAGGAGAGCAGAGATTGCATAGCCTGGATATCATGAGGGCACTTAGTCACTATATTGATAGGACCAAGGCATACGGGCCAGAGGTTATCCAGTTGTTCCTCACCTATGGGGAAGTGGGTAAAGGTAAACCAGTATCTAGAAGAGCCATTGCATGCTGGATAGTGGCCTGCATTCAGTTCTGTTATAGCAAAGTTGGTAGAAGCCCCGGGTCTCAGGGCACATTCTACCACATGAACAGCTGCGTCAGTAGCTGCAGCAAACTAGTCCCTACTGGAAATTTACAAAGCAGCTACATGGAAAACTGTCCACACATTCACCAAGCACTACTGCTTAGACATGCAGTCTAGAAGTGACTCCAAGTTTGGCACAGCAGTTCTGGACAGCCTTTTTTCCCAAATAGGTTCTCTGCCCTACCTCCAAAGGTACTGCTTGGTAGTCTGCATTAGTTAAGCATACTGAGTGATTCCTGGGGATTAAAGAAAAAATTACTCACCACAGTAATTATGTTTTTTCCAGGGGCTCACTCAGTACTGTATGCTTAAACAGCAGCTGACACCTTCAGGTAAACTTTAGACACAGTCAAGCTTGCTTTTCACATTAGTTCTGCATTTCTCCTCCCCATTATTTACAAGTGAGATTATTTGCATGAAAACAGGATCTTTGCTCCTGAAGAGTTCATCTATTCCCGCTGCTTTCTCCCTACCTGACATAATAATGCATCCCTTGTGACATCACAGGTACTCCCAGGACAACAGATTGTGATGTCACAACAGAGGATTATGACCTGAAGTAGGGAGTAAGCTAGAGAGGCAGATGTACTCTAAATGAACTCTTAAGGGCTAAAGATCATGCATTCATGCAAATTTCCCCAATAAGAAATGATGGGGAGGAGAGACACATAGAATATATATGGAATGCAGGCAGAACTGCACGTAATTATTTTGTTTTTTAAAGTTTTCTTTGAGGAGTCATCAGTGCTTTAAGCTCCCGCCCTGCCTCCCCTTCCAGAACCAGGAAAAAGGGATGCTACTGTATATCTTGCATCCCTGCTGGTCACTATACGTCCTATTGCTCTATTAATATTTGGAAGTTTTTAAAACCAGCTGTATTTAGCTGTTGTCCATTCTTACACAGACCATTACTTAAGGGGCTCATACAGGGGAATGGGGTACAAGGGCACTGGGACAGAGAGCTGGAGAAGTACATTAAAAACAACATAGATTTAAACTGAGGAGAGGGGGAAGGCTGAGTCGGACAGCAGGGAGGAGGCACCTTCCAGGGAGACTGGAAGGCCCCGAGAGGGAGAAGAAGAATGAGGGAACTTACCAAGACAAAAGTGGAAGTGGGAGAGATGGGAAGAGGAGGGACAGGGCACAAGGTGGACTGTAGTATCCTTGAATGCAAGGGGCTTAGCAAACAAGGTGGCAGAGTTCCAGGCAATGATGGTAGAGGGAGAGAGAGAGGTAGATATTGCCGCCATTTCAGAGACATGGGCCACCCAATACCATGACTGGGATCTTACAATCCCAGGTTATAAGGTGTTCCGCAGGGACTGGGAGGGCTGGAGGGATGGCTATTTATGTCAGGGAGGGGATACTGTGTACCAGGGAGGAGGGGAGGCCAGAAGCCATATGGTTATTGCTCCAAAGCCCTAAAGGTAAGAAGCTCAGGATGGGCCTGGTGTACAGGCCACCCTCACAGAGCAAGGAGGTGGATAGGGAGCTGGGGGAGCAAATCAGGAAGGTCAATGGCAAGGGAAATACAGTTATAGTGGGAGACTTCAGCCTACCTGGGGCTGACTGGCAGACGGTAATTACAGCACACACCAGGGAACAGGTGCTGCTGGAGGCTCTCCAAGACAGCTGCCTAGTGCAAGGGGTGATGGAACCTACTAGAGAGGGGAACATACTGGATTTCATGCTAACAAATGGTGATCAAGTCCAGGATGTGGTAGTACAGGACCCTCTAGCAGGAAGCGACCACCGCTCAGTGCGGTTCCTCCTCAACACAGGGAGGGAGTCGGCTAAGACCAGGACAAGAGTGTTGGACTTCAGGAAGGCAGAGTTTACCAGAATGGGCAGCATCCTAGAGGGGTATTTAGCTAAAATTAACCCAGTGATGGATGCAAAATGGAAGTGGGCAATCATTAGGAAGGGGCTGAATGAGGCCACGAACACGTGTGCCAAATCTCAAGAGTAAGCAGTCCAGGTCCAAAAAACCTAGCTGGCTCAGCAAGGAAGTGGAGTGAAAGGTGAGGGGAAAAAAGATTGTCCTTCATTAAGTTCAAAAAAATCGGGGTGTGAGGAGGATAGAGAGGTGTTCACAAAGGCATCTAGGGAGGTGACCAGGTCAGTCAGAGCAGCCAAGGCAGCAAAGAAGCTGAAATTGGCTCAGGGGATCAGATAGGAGGAAAGGGGGTTCTTTAAATACATAAGTGAGAAGAATTGTAGAGATAACATTGTCAGAATCAAGAGGGATGGGGGATGGGTGGAACAAGGGGAAGAACAGGCAGAGGCACTCAATGAGTACTTCTGTTCAGTGTTCACAAAAGAAAGGCATGGCCCAATACCACAGGGGAAAGGGGGCATGGGTGAAGGGGGGCAGAGATAACAGATGGGGTCATCCAAGAGAACAGAGTTCTGAAGTGCCTTAAAGCCTTGCAGGTAGACAAGGCACCAAGACCAGATGGTGTACACCCAAAGGTCCCGAAGGAACTGGCGGAGGTGTTGGCAGGCCCTCTGACAGACCTCTTCAACACCTCCTTGTAGACAGGGAAGGTACCCAGGGACTGGAGGATGGCTCACATGGTGCCCCTTCACAAGAGTGGACCCAAGGACCAACCGGGCAACTACAGACCGGTAAGCTTAACTTCCATAGTGGGGAAGTTGATGGAGACCATTCTAAAAAGAGAGGTTGATAACCTCTCTCGATAGGAATGGTCTACAGGATGAGAGACAGTATGAGTTTGTCTTGGGAAGATCGTGCCAAACTAACCTGATCGACTTCTTCGACTGGGTCACTAGAGCGGTTGATGAAGGCCACGCTATGGATGTACTGTACCTGGACTTCAGCAAGGCTTTTGAGTCAGTGCCCCACAGGAGGTTAATCAGCAAGCTGAGGGACATGGGGGAAGGGGAGAAACTGGTGGGGTGGGTTGAGAGCTGGTTGCAGGGTAGACAACAGAGGGTAGTTGTAAGGGGGGGAAGACATCCAAGACAAGGCCAGTAAAAAGTGGGGTGCTGCAGGGTTCAGTGCTGGGCCCTGTTTTGTTCAATGTCTTCATTGGAGACATTGCAGAGGGGCTCAAGCGTATGATCAGCCCGTTCACAGATGACACTAAGATTTGTGCAAAAGTGGACAATGAGGAAGGGAGGCAGGCACTCAGGGAGGATCTAGCTGAACTCAAACAATGGTCTAGGGATTGGCAGTTGGGGTTTAATGCTAGTAAATGCAAAGTCATGCACCTTGGAGCAAGAAATCCCAGGACCAGCTACTGGCTGGGGGGGGAGTGCAGGTAGCAGCTTCAAAGGAGGAAAGGGACCTCGGGGTAATGGTCACAGGGGACATGACGGTATCAGCACAGTGCAGGAGGGCGGCAGCAAGGGCAAATAGGATGCTGGGGTGCATTGCCAGAGGGATCACCTCTAGAAAGGAGGTCATCCTGCTCTTGTATAGATCACTGGTGAGGCCACAACTGGAGTACTGTGTGCAGTACTAATGCTCATACCTCAAAAAGGATGTAAGATTACTGGAGGGGATGCAGCACAGGGCTATGAAAATGATCATGGGACTGGGGGAGTTGCCGTATGAGGAAAGATTGAAAGAGCTCAACATGTATTCACTGGAAGAGAGAAGGGAAAGAAGGGACATGAGAGCGACCTTTAACTACTTGAAAGGCATAAACAAAGTCAGAGAGGGAGGACTGTTCTGCTTAAAGGGGGGAAACGGTCACTAGGGGGCACAGTCTGAAGTTGGAAGGTTCAGGAGGGAGATGAGGAGACACTACTTTACAGAAAAAGTGGTGGCAAGATGGAACGCACTGCTGGAGGAGTTAATCGAACTGAGGGCAGTGGATAGCTTTAGAGGGGTTGGGATAGAGTCAAGAGCAGGATTAGTACAGACAAGAACACAAGGGGAAAGACCAGGTAAGGGAGGAAGAGGGGTTTGGGTGGGGCTGGGGGCTGTAGTAATATGAACCTAAGAGCTGCACAATCGGGCAGACTTACTAGACCTGTGGGCCTTTTTCTGCTGGCAATTTCTATGTCCGTATATAGTTTAGTTAGTTAGGGTGCCTTCACTTTGTTAGGCTTCATAATGAATTTGAGCACTTCAAAGTACAGCAGTTACTGGTGTAGCAGTTTGAAATTGGCAAGAGCCAATGAGAGTCCCATCATTTGTATACATTCCACTCTCTCCGTGGCAGTTTAACACTGAAGGCTGACTGCATTAGTTAAGCATATTGAGTGATCCACTGGAAGAAACATAATTACTATGGTAATTGTTTCTTATGAGTAAACACTAAATTTCCTCAATGTTTACTTGAAGTGCTCTGCCAGTAGTTATCTGGCAGAAGAGCTCCTCCCCCACATCCTATTTAAGTCAGCAGGCAGACCACTGCTCTGCTTAGAGCGAGTTGCACTCGCTGCATTCGCTGGCGTGCTGGGTCATGGCTGCTTCTGGTTTTTCTCCTCTGCTTGTTCGCCCCTTCCCGGTTCCTTCCTTCTGTCGTGTTTTTGCATTTGTTCGTCTCCCTCCCCTCTCTGCTTTGTTGCCTGGTGTTCATGTTTTTGTTTGCTTCTCCTCTTCATGCTTTTGGGAGTGGGGTCTGTTGCCCTGCTGTGCTCGCAATCTCTTAATTCCCCTGCTACTTCCGTAGCTGCTGATTCAGAAGCAACTGTTTCCGCTTCTGCTACCACTCCTGCTCACTGCCCTGTACCTTCTGACTCATTTATGTCTCTCACTCTAGCAACCACTGCTCCAAGCTGCCACCATGTTCGCTGTTCAGATTGCTCACCCTGTGGACTACTGACTCCTCGATCGTTCAGTCTGCACCTACAGCTGCCCACATACCAAACTGTTATGACGACTACCGTTTTTAACCCTGCATTGAGAGCATGTGCTTTCCGCCCTCAGGTTACGGAAGCTGATTAACTTCTGCAGTGGCAGCTGCCTGTGTCGTCTTGTCTGGCCAGAACTCGTGCCGCAGTTGGTACCAGAAGCACAACAATGATTACTAAGCATCTGACCTTGACGCTGTATGTACATTCTGCACTTTCCTTCATCATCGGAGCAGACATAGCACCTTGGAGATTCTACTGCCGTACAGCATTCTAAATCTACTTTTATTTCATGAAGCCTAAGAATTAAATGAGGAGCTGTTAAACAGCAATACCATTAACAGCCACTGGGTGGCTGTTTGCATTTGCCTTCTATCCAGTACTGGCGCACTGCACAACACCAGCCAGTTCTAGTTGGAATCCAACTCAGTCTACCTGCTCCCTGCTCCCGCTATATCGCTGCTTTACTGACTGCTTTGTTATGGGACAACCCCCTAGTAACTCATCAACGTTACCATCATTCTGTCCTACTCCGTACTGTCAGACTGGCATCCTGCATTCACGGGTCCGCATGCCACATCTTCGCCTCAGCATACTGGATCATATTCCAGCCTTTGTACCTGAAGTCATCAGCATTATCTGGAATTCGCCAGTCGCACGCTCCAGTGCTAGTTACTGATACTGGACGCTCAGATTGGCATCTTGTTTTTCACTTCACCCTGGGAGAACTTATATTAAGCTTTGTAGCCTGGCTGACCAATTGCTGTCTCATATTTTATTACTATGCTGTTTATTGACTTTGACAGTCCACTTGCTCATGCAATCATTGCTCTACCCACCTCTCCACTCATGCTTCCCAAAGCTTCTTCCTTCCGCTGGATTAATTCTGGATTACGTCAAGATATTTGCCTCTGTTCTCTTGGATGCTTCTCGCCATGCTACTTCAACTCCTTCGGAGTTACTACACCGTTTCCGCCAGAACTCCCTGCTGAGCTCTACTCCATAATGCCTTCCTTAGTTTAACTTACGCCTAAGGCATTGATCTTCTACAGTTCCAGGATGCTTATTGCCTCTGGCCGAGTTGCCAACTCATCCGCCCAGGTCTCTTCACTGCAATCTTACCATCCTCAATCTTCAGGATACGACAGTCTACAGCACCTTTTCTGCTCTTATACATCTGCCTTGGATTATATTCCTACTTTGCACCATACTGACGCTGGATATGCTACCATTTACAATACCATTTCCAATCTATTCCTTAATGCTTTGCTGCTATTTCTGCATTACATGCAGTTCAACATTCCTATTACCTTATCTACCACTGCTCTACAACCTGCCTCGCCCCCGCAGGGTCGGAGGTTCACCGCATCGCACTTTGACAGACCTGCACCCCTATCGGGCCCAGAGGTCCCTTGACCTTATTCTACTATACCATATTCGCCTGCTTCTATGACCTGCCTCGCCCTTCAGGCTGGGGGTTACTACTTCTACTCTATACCTGCCTCCCCCAGCTCGGGGCCTGGAGGTTCGCATATTATCCTATACACCTACTTGATGCCATGTCTGCCAGACATAGGAGCTCTTTTTCTATGGACTCACATCTGAATTATTTAGCCTTTCATCATCTATTCTTTGGTTGCTTCTGCTTTACCGCATTCAGTCATCTGAAATTACTACTACTACACTCCTACCAGGACACTTAGTTGAGCTTCTCCAGAAGACTTTCATTCTCATGATTTATGCTCTGAGGCTGCTTGGAACTTATGACAACGCTACTTCATTCAACTCAACCTCTTTAGTTATCACCAATTATGACTCATTAGCTCTACTATTCAGGATTAGTCAGCCTATTCTCCCCAAGTCAATTCTAGCTACTGTACCATCCTGACTTTCGAAACGTGGATATATACATCACTATGCAACTATTCGGATCACCAGACAATGCAGACTGGATGGGCCTTGCGGTCCTTATCTGCCGTCAACTTCTATGTTTCTATGTTTCTATGCTTCGATTTTTGTGCTGTTTCCATTTCCTCCTTTTCCTAGCTGCATACCGTGCATATTTATGATATACTACTCCCCTGATAATACGTCTGCATCTTGCAGATTCATTACTACTACTACTGACCTACGTACAGGTCCACTTCCTTACCCTACTGTGCTTATTACCTGCTTTGCCCTTACAGGGCCTAGAGGTTCATCACAACTAACTCACCGATTCTACAACCTACCTCACCCCTCGAGAACTGGAGGTACATCTAACTTATGTCTACCTATTTGCACTACGATCGATACCTGATACACTTACTTGCTTTCCCTCTCCAAACTGGAGGTTCCTACTGTTCCGCCCTTTCCCGATCAGGCAGCATGTGCCAGTTCCTGTGCTTTATTGTCATGGCCTTCATTTGCAAAGCTTGCCAAACAGAACACGACCCAACTGGCCTCCTACTCTGGACATGGACGCTTAGCCTTTGGTTCCTGTTCTCCTCGGAGATGACATCCTCACCTGCTGGAGCGCTTTACCACTGCAACTTCATTGCTCGCCTTCATATCGACCATGAATTCCACTCTACTATCATTCTGCCCTAGACATGGATCCTCGGACTTGGAGTTTACTAGGAGGATGCTTGCTATGTTCACCCGACACGTCACAATTCAGCACTTTCTTCTGTTTTACGTTTCTCTGGATCAGGATCTACAACTTTGGATTTCGGATTAGCCAACTAAAATTAAAATTGTTACTTAGGATTACTCTCCTTTAGTATGCCCAGAAGGACAGGCAGGTCAGTAGCCATTGGTCCTCAGAGGTCCCCCCCCCCCAAAGGTTTTTTTTTTCCTCTCCTGCATGCTAGTGGTCACACTCTCTGGAGTTGGAGGAGATAATCATACTGCTACTCATTTCTTTGGGGGGTGTCATCCTAATCGACTCCTTCTAATGATCGGATACAGAACAATCGTATGATATCTTTATTTTTGGGTGGTCTCATACTACTGAACTAAGCATCCTTCCTATGGTGGGATACAGAGAAAGGCCAAAACATCACACCATAACAAGTTACTCATCAGTTCAAGCATCTAAGCCCTTGCATATGTTATCCAGCTCACATGTACTATAATCACTGACTGCTCATGTCTATGCTGAAGTACCTAAGCACTAATCATGTCACACTACTACTAGTACCTTGCAAGCATTGTCCTACTTACTGGTCTGGCCTCTGTATCCAAGCACAACCTACATCATCGGGCTACAGTATGTAACATAAGCACTGAGCTATGGAACCACACATAATTATAACTGTGATTTTTTTTTTTTTTTTTTTTTTTTTTTTAACAGATTTTCTTTGTCACTCCACCTGATGAACATGACAAGTACCATTTTTGTAAATTACCTTTGAAACATGTTTTCACAGTCCCTCTGTGAAACCACCTTTCAGAAAGGATTTAAAAAAGATTCAAGCCAACCTGGAGGTGCAGAGGGCTGAGGCACTGGATGCCTTACATCAACACACCGGATGACCCGGTCAGGAACGGACTCAGGTAATCGAGGATCTGGCACCGGAGAAGGAGCAGGACTGAGCAGCCAAAAGGCAGCTCTCCTCTCGTGCGGTGGTTGTCGTCCCCCCGTCATTCCGTTACCACCGGGTGTAGGTCCGGTGGATAGCGTAGGTAGGAGGAGACAGCAAACTGTGGGTGGGCACATTGAGCCACGGCATGCACATGCCTCCACATGCGGCCGAGGTACAGGGGATGGGTGAAAAACGGGAAAAAATGTGGCATAAAATATATATCAAAAAAAAAGATCCACCTCTCTTGATGATCACATGGGGTCATAAAAAGACTATGTTGAAAATTTGGGGTCAAAATGTGAAAAAAATCCAAACCCTAAGTTATGAAGAAACTGAATTGTTCCAACATTTACTCATCACTTTATTTTTGCAGATTTCAGCCTCGTTGTTCAACATATCCCTTGTGTTATCCCTACTCATGAACATGACAGGTGTCATTTTTTTTTTTTAAATCCACTCCGAAACATGTTTTCACAGTTGCACACTGCAAAATTACCTTTCAGATGGGATTTAAAAAATTCCATCTGTCTTGATCATAACGTCAGGTCATAAAAAGATTATGTTGGAAATTTGGGGTCAAAATGTGGGAGCCCACTGAAAATTAGATACTGCCACTCATCTGGCCGAGCCCACTGAAAACACAATTGCATCTGAACTGTGCTATCCTGGGTAAATACAGTACAAAAACGTGTAAAAGCAGAACACCACTGAAAATGAGATATTGCATCTCATTTGGTTTATCCTGAGTAAATATATAGTAAAACTGTATAAAAGCAGGGCCACAGTACTGAAGTTCCCCTACTGAACTGTGCATCTATGCTGCTCTATCCTGGGAAAAATACAGTGTAAAAGCGGGATCCCTTTGAAAATGTAAAGAACAGTTACATACTTACCATAACAGTAACTCTTATCAGGCTACACCTTTGAAACTATACCTGCATCAGTGCTAGGACCACACAAGAACTTTTGCAAGCCAGGGGCCTCCCACAACCACATCAGGAACCAGTGTCTACATAAACATGGGCGGCCCCATCTCTCCTCAGTTCCCCGCTGGAGATTATACTCAGAAGACCTTTCTGTGGGGAACCAGGGGATCAGGCCAGTTCCCAGAATACCAGGTGACTATGGGAGCTGGAAAAGGCAGCTATGGATCAAAATGTGATGGGGTTGAATAAGACTCTGTCCCATTTGTTATGCAGAAAGTTAAAAGCAATGGTATGTTCTATTCTCTCATTTTCTGTCTCTTGTCTGATTGCGCAATCAAATTTTCTTGTGAGATCAAGGAACTGACCCCCCTCCCGCTATCTCCCTGTTTTCACTTGCTGTTTCTATCTTTTCTCCCCCTTGCTTATCTGTAGTTATAAAAATATATGTATATATTTATGTGAAACTGGGTTCTCTGGTTTGAAAATGTATATTGTTATATTGTTGAAGGATTGTAAAAAGCTATTTGGAACTCAAGAGATTAATCTTGATATGCAGTTTGACCTCCACAAACTCATTTGCAGAGTTGTCAACAGGAGATCAGTTCTGGGACACAATGGTCTATTTTGTTCCACCTGAAAGAAAAGAAACTGACAAAGTTTTGGAACATTGTGTGAAAAGAGGACATGTATCTTAAGCTCAGGACGCGGAAGTTAGTTGCCAAGGAAAGACATTATATAAAAAGACAGCAATCTTTTGTTTTGTTTTTTTTTTGGGGGGAGAGACTGAAATTTAGAATTAGAGATACTCTCAGATGAAGGACTTTGTTTTGTTTTAACTGTCTGTATAAGAGCTATCTTGCACATTTTTTTCATTTTATTGTTACTGATAATAAAATGCTACTTGCAAATGTTATGACTGCTTCTGGTTTTCCCTATGCTTCCTGACCTGTGCCTCAATGACAGATGGTGTCAGACTAAGCAGGATTTGCACTGTGCAAACTCTAAGCCAGGAGTTTTGTGTGAGGGTACTAGACCTGGTACCAGGGAAACAAAGAAAAAAGGTATGGATCCTGCAACAGCAAGCCCAGGAGTGATTACCAGAAAAATGGCAGCCAAACTAGCAGAGACAAAAGTCGAAACCGAGACCTTACAGCTGGCACCAGTGATGGAAGAAGAACAGTCAGTCAATTGCACAAAAAGTTGTAGCACTCCTGGTCACAAAGTGAATAAACACAGCAGTCAAAGGTTAGATGCAAGCAGATTTATTCTGTAGAAGCTTCTGCTCCCTTAGCACCTCGGCCCTACAATCAGGCCTTCTTTTTGTGCAACTGACTATGTATTTGGGGATGTGCCATCCCATTTGGTGAGCACCCAGGAAGAATCCTGTGGTGCATCTGTGTTCTTGTTTATTTATGGAAGAATAGGCATGGACAGAATCTGAAAGCATGTCTGCCTTCTTCAAATGGTGGACTATACAAAAACAGCAGATCTGACAAGGGTGGACAGACAAGAATCTAGCAGAGTGTCAAGAATAAGCATGATCACTAAACAGATGTCTGATAGTACTGCATCTAACAGAGACACTATGGAGTGACTGAGATATGACTTTTGAGCAGTGAAGAAAATTATGCAGATGGTGAAAACCTTAACCGAACTGGTGAGCTGGCTCACAGAATGATGGATGGAAGCTGAGCAGAGATATCCAGGGGTCTGAGAATAATCCACCAGGGGTAGTATTGTGAATCTGCCAGGAAAGGCAAGCCATTGAACAAGTGGGACAAGGTCGAGAGGCAAGGAGAAGAACCATCTGGTGCAGACAGAGGCCAGAGGAAGTTCAGTCAAAGTACCGAGAACCAATCCAGAGCCATGATACCAGAGATGGAGCATTTGGAGCTTCCTGTGTTTCCTGGGTGCTACCTGGTTGATCCAGAATCAGAAATGGAGGAATGCCTGGTGCTGAGTCATGGAGGATCAGGTGCGAGTGATGCAGAGATTGCCAATGGAGGGTGCTTGATTGTGGTGGAGAAGAAAGGACACCCAGAGATGAAGATCATGTGATCTGAGATGGAGGCATAGCCCCTTTAGCAGAGCAGTTGAAAGGTGAGGAAGAAGCCTGTGAGACAGCTGAAAAGACAGAACGTTTTACTAAACCAGGATTCACTGTAGATTCAGAGACTGGGGTATACTCTAAAATGGGCACACACATATCTGCAGGTTATAGCAATACAGGTATATGAAAAGTATTGATGGTGTACTTATTGGTCCTGCCCGTCCCCATTATATTGTGAAGAAAGGGGTACTATTCAGGTTACATCCTAATCCCAGGTTAAACAGGTTACGTCCTAATCCCAGGTTAAACAAGATAGAAGAGCAGGTGGTTGTTCCCACCAAATGTCAGACACAGGTGATATAGTGGGCACACACTGATCACAGAGGGAGGCATCTACAGTAAGTAAGAGGGAAACCAAGGCAAACCTTCTGCCACATTTTTACTGGCCAGAAGTCTACAGGCAGGTAGTGACCTACTGTAGATCCTGCAATGCCTGCCAGTTAATGTTGGATGTAGCCCCCGAAGAGAAGGATGTGGTTACCCTGCAGAAAAAAGCACAGACTTCCCAGAGACCAGGTGAAGCAGAAGGCTCTCAAAGGAAGACCACCTGGGGAAAGAGGTGGCATTCTGGGGAAAATAAGTATGCTTCCTCCAGGGCTGGGAAAAAAAAATAGGTATGCTTCCTCCAGATTTGGGAGAGAGATAAAGAAAAGAGATAAACGGGTAATAGTGTAATGGTTTTGCTGTAATGCTAATGGCTAAACTAATAAATTGAAAAACATTAGAACTGAGAATTCCAAAGGTTGAAAAAAGAAATGTGTGGGTTTAAACTTAACGGTCTGCTGTACTGGTTGTTATGGAAAAAAGGGATACTGCATATGTGCTAAACTGTAAAGGTTATAAGGCAATGTTAGAGGAGAATTAAAAAAAGTTTTAGAAACCTTTTTTTTATATATAAACAGATTCCTCGTAAGGGGGACATGTGACAGGGTTTAATAAGACCATTTCATTTGTTATGTATTAAGAGTTAAAAGTAAGGATCTGTTCTATCTTCCTCCTTTTCTGTCTCCTGTCTGTCTGATTGGGCAATCAATTTTCTTGCGAAACCTAGGAACTAATCAATCCAACAGTATCACGAGTCTCCCCCTTCCCGCCATCTCCCTGCCTTCACTTGCTGTTTCTATCTTTTCTTCCCCTTGCTTATCTGTGGTTGTAAAAATATATGCAGACTTTTACGTGAAACTGGGTTCTCTGGTTTGAAAACGTATATAGTTATATTGTTGAAATGATTGCAAAAAGCTATTTGTAATTCAGGAGGTTATCCTTGAGATACATTTTGACCTCCACATACTGATTTGTAGAGCTGACAACAGGAGAGCAGTTCTGGGACACAATGTTCTATTATACTGCACCTAGAAGGAAAGACACTGGCAAACTTTTGGGATATGGTGTGAAAACAGGACATGTATCTTAACAAGCTCAGGATGCAGAAGTTAACTGCCAAGAAAAGACATTATATATAAAGAGGGCAATCTTTTGTTGGGGGAGGGGAGAGAGAGATTGAAATATAGAATTTCGAAATACCCACAGATGAAGGACTTTGTTTTGTTTGAACTGCCTGTATAACAGCTATCCTGCACAAGTTTTTATAATTTTATTTTAATTGATAATAAAACACTACTTGTGAATTTTATAACTGCTAATGGTTTTCCTGTGCTTCCTGACCTGCACCTCGATGACACGAAACGATGCAGGAAATCCGTTGCCCTAACCCGAAGGGGGAAGGAGGACAGGACGGCATGACCTGATGAGAGATTCTCTCGTAGATCTACTGTTATGGGAAGTATGTAACTGTTCTATCTTCGAGGACATCTCTTTCATCAGGCCACAACTTTGGAACAAGTCCCAAACAGTACCAAAAAATACTGACAATCTGGGATGACAGAACATTATGTGTTCATGAGGGCAGGTGCTGTAACACAGCCAGGCCAAATCCTGCTCTTCTGTGAGACACAATGTCCAAACTGTAATGTTTAGTGAACATGTGGACAGTGCTCCAAGTGGCAGCTGCACAGATCTCAAAAGCAGAAACACTGCAAAAACAAGCAACATAAGTGTCCACACCCCTTGTGGAATGACCACAAACCACTCCTGGAAGTTCCTTACAGTACTTTCTATGACAGAATGTAATACAATGTGTCAGCCATTTGGACAGGCACTGATTAGACACATGGGCACCCTTTCTCTCAGGGGTGAATGAAACAAAAAGCTGAGAGGGCTTTCTGTAGTCCTTGGTGCGATGGACATAATACCTCAGAATTCCGTGTACATCCAAAGCATGGAGTAATGCTTCCCCTGGATTGGCATTCTCCAGGTAGTACACTGGCATGTGGATAGAGTTTGATTCAAAGTAAATTCAGGAATCACCTTTAGTAAGAACTTACAACTGGTCTGTAAAGACACTCTGTCTTTATGGAAAATCAAATAGGGAGACTCGCACATTACAGCCTGTAGCTCTGAAATTCTTCGAGCAGAAGTGATTGCAACTAAAAAAAAAAACAAAAAAAAAAAACTTACTTTCCGTAAAAGAAAGCATAGGCCACAGCTCGTGGCTGGCTCAAAAGGAGCCAAAGTAAGCTTTTCCAAAACATGATTCAGGCCCAAAGCTAGGACTGGACTTCTGATGGGAGGTTTCATATGTAGTATACCACTCAGAAAAGTACAGGATACCTCCAATTGGGCAACCATACGTCCATCCATAGGGGGTATAAAAAGCTGAAATAGCGGCCAAATGTACCTCTAGCGAGGAATGCTGGTGACCAGAGTCTGATACAGACAGCAAGTATTTCAACAGTGCATTGACTGGGCAGGTGAAGGAGTCAAACCATTTGGAAGCAGCCCACAATGTAAACTGCTTCAGTTTCAAACAATAGGTATGTCTGGTGGAGGGTTCTCTGGCAACCACCAGAACATTTGCCACTTTAGGTGATACTCCAAATCATGCAATGGCTGTTTTCAGGAGCTGTGCATGCAGATGTAGAGATTTCCGGTCCGGATGGAACACAGACCCCATGTCCTGTGACAACAGGTCTTTGCACAGCAATAGAGGTACCGGGGGTTCCACTGCCAGCTGCTGGATACCATATCTGCTGAGGCCACAGAGGAGCAATGAAGATGTGGGTTGCTTCCTCCATCTGCAATTTGAGTAACACTTTCTGTATTGAAGGAAATGGAAGGAAGCCGTACCAGAAGAAAAAAATTACTTACCATAGTAATCTTGTTTCTTCCAAGGTATTCTCCAATATTCTGAACTCTTGCAATCAGCCTTTAAAGCAGAACTGCCCAGAGATAGAACATTATGCTAATGATGGAACCATCATTGGCTCATGCCACTTATTCAGATGCTCCCCCTTATCAACTGCTGCATTCTTACTGCCTCAGATTTCATGGAGAGCCTACAAGACAGGCCCAACCCTTGTTATTGAATGTACGTGATAATAAAAAACCAAAACTAATTCAAAACAAACCTCCAACTAGAGGAACCCCCCCCCCGAATGTTAGAATAACCTGAAGATGGGGAAAACTATGCCCAACTGGGCCTAAAAAGACAGACAAAGCCAGAGTGTGTCATTTCTACACATGGTTATCCAGCTTGGCGTGCAGAAGCCATTTGTTCTAGAAGTGGAGGCAGGGTGGGTGAGTTATGAATATTGGAGAATACCTTGGAAGAAACAAGATTACTATGGTAAGTCATTTTTTTTTTTTTTCTCACACCAGGAATTCTCCAATATTCCTAACTCTTATAGACTAAGATGCAGTATCTTTGGAGGTGGGCACAGAACCTACTTTGGAAACACTCTGCAAGACTGCTGTGCCAAACCTGGCATCATTTCTGGACAGGGTGTCCAGACTGTAATGCTTTGTAAAAGTGCGAACTGTCCTCCAGGTAGCTGCTTTACAGATTTCCAACAGTGGAACATCCCTGGCAGCTGCTATAGTAGTAGCTGTTCCCCTTGTGGAATGGGCCCTTAGTCCTGTTGGGGGCTCCTTTCCAGCTTTTGAATAGCAAAACTGGATGCACCGAACTATCCAGCAAGAAATAGACCTTTAAGATGCTGGATTTCCTTTACCTACATCCCCAGAGGTCAGAACAGCTGCTGTCTGTCCTGTCTATGGTCCTTAAGGCGAGTCATGTAGTAACTCAGAGCTCTCTTGACATCAAGACTGTGGAGTCGACATTCACCTGAACTAGAGTGCTCAGTGAAAAAGACTGGCAGAGTGATGGATTGATTTAAGTGGAAAATCAGAGACCACTTTAGGGAGGACTTTCTTATTTGTTCTCAAAACTATCTTACCCCTGGCACAGCCCA
The DNA here is from genome assembly GCA_016271365.2 of Neoceratodus forsteri. Taxonomy (NCBI): domain Eukaryota; kingdom Metazoa; phylum Chordata; order Ceratodontiformes; family Ceratodontidae; genus Neoceratodus; species Neoceratodus forsteri. The sequence continues at coordinate 1,518,971,662 of CM057452.1, read as the reverse complement.
GTGGCGCTGAGGGTTGAGATGCTGGACGCCACACCTTGCACCACGCCGGCGACCTGGGTTCGGGAGAGTACTCAGGTCGCCGGGGGTCGGCTGGAGGAGGGTTGAGGATGAGTGCCCGTGTGGTGCTTTCCTCTCTGGGTAGCATGGGAAGGTTGTCCTGGAGTGCTGGTGACCCCCGGTGGAGACCGGAGGCACTACAGCAGCCAGACAAGCACGTACTCAGCGTGGACGACGCCGGCAGGTTTGCCGTGCGCCAGGGCGTCGATGTGCACTATGCAGGGAGGGAGTGGGTGGGCTCGCAAGAACATGGGAAAACAACGGCGCTCTGGGCAGGTGATGGCACCGGTCCACCATGCCCCCCTTGCCGGGCCTACCCCGACTGACCTTCCAGGTCCTTCGTTCCCCAGCCCTACCCGAGCCAGAGTCTGACTTGTAAGTGCGCCCAAGAGGAGAGGGTGACCCACTCCGGGCGGGTTAAACCGGGGGTACTGGCTTCGGGAGGGGGAAGAGAGAGGAGGTGCAGACTGGGGAGGCTTCAGGCTGGGCAGGAAAGGACAGGCTACCTGAGAGAGGTTCCAGGGCACCACGACCGGAGGGAAAAAGAATGTGAAAAAAACCCCCAAAAAACTACCTTACCCCTATGGAATGAGATGTAGTCTTTTTCAGTACACAGAGCCTGAAGTTCACTAATCCTTCTGGCAGAGGTGATGGCTACCAGAAACACTGTTTTCCAGGTAACATACTTCAAATGAGCTGAGACCATGGACTCAAATGGGGGTACCATGAGCTGGGCAGTGCACACCTTCAGGTCCCAAGCTGGCACCGGTTCCCTGTGAGGGGGGTGTAGGTGGGCAAAACCTTTGAAGATCTTTTTGAAAATAGGGTTTGATGCCATGGAGACACCCTTTCCAGCTGAGACGTAAGCAGATACTGAAGCCAGATGGCCCCTCAAAGTAGTGGACTGCAAGCCCAAGGAATGTAAATGGGTAAGATAGTCCAGCAGGGCTGGAATTCCGGCCTGTGCAGATACCACATCGTTGGTAGAACACCAAATAGAAAATCTCTTCCATTTAGAAGCATAGGTTTTCTTCATAGAGGGCTTCATGTAACCTTTTAAAACATCCAAGACACTTTCTGAGAGATGCAAGTCTGCATATTCCAAGTCCTCTAGAGCCATGCCTTGAGCCTGAGGGATCTGAGGTTCAGGTACAGGATCTTCCCTTGCTTGGAGTTTAACAGGTCGTGCCTCCGAGGGAGGTGTATTGGCTTAGCCACAGACATGGAGAGCAGCAGGGAGTACCATGGCTGCCTGGCCCAGTCTGGTGCTATCAAGATCATTGATACTGGCTGTGATCTGAGTTTGGTCAGAACCCTTAGGATTATAGGAAAAGGAGAGAAGGCATATATCTGTTTCCCTGACCAAGCCAGAGTCACAGCATCCAGGGGAATGTGCCCCGGCTGGTGGTCTGCAACAGTACTGTGGCAGGTGGTGGTTTTCGTGGGACAAAAAAGAAGTCTACCTCTGGGGTGCCCCACCTTCTGAACACTACCGCCAGCACCTGCCTGTTTACGGTCCATTCGTGATGGGCCTGGTTGATCCAACTCGGGGCATCTACTAGGGTGTTGTACTTGCCAGGCAGTTGAATAGTTTGCAGTGAAGCTTTGATTGAGTAAGCCAGACTCCATATTTTTATTTTTATTTATGACTTGATAAGCGGGTAAGTACACTGATCCCAGGGACCGTGTTCAGGCACAACCCAGGCCAAGGCCATGGCACAGGAGCAAACAGAGCATTATACATAGAATATGGAACACTATTTACAACAAAGATGACAAAATTGATAAAAGAAAATGCATCAACCAGCTGTTACAATAATTAGGTACAGTAACAAAATACGTAACATAAAAATAAATATAAAATAAGTTCAAAGAACATCAAAATATAAGGTGTCGGATCTTCATTGCCTCTGTGCACAGGGGACTTGACCCAGTAGTGATGCGTCTGATGGAGACTCTTGCTGGAAGGGTACACCTTCCCTGAGATTGTCTACCTCTCTCCACCACTGGATGGCTTTCAGTAACGTTCCTGTTACTGGAATCAATTTTGAAAGAGGGTCTCTCCTTTGGTACCAATGTGCCCTTGGATGGAACTGTATATCTCTCATTTGGAACCTTGAACCCAGGACTGTGCCTGTTGCTGCGGCCATGTGTTCCAGTAACTGCAGAAACTGCCTTGCTGTCTTTGGTTTGTTCAGCCTGAATGAGCCAACAATCTGCAGAATATTGCTTACCCTGTCCTGAGGCAGGTAAGCCCTTCCTTTCAATGTGTCCAGTTCTGCCCCTATGAAGTGCAGAACCTGCACTACTAGAAGACAGATTTTCTGAGGTTTATGAGAAACCCTAGAAATTCCAGGCACCCCTGGGTTATCTGCAGGTGATCCTTTACCTGTTGTGATGAATTTCCCACCTCTAGCCAGTCATCCAGGTAGGGAAACACTGCGATACCTAATCTTCTTAGGTGCGCTACCACCACTGCCAGACACTTTGTGAAGACTCTTGGTGCTGAAGTGAGCCCGAATGGAAGTGTTGAGAACTGGTACTGACCTTATGGGAGTCTGAACCCGTGGTATTTTCTGTGAGGCTCCCTTATGGGGATGTGGAAGTAAGCATCTTTTAGGTCCAGAGATGCCAACCAAGTTCCCTCCTAGAGAGTTGGCAGAATCATTGCCAATGTTATCATTTTGAACTTTGGCTTTGTTAAGTGCCTGTTTAGTAAGCTTAGGTCTAATATAGGCCACCACTCCCCATTTTTCTTTGTGGTGAGGAAGTATCTCCAGTAAAAACCCTTTCCCCTCTGTTTTGGAGGAATAGGTTCCACTGCCTTTAACAGTAGGTTTCACACCTCCTTTTCTAACAGCTTTCTTTCTGTAAGTGAAGCTGGTTTGAACTGTCTTGTCCTCAGGGGTGGAAAGGATTTGAAGCCTAGGGACAAGCCCTGACTCACTACTTCCAGGACCCACTTGTCCATGGTAATGTTTTTCCAAGCCTGGAAGCAGTGAGTCAGTCTGCCCCTACTGGAATTTGGGAGGCGGCCTTGGCAACTACAGTGGTGTGAAAAAGTATTTGCCCCCTTCCTGATTTTCTCTATTATTGCATATTTGTCACACTGGATGTTTTCAGGTCTTTAGACAAAATGTAATATTAGATAAAGGGAACCTGAGTGAACAAATAACACTTATTTTTTTTTTTTACTTATTTCATTTATTTAATGAAAACAGTTAACCAACACCAACTGGCACTGTGTGTGAAAAGTAATTGCCACACTTAATAACTGGTTCGCACCTTTAGCTGCAATGACTGCAACCAAACGCTTCCTATGATTCAATATCAGTCTTTCACATCGCTGTGGAGGAATTTTAGCCCACTCTTCCTCACAGAACTGCTTTAATTCAGTAACAGTGGTAGGTTTTCGAGCATGAACTGCTCGTTTCAGGTCCTGCCACAGCATCTCTATTAGGTTTAGGTCTGGACTTTGACTAGGCCACTCCAAAACTTTAATTTTACTTCTTTTCAGCCATTCTGATGTGGACTTGCTTTTGTGTTTTGGATCATTGTCTTGCTGCATGACCCAACTACGCTTCAGCTTCAGCTGACGGACGGATGACCAGACATTCTCCTTAAGAATTTTCTGGTACAGAGCAGAATTCATGGTTCCTTCAATTATGGCAAGTCGTCCAGGTCCTGAGGCAGCAAAGCATCCCCACACCATTACACTACCACCACGTTTGACTGTTGGCATGATGTTCTTACTGTGGAATGCTGTGTTTGCTTTACACCAGACATAATGGGATCTATGAGTCCAAAAAGTTCCACTTTGGACTCATCTGTCCATAGAACATTTTCCCAAAAGGCTTGTGGATCATCCAAGTGCTTCTTGGCAAATAAGACACGAGCATTTATGTTCTTCTTGGTTAGCAGTGGTTTCCGCCTTGCTACTCTCCCATGAAGCCCAATTTTGCCCAGTCTCTTTCTGATTGTGGAGTCATGAACACTGACCTTAGCTGAGGCAAGAGAAGCCTGCAGTTCTTTGGATGTTGTTTTAGGATCCTTTGAGACATCCTGGATGATTTTACGCTACGCCCTTGGAGTAATTTTGGCAGGCCGCCCACTCCTAGGAAGATTCACTACTGTTCCAAGTGTTCTCCATTTGGAGATTATGGCTCTCACTGTGGTTCGATGGAGTCCCAGAGCCTTAGAAATAGCTTTGTAACCCTTTCCAGACTGATAGATAGCAACAACTTTTTTTCTGATCTTTTCAGGAACCTCCTTTGATCGTGGCATAATGTGCTTGTTGAATCTTTGTGCTGGCAACGCGACTCTGATGGTAAGGGTCAAAATAAGTGAGGTTTATATTGAGCAGGGCTGGCTGTAATCAAGCCTGGCTGTGTTCAATCAGCTGACTCTAATTATCCCTTTAATTGGGTTGATTTAACTAGGGGGCAATTACTTTAGCACACAGTGCCAGTTGGTGTTGGTTAACTTTTTTCATTAAATAAATGAAATAAGTAAAAAAAAAAACAAAAAAAAACAAGTGTTATTTGTTCACTCAGGTTCCCTTTATGTAATATTACATTTTGTCTAAAGACCTGAAAACATCCAGTGTGACAAATATGCAATAATAGAGAAAATCAGGAAGGGGGCAAATACTTTTTCACACCACTGTAAGTCAGGGATTCTGTTTAGTCTGGGGCCAGGCCTGACCAGTCTGGGAACCACGTCTGGACCCCTGTCTGCCCCTACCCCTTAAGTACCCTGTCTGCTGGAGGTACTGCTGGTACCTAGGTACAGTCTTAGCCTGATAGAAAGGCCTGCTGTAGCTAGCTCTACCCCTGCCTCCCCTTCCATAGGGCCTGAAGGAAGGTGAAGGCTTTTCTTTGGCTGAATTACTTTTGTAGGTGGCCCTGTACTCATCCACCTTTTCATATACAGTAGGCCTCAGTCTTGTCAGCAAAAAGAGAACTGTTCTTCACAGGAAAGTCCATGGCTTTCATTTGGGTATCCTGTGTGAGGTTCGTAGCCCAGAGCCATGCAAATCATCTGAGGGCTATAGTAAGGGCCATCCACCTGGCAGCAGTATCAATGGCATCTGCTGCCATCTGGAATTGGTACTTTGCAGCCTCCAGGCCAAACCTGGCAGTTTCAGCCAGGTCAGCTGAAAGACCAGATGGAGCCTTATCATACATGGCTAAGACTGACTGCCACAGATACTTCTGATACTCTGCAGCGTAAGCCTGATAATTAGCCTGCCTTATAGCCAAAGAAGATAGCCTTTCTTGGCCATGCTGTCCAGTTTCCTGGAGTCCTTTTCAGGAGGGTGTGGTGCCAAAGGCCCTTTGCTCAATCACAGGCTGCTGTTTGGATGACACCCTGGTGCTCAGGGTGAGTAAATAGGAACTCTGCCCCTTCCCTATCCAGTTGGTACTTTTTGTCCGCCCTCTTTTCCAGAGGTGGGACTGAGTTTGGTGTATGCAGAATTTTGAAAATGTCCTTTTTAAAGAACTTGTTGATTGGGAGTAACAGCTTGTTAGTAGGTGTTAACCCCATAAGTTGGAAGTACTCAATCTCTTCTTCATCTTCCACTACTTCAGTTGTGGCTATGTCCAAAGCCTTTACGATTTTTCTCACAAAAGGGAAATAGGAAGAATAATCTTCAGTTGTTCTGCGTGGAGATCCAAACTCCTGTTCAGGGGAAACCTCAGGTTCAATGGGTTCCCCTTCCTCTTCCTCATACTCCGCATACTCCATCTGCTCTTGGAGTGAAGTATGAGCTGAGGTAGGTGTTTGCCGAACTGGGGTTTTGAACTGGTGTCTGGGGGGCTAACCCCTGTAAAGTTTGTATAACTTTGAAAGCCTGAGCAATTTCCTCAGGTGAAGGCAAACTGAGAGGCACAGCAGAAGTCCCCTTATGCTTTTCTGCAGGGGGTTCAGTGTGTCTGGTTTCCTTTAGTTTTTTTTGCAGGAACCAGAGATTGAACCGGTTCACCGTTTATTTTTTTGCTGGTTGAAGAATCACCCTTATCAGGGGTGATTTGCTTTGGTTCTCCGGTTTCACCTGCATTTTTTGAGGGTGTAGGCTGATCAGAGCCTGAAGCACCAACTTTTTTAAGGAGTCTTTTCCAACGTTTTTCAAGCGTGTTTTGAGGGAAAGACTTGCATATCTCACACTCACAGGAGAAGTGTTCTTCACCCAGGCAGACCAAACATAAATCTTGTTTGTCAGCCTTGGCAAACACATTCCCAAACTTAGAACAGTTTTTTAAACCCTAGAGGTCCTTTTTTTCCCCCTTCGTTTTTTCTGACATATCTTTTTTTTTTTTTTTTTATAAACAAAGACAACCCATAACAACAACTGCAAGCTGAAATTCAAATTTAAAGTATTTATTGCGGTTGCAGTCGGTTCAGGAACCGACCTAGGTTCCGATCGGAACTGGGATCCAGGGAAAAAAGAACTGAACTTAACGGTTCCTAAACCACAAAAACTAGTAAAATATATATATAATTAAAAATGGATTTTTTTGTTAAAAAACTCTGACTAAACTAACCAAAACCCGGGTTCCTCAGTGGTTATCCCGAACTAAGAGAAACCATGAAAAACACTTAAAACACTACTCTAACTAGCGATTATTTAATTTAAACGGAAAATAAAGGCAGCAAATGAAATTTTCAAAAGAAATACTTATAATTTCTAAGTCAAACACTGAGGAATGACTGTGAAGAGAAGTCTCTGAGGTGTCTAGTCTTGACAGGCGGAGAAAGAAATCTGAGGCATTAATAGAACACAGCAGTTGATAAGGGCAGCACCAGAATTAATGGCACGAGCCAATGATGCCATCATTAGTACAACGTTCTGTCTCCGGGCAGTTCTACTTTAAAGGCTGACTGCAAAAGCTAGGAATATTGGAGAATTCCTGGGGTGAGAAACCTACCTTTTCAAGAGAGGGACAACACATCTCACCAGAAAACTCCAGGCCCTGAAGCAAGTGAGCAAAAATGCAGCAGTTTTGCCTTGTGTGGGGATCCTAAAAGGTCCAACTCTGGGTGATCCCATTTTATGAAGATGTTTTCCACTACTGAGGCCAACAGTTCCCATTTGTGCACCCTGGACTGTGACCTGCTTAATTTGTCCGCTAAGACATTTTGGACGCCTGGAAGATGTATAGCTGATCATTCTAGGCCATGTTCCAGAGCCCAATACCACACTCTCACTGCTTCCCTGCAAAGTGGATAGGAATAAGTCCCCCCTTGTTTGCCATTGTAATGCATCACACTGACATTGTCCAACTGTATTATAAGAAGACCTGGAGTCAGATGCTCCTGAAATGCCTGGAAACTGTATAAGACAACTTTCATCTCTAGGACATTTATATACAATCTTGTCTCCACCTGGGTCCAGGTACCTTGTGTCTGTAGGTCATCACCCAGATCCAGAGGCATCTATGGTGAGAATTTGTGTTGGGGTTGGAATCAGGAATAGAACGCCCTGTAGTAAGTTGTTGCAATCCATCCACCACATCAGTGCTTTTCTCAAGGGAGACATGACAAGCACCTGTTGGTCTAGTTTGTTGTTCAACTGGTCCCACTGGACTCTCAAGGTCCACTGTGGGATCCACATGTGCAAGCGGGCCAGTGGCATGGTGACTATGGCTGCTGCCATCAGTCCCAGCAAGCATAGGAAAGTCCTAGCGGATACATACTGACTGTTGAATACCAGCTGTGCTTGAGCCATGAGACGTTCGGATCTGTTCACAGGCAGCAACGCACAGACCCAAGCTGTGTCAAAGACTGCCCTATGTAGTGTAGTCTTTGACATGGGGTCAGTATTGACTTTGGCAAACTGACTGTCACCCCTAGGTCAACAAAGAGTTTCCAGGTTCGACCTAAGGTGTGTAGCAGTTGGTCTCTGGAGTGGGCCTTTAAGAGCCAATCATCCAGGTAGGGAAAAACATAGAGGCCTTCCCTGTGGAGAGCTGCTGCTACCACTCCCAAGCATATGGTAACGACCCATAGCGCAGAAAATAAGCCAAAGGGCAATACTCTGAAGTGGTAATACTGCCCTTCCAGTATGAATCAGATATTTTTTGTGATGCTTCCCGATTTTTATATGAAGGTAAGCATTCTTCATATTCACGGTATATATCTAGTCCTGTTTGCAACAGGGGAATCAGCTTGCAGAGAGACCACACAGAACTTCTTGTACTCTATGTAGAAGTTGAGGTCTCTCAGGCCTAGGTATATCTGCAGTAGAAGTCTCTGTCTCTCTGCCTGGCAGAACTGGTTCTATGGCACATTTCTGGAGTAAGGCCTGCACCGCCTCTCTCAACAGGGACATCTGTGCCAGGGGCTAAGTCAAGACAGGTGGTGGATGGTCTGGAGGGGGTATCTAGACGCTCCAGAGCATGACCTTTCACAATCCTGTCCAGAACCCATTCGTTTGTTATGATCTCCCGCCACCGACTCAGATGAAGGGCGAGACAACCTCCCACAACCACCCCTGTATAAAGGTGCAAGTCAGACTGAACCGGTATGGGCAATGCCACCAACTCCATCACCTTTAGGTGCTTTTGAATGGGCATGTGGGGGGGGGGTGTTGGCAAGCTTCCAGTACCCTCTGCCTTGTTGTCTACAGACATATCAACCCACTCTAGCAATGGTCTGACGAAACTGCCCCTCCTGCCCCTACCTCTGCCTGATGTGGGGTACAGGGATTTTACTGATCTCAAGGTTATCCTGGATGACTGAAGGCCTCTTAAAGCCTCTTCAACATCATAGCCAAACAGTTTACTGCCTCTGAAAGGGACATTTAACATTGCTGCTGAACATCATTAGCAAAACCTGCTACTCTAAGCCAAAATTAGCGCCTTTAGGTAGATATCTGATACAGCTGCCCTGGCAGATGCATCTGAAACATCATAGGCTGAGTGGATTATTAAATGTTTACCCACTTCAGCCCTTGCAGTCAGGTTTTGTGCAACTCAGTTTTGGCATTACCTTCAGGTAAGGCCTGTGCTGCAGCCTTTGCACTTCTCCACAAAGTATTTTGGTATTCAATTATATGAGCCTGATAGTTTGCAATACGTAGATCCAATGAGGCAGAGGCATAAGTGTGTTTGCCCATGACATCCAGCCTCCTGGATTCCTTGTCAGGAGGAAGGGAGCTCGTATGTTTAGGTGCCCTGGATCTGTCATGGGCAGCAATGACCACCACTGAATCAGTATGATTGGCATTGTAAGGCTTGTTAGATGGTGCAGGGTACATCTTGTCAGCCTTTCTAGGTACAGCTGGTATAGTATTTGCTCTACACTAGGCTGCAGAGTTAGCATTCTCCAGTGCTGGGTATATTGGAGGATGACAATGGAGGAGTTTTCTGGCACCTCCACAAACTCCATTAAATTTTTCTTTGTGGAATCCTCTTCTTCCAAAGAAAAGCCTATGGCAGACTGCATTTTCTGAACCATGGCCTGGAAACAGTGATCCTCTGGGGGTGACCTCAGAGTGTTCACCAGAGTCCTCACTACATGAGGATAAGGTGGAGGTGGTGCCGGGTAAATACTGGTCTTCAGCATACTACTCCTCCTCCTCCTCCTCATAATCCTCCTCCAATATGAGATCTGGATTACATTCAACCTAATCATCGTCTCCCTTGATGAGGGGAACAAAAGACCACATCAGTGATGCTGGTGGCAGCTAAGGAGGTTTCTTTTGCGGTATGCTGCTTTGAGGCATTGATGGGGTCTGGCAGGAAGTCCCATCGAAGTTACAAAGGGCTGTTCAGGTAAGCTTGGTAGTAAGTGTTATATCATTTCTGAAAATGACACCAGCACTGCTAGTGCATCAACAACACCTGTGTTAGGAGTCATGACAGTAGCAGTCAACGGCGGGTGAAGACCCGGCGATGACAGCAATGTACCACCCCTTAATAGGCCAGGTAGCACCTAAGCCAAGTCCCAACATTGATGTCTGGTCGACAGTCAGGGGGTCTGTTGTCACTGCTGCCAGAGCAGACGATGATGAGTTAGAAGTGTTACCTGAGGGCCACAGCAGCAACCTAGGTCTCGTCGGGGAGGCCTTTTCTTTGTCCTTATGTTTATGCTTGTGGCTTCCCCATGACAATTTTTCTTTCGATTTTGATGACTGCGAAGTGGTCGATGGAGCAGGTGACAGATTTTTCCTGCATACTGTGTGTTTCTCCATCGTTGCCAAAGTTTTCTTTAAAGAAACTTTTCCAGCATTCCTTTCCAGTGTCACCTGGCAGAGGAGCTGAAGCCCCTATAAATCTCACAAGCTTTAATGCTGTGAGCGATACCTAAACAGAAGACACATACTTTATGTGAGTTGTCCTTGTAAATCTTCTCTCTGCACTCACAATACTGAAATAACTTTGGTTATTTTGGCGGCATACAGAAGCACTGAAAATCACTAAACTAGCGATTATTTTTGGGTTAGAAAATAAACTACAATAGCAAGCAATCAACGTTTCCATTGCTGGTCCGATGAGTATGATCAGTGGGAAAAGAAGTGAAGAGTGATGGGGCCACCTTGGTTTATGTAGAAGCTGGCGCATGACACTGTCGTGAGCAGCCCCTGGATTGCAGCAGTTTCCATGTGGTCCTAGCACTGACACAGGTGTAATTGCAAAGGTGTGGCCTGATGAAAGATATCCTCTAAGAAGATCTCGTCTTTCAGCTGGACTATCCTGGGTAAATGCATTATAAAATAGGTAAAAGTAGGGCACCATCGGAAACACGATACTGCATTTCCACTGTTCCATCCTGGGTAAATACATGGAAAAACTGGAAAAGCAGAATCCCACTGAAAACAACATAGCATCTGAACTGTGATATCCAGGGGAAATACAGTACAAAATTGTGTCAAACCAGGACCCTAGAGAAAATGAGATATTGCATCTCGGCTAGGTTGTCTAGGGTAAATATATTGCAAAGCTATGTAAATGCAAAAACCTACTGCAGAAAAGGAGATGCTGCATCTATGATAATCTGTCCTGGAAAAATACATGATATTGATAATAAACATAGAAACACAGAAAAGATGGCAGAAGGAGACCATTGGTCCATCAGTCTGCCCAATGGGTTCCAAGACCTCCATCAGTCACAGGTCCTAGCCCTCCGCCGAGTTTTTCACTCTTTACGGCTTCTGCTGAGTCTAAGGTAGCCCTTGCTCTCTCCCACCCATGTTTGAATGCTGCCATGGTCCTAGCTCCTATCACCTCGGCAGGCAACCTGTTCCATGGTTCCACCACCCTTTCTGAAAAGTAGTGTTTTCTTAACTCCATCATGAAGTGACCTTCTCTCATTTTCCATTTGTGTCCCCTTGGGTTTGAGTCTGATATCCTTTTGAAGAGTTCTGAGAAGGGCACCTTGTTTATGCCCCTCATGAATTTGAATGTTTCAATCATATCCCCCCCCTCCCTCCTAGTTTCCAGTGAGTGTGTGTCTCTAGTGCTTTCAAACAATCCCCATACAAGATGTCATGGAGCCCATGTATCATCTTGGTCACCCTTCTCTGTACAGCCTCTAGTCTATCCCTGTCCTTCTTTAGGTGATGACTCCAAAACTTGACACAGTATTCCAGGTGGGGCCTCACAAGGGACCTGCAGAGTGGGAGAATCACCTCCCAGTTCCTACTGTCAAAGCCTCTCTCTATACAACCCAACATTTTGTTGGCTTTGCTATAAGCTCTGTTGCATTATCTGGATTACTTAAGGGTATCCGAGATGATGACTCCTAGGTCCCTTTCTTCGTGTGAGGTACAGAGCTGGACTCCATTAAGACAGTACTCTGTCACCCACTTACCCTTACCCAGGTGCATCACCTTGCACTTCCTCATGCTGAACTTCAGCTGCCAGACATTGGACCATCTTTTGAGCCTCTGCAGGTCCTTTTGAAGGTCCCTAACCGCATCTGCGCAGTCTACCCTACCGCCAAGCTTAGTGTCATCTGTGAAGAGGGCGAGCTTACCCTGGCTGCCTTCGCCAACGTCACTGATGAATATATTAAATAGGACCGGGCCTAATACCGAGCCCTGGGGTACACCATTAGTGACCTTTCCCTCTCCCGACCTCATCCCATTAACTATCACTCTGTTTCCTGCCCTATAGTCAAATACCTACCCAACTAACTATACTCTAAGCCATGCCTAGATCCTCCAACTTTTTCTACAGGTGCCTGTGTAGCACGGAATCAAAGCCTTGCTGAAGTTGAAGTACCAGAGGGCCACTGGATGGCCCTTGTTCAATTCCTTAGTCACCCAGTCAAAGAATGTAATTAGGTTCATCTGGCATGACCTGCTTGTTACAAACCAATACTGTTTGCTGTCCTGAAGACTGTACTTCTCTACGTACTCTACTAAGCCCTGTTCACTTAAGAGTTCCATAAGTTTCCACAGTATCGAAATGAGGCTAACTGTCTGTAGTTGCCAGCCTCCTCCCTTCCTTGTGGACAGGCACAACATCTGCTCTTCTCTAGTCACCAGAAACGACCCCCGACCACATAGAACAATTAAACATGTAAGCCAAGGGGTTTGCCAATTTTTCTGCAAGCTCTCCCCGCATCCTTGGATCTCCGGCCACCACATTCCTTTTCTTCGTGACATCTCTGATCTCCTCCAAAAGGTGCCAATCCTTGTCCTCCGCCTGACCTGGAGGCTTGTATACCACCCCGATTTCCTGGTGGTGAGATGAGTTGAACCTATAGGGTTTCTACCCCTTCCTTTTCATTACCATCTAGTGAAGTGGCTTTAATTCCATCCCTGACCTACAGTGCTCCCCCCCACCAGCTCTTGTCTTATCCTGTTGAAAGAATGTGTAGCCTGGTATTGAGAGGTCCCAGTCATCGCTCTTCATAGCCCATGTTTCCGTAACTGCCACCAGGTCCACTTGGTTATCTGCAATGATTGTCTGTAGGTCACTCATTTTATTTCCCAGGCTTCTGGCATTGAAGCACACTCCCTTACAAGACCCTGTAGGAACTCTTTTCGCCCCTACTTTTGGTTTCTTCTTGAGGTTAACTATTTCATGGCTCCCCTTACGTCCTTCCCAAGTCCCCATTCATTTCTTATGATTTCTCCCATATTGTAGGAGTGGGCTCCTTACTTGCAGGGGAGTGGCAATTAGGTTCCCATCATTGATGATATGACTGATAGGTTCCCTAGCCCCAGACTCCCCCTCACCTAGTTTAAACGCCAGACAAGTACATCAAATTTCTGGCCAAGTGCTCCCACGCCTTGCTTGTTTAGGTGGAGTCTGTCGAACTTGGAAAAACTTCCTCTCCCAGAAATCTCCTCAGACACCTACGAAGTGATATCCTTTTCCAGATACCATTTTTTTAACCACATGTTAAATTCCTCAATTTTCTTGCTTCTGATCCTGTTTGTTCAATCAGCTCTGCCCCACATCGGGAGGACCTCGAAGAAAGCCAGGGAGATTGTTTGAGTAGCCTATCGTTCACTCGGTTTGACGAAGCTTTGCCTGGCCTCTTCCACAGCCTGATTCACCAAGTCATTAGTTCCAAGGTGAACAATTACCCTCCCTCCCCCGAGTCCTTTCTCCGCTCTGTCCACAATCCTCCCAATGCATTCCGTATCTTGCTTAGCCAAAGCACTTGGGAAGCATTTGACCATCACACATGTTTGCAAATACCCAGGTGTGTCTCAACTTCTCTTACCAGTGAATCACCCACAAGTACTTACTTACATTTATTTCTGCTGCTTTTCCTTACAACCACCAGATGCCATATCCCTGGTCTGCCCTGTCCTCTTGACTGACACACTGTCCCCTCCCCAGCAGAGTCAGGATCCTGCATACCTGCCAGGGGTGCAAAACTGTTTGCAGTCGAGATGGCAGTGGGTTGGACAGGGCTCACTTTATTCATCCTTTCTACCCTGCCTTCCATCCACCTGGGCCTGTGGGCCTTTGAGGGAGTGGGCGTGGTGGGGGAGAACTCCAGCACAGCTGATGCTGCAGCCTGGCTATTTCCTTCCATGCTGCACCCAGCTGAGCAGTGAGCTCATTCAGAGTTATACACATGGGGCAGCATCCCACCCTTCAGAGAAGTCCCCTGGAGATAAGTGCCCTGCAACTATAGCAACTAACTACATACATTTTGATTTACCTTGTAGTGCAACTTACTTTGTAGTGACTACTTTGTATTGACTACAGGTAAGGACTCTTCCTTGGCTAAAGTGTACCTTGTAGACTCCTCCTACACTTTCTTTGAATCTAGCTTGTGACAGTTGCAGATTCAGCAGTAGGGAGGGCTAATTCAAGGTAGGCCAATCACATGTCCTAGAGATTGCACTCTTCCTGCCCCACTGCAGGAAGTTCCTGCTGTCAGTCCCTATCTGTGCCTATATATTTAGGACGGGACCTGGGTGGGCACTGTCAATGAGTGCTGACGAGATCTAGCTCCTCTTGACTGTTGCTAGAGTCCCCCACCCACCCCCACCCCCAAGTACCCACTGATGAATGGCCATCTGTCTTAGCTAGTCACTTCTTACAGGGCATGTAAATCCTGTGGGGACTGTCCTTCTCTAAGGCTTTTCTGACAGCCTCTTAAAGGCAAAAAATGTAGTAAGGTGTTTTTTTGTAAAAAAATGTTAGTACAGATACAAAAACAAACAGTAAAATGCCAACTAAAATAAAGCAGTAATTTAGAAATAAGAATTGCAAAGGTGAAAACTGGAAGAAACAGTGAATTTTGCAGTTCTCTGGTACCACTGAGAAAAAAAAACCCAGCAAAAATACTTTTAGAACAGAAAATAAAACAAGCACAGAGTACTGATAAAATAAATAATTAAAATTTAAGGTCCAGAACTAGTAAATTTAGCTTAACAGATGAGGAGGTAACTCAGATGTGTCTGATCTTTTCAACAGAAATAAAGTTGTGCATTAGGATGTCAAGGGCTTATGACCACCAGAATGCACAGTGCAATCCTTTAGTTCAACAAAATTCCATTTCCGTAGCAAAACCCAAATGTAAAATACTGCTATCAATGTGATATCATACTTCACATTCCAGCAGTTGAAACTTCTGACTCTCATGACATCCTAATGCCTCCAGCTCTAACACTAAAGAGTGGGGTTCTATGGAGGAAACTTACTATTAATGAAACCCTAAACACCCAGACAATGCAGACATTGCCTTAATGGTTGGAATATTTAATACATCTGAGGTCTAAAGGATTAAGGAGTGTGGCCACATCTTAGTGAGATTTCCAAATCTGGCAATTTTGTATTTGCCAGCGGCACTGCACTGTATCAGCACATTGCTGTTCCTGTGATGAATACTTTTTAATTAATAACTTTGTGTGTGGTTCTGCATCTCTCGTACAGTATTTTACTTGCCCATTGACACTAACCACAAGTGCATCCACTTTATTATTTCACGCTGGCGTCCCCAGTGGATGCACTGGATCCCATCACCATTTATCAGAAACCGTAGGGTATTCTCCCCACTTTTCTCCGCTGAGCCTCCCACCATGGCACCACATGCAGCTTCCAGGGCATAGCAGTCATGCAACTTCCTCTATGGTTGTATGATAAACCTTACCGAGCCCTACCCCAGGGATCGCTGATGTTGCAACATCTGTCTCTCCCAATCAAGGATGCGCTACCACCAGAATTACTCCTTGATCTTGCTCACCAACTTATCAGCTTACTTCTGGACCCAGGTCATTGGCATAATATCATAATGCATCACCACTGGGCCATCTGGTGGCCCATCTCATCCCATTTTCAAAAGATTCTTTGGGGCCTTCACCATTTACACCCACCTGTGAAGGATCCAGTCCCAGCTAGGGCTTTAAATGTAGTACAGTACTCTGCTGGTTGGGCACCCTTTTGAACTAATTCTGTAATACTGAACTTTAATACTTAAAATGAAAAACCCTGTTCCTAGCAGCAATCACTTCAGAAAGGAACATCAATAAGCGCCACCTCTAAGCACTGACCCAGATTATTTGGAAAAGTAGTCCTTAGGACCAACAATAAATTCACAGACGTCAGGGGACGGGACTGGGGCTCCCGCCTGATAGAGAGAGGGTCGTGGAGCAGGAGTGAAAAAAATGTACCAAAAAAAAAAAAAAATTGCCCCTAATGTGATGTCAGTATTTTATTTAAAATAACCCATAACATCTCCTGTGTTTTTGCTTAGGCCACATATAACACTCAGTGATGAAATGCTGCATAGTTTTGATGTCAAGCAATGTTTAGGTTTCACAAAACTAGAACTGAGCAGATCAAAGTAACATGAAACAGCTGTTTGTCACTTGTGGGAAGTAGCCACAAGACACCTAGCCACCAAGAGATCAATCTCAAAACTGCGTGCCTTCTTTATTTATGTTATTCAAAAGCTGCTACGCTACCTACTATTAGAATAGGTGTCCATTCTACTAGAGGACTGCTGCTTTAGTGCAACTGCCAGAGATATTTCACTGTTAAAAGGTTTGCAAAGCAGCAACCTGGGTTTTTACTTATAAATTTACATCTCACTACTGCTTGAAACGGCAGACAATAAGGAGAGAAGCTGGATTTGACTCTCCTATACTTCCTTTTCTCAAAATAGAATCCAAAAACTTGCCTTCCAAGTACTGCTAGGAGTCTGCAATTACTACAAATCATCCATCACACTCCTGGTGTTAAAAGAAAAATTTACTCACCTTTGTAACCGTATTTCTTCTAAAGGATGTCCTGTAGTCACACTAACCCTTCCCTAATCCTTTTCTACAGTACCTCCCCTTGTAGGATTAAAAAGGTTCTTCAGAAAATGGACCACTAGAAGACAGCTGTATGCTTGAGCATTTTTTAAGATCTCCACCAATAAATACTTTTCGGGTTTTAATTTATAAACAAAATGTCATTTTTTCATACTTTACTTTTTTTTTTTGCATATGTATTATAATTATGCTATTTGTATAGTCATAGTCTCTGTCCTCCTGGCTTCATCAGCTTAGTAAAGATCTGCTGTTGGAAGGTCATGTGGCAAAAAGACCACTTCAGTGCAAAGGGTATCCTTTGAAAAAACAAATGTTCTTCGGGGTATCAGCAAGCACAGACTAGATGCAATTAGTGTGACATCATATGTCACAATCCAGATGTTAGAAATAAAAGATATATTCTTTACCATAAATAAACATTATTGTGACAATGAAGCTTTACTAATACGGTTCCTAAATGAAGTACTGATAATCTTTTTTTTTTTTTGAAACTGCAATTTGTACACCCACGTCCTGCCAGCCCCGATCCTTCGGGGCTGCCAAGGAGTCATCCTCCTGCCTCCCGCTCTAACCACACCCACCTCCAGGCCCCATGGAGTCTGTTTTACCCCAGTGGGTATGAGGTGGGCCCCAACACCCGAGCTACTCACTTCTTGTCGGTCGGAGGTGGCTGGGTGGCGAGCAGCACCTCAAGGCCCGTCTTCCCAGCTAGCGGCGTTGCCACCGTTTTTCTCCCCATCGCCCGTGTAGCCCTTGATGTCATGGCCTGTCGCCCGACCCTTGATGTCATGGCGCAATGCGCCGATGTCCACTGCGTGCTCTTGGCCACCCTTCCCCCAATGGGGTCTAGTGCGAGCCTCCGCATCGAGGTCCAGACAAATCACGGGCATTGCCCACTTCCTCCCGGAGAGGGCAAGCTGTCGTGGGATGCTCAAGCCACTCTCCCCTGGCCGGCCCTCCAGCGACCCGAGTCTGCTCCCGAACTCGGGTCGCTGGCATCACAAGTGGAAATCCAACCACTGCGCCGACGGGCTGGATTGATAATCTTTTGAAGACTTGAGAGTAAATCTTTCATTGCTATGATTACCTGCACAGGCAGTTTTCGGTTTCTCGGACAGCCGCTATGGCTTCTTCTTCTTCAGAAATAACGCGAGGTTGAAATCTGCGATTCTGGAAATCATATAGCATTACAACAACAAGACTAGTCAGATCTTCTGGCTGCAATAAACAACAAAAGATGTAGAAATGAATTACTTAGCAGAATCACAAATAAAGAGAAATGAATTCCTAGAGAAATGCTAAATCTGATGAGAAGCAGTTGGCCCAGTGGTAGTGCTAGTGACCATCACGCCAAAGATCCGGAATTGGGAGCAGGATGGGGAGAGGAGAGGCTTGAGCGTCTGACTGCTATCCTCTTGGGGTGGGGGTGGGGGGAAGTTGGCTTGCTGACTCTGCTGAATCACTGTCACCAAGTGGAGACCAGAGGGTAGTGTGGGACAGAAGCAGCAACAGAGGGAAGGAACTGCGGGACCATACAGCGTGCATGTGCCTCCACACGCATACTTGACGCAAGCACACCGGGAGGGAAGAAAACCAGAGGAAAATGATGGTGAGGTGGGCATGTATGAAGCCCTGCACGCTGTCCCTCACCTACTCCATCATCAGGACCCAGAAGGAAGCTCCAGACTGAAGGTAAGTCCCCAGCGAGAGTGGCAGATGGTGGGGAATGGCGGAGACAGGCTGGAAGGAGGTAAACCCCACCTCGGATGAGGAGGATAGACACTTACACGAAATCTGCTCAGAAGCAGAAGGCCTTCATACAATAACTCCTTACCTGCTCTTCCCCTTGGTCATAGGTAGATTTCTTTTTTTCTTTTTTTATTATTACAACAGCAGTACAAAGTTCAGCTATACTAAAACAAGTTTTAAAGTTAATCCTGTTTACTTATTTCATATTAGCCACACCCTTCATATACTGCACCCAAGGTTTCTCCCTACAGGGTTTCTTCAGGGGAAGATGGGTCCTTACAAAGGCATAAAAATACAGTAATTAATAAGTCATTATATTAATAAATTGTAGTATCATACATTACAGAATATCTGATTTGAGAAAAACCTCAACAAATGAAATATCCTTACTTGTCAATGATACAGCTAAATCTTGCAACTCACCTCTCTCTCTTATAGAACAATAAGCATCTGTATAGAATTAATAAAAGACAAAAAGCATGTCACAATAGGCTACCAGTGGTTTCAAATATAAGTGATTTCCACCATTAGGATCGGGTTAGTGCTATCTTGTCTCAGCCTGACTGTACCACTGACTCCACACAGACACAATGACAGCAGAAAAACTTCACCAGCAGGTATCAGCATTTTTATCATAATTCAATTTTTGGAAGCCATGCCTAGCAAAACAAAGTCCAGCAACTAACCTTGACAAGCTCTGAGATGCTGTGTCCTGCACTCAATCCACATTTTCATCTGACCTGCTCTTAAAGGGAAGCTGTCATTACCCGCTCACGTCCCAGCAAAGCTTACCCTCCAGTTAAGCTTTTAATGTATGTTGCAACATTTTTCTCTGTGGAGGGGCGGTGGGATAACAGATGGACCAGACACCGAACTTCAAGTTCAACACACAATCTCTGTGTGATATTTATTCAAAATGCAGCAGATAACCTTCAGCAATGGCATATCCCCTTCTTCGGTGCATCAGTTTGTAGCAATAGACTATGCAAGTCTTTCCTCAACACTTAACCAGCACCTACTGATTCACTAATGTCTGATCTAACTTAGCAGTTGAGATTTAGCCTCCCCTATGTGGGCCTTGTTTGCTTGGGTGGTGGGGGCTCAAATAAAAAAAAAAGCTAAAGGCAAAGAACTTCAGTGTAGAAGCACCGAAACAAGGGTTACCCCAAAGGGCATGGACAATAAGCCAAGTTTCAAAGAAACACAACATCACACATACTTCCATAATGCAAAGCATCATGGGATACATGCAAATCACCATAACATTTCACACTTGTTCAGTATACAGCAATTTACATGCATTTTAAATAGCACAACTAACTTAATTTTTATCGTACAGTCCCCTTAGTAACTTTTTACTTTTATCAAAAACACCTGGTGCCAAGGTATTTTCAACATTTACAGGTTTTATACACATAAGGTATATACATTAAAGTATTTGATGACATAGTGCCATTGCATACTGTTTTATAACAGCTCAGAGGTCACAACAATAACCTCCATGAACGAAGACCTGAGAGGGAAAAGGAAAATTAAAGAGGACACTAGCATAGTCAAGAAAGGGAAGGGGGTGCCCATAGGTGGCCAACCTTATGGACTAGAAATTGTAAAGGATATATTAGGCTAAGAAACAGAAGAACTGTTGCAACAGATTTAAGAAAAGGTCGGTCCTCAAGAGTGGCAGGATCTCCCTGTCACATTCCCGTGCTACAACATGCATTATTTTAACTTGTAAAAATCCACAGCCCGGAAGTATGGTGGACACGAGAGGGCTCCATTATCTGTAAAGCTGCAGCGATGCACTGCTCGCTTCAGTAAATTTTGTATTGAAGCGAGCAGTGCATCGCCGCACCTTTACAGATAATGGAGCCCCCCCATGTCCGCCACATATCCGGGTTGCAGATTTTTACAAGTTAAAATAATGTATGTTGTGGCACGAGAAAAACACTGCAACATACATTAAAAGCTTAACCAGAGGGCAAGCTTTGCAGGGGCTGGAGCGGGTAATAATGACGGCTTTCCTTTAAAGGAACTGTACTTGTCTCTGAGGGCTATTCACAGCCATTTTGGAGAACAAAGGGAATATACTGATATCCTGCATATGACCCAGGCCACAGTTCATCACCTTCAGAAATTCAGCACATTCACTGTCTTTGGTCTACAGTAACAAGAGCCACTGGAAGGTTTGATATTTTTTATTCTAACAAAACTTGTTCAAAGATGGTGAAGTACACAAACTTACAGGCCCCTTCCTCAGGTGAACAGCAAACTGAGCAAAATAAGCAACAGTCTACAGTAAAAGCAGGTTATAGGGCCTCGGCAGGTCATCATTTCCTCTGAATTTGATTATTTTTTCATCACTTGATTCTTGGTCTCTTGACATGACTTATTACACATGTGAACTTACATTCCCTGAAGTAGCTCACCTATTATTGTGTTTCTTTGCTACTAGAATAAAAAGTGCACGTTGACAGCACTGGTTCAAATACTAACCTGCCTCATCAAATTGCACTTGGGGGTCTTAACTGGGGTTACCTTGGGCTTTAGTGGGGGGGGGGGGAGTACTTCCCCTTCGCTTGACAGAGTTGGAGTAGCCGGGTACCCCCCACACACCCAGTTACCCACCAACTGAGACACCTTTGGGCCTCCTGGTACTGGTTTGCTTTTCTGTCTTGTCTGGGCAGTATTCCCATTCAACTGTTTCAGTACATTGATTTTGTTGGACTTCACCTTCCATTCTGGACTACATGCAGTGGGATCTGAGGGGTGCAGGCACTGAAGAAGAGCCCTCTCCCCCACTAAAACAGCCAATAGCTAACTTCATATCATTTGGTGCCCTGGAGGATCAAGTGATCAGCCTACACTCTCGAAGTATTTCATGCTGAGAATCTTAGATCTGTAATGATCTGCTACAAAGCCCTCAGGGCTTACTTCATGGACTATGCTAACTTACTGTACCAAGAGACTTCCTCACCCACAAAACTGTCTGTTTGCTACCTTGCTAACTCAGGTATCCTAGCTACACCCTATCCAGGACCCAGGTATAGCCTTATTTCTGATTTTCACTTCAGTAATACTGCAGGGCACATCTTATTCAGTCACTTTCACCATCTGCATGACTATCTGCTTTTGATTGCGGTTTACTCTAACATCTTGATAAACTCAGGTAATTGTAATTGTTACACTACTCCGGGGGTTCAGTCTCGTTCTCTCTTAAGCCTGCACAGCATAGTTTTAATACCATTCGCCTGCTGCTGTTAATTGCTTGATACTAGACAGATGACTGTATTGGTGTTTCTGCTAGTGTCTAAAAGAACAGTTACAGAATTACCATAACAGTAGGTCTTTGAGAGAATCTCTTTCATCAGGTCATGCCTACGGAACCATACTGCATCAGCGCTAGGACCACACGGAAACTTTTGCCAGCACTCCACCAGGGGACTGCCCAAGACGACGTCACACATAAGCACTCTTATAAGACGTGGGCAGCACCCTCTCTCCTCAGTTCCCTGCCGGAGATTATGCTCAGAGGACTTACAAACCGGGAGATCAGAGCAACACCCCCATATTAGGCAGCAGAGGGAACGGAAGTCACCGATAAGGAGAAAGCAGAATAAGAAAAGAGCTTAAGGGGGGCCGGAGGGAGGGTCAGTATCACCTGATGAAACAGATTCTCTCAAAGGTCTAAAGTTACAGTAAGCACGTAACTGTTCCATCTTAATCAAGGAACTCTCATCAGGTCACACGTATTGAACGAATCCCTAACAGTATCCAAAAACCATCAGGGCGGGAGGTGGGGCAATAAAAAACCATGACAATAGGCCCCAGTACATGAAAAGGCCCACACTTAGATGGTTTCTCCTGATACAAATTAACCAGACTGACATGTCTGACAGGTTTAGACAGGACTGCATGGGATGACTGTACCAATGGCAGCAATTAAATTGTTTTGTAAGCGCACTATAAGTGTGAATGATCCTGTTAAGAGACATACTGTACCAGAATCAGGAAGAAATCTACTGTACTTCCTATGCTAGCAAGAAAACAAGGACCCAATCCTTTAGGGAGGCACTATGGAAGACCCCTGAACAGCCTGTTTTCCATATGTTCAGTAAACAATTTTTTTTTTTTTTTTTACAAGTTGCTGCTTTACAAAGAGAACAACAAAATATGCAAGGACTTTGTCTGATCCTTGATCGAAAAAGAAAACAAGGTAGAATGGAAAAAATGCTTCCCTTGGAGTGGCAGACACCTGGGTAATACAGTAAGCATAACTATACATAGATACAGAGACACTGTCGGCAGATAAGGGCCTACAGCCCACTCTGTCTGCCTATTTGAGCTTGCAAGTTTACTTCAATTTTTTCAAGAAGTCTGTTGCCCCTTACCCCTGACCTCCAGAATTTCCTTATGTCTATCCCATGCATTCTTAAATCCCGTGATTGTTTCAGCCCCCACCACTTCCTCTGGCAGGGTGTTCCACTTGTCTACCACCCTTTCTGTGAATAAATTCTTCCTCACATTTCCTCTGAATTGCCCTCCCTCCATCTTCATCCCATGCCCTCTAGTGCTGGAACATCTTTTTCCCTGGAAAACAGTGTATTCCTGCACCCTGTTCCTCCCTATAAGGTACTTGTACGTCTCTATTATATCCCCTCTCTCCCTCCTCTCCTCAAGGGAGTACATATTCAGGTCCTTCAGACTGTCCTCATAGGACTTGTGATGCAATCCCTGTACCATCTTTGTTGCCCTCCTCTGAACCTTCTCTACCCTGTCTATGTCCTTATGTAGGTAAGGTCTCCTGAACTGTACACTGTACTCCAGGTAGGGAGTCACTAGTGTCTTGTACAGTGGAATTATGACCTCCCTTTTCCTGCTGGTGATGCCCCAGCCTATGCATCCTAGCATCCTATTTGCTTTACCTGTTGCCTTGTCGCACTGTTTCCCCCTACCTTAAGGTCATCAGAGATGATAACCCCAAGGTCCCTTTTCTGCTTGGTGCATGCTATATCCTCACCCCCACCCCACCCCCACTGATATGTTGTTCCAGGGTTTTGGTGCTCAATATGCATTATCTTGCACTTCTTCATGTTGAATTTCAACTGCCAAACCCTTGACCATTCTTCAAGCTTCTGCAGGTCCCTCCTCATTCGATCTAAACCTTCTGGCATGTCCACTCTGTTACAGAGCTACGTGTGGTCAGCGAACAGGGAAATTCTGCCTTCTAGGTCCTGCATAATGTCACTGATGCAGATGCTGAATAGGACTGGTCCCAGCACTGATCCCTGTGATACCGCACTGGTCACTCTTCCCTCTGTGAAGTGATAGCCATTTAACACCACCCTCTGTGTCCTGCCGCCCAGCCAATTACCCACCCACCACATCACTGTCCTGCCTATTCCCACATCCACCAGTTTGTTTAATAGCCTTGTATGTGGCACAGTGTCAAAGGCCTTGCAGAAGTCTAGATAGGCCATGTCCACTGCCCTCCCCAATCCACCTCCCTTGTCACCCGGTTGAAAAATTCAATGAGGTTGGTCTGGCATGACCTCCCCCTGGTGAAACCATGCTGCCTTGGGTCCTGTAGTCCGTTGGCAACCAGATGTTCCATCAATCTCTCCTTCAGTAGTGCTTCCAAGATCTTCCCAACTACGTAGGTCAGGCTGACTGGTCAGTAGTTCCCCGCTTTTGTATAAGGGCACTATAGCTGTTGTCCTCCAGTCTTTAGGTAACTCCCCAGTTTCCAGTGATCAGCTAACCAGGATTGCCAGAGGTTCAGCCACCACCTCTCAGTTCCTTTAGAACCCTGGGGTGCACCCCATCTGGCCCCATTACTTTATCGACTCTTATTCCTTCCAGCTCCTTGAGGACCCTCTCGAATGTAAAGGGACTCGTGTCCATTTCTGCACTGTTTCCACCCCTTGTACTCCCTTCAGACCCATTACCCTCCTCTTCCTCAGTAAAGACTAAGCAAAAATATCTGTTCAGTATGTCAGCTTTACTGTTGTCATCCTCCACGTGGCCCCCATCCTATTCAGTTTCACTATCCCTCCCTTTGCCCTTCTTTTTTCACTTATGTACCTATAAAAGGTTTTGTCCCCTCTACCCACTGATTTTACAATGCGCTCTTCTGTCTGAGTTTTTGCTACTCTTACTGACCTCCCTGCCTCCTTTTGCTTCTCCTGGTACTTCTCCCTATCCCCTTCAGAAAATGGGACACTCATACGAACTGGGGTTGTTTACAAGCCTCTAGACCACGGGAGGACAGATACATTACCATTAGAAGATATATAAAACATGACAGCTAAAGGAGAGGTTCTGATATTGGGAGACTTCAACATGCCAGATACAGATTGGTCAATACCAGCAGGAACATCCGCCAGTACTAGACACATAGTGGATCCCCACAGGGGGAGGGCCTCAAACAACTAGTACAACTACCCAACAAGAGACAGGGCTATCCTAGATCTACTACTGACTAATAGGAAAAGGATCACAGATCTCCAGGTAGAAGGTCACCTGGGGGTCAGTGACCATCACATGGTATGGTTCAATTTGGCCACTAGAACTAAATAATCTCATTCCAAGGCAAAAATATGGGACTTCAGAGGAGCTTACTTTGATAAGATGGTTAACAGAGTTAGGCTAGCCTTGGCAAGAAGAAATACAGGTGAGGGGGTACAGGCAAAGTGGGCAGGCATTAAGGATGCAATACTTGAAGCAACATCCCATTGTGTTAGGGAGAAAAACAAGAGCAAAAGAAGGAGGAAACCATTTTGGTTCTCAAAAACAGTAGCAGAAAAGATCAGAGCCAAAAGATTGGCCTTCAAGAAATATAATGGAATGCAGCGGGATGAAGATAGGGAGGCATACCAAACTTCCCTAAGGGAAGCAGGGAAGGCAGTAAGGCAGGCAAAGGCCCAAACCGAGAAAATACTAGCATGAACAGTAAAAGAAGGGGACAAGACTTTCTATAGGTACATTAGTGAAA
This sequence comes from Neoceratodus forsteri, assembly GCA_016271365.2. NCBI lineage: Eukaryota > Metazoa > Chordata > Ceratodontiformes > Ceratodontidae > Neoceratodus > Neoceratodus forsteri. The sequence goes on along the minus strand of CM057452.1, from coordinate 1,518,946,133 downwards.
GGAGACAGTCCAGAGGGGGTATTGCTAAGATCAAAGGGGATAAGGGGGAGTGTGTGGAGGAGGACCAAGGAAAAGCATCTATCCTAAATAGATACTTCTGCTCAGATATTTACTGAGGAGAAGGTAGGGCAGGGCTCACAACACAGCACCATGGACACAGGGGGGTGGGAGGTGTGCACAAGTCCCTTCACAAAAGAAAGGGTCCTACAAGAGCTTGCTAAGCTCAGGGTGGACGAGGCAATAGGACCGGATGGCATACATCCCAGGGTACTAAAGGAGCTGAGGATTGAACTAGCAGAGCCATTATCAGAACTGTTTAGTGAGTCTCTGAGCACAGGAGAGGTCCCAGAAGACTGGAGAAAGGCTCATGGGATCCCACTTCACAAAAGTGGTAGCAGGGAGGAGGTAGGGAACTACAGACCAGTCAGTCTTTCCTCAGTAGTGAGCAAGATAATGGAGGCACGCCTTAAGTAAAGGATAGTGCAACACAGGATCCAAGACAGCAGGGTTTACAATAGGAAGGTCCTGTCAAACAAATCACATAGATTTCTTTGACTGGGTAACCAGAGTGCTGGACCAAAGGGGTGCAGTTGATGTCGCATACCTTGACTTCAGCAAAGCTTCTGATACTGTTCCACATAGAAGATTGATTAATACGCTAGGTAGGCTCGGGGTGGGTCAGAAGTTGGTCAAGAGGGTGGCAAACTGGTTGGCGGGCAGAAAACAGTGGTGGTAAACGGTATACAGTCAGAAGAGATACAAGTCACAAATGGGGAACCTCAGGAAACAGTCCTGGGGCCAGTCCTCTTTAATATCTTCATCAGTGATATTGCAGATGGACTGGAGGGTAAGGTTTGTCTGTTTGCAAATGACACCAATGGTTGCAACAGACTAGATGATCCAGATGGGGTGGGTAGAATGAGAAGAGATCTGGATAAACTGGCAAAATGGTCAGAAAGCGACAACTGGGGTTTCACGCAAAGAAATGCAAGTTCATGCACATAGGGAAGAGAAACCCTGAAGCCACCTATAGGTTGGGAGGGACGTTGCTGGCAATCACAAGGTAAGAAAGAGAGTTGGGCATTATCATCACAGATGACCTAAAATCACCTAAGCAGACCACTAAAGCAGTAGGTAAGGCCAGAAGGATGTTGGGGTGTATTAGTAGGGGTATCATAAGTCGTAAGAGGGGAAGTAATAATCCCTCTTTACAAGACACTGGTTAGGTCCCATCTGGAGTACTGTGTGCAATTCTGGAGGCTGCGCCTGCATAAGGACATTAACAAAATGGAGGCAGTCCAGAGAATTGCAATAAAAATGGTGCAGGGATTGTACCAGAAAACATGTGAGGACAGATTAACTGAGCTCAATATGTACATCCTAGAGCATAGGAGGGAGAGAGGTGATATGATCGAAACATTCAAACATCTTAAGGGCATTAACAAGGTGAAAGAGTCTAACATGTTTCAATATAAGAAAAATAGCAGGACAAGGGGACACAGCATGAGATTAGAGGGAGGCCGATTAAGGGGTAATGTGAGGAAGTTCTTTTACACAGAAAGGGTAGTGGATGCATGGAACGGCCTGTCTCAGGAAGTGGTGGATATGAATACAGTGCAGGACGTCAAACAGGCATGGGATAGGCATAAGGGAGCAATACAGACAAGTATGACTAGATAGGCCATTGACAGAGTAAAGACCTATGGCACGTTCATAAGGTAGAAAAAATGGGCAGACTGGATGGGCCTTACGGTCCTCATCTGCCATCAACGCCTATGTTTCTAGGTTTCTTCTGCCTGCATCTTTTTGTATTGCCTGAATGCAATCTTTTTGGCTTTCACTTTCTCTGCTACCTCCTTGGAAAACGAAAATGGCCTCCTTTTCCTTTTCCCCTTGCTAACCTGCTTAATGCATAATTCTGTTGCTCTTGTAATCCCTTCTTTAAATATTGCCCACTGTTCCTCCACCCGATTCCCTCCCCATTCCCCATTAGTGCCTCCTTCAAGCTTGTCCCCATTTTCCCAAAGTCTTCCCTCCTAAAATCCAGGATATGTATTTTTGTGTGGTTTGGTTCTGCTCCTTCTGTGGTTTCAAACAACAACAACTGGTGGTCACTGTTCCCCAGGTGCTCTCCCACTGTTACCCCATCACACTGTCCCCGTTTGTGAGCACGAGGTCCAGTATTGCCTTCTGCCGAGTTGGTTCCATGTAGGGTTGTCATGGTGTGAAATTTTGAAGGTATGATAACTGTGGTGTGTGATACTACGGTTATATGTGATACCGCGGTATAATGCATTCCAAAGGGAAAACCTAAAATATTCAAAAATAATGCAATTTTAATCAAATGTTACATGTAAAAGCAGTTAATATACTAGTAAATGACACATTATGAATTTAATGAGAGAAAATAAAGATAATGAGTCAAGTATGAGCAAGACAAATATATTTTTTATTGACAGTCAGATTCCTCCTGACCTGATAAGCATGGAGCTTCAAGCACTATAAGTAGATTCATATAAAAAAAAAGTTTCATTTCATTGCAGTCTGACACGTGAGTGACATACCATTATAAGTAAAGTGTTTTAGTGTATTCCTAGCTTACAGCACAAAATGCTATCAATACCAAAAGTACCATACAAAAATAGCACAGTGAGTACGAGTAGTAAGTTGTTTGATTTACATTTTTGTTATGTTAAATTGTCAATAACATAAAGACGAGAGTTGATGAATATGAAAGGAATGTCCTCTCACTCCATTCCTCGTTGTGGTGCAGACAAGAGTTGCAGATGCAGAAAGAGTTGCACTATACTGAAGTAGTATGCTACTACGTTCAGAAGCAGGCACAGGAAGAGCACTACTTAGAATTAGAACAGTTCTGATTGAAAAATCAAAGCTCACTGTCTGGCTATGGCTAGGTTGTGTCCCTCCTCCGTCCTCATCTCACAGCCTTGGGCTCCCTCCAAGATCCTGTCCCCCCAGTCCCCTCAAGAGAAGTTAGTAAAAGTAATAGTAAATAGTGCAATTAAATGTGGAAAGATGTGTGTTTATATTCACTTTCTCTCTCTCTTTTTTTTGCCAATCCTTTTTTCCCTACCTGGCTCCCGGTCTGCCTGGGTCTTCTGCGCATCCTGAACCTCCGGCCACCGTCCGGTACCTCCCAGCTCCTTGGAGACCCTCACCTGTTACCCCCGCGGCTTACTCCCCGCGGTGGGGTGGCGGAGACCCCCTTTCTATCTCTGCCTGGTCAGGATCCAGCGTTCGGCGATATCCCCCCGAGCTGCGCACCCTGTAAAATGGCCATCAAGCCACCGCGATCAGTTGCCATTTTTTCCCTTGTTCTATCCCTATGTGAGTGGGGCATGCAAAGGTGCCAAGGAGAAGGAGCGCGCATACGTCCGCACATGCTCTCTCCCAGCGCCATGCCCCAACTCAACCCCACTGTATATTGCCAGTGCACCACCCCCAGCCTCTGCCAGGGGCTGAAAGTGCACAGACAACTGGAAACCCCCCACCCCAGAGAGGGACAGCAGCCACTCGGATGCTCAATCTCTCTCCTCCCCTGCCAACCCCCAGTGGCCTGAGTCCGTTCCCGAACCTGGGTCACCGGCATGGCGTGAGGTGTGATGTCCACGCCTCAACCCTCAGCGCCATCGGGCCGGCCATATTCACTTTCTCAATGTAGTACCCTACCACCACAACCACAATACAACTCCTGCCTGCATTCGCCACTCACTGTGTCCGAGACTCTGAGTACAAGCCAAGCCAACAGTCAGGGTCAATCAACTGAGCTGAGCCAACTGAGAGAGAGATGGTGGAATTTAAAGTGATTAGCCTATATATCCCAAATGCCATGGTGGCTGCCTGGCTGGCTGCTTTTTTCCTTTTTTAAGGTAGGTAATAGATAGGTATTTAGCTACAGCAGCCTCCAGCTGAGGCAGTGAGCCAATGAGAGCTGCTTCTCACCCCAGGAATTCTTTAGCATCTATTAACAGAAGCAGTATGCCAGCTGGGTTCAGCTGCCCCGGAGAGGAGGAGTCAATGCAAATGAGGAAGGCATTGGCCAATCAGGATGCAGTTAGAGTAGAGTGCTGCCTGCAGTCAGCCCCCGAAGGACCTCAGAACTTTTTCTCCGCTGAACTGGCAACACTGCCCTGGAGCTTTTCTCTTCAGAGATCTTCCTGATCCATTTTCTTTCTTTTTGAGTGCTGCTTTAAGGTATTTTGTATATTTTCTCCATTTTATCTACTTTAACTGCATCTGCGCTGGGTTCCGCGCAGTTGCTGGATTTTTTCGTTTTTTCCTGCTTTGGCGTTTTTTTCTGAAGTAAATTTCGCCCACATGTGCAATAAATTGTGTCATTTTTATTTAATTTGTTAGTTTTTAGTATTTATCGGTGGTTTTTAACGGTTTTGTGGTAAAATCATTGATTTGTTTTTTCGCGCGCGCATTTTTTCCGTTGCGCACTAGTGCGAATTCTTGGAACCCTTATTTCTCTGTTTAAATTCAAAACGATTACTATTTGAAGGGTAATCCCCTCTCTTTTGGGGTGAGACTCTTGTTTGATGTGCAGTGGACTTTGTTAACAAGAGGTGTGGAGGTGGTTCTGTTTTTTCCTCTTTGTGAGGAAAAAAAAAATTCTCAAAGTTGATTTTGATTTGTTTGAGCCTTGGCCCAACTATTATTACCTGGGCTTTTAGTCTACCTCCCCTCTTCTCTAAAAGCGCTGAGGAGGGTACCTCAAGTTAACAGAAAAGAAATGACAAGTCCCCATGGGACTTCTATTATTACAAGTCTGGTTCTGTAGTAGTTGTTTCTCTGTCCAAGACTTTAATTTGAAAATAGGCAGGGTGTCCTCTTCCCTGCACAAAGGTAGAGATTAATCTCCTCTGACCCTCCCTCCTGATGGATTTAGGGAGACATCAGGGGTTGATAAAATTATGCCCTCTGCAACTGAATTTCTGAGAGCTTGGCAATTATTCCAGACCTTATTTTTCTGGGCGTTTCTCGGCTCCTTCGGGGCAGAGTATTCCTCTCCTTGTTAATCCTTACGCCCTAGGATATTATTGTAATGATTATTATTAGTAATTTAGGAGAGGATTTTCCTTCTTGAACTCCTCTCAGGGCCCACTAATTCCAGTCGGTCACCCTGAGGTTGATTCAGGTTATGGTATAATGAGGCATATATATATATATATATATATATATATATATATATATATATATATATATATATATATATATTCATCTGGTGGACTCCCTGGACTTTCCGCTCCAGGATGACACTGATAAAGAGGTGGAGGACGACGACTTCGTAGATCTGGTGGTTGCTCTCCTCCAAAGAAGATAACAACTCTCTGAAGAATTCTACAGATAGGTTCTGGAAACCCCTCCTTCTCTTTCGTTGTTGACAGAATGACAGAAGCATTCAGATGAAGTACCAGCTTGGTAAGTGTTCTACTGCTTTTATCTGTACACTTTTAGATTAAAGAGAGTTAGTGCAAACAGCGGCCTGCTTCTCAGCCTCGTGCCACTGTCTGCTTTCCCTCCAGAGATAGCCTCTAGATAATCATATACCATGTGTAAGAAATTTTACCTTTGTAGCATATGTTATTATATATTAAGAGTGTTTGATGTATACTATCCTTGCCATAGTGCGGCATCTCTTGAGCACTATTCACAAGGAGGTTTGCTGGAATACCCAAGTGGCATTTAGTAGCACTATGCTCTCATAAGTAAGTCATAATGTTACAGATTCTAGAGTCTTGGTGTAGGTCATTTCCCTCAGGCTTGCCTGTCTGAAAAGTCCAGCCTTTTGGGTTATGCTTTGGTACAAATTTTGGTTGGTCTTTGTCAAACTGAAGCTGACAGGCACTTATGGATGAGTTTAACTCTCCTAGTACTCAGTTAAATATAAGTGTTCCTTCCCCAGAAGTCTCACTGGGGGACTTCAGGTAGGAATTATTCTCCCTTTAACCCTTTTATTTCCTACACCAACACATTAGGAAATTCCCAAATGTGAAGTTTTCCAGGGGTTTAGGCAGGAATGCTCTTTCATTCCTGATAATCCCTTTTTTCTTCAGTTATTTTTCTTCTTGGTTCAAGTTTTTAACCCTTCTTTGATTAGTAAAAAAATAATTAAATAAAGGGAGATAGCTATTAACATTTAAATATATATACAGTATATCTATGTGCATGATAAGTCAATATCTAAAGTTTACCTCCAAATGCTGCATTCTCTCTTGTTTTTCAGTAGCATGTCAGGAATGGTAACTAGAGCACCAGAACTTTGTGAGGGTCAAAGTCGCAAAATGGTCCCCACCTGCTTGGGAGTTGGGCCTTTTTTCCCAGGCTATTACCCGAATCTTAAAGGAAAGTAGGGAACAGCAAATCATTATCAGCTTTCACAACCTGGGGGTCAAGATGCTTCCTTGACTCTGGTCTTGCTTTTGCAAACGTAGGGGATTTTTTTTGTCTCCTTCGATACATTCTATGTTCTCAGTTCCTTACTACGGGTTTTTTTTCTCAGGCAGTTTTATTCCACGCCATTTAGACTGCCTCCAGAGTTTCTCAGATATGGAGTAAAAATCAGGCTGTTCTCCAGGTATCTGGGTAGGTTGGCGGTTCTCCCCTGAATACAGGGAATCTCTGGTTTCCCTTATCAGAGGCTTGGCTCACCTTAGCCAATTTCCCTTGACTTTGGTGTTCAAGCCCTAAGTCTGACATTTTGTTTCCTACAGTCTTGAGGGTTCTTTGTACCTACTAGAAAAAAGTCCCCTAACTATTTAAATCTCGGCAACTCTTAGGGGGCAATGCTCATCTCTTATCAAGGGAAGCTCTTTCCCTGCATGGGGTGCATAATTTTGTCATTGAAGTCCCAGGGGGCTAGGCCTCTAGGTTAGATTCCAAATAAGAGCATTTTTCGTGAAGCTTGAACCCTGTTACAAGTTGGACTGGTGTAAGGAAAATACAGGTTACTCACCTGTAACAGGAGTTCTAGGAATGGTATATGTTGTTCATCCACACTGTCTGGCAGGTATCCTTGCCGCTTTAAATCTTGCCGGAAGGTCTTCAAGCTGGCTCCTCCCACCCACCCGGGTGGTAAAACTCTCGGCTCCGCCCCATGACGCCAGATCTGGCCTGCTGGAAGCTCAGGTTGTGCGTCGAAGCCGGGGAGGTCGGGTGGGTCGTGTGGATGAACAACATATACCATTCCTAGAACTCCTGTTACAGGTGAGTAACCTGTATTTCTAGGGACATGGATATGTTGTTCATCCACACTGTCTGGCAGACTCCTAGCAGTTCTCCGGGAGGAGGGAGGCAAGGTGCACACCCCCTACTTAGGGAATAAAGACTGGAGAACCGAGGCCCCAAAACCAGCATCCCGGCATGACTCAAGGTCGATGTGGTAATGGGTGATGAAGGTGTGTGCCGACTTCCAGGTAGCAGCCCTGCAGATATCCTGGATAGGGACGTCCTGGAAGTAGCCACCGATGCAGCAATATGGCGGGTAGAATGAGCTCTTATCCCTCTGGGAGGCTCCATGCCCGCCAACTTATAGCAGAGATCTATGCAGGAGGTGACCCACCTGCTTATCGTCCGCTTGGCTGCAGGTCTGCCAGGTGCAGCTTCAGCGCAGATGACAAACAGCTGGCGAACCTCTCCCCGAATTTCAGCCATGCGCTCCTTATAATAAGCGAGCGCCCTTCCATTTGAAGGCATAGCATTTCCTGGTCGACTCCTTACGGGACGCCTCAACTACACTGAGGACCTCGTCGGAAAGACCCAAGGCCTGGAACTCTAGCCGCTCAGGAACCAGGCCGTCAGGTGCAGGGATTGAAGGTCCGGATGGAACACCTTCCCCTGATTGACTGAGAGCAGGTCGGGCGAGCTGGAAGCTGCCTCGGGAGCCTGGAGCTGAGGCTGAGGAGATCTGGGTACCAGAACTGGCGGGGCCAGTCTGGGGCTATCAAATCACCTGGCCTTGTCCCTCCTTGCTTTGAGAAGCACCTTGTATCCAGGAAAAGGGGGAAGCGTAGAGGGAGGCCCGAGGTCCACGGCCTCGAGAAGGCATCCCCCTGCAGCGAGCCCTGCTGAGGGGGGCGGGCATGGAACAGCCTCAGCTTCGCGTTCTCCCTGGAGGCAAACAGGTCCACCTGAGGTGTGCCCCAATGGGAGAACAGATCTTGTACTACCTCCGGCAGGAGAGACCACTCGTGGGATGCAGCCCCTATCCGGTTCAGGGTATCGGCCAGGGTGTTGGAGGCTCCTGCCACATGAATGGCTAGGAGATCCGCCTCCAAGCTGCGCACAAGTGACCAAATGCAGAGAGCTTCCTTGCATAGAAGCATGGAGCGCGTCCTGCCCTGGCGGTTTAGATAGTACATGGTCGTGGTATTGTCCGTCTCGACTCGGACCACTTGGCCCCGGAGAAACGGAGCAAAGGCGGTGAGAGTTAGGCGGACCACTTGGAGCTCCAGCAGGTTGATGTGGCATCGGGACTCCCGCGGGGACCAGAGGCGCGGCGCCGGTGTTCCCCAGATGGGCACTCCAACCCATCAGAGAGGCATCGGTCGATAGAGAGACCGTCGGCTCGGGGCGGACAAACAGGATGCCCTCCTGCAGATGAACTGGAACGATCCACCACCGGAGAGCGTTCCACATCCCCTGGGTCACTGTCACTAGCTGGTCCAATGGATCGCAGCATTGTGACCACTGGCTGGCCAGTCCCCACTGAAGAGGGTGCATGTGCCAGCGTGCCCAACGGACCACGCTGGTGCAGGCCGCCATGAGACCCAGGAGGCGCAGGAAGGCCCGGGCAGGGCGCGATTGCCCAACCAGAAATGACTGGGCAAAGGAGGAAAGAACCTCGGCCCTGTCCGCCGGGAGCCGTGGTCTGGCTCGAAGAGAGTCGAGCTCTGCCCCGATGAAAAGAATCACCTGCTTCAGCTCGAGTTCCGACTTGGCCTCATTGATGAGAAGGCCGATTTGAGAGCAAACCTGGAGGGCCAGATCTCCGGACAGCTCCACCTCCTGTCTGGAGGGGGCTATCATCAGCCAGTCGTCCAGGTAAGGGTACGCCTGGACCCCTCTGCGCCGCAGAAAAGCTGTCACCACTGCTATGCATTTGGTGAAGACCCTGGGAGCTGGAGACAGGCCGAAGTGCATGGCTCGGAACTCAAAAAGGGATCCCTCCGCTCAAAAGTGAAGGAATCTCTGATGTGATGGACGGATAGGGACGTGAAAGAATGCGTCCTGCAGGTCCAGAGAGCAGAACCACACGGCGGGTTCCAAGGATGGCATTATCTGAGCCAGAGTGACCATCCTGAAGGTTCGAGACCTTAGGAACTTGTTTAGGTCGTGTAGGTCGAGAATGGGGTGCCAGCCCCCTGTCCCTTTCGGAACCAGGAAGTACCTGGACACAAACCCTGGGTCTGAGGGAGGGTCCGCCACCTCCTTGATCACCTCCTTTTGGAGGAGGAGAGCGATGTCGGCTCGGCGAGCCGACAGTGAGGCTGCGGACCCCGAGGCCCCCCGAGGTGCGACGGCTCTGAAGGGCGGGGCCTGCTCGAACTCCAGAGGCAGGCCTTTTCCCACCACCTCCAACACCCACCTGTCCGTGGTAATAACGGACCAGGCGGAAAGGAAGTGACGGAGCCGTCCCCCCACGGGGGGAACCTGGGGTGAGGTGATGGGGTTGGGGGCGACACCCCTCAGCCCGTCACTGGGCAGGCTTGGAGGAGGGGCCGGCCGAGGGACCTCCTGGGTCTTTACCTCCCTGCTTCCTGTTAGAGGAAGCCCTGGGCTTGGGTTTGGGATCCCGAGCCTGCTGGCCCTGACGTTGCTGGGCCGGATGTGCCGTGGGCGCAGAAGAACGAAAGGGCATAGGCTGTGGTTTGCGGCCTTTGTCCTTCTGAGCAGATGAGACAGAGTCCAAGGTAGCATTGGACTTCTCGATCCTCTGCAGGTGACCTTCCACCCCAGGGCCGAAGAGGTCGGTCCCCAAGAAGGGGACATCCGCCAACTTGTGCTGGGTATCCAAAGTGAAGGTGGATATCCTCAGCCAAGCCCGACGACGCATAGCCACTGCGGCCGCCACAGACCTGGCACATGAGTCCCCAATGTCCAAAGCAGTCTGAAGCTGCTGTCTGGCCACTGCCCTGCCCTGGTCCCGCACCTGCCTAACCGTGGTCTGCAGATCCGCGGGAAGATGAGGGATGACCTCGTCCAGGGAGCCCAACAGGGCATGGGAGAAACATGCCATGAGGACAGCCGAACTGGCCTGGCGAAGGCCGAGGGAGGACGCAGCGTAGACTTTTCGCCCGGCATAGTCCAATTTCTTGGACTCTGTCGGGAGGTTTGTCCACATCCCTAGCGTTCCCGGCACGCTGGAAAACGCTGTCAGTAACCTAACCCCTCGGCGAGGGTGTTCCGAAAAAAACCGGACAAGGAACGGTGAGACCGCACACTTCCTGGCCATCCTGGCCGAAGGCGCAGGGCAGGAAGCAGGGTGCTGCCAGAGCTCCAAGGCTGGGCCCACTATGGCCTCGGCCACCGGAAAGGCCTCCGTAGGGGAATCCCCTCGGTCCAGAATCTCCGTGAGGGGATACCTGGCCCGCTTAGAAACGGGTTCGAGCTTCATCCCGGTGGACTCCGAGATGAGCCGACGCAATCCCAGGAAGGACGAAGGGCTATCGTCCACCGACTGTCCTCCTGAGGACTCCAAGTCCATTCGCTTGGAGAAAAGGGAGGAATCGTCTTCGGACTCGGAAGAGTCCTCAAAGAGCTGCCTCGGGCCTGAGCCACCCTCCACCTGCCGAGGTCGATCGGGAGTGAGGGTGACAGACAGCCTAAGGGGCAGTCCCTGAGCTGACCGAGAATTCTTGGTCGGAGCCCCAACTAACGGCTGTGAAGGCAGAGGTTCCACCGGAATCGGTGGGGCAGCTGGTTTTGGCCGAACAACCGGCCTAGGAACAGGCTCCTCGGATAAAACGAGGGGTTGTTTCGACCGCTCCGGTGACAGCCACTTAATGGCCGGGGAAGGCGACGGCGTTGGCTTGTTCCCGGTCAGAAGGAGCTGTTGCCACATGAGGTCATAACGTCGACGCAACTTACGTCGAAGCCTCCCCTCGTCCGAGGAGGAGGAAGAGGACGAGCAGCGGCGCCGCTTGCCGCTGTGCCGAGACCGCTTATGACGGCGGGATCGGCTGGACCGCGAAGAAGTCCGAGGCCGAGAACCTCGGCTTTCCCGAGGACGGTGCGAGGAGGTGTCATGGGGAACTGCACTTTCTCGTTCGAGGGTTCAACCGGCGGCCCGGAACCGGAGGCACAGACAAGCCAACGGGTCCTCAACTTCCCACCGGGGAACCGGGAGACGGATTCTCGGCTTCTCCTGCCGACAACCTGTCCAACGGTCGAGAAAAATCGACCAGATCGATGGGAGTTCCGGTCAACTGGCCTGACGGGGACACCGTGAGACCAGTGCCGAGCTTGCCTAATCGGGTCGACAGCCAACAACTCGGGAGAGGGATCTTCCACTCCCAAGAGCGTCGACAGTGGGACTTACCCTTGTCTCTCTTTTTGGACCGAGAAAACGGTCCAGCAGAAGTTGGTCCCTCACCTTTAGTAGAGAGGGTCAGACAAAGCTCCTTAAAAGAAGCTGAATAAGAGGCACCGAGAGAGAGCGGGACAAATGCCGCAGCCGAGGTAGAAGCGGCCCGCGCCGCCTCCTCTTCGAGGGCGATCATCTGCTCGAGCTGATCCGCCGAGCCCGCCGCTGCGGAAACCGCCGACCAGGCCTCTTTTGACTTCACCGGAGGAAAACGCTTCTCGGGACGCCCCAGTTGTAAACGGGCAGCACGGTCTTCGAGGACGTAGGCCGAAAAGGAAGAGCACAGGTCGCAGGCCTGCGGGTTTGCCCAGGCCTAGACAGTAGACGACGTGAGTGCGGATCCGTCCGAGACATCTTCTGCCGCAGGCATCTCCGAGAACTGGAGTCAATTTGTCCATTGCAGCGCGAGGAGAAGACCAAAGTCTTTTAAGCAAAAACTTTAAATTCGAAAATTGAAGATTAGGAACCAGTCTTATGCCAGGCGTTAAGGAGGGAACCTGAGCTTCCAAGCGGTAAGGAAGATCTGGCGTCATGGGGCGGAGCCGAGAATTTTACCACCCGGGTGGGTGGGAGGAGCCAGCTTGAAGACCTTCCGGCAAGATTTAAAGCGGCAAGGATACCTGCCAGACAGTGTGGATGAACAACATATCCATGTCCCTAGAACAGTGAATTTCACACCTCTCCCCTTCAAATCTTCGGTACAGAGGCTTCCTTCTGGTTGGCACTTCCCTTCGGTGGGTTCCATCATTGGGTCTTGGTTTCTGAGAGAGTATTCTCTCTTCAGTTCCTGGAATCTAAGAGCATCTCTATCAGGCCTGCATTTTTTCAGCCCAGAGGCCGTTTAGTTCGATATCCTTGCCCTGTATCACACTAGAGAGCATTTGAGACACAGGGCTTCCAATCTCTCTCCACAATAGCTATGAGTTGTTATCTCTAGCTTGCTTCTTTGGAGGTGTCTTAGTCACTCATCCATCTGTTGGGCAAGGACAAAACTCTGGCAGGGCCACCACAAGTGGGCCCTTTGGCAGATCCTCTGAGCCACAATACTCAGGACCACCGCAAGTGAGCCCTCAGCACACAAGTCCTAACCACATCATTCAGGGGAAAGGTCAGGTCCAGATCCGAATTTTCGCCTCCAGCCCGAACCTCCATTTTTTTCCTTTTTTCCTGTTGCAGCCCCAGCTCGGGGTTCCATCCAACGAATTTTCTTATCTCAAGACTGGCCTGAGAAGTTTTCTCTCTCCTTATATCCCTTGTTTCCTAAGTACCTCTCTAGTCAAGGTATCAGCCACCACGATCCCGGTGGCTCGGAGCAACTTTGGTACTTTCTAAAAAATCAAGAGTAGTGTTTTTCTTAGCTCCCAGTCTTTTCTTCTCTCAAGGCCTGGTTCCTGAGAGGCTTGATCTCTTAGAGTCCCTGTATCCAAATAAGGCCTGGAATGTCTATGAAAAAAAAAAAAAAAAGTTTTAGTATCACGAAAACCTCAGTTTTTCTAGGGGAAGTAGCTTTTCCCCTGGGTACAAGGACAAGAGCCTAGAGTTTTTTTTTTTTTTTTTACTTTCTTTCTTTTTGCCCCTTCTCTCTGCTCTCGGAGCCCTCTCCTTCCTTCCTCTCAACTCCATTCCACCTCCGGCAGGATCTGCCCCTAGAGTGCCCCCTCCCTCCTTGCACATTGGGGTCTGTCCCTCCACTCGGTGGTCCGGATGATCCGAGAGGCTATCATCTTGGGCTGCCGAGAGGGGTTTTCGTTCTCCCCTGGTTTCCCCGCCCCCGAGGCGCCCAGCTGGGGCGTACGTCCGGTGGCGGCGTGCTGGCAACGCACCAAGCCCTCATGCGCGGCGGCGTCCCCCTCCCGGCACGGGCGGGCACTTTCGTCCCCCTCCGTGATCGGTGCTTCCACGGTCGTGAAGGTGACTTGGAGCCTTCGAATCGTTCGGGGTTCCCACCCTGAGGAGGAGAGCATCCGTTGGGACGCTCAATCCTCCCTCCCCCCACCGACCCCCGGCAACCCGAGTCCGTTCCCGAACCCGGGTCGCGCGAGGTGTGGTGTCCAGCGCCTCAACCCTCAGCGCCACCAGGCCGGCTGAGCCTAGAGTTTTTCAATCCTCTTTACTGTCATGACTGTATTATTTAGTTCTTTTCCAGGCATTACAATCCTGGACTTTGAACTAGTTTGGTCTTTGTGACTTGTTTCCTGTAAAAGTATAAAGGTTTTTATTTTCCTTCCAACAGTGGGACAGTACGCCTTTTTTTTGGGAGTACACCTAACGGTTACTCGGATTCTTTTTCCGTTAGGCAAGAGAAATCTGTCTTTTCTCAGACCATTTCAAAGAATTTTGCAAAGGGCCATCTTCACTTCCAGACCCTTCTAGGGACCGGAGTTTTTTTCCATGGAACACAAACCTCTATAAGTTCAGTTTCATGGGGTGTCCCTTTAAATCTGTGGAAATTCCGTCCTGAAGCGAGTAACGTCGAAGACAATTTGTCTGCTTCTTTTCCTCCATCAGACGTTTGTCACAGTTTCAGGTTGTTCTCTTAGGCCTTATCCTCTCAGTGCCTTTATGAACAAATTAGTCTTCTGGACGGATAGAAAATCTTTATCCCAAGTGTTCTACCATTTCCTTCATCAATCCCTTTTCTCTGCCTGTTCTGCTCTCGGGCAAGTCCTGTCTAGGATATCTCAACCTGCTTGGAAGGGGCATGAATTAGTCCTACCGGTCTGCGTCAGCAGTCCTAGCAGTTCAGGTTCTGTCATTATCATATTTTCCTTTCCTGTGTTTTTGAAGAAAAGGCGAAACCAGTGACCAGAAGTATTTTCCCACAGGACTGTTTTCCCGTATTTCAGGTCTGCCTCAGTAAAGCTGACTTTCAGCCTTTCTCATGCTTAGGACCTACTTACTGGAGACCAGCTGCCTCCTGGGCAGCGTTCAAGCTCTATCCTCACCTGAAGTGTGCATACCACTTATCTGAAATTTGCTTTTCACATTCAAAAAGATCTTCTTGGATGTATAGTATGACAGGATGTCAATTTTGGCAGGATGGTACTTCAGAGCCTCTTCTTAAAATAGGTTTCTGTGCCCTCCTCCCAACTACACTGCTCTGAAGTCGGCTTCTGTCAGTAGATGCTAAAGAATTCCTGGGGTGAGAAGAAACAACTATTCACCGAAGTAATATTATTTCTTCCAGGGTATTCTTTAGCATTATTGACACTTCCACCCTTCCTCCCCTGGAAACCTTGTCTAAAGGCTCTGCTAGGGGATTTAGCCAAATTTGATGAGTCATTCGTTCGTGCGATTTTCAAAAAAAAAAAAAAAAGGTTTTCATAATAGTGGGATAGAATATATAGTGGGTTATTGCTAGCAGTTTTTTTGGCCCTAGTGGGCACAGTTTTTGCTCTTTTTCAGCTTCAAAATGCGTTCTGAGGTCCTTCAGGCTGACTGCAGGCAGCACTCTACTCTAACTGTATCCTGATTGGCCAATGCCTTCCTCATTTGCATTGACTCCTCCTCTCCGGGGCAGCTGAACCCAGCTGGCATACTGCTTCTGTCAATAATGCTAAAAAATACCCTGAAAGAAGTAATATTACTTTGGTGAGTAATTGTTTCTTTCTTGACTTGCTTTGGCTGAATGAGGCGTGCTATTGTGAGTCGACTGGTGTGACTGTGACAGGAGTCCAGTCTGGCTTTAAAGGAATCCGCTTATATATCTTCAATACCATGGCAGCGTCAGGCACTCATTTCTCTGCTTATTTATTTTTTAAGCTACTAGCTATTTAAGGAATTTATGAATTTAAATTACTTTTTCCATTAGGTTTTGTTTTAGGTAGCCCCCAGTCATCTTATGCCCACCTCAGGCTCGGGAGTCAAGTCTCGTGATATGATGAGTGACTCAGGAGGACTGGAGTCCTGCACAGCATTAAAGGAATTAGCCTATATATCCTCAGAGCTGTGGCTGGTGGCTGCAGAGTTAAGTGACTGTAATTTTTAAGCTAGGCTAAGGGTAATTACGCAATTAAAGTAATTTCTCTCATTAGTTTTGTGTTGGGTAGCCCCCAGCCATAGTCAGCCAACAGCTCAGCCAAGCCAGCCAACCAAAGTTTTGCGACACAGATGACATGAGTCAGTCAGAGAGGACTCACCAGGAGTCAGGAGTAGGACTCACTCTGTCCTAGGGACCACGCTAGTGGGAGCATCAGGCAAGCAGACAGAGACAGGAAGTGCTCTACAGTGGAACTGGACTGGAGGGACTTGAGGATGCATCAAGCAGACAGATGAGACAAGACATCAACTTCACCGAATGTGCTAGCTCACCAGAATAGCTAATGCCAAGTGCGAAAGTCACCACAAATCACAAAAGGAGGACTGGGAGGAAGGACTCAGACTCGGAGTCGGGAAGCAACAGCAGTAGATGTCAGAGAATTTGGATTAGCGAGCAGAGTGCACTCCGGATATGGTGTGTGTTGATGGGCGTCAAATTCGTTATCTACACTGCAGGTGTGCTGGGCAGCAGTAATTTTGCGTTGTAGAATCAGATAGAGGGAGGGGACTGGGGAACAACTGGGAATAAAAATTGCAGGAACACACAGACTTTTTTTTTCCGAACTTTTTTTTCCTTCCCCACTACAGGCCCACCGAACTCTCTCCAGCGACCTCCCAGACCAGGACTCTACCTCCCCACGCGACTCTGTCTCCTCTCTCCCCATCCCCGGCTCCGAAATCCCTGGAGATGGGCTGCCCTGTCAGGGCGCTTCTTTCTCATAGGGGTTGAAACCGGGCCGGGAGAGGCTTCGAGCCTGACTGTTGGGAGTGTGGTCCTGAGGTGGGGCGCGCTTTCACCTGTCGGAGGAGGTATTTTCTTGGTTTTCTGCCCCTGTGAGCCCGGCTGCCAAGGCACGCATGCTGCGGCTCCACCCCTTAACATCGCCACGATGCTCTTGTGGCTACCCCAGCCTCCGCCAGAGGTCGCCATTGAGCTGCTCATCTCTAACTCATCGGAAGAGAGAGCAGTCCTCTGACGCTCAATCTCTCTCCCCGCCAACCCCTGGCCACTGTGTATGCAAGGTGGCATCCAGTGCCTCAACCCTCTGCGCCACTGGGCCAGCCAGGAACACACAGACTAGTCTCAATTCTTATCACAAACTTAAAATCTGCTCCTGGCTGCTGCTGGGAGGCTCCAGTCCACATCTGAAATACTGAAGTCCCCAACCAGGACCACCTCCCCCTTGACTGCCATCCTTTGGATGGCTAGCATTAAATCCCTATCAGTCTCTTCCTCCTGGGCTGGTGGTCTGTAGGCCACCCCTGTGCGGATGTCTGACCCCATTTTCCTTTCCAGCCTAACCCACAGTATCTCTCCCCCATTTTGTTTCTCCTGGATCTCTGTGGCTAGTTTAAATGCTTGTTCATGTGGCAATTAAACTTATTAAGTGCTTGGATTCCCCTCCAGGAGAGATGCAGGCCGTCAGGCTTGAACAAGCCACCATCCCTCCAGATGTGTCCCCAGTCACCAATGAATCCAAACTCTTCCTCGCAACACCAGTTCTTCAACCATGTGTTAAAGTTCCTGGTTCATGCACCTCTACTCTCTCCCATGCCTCTCACAAGCAGTACTTCCAAGAAGGTGACAGATGTAGCTATTTGCTTGAGACCCCTCCCCAATTTTCTAAACTCTTCCTTAACTTCCTTAGGCTTCTCATTCACCAGGTCACTAGTACCTAGGTGGATGACATCCAGCTCACCGTCCCGTCTTGCCTTCCTGGCGATCTCCAGGCTCTTCTTCCCATCCCTCCACACCATAGTACCTGGTAGGCACCTCACCTCCCTGTCCGCCCCTCGCGTGTTCTTAGTTGGATCCCTCTTACGATAGGGTCCCCCACCAGGATTCGCTTCCTCCTCCTCTGGGGTCCACTGCTCTCCCCACTGAGGTCACCTCCTCGGTTGACCTCCACATCGTTCCCTTCCACTTCTCTGGGTACCTCTGTTTGGTTGTCCCAGTTTGCCAGTGCCGCATATGGGTTCTGGAGTGGAATAGGTTTTGTGATGTGCCTCTGCCTGACCACCCTAACCGTCCCTGAGCCCATCATCATCCAAGTGCTCCTTGTTCCTGGCATCCATTGAGGCAGCGGTGTTGGACTGGGTGATCTCTGGATAAGGGTGAAGGTACTCCTGGCCCAGTTTACTTCCGCTCCAAGTCTGGCTACCTTGTCTCGCAGTCCAGAGAGATTCCTGCAGATAGGGCAGCACCTCAGCATCCAGAAGTTCTGCCTGAATACAGCTGCCCCACATCCACTGCATTGCACCACTCCCCACATCATACTGCACTTGTACTGCTATTCCAGTAGTTGTCTGTTATTGAAGCTGTCCTAGTTCCCCCTCTTTATTAGTTTACTGTATTGAAAATCCTGCCACCGATCCTCAGATACTTTTTTTTTTTTTTAAAAGGAAACAAAAAATGAGTCAAAACACTTGAGTCGAGGGCAGGCTTCCTCCCCATTATGCTCTTCCTACTCCACAATCCCCGCTATTCTCTGTGCTTGGCTCCTGTCAAACAGATTTAACAGGGCATTTAATTAGGAGTGGGGGGGCAGAGGAGGGGGGTCAAAACGTGCAGCAAGTAGACAGCAGAGGAAAACAGCACCACTAAAAGCACACCAAACTAGGTTTCAAATTTTCAACAGCCTCAAAACAATTCCAAGTAAAGACAGCAAAGAAATAACAGCACCACTAAAAGCACACACATCTAGGTTTAAAACAAAAACAGCAATGAGCAGTTACTGCACTGCACTGAAATAAATCTGGATGCTTCCCCTTCTGGCCTGTTCTCTATAACAAATAATATAGGAGTTGCAGAGTATAAAATAAAAAGGAATGCCCTTATAAACAGAAAAAGGGCAGAGCCCACTATACACGACGATAGTCAGTGAGAAGCCATAGCAAACAAAATACCTCAAGTCAACACTCCAGAGGCTTCCTGGTAGGGGAATCACAAGGTTCTACTCAAAAAAAATTAC
This sequence comes from Neoceratodus forsteri, assembly GCA_016271365.2. Lineage (NCBI taxonomy): Eukaryota > Metazoa > Chordata > Ceratodontiformes > Ceratodontidae > Neoceratodus > Neoceratodus forsteri. The sequence goes on along the minus strand of CM057452.1, from coordinate 1,518,927,515 downwards.
TCACCATAGTGATGTTGTTTCTTCTAATGGAGTCTTGCTCTATTCAGACATAATGCAGTTAGCCCCAGCACCTGAACTGCCACAGAAAGGAAAGAGTTAACTCCATGCAGAAGCATGGAACGTTGAGCTGGAGCTCGGTTTTCAAACCTTTGTCTGTGGTACTTCCCAGTGTAACCATCAGATTCTTATGAGCAATTAACTAGGCACTAAAATATGGAAATTGTTTGAAACATATAGCCAAAATGCAAAAAAAAAAAATAGTATTGGGGTCTAAAAGACTCAAGTCGAGAACCCAAGAAGAAACAAGGTAGTGACAATTTAGGCTATGAACATAAGAATAATAAACATAGCTACCCCACCAAAAGGGAGGGTACAAGGTACACCCCTTAGGTGCAACACTGTACCTGCCAGCCCACTTCCCAAAAATAGGTTCTGAGAGGAGAGGAGGGGGGGTCTGAATACAGCAAGACTCCACTAGCAGAAACAACATTACTATGGTGAGTAATTTTTTCTTCAAACAACATGAAGTCTTGCTGTATTCAGACATAATGCAGACTACCAAGCAGTTCCCTATGGAAGAGGGAAGGTAGAACCTACTTTGAAAAGAGGCTCTGCAGTACTGCTGTGCCAAACCTAGCATCACTCCTAGCCCGGACGTCCAGGGAGTAATGCTTGGTGAATGAATGTACTGTTTTCCAGGTGGCTGCTTTACAGATCTCTAACAAGGAAATATCTCTGGCCGCAGCTAGAGAGGCAGCTGTACCCCAGTGGAGTGAGCCCTCAGGCCTGAAGGGGGTTTTCTACCCAATTTGTCATAGCAGAATTGTATACAAGAAACAATCCACCTAGTAATAGGTCTTTTAGTGGCAGGCCTACCTTTCCCCATTTCACCATAAGTGAGAAACAATTAAAGACAGTCATTTCTGTGTGCCTTAGTATGCTCTATGTAGCAGCTAAGAGACCTTTTAACAACCAAACTGTGTAATCTTCTTTCCCCTGAAGAAGAATGGTCAGTGAAAAACACAGGGAGTGATATGGACTGGTTTAGGAGGAAATCCGATACCACTTTAGGCAAGAACTTCTAATTAGTTCTTAGAACCACTTTATCCCTATGGAAGGATATGAAGTCAGGTTCAACTGACAGGGCCTATAATTCACTAATCCGCCTGGCAGAAGTAACAGCTACCAGAAACACAGTTTTCCAGGTCAAGTACTTCAATTCAGCCAAAGCCATGGGCTCAGAGGGTGGCTGCATCAGCTGAGTAATGCAGATATTAATATCCCAAGGCTGAGCAGGCTCCCTAAAGGGAGGGTTAATGTGGAGCAGACCTTTGAAAAACTTTCTGAAAATGGGATGAGATGCCAGAGAAGAGCCCTTCCCTGCTGAGAGGAATGCAGAGACAGCTGCTAGATGAACCTTCAGAGTGGCAGGCCTAGGGCCTAGACCATTCAGATGAACTAGATAGTCTAAGGTTGTGGAAATGTCTGCAGAATCAGGCAGGATGCCTTTCTGAGAGCACCAAATACTGAACCTCTTCCATTTGGAATTGTAAGTTTTTCTAGTGGAAGGTTTCCTGGAGACCTTTAGAATATCCAGAACTCCCTGAGAGAAATGAAGTGCTGCATATTGCATGTTGAGGGACTGGAGAATGGGGAACCAGATCCACCTCTGGGAGGAGGAGAGAAGATTGTATCTCCTGGGAAGACACAGTGGACGTGACACAGCCAAGGACAACAGAAGAGAATACCAGGGCTGTCTGACCCAATCTGGAGCCACCAAAATCACTGTGCAGGGTTGAGTTCTTATCTTGATCAGAACTCTGAACAGGAGAGGGAAAGGAGGGAAGGCATAGAGAAACCTGCCCTTCCAGTCCAGAATGAGGGCATCCTGGGGAACTGTCCCCATGACTGGAGGTCTGCAACAAAACAGAGGAAGTTGATGATTGTCTGGTGCTGCAAACAGATCTATCTCTGGGATGCCCCATCTGGAGAAAATGATCCTCAGAATATGAGGATTCAGGGACCATTCGTGATGTCCCTGTGAAATTCTGCTCAGGGCATCTGCTAACACACTGTCTTTCCCTGGAAGATGAACCGCTGCCAGGGAAGTCTGAAGGGAATAGGCCAGAGACCAAATTTTCATGGCCTCTGTGCACAAGGCCATGGACTGAGTGCCTCCCCACTTGTTGATGTACCACATTGTGGTAGTGTTGTACGTCCTGATTTGGACCACCTTGCCCTTGACTGAATCTGAGAAGGTCTGAAAGGCTAGGAAAACTGCCCTGAGTTCCAGGAGGTTGATATGAAGAAGAGACTCCTGCGGGGACCAGATTCCCTGAGCTGTTAGGGCTCCCAGGTGGGCTCCCCAGCCTAGGAGAGAAGCATCCGTAGTCAGTACTACTGATGGAACTTGAGAGGGAGAAATGGAACCCCTTGTCTGAGGTTGTCCTGGTCCAGTCACCACTGGAGAGCTTGCACCAGAGTTCAGGTCACTGGAATCAGTTTGGAGAGAGTGTCCCTTCTCTGTGACCAAAAGGACCTTAGATGGAACCGAATGTCCTGCATCTGAAATCTGGCTCCCTGAACCACTGCAGTGGAGGCTGTCATGTGGCCCAAGAGTTGGAGGAACTGTCTCGCTGGAAGAGAAACCTGAGGCCGAAAGGAGGAAGCGAGGTCTACTAAGGCCTTCACCCTTGCCAGAGGAAGGAAGGCTTTTGCTTGGACAGTATCCAATTCCACCCCTATGAAGGTGAGAAGCTGTACTGGTTCGAGGACTGATTTTGGCAGATTTGGAAGAAACCCCAGAGAACTGAGCAATTCCTGGGTGGTTTGCTGAGCTGCCCTGACCTGATTTGATGACTGCCCTACCAGCAGCCAGTCGTCCAGAAATGGAAAAATGGTGATACCCTGTTTTCTGAGGTAAGCCACCACTACTACAAGGCACTTTGTAGAACACCCTTGGAGCTGATGTTAGGCCAAAAGGCATGGCCTTGAACTGATAGTGGCCTGAAGGCAACTCGAACCGGAGGTATTTTCTGTGGGAGCACCTTACAGGGATATGGAAGTAGGCATCCTTGAGGTCCAGTGATGCTAGCCAATCTCCTGGCCTTAAAGGGAAGGATTATTCCTGGAGTTACCATTTTGAATTTGGGTTTGATATGTGTTTGTTCAAGTACCTTAGATCCAGGATGGGTTGCTCTCCCCTGTTTTCTTTGAGGTAAGGAAGTACCTGGAGTACAGGCCTTTTCCCTGTGTCGAGTAGGAACCTTCTCTACGGCTCTGAGAGCTAGGAGAGAGGAAACCTCTGCCTCCAAGGCAAGGGTTTCTGAGATTGATGCAGGTGGAAAAGTCTTGGCCCTCCTTTTTGGGTACCTTTTGAAACTGAGGGCCAGTCCTTGGCTTACTACTTCCAGGACCCACTTGTCTGAGGTAACAGACTTCCAGGCCTGAAAGTAGTAAGCCAGCCTGCCTCCTACTGGAATTGGGGAGTCTACCTGGGCTGACACCTCAGGGTGTCTGCTTGGCAGGAGCCTTAGACTGGGAGGAGGAAGTAGTCCTGCTCATCCCCCTCCTGCTCCTCCCTTGGAAAAAAACCCTTTTGTGGGTAAGAAGGAGGAGGCCTGGGCTTGGTAAAAAGGCCTGTGAAAAGGCCTGCACCTGCCCCTGGACTGCTGCTTTTGAGGAGTGGCTTGCCTTTCCTTGGCCTGTGCACTCCTGTAAGTTGTCCTGTATTCATCCATTTTTTTCATGTAAACCTCTGTCTGCTCCCCAAAAAAGAGAGTTACAAACTACAGGAAAATCCACAGCCTTAGACTGGATGTCCTGTGATAGGCTAGTACATCTGAGCCAAGCATGCCTCCTGAGAGACACAGATGTAGCCATGACTCTGGATGCCACATCATTGGAGTCCACAGCAGCATGAAATTGTACTTTGGATGCCTCAATTCCATCTGCAGCCACCTCCTCCAGCTCTTTGGCTATCTGAGGGGAGGCCTGCTGAGCCAGTTTCAGAACCGTATCCCACCTGGACTTCTGGTACCTGGCTGTATAGGTCATATAATTTGCCTGCCTGAGTCCCAAAGAGGATGCCAAGTATAGTTTTTTGGCCATGGCATCAACTTTCCTGGAGTCCTTGTCTGGGGTGTGTGAAGCCAAAGGAATGTTTCCCCTGTCACAGGCTACAGCCTGCACTACCCCAACATGGCTGCAATGTGAATAAAGGAACTCCACAGCTGAGCCTGATAACATATACCTCCTGTCCATTCTTTTATCTACAGGAGGCAAAGAGTTAGGAGTCTGTAGAATCTTTTGTGTCTGTTTCCCCAAGGATTTATGAAGGGGAATAGACAACCTTTTGGACTCTGGGATGTCCACGATCTCCACAAAATTAAGCTCTTCTTCCTCCTCAGCAGCTTCAACCACAGGGAGCTGGAGGGTTTGGGCCACCTTCTTATAAAACAAGAAGTGTGAAGGGGACTCTAGAGAGCCTGGGAGAAGAGATATCAGAGGGCCTGCCTGGGGAGATGTCCTGTTCAACAGGCACATCCAGACCCCCCTGGTCGTCATCATCATCGGGATAATCTTCGTCTCCCTCCCACTCCTCACAGAAAGCATCCGGATCGTAATCCAAAGGAGCCCATTCCGACCGAACCGACCACCTACCCGGTGGTGCTGGTTCGGACAGAACCGGGCGAAGCGATTGGACAATACTAATCGCTTTGGCCATCTCATCCGTGGTTGGAGTATGCGGTACTGGATCCAAACCAGGAGACTTTCGTTTCCTTTTTGATGGAACCGACCCCTTAGAGTCAGCTCTCCTTTTGACCGAGGAGGTATCACCCAGGTTAGTAGGCACCTCCTCAGGTCCGGCTGCAACCGAACCGGGCTGGCCATCTGGATCCACGGACTTCTCAGCCTCCCTTTCCCTCAACCTACTCAGTCTTTTTTCTAGAGTGGTTTTGGGAAATTTTTTGCAAATTTGGCAGTCTGACTGGAGGTGGTCAAACCCCAGACAATAAATACAGATGAGGTGGGGGTCGGCCTCAGTACAGTGTTGAAACCCAGTGGGATCGGTTTTCTTTTTGGGTTTCTCAGACATGGCCAACCTCCTAAATTACCCTATAGAAGCTTTCAAGCCAGGTAATACCAACTGATCGGTAACAACCGTGTCATGGGTTTGGAAAAGAACTGAGAAAAAGCCCAGTTCTTTTGAAACCGATTGGCACAGGAACACCACACTAATCCCAGAAAGATGATATTTAAAATTAGAGAATTCATAAGGTCGGTTCCTAACCGGACCGACCGAAAAGAAACCAAAGAAACAAACAATTTCCACAGTTAAATAAAATAAAAACACAGTCACTACCTATCTACAACACTACCTGTACTGTAAACAGAGGCTGGAAATCCGAAAAAACAATAAAGAAATGGTTTTTAAACCGAACGCTTTACTATACCGAACCGAGCAAAGGAAATCTCCGGAGCGACTTCACTGTTAGGCGGAGTAAAGAATCTGACGGTTACACTGGGAAGAACCACAGACAAAGGTTTGAAAACCGAGCTCGAGCTCAACATTCCATGCTTCTGCATAGAGTTAACTCTTTCCTCTCTGGGGCAGTTCAAGTGCTGGGGCTAACTGCATTATGTCTGAATACAGCAAGACTTCATGTTGTTTGAAACAACAAGGAATGTGTGAGTCGTCCCAAGCCTTAAGGGCTAGTAATCCTCTATCAAAACGAATAAACCAGGTAGCATAGCCTCTGGATACGCTAAAGAGAGACTGAAAATAGACCCCAAAGGACACCCAGCGTTAATAAGCCTATTGTTTGTCAAAAGCTATGCAGCAGACAAGGCTGGCTAGCCTCAGACAGACAGGGACAAACACCCCCAGGTCCTGATACTATAATGTACTCTTCATCCCACCTTTACAGATCCTGTGTCAAGGGTATAGCCTTAATCATATCGCTACAAGAAAAAAGGAAAGGGAGGGTGGATCTTAATCACTGACTGATCCCATCAAGGTGACAGGCTGGTGGCCAAAGGCCACTCTTGGCACAGCCTATCCAAATTTTCTCTGCATCTGGCCCGAAAGTCCAGAGACTCTGAGCCAGGCAAGACGTCAAACAAATGCCTACTGCAGCATCCCAGGTTGTACAACATGTCCTGTTTCACTGCACCCTCCGGTAACCTCAAGGCAGCAGTGTGCCCCTTGAACCACAAATTATTTTGGTATTTCACCATGTAGGCCCGATAGTTAGTGATTTGTAAGCCTAAAGAGGCAGAGGCATAGATATGCTTAACCTAAGGCATCCAACTATCAGGATTCCTTGCTCGCAGGGTGAGAACTTAGGCCAGTGGCGGCCTGAGAACAGTGGTGATCCAGAGTTAATAATGCTGAATCGGTCTCGGGCTTGGAAGCATAATGCCTTATTAGAGGGTGGCAAGTATGTTTTATGTGCCTTCCTTGGAACGGGTGGTACTTCAGATGGATTAAAAAAATGGACATCTTCCCGCAGAGAATGGGGCAGGAAACAGTATCCCCAGTGAAGCTGACATTTTGTGGAGCTACTGCAAGGCAGACGCCCCCCCTCCTAGAGTGGTCCCCACAGGAAAAGTCATACTACCTTCATAGTCTTGTTGAATCGATCCGGAATGGTCAAGCCAGGAACATGCATTTACTAGAAATCCTGACAGAAGTTAACATGAAGGTGTATGACAGAAACAGGAAACTGGAACCAAGAAATTACCTCTCACTGCAACTGTAACACACTAAGAAAGAAGCTGGTGTTCCCCAACAGATGAAGACAGGGGTTTAAATAAAACATTTATTCAAACCGGCATTATCCCATCTAAAAAATATTCTGGAAAACAAAGTATATTTTTCAGTCTAAGAAACTGATCATATAAGGTTATATTACATTGTAAGTTTTCAAATATAAAAAATGCTTTATTACTTTATGAGAACTGCAGTACATCTTGACACAATGAAGTAAGATTTCCACTAGAAATCTAAAAAGATGGTTACATTGACCTGATGCCATGTCTTGCCATCCATGTATGAGAAAACCCAGCATGTTGTAAGAAATAGTATGTTTATTTATGATAGGCAGTATACAAAGGAAATACTACTTAACATAACAAGCTCATTTCCAGTGGTGTCCTGTATGTAAGTTAGTACACAGTAGCCCGGATATTCAGACTGCGCTAGGTTGTGGCGTTGACAGGGTGATATTCAACAGAGCTGCGCCATGGCACAGCACCGCTGAATATTGCACCCTGGCCACCCACAGTGCACATGGTGCAGTGGCACTGTGCCAGTGCAAGTGGCCAGAGTGGAGCAGGGGGATGTACTAGCGCAAGTTCCGTTGCGCTATGCGCAACAACCGCGATATTCAAAAGTGCACATGCAAATGGGGCCATAATGTATGCAAGATGCAAATGGGGCCATCTGCATGTCATTATGGCCCCATTTGCATGCAGGTGCACCGATCCGTGGCGACTTGTGCCTGGCGCCCTGCACATCGCTGCAATGTGCTCCACTGCCCGATCGCGGGCATTTGTATTAAAAATAAAGTCCAATATCCCTGGTGGTGCAGTGGACCGCTCGTAGTCTGATCGCGGGCATTTGTATTAAAAAATAAAGTCCAATATCCCTAGTGGTCCAGTGGTACCCGCCCTCCCCACTGCCCCGCTCCCCCCTCCCCATCAGCGGCAGGCCGCAGCACCCCTCACAAGTCTGGACTGTGCAGTATGGTATGGGCTGCACGCCCATTGGCTCACACTGTGGACCAATGGGCGTACAGCCCTACCGTACAGTGTCAGTCTGTGGGTGGCGGGGTGTGCGGGTGCGCCCACCGCTGACCGGGGAGCGGTGGGGCTCAGTGGCCGGTGGGGGGGTACCACTGGATCACCAGGATACTGGACTTTATTTTTACTCCAAATGCCCGCAATCGGGCTACGAGCGAGCGGTCCACTGGACCACCAGGGATATTGGACGTTATATATTTACACAGATGTCCGCAATTGGGCACGGGGTGGCACCGCCATGGAGGTGCAGCCTGAGCTCGGGTGGCCACCCACAGGTGTCAGCTGCCGTGTTGCGCCCTGCAATACAGCAGCTCACCTGTGGGTGGCCAGCCGTTGTTCCTTTTTTTTTTTTGGCTCACTTGTATGCAACGCAAGTAGGGGTTGCGCATGCATGGATTCAGCACGTCCCGGGCTGAACATTAGGATGTGCGGAGTATGCATGGGCACGCCCTCCTACCTGCGCCACATACATTACTGATGCGCTCCGGTGCATCAGGATTTGTACCAGGCACACTCCTCGTTTGAATATCGTGCCAGGGCACATCACTGGGTTGCTCCATGCGCAACCCTTCTCAATATCCGGGCCAGTATATTCAACTGTTCAAAATACAACCACACAATGTAAATATAACTACTTTAATGCAGGTATACAGAAATGTAAATGTAACTATTAAAAATGGCAGCTTTGAAGTTATTAGTAGCCTTACAATAATAGGAATAGGAGTGTTATGGTTTGATTAGAACACCAAACTGTGAAACTATAAATTTTAGGTCTGAATCCTCCCACAAATACAGGTTCACTGTGTTACTGCTTTTGTTTTGTTTTTATTTATTGAGTTTAAGATGTACAGACTATACGCTGTATATGATAGAGAGTAATATGTCCTGAAATGGGACATAAGGTTATTGGAGGGGGTGCAACACAGGGCCACGAAGATGACACAGGGTTTGGGGGACAGGCTGCCTTATGAGGACAGACAGAGAGTTGAAAATGTACTTGGTGGAAGACAGGAGGGACAGGAAGGAAATGACAGAGACCTTTAAGTAACTGAAAGGGATTAACAAGACTAACACAGAAGGGACCTTTCAGCTGAGGAGAAGGAGGGAATGGACTGAGATTGGAGGGGCGAAGGTTTAGGAGGGAGGTAAGGACACATTTTTTCCCAGAAAGGGTAGGGGAAAGTGGAATACCCTACCAGAAGATCTGATGTCCTGTAAGACAGTGGGCAGTTTCAAAAGGGTGTGGGACACAGTAAGGGGAAGGGATATGGTGATGGGGGGTGGGGGGGGCAGCTGCAAGATGAAGTTTTAGCTGCACACTCGGGCAGACTTGATAGACCATGTGGCCCATTTCTGCTGGTGATTTCATAAGTTCGTATTAGGTCTGCACCAAGCCGCATACGTGGTATCCTCCAGAACTGGGTAAATGGGGGCATAACCATGGAACAGGCCTCAGGTACCTCAAAGAAGTCAGAAAGATCCTGTTTTAATTAGTCTTTTTCCTCTCCAAAAAAGCCCACGGTTGCCTGCATGCCTTGTAACATGAACATAAAAGAATGTCCCTCTGGTGGCAACTTTGGAGTACAAACCTACAGCGCCCTCGCTACAGGAGGACAGAGAGGAAGAAAAAATTACCATAGTAATATTGTTTCTTTCAAGGGATCCCTCAGTATGCTGAACTATAGCAATATGCCAGCTAGGTTTGAGTGCCCCAGAGAATGGAAATTATGTAAATGAGAGAATACAGAAGCAGAATGTATAACGCTGTTCAAATCTCTCTGCCTCTAGGTGCTGCTGTGTTCTACAGCTTACTGGTCAGATTAATTTCGAAGCAAAGTAGGCAAAAGTCACAAGCTACACTAACCTATCCTAACCTACTCTAAGCTAAAAAACAATAAAAGGAACAGTTGCCTTACGGGCAAGACACTGCAGACAAGAAACATACAGAAGGATTGTGAATGAACAACAGGCAAAGTTCAAACAAATGAGGACTGAACCAGCACAGATTATTGTAGAACCTTTTCAGGTTCTGGAAGGGAAGGTAGGGAGGGAGGTTTAAGCATACTGAGGGATCCCTTGGAAAAAAACAATATTACTATGGTAAGTATTTTTTTTTCTTCAAACCCCATGAATCCCTCAGTATGCTTAACTATTGCAGACTACCAAGCAGTACCTCGGAAGGGTTGGATACAGAACCTTCTAAGAGAAAAGGTTCTGCAAAACAGCAGTGCCGAACTTGGCATCACTTCTGGACTGGATGTCCAGGCAACAGTGTTTTGTAAAGGTGTGTACAGATTTTGAGATAGCTGCTTTACAAATATCTAGCAAGGGAATATCCCTTGCTGCTGCCATAGAGACAGCAGTGCCACAAATGGAGTGTGCCCTGAGACCTTCTAGTGACTGTTTGCCAGGTTTGCTGTAGCAGAGCTGAAAGCTGATTATCCAGCAGGCACTCGTTCTTTCAGAAGCTGGTCTTCCCTTGCCCACCTCATCATAGTGAGGAGCAGCTGTGAGTGGGAAGCTCTAAGACCCTTAGTATGCTCCAGGTAATAACTGAGCAACCTCATTATGCCCCAGCTATGAAACTTTAGTTCAGTAGAGCTAGACTTTGCTATGAAAACACTGGGAGAGTTACAGACTGATTCTGATTCGAATGAAACTCGGGCACTACTTTAGGAAGAAATTTCTGTTAGTCCTAAGGGCTACCTTAGCTCTTTGGGAATCGATATAGTTAGGGTCAGTGCAGAGAGCCTGTAGCTTGCACACCCTCCTGGCAGAAGTGATGGCCACCAGGAAGACACTCTTCCAGGAGAGGTGATTCACTCCTGGTCTACAGCAGCCATGGGCTAAAGTGGGGGCTCCATGAGCTTGGCTATGCACAAGTTCTGATTCCGTGGAAGGGTGGGGAGAGACTGGCTCTCTGAGGTGGATGCAGGTGTAGCAATCCCTAAGAAAATTCCCCGAAAATGGGGTTAGCAACAACAGTTTTCTCATGACCTGCTGAGATTAAAGCAGACAGAGACACCAGGTGAATCTTACGGGTTAAGGGTTTTAGAACTAAGGCCTGAAGGTGAATCAGGTAGTCCAGGAGAACAGGCAGAACTGCCCATAAAGGACTGATCTGTCTAGGTTTACATCAAAAGGAGGACCTCTTCCATTTAGCAATTAATGTCCTTCTGGTAGCAGGCCTCCCAGACACTGTGAGGGCCTTAAGGACCTCCTCCAAAAACTGGAAATCAGGGAACTCTAGCTCCTCAAGAACCGGGCCCTGGGGCAAAGGGACTGAAGGCTGGGAAAGTTATCCTGCTCTGAGACATGGTTAGGAGATTACGTCTCTGGGGGAAGACGAGTGGGCTGTTTGGTGGACAGGGCTAGCAGTAGGGAGTACCAAGGCTGTCTGGCCCAGTCTGTGGCCACTACAATTATGACTGTAGGCTGGCTCTTCAACTTCACACGGACTCACAGAAGTAAGGGAAAAAGAGGAAAGGCATAAAGGAACCTCTCTGTCCAGTCCAGTCGAGTATCTAGAGGCCAGAGGGGCACAGGACCCAAGGCAGCATGGATTCACAGCGGGAAGGTCATGCCAGACGAATCTGATAGATTTCTTTGACTGGGTGACCAAAGTAGTAGATCAGGGAGGGGCTGTGGACATGGCCTACCTAGACTTTAGCAAGGCATTTGACACAGTCCCACACAAAAGATTAATATACAAGTTAGCCAGCCTCGAGTGGGTCCCAAGATGACAGCCTGTGTAAAGGAATTGGCTGGAGAATAGGACACAGAGAGTAATAGTAAATGGAGTCACGCTCTGAAGAAGGGGTTACTAGTCGGGTACCGCAGAGTTCAGTATTAGGACCGGTCCTCTTCAATGTCTTTATAAGCGACATTGCAGAGGGACTGGAAGGAAAAGTATGTTTCTTTGCAGATGACACAAAGATCTGCAACAGAGTTGATGCACAAGGTGGGGTGGAAAGGATGAGAAGGGACTTGGCAATGTTAGAGGAATGGTCAAATGTATGGCAGCTTAGATTCAGTGCTAAGAAGTGCAAGGTAATGCACCTAGGAAACAAAAACCCAGGGGAACAGTACACAATGGGGGGTGAGATACTAACAATAACACAAATGGAAAGGGACCTGGGGGTAGTCATATCAGATGACCTAAAGGTGGGCAAGCAATGTGAGAGGGCAGCAAGGAGCGCTGGGGGGATACTGGGATGCATAGGGAGAGGCATCACCAGTAGAAAACAGGAAGTTATTATCCCTCTGTACAGACAGCTGGTGAGACCCCATCTGGAATACTGCATGCAGTTCTGGAGACCCAATCTCCGCAAAGACAGACAGGATGGAAGCTGTCCAGAGGAGGGCAACTAAAATGGTGCAGGGTCTGCACCGGAAGACATATGAAGAGAGACTTAAGGAGCTTAATAGTATTGGAAAGGAGGAAGAGGGGGGGACATGATAGAAACTTTCAAGTACCTCAAGGGAATCAACAAAGTCGAAGAGGGTAGCATCTTTCAAAAAAAAGAGGCGTGCAAGAACAAGGGGACACAATTTGAAGATGGGGGGGCGGCTCAGAGGTAATTTAAGGAAGTATTTTTTCACAGAGAGGGTTGTGGATGCATGGAATGTCCTTCCGGAAGAGGTTGTGGAGTCAAAAACAGTGGTGGAATTCAAGCATGCATGGGACAGTCATAAGGCAATTCTAGGGGGTGGGGGTAGGAAGAAGTAGGCTGCTGGTTAACTAGGATCAGCAACTTATCCATTAGGTAGGGAAATGGGTAGACTGGGTGGGCCAAGCAGTCCTTATCTGCCATCAAATTCTATATTTCTATGTTTAGTCCAGAGCCAGGGCATCCATGAGGCACTGAGTCCACAGCTGGAGACTTGCAGTAAAACACAAAAAGCTGATGCTTCTCTTCGGAAGCGAACAAGTTTATCTCTGGAGTGTCCCACCTCCTGAAGACTGTGGCCAGCACCTGCTTGTTTACAGCTCATTCATGCTGCTCCTGGCTGATTCTGTTGAGGGAGTCCACCAGGACATCATGGTTTCCTGAAAGGTGGCTTGCTGACAGATGCACGTCCATGGAGTAAACCAGAGTCCAAATCTTCATAGCTTCTCCACAGAGCCTTGGGGACATGGTGCCTCCTTGTTTGTTGATGAACATGGTAGTGGTGTTGTCTGTCCAGTTCTGGACTGACTGTCTCCTTATTTGAGGGTTCAACAACTGTACGGCATGTAAGACTACCCTCAACTCTAGAAGGCTGATGTGCTGTCTGGACTCTCGAGGTGACTATGATCCACTTACTGGTTGCCCAAGTGTGCTCCCTAACATAAAAGGGAGGCATCTGTAGTCAGGACCACTGTGGGGGCTGCTGCTAGAAGGGAATTCCCTCTCTCAGATTCTCTTTCCTTCCCCCATTCAAGAGCCTGTGACCGAATTTTTGTAACTGGTGCCAGCTTTGAGAGAGGACCTCTTGTTTGTGACCAGTGGGCTCGCAGATGGTACTGGACATCTCTCATCTGGAATCTGGCACTTAGTACCATTGATGTGGTGGAAGCCATACAACCCAGGAGCCTTAGGAAATGTCTTGCTGGACTGGACTGGCCCAGGCCAAGAATATGCCAGGTTCTGAAGATTCTGCACTCTCTCCTGTGGAAGAAATGCCCTGCCTTGTAGGGAATCCAGTTCTGCTCCTATAAACCCAAATAGTTGTACTGACGTTGAGATTTCTGGACATTTATGAGAAACCCAGTGACTCCAGGGTGTTCTGGGTTAGCTAGGCAGAGTCCCTGACCTGCTGGTGAGACTTTCCTGCTACTACACAGTTGTCCAAGTAAGGGAAGACCATCACCCCATGTCCTCTGAGGTGTGCTGGCACCACAGCCAAACACTTTATGAACACCCTGGGAGCAGATGAGAGATGGCTGAGAACTGGTAATGACCCGAGGGAAGTCTAAACCTGATTTTTTTGTTTTTTGGTTGGACATGAATGGGATATGGGAATAGGTGTCCTTCAGGTCCTGAGAGGCCAACCAGTCCCCGTGTTATAAGAAAGGAATCACTTAAGGAAAGAGTGACCATCTTGAACTTGGGTGAGGAAATATCTTGAATAAAGGCCTTTCCCTCAGTGAGAAGGAAGGACTTTTGTACTGCATTTGCCTGTGGCAACTTTTTGACCTCCAATCCCTGCAGATTCCTTTCTGTGAAAATGGGAGGTTTGAAGTTTCTGGGAAGCTGCAGTCTGGGGAATCTTCTGAACTGCAGAGTGAGCCCCTTGCACTGGAAATGGGCTGGCAACCTGAGCACACCCACCAGAGGTTCTGCTTGGGCTGAGGCTTGAAGGCAGGGGTTGGACCAGCCCACCTGGAAGCTCTACTACCTCTGCCACTAAAGTAGCCTCTCATCTGAGAGTGGTTGAAGGGCATAGGCATGGGGGGCAAAAACTCTATGGTAGTACCCTCTACCCCTATCACCCCTCCCCGGGACTATACGTAGGGGGGGCCTTTTCCTTAGAAGTACTGCTCTTATAGGTGGGTTCTGTATTCCACCTTTTTCATAGAAGCCTCTGTTTCATCACAGAACAGACAGTTGCTCTCACAGGGGAAGCCCATGGCCATAGTCTGGGTGTCCCAAATTAAATTAGTGGTTTGCAGCCAGGCAAATCTCCCCAAGGAGATAGCAAGGCCCATAACCAGGGCCCCTACTTTTCTGCGGCACAGTGGGACCAAGTTCTGTGGCAAGACTACCATGTGCCGCAGAACTTCTGTGGCGGTGGTTTGTAATTCTGCGGAAGTTCTGCGGCACTAACAAACTACCACATCACAGTGACAGCTTGTCATCCTGACTTCACTTTCATGGCAATGGTTATAGCAATCAGGATGGTGGAAAGCACAGTAACACTAGTTCAAAAAATAACAGAACTATAAAAATAATTGTATGCCTTAAAAAGCAAAACAAATGTCTCTCCCTTAAGGTCCTAGCCTGTTAAATAAATGACATGTGCAGAGGGGATCTTATGTGATAAATAAGGTATTTCTATATGCATGCTATATATCCCACTAATGAGGTTTCCACTGTCTATCACTTATATATTTGTATGTGCTTTCTACACCACTCATGAGGTTCCCACTGTGTATCACTTATATATTTATATGCAATCTGTAACATACATACAAATGTGTGTGTGTATATAAATATATATATATATATATATATATTTTAATTTCCATGAACTTGCATCCTCATTCAAACAGGTCCCATTAGAAATGGAATAGAGGAGTTATTGCAAAACTCATTTTTGATGTCAACCTGCTTTCCCTGACACACTGCGTAACACCATCAGGCCATGACATGCATGTGAACCAACTGTGAGATAGAGCTCTCCAGTCCATTACAATGTGTCCACCATGTGACAGAACACTGTACCATACTTTCCCAGGCTCCGAGCAATGATGTGTTCCACCAATCCTTGTGCTGCCAGCCAGCTCCAAGAGCTAATCTCTGAACCTGAGTTGCTGGCACGGAAACACAGCATGCTACCCTCTGGCCCAACAGCTGTCCCTGCACACAACATTTCTCCATAACTTTTAGGTGATTCTATCAACCAATGACAATATGTAATCAATAGCCCTGGCAAAAAATACATACAGTGCAATTATTTATTTAACAGGTCTAGTCTTTCAACAGGTCTACACATTATTATATTTCACTGTTCTGGGCATAATTACTTTATTTTTCTTAAAAATGACAGTTAAATTAATTTTACCAGTTATTCATTTCAAATGGCATCTCTATACCTTAAAGGCACAAATAGGTTTGTGCAAAGTGAGGTATGGACTTAACAGGTCTGTGCTATTGACAAGGTTTTGTTTAAGTTGGCCCTAGTGCAACGACGTAAGACTGAAAATTGTATTAGGCTGTAGTGCAGGTTGAGCAAATGTCACCATGCATGATGTGCTGTGCCACCATCTCTGGCAGTGAGAGCTGTGGTAGATAAGTGACTGTTCATATCTGTTGCAGAATGCAGCCATTTTATTAGCTAATGTATGATGTTATAGCAATGGTAACATCACATTCTGAGCATATGGGGGTTTTGGATGTAAAAAGAGGGGAAGAGAACCAGATTCTATGGAAAAACAGAAATATTAATAAAAAATCAACAAGAAGAGTGAATTCTGCGGCACCGTAGAAGTTCTGCGCAAAATTCTGCGGCCGCAGAATTCTAGGGGCCTTGCCCATAACCCTGGAGGCAGTATCACTGGCATTAACTGCCATGTGGATCTAATGCTCTCCTGGCGGTGTCCACCAAATGCTGTGCCAAACCCCTCAAGGCCTTCTCACTCATGGTAAGAACTGAATTCCAGGGACTTTCTGCTACTGGGCCATGCAAGTATCCCGTCTCAAAAGGAGAGAGATGGTGGTATATCCCTATTTCTCCATACTGCCCAGTTTCCTGGAAACCTTGACTGGGGCTGGGTAGATAAAGGCACTTTGTCACAGGCAGTCACCTGAACCAAACCCTCATGATCTGGATGAGAATAAAGATACTTATGTTCCGATCTATCCAGCTGGTACTTCATCTACCTCTCTTACTGACCCCTAGAGCGAAGTGGGGGTCTGCAGGGGTTTTTATTTTATTTATGTATGTATTTTGAGGGGCTTGTGGACAGGCAGGTGCACCCTCCTAGTGGTAACCAGTCCCAGCATACTGAGAAACTCAACTTTTTTTTTTTTTTTTAAACAGGAGAGACACACTAAGATGAAAGATTGTTTACAGGTGTACCCTGGGAGCCCAAGGAAGTTAAGTTAGTTACTTAGGGTCACACAGTATGCAAGTGGGGCTGTGGGATTCAAACCCAGGTCTCCAGGTTTACAGCTCAGAGCCTTAAGCCACTTACTCCTTGTCCTCCACTGACTCATACATAGTGAGGTTGAGGGTATTAACCATTCTTCTCACAAGTGCATTAAGGGAGGAACAGATCTCCTGGTTCTGGGGAGGGGAACCGAACTCCTGATCAGGGGAAACCATCAGGATTAGTCTGTTCCCCATCCTCCTCTTCCTCATTATCCTCCTCATAATAAAACTCTGGACCCTGGCCACTGGGAACCGGAGTTTGTACCAGGACCCGAGGAGGAACCGGCGTACCCACAAGAGTACCCATAGCCTGGGACACCAGAAAGATTTGCGAAGCACTGGCCATGTCCTCCGCAGAGGGCACCTTAAATTAGTCTACTGAGCACTCCTTTGCTTCTTTAGCAAGAGGTGCAGTAACATGCTTTTCTTACTGTTTCCTCTGATTTTTCTTTTGGTAGGAACTGGTTCTGGAACCTTCCCAGAGAGCCTTTCATGCTTGGCATGGTGAGCGATTCCCTTATTGGGAGCGTCAGGATCAGAATGAAGGTTTGCTGTGTGAGAAAGCACCCTCCTCGGAGTGCCTGGGCGATATAAAGGCAGACAGGGGAGCCATTTCTTTGAACTTTTTCCTTTTTTTAGCCCTCTTCTAAATTGTTTTAGGGCAAAACTTGCTGTAAAAATGTGACACAGACCTAGGCACCTTAAACACAAATCATGGTCATCCGCTTTGGCCAGGAGTTGGAAACGGTAGCTGAATTAGAGAAACCCGTAGGTCCTGTTCCCTTTTTGGTCTATTTGATGTACCAATTTGTCAGGAGACCAGGAAAAAAGCAGTTACCCACAGGGAAATGAAGAAAATGCGGTTCGGTTAAAAAATAAGTGAACCACTATATAAAACAGCCTTTTACTGCCCTCAAATAGGAAAAGAAACAACACATGCGTCTCCGTTCTGAGAGCAGTGAAACCAAGACAAAAACTGTAGAATAGCAGCAAAAATATGAAAAAGAGGGCTTGTAGGTAGAAATATATAAATACAAAATAAGTGGCAACAAGAAAAACTGCAAACATAAAATGAGGGATTTCTCCAGTTCCCGGGAACTGTTGAAGAGCCGGAGAAAGTGCTAAACTAAGAATAAAATAGCAAAAATAAGCTAAAACTAACAGAGGCAGAGAAAGAAAAAAAAAAATACTTACATTACTTAAAATACATAAAATAACAGACTTGCAGCGAAGTTGTTGAGGAGAGCTCTTCAGGCTGTCTTGCTAGTCAGGCGGAGAAATGAATCTGACCAGTAAGATGTAGAACACAGCAGTACCTAGAGGCAGAGATTTGAAAAGCATTCTACTTCTGTATTCTCTCATTTGCACAAGTTCCATTCTCCGGGACAGTCAAACCTAGCTGGCTTACTCCAATAGTTAAACATACTGAGGGATTCCTGGGGTTTGAATCTGCATCTGTCTGATTCAGAGGTGCCCGATATCCCTCATCTCACTCAAGAAGAGGAGTATGTAGTCAGATGTCAATGTGCCTACTGGGTACTGACCAGAGGGGTAGTGGTGCCAACACCTGTGGTAATGGAGGATACCCCATTCTAAGATTAGAGGGCATGTGTGTTGATGGTGTGGGGGAGTACAGGAACCCTTCCCGATGATGAGAAAAAGGACTGGCCATGCTGCTCAAGCAGTTATGGCATCAACGAGAGAATTGTGACAGTAGTTTGGTCATCGATTGCGCTAGATGTATGGACATACCGGCTGGGAATGGCTCCATCGACATACCCTTTTGAAAGCACAGCGACAGCTGGGCATCAATTGAGGGAGAAGGCGTTCGGTTTGATGAAGAGACTAACCCAGTAGTATTAACTGCCAATCTAAAAGGGTGTCAGGCAAAAAGGTTGATGGGGGACTCGTATCTGACAACGTTAACTCTGGCAGCTGTAGGGTTAAGTATGGTGCAAAAGGAAAAATTACTCACCTTAGTAATGTTGTTTCTTCTAATGGAGTCTTGCTATATTATGACAACTGCAGTTTGTCCTACCATTAGAACTGCTCCGGAGGTGAAAGAGTTAACTCCATTCCATAAATGGAACTTAGAGCACGAGCTCTAAAGAGAAGCTCTGTCTGTGTAATTTCAAACCTGAACTGTCAGATCTTTACGAGCAAAAAATCACTAAGGTCTGTGTGGAAGCTGTAACCTACACTAGCCAACTGGCTACCTAAATATTAACACCCATTGCTGGTCCCAACACCAAAGACTCAAGTCAGGGGACCAGAACTAATAGTATAATTTAATAATATGAGAGAAATATAAGGAAAAAAATGAAAAGCACCACACCCCCAAACCCCAAGAAGGGGTGAAAACACATAAAAAGGGGCATAAAATAGTGCCCACACTAGGCTGCCCACCCCATACCCAAGTAGAAGTTCTGAGAGGGGCAGGCTGGGGGGGAGGTCATAATATAGCAAGACTCCATTAGAAGAAACAACATTACTAAGGTAATTTTTTCTTCAAACAACATGAAGTCTTGCTATATTATGACAATTGCAGACTACACAGCAGTACCTCCATGGAGGAGGGACAGAACCTACTTAGGGAATAGGCTCTGAAGCACAGCTGTGCCAAACCGAGCATCTCTCTTAGCCTGGACATCCAGGGAGTAATGCTTGGTGAAAGTGTGTACCGTTTTCCAAGTAGCAGCTTGACATATCTCCAATATAGGGATGTCTCTGGCAGCAGCTAGAGACGCGGCTGTACCTCTGGTAGAATGAGCCCTCAAGCCAGAGGGGGGGATCTCTGCCCAGTTTCTGATAACAAGGTTGGATACAAGAGACAATCCACCTGGCAATTGATCTCTTAGTGGCAGGTTTCCTTTCCCAACCTCACCATAAGTGAGAAAAAGTTGGAGGATTCAGACCTGTGACCCTTGGTACGTTCTATATAGTAACTCAGGGCCCTCTTAGCGTCCAAACTGTGCAATCTCCTCTCACCAGAAGAGGAATGTTCAGTGAAAAACACTGGAAGGGAGATAGATTGGTTAAGATGGAAATCTGAAACCACCTTAGGCAAAACTTCCTGTTAGTCCTGAGGACTACCTTATCTCTGTGGAAAGAAATAAAGTCAGTTTCTACTGACAAGGCTTGCAACTCACTTATGCATCTAGCAGAAGTGATAGCCACTAGGAAAACAGTTTTCCAAGTTAGATACTTGAGCTCTGCAGAAAACAGAGGTTCAAAAGGGGGTTGCATTAACTGGGCAATGCAAACATTAAGGTCCCAGGCAGAGGGCCGGATCCCAAAAGGTGGATTAGTATGAAGTAATCCCTTAAAAAACTTGGAAAATACAGGGTGAGCGGAAAGAGAGGATGGCTTTCCTGCTGAAACAAAGGCAGAGACAGCTGCCAAATGAACTTTCAGGGTAGCTGGTCTCAGGCCCAAAGAATTAAGATGGACCATGTAGTCTAACACAATGGGCAAATCAGCAGATTCTGGAGAAATATGTTTCCCAGAACACCAAATGGAGAACCTTTTCCACTTAGAATTATAAGTAGCCCTAGTGGAAGGCTTCCTAGAAGCCTTTAGGATTTCAAGAACACCCTGAGAGAGGTGCAAGTCAGCAAATTCTAACTCCTCAAGAGCCAGGCCTTGAGGTTGAGGGATTTGAGGTTCAGATACCAAACTCTCCCCTGGGCACAGGTTAATAGGTTGAGATTCCTGGGGAGACACAGGGGGAGATGGACTGTCAGGGACAGAAGGAGTGGGTACCAGGGCTGCCTGGCCCAATCTGGGGCAATCAGAATCACCCTGCAAGGCTGGGATCTGATTTTTACTAACACCTTGAATAGGAGAGGGAAGGGGGGAAAAGCATAAAGAAACTTCCCTTCCCAATCCAGGAGAAGGGCGTCCAGGGGGACTGAGCCCAACACTGGGGGCCTGCAACAGAACAGTGGAAGTTGGTGATTGTCTGGGGCTGCAAAAAGATCTATCTGAGGGGTGCCCCATCTGGCAAAGACTATCCCCAGTACTTGAGGAGCCAGAGACCATTCGTGATGACCCTGAGAAATCCTGCTGAGAGCATCTGCTAGGACATTGTCCTTTCCTGAAAGGTGAACTGCTATGAGCGAAGTGTTCAGGGAATAGGCCAGAGACCACAACTTCATTACCTCGGTGCACAAGGCAGAAGACCGAGTGCCCCCCCCTGCTTGTTGATGTACCACATTGTTGTGGTATTGTCTGTTCTGACTTGTACCACTTTGTTCTGGACAGAAGCAGAAAAAGCTTGAAGTGCTAAAAAGACAGCTCTGAGTTCCAGCAAACTGATGTGGAGCAGAGATTCCTGAGGGGACCACACTCCGAGTGGAGAGGTCGCCCATGTGGGCTCCCCACCCCAGGAGGGAAGCATCCATAGTGAGGGTCAAAGTGTGAGAAAGGGGAAAGAAGGGGACCCCCAGTCTTAAATTGCTCTGATCCTGCCACCACTGGAGGGCCTGGATCAAGGTTAGGGTCACTGGGACCAACTTGGAAAGGGGGTCTCTTCTCTGAGACCAATAGGCTCTCAAGAGAAACTGAATGTCTAATCTGAAATCTTGCTCCCTGCACTACAGCTGTGGACGCAGCCATGTGCCCCAGGAGCTGCAAAAAGTGTCTTGCTGGTCGAGAGACCTGCAGAGTGAAGGAGGAGGCCAGAGCCACCAAGTTCCTTACCCTCTCTAAGGGAAGAAAAGCTCTGGCCAGATTTGTGTCCAATTCTGCACCTATGAAGGCGAGTACCTGAACTGGTTCCAGAACCGACTTTGGTAGATTTAGCGGGAAGCCCAGGGAGGTGAGAAACTGCTGGGTGACTTGCAGGTGAGATTTTACCTATTCTGGGGACTGGCCTACGATGAGCCAGTTGTCCAGATAGGGAAAAACAGTAATCCTTTGCCTCCTTAAGTGAGCCACTGCTACTGTCAGACATTTTGTGAATACCCTTGGGGCAGAGGTAAGGCCGAAGGGCATTGCTCTGAACTGGTAGTGACCTGAGGGCAGTTCGAATCTGAGGTACTTTCGGTGGGAGCTTCTGATTAGGATGTGAAAATAGGCATCCTTGAGGTCCAGGGAAGCTAGCCAGTCCCCTGGCCTTAGAGAGGGTAAAATCATTGCCAGAGTTACCATTCTGAACTTTGGTTTCAAAAGATGCTTGTTCAGATATCTGAGGTCTAAAATAGGCTGCCATTCTCCTGTCTTTTTTGGGGTAAGGAAGCATCTGGAGTACAGACCCTTGCCCTGGTGTAGGGGATGAACCCTTTCTACCGCTCTGAGAGCTAACAGGGTTGAGACCTCTGCTTCTAGAATAAAGGTCTCTAAAGAGCTTGCAGGTGGAAAAGACCTGATTCTCATTTTTGGGAACTTTTTGAAGCTGAGAACCAGACCCTGGCTTACTACTTCCAGAACCCACTTGTCTGAAGTTAAAGACACCCAGTTCTGACTGAAGTAAGCCAACCTGCCCCCTACTCGTAAAGGAGAATCGGCCCTGGGCACCCCATCAGGGTGCCTGCTTGGCAGGTGCTTTAGGCTGAGGGGTGGGGGCAGGCCTGCCCACGCCCCATCTGCCTCTGAAGAACCCCCTCTGAGCATAAGCAGAGGAGGCCTGGGTTTGGTAAAAGGGCCTGTGGAAAGGCCTACCCCTACCCCTGGGGTGTGCCTCTGAGGTGGCTTGCCGCTCTTTGGCCTAGGCACTTTTATAGGTAGTCCTATATTCATCCATCTTCTTCATATAATTCTCGTCTGCTCCCCAAACAGAAATTTCCCACCAAGGAAAATCCATAGCCTTAGTCTGGGTATCCTGTGACAAGCTAGTACACCTGAGCCAGGCCAACCTACGAAAGCTACAGATGTGGCCATGACTCTGAGAAACATCATTAAAATCCACAGCAGCATGAAACTGCACCAGAAGCCTCAATGCCATCGGCAGCCACCTGCTCCAGCTCACTAGCAAGCTGGCCAGGGGCTTGTTAGCTAAATCCATAACAGTATCCCATCTAGATTTCTGATACCTTGCTACATAAGCCATATAATTTGCTTGCCTGAGTCCCAAGGACGCTGCCATGTACTGTTTTTTGCCATGGCATCAATCTTCCTGGAATCCTTGTCAGGAGGATGTGAAGCCAGGGAATATTAGCTTAATCACAGGCTGCAGCCTGAACTACTAACATGACTGCATTGCTGAGAAAGGAATTCTGTATCAGGACCTGACAGTGTGTACCTCCTGTCCATCTTTTTATCTACAGGAGGCACAGAATTAGGAGTTTTAAGATTTTTATTGTTTTTTCCTAAATGACTTAGGCAAAGGAATAGACAATCTCCTAGACTCTGGTATATCCATCATTTCTACAAAATCAGGCTCCTCTTGAATCCACAGCTTCCTCCAAAGGAAGCTGGAGGGTTTCAGCAACTTTTTTGTAAAACATAAAATGAGAGGGGACTCAGAAAGCATGGGGAGATTCTAAAGGTCTGTCTGGGGAGATGTCCGTTCAATGGCACACCCAGACCCTCCAAGTCACATTCATACTGTTCATAATCATCCTCCCCTCCTCTGGTTCATAAAACTCCTCAACATCATATTCCTGAACCGATGGAACCGACCTTTTACCAGATAGTGGCGGTTCGGACGGAACCGGAGAAAGTGACTGGACAATCTGAATAGCTCTTGCTATCTCTGCAGCAGTTGGAGTAAGAATTTTGGGCTCCAAACCTGCTGACTTTCTTGTTCTCTTTACTGGAACTGGTTCATCCGAGCCAGCTTTTCGTTTGCCCGAGGAAGTCTCGCCCTGGTCAGAGGGCACTCCCTCCGGTTCGGTTGGCACCGAACCGGGCTGGCCATCCAGGTCAGCGGACTTTTTGGCCTCTCGTTCCCTGAGCCTGCCCAATCTCTTTTCCAGGGTGGCTGCAGGGAAATTCTTACAAATCTGGCAGTCTGACTGGAGGTGGTCAAACCCCAGACAATAAAACACATGTGGTGTGTGGGTCAGCCTTGGCAAAGACTTTCCCACAGACATCACAGTGTTGAAACCCAGTGGGCCCGGATTTTCTTTTGGGTTTCTCAGACATAATGCCAGCCTAACCAGAAAAACTTGCCCTTTAAACGGCAGTGCCAGGCAAGACACCCTTATCGGTTCCTAACCGTGTCACGGGTATTGGAAAAAACCGTAATGAAATCCGTTTTTTTTAGAACCGATAAGAACCGGGAACCGCACTCTAAAATCTCAAGTTTAAAAACTTTAAGTTTTAACCCAAGCTGATCGGTTCAAAACCGAACCGATAAAACTTACAAGTTCCACACAGAATTAAAATATGAATTACTTACGATACCACAGACAGAGCTTGAACCTATCGGTTTTGCGGTTAAAATAAAACTATTCTTGGTTGAACTGAACTGAGAAAACACTGTTTAAACCGAGAAATGAACCGAGCAGTAGGAGAAATCTCCGGAGCGACTGTTCAGTGAGGCGGAGTAAAGAATCTGACAGTTTAGGTTTGAAACTACACAGACAGAGCTTCTCTTTAGAGCTCGTGCTCTAAGTTCTATTCATGGAATGGAGTTAACTCTTTCACCTCCGGAGCAGTTCTAATGGTAGGACAAACTGCAATTGTCATAATATAGCAAGACTTCATGTTGTTTGAAGGGCCTGAACAAAAGGGGCTGAGAAGTCAGTGGGGCACCAGAGCCCCTGGAACTGCCACCCACCACCAATACGTTGGTGGGAGGAGCTGCCAACAGTAGCCCTGCAGGTAAAGGGCATGGGCGTGAGGGGGCCGCCCCTGACAGTCACTGAGATGGCCCTGCCACAGTCCCGCACAGAGCGGTGATCGGTATTGAGATGAGGAGAAAATGAAAAGGACGTACCTACTGTAATTCTTGATCTTCTCTTGTATCTTCACCAGTCATTACTGCTGGGTGTAAGCCAGAGGCACGCACCTGTATGAGAGCTTTTTTTTGGGGAGGAGTCTGCACCAACAGAGCCACCCATGAGGCCAACGGATTGTATGGTGCACGAGAGTTGGCCGTTAGGTGCTGCAGACTCCTCCTCCACCCCAGTTCTGTTCTGCCAGAGAGGATGAAACAGAGGGGGGGTAGAGAAAATCTAGGTGAGGCAAGAGACCTGAGGGATAGGAAAGGGAAAGGATAGAAACTGAAAAAGGAAAAAGCCAACCAGAGGACAGAGGGATTGGACTTTTTACTCTAAGAGGCCATAGAGCCAGAACCCTTGGGTGGCAGCACAGGGAGAAAAAATTACTCATCATAGTAATGTTGTTTCTTCTAATGGAGTCTTGCTATATTCTGACTATATGCAGTTAGCCCCAGCACTTGAACTGCTCCAGAGAGGAAAGGGTTAACTATGCCAGGGCATGGAAGGCTGAGCTCTAGCTCGGTTTTCAAACCTCTGTCTCAGGTACTCCTCAGTGTAACTGTCAGATTCTTACGAGCACTATGCTAGCTATTAAATAGAAATTGTTTTAGAAATTTTGTGCCAAAAGGCAATAAATGGATTGTTAGGGTCTAAAAGACAAGTCAAGAACCCCAAAAAGAATCAAAGCAGGTAGTAAACTTAACAATATATAGTTAAAATTATAACAACAAAAACATTCTAAAAGAAGAGGTGACCCAGGTACACCTCTGGGGTGCAGCTCTACGCCTGACAACCCACATCCCAAAACAAATAGGTTCTAGGAGGGGAGGCAGGGAGGGAGGTCAGAATACAGCAAGACTCCATTAGAAGAAACAACATTACTATGGTGAGTAATCTTTTCTTCAAACAACATGAAGTCTTGCTGTATTCTGACTATATGCAAACTACGAAGCAGTACCCCCTTGGAGGAGGGAGTTACAGAACCTATTTTGGGAACATGCTCTGCAGCACTGCTGTGCCAAACCTAGCATCACTTCTTGACTGAATGTCAAGAGAATAATGCTTAGTAAATGTGTGAACAGTTTTCCAGGTGGCTGCTTTACAGATTTCCACAAAGGGTATGTCTCTAGCTGCTGCGACCGAAGCAGCTGTACCTCTGGTGGAGTGAGCCCTCAGGCCTGAGGGTGGCTCCTTCCCCAACTCTGAATAGCAGAACTGGATACAGCAAACAATCTGCCTGGCAATAGTTCTCTTAGTGGCAGGTTTACCTTTTCCCACTTCTCCATAAGTGAGAAATAGTTGTGAACAGTCATTTCTATGAGCCTTAGTATATTCTATATAATAACTAAGGGCCCTCTTTACATCAAGACTGTGTAGTTTTCTCTCCTCAGAGTAAGAATGGTAAGTGAAGAATACAGGCAATGACAGACTGATTCAAATGCAGGTCTGATACCACCTTGGGCAGGAACTTTCTGTTTGTTCGGAGGACCATCTTATCCCTGTGAAATGAAATGAGGTTCCACTGATAAGGCCTGTAATTCACTGATTCTCCTAGCTGAGGTAATAGCTACCAGGAATACAGTTTTCCAAGTCAAGTATTTCAGCTCAGCTGAAGATAATGGTTCAAAGGGGGGGCTATATAAGCTGTGCAATACAGATATTTAGATCCCAAACAGGAGTAGGGTCCCTAAAAGGGGGATTGATATGAAGCAGACCTTTGAAAAATGTCTTGAAAACTGGATGGGAGGCTAGGGAAGAGCCCTTCCCAGCCGAAAGGAAGGCAGAAATAGCTGCCAAGCGCACTTTGAGAGTGGTAGCCTGAGGCCCAAACTGTTAAGATGCACCAAATAGTCCAAAGCAGTGGCAATGGTCAGCTGAATCAGGCTTAATATGCCTCTGAGAACACCAGAAACCAAATCTCTTCCATTTAGTACTGTAAGTTTTTCTAGTAGAAGGCTTCCTACTAACCTTAAGAATGTCCAAGACTGGCTGAGAAAGATGCAGGCTTGCATATTCTAGCTCCTCAACAGCCAAGCTTTGAGTCTAAGAGTCTGAAGGTTGGGATACAGTATCCTCCCCTGCGAGGAGGTTAGAATATTGTACTGTCTGGGAAGACGAACTGGAATTGTCACTGACTCTGACAATAGTAGGGGGTACCAAGGCTGCCTGGCCCAGTCTGGAGCCACTAGAATCACAGTGCAAGGCTGAGATCTGAGCTTGACCAGAACTCTGAATATCAGAGGAAAAACATACAGAAACTTGCTTTTCCAATCCAACAGGAGAGCATCTTGAACAGACCCCAAAAGAGGGTGTCTGCAGCAGAACAGGAGAAGTTGATGACTGTCCGGGGCTACAAAGAGGTCCATCTCTGGAGTGCCCCACCTCTTGAAAATGATCTGAAGAATTAGAGGATTCAGGGCCCATTCGTGGTGACCTTGAGAAATCCTGCTGAGAGTACATTGTCCTTCCCTGGGAGATGCACAGCTATCAGGGAAACCTACAGGAATAAGCTAGTGACCATATTTTCATGGCTTTGGTGCCGAAGGCTGAAGACAGAGTGCCCCCCCCCCCACTTGTTGATGTTCCACATAGCTGTGGCGGTATCTGTTCGTGATCTGTACCACTTTCCCCTGGATTGTGTTCTAGAATGTCTGACGTGCTACTGTAGAAGAAAAAATTACTCACCTTAGTAATGTTGTTTCTTCTAATGGAGTCTTGCTGTATTCTGACAAATTGCAGTGAGGTCCAACCTTCGAACTGCCCCGGAGATGAAAGAGTTAACTTTCCATGCCAGGCATGGAACGCTGAGCTCGAGCTCGGTTGAGACTCTGTCTGTTGCTGTTTGAACTCAAACCGTCAGATCTTTAACGAGCTATACTCACTGAGTGTCCTGTGTGGAAACTGTAAACTTACACTAGCCAAATGGCTACTAAATATAATAAACAGATTTTTTGGTCCCAAAACAAAGACTCAAGTCAGGAAACCCAAAAAATGAAACAAACAACACCCACCCACCCAAACTAAAGAGGTGAGAAATAAGGGGTGGGGCACCTGTCGAGTGCCAAACTGCTACTGCCCACCCACATCCCAAAACAAAGGTTCTGAGAGGGGAGGCAGGGCGGGAGGTCAGAATACAGCAAGACTCCATTAGAAGAAACAACATTACTAAGGTGAGTAATTTTTTCTTCAAACAACATGAAGTCTTGCTGTATTCTGACAAATTGCAGACTACCAAGCAGTACCTCCATGGAGGAGGGACAGAACCTACCTAGGATATAGGCTCTGAAGCACTGCTGTGCCAAACCGAGCATCACTCCTACCCTGGATATCCAGAGAGTAATGCTTGGTATAAGTGTGTACTGTTTTCCAGGTAGCTGCTTGACAAATCTCTAAGATAGGAATATCCCTAGCAGCAGCCAGGGAAGCAGCTGTACCTCTGGTAGAGTGAGCCCTCAGGCCTGAGGGTGGAGTCCTACCTAGTTTTTCATAGCAAAATTGAATGCAAGAGACAATCCACCTGGCAATAGATCTCTTAGTGGCAGGTTTTCCCTTACCAACCTCACCATAAGTGAGGAACAGTTGGAGGGAGTCAAACCTGTGACCCTTGGTACGCTCTATGTAGTAGCTAAGGGCCCTTTTCACATCCAAACTGTGCAGCCTCCTCTCCCCAGAGGAGGAATGGTCAGTGAAGAAAACAGGAAGAGACAGACTGGTTAAGGTGGAAGTCTGAAACCACCTTAGGCAAAAACTTCCTATTAGTCCTGCGGACCACCTTATCTTTATGGAAAGAGATAAAATCAGGCTCCACTGACAGGGCTTGTAACTCGCTTATGCCCCTGGCAGAAGTGATGGCCACCAAGAAAACAGTTTTCCAAGTCAAGTACTTTAGCTCTGCTGAGGACAAAGGCCCAAAAGGGGGTTGCATAAGCTGGGCAATGCAAACATTAAGGTCCCAAAAAGGGGCAGGGTCCCTGAATGGAGGATTGGTATGAAGCAATCCCTTGAAAAATTTAGAGAATACAGGATGGGCTGAAAGGAAGGCAGAGACAGCTGCCAGACACACCCTTAGTGTAGCTGGTCTGAGCCCCAGGCTATTAAGATGAACCATATAGTCCAGGACCGTGGACAGGCTAGCAGACTCTGGAGAAATATGCTTACCAGAGCACCATATAGAAAATCTTTTCCACTTGGAGTTGTAAATGTTTCTGGTGGAAGGCTTCCGAGAAGCCTTTAGAATATCCATAACACCTTGAGAGAGGCGCAAATCAGCAAACTCTAACTCTTCAAGAGCCAGGCCTTGAGATTTGAGATTCGGATACCAAACCCTCCCCTGAGCACATGTTAACAGGTTGTAATTCCTGGGAAGAGACAGGGGAAGGTGGATTGCTAAGGACAACAAGAGAGGGTACCAGGGCTGCCTGGCCCAGTCTGGAGCAATCAGAATCACCTTGCAGGGTTGAGACCTGATTTTGACTAACACCTTGAACAGGAGAGGGAAGGGGGGAAAGCCTACAGGAACTTCCCTTCCCAATTGAGAACCAGGGCATCCAGGGGGACTGAGCCCAACACTGGGGGCCTGCAGCAGAAGAGACGAAGTTGGTGATTGTCTGGGGCTGCAAAAAGATCTATCTGTGGGGTGCCCCATCTGGAGAAGATCACCTTCAAAACCAGGGGATCCAAGGACCATTCGTGATGGCCCTGAGATATCCTGCTGAGAGCATCTGCCAGGGCATTGTCCTTGCCTAGGAGGTGTATTGCCGTAAGAGAGGTGTTCAAGGAATAGGCCAGAGACCATAACTTCATTGCTTCTGTGCACAAGGCCGTAGACCGAGTGCCCCCTTGCTTGTTGATATACCACATTGTGGTGGTATTGTCTGTCTAATCTGAACTACTTTGTTCTGAACAGACTTGGAAAAAGCTTGAAGTGCTAGAAACACTGCTCTGAGTTCTAATAGATTGATGTGAAGCAGAGATTCCTGAGGAGACCACAACCCTTGGGTGGTCAGGGGTCCCAAGTGCTCCCCACCCAAGAGGAGGCATCTGTAGAAAGGATTAGAGAATGAGACTGGCGACAAAAGGAACTCCCTGTCTTAGATTGTCCTGATCCAGCCACCACTGTAACGCCTGGATCAGGGTTCGAGTCACTGGGATTAGTTTGGTCAGAGGGTCCCTTTTCTGAGACCAGAAGGCTCTCAAGTGGAACTGAATATCCCTCATTTGAAATCTTGCTCCCTGCACCACTGCTGTAGAAGCAGCTATGTGTCCTAGGAGTTGCAGAAAATGCCTTGCTGGCCAAGACACCTGAGGGGTGAATGAAGAGGCCAATGAAATAAGTGTCCTTGCCCTGTCCAGGGGAAGGAAGGGCTCTTGCCTTTACTGTATCCAGCTCTGCCCCTATGAAGGTGAGGAGCTGCACAGGCTCTAGAACTGACTTTGAAAGATTCAGCAGGAACCCTAGAGAAGTGAGCAGTTGCTGAGTTATCTGTAGGTGTAACTTGACTTGGTCTGGTGATTGGCCTACTATAAGCCAGTCATCCAGATATGGAAATATGGAGATCCTTTTTCTCCTTAGGAAGGCAACTACTACTGCCATGCATTTTGTGAACACCCTTGGAGCAGAAGTTAGGCCGAAGGGCATTGCTCTGAATTGGTAGTGGCCTGAGGGCAGCTCGAACCTGAGGTACTTTCGATGGGAGCTTCTGATGAGAATATGGAAATAGGCATCCTTGAGGTCCAGGGAGACTAGCCAGTCCCCTGGCCTCAGAGAGGATAGAATTATTCCCAGAGTCACCATTTTGAACTTTGGCTTTAAAAGGTGTTTCTTTAAATATCTGAGATCCAGGATGGGCTGCCATTCTCCTGTCTTTTGGGGGGTTAGGAAGTACCTGGAGTACAATCCTTTCCCTTTGTGTAGGGGTGGAACCCTCTCTATGGCTCTGAGAGCCAAGAGGGAAGAGACCTCTAGGGCAAGTGCCTCTGAAGGATTTGCAGGTGGAAAGGATCTGGTTCTCATCTTTGGAATTTTTTTGAAGCTGAAAACCAGTCCCTGGCTTACTACTTCCAGGACCCATTTGTCTGATGTTAAAGACATCCAGTCCTGGACAAAGTAAGCCAGCCTGCCCCCTACAGGTGGTGGAGAATCGGCCCTGGCAAACCCATCAGGGTGCCTGTTTGGCAGGGCTTTGGGCTGAGGGGTGGAAGCAAGCCTGCTTGTACCCCGTCTGTCTCTCCCTCTAAAGAACCCCCTATGAGCAAAAGCAGAAGAGGAGGCCTGGGCTTGGTAGAAAGGCCTATGAAAAGGCCTGCCCCTGCCCTGGGATGCTGCCTCTGAGGAGTGGCTTGCCTTTCCTTGGCCTGAGCACTCCTGTAGGTGGTCCTGTACTCATCCATTTTCTTCATGTAGTTCTCTGTTTGCTCCCCAGAGAATTACCCACAACAGGAAAATCCATGGCCTTAGTCTGGGTATCCTGAGACAGGCCAGTACATCTGAGCCAAGCCATCCTACGAAGGGCCACAGATGTAGCCATGACTCTAGATGAAACATCATTGGAGTCCACTGCAGCACGGAATTGCACCTTGGAAGCCTCAATACCATCTGCAGCCACCTGCTCCAGCTCCTTGGCAAGCTGGCCAGGGATTTGTTTAGCTAAAGCCATTACAGTGTCCCATCTAGATTTCTGATATCTAGCTGTATAGGCCATATAATTAGCCTGCCTGAGTCCCAAGGATGCTGCCATGTACTGTTTCTTTGCCATGGCATCAATCCTCCTGGAGTCCTTATCTGGAGGGTGTGAAGCCAAGGGTATAGTTGCCTTATCACAGGCTGCAGCCTGCACTACTAACATGGCTGCATTGCTGGGTAGAGAACTCCGTATCTGAGCCTGAAGGTATACCTCTTGTCCATTCTCTTATCCACAGGAGGTATAGAATTAGGAGTCTTTAAAATTTTTATTGTCTGTTTCCCAAAGGACTTATGAAGGGGAATAGACAGCCTCCTGGACTCTGGGATATCCATCATTTCAACATAGTCAGGCTCCTCCTGGTCATCCTCAGCTTCTTCCATAGGAAGCTGAAGGGAGCCACTTTTTTGTAAAACATAAAGTGGGAAGGGGACTCAGAAAGCCTAGGAGGAGACTCTCCTGAAGGTCTGTCTGGGGAGATGTCCGGGTCAATGGGCACATCCAGACTTTCATAATCACACTCACTTTCCTCATATTCTCCTTGCTCCTCCTCCAGTTCATAAAATTCCTCTAAATCACAATCCGGAACCGGGGGAACCAACTGAACCGAGCGCCTTCCTAATGGT
Source organism: Neoceratodus forsteri (assembly GCA_016271365.2). Classification (NCBI taxonomy): domain Eukaryota; kingdom Metazoa; phylum Chordata; order Ceratodontiformes; family Ceratodontidae; genus Neoceratodus; species Neoceratodus forsteri. Next base: position 1,518,895,661 of record CM057452.1, on the reverse strand, counting down.
GCCGGTTCGGTCGGAACCGGGGATAGCGACTGAACAATCTTTATCGCTTTGGCTATTTCATCAGCGGTCGGAGAAAGAACTTGTGGATCCGCACCGGCTGATTTAACCCTTTTTGTTCTTTTAACTTAGACAGGACTCCTCGGAGTCGGTTCTCTTTACCGAAGAAGTTTCGCCCTGGTCAGAGGGCACTCCTTCTGGTTCGGTTGGAACCGAACGGGCTGGCCATCCGGTCAGCGGACTTCTGCCTCCTTTCCTGAGCCTACCAACTCTTTTTTCCAGGGTAGCTGCAGGAACATTTTACAAATCTGGCAGTCTGAATCGAGGTGGTCAAACCCCAGACAATAAACACTGGTGGTGTGGGGATCAGCCTTAGCAAAGACTTCCCCACACACACTGCAGTGTTGAAACCCAGTGGGCCCGGTTTTTCTTTTGGGTTTCTCAGACATGGCCAGTCCTAACAAAAGCTTACCCTTTTTGGCAATCCGCCAGGCAAGACACATATCGGTTCCTGACCGTGTTATAGGGTCAAGTGGAAAAAAGCGTAATAAATCCATTTTTTTAGAACCGATAAGAACGGTTACCACACTCCAAAAGCAGAATAAAGTTTTTAAACAACCTGATCGGTTCAAACTGAACCGATCCACATTACAAGTTCCACACAGAATAATAAAAAATAAGCCTATATAGTACTCACGAAACCACAGCCAGAGACTGAACCGATAGAGTTCTGGTTTAAGTCGGTGTCGAAAACCAAGGAAGCGGTACTTTAACCGACAAATTGAACTGAGCAAAAGAGAAATTCTCCGGAGCGACTGTTCAGTCAGGCGGAGTAAAGAATCTGACAGTTTGAGTTCAAACAGCAACAGACAGAGTCTCAACCGAGCTCGAGCTCAGTGTTCCATGCCTGGCATGGAAAGTTAACTCTTTCATCTCCGGGGCAGTTCGAAGGTTGGACCTCACTGTAATTTGTCAGAATACAGCAAGACTTCATGTTGTTTGAAAGACAGCCCTGAGTTCAAGAAGATTTATGTGCAGGAGAGACTCCTGATGAGACCATGTTCCCTGAGCAGTAAGCTGGTCTAGATGGGCTCCCCATCCCAGTAGGGAAGCATACGTGGTGAGAATCACTATTGGAACCTGACTGAGGAAGGGGACACCTTGCCTTAGATTGTCCTCCTTCAGCCACCACAGGAGAGCCTGAACCAGAGTTTGAGACACTGGAACTAACTTAGAGACAGGGTCTTTTTTCTTAGACCAGAAAGATTTTAGATGAAATTGAATATCTCTCATTTGAAACCTTGCCCCCTGCATTACTGCACTGCAAGCTGCCACATGGCCTAGCAACTGTAAGAAGTGCCCGGCTGGTTGAGACACTAGTGGACGAAAAGAAGAAACCAGGGTGATGAGGGACTGAACCCTTGAAAGAGGATGAGTGGCCTTGGCCTGGACGGTGTCCAGCTCCAACCCTATAAATGTGAGAAGCTGGGCTGGTTCCAGAACAGACTTTTCTAGATTTAGGATGAATCCTAAGGAGTGCAGAAGCTTTTGAGTGACCTCGAGAGCTGACATGACTTGGTCTGAGGACTGACCCACTATGAGCCAGTAATCCAGGTAAGGGGACAGTAAGATGCCTTGTCTCCTGAGAAAGGCCACCACTACTGCCAGACACTTGGTGAACACCCTTGGAGCAGATGTTAGGCCGAAAGGCACTGCTCTGAACTGGTAGTGGCCGGAGGGCAACTTGAACCAGAGGTACCTTCTGTGGGAATGTCTGATAGGTATGTGGAAATAGGCATCCTTGAGATCCAGGGAGGCTAGCCAGTCTCCTGGTCTCAGAGGGGGAAGAATTACTCCCAGAGTCCCCATTTTGAACTTTGGCTTTAGTATAGGTTTGTTTAGGTATCTTAGATCTAGGATGGGTCGCCACTCCCCTGTCTTTTTTGTGGTAAGGAAGTTTCTGGAATACAGTCCTTTTCCCCTGTGATAGAGAGGTACCTTCTCTACAGCTTGTAGAAGTAGTAGAGAGGAGACTTCTGCCTCTAAGACCTTTGTCTCCAAGGGAGAGAGGGGACTGAAAGAAAAAATTACTCACCTTAGTAATGTTGTTTCTTCTAATGGAGTCTTGCTATATTATGACATATGCAGTATAACCCCAGGTTAGAACTGCTCCGGAGGTGAAAGAGTTAACTTTCCATGCAAGGCATGGAACCTTGATCGCGAGCTCGGTTGAACACTGTCTGTTGATGCTCAAACTCAAACTGTCAGATCTTTACGAGCAAAACTCACTAAGGTTCTGTGTGGAAGCCGTAAACCTACACTAGCCCACTGGCTACTTAACTACAAAAACACATTTTTGTTCTTGATCCCAAAACAAAGACTCAAGTCAGGGGATTCAAGAAAGAAAAATATATAAAGACACCTAAGCACCCTAAGAAGGGTGAAAATAAAGTGGGCATCTATGAAATGCCAAGATTGCCCTGCCCACCCACATCCCAAAAGTAAAGGTTCTGAGAGGGGCAGGCTGGGGGAGGTCATACTATAGCAAGACTCCATTAGAAGAAACAACATTACTAAGGTGAGTAATTTTTTCTTCAAACAACATGAAGTCGTGTTATATTATGACATATGCAGATTACACAGCAGTACCTCCAAGGAGGAGGGACAGAACCTACTTAGGACATAGGCTCTGAAGCACAGCTGTGCCAAATCGAGCATCACTCCTAGCCTGAATGTCCAGGAAGTAATGCTTAGTAAAAGTGTGAACTGTTTTCCAGGTAGCTGCTTGACATATCTCTAGGATAGGGATGTCCCTGGCAGCAGCCAGAGACGCAGCTGTACCTCTGGTATAGTGAGCCCTCAGGCCTGAGGGGGGAACCTTACCCAGTTTTTCATAACAAAATTGGATACAAGAGACAATCCACCTGGCAATGGATCTTTTAGTGGCAGGTTTTCCTTTTCCAACCTCACCATAAGTGAGGAACAATTGGAGGAGTCAAACCTGTGACCCTTGAGTACGTTCTATATAGTAACTAAGGGCTCTTTGACATCTAAACTGTGCAATCTCCTCTGCAGAGGAGGAATGGTCAGTGAAGTACACAGGAAGAGACATGGATTGATTAAGGTGGAAGTCTGAAACCACCTTAGGCAAAAACTTTCTGTTAGTCCTGAGGACCACCTTATCTCTGTGAAAGGAGATAAAATCAGGCTCCACTGACAATGCTTGCAATTCACTTATGCGCCTGGCAGAAGTGATGGCTACCAAAAACACAGTTTTCCAAGTCAAGTACTTGATCTCTGCTGAAGACAATGGCTCAAAAGGGGGTTGCATAAGCTGGGCAATGCAAATATTAAGATCCCAAGCAGGAGCAGGGGCAGGGCCCCTGAATGGGGGATTGGTGTGCAGCAACCCCTTAAAAAACTTGGTGAATACAGGATGAGCTGAAAAGGAAGAGGGTTTACCTGCTGATAGGAAAGCAGACACGGCTGCCAGGTGCACTTTTAGGGTAGCTAGTCTAAGCCCCAAAGAATTCAAATGCACTAAATAATCTAAGATTGTGGGCAAGTCAGCAGATTCTGGGGAAATGTGCTTGCCAGAGCACCATATGGAAAACCTCTTCCATTTGGAATTATAAGTGGCCCTGGTGGAAGGCTTTCTAGAGGCCTTCAAAATATCCAATACACCTTGGGAAAGGTGTAGGTCAGCAAACTCTAACTCCTCAAGAGCCAAGCCTTGAGATGGAGAGATTTGAGGTTCGGATACCAAACCCTCCCCTGGGCACAGGATAACAGGTTGTGATTCCTGGGAAGGCACAGGGGAAGGTGGACTGCTAAGGACAAAAGGAGAGAGTGTACCAGGGCTGCCTGGCCCAATCTGGGGCAATCAGGATCACCTTGCAGGGTTGAGATCTGATCTTGACTAGCACCTTGAACAGGAGAGGGAAGTGGGGGAAGCATAGAGAAACTTCCCTTCCCTTCCCAACTGAGAAGGAAGGCATCCAGAGGGACTGAGCCCAACACTGGGGGCCTGCAACAAAAAAGGGAAAGTTGGTGATTGTCTGGGGCTGCAAAAAGATCTATCTGCGTGGTGCCCCATCTGGCAAATACTACCTCCAATACTAGGGGATCCAAGGCCCATTCGTGATGGCCCTGGGAAATCCTGCTGAGAGCATCTGCCAGGACATTGTCCTTGCCTGGTAGGTGAACTGCCGTAAGGGAGGTGTTCAGGGAATAAGCCAGAGACCACAACTTCATCGCTTCGGTGCACAAGGCCGTAGACAGAGTGCCCCCTTGCTTGTTGATGTACCACATCATAGTGGTGTTGTCTGTTCTGATCTGAACCACTTTGTTCTGAACAGATGTGGAAAAAACTTGAAGTGCTAGAAAAACTGCTGAGTTCCAACAGATTGATGTGGAGCAGAGATTCCTGAGGGACCACAATCCCTGGGTAGTGAGCGCCCATGTGAGCTCCCACCCAAGAGGATGCATCTGTCGAAGGACTAAGGAGTGAGACTGGGGTGAAAGGGACCCCTGTCTCAGATTGCTCTGGTCCTGCCACCACTGAAGGGCCTGGATCAGAGTCCAGGTCACTGGGATCAATTTGGTTAGTGGGTCCCTCTTTGAGACCAAAAGGCTCTCAAATGGAACTGGGCGTCCCTCATCTGAAACCTTGCTCCTGCACTACTGCTGTAGAGGCAGCCATGTGCCATAGGAGCTGAAGAAAGTGCCTTGCTGGTCGAGAGACCTGAAGGGTGAAAGAAGAGCCAGAGAGACCAGGGTCCTTGCTCTTTCCAGAGGAAGGAAGGCTCTGGCCTCTTTTGTGTTCAGTTCTGCACCTATGAAGGTGAGAAGCTGGACAGGCTCTAGGACTGACTTTGGGAGACTGAGAAGGAAACCTAGAGATGTGAGCAGTTGCTGAGTTACCTGAAGGTGTAGTCTGACCTGATCTGGAGACTGGCCTACTATGAGCCAGTCGTCCAGATAAGGAAAGATGGCAATCCTTTGCCTTCTTAAGTGGGCAACTGCTACTGCCAGGCATTTTGTGAATACCCTCGGGGCCGAGGTGAGGCCGAAGGGCATTGCTCTGAACTGATAATGGCCTGAGGGCAGTTGAATCTGAGGTACTTTCGATAGGAGCTTCTGATAAGAACATGGAAGTAGGCATCCTTGAGGTCCAGGGAGGCTAGCCAGTCCCTGGCCTTAGAAGGTAAAATAATTCCCAGTCTCACCATTTTGAACTTTGTTTTAAAAGGTGCTTGTTTAAGTATCTGAGATCTAGGATGGGCCGCCATTCTCCTGTCTTTTTTGGGGTAAGGAAGTACCTGGAGTACAACCCTTTGCCCTGGTGTAGGGGTGGAACCCTCTCCACAGCTCTGAGAGCCAGGAGGGTAGAAACTTCTGTTTCTAGGGCAAGAGCCTCTGATGGATTTGCAGGTGGAAAGGATCTGATTCTCATCTTTGGAAACTTTTGAAGCTGAGAACCAGTCCTGACTACTACTTCCAGGACCCACTTGTCTGCTGTTAAAGACCTCCAGTCCTGGACAAAGTAAGCCAGCCTGCCCCTATCAGTGAGAGGAGAGTCGGCCCTGGCCACCCCATCAGGAGCCTGCTTGGCAGGGGCTTTGGGCTGAGGGGTAGAAGTGGGCTTGCACTTGTGCCCGTCTGCCTCTCCCTCTGAAGAACCCCTCTGGGCATAAGCAGAAGAGGAGGCCTGGGCTTGGTAAAAGGCCTATGAAGGGCCTGCCCTGCCCCTGAGATGCTGCCTTTGAGGGCGGCTTGCCTTTCTTTGGCCTGTGCACTCCTATAGGTGGTCCTATATTCATCCATTTTCTTCATATAATTCTCTGTCTGCTCCCCAAACAGAATTACCCACAACAGGAAAATCCATAGCCTTAGACTGGGTATCCTGTGACAGGGTAGTACATCTGAGCCAAGCCATTCTGCGAAGTGCCACAGATGTAGCCATGACCCTTGATGACACATCATTAGAGTCTACTGCAGCATGAAATTACACCTTGGATGCCTCAATACCATCTGCAGCCACCTGCTCCAGCTCCCTGGCAAGCTGATCAGGGACTTGTTTCGCTAGGGCCAGCACAGTATCCCATCTGGACTTCTGTACCTAGCAGCATAAGCCATATAATTTGCCTGTCTGAGTCCTAAAGATGCTGCCATGTATTGTTTGTTTGCCATGGCATCCATCTTCCTAGAGTCCTTTTCAGGAGGGTGCGAGGCTAGGGGAATATTTGCTTTGTCACAAGCTGCAGCCTGCACTACCCCACATGGCTGCACTGCTAGAGAGAACTCAGTATCAGAGCCTGATAAAGTATACCTCTTGTCCATCCTTTTATCAACAGGGAGGATGGAGTGAGGAGTTTTAAATTTTTACTGTCTGTTTCCTAAAAGATTTATGCAAGGAACAGACAGTCTCCTGAACTCTGGAATATCCATCATTTCTACATAATCAGGCTCCTCTTGGTCATCAACAGGGAGTTGGAGAGTTTCAGCAACTTTCTTATAGAACATAAAATGAGAGGGGACTCAGATAGCCTGGGGAGACCCAGGCGGCCTGTCTGGAGAGATGTCGGTTCAATGGACACATCAGACCTTCAAAATCACATTCACTCTCCCATATTCCTCCTCCCCTTCCTCCGGTTCATAAAAATCCTCAAAATCAAAATCTTGAACCGGTGGAACGACCGAACAGACCACTTTCCTGATGGTGCGGTTCGGACAGAACCGAGAAAGTGCCTGGACAATTTGAATTGCTTTAGCTATTTCTTCAGCGGTTGGAGAAAGAACTTTTGGCTCAAACTAGCTGACTTTCAAGCCCTTTTAGTTGGAACCGGCTCCTCAGAACTGGCTCTTCGTTTGCCCGAGGAAGCATCGCCCTGGTCAGAGGGCACTCGGTTCGGTTGAACCCGAACCGGGCTGGCCATCCGGGTCAGCGGACTTTTTGGCCTCCCTTTCCCTGAGCCTACCAACTCTCTTTCCCACGGTGGCAGCAGGAAAATTCTTACAAATCTGGCAGTCTGCATTGAGGTGGTCAAACCCCAGACAATATACACAAGTGGTGTGTGGGTCAGCCTTAGCAAAGGCTTCCCCACAGAGACCACAGTGTTGAAACCCAGTGGGCCCGGTTTTTCTTTTGGGTTTCTCAGACATAGTGCCAGCCTAACCAAACTTGCCCGTTAATGGCAATCCGCCAAGCAAGACTCCCTTATCGGTTCCAAGCCGTGTCATGGGCCGTGGAAAAAACCGTAATGAAATCCGTTTTTTTTAGAACCGATAAGAACCGGGAACCACACTCTAAAGGACTAGAAAGTCTATAAAAAACAACCTGATCGGTTCAAACTGAACCGAGAACACGTTTACAAGTTCCACACAGAAGAAAATAAATGTAAGCCTATCTATTACTTATGATACCACAGACAGAGCTTGAACCGACCGGTTGCGGTTTAATTTTGGTTAAGAAACCGAAAAAATAAAACTTTTAACCGACAAACGAACCGAGCAGAAGGAGAAATCTCCGGAGCGACTGTTCAGTGAGGCGGAGTAAAGAATCTGACAGTTTGAGTTTGAGCATCAACAGACAGAGTGTTCAACCGAGCTCGCACTCAAGGTTCCATGCCTTGCATGGAAAGTTAACTCTCACCTCCGGAGCAGTTCTAACCTGGGGTTATACTGCATATGTCATAATACAGCAAGACTTCATGTTGTTTGAAGACTCTGCTCTCATTTTTGGAAACCTTTTCAAACTGAGAGCAAGTCCCTGGCTCACTACTTCCAGGACCCATTTGTCTGAGGTAATAGACTTCCGGGCCTGGAAGTAGTGAGCTAGCCTGCCACCTACTGGAACTGAGGAGGCGATCCTGACCGACACATCAGGGTGTCTGTTTGGCAGGGGGCTTAGACTGAGTGGAGGATGGAGTCCTGGTCATCCCCCTCCTGCCTCTTCCCCTAAAGAACCCCCTCTGCTGGAAATAAGAGGAGACCTGGGCTTGGTAAAAAGGCCTTTGAAAGGGCCTTCCCCTGCCAGGCCTAGATTGCTGCCTCTCAGGAGTGACCTGCTTTTCTTTGGCTGCAGCACTCCTGTAGGTGGTCCTGTATTCATCCATCTTTTTCAGGTTGACATGTACCCACTAAGGTGGGGAACAGTTGATATGGACCAATGGTCTCCTACTGTTCGAGCCCAAGTATAAATGCCAAGTATAAATAAATGTAAGCCTCCGTTTGCTTTCCAAACAGATAATTACCCGTGACAAGAAAATCCATGGCCTTGGTCTGGGTATCCTGTATCCTGTAATAAACTGGTACACCTGAGCCAAGCAAATCTCCTCAGGGAGACAGATGTAGCCATAACCCTAGAATGTACATCATTTGAGTCAACAGCAGCATGAAACTGTACCTTTGATGCCTCAATGCCATCCACAGTCACCTGCTCCAGCTCCTTGGCCAGCTGGGGAGGGGCATTCTTAGCCAGCTCCAGAACCATATCCCACATAGATTTCTGGTATCTGGCTCTATATGCCATGTAATTAGCTTGCCTGAGCCCCAAAGAGGATGCCAAGTACTGTTTCTTTGCCATGGCATCCACTTTCCTGGAATCCTTATCTGGGGGGTGGGGTTAGATGCCAGGGGAACATTAGCCTTGTCACAGGCTGCAGCTTGCACTACCCCAACATGGCTGCAATTATTTCTAAGGAATTTTGTCCCAGGACCTAACAAGGTATACCTCCTGTCCATCTTTTTATCCACGGGAGTATGGATGTTGGAAACTGAAGAATGTTTTGAGTCCATTTCCCCAGGGATTTATGCAGAGGGATAGACACCCTTTTGTACTCTGGGACATCCATCATCTCAACATAGTCAGCTTCCTCCTGATCCTATTCAGCCTCTTCCACAGGAAGCTGGAGGGTATCAGCCACTTTCTTGTAGAACAAGAAATGGGAGGGGGACTCAGAAAGTCTGGGAGGAGACACATGAGAAGGCCTGTCTAGCGAGATGTCAGGCTCTACACTAGCTCATCTAAGCCTTCATAATCTTTTTCTTCATAATCTTCTTCACTTTCCCAAATCGCCCTCATAAAATGCTTCAGGGTCATATTCATAAGCAGAAACTTCCGTCCGAACCGACCGTTTCTGGATCGGTGTCGGTTGAGTTGGAACCAGGCAAAGCGATTGTACAATAGCAATCGCTTTAGCTATTTCATCAGCGGTCAGAACATGGGAACCCGGATCCGAACCCGCTGACTTGCGCTTTCTTTTAGATGGAACAGATTCCGCAGAATCGGCTCTTCTTTTGTCCGAGGAGGTAACGCCCAGGTCAGTGGGCACCCCTTTTAGGTTCGGTCAGAGCCTAACAGGGCTGGCCATCCGGGTCAGCGGATTTCTCAGCCTCCCTTTCCTTCAGCCTACTTAAACATTTATCTAAAGTGGCTTTGGGAAAGTTTTTGCAAATTTGGCAGTCTTCTTTGAGGTGGTCAAACCCCAGACAAACACAGACAAGGTGGGGATCAGCCTTAGCAAAGGCCTCCCCACACTCGGTGCAGTGCTGAAACCCAGTGGGACCGGTTTTCTTTTTGGGTTTCTCAGACATGCCTAAAAATAATAAGTTACCTTTACCAGCATTTAAGCCAGGCATCTACAAACCTATTGGTTCCAACCGTGTCACGGGTCGGTTAAAAAAAATGAAGAAAATATTGTTTTTTTAAGGATCCGATAGGTACCGGGAACCACAATACAAAAGGTAGGAAAAATTACCAGAAAAAACAATTCAGAATTGCTTTGGCTCCCAATCGGACTGACCAGAAAGAAACCAAACAAAAAACAATTTCTACCAACAACTCTAAACTACCTACTAAGTACACTTACTGTACCGTGAACAGAGATCAGAATACTGAAAAATAATTAAACTGTAGATAAACCCGACCAGTTTTTACTTGAACCAAAGTGAAGGAGAAGCTCTCCGGAGCGACTTCTCAGTTAGGTGGAGTAAAGACTCTGACAGTTACAATGAGGAGTACCTGGGACAGAGGTTTGAAAACCGAGCTCAAGCTCAACGTTCTATGCCCTGGCATAGAGTTAACCCTTTCCTCTCCGGAGCAGTTCAAGTGCTAGGGCTAACTGCATATAGTCAGAATACTGAAAGACTTCATGTTGTTAAGAGAGAAAGAGGAAAGAGAAAAGAGAAAGATACAGAATAGGTAGGGAAGAAGGGAGACCCTCAGCCATGCTAAGTTTGAAGACAATTGGCTTATTTAAGCCACAAAAACCCGAAAGGTATGAAGATAAAGGTGTAAGGATCCCGTCACCTTCAGGGACCACTGGACGGAGATCCAGAACAAGAGAATTTGAAATGGTCTTGGAGAATATAAAACATGGTGGAGTCAGACCCCCGTCTCACCCCTAAACCCACATTTAGGATGAAAGTCCTGGAACATGGCCCTCTACAAAAAAACTCCTTAAACAGGAGAGGACTCTGTCCAAAATGACCTCTAAGGTAGAGGGGAAGGGAGAAAGAAGGGAAGCGGAAAATCTCTACAGGTTCTCCCACGAGATGCACTGATGCAGTCCCCGCTTCAAGATGATGAAAACAAAACGGAATATCCGTGTCAGGTTAAGGAGGATACCACAGTGCACCCCACTGAGAATCCCAGGGAGTTTCCTCTGAGGCCAGGGCGAAGACCCTACTCGCCACCCTGCTAGGATGGGCTCTCTGACTTTTAGAGAAAGAAACAGAGGGCCCTGAGGAACCAGGGGGACTCAGCCCCCAATTGGCCTCAAGGGGGCGGGGGAGGCGAACAGGGTGGAGGTGGCACCCAAGAGCTGAGGCCCAAAAGGGGAAGGTGGGCAGGAATCAGTTATGAATGGCAAAGACACAAGAGAAGATCAGAATTACAGCAGGTACGTAATTTTCATATCTTCCCCATGTCAATCTTCACTATTCATTACTGCTGGGTGAGTACCAAGCCCACCAGAGGGGACCTAGCTCTGCCCTGAGGGAACAGATTCCCTCAGCCACCTGCAGGGCAGACGTAGGAAGGGGAGACCCTATTGCCATTCTACTGTAGGTTACTATGGCCTAGAGCTGGTCAGGCTGAGGAGGTGTCTCCCATGACCGGGGGGATGGAAGACGCCCCTGAAGAGTCCTCCTTGCCCTGTGGGAGAAAAGACGGATCCCCTGGAAAGCGGAGGAAATCACCCTATGCTGGACAATGGGTGACAATCTAGACAGGCGAAGCCATGTCATCCGCCTGATGCAGATTGCTGTCCCTGCCAGTCTGAAGGCCACCTCGCTGGCATCTTGTGATGTCCTTGCTTGTTGCCTTGCAAGCTCCAGACCCTGTGCAGAGAGGGCAATGGCTTGCCTAGATTTCTCAGAATCAGGCAAGGATGCTTACACCTGCGCCAGCATTGACCACAGTTGCCTGTTGTAGGCAGAGTGGTGAGCCTAATGTGAGCTGATGAGAAAACTCTTCTTCCCCACCGGTTGAACTCAGCGGAATCCAGATCCGGTGGTTGGTCGTGTGCTGGGTGTTGAAGTCTGGAAGGAGTATCTAAAGCAGTCATCCCAGAGGGTGGGTGAGGCAGAGAGCCAAGAGACTCATGGGGAGCGCAATACCTCCTCCTGCAGTCCACAGGGGATGAGGCAGCTGGTGACTGCCAGGTGCGGATAGACGCCTCCTGGAAGGGAATAGGCCAGGAAGGCACCACTAGGTGGTTGGCACTGAATTTGCTCAGAAAAGAGAGTGTCTCCCGCTCGGTGTTGCGTCTTACCACATGGGAGATGTGGAGGTCCTGAACTAACCTCGTGAGGAACTGCTGATATTCAATGAAATCAGCGTTGGAGGAAAGGTGGACAGAATATTCCTCTTCCTCAGATGAGGAAGTAGAGGAGCTCAGGTGTTTGGAGTCCTCCTGCGGTGGGGGAAGACAAGCGAAAGACCTGCATGTCCATAGCTCTAAAATACCTAGGGAAGGTCATCACAGTGGCCCTGAACATCTCCCAGGTTAAAGGTCCCATAGGGCCCTCATGGCCCAGGAGAGGGGGGGAGGTGCCTGCAGAGGAATTGGGAAACAGCACCTCATAGAAAGTGCCCAACCTCTGCCAGGGCTCTGAGACCCCGCAGCAGATCCTCCCACGTGGTGGTGGGGGGGACCTGGGATTCAATCCAGTCAGCAAATGTGTAAACAAATCCTTGCTGAGCCCTCAGGGAGAATCTCCCCTGTGGTGTGACTGAGGTTGCATGGTTTCAGAAGAGCAACCCTCAGTGCTGCACACCAAGGGTGCCCCTGAAGTTTCAGAGAAGGAAAGCGGGGCTCAGTGCTTCATCTCCTCCCCACTCCCTGCAGGGTAGTGGAAGAAGGCCTCCGCACCTCACCTCAGCCCCTCAATCCCTCAGGCTCCAAGGCCACCCTCTTCCTCGAATCCAGTGCCAAGGGGTCCCCCAATCGAGCAGGCCCCCTGAGGGAGGCCACAGAAATGTAGGTCCCTGTCCCCACCAAGGAGGCCATGGCATTACCAGAAATGGCAGATGCCCCAGCCCCAGTGGTCGAGACTGCCACACCAGGCCCCTCGAGACTGCTATCCGCCACAGCACCCCCAAAACCGGTGTCGGCGTGGGGGGCCGCAGGAACCACAGACTCCAGGGAGTCTGGCAGGTGAACACTGGGCCACCTGGTGCCGCGTCAAAGAGAACTCCCAGACTCCTTGAAGTCAGGGCGCCAGTCTGGATTGGCCAGCAAGTCATCCGCCTCCAAAGATGAGGAGACCACACATGCTGCCAGACTAGCGACCCCAGGAGCTCTCTTACCAGTTGTGCCGGCACAGGACACAGCACCACCTATGGCACCACCTCAATCACTGGCACCATGGACGCCGCCAGGATCCGAGGTGGTGCCGAGGGTCCACCAGTGTCGGGCCTAGCAGCCACGAGCCACAACACCAGGGGAGCCTGCACCTCCGTGGAGATGTCTGCCATGGCAGTGCTCTCAACCCGGCTCCGCGGGGAACCGAGCCACTCCACCAGCACTGTGGAAGAAACCTCCTCGACGGCAAGGCTAGAATCAGAGGAGGTTTCCTCCTCACTGGGCCATATAGACCTGGGAGGGTCCTGGAAGCAGGGTCAAGAGATCTTGCCATGGTATCCCTAGAATGACGCTGTCCTCTGAAAGTCAGCAGGGTCCTGATGATTTTAAACAAACGGATCTCAAGAACACGGCGGTCCATAGAGAAACAGGCAGTTGTCTATATCATGATTGGGACCCAGGTAACGCAGGCAAACATCATGTTGGTCCGTCACGGAAAAATGCCGACCACAGGGGCTCCGACGTATGGGGGCACAGCCCACTTTGTTTTTTCTCTTAGCCCCATAACCAGACATGATGCAAAAATATCTCAACAAAATTCACAGAAAAGGACCTGGTGCTGTCGGTAATAACAGTAAATGGAACAGACTTACCAGTTTCCAGCGTAGGGTAAAAATCAAAACCGGTATGGAGAAGCAGCAACACGGTGTCGAAATTCGGAGAAGGCCCGATAATGCAGAAACTCTGAAACTCACGCAGCAGGTGCAACCTAGACAGCGGGAGAAACAACTGGAGTGGAGGAGGAGTTTGCGGCGTCTAACGGCTAACCCTAGTGCGCTACGAAATGCGCTGGCCTCATGGGTGGTGCCGTCCGCACTGACTCCTCAAAAAACAGAAAATCCCATACAGGTGCGTGCCTCCGGCTTACACCCAGCAGTAATGAATGGTGAACAGTGACAAAGGGAAGACTGGGTTTTCTCCTTGGGACAGTCCTTGTCTCAATGTTTATTTTTCCGGGCCTTGGAAGGCTGAGAGCCCAAGGACATTGCAGGGGAAGTAGAGAACTGTGAGCCTAAAGCTCCTTCTCCATCTGGGTGACCTTCTGCTTCAGCTGAAACGTTTCGAGGGTCTGCACTCCGTACTTCCAAGTGACCTGGTTGAAGCCGCAGCAGACCACACAAGCCTGGACGTTGTGTTTTGGGTCTAAGCATGAGACACAGTCCTCGTGGTCATTCTTCTCAGGATCTTCTGCCTGCAGGCTCACCTTTTGAAGAAATTCCCAGAGGCAGAGTTCAGCATAAACGGAGAGGAAAAATCACTTTATCACTAAAGTGATCCATGCTAGAGAAGAGAAAAATAAAAAAATAAAAGTTTGACGAAGAATCTCAGTGAATTGGCAGTCGACTGAGCTGGTGGATCTCCGTGAAGTCTGACGTGCAATGATCAATGGTAGGAAAAGAACTGAGGAGGGCGTGGGGCTGCCCACTCTTACAAGATAGGCCGACATCCATGTATGACAGAGTGGGCGGCTAGGAAAGTTTCTTTTTTTTTTTTTTTTTAACTTTATGTTTGTTTTTTCACGTTATAACATAGATAACAATTCCATATTTGAGACAAACCAGAGGAGTGTAATATCAACTGGAGAAATAAAACTGCTTAATCAAAGGATAGATGTCTCTCAAATACTTTGATACCTCATAGGAGGGATCACTAATAATAAAACACAGTAAACAAATCAGAGTACTGGCTGCATCAGTGAGCCCATAAGCAGTGTAACCATTTTGTGAATCTAAAGTCCATAATGAAAATGTCCAATATTTCACACCTTCAATTGGGGTTCATGGCGTCACACTATTTAGCTCAAGAAAAAAGATCCCGTAGAATTAACAAACATAGCAGCAAGAGTACACTAATAGAAAATATCTACATTCAACCAACGTAAAGCACACTAAACTGATGGGGAAATTAGTTTGTGTATGTTAGGAGATAAACTAAAGTGAATTAGCCCCCATCAATCAAAATGCAGAACTATAGAACAGATCAGTAATAACAACATTGGAGCATAAAAAAAAATAAATAAACCTGCAGAATATTAAATTGCTTTGAGTCAGACAAGTTAATCTCACAGTTAAAGGGGAACTGTCATCTACAGGCTTTCTTAATGTCAAAGTCCATAAAAAGCTAATTTGAGCAAGCCATTGTGTTCATCTGTGAGTCTTCACAGTCAGGAGTTATTCATATGTGAATCAGCCAGTTATTAAGAGCTGGTGGCAGCCATATGTTTTGGGCCCCTAATAGGAAATGATGTCACTGAGGGTCTAGGTCTTCCTTTAACTGTATTTAATCCAACAGGTTAAACAGGAAAACAACTGTTTTAAGTGTGTTTTCAGGTGTTATTACAACATATTATACATCTATAATAATTGTTATGTCTGTGCATTGAAACTAGTGAGTTATCACCTTTACATTTCAAACTGTTAGTAAAAATAATCCATATTCAGGACTGCTTTAACCTCTAGGATATACAGTACTGCCAGCTGAACATGCCAGTACAGATTTCTGGTGCTGCCACTGTACCAACTTCGGTCTTTTTCCATTCCCTCTCTTACAGCCTTTTCTCTTACAATTGTGGGTGTGAACTCAGGTCTACAAGATGTATATGTGGCTAACGTACCTACTGGCCTGGCAACATGGCCACCCTGTGCTCCCACAACACACCCAGCAACAAGCTGTTGCTCAGTGTGCCTTTTCTGGACAAAGACAGTAAGAAAAAATTACTCACCTGTAGTAATCTTGTTTCTTCCAAAGGGATCCACTAATATTATTACTCTTGCAGTGCTCCCTTAAACCAGCACTGTCCCAGAGAGAATAGAATGCTATGCTAATCATGGAATGTTTAGCTTGTGCATCTATTTTCAAACTGCCCAGTGTCAACTGCCTATATTCTACCTCAGATTTCTTAGAAGCCTGCATAGAGACCATAACAACATGTAAATCACTATTTAAATAATTATAGAAAAATAATGCCCAACTGGGCAAATAACATTAACCAAAGGACTAGTATAAACAAATGACCCCTTTTTTCTGAAGTCAGATATGCCTTTAGAAAAAACCCTACAAGTTAAGACATTACTAGAAGGTGCCAGCAGTTGGCATGCCACTCCAACTATACATCTTATCAGATGTGGAGAGGATTTTTATTGTTACTGATTCTGAAAGGGGAGGCAAGGGCAGGGAGTAATAACATTAGTGGATCCCTTTGGAAGAAACAAGATTACTACCAGGTGAGTAATTTTTCCTTCTAACCCCAGGAATCCATTGTTATTACTTCTGCAGATTATGCAGCAGTACCTCAAGGAGGTGGCCAGAATCTATTTAGGAAAAAGACTCTGCAAGACTGCTGTGCTAAATCTGGCATCACTCCTGGACTGGGTGTCCAGGCTATAATGCTTATTGATGGTGTGGACTGACCTCCAGGTAGCTGCTTTACATATTTCCATTAGAGGTACTTCTTGGGCAGCTGCAATAGTGACAGCTGTGCCCCTTGTAGAGTGGGCCCTAAGACCAGAGGGAGGAACTTTGCCTACCTTTGAGTAGCAAAACTGAATACAATGGAGTAGCCATCGAGATATGGCCCTCTTTGAAGCAGGAATACCTTTACCTACTTTCCCTATAGGTGGGGAACAGTTGTTGTCTGTCCTGCCTATGATCTTTGGTATGAGTCATGTAATAACTCAGTGCTCTTTTTACATCCAAGCTGTGCAATCTACGCTCATCTGAGCTAGTGTGTTCAGTAGCGAAAACTGGCAATGTTATAGACTGGTTCAAATGGAAGTCACAAACCACCTTGGGGAAGAACTTCCTATTAGTTCTCAACACTACCTTGTCCCTGTGAAAAGAAACAAAGTCCTTTTCCACACACTAGCTCATTTATCCTTCTGGCAGAAATGTTTACTACCAGAAAAACCTCCTTCCAGGTAAGAAATTTAAGCTCTGCAGATGCCATAGGCTCAAAGGGCGGAAGCATAAGCTGGGCAATGCAAATATTAAGGTCCCATTCTGGCACTGGTTCCTTGTGAGAGGGAAACAATTGAGAGAGCCCTTTAAAGAATCTTTGGAATATAGGGTTTGATGCCAGGGAGGTATCCTTTCTAGCTGAAAGGTATGCTGAAACTGAAGCCAGGTGCACCTTCAGAGTTGAGTGCTGCAACCCCAGGGAGTGCAGGTGAGACAAATAATCAAGAAGGATTGGGATCCTGGCCTGGGCTGGGACTATACCCTTGTCACTGCACCAAATGGAAAATCTTTTCCATTTTGAGGTGTCGTCGAGGCACAGGCCAGGAAGCATAAGAGAAAACCCAAGAGCAGTTGTAAAATTCCACAAAACTGTTTATTTGTAGTTGCTGTAACATAAAATAAAATAAACCTGTTCAGAATATATACAGAAGCAAAATAAAATCTATTTTTTTTTAAATCTCCCTTGCAGCTCAGCTTAGCTGTTTTTATAACTCTTTTCAATCCCCATCTTTTGCAAGCATCCTGTCCTCTGTAAATTTCAGGAGCTGCTAGAACATTGAAAACTTCCTGAGGTCCCCACAGCAACTGCAAAAGGCTCAGGCATTTGCACCCAAGTAACCTCTAGCTTTTTACAGTTATCTCAAATTATAAATATATACATTTCAACAGTAACACAATTTTCTAAACAAAAGTGATCCCAATATCAGCTACATTTCCATACATTGATTCTCATATATTTTATATTAGCAGATGTAGATATGCAAGGGAGAAAGACAGCAAGAGAAAACTGAGAGACAGTGAGAGGCAAAGGATTGTGAGACTGTTTGGGTAGATCAAGTCCGAAGTCTCACAGGAAAATTTGGCTGCGCATCCAGACAGAGGACAGAGAAAAGGAAAGAATACAGATCCTTGCAGTTACATGCTTTCTCCAACAAAAGGGACAGTGTTATATTCTACCCTGTCACATATACCCCAATCTTTAAGAGGGAACCTGTTTTATTAAACAGGTTTCCAAAACTCTATTTTCTAATAACACTTGTTGCATTCAGACATTAAACACATTTGCATCCATTTTTTTTAACAGTCCAGCAAAAAGTACAGTCCAAACCCATACATTAGTTGTTTTGTTTTTTTTCCAACCATCAGAACCCTCAATTCCTGATCCATATCTTGACAGAAAATCAGCATTACTATTCTCTTTACCAGATTTGTGAATCACAGAGATATTAAACGGCTGCAGTGCCAGGTACCACCGTAAGATTCTGGAATTTTTATCTTTCATCTGGTTAAGCCAACAGAGAGGATTGTGATCAGCTACAAGAACAAAATCAGTTCCTAGCAAATAAAATTTGAGGGACTCCATGGACCACTTTGCTGCTAAACACTCTTTCGACAGTGGAGTACCTTTTTTCTTTGTCATGCAATTTCCTACTTATATACAGCATAGGATGTTCTTTCCCATCAATATTTTGGCTTAGGACTGCACCTAGGCCTACCTCAGATGCATCTGTTTGTAGCAGAAATTGTTTCTCAAAGTCTGGGCTTCTTAAAACAGGTGCTGAACATAGTGCAGCCTTTATGGCTTGAAAAGCTTCATCACACTCTGGAGTCCATTTCACATTATTTGGGTACAGTTTCTTTGCGAGTTCAGTAGCAAACTCAGCAAAATTGGGAATAAATATCCGATAATAACCAGCCAGCCCTAAAAATGACCTAAAATGTTTCTTTGTTTTAGGTACAGGGCTGTTACCTACAGCTTCTATTTTAGAAATCTCTGGTTTAACTTCTCCATTTTACAACACATAGCCCAAATATCTAGTTTCCTGCATGCCCAATACACATTTAGTAGGATTAATTGTCAGACCTGCAGTTTTGATAGCTTGGATGACTGCTTGTAGGTGTTCCATGTGACTTTTCCAGTCTGGACTGTACACCACGACATCATCCAGGTATACAACACAATAACCAATGTGAGGGGATACAATTACATCCATGTACCGCTGGAATGTAGCTGGCGCACCATGTAAACCAAAGGACATGGTGGTGAACTGAAAGAATCCTACAGGGATGGCAAATGCAGTTTTATCTCTGGATTCTTTAGCTAAAGGTATCTGCCAGTAACCCTTGGTGAGATCGAGGGTACTGATGTACTTTGCACTCCCCAGCCTGTCCACAAAATCATCTATTCTGGGCATAGGATATCTGTCAAATTCTGTCACTTGATTAAGTTTCCTGACATCAAGGCAGATTCTAACACCCCCTTCTTTTTTGTTTACAGTTACTATGGGAGATGACCAAGCACTCCTCAACTCTTCAATGATACCCAGTTCTTTCATTTTTTCTATTTCCTTAAACCACATCAGCTTTTAACCTCTCTGGCAACCTGTAAGACTGCCTAATAGAACGAGCATTCTTTGTCACTATTATCTGCTCAACCCCTTTTGTTTGGACTGGTACCTTGGTAAAAGTACTGTTAAATGTCTTTAGCACATTGCGAATGTCTGCAGTTTGTTCTGAGGTTTACTGGATTTACTGGACAGTATAGGACAAAAGTAGGCACAAGGCCCATCGGGATTGTCCCCCCACAAGAGTAGGGCATTGCTATGATTAAGTTAACATAATTTTAACCAGGATTCAGGCTCGGACTTAGAGGAGTCAAAGCTGATTGAGTCTATGATCTCCTGTGGTACGGCATTCCATTGTTTTGCTGCTATTATATTAAAGATGTTATGTTTGTTTGTATTAGCCCAGTCAATTTTAAGTTGCAGATTATGCAATCTTCTCACTCTACGTTTATTGGCTAATGTTAGTCCACATGACTCAAGTAATGCAGGTGTATGTAATAGCTTAAACATGAGCAAAAGATCACCCTTCTTAAATGTAGAGGATAGAGTCCCGTTTCCTCAAGTTTAGCATCATAGTTTTTTGTTTTTAGTCTTGGGATCAATTTTGTGAACCTCTGATTAATATCAGCCTTTAAATATGGACTCCAAAAGGGAGACCCATAATCTAAATGAGATCTGATGTATGCTCTGTACAAGGGCACTAAACAATGCTCTGATTTATTAATAAAGGTTTTATTAATCTGTCTTAGGATAATATTTGCTGTCCCAGCCACTTTGCTACAGTGGTCGCTGGACGACAATTTATCATTAATCACGATACCCAAGTCTCTTCCACAAGTGGTTGATTTAAGTTGAAAATTATTTAAGTAATATTTATGCAGGGGTCAACCTTAACCTTTTTTGCACTAGCCAGCAGGGCAAGTTGATTCAAAATTGCACTAGCCAGCAGATGGTTGCACTAGCCCTTAATTACAATGGTAAATTTTGATCACTTATACAGAAAAAAATGCAAGCAAAGTCAAGAAATACTCTGATTATTGCACATTTATCCTGCTCCCACCCACATTGCTTCCAGCTCCACAGCAGAAAAAAAGACTACAGTGCCATCATAGACAATGAGCCCCCCCATTGTTTTGTACCACGGCCTCCTCTCTTCCTCTTTCTGCCCCCCCAAACAGAGAGAGGACATCACAACAGTACATGTTCAATCAAGCAGTCCTAGCTCTGTGCACACAACAGCTGACATCA
Source organism: Neoceratodus forsteri (assembly GCA_016271365.2). Taxonomy (NCBI): domain Eukaryota; kingdom Metazoa; phylum Chordata; order Ceratodontiformes; family Ceratodontidae; genus Neoceratodus; species Neoceratodus forsteri. The sequence goes on along the minus strand of CM057452.1, from coordinate 1,518,875,245 downwards.
TCATGCACCTCAAAACACTGTCACCACCACCCACAGGGCAATGAACAGAGTCCGGCAGGGAAAGACACTCTCAGTCCCCACCCTATAGTCAGCTGGAGACCTGCACTTCTGAAAGTTTTTGTTCAGTCTCAAATTAGCCAGGAGCACATCTAAGGTTTCTTTGGGGTGGGGGCTAGACAACCCTAAGGGGCTTGGGAAATAAAAAACTATGACATTTTTATTTGTAAAAGCATTGATTTTAATATGCTCTGCCCCAACAATAACAGATTTTTCTTTAACATTGTGCTTTCATCAGCCCAGGGGAAACAGTACACGGGCACAATGCTGTACTAGCTCTATTTCTGTATAGGATGATCTATGCAACCCAGGAATGCCATTTTCAAGGTTTCAAATTATGTATTTTATCAAGGTTTATTTTTGTACCATACATGATCCAAAGCTTTGTTTTTAGGCTGAAAGGACATGCTGAGTGGGATACAGGTGGAATTGTATGGATGGTGATGGCTGGCATGGTCCATTTAGAAAAGCTGGGGACCCCTTACACTTGCCAGTAATGGCAGCTATGGATCTATGGATGGTCACTTCAGAGTCTGGTCTGTAGTGGTGTCCAAGGAAAGAACAGAGTTAAGAGATTTGGAAGGGAGAGGGAAGTTATGGTGAGGCTGGAATAAAACCCACCACCTGCAGGGCCGATCCTGTATACCTCTTTGCATTTTGTCACTGAAATGTTGGATATAAACACTCAATAAGGGGCACTGGTCCTAATAATATTGGACAAATTGTTAGATACATAGACAGTGTCGGCAGATAATGGCCTATGGCCCACCCAGTCTGCCCATTTGAGCTTGTAAGTTCAGTTTATGTTTTCCTAGAAGTCTGTTGCCCCTTACCCCTGACCTCCAGAATTCCTTTAGGTCTATCCCATGCATTCCTAAATCCCGTGATTGTTTCAGCCCCCACCACTTCCTCTGGCAGGCTGTTCCACTTGTCCACCACCCGTTCTGTGAAGAAATTCTTCCTCATGTTTCCTCTGAATGGTCCTCCCTCCAACTTCATCCCATGCCCTCTAGTCCTGGAACATCTTTTTCGCTTAAAAATAGTGTATTCCTGCACCCTGTTCCTCCCTGTAAGATACTTGTATGTTAGGCATAGACATAGGCACATTCAGAAAACGGGAACCTAGTGATTTAACAGCACTCTACCCTTGATCACACCCTGGACACTAGCTGAAAGTCTTAGTAGTGGAGTGATTATGATTCGCATTGAGTCTTTTGTGAGACCCCTCTCTTGAACTGCCAGATAACTGCAGCTCTTAATGAGCTGTTAATCATACCTGGCCATCTGGAACATTGAGAGAGATTAGCATGAGGATTAGAGAATGCTAAAGAAGAGACTTTTTTAATTTCATTAACAGCCATGAAAATCTGCACTAGTCAAGACAGGCAAGTAGAGAGCTGCACTAGCCCTGGTCAATTTGCACTAGTGTTTGGGCTAGTAAAACAATGTTAAGATCGACCCCTGTTTATGAAGAAAATTATTTCTACCAAAGTGTAGGACCATACATTTTTCAATATTAAAGGCCACTTGAGTTCGTCATTGCCCACTGCTCAATATGTAGCAGGTCTTGTTCAAGTTGTAGTATATTAGATGGTGAGACAACTCTACCTCCACTTTTTGTGTCGTCAGCGAATCTGGAAAGAAAATTATTAGAGATGAGACTTATATTGTTTATGAAGATATTAAAGAGAATAGGCCCCAGCATGGAGCCCTGAGGAACTCCACTACTTACCCTGCCAGTAGTGGACTGTACACCATTAATTCTAACAAGGTGAGTTTGACTGGAAAGCCATTGAGTTATCCAGTTAACTAAACAGGAGGGAAATCCTAAACTATGGAGTTTATTGATTAGCAAGGCATGTGACACTTTTTCAAATGCCTTGCTACAATCGAGCAATAGGACATTTGTGGAAACATTAAACAAATACCTACTTATTGTACTGTAGAAAGAGATAAGATTTGTGGTACAAGAATGCCCAGTTTTGAAGCCATGTTGGGAATTATCATGGATACCAAGCTGTTCCATACTTTTCTCAATTCTAGATTTAATTAGGCGCTCTATAACCTTTCCTGTGATAGAGGTTACGCTAATTGGCCAATAATTCTGGACACTGGATTTATTCCCTTTTTTATAGACTGGTGTTACTATAGCTCTGCGCCAATCATCCGGGATTTCATTCTCTAGTAATGATTTATTAAACAAGAGTAGGTGCAGAATTGCTATGGTGTTTTGAGTTTCCAGTAGGAACCTAGAATGGATATTGTCAGGTCCCGGGCTAGTAGATCTTTTTAGTGATGACAGAATATTCTTAATTTCAGTGAGGTCGAATGGTGCTATAAAGTAGTCATTATATTTATTGTAGGATAGGTGTTGGATTTATCAAAAACCAAGCAAAAATATCTATTAAAATGGTTTGCTACCTCCTGGTTAGATGTTATAGTGGTTCCATCATCTTGAAGTGGACCAGTTTGTCTTATATTCCCCTTTTTACTATTAATGTATGAAAACAATGATTTATGATTAGTTTTCGAATGACTAAGTTGAATTCAAATTTAAGTTTTGCCATTTTAACTGATTTTTCTTAAGGAGGAGACAGCAGTTTTATATCTGTGCCTGGTAGTAAGATTGGGATTTTTTTTTTATATTTCCTGAATAAATGCTCTTTGGATTTAATTAGTTTAGTAATTGTTTTGCTAAACCATACAGGTACTTTACCTTTGTTGTTATATTTTGTTTTGGTTGGAACGTATATTTCTTCTAGGTGTTGTATAATGTGAATTAAGTCTTTATATGCAACATTTATAGACTTGCCCCCAAATAATTCAATCCAATTTGTTTTATTTAGTTCAATATTAATTTGCGCAAAATTTGCTTTATTATAATCCTTAGATTTAATACTATTAGTAAACTTTGGGATTTGAATATGAATACTAAAACATACTGAGTTATGATCACTGTTACCAATGGCGGGGGAGATAGTATTTATGTCAGATAATTTATGTCCCAATTTGCGATGGCGGCTCTACACCAGGGCCCGCCAGGGCACGTGCCCCGGTAAAAAAATGCTGTGCCCCATATAGTGCAGAGCTTCCCCCATAGTAACAATATATCAGTGCCCTGGCTGCCATCTGTTGTGCCCCAGCTGTGCCCTGGTAACCATTTCTGGCTAGAGCCGCTAGTGCACATTTGTTATAACCAGATCCAGTATGTTGTTCGCTCTAGTGGGTTGGCATACTAACTGGTCCAGACCCAGTTCCATAAATGGTGTTAGAAATAGTTTGTCATGGTTGTTTTTTGGCAGAGAAGGAGTTCCAATCAATACCAGGCATGTTAAAGTCACCTAGCATGAGAGTATCACCTTTATGGATCATATCCATAGTAATATTTATTAGATCAGAGGTATATTGTATATCTGCAGTTGGTGATCTATAGCATACACCTAATGTAAGCTTTGGGTGACCTTTCAATTGAATAGAGACCCAAATGGATTCAGCAGTAGTTGTTTGTATTGAGATCTCATGTAAGGGAATATCATCTCTAATGTAAAGGCACCCCCCCCCACACACACACACACCTATTTTGTCTACTCTGTCCTTATGACAGAGTTTGAAATTAGGGATTTGTCTGGACCATGCTGAGGAGGAATCCCACCATGTCTCAGTGACAGCAATGATACTTAGGTCAAGTAGGATACATTTAGCTTCCAATTGAAGTTGTTCAGGGATCTAGCATTAAACGACAGTACAGTACAGGACCTACGAGAATAATTTTTGTTACCCCTATTAAAAGAATTAGGAACTGTCCCATTCTCCCTCATGCCATTTAGTTTAAATGCTTATTTATCACAGAAACTATAGTTTTGCCCATCAGGGCACGCCCTCTTCTGCTGAGATGTAAACCATCCCAGCAGAAGAGAGAGTCCCTGTCACAGCAATTCTCCCAGTGTGGGATACAAAAGATAATTTGTTTAAGACACCACTTCCTCAGCCATTCTTTAATTAGGCATGTAATATCATAGGTTGCTCTAGGCACCAGAAGTATCTCTGAGAAACATACAGTGCAACCTTTCTCAATTAGTAAGCTGTATAAGGCCATATAATCTTTAATTATTTGTAGGGGATTGGTGCGAGTAATATCGTTTGTTATTGCATGTATGATAACTAACGGGTTATGACTTGAATTGGAAAGAATGTTGTTGACCATTCCTGTAATGTTAGAAACTTTAGCTCCCCTAAAACTAGAGCATGTTCTTGTTGCTTTATCAGGATTACAAATGGCCCTATCAAGATGTTTTATAATGGAATCCCCAAGCACAAAAACTTGATGTGGATGAACCATAGGGGGAAGTGTTCCAGAAGTGTCCATCAGGTTGTCAACTGACCTAAGGGGAGGTGTGGTTATACCAGTCATGAAGAGGGAATGCCCATTAAATCCATTAGATGTATTTTGAGAGGGGGCAGGTTTTTTAGATTGGCTTGGATAAACATGTTGAGGGGACTGGAGTCCTGGATCAATAAGGGCTATTGGTAGGGGCTTGTTATTAAAAGGCGATGCACACTGTGCATTATCTACTAAGGCATCATCCTCTTGGCTATTTTCTGTTAAGATAGAAAGTGCTGTGAAGGAGTTTTGAAAGGTTATGCAGAACTGATCAGCTCTACGACCCTTTTTACGCACCCTGGAGCTGGTTACTAATGTCCAGTCTTCATTTTGTTCAGACCAGTCAGTGTCATCTTCTCTACCCCGCTTTCGTAACATGAATTGGTTTGAATTATTATCATTACATGGGGTAAGTTCTGCGTGGTCCATACTAGGTGTATGGCTGGATCGACATACGGGTAGGTTGACAGGAGAGAAAGATGTCAAAGACTTTGTAGTATTATCTATATCCTTATTAGGCCCAGTAGGGAGAAGGGAACTGTTTAGTGCTTTAAAGCACCTATACATATCAGCTTGGCTATTTTCTACCTGTAGTAGACGCTCTGAGAAGATAGCTATTTCTTCTTGAAATGGTTTATTGAAAGTACATTTATCACAAAAAAATCTATGGTTTGTGCTTAGTGGTACTTGCACCAAATGATACATGCAACAATTCAAACATTTAATGCCTATTTGACCATCCGAGGTCATGATGGTTGATGTAGCAGAAACAGTTTCTTCACTTCCTGGTTCCGGTTGAACTACATGTTTAAAATCCATTTTTTTTTATTAATGCCCTGCTACAACTCAAGATATAACCCTAAAAGTGTTTGTGATTACCTTAGCACTCCTGAGTCCGGTATGTAACTTTATAACTCTTCACCCTGATTCTATGTGACGCCAAACACACAACAAGAAACATTCACCTTTACAGCATCAACATTTACAGTTTGTTCTAGTCTATCATAAGCTACATCAATATCTTCCTTATCAGTTTCTGGTAAAACTAGCATGGCAGCTTTTGGCATTTTTTCAGCTCATTTCTTGCGGAGGTTAGCATGGTATATCTTAGGATTTTTTCTGTCAGCGGTCTCAATCTCACAGTTAACAGTGCCAATATGTCTAAGAACCTTATATGGCCCTTGCCACTTCATTAACAGTTTATTTTCTGTTGTGGGTAACAGTAGCAAAACCTTTTCACCTGGCTCAAAAACATTTTATTTTACCCCATGGTCATAATATACCTTCTGCTGGTTTTGGGCCTCTTCCTGATTACTATGGGCAATTTCAACATATTTTGCCAGTTTCTTTCTTAGGGCACACATATAAGAAGATATAGATTGTTTCTGATTGGGGTCATCTTCCCACGTTTCTTTTATAACATCCAGTGGCCCTCTTGGCTGCCTACCATACAACATTTCAAATGGTGAAAACCCTGTTGATGCCTGTGGCACTTCTCTGTAAGCAAAAAGTAGGTAAGGCAAGTAATGGTCCCAATCTTTCCCTTCCCCTTTTACAAACCTTTTTAACATGCATTTTAGGGTTTGGTTAAAATGCTCAACAAGAGCATCTGTCTGAGGGTGACGGGGAGGTTCTTATAGCAGTGATACCCAGCAGTCTGTACAGCTCTTTAAGCAGTGCAGCACCAAAATTACTACCCTGATCAGTAATAATTTCTTTAGGTATGCCACCTCTGCTGAACATTTTGGCTAGCTCTGCTGCAACTTTTGGGGCTGTAACAGTACGCATTGGAACTGCTTCTGGGTATCGGGTAGCATAGTCACATACTACCAGGATAAATCTATTACCCTTTTTACTTTTGTCTAAAGGACCAACCACATTCATTGCAATTCTCTCAAAAGGCACATCTATTAAGGGTAGGGGTACCAGGGGCATCTCGTCTTTTCTAGTGACTGGGGAAACTTTCTGACACTCAGCACAAGAATTACAATAGGTAGCAACAACTTCATGAATTCCCGGCCAGTAAAATCTATACAGGAATCTGGCAAGGGTGCGATCCCTCCCTGAGTGACCAGCCATAGGATTATGATGTGCTATCTGTAACAATTCTGTTCTATACTTCTGTGGTATAACCAATTGTTCTGTCTGTTCCTGTGTCTGAGGTTTAACCCAAACTCTGTACAGTAATCCATTACATTTTTTAAACATTGATCTACCCTGTTTTGGTTTTACCCCTAGCTGTTTGAAATAACCTTGGAGAGAAACATTGTTAGTTTACTCTGAAAGAAAATCACAATCAGTTATCAATTTAGTTTCAGTATTTTTATACTTTAACCCTTCATGTCCATCAGTCATTTGTTGCCACAGTTTCTTCAGGCTTTGTCTTTCATTCTTGGATTTCAGGATCTTGGAGCTGTGCTCAAACAAGTCCGAATCAAAATCACTAAAAGGAAAAGTGTCCCCACTGACTGAAATTTTCTTTGCCTGAGCTCTTGTCACCACAGCAGCTGAAACATCAGGATTTATTCCCCCTTTGATCAATTCAGTAAATCCTGGAAAATCATTTCCAATAATCACAGGTACCGATAACTTTGGTACTATCCCCACTTTCATTTGGTGAGACACCCTTAACAGTCAGAGTGACTTGGGTGGTGGGATAGTATAGAGTGTCCCCGTGGATGCAGATGACACCAGTACCTGGTCCCTTTGCAGTGTGTTTTCCCAGCACTTTAACATGCACTAGGGTCTGTCTGCTTCCCAAACCAATGAGTCCCATTGCAGTCTTATTCCCCATCTTCACATGTTAGGTACTTGCCCCAGTTTGCCAAGGACAAATCTGCTCCCGTGCCACTCTTTCTATTACGGCAGTTTCTTGCAAAATGGCCTAGCTTATTACAGTTGTAGCAGATAACGCCTTTTGGCACAGATTTGTTACCCCCACCACAGTTCTTAGCAGGCTTGGAGTTTAAATGGGAAAAAGAGTTTCATACAGGTGCTTGGTTGTTACCTTGCTGCTGTGGCATCTGTCTGGCCAGTTGGTAGTCCTCAACCAAAGAAACAGCTTTTTCCCCATGCTCTGGTCGGTGTTCCTTTACCCAGAGCTGCACATCTGTAGGCAAGATGTTGAATTGCTCCATGGCAAATGTGTCGATGATCTGTGGGACTGTTTTGCTCTCTGGTTGGATCCACTTCATCGGGAGTTCTCAGAGTCGGGTGAAGGCTTCTCGATGATTGTCAACTTAATAGTACCCCAGAGATCAAAATCTCTGCCTGTAGGTCTCTCTGGAGATGTCATACCTTTTCAGGATTTCGCTTTTCACCAGGTCATAGTTTTCTGACTGTGTAATGTCCATATTGCTGTAAGCAAGCTGGGCTTTCCCTATCAGGTGGGGTACCAGTCTGATTGTCCATTGCTGCTTCGCCCACTGGCAGGCTGTGGCAACTCTTCCAAAGGTTATCAGGTATGCCTCAATATCATCTGAGGGACACAGCTTTGAAGGTTTAATGGCCTTTAGGTTGCTTGCATTTTGTTGCTCATCTGGGTCTGTGCCAGATCCTCTGCCTTCGATAGCTTGTACGACATCCAACCATCGCTGCTCCTGTTGCTGCATCTCCTCATCTGTTGCTTTTGTCGCTGCATCTCTTCTCTCCTCAATGCTTCTAACCATTGTATTTCTTTTTCTCTCTGCATCTCAGTCTCTTTTTATAGTATAGCCCACCATTTCAAAAAGTCCATCAGGCTTTCAGGTTCTGTCACTGCCTGTTCTTTTTCCATGACTTGTGCTTGTTGTACCATCTCAGACTGGACTTCAGCTGCAGAATTCATAACTTCCTCTGTGCTTCCCTGGTAATAGGTCCAGTACCCACACACAAATCTCCTGTTTTAGGGTATGCATGGCTTAAATCTCACTTAGGCTGACACCATCTGTCGTCGAGGCACAGGTCAGGAAGCATAGAGAAAACCCAGGAGCAGTTGTAAAATTCCACAAAACTGTTTATTTGTACTTGCAGTAACAAAAAATAAAATAAACCTGTTCAGAATAACTATATACAGAAGCAAAATAAAACCTCTCTTGAAAAAAATCTCCCTTGCAGCTCAGCTTAGCTGTTTTTATAAATCTCTTCAACCCCCATCCTTTGCAAGCATCCTGTCCTTTGTAAATTTCAGGAGCTGCTGGAACATTGAGAACTTCCTGAGGTCCCCACAGCAACTGCAAAATGCTCAAGCATTTGCACCCAAGTAACCTCTAGCTTTTTATAGTTATCTCAAATTATAAATATATACATTTCAACAGTAACACAATTTTCTAAACAAAAGTGATCCTAGTATCAGCTACATTTCCATACATTGATTCTCAAATATTTTATATTAGTAGATGTAGATAATGCATGGGAGAAGACAGCAAGAGAAAACTGAGACAGTGAGAAGTAAAGGATTTTGAGACTGTTTGGGTTGATCAAGTCCGAAGTCTCACAGGAAGATTTGGCTGTGCAACCAGACAGAGGAGAGGGAAAAGGAAAGAATACAGATCCTTGCATTTACACACTTTCTCCAGCAAAAGGGACAGGGTTATATTCTACCCTGTCACATGAGGCATAGGTTTTCTTGGTGGAAGGCTTCCTGTAACCCTTAAGGACTTCTAAAACTGCTTCAGATAACTGGCAATCTGCATATTCTAAGTCCTCTAGAACCAGGCCTTGAGCTTGAGAGACCTGAGATTGGGGTACACTACCCTCCCCTGAAAGGAAGTCAGTAGATTGTACCTCTGAGGGAGGTGAATCGATCTGCTCACAGACATTGAGAGCAGCAGGTAGTACCAAGGCTGTCTTGCCCAATCCAGGGCTACCAGAATAGTCAAAGCTGGTTGTGACCTGAGCTTGATGAGCACCCTGGGTATCGGAAGAAAAGGAGGAAAGGCACGGAGGTACCTGCCTGTCCAATCCAGAATCAGGACATCCACTGGAACTGTCCCCTTTACTGTGGCCCTGCAGCAATAAAGAGGTAAGTGGTGATTTTGGAGAGAAGCAGAAAGGTCTATTTCTGGGGTCCCCCACTTCCTGAATAGAGAATTCACCACTTGTTTATTCAATGACCATTTGTGATGGGCCTGATTTATCCTGCTCAAGGTATATGCCAAGGTGTTGTCCTCGCCTGGCAGATGAAGTGATTGTAGAGAGGCATTTAGAGAGTAAGCAAGGCTCCATATCTTCATCACCTCTGTACACAGAGGAGTGGACCTTGTCCCTCCTTGTTTATTGATGTAATACATTGTTGTTGTTGTATTGTCTGTTCTGACTTGTACCACCTTTCCCTGTATGAGATGAGAGAAACCCTGAAGGGCCAGATAAACAGCTCTCAGCTCCAGCAAGTTTATGCGCAGGAGTGAGTCTGCTCTCTCCAAAGTACCGTGGATGGTGTGATCCCCTAAGTGAGCACCCCAACCAAGCAGAAAAGCATCGGTTATGAGAACCAGGGAGGGAGGCTCCTGCAGAAATGGAACCTCTTCCCTTAAATTTTCCAGTTCCCTCCACCATTGGAGGGCCTGTAGTAATGTTGTGTGACTGGTACTGGCTTGGAGAGGGGGTCCCGCCTTTGGCACATGTGTGCTCTAAGCTGGAACTGAATATCTCTCATCTGAAACCTGGCACCTATGACTGTGCTTGTTGCTGCAGCCATGTGCCCTAACAGTTGAAGAAACTGTTTTGCTGGCTTTGGCCTGCCCAGGGCAAATGAGCCTGCCAGAAGCTGAATGCTTTCTGCCCTCTCCTGAGGGAGAAAAGCTCTTCCACTACTCTGTTCTATGAACTGCAGAACCTGCACAGGGGTCAGGACTGACTTTTTGGTACTGAGAAGGAATCCAAGGGAGAGCAGCATATCCTGGGTTACCTGAAGGTGGTCCGACACCTGTTGGTGGGATTTCCCTACAATTAGCCAATCGTCCAGATAAGGAAAAACTGACACCCAGTCTTTGGAGGTGTGCCACTACTACTGCTGTGCACTTGGTAAAGACCATTGGTGTAGAGATAAGGCCGAAGGGAAGTGTTGAGAACTGGTAGTGGCCTGAGGGGAGTCTGAATCTGAGATGCTTTCTGTGTGACTCCCTTATGGGAATATGGAAATATGCATCCTTTAGATCCAAGGAGGCTAGCCAGTCCCCTTTTTGCAGAGTTGGCAAAATCGTTGCCATTGTGACCATTTTGAACCTGGGCTTTACCAGGTACCTGTTTAGCAGTCCGAGGTCTAGTATAAGTCACTGCTCTCCATTCTTTTTTGTTGCTAGGAAATATCTGGAATAGAACCCTTGCCTCTTTGGTTGTGGGGGACAGGCTCCACTGCTTTTGCCAGAAGTAGGGCCTTTACCACCTGCTCCAGTAATTTTCTTTCTGAGAAGGGAGCTGGTGCAAAATGTTTTAACCTTGGAGGAGGAAGGAACTTGAAGCAAAGGGAGAGATTCTGACTCACTACTTCCAGAACCCACTCGTCTGTGGTTATTTTTAACCATTCCTGGAAATAGCGATTGAGTCTGCCCCTACAGGATGTGGAAAGGCAGCCTGAAGGGAAAAGTCAGGGGTTCTGTTTTGCTTGCTGCTGAGGCTGAAGAGATTGGGATCCTCTCAGAGAACCCCTTCCACCTCTAGCTCTGTAAAATCCAGTCTGCTGTGGTTGGTACTGCTGCTGGGAAACAGCCTGTACCTGAAAGAAAGGTCTCCTAAAACAGGACCTGTCCCTGCCTCCCCTAGAATAAGATGAAGTTGAAGTAGAGAGCCTGTCTCTGGTCGAGCTGCTCCTAAAAGTAGCTTTATATTCGTCTACTTTTTTCATATATGCCTCAGTCTGGGCATGAAAAAAAGCCCTTCTGCGCGAAAGTCCATTGTCTTACTTTGGGTGTCCTGGGTGAGGTTGGTAGCCCTCAGCCAGGCAAATCTTCTTAGAGCAATGGTACCAGCCACCCACCTTGCAGCTGTATCACTGGTGTCAGCTGCCATCTGAAATTGGTATTTGAAAGCCTCCAAGCCAAATTTTGCTGTGTGTAGCAGCTCTGACACTGTTAAAGAGGGGTTAGTCTCTGCATTGTCCACTACTGACTGCCAGACAGCTTTTTGATGAAGGGCTGCATAGGCCTGGTAGCTGGCTTAACGAATTTCCAGGGATGCCAAAAAGTATCCCTTTTTTGCCATGCTATCCACCTTTCTCAAATCCTTCTCGGGGGTGAGAGGATAAAAGAGTTTTGGTTTTCTCACAGGCAGCCTGATGTACAATTCCCTGGTGGTCTGGGTGACTAAAAAGAAACTCAGCATCAGATCCATCTAACTGATACTTCTTGTCACACTTTTTGTCTGTGGGTGTGGTTGTATTGGGAGCCTTTAGGATTTCTAAAACAACCTTCTTAAAGCATTTGTAGATAGGAAGAAGAAACATTTTTGAAGGTGTCAGCCCCATAAGCTCCATGAAATTGGGCCTCCTCCTCATCCTGGATCTCTTCAGCTGTTTGCAGATCCAGAGGGTCTCTAACATTTTCTTAACAAAAGAAAAACGGGAAGAGAAATCCTCTGAGGGTCTGGGAGGGGAGCCAAAATCCTATTCTGGTGACAATTCCCTCTTCATCTTGGTTATCCTCCTCATAGGCCACTGTAGCAGTAGGCAAAAGAGGGATAACAACAGTTGTTTTTTCAGCAGTAGTAATCACAGGTTGCTGAGGGGGTAATAAACCCTGCAGCACCTGCAGTAAGGCGAAAGCCTATGTCAACTCAGCAGGAGAAGGAGCATTAATAGGCACCTGAGGGACCCCTTGAGGCATTTCAGCCGGGCTGTCAGTGTGTTTAGTTTTCTTTAATTTTTTGGCAGGCACCGGGGAGTCAGCCAGTTGATTGCCTTTCTTGCCACAGCCATCACCGATATCAGGGGTGGATTTAGAGGCTCTGGAAAGAACTGCCACAGTCTTAGAGGGGGTGGACTGGTTAGAGCCCATGGACCCCTCCTCTAGCTTTCTTTTCAGCCTCTCCCTGAATTTTTCCACTGTTGTAACAGAGAAGAAAAAATTACTCACCATAGTAATGTTGTTTCTTCTAATGGAGTCTTGCTATATTCAGACATAATGCAGTTAGCCCAAGCACTTGAACTGCCCCAGAGAGGAAAGAGTTAACTCCACGCAGAAGCATGGAATGTTGAGCTTGAGCTCGGTTTTCAAACCTCTGTCTGTGGTACTTCCCAGTGTAACCATCAGATTCTTATGAGCAACTAACTAACTAGGCACTAAAATATAGAAATTGTTTGAAACATACAGCCAAAAGGCAAAAAATAGTTTTGGGGTCCAAAAAGACTCAAGTTGAGAACCCAAGAAGAAACAAGGTAGTGACAATTTAGGCTATGAACATAAGAATAATAAACGTAACAGCTACCCCACCAAAAGGGAGAGTACAAGGTACACCCCTGAGGTGCAACACTGTACCTGCCAGCCCACTTCCCAAAAATAGGTTCTGAGAGGGGAGGTGGGGGGGGGAAGTCTGAATACAGCAAGACTCCATTAGAAGAAACAACATTACTATGGTGAGTAATTTTTTCTTCAAACAACATGAAGTCTTGCTGCATTCAGACATAATGCAGACTACCAAGCAGTTCCTTATGGAGGAGGGAATGCAGAACTCACTTTGGGAACAGGCTCTGCAGTACTGCTGTGCCAAACCTAGCATCACTCCTAGCCTGGATGTCCAGGGAGTAATGCTTGGTGAATGTATGTACTGTTTTCCAGGTGGCTGCTTTACAGATCTCTAACAAGGGAATATCTCTGGCCGCAGCTAGAGAGTCAGCTGTACCCCTAGTGGAGTGAGCCCTCAGGCCTGAAGGGGGTGTTCTACCCAATTTGTCAGAGTAGAATTGTATACAAGAAACAATCCACTTGGCAATAGTGGCAGGCTTACCTTTCCCCACTTCACCATAAGTGAGAAACAATTGAAGAGAGTCATTTCTGTGTGCCTTAGTATGCTCTATGTAGTAGCTAAGAGCCCTTTTAACATCCAAACTGTGTAATCTTCTTTACCCTGAAGAAAAATGGTCAGTGAAAAACACAGGGAGCGATATGGACTGGTTTAGGTGGAAATCCGATACCACTTTAGGTAAGAACTTCCTATTAGTTCTTAGGACCACTTTATCCCTATGGAAGGATATGAAGTCAGGTTCAACTGACAGGGCCTGTAATTCACTAATCTGCCTGGCAGAAGTAATAGCTACCAGAAACACAGTTTTCCAGGTCAAGTACTTCAATTCAGCTGAAGCCACAGGCTCAAAGGGTGGCTGCATCAGCTGAGCAATACAGACATTAATATCCCAAGGCAGAGTAGGCTCCCTAAAGGGGAGGGTTAATGTGGAGCAGACCTTTGAAAAAATTTCTGAAAACAGGATGAGATGCCAGGGAAGAGCCCTTCCCTGTTGAGAGGAATGCAGAGACAGCTGCTAGATGAGCCTTCAGAGTGGCAGGCCTAAGGCCTAGACCATTCAGATGAACTAGATAGTCTAAGGTTGTGGAAATGTCTGCAGAATCAGGCAGGAGGCCTTTCTGAGAGCACCAAATACTGAACCTCTTCCATTTGGAATTGTAAGTTTTTCTAGTGGAAGTTTTCCTGGAGACCTTTAGAATATCCAGAGCTCCCTGGGAGAGATGAAGTGCTGCATATTCTAACTCTTCGACAGCTAGGCCTTGAGGTTGAGGGACTAGAGATTGGGGAACCAGATCCGCCCCTGGGAGGAGGAGAGAAGACTGTATCTCGTGGGAAGACACAGTGGACTTGACACAGTCAAGGACAACAGAAGAGGATACCAGGGCTGTCTGGCCCAGTCTGGAGCCACCAAAATCACTGTGCAGGGTTGAGTTCTTATCTTGATCAGAACTCTGAACAGGAGAGGGAAAGGAGGGAAGGCATAGAGAAACCTGCCCTTGCAGTCCAGGAATCAGGGCATCCCGGGGAACCGTCCCCAGGACTGGAGGTCTGCAACAAAACAGAGAAGTTGAGGATTGTCTGGTGCTGCAAATAAGATCTATCTCTGGGATGCCCCACTTGGAGAAAATGATCCTCAGAATATGAGGATTCAGGGACCATTTGTGATGTCCCTGTGAAATCCTGCTCAGGGCATCTGCTAACACATTGTCTTTCCCTGGAAGATGAACCGCTACCAGGGAAGTCTGAAGGGAAGAGGCCAGAGACCAAATCTTCATGGCCTCTGTGCACAAGGCTGTGGACCGAGTGCCTCCTTGCTTGCTGATGTGCCACATTGTGGTAGTGTTGTCCATCCTGATCAGGACCACCTTGCCCTTGACTGAATCTGAGAAGTCTGAAGGGCTAGGAAAACTGCCCTGAGTTCCAGGAGATTGATATGAAGAAGAGACTCCTGCGGGGACCAAATTCCCAGAGCTGTTAGGGCTCCCAGGTGGGCTCCCCAGCCTAGGAGAGAAGCATCCGTAGTCAGTACTACTGATGGAACTTGAGGGAGAAATGGAACCCCTTGTCTGAGGTTGTCCTGGTCCAGCCACCACTGGAGAGCTTGTACCAGAGTTCAGGTCACTGGAATCAGTTTGGAGAGTGTCTCTTCTCTGTGATCAAAAGGACCTTAGATGGAACTGAATGTCCCGCATCTGAAATCTGGCTCCCTGAATCACTGCAGTGGAGGCTGCCATGTGGCTCAAGAGTTGGAGGAACTGTCTCGCTGGAAGAGAAACCTGAGGCCGAAAGGAGGAAGCGAGGTCTACTAAGGCCTTCACCCTTGCCAGAGGAAGGAAGGCTTTTGTTTGGACAGTATCCAGTTCCACCCCTATGAAGGTGAGTACTGGTTTGAGGACTGATTTTGGCAGATTTAGAAGAAACCCCAGAGAACTGAGCAAGTCCTGGGTGGTTTGCAGAGCTGCCCTGACCTGATCTGACGACTGCCCTACCAGCAGCCAGTTGTCCAGATATGGAAAAATGGTGATACCCTGTCTTCTGAAATAAGCCACCACTACTGCAAGGCACTTTGTGAACACCCTTGGAGCTAATGTTAGGCCAAAAGGCATGGCCTTGAACTGATAGTGGCCTGAAGGCAATTCAAACCTGATGTATTTTCTGTGGGAGCACCTTATAGGGATATGGAAGTAGGCATCCTTGAGGTCCAGTGATGCTAGTCAATCTCCTGGCCTTAAAGAGGGAAGGATTATTCCCAGAGTTACCATTTTGAATTTGGGTTTTGATATGTGTTTGTTCAAGTACCTTAGTTCCAGGATGGGTCGCCACTCCCCTATTTTCCTTGGGGTAAGGAAGTACCTGGAGTACAGGCCTTTTCCCTTGTGTTGAGTAGAAACCTTCTCTACGGCTCTGAGAGCTAGGAGAGAGGAAACCTCTGCCTCCAAGGCAAGGGTTTCTGAGATTGATGCAGGTGGAAAAGACTTGGCCCTCCTTTTTAGGTACCTTTTGAAACTGAGGGCCAGTCCTTGGCTTACTACTTCCAGGACCCACTTTTCTGAGGTAACAGACTTCCAGGCCTGAAAGTAGTAAGCCAGCCTGCCTCATACTGGAATTGGGGAGTCTACCTGGGCTGACACCTCTGGGTGTCTGCTTGGCAGGAGCCTTAGACTGGGAGGAGGAAGCAGTCTAGCTCATCCCCCTCCTGCCCCTCCCTCGGAAAAAAACCCTTTGTGAGTCAGAAGAGGAGGCCTGAGCTTGGTAAAAATGCCTGTGAAAAGGCCTACCCCTGCCCCTGGACTGCTGCTTTTGAGGAGTGGCTTGCCTTTCCTTGGCCTGTGCACTCCTGTAAGTTGTCCTGTATTCATCTATTTTCTTCATGTAAGCCTCTGTCTGCTCCCCAAACAAAGAGTTACCAACTACAGGAAAATCCATAGCCTTAGACTGGGTGTCCTGTGATAGGCTAGTACATCTGAGCCAAGCATGCCTCCTGAGAGACACAGATGTAGCCATGACTCTGGATGCCACATTGCTGGAGTCCACAGCAGCGTGAAATTGTACTTTGGATGCCTCAATTCCATCTGCAGCCACCTCCTCCAGCTCTTTGGCTAGCTGGGAGCTGGGGGGAGGCCTGTTGAGCAAGTTTCAGAACCGTATCCCACCTGGACTTCTGGTACCTGGCTGTATAGGCCAACTCCTTATCTTGGGGGACGTTAACCTAAACTGGGATGGGGAAAACGTCAAGCAGTTTGAGGCCCTGCTTGCCACCAAATCCCTAACACAACTTGTAAGGGAGCCCACCCGTCGCAAGGCAAACGGCACTTCCTGCTCCCTCTTGGACTGGATTATGTCAAACCGTCCCGAGAGGATCTCCTCAGTAGGGACCCTACCCGCGCCATATCTGACCACTCTCCGGTTCTTTGTATATGGAATATCCCTCCCTAAGGTTCCCCACAAAATCATCCAGGTTCCAAACTTTGCCAGATTAAACCCGGACCTGTTCTTGGAGGAACTCAGGCTTACGGACTGGACAGTAGTCCACAGAGCACTGGATCCCTCCTCCACCGTCGCCGCGTTCCACAACATCTTCGTGGATCTACAAGATAGGCATGTCCCTATCACTAGGTGTAGGGTCCGTGGGACAGCCACCCAGTGGCTACATGGGGGTCTCCTCTCCCTCATGTGAGCGAGAGACAAATGCTGGCATCAGTTAAAACGCTCACACGACACTGCCCTGTTACAGCAATACAGAAAACTCAGAAATGAGTGCAAGAAAATGATCAGGGGGGCCAAAAGCGACTTCTGCAAGGCCGCCCTTCTCAGCTCTGCTAAAGACCCCAGACGGTTCTGGAGAACCATCCAATCACTGGTCGGCGGTCGCTCCTACTCCGTGGTCACTGACATGCTCATCGAAGGAGTCTCCTGCAACAATCCTCACGTGATTGCTAATGCACTAAACTCTCATTTCACTGACCTCCCTTCTGTTCTCCCGCTCGGGTCCACAGCCCGGAACTCAAACTGCTCAGCCTCCACGTCCCAGCGGAAGTCTGGTCTGCCCCTCCATTTACCTAAGGGGCGGTGTCAGTGCAGGTGCTGGTCTCTCCTTCTTGGTCTCTTCCAGAATGCAAGCCCTGGCCCTGATGACCTGGAGCCAAGCTCCTCAAACTAGATGCCCCCTTATATCCTCCCGGTGGCCCACATTTTCAACCCATCTCACCCAGGGTCTGATCCCTGATATCTGGAAGGTTGCCAAGGTCGTCCCTGTCCCTAAGCAGGGCGACCCCAAAATCCTGGACAACTACCGTCCCATAGCTATCCTCTCTGCTGTCAGCAAGCTCCTGGAAAAGGTGGTCGCCAAACAAATCTCGGAGTATATCCACTCCCATGGTCTGCTGACCCCGGCTCAACACGGCTTTCTTAAAGGGCACAGCACTACCACGGCTCTCATCTCCGTCTCTTCCAGCATCAGAGCTGCTATGGATCAGGGAAAACTCTCAGGTGCGGTATCTATTGACTTATCCAAGGCCTTCGACCTCGTTGACCACGACCTGCTTGCCTTGCAGATGAGGTCCTTGGTTTGTCCCCCTCTGCCCTAAACTGGGTCTCTGACTACCTATATGGCAGAAAACAACTAACTAAATTCAATAAAGTCCTCTCTGCCCCCCGGCCTATTACCTCTGGTGTCCCTCAGGGCTCTGTGCTGGGTCCCCTACTCTTTTCCCTGTTCATCAACAATCTCCCCGATGTGGTCTCCAGCTGCCGTGTCACGATGTATGCGGATGACCTGGTTCTCCTGGCCCACTCCTGTGATACAGCCACACTAAACCGTCACTTATCAGAAGACCTCTGGAACATCCAGGCATGGCTCTCCAACCATAAATTGGTCCTCAATCAAAACAAAACCCAGGCCATGCTCTTCGGTTCCTCTGCCAAAATTCGGGCCTCTTCAACTCCCCTACATATCAACTATGAAGATGGCTCCCCTCTCCCTACCGTGACCTCTCTCAAATATCTTGGAGTGACGCTTGATCCCCAACTGGACCTGGGTAGTCATATCCATAATGCCTGCAGTTGGGGTAAACCGTAAAGCTGGGGATGGCCTAGGGGCTGGTACAACCTCACTCCAGCGGCTCAGTATAGCTCTTGCCAGGGGTACTACTTCCCTCCCTCAGCTACGCCTCCCTCATATTTGCTCATACTTCTAAGACCCTCCTAAGCAAGTGGAGCACAACGTACAACAACATCTGTCGGTTTGCCCTGGCCGGCCCCCGCCTCACCCATCACTGTGAGCTCTACGAGAAGCTTGGCTGGCTATCCCCGCTCAATCACCTTAACTTTAGCATCGGGTGCCTCACGAGTAAAGTACTCAGCTTTGGCACCCCTCCGGAACTGGCCCGGTTTCTCGCCCCTGCTGACCTCTCCCCCTACCTGCTGAGATCCCAAAGGCCCTGGCCTACTAAATGTACCTACCACCGCACCATCATGGGGACGAGGTTTGCTGTCCATGGTCCCAGGCTTTGGAACTCCCTTCCTGAAAGAGTCCGTACTGCCCCTCTCACAAGCTTTTCGGACCTCCTGTAGGGAACATCTTAGCTGGCCTCTCGCTGTGAATGCCCTAAGCCTCCTTAGCCACCCGGTGCCCACTGGTGCCGGCTTCTTCTCTCTTGCTCTAGCGTCACCACTCTTGCGCTATGACCTCGTCCAAATCCCCCCATCTTTGCTGACCGACTCTATGATGTTCCTATGCTCATAAATCCTTACTAGCCTTGTTGGTCATTGTATTTATTTCTAATTTATACCTTGCCCCCAGCATTGTATCTGGGTGTACTTTCCATGAAAATGTAATAACTGTAAGAATTGTCTTTTCTCCTGCTACTGTATTTAAATGTATTCGTCAGACCCAATTACTGTATCGATGTACCTGTTGTACCCTTTTGTACTCTCCTGGGTCGTTCCTGAAAATAGGCATAAAACTTGTCTAGTGTACTTACCCGGTAAACAAAAACTAAATAAATAAGTAAATATAATTTGCCTGCCTGAGTCCCAAAGATGATGCCAAGTACAGTTTTTTGGTCATGGCATCAACTTTCCTGGAGTCCTTGTCTGGGGGGTGTGAAGTCAAAGGAATGTTTACCCTGTCACAGGCTGCAGCCTACACTACCCCAACATGGCTGCAATGTGAATAAAGGCACTCCGTAGCTGAGCCTGATAACATATACCTCCTGTCCATTCTTTTATCTACAGGAGGTAAGCAGTTAGGAGTCTGTAGAATCTTTTGTGTCCATTTCCCCAAGGACTTATGAAGGGGAATAGACAACCTTTTGGACTCTGGGATGTCCCTCATCTCCACAAAATAAGGCTCTTCTTCCTCTTCAGCAGCTTCAACCATAGGGAGATGGAGGGTTTGGGCCACCTTCTTTTAAAACAAGAAGTGTGAAGGGGACTCAGAGAGCCTGGGAGAAGAGATATCAGAGGGCCTGTCTGGGGAGATGTCTGGTTCAATGGGCACATCCAGACCCCCCTGGTCGTCATCGTCATCATGATAATCTTCGTCTCCCTCCCACTCCTCATAGAAAGCATCCGTATCGTAATCTGAAGGAGCCGGTTCCGACCGAACTGACCACCTAACCGGTGGTACCGGTTCTGACGGAACCGGGCGAAATGACTGGACAATACTAATCGCTTTGGCTATCTCATCACGGTTGGAGTATGCGGTACTGGATCCGAACTGGGAGACTTTTTGTTTCTTTTGACGGAACCCACCTCACAGTTGGCTCTCCTTTGTCCGAGACCTATCGCCCAGGTAAGTTAGTAGGCTCTCAGGTTCGGGCTGCAACCGAACTGGCTGGCCATCTGGATCCACGGACTTCTTGGCCTCCCTTTCCCTCAACCTACTCAGTCTTTATTCTAGAGTGGTTTTGGGAAAGTTTTTGCAAATTTGGCAGTCTAACTGGAAGTGATCAAACCCCACACAATAAACACAGATGAGTTGGGGGTCGGCCTTGGCATTCAGTACAGTGTTGAAACCCAGTGGGACTGGTTTTCTTTTTGGGTTTCTCAGACATGACCAACCTACCAAAATTACCCTATAGAAGCTTTCAAGTCAGGTAATACCAACCAGTCGGTTACAACCATGTCACGGGTTTGGAAAAGAACCGAGAAAAAGCCCGGTTCTTTTGAAACTGATCAGTACCAGAACACCACACTAATCCCAGAAAGATATTATTTAATATTAGAGAATTCACAAGGTCAGTTCCTAACCGGACAGACCGAAAAGAAACCGAAGAGACAAACGATTTCCACAGTTAAATAAAATAAAAGCACAGTCACTACCTATCTACAACACTACTTGTACCATAGACAGAGGCTGGAAATCCAAAAAAACAATAAAGAAATGGTTTTTAAACCGAATGCTTTACTATACCGAACCGAGCAGAGGAAATCTCCGGAGCGACTTCACTGTTAGGCGGAGTAAAGAATCTGACGGTTACACTGGGAAGTACCACAGACAGAGGTTTGAAAACCAAGCTCGAGCTCAACGTTCCATGCTTCTGCATGGAGTTAACTCTTTCCTCTCCGGGGCATTTCAAGTGCTGGGACTAACTGCATCATGTCTGAATACAGCAAGACTTCATGTTGTTTGAAAGACTTACAAATATCAAAGGGTTCAGTGAAGTGCTGTTGCCCTAGGCAGATCAAGCAAAGATCATGCTTGCCTTGAGAAACACCTCTGCACATTTCAAGCAATTCTTGAAGCCAGGGGATTCTGTTATCTTTTTATGCTTGTCTGACATTATAGAAAACAGGAACCAGTAACCAACCAAAAAATAGAATAAATTTAAATATTTGCAGTCAGTCTCTATAGAATAATGGTTGGTCCAGGAACCGATAAAGTGAAAAAAAATATCGGTTCCAATCGGATCCGGAAGTGAGAAACCACTGAGGAAAACCAATAAACCTCGGTTCAGAAGTGGTTAAAATTAAATATAATTAAATAATAAAATAACCAGAACCCTCTAAAAAGGTTCTGATTAAATAAAAAAAGGTTGGCTGCCCCTCGGTTCAAAAGGAACTGCGAGGAACCGATAAACAAGTTTAAATTTAAAACTAATGAGGTATAAAACACTGGGCAGTAATGAAAAATAAAACAAATACTTAAGTTTGTTTGCTCTATGTACTACAGGAATCTGTCTTGATCGAGAGAGATCTCCAGGGCATCTGAACTTTGCAGCAGAGAGAAGAAATCTGAGACAAAATGTAGGCAGTTGACACTGGGCAGTTTGAAAATAGATGCACCAGCTGAACATTCCATGATTAGCATAGCATTCTATTCTCTCTGGGGCCTTTAAAAAACTGCTTGAACACAGAGTGGGAAAAACAGATTTTCCCTTACCCACAGAGAGGTAGGCTGAAATGGCAGCCAGGTATAACTTCAGAGAAGAAGGCTTCAAGCCAGAGGTTTGCAGGTGCACTAGGTAATCCAGCAACTGAGAGTCTGAGGCTGCTAGAAGATTCACCTTTGTTCCCTTGCACCACAGGGGAAAACCTTTTCCACGTGGCAGCACAGGTCTTCTTGGTATTAGGTATTAGGTATTTTGGACATTCTCAGGATCTTCAGGATCTGTTCAGAGTAGTGAGAAGTTAGGAACTCTAACTCCTCAAAAGCCAAGCTTTGAGGTGCAGAGACAGTACATCTGGATAATTCACCCCTGTCTGAGGTAGAGTTAGCAGACAGTGAGTTGGAGGAAGGCGAGTAGGCCTGCTGTTGGAGAGCAGGAGAGAGTACCAGGCTTGCCTGAGCCAATCCGGTGCTACCAGAATCATTGAGGCAGGCTGTTGTCTGAGTTTCAGCAACACCTCGAATATCAGAGGGAATGGAAGGAAGGCATAGAGGAATCTTCCTGACCAGTCCAGGATCAGGGCATCCAGAGGTAGTTACCCCTCTACTGGAGGCCTGCAACAGTACTGAGGAAGCTGAAAATTGAGGGGGGATGCAAACAGATCCACTTCTGTTGTACCCCACCTCCTCAAGACTGTGGCTAGTACTTGCTCATTCAGAGTCCACTCGCTGTGGCCCTGACTGATGCAGCTGAGAGCATCTGCCAGGGTGTTACCCTTGCCATGGAGATGAATGGTCAAAAGGCTAACTCCCAGGGAATAAGCAAGAGACCAAATCTTTAGAGCCTCTGAACAGAGTATCCCTGATTTGGTGCCACCCTGTTTGTTTATGTAAAACACTGTGTAACCCCCTTGTTACCCCGGGTTACTAGAATCCCAGTAAGACTTAGTGGTAGGAAGGGAAGGCAGCTTGTGAAACTCCAGTTAAATGGGTTTCACACTGTCTCACTCTGTTCTCAGTCTCAGCAAAGAATGAGGGATGACATCACCAATAGAACTATTGCAGCTGCATGAGCCACATTGGAATCTGCAGCAAGGGAGTTGGTATAGAACGTTGGGAAGTTTTAAACAGAGTCAGTCAGTTCACGGTGGGGTTGGTGTTGGGAGCTTGCTGAGAAAGCAGCTCAGCAGCTCACTGAAGGCTCTATGAGCCTCAGCCCTGACAGAGGGCTACTTTTAAGTAAAAGCGTGTGTGTCTCCACCTTAAAGAGAGATACAGAAGATAACTGAAGTGGTGGAGACTGCTGTTTTCGGGTCTCAGTGCCCCCTCCCTTCGGGAATGGGGGGCAGGAAAGGGTTCCCCTGCAGATTCCTGGGGCAACCCCCTAGTTCTGCTTGTAAAGGAAAAGCTGCTTATGTGTTCAAGAGTTTATTTGGGAGAACAAGAAGATTTGTGAGTCGCCTGTGGGGCACCTGCAACGTGAGGGTGAGTGTCTGCTCTTGCTAAAGGGCCTATGTTTTTCACCCTGGGACTTGTGTGACAATGTGGGGACTGAACTACTAAAATAGTAGAAGCCTAGAGTAATGGGCTAAGCAAATTAAAAGTAGGTTCAAGTCCAGAGCTTGTTGGGATGCAAATGATAAGTAGAGGAGATGTGACAGATGTCTACCCAGAATCTACATTTGAAAGTTTTCAGTAAAGGAATTGTTCAGTTTCCAGTGAAATGGCCGGGTATGGGCTGTGGGAGCTGGAGGTGGGTGGCCCCCCATCTTTAGTGACCAGGTCCACCTCTACGGATTTCTTCTGTGGATTTCAACTTTACCTCAGGCACTTGGCCGGTGATGAGGGAAGTACCCAGACATGGGATTGTAAGGAAAATTCTCTCTAGGAGTCGAAGGCTCTAGTGTGATTTGGGGAGCCAGAACAGGATAATTGGTTCATTCCTCAAATGGACCATGGATCAAGTGGCCGGCGGGGGAGCCGGACCAGTGGGGAAAACCCAAGTAGTGTACAAGTCGGGCTGTGTACCCAAAGCTGCGTGCAAGTTGGGGCTGTGTGCCTGGTGGGTTTAGAGCCTGAGGGTTGGAAACAGTGATAAAGTGTTCTGTTGTCGCTAACCTGCATTACCAGGAATGTAGCCCCATGGGGGTCTGTCTATGCTTTGTTTGTTCAGCTTGGATGTGAATAAAAACCACTCTGGAGAATCCCATTCCTGGTTCTGGACATTACAGTTATTGTTCCTGTGTTTGGATTTACTTGGGTGCCCCTGTGCAGAGTAGCCAAACCTAGGTCCCCAGTGCCGAGTAACCTCATCCTCCCTGAACCCAGTCCCCACCAGGTACTGCTGTCAGCTTCAACAGCATGCCACCTGTCATTTTGCTAAAAAGGCAGGGGTGAGGAGTTACAATTGCAATAGTGTTGTCTGTCCTTATTTGTACAGTCTGTCCTTTTATGAGAGGAGCGAAGGCCTTGATTGCTAGGAAATCGCTCTGAGCTCCATGAAGTTAATGTGTGACAGACTTTTGGGTAGCCCAGGTACCACTTACTGAGGCACTGTCCAAATGAGCTCCCCAGCCTAGCAGGGAGGCATCTGTGGTAATCATTTTTGTGGGAAGAGAGCCCTGAAAGGGAACCCCCAGACAGGTTTGCTGGGCTTTTCCACCAAAGCAGAGCCTGCTGAAACTGATCCGAGACTAGTATCAGCTTTGACAAGGCATTGTTCCTTTGACACCACCGAGCACTCAGGTAAAATTGCATGTAACCCCCCCGCAAATGGGGGTTCCCAAAAGTCTTCCAGGAGCTTGCCTGAATGCTCCAAGTCTGGGCGGTGTTCGGTGTCTGAGCTGTTTAAATGTGATTCCAAGTGAGTGCTATTTGAGCCTCCACGTACTGTCTCTTTAAGAGCTCTCTGCTTGCAGACTGTGTATTTAATGCTCGAATCTCACCCGAGCTGCTGCCAATTTGCTCCGTTTCTGCCATAGCAACATGTGCAGAGGGAGCCTTGTTGAAAGATATAACTGTTTGCCAGAAATCATTTAGAGTGACTGAGAAAATGTAGTTTGTCTAACCTGTCTTTATTTTAGCATGAACTGTTTCAGTGTAGCTCTTTCATTTTTGTCCTGATCTGCTGTGCTGGGCCAATTGGGTTAAGGGAGCCCTAAAATGAAGCCTGTGGATGAATCAGAACTTGGACTCTTAATTTTGAGCCAGCCACAAGGGGATTATATGGGCAGTGACTCTGGGAAATGTAGTTTTGACCTTGGCGCCTTTTTTCCACCAACAGAGGGAGTCTTATTGTGAGTGACAGCCGAACCAACCAACAGAATGGTGTGGAGCTAAAGGAAATGCCCTGTTCTGTGACTGGAAAGCTCAGATCACTTATGACAGTGAAGAGAGAAGGAGCTCTGTGCTTCTGCGGTGTATAGTTTCGCACAGTAAGCAAGTGTTAGGCCCTGAGGTTCGGCCTGCAGCCACTGCAAGTGCCAGTTCAGACTGAATCCGATTGTGAGGAGAAAGAAGGATGTCTGAAGAGTGGAAACCAGGCTCACCCTGTAAAAGACTGGAGAAACTGCTGAATCACACTCGGCCTGTCAGGAACTGAAGCTGCTGTGTGTGGTCCCGGGGTATTTTGCAGTAACTGCGATCGGGATTGAGGAGCAGCCTGCCTGGTATAGTACTTTCCTTTTACATATGAATGTGCGTAGTGCTTGTGGGGAATCGCTATTCTAATCCCCTGTGCTATGTGCTGAAGCTGGAAGCAAACCCCAGCTTAGCTTGGACTAAATATGTTTGCTATCAACTGCAGTGGGGTCCAGTCACAAGGACCTTGTCTCCATGCCCTGTTGTTCTGGCAATCCAGAAGAACATCTACCACCGGTCCTCAGCTTGGGTATTGTGAGTACAAATCAGGGTATTCCCCTGCTGTCTGTTTTCAATCACAAGTGTGACATCTAATTCTTATTGTTTCCCTGCTTCATGGACTGAGCCATCCGGCCCCGCATTACAATTGGGTGTTGTGCATATATTTTCTTCTACAGGGCCCCATCCATCTGCACCTGCCAGCCAACCCTGGGCAACGGACCTGGCTAGCCCCCCAAACCTGGGTACCCAGAGTGTGACTTTTCAGACCCTGTATGTGTGCACGGTACTGTGATTTAATGCCACCAATTAACCTGACTTCCCCCTCCCGTGTTACTGCCCCCTAAATAAATCAGATTTGTTGTCGTTATACTATATACTGTCTGTGGTGTTGGTACTTATGGAAACAGTATTGTGTTTTGCTGTGTATGTTGTTTAACCTTATTTTAGAGAGGGTCCTCAGAGACGTGCTGCAGAATCAGTCTTGAGGGTAAGTGGTATCTATATGAGTGAACAGTGTGTATATGTGGGGTATTGTAGCTGTAACTCCGGGGTACTGTGTGAGCCACTAGAGGGAATAAAAGGGTGTCTCAGTGTCCCAGAGGGCTGTGACCAAGCTAGTCTGACCACTACAAACCCTGACCTCTGGGTGGAGGCACCCGTCATAGGACCTAGGCCCCCCAACCTGCCTATCAGTAGTCAAACAGGCAGGGGTAGTAGCCCTTGGGAAAGTGCCACCTAGGGGTTACATGCAGTTCTCACATTCTGTACCTGACATCTGGGACCACTGCTGTTATTGATGCCATGTGTCCCAGGAATCTGAGAAAATCTCTGGCTGGTCTTGGCTGACCCAGGACGAAAGAATCCGTCACTAACAAGAAGTTTTGAATTCTCTATGGAGGGAGGAAGGCAGACCCTTTCAATGTGTTCAGCTGGGCTCCTATGAAGGTAAGAATCTAAGAGGGCTCTAGATGGGATTTCTTTAGATTTACCAGGAATCCTAGTGACTGCAAAGTCTGCTGTGTGAGGGGAAGGGACTCCTGCACTTGCTGAGGAGACTTTGCCACCACTAGCCAGTTGTCCAAGTAAGGGTAGACAGAAAGCCCTTGCCTTCTGAGGTATGCTGCTATCACTGCAAGACACTTGGTGAAAACCCTTGGGGCCAAGGACAGGCCGAAGGGCATCGCAGCAAACTGATAGTGACCCGAAGGAAGCTTGAATCTGAGAAACTTTCTGTGAGACTTCCTTATGGGTATGTGGAAGTAAGCGTCCTTTAGGTCCAGGGAAGCAGCCAGTCTCCCTGCTGTAAGGACTGAATAACCACTGAGAGAGTGATCATTCTGAATTTTGGTTTTAGCAGATGTTTGCTTAGATACTGTATCTGAGATCCAAAATAAGGTCACCACTCTCCAGTTTTCCTTTGTGTCAGAAAGTACCTGGAGTAGAGGCCTTTGCCCCTTTCGTGGGCAGGGACACTCTCCACTGCTCATAATGCAAGGAGGTTTTTTTTACCTCTAACTCCAACAGAAGCACCTGTGTTGGGGTTAGGGGCTTTGATACCTGGGTATGCATGAGGTCTGGCATCTGCTTAAACTGTAGTGGCAAACCCTTTTCCACTATCTCCAGGACCCACTTGTCTGAGGTAATAAGGATCCAGGCTTGAAGACAGTGGGAGAGTCTGCCCCCTACTGGCAGAGGGGAGGTGACCTGGACACACACATCAGGGCTTAGGCTGGGAGGCTGCTGGCTGGGCAGAGGTGGCACTTCTTTGGCCCCTTCTGCCCCTTCCTCTGTAAAATCCTCTGCACTGAGAGCAGTCAGGCTGAGGATAGGGAGCATAAGGTCTGGGATAGTGACATCTGTCCCCGTTTCCCCTAGAGTGGGATTTTTGTGGGGCAGCAGGTTTAGGTTTAGAGGAATGACTTTGCCAAAAGCCTTGTACACAACCTTTTTCATACAGTCTGTTGTCCTGGAATCAAAAAAACAGGTTGCTCACCTGTAACAGTAGTTCTAGGAGTGGTATACGTTGTTCATCCACGCTTCCTGGCAGGTACCTTGCTGCTTTAAGATATGCTGGGAAGTCTTCAAGTTGGCTCCTCCCACCCACCCGGGTCTTCTAACCCTCGGCTCCACCCCATGACGCCAGATCTTGGCCCGCTGGAAGCCAGGTTTGTGCGTCGAGGTTGGGGAGGTCAGGTGGGTCAGTGTGGATGAACAACATATACCACTCCTAGAACCACTGTTACACTCAGTAACCTGTTTTTCTAGGATTGTGGATATGTTGTTCTATCCACACTTCTTGGCAGACTCCTAGCAGTTTTCCAGGAGAAAGGAGGCAAGGTGCACACCCCCTACTTAGGAAAGAGGGACTGAAGAAGTGAGGCTCCAAAACCAGCATCCCGGCGTGACTCGAGGTCGATGTGGTAATGGGAAATGAAGGTGTGTGCTGACTTCCAGGTAGCAGCCCTGCAGATTTCCTGGATAGGGACATCCCTAGAAGTAGCTACAGATGCGGCGGTACGGTGGGTGGAATGAGCCTTAAGCCCTACGGGAGGCTCCCTACCCGCCAAACTATAGCAGAGGTCAATGCAAGATGTAATCCATCGAGCTATTGTCTGCTTGGCTGCAGGTCTGCCAGGTGACAAAAAGCTGGCGAACCTCTCCCTGAACTTCCACTGTTCGCTCTTTGTAGTAGGAGAGTGTTCATCTCAGGTCCAAAGAATGGAGCCTGTACTCCACCTCTGAGGTGTGACTGGGGTAGAACCCCAGCAGAGTAATCATCTGGCTAAGGTGAAACTCCGACACCACCTTCGGAAGGAATTTCAGGTGGGGGCGCAGGACAGCCTTGTCCCTGTGGAAGACCAGGTAAGGAGACTCGATAGAGAGCACCTGTAACTCCCCAGTCCTTCTGGCTGACATGATAGCCACCAAGAAGGTGGTCTTTCACGACAAATGTGAGATGTCACTTTTGTGCATCAGTTCGAATGGCTTGCCCGTGAGCTTTGCCAAAACCAGCAGTAGATCCCACGAAGGTGGAGGTTCATACATCGGTAAGGATATGTAATCTACACCTTTGAAGAAGCACCAGACCACTTTCTCCTGCACCACCGACTGCTGACCGACTTGTGCCCAGTAAGAAGAGAGGGCTGCCAGGTGCACCTTTAGGGTCATCGACTGAAGTTCTTGCTGGGAGAGAGACCAAAGATAGTCCAAAATGCTAGCCACTGGACAGGATGATGGGTCCAACCATTTTCCCCCGACACCAGATGGAGAATCTCTTCCATTTAAAGCCATAGCATTTTCTGGTCGATTCCTTATGGGAAGCCTCAACGGAGAGACCCAAGGCCTGGAGCTCAAGCCACTCAGGAACCAGGCCGTCAGGTGCAGGGATTGAAGATCCGGGTGGAGTACCTTCCCCTGATTGGTGGAGGCAGGTCTGGGCATGTTGGAAGCCATCTCAGGAGCCTACAGCTGAGGCAGAAGAGATCTGGATACCAGAACTGGCATGGCCAGTCTGGGGCTACCAGGATCACCCAAGCCCTTTCCCTCCTGACCTTGATGAGCATCGAGGGAAGGCGTAGAAGAGGTCTGGGGTCCATGGCCTCGAGAAGGCATCCCCCTGCAGTGAACCCTGCTGAGGGGGGTGGGCATGATACAGCCTCAGCTTCGTGCTTTCCCTAGAGGTAAACAGGTCCACCTGAGGGGTGCCCTGGTGGGAGAACAAATCTTGTACTGCCTCTTGGTGGAGAGACCACTCGTGAGATGCCCCGCCCATCCAGCTGAGTGCATCAGCCAGCTGATTCGAGGCTCCTGCCACATGAATGGCTAGGAGATCTGCCTCCAGGCTGAGCACAATGGACCAAATGCGAAGAGCTTCCTTGCAGAGGGACAAGGAGCGTGTCCCGCCCTGCCTGTTGAGAGAGTACATGGTCGTGGTGTTGTCCGTCTGGATCTGGACCACTTAACCTCGAACAAATGGAGTGAATGCGGTTAGGGATAGGCGAACTGCTCAAAGCTCCAGCAGGTTGATGTGGTATCAGGACTCCTGGGGGGGACCACAGCCTGTGGGCTCTGTGCTCCCCCAGATGGGCACCCAAACCCATCAGAGAGGAGTTGGTCGTCAGGATGACTGTCAGCTTGGGGCAGACAAATGGGATCCCTTCCTGCTGGTGGGATGGGAACAGCCACCACTGGAGGCCATCCCATGTTCTCTGGGTCACAGAGCAGCTGGTCAAGATGACCTGAGCGCTGAGACCACTGGCTGGCCAGTTCCCACTGGAGGGAACACATATGCCAGTGGGCCCATCGGACCACACTGGTGGAGGCCGCCATGTAGCCCAGAAGATACAGGAAGACCCAGGCAGGGCGCAATTGCCCAACCAGAAATGACTGGGCAAAGGAGGAGAGAACTTCCGCCCTGTCCGCCGGGAGTCTAGCTCTGCCCCGATGAACTGAATCACCTGCGAAGGCACGAGTTCCGACTTGGCCTCGTTGATCAGGAGGCCAAGGTTGAGGCAAGACTGGAGGACCAGATCCCTGGACTGCCCCACCTCCCACCTGCAGGAACCTGCTATCAGCCAGTCTTCCAGGTAAGGGTACACCTGGACCCCTTGGCGCCTCAGGTAAGCCACCACCACTGCCATGCATTTGGTGAAGACCCTGGGGGCTGAAGAGAGGTTGAAGGGCATGGCTTGGAACTCGTAATGGGTCCCCTCGGCTCGGAAGCAGAGGAACCGTCAATGGGACGGACAGATCGGGACGTGAAAGAACGTGTCCTGAAGATCTAGGGAGCAGAACCACATGCGTTGCTCCAGGGATTGCATGATCTGAGCCAGAGTTACCATCCAGAAGGTGTGGGACTTGAGGAACTTGTTCAGGTTGTGCAGATCTAGAATGGGCACCAGCCCCACATCCATTTCGGTACTAGGAAGTACCTGGAAACTAACCCTGGGTCTGAAGGTGGAGCCGCTACTCTGCGCACCACCTCCTTGAGAAGGAGTTGAGCTAAGTCATCTTGGAGAGCTGACTGAGAGACTGTGGACACCAGATTCCCCACCGTGGGGCGCAGGCTCAATATAGAGGGGCCTGCTCTAATTCCAGAGGCAGGCCTCGACCAACCACTTCCAGAACCCAACAGTCCGTGGTGATAGCAAACCAGGCAGAAAGCAAGCGGCAAGGCCGTCCCCCCACAGGAGGTCCCAGGGGAGGTGTGATGGGATTGAAGGAGGCGCCCCCCCCAACCCGTCACTGGGCAGGCTTGGAGGAGGGTCTGGCGGAGGAGCAGCCGGGACCCTTTCCCCCCAGGCTTCTTGAACGAGGAGGCCATGGACTTGGCCCGAGGACTCCAAGATTGAGTCTGCTGGCCCTGCTGCTGCTAGGCCAGTCTGGCTGCAGGAGTGGATGAACGAAAGGGCCTGCGGTTCTGACGCTTGGGGCCCTTGTCCTTCTGGGCAGTTGTGGTGGAGTCCAAGGTGGCACTGGACTTCTCTATACACTGGAGGTGGCTTTCCACACCGGGCCCTAACAGGTTGGTGCCCAAGAAGGGGACATCTGCCAGCTTGTGTTGCGTATCAGCTATGAAGGTCGAGATGCACAGCCAAGCCCTGCAAAGCATGGGCACAGCAGTCACCAATGTCCAGAGCAGTCTGGAGTTGTTGCTTCGCCATTGCCCTACCCTAGTCCCGGACCTGCTTGACTGTGGTCTGGAGGTCCACCAGGAGATGAGGGATCACCTCGTCCAGGGAGCACAAGATGGCATGGGAGAAATGTGCCGTGGTAATGGCCGAATAGGTCTGACGGAGGCCAAGGGAGGAGGCTGCATAGACCGTCTTCTCAGAATGGTCCAGTTGTTTGGATTCCTTGTCTGGGGGGTCTGTCCACATCTCCTTTGTTGCCTGAGCGCCGAAAGACTGAGTTGGCCACCAACGCCACCACAGAGGGGTACTCCAAAAAACCCCAAAGGGACCCCATAGGGACAGCATACTTTCCGGCCATGCAGGCAGAAGGTGCACGGCAAGATGCTCCAAGGCTGGGCTCACAATGGCCTCAGCCACTGGAAAGGCCTCCATCAGAGTATCCCCTTTGTCCAGAATCTGTGAGAGGATACTTGGCCTGTTTCTGCACAGGCTTGAGCTCCATTCCCGTGGACTCCGAAATGAGATGACAAATACTCATCAGCAAGGTAGGGCCCTCATCGATGGAGAGACCCCACCAAGAGATTCTGTGTCGACAGGACAGGAGACCATGGAGGAATCTTCAGACTCTGAGGAGTCCTCGTAAAGTGGGCAGCCACTCGTGTCACTCTCAACCTGCCTTGGGTGATCAGGAGTAAGAGTGACCGAAAACCAATGGGGCAGGCCTTGGGCCAACCAAGATTCCTTGTTCGGAGCCCTGGATGTCAGCTGCTCGGGTTGTGGTTCCACCTGGATTGGTGGAGTAGCCGCCTTCGGCTGAGTCAGCGGGGCCTTAACCGGCACCTTGGTGATCGTGGCCGACGCTGGTTGCTCGGGCGAAAGTCACTTAATGGCTGGGGTAGAAACCGGAATCGGTTTTGATCTGGACAGGACCAACCGCTGCCACATTAGGTCTTTGTACCGCTGACGCAGCTTGCGCCGGAGCAGCTCCTCGCCCGAGAAGGATGAAGGCGAGGAGCAGCGCTGCTGCTTACCATGACATCGGGAACGAGATCGCCGATGAGGGTGAGTCTTGTCCAACGTGGAAGTCAAGGAACGAGACCGAGACCTTGACTGTTGGTGGGGCCGACAGGGGACCTCAGAAGGAGTCGGGGAAACCCACGGCTCCTGGTCAGGTTCCTTAGGGGACAGGTCCTGCCCAGCGGGCTGAGCTGACCCGTCCGAGGGCACCAGAAGCACCAGCGTCTGAAATAAAGAGTTGTCTGCCAGATCGGGCGACAACCCACCAATAGGCTCGAGAAAAATCTTGGCCATGTCGACAGGCATCTCAGCTGACTGGTCTGATGGGTTTACCGTGAAACCAGCGGCCTCGGCCATGACTTTGACTGAAGTCGAAACAGGGGTTTCCTGTGAGCGGGACCACTCCTGGTCCCAAGAGCATTGATGTTGGGACTTGTCCTTTTTCAACTCCTCCTTCTGAGAGCGTGAAACATGGGACCCCAAAGGGCCCTCTCCCTTGGTAGAGAGAGACTGGCACAACTCCTTGAAGGAAGCCAAATAGGAGGATCCCAGTTGTAGTGGAATGAAGGCCGAAGGCTAAGAGGAGCCTGCCACGGCCTGAGCCGTCCCTCCTCCTCAAAGGCCTTAAGCTGTTCCAGCTGCTCAGTGGACCCCACAACCATGGAGACCACCCAACGAGCATCCTTGGATTTACCTGGCGGGTAATGCTTTTCCAGTCACCCCAGCTGAAGTCAGGTAATGCAGTCTTCCAGAACAGAAGGTGAAAAGGACTGACAGCGATCGCAAGCCTGCGGCTCGTGGCGTGTCCCAGGCAGTAGATGCACATGGCATGTGGCTCAGTGTAAGACATCTTCTGCCTACAGGGGCACCGGCAAAACCCAGGAACCGATTTGTCTTCCATCACAGTAGCGAGAGAAGGTGAAGACGAAACTCAAGAGAATTTTAAAATAAGTTTTGGAAGCGAATCCGAAGATTCTAGAGCCACGGCCTACTATACGTGGGAGCGCTAAGGAGGGAACCTAAACCTTTCAGCGGAAAGGAAGATCTGGCATCATGGGGCGGAGCCAAGGGTTATACCACCCGGGTGGGTGGGAGGAACCAGACTGAAGACTTTCCGGCACATCTCAAAGTGGCAAGGTACCTGCCAAGAAGTGTGCATAGAACAAAATATCCACGATCCTAGAACAACATGTTTTAATTACAAAGAAAATCCATGGCTTTAGACTGGGTGTCTGGAGTAAGACAGGTAGTTCTAAGCCAAGCAAAGCGCCTCAAAGAGATGGCATGGGCCATGGCTCTAGAGGCAGCATAATTATTGTCGTCGTCTGCCATGTGGAATTGGTATTTCATAGCTTCCAGGGCAGTTTTTACAGTGTCAATCAGGTCCTGCACCATTGTGTCCAATTCATTCTGGGCAATAGCCAGGCCAGAATTCCATAATGCTTTTTGATACTTGGCTGTGAAAGCCCTATAAGAAGAAAGGCGGATAAGCAGAGAAGCTGTAGTGTACATCATTGCAATAAAATCCATTTTTCTGGAGTCCTTGTCAGGAGGCTGGGAAGACAAAGAGACTCCAGCTTTTTCACATGATGCCTGCTGTACAATACTCTCGTGGCTGGGGTGTACAGACAGGAACTCAGTGTCATTTTTAGACAATAGATATTTTTGGTCACAGCACTTGTCAACCCCTGCTAGGGAAGTGGGGGCTTTGAAGCAGCTTCATTGTATTTTTTCTGAAAGCATTATAAATAGGTAAGACCAATCTCTTGGGAGGTGGAAGACCTTTCATCTCCCTGTAATCATGGTCCTCATCATCATCCTGGTTGGTCTCCTGGGTCGGGAGGTCCAGGGTGTCCAGCATATTCTGAATAAAACTATGCATAGAGGAGGGATCCTCCTGGTCAGCAGGGGAAGCCCCAAAATGAGAGTCAAAGGACACATCTGGTTCTAGGCTCTCTGAATGCATGTCTGGTGCATCAAAATAATGTTCTTCCTCTTCTTCATCACCCTCACAGTCCCCTGCAGTGAGAACTGTGGAAGAGTGTTTACCAGCAGAACTACCAGAAAACATAGAACCCATGCTTTGTAGGGTCTGGAAAATGTGGCAGGCTTTTGCCATGTCTTCCACAAAAGGGAGCTCCTTAGAAAAATCAGGTTGGCTGCCAGACTGTGGCTGTGTATGCTTAGTTTTTGCTTTGTGCTTTTTGCTACCTGTTGTCTCACTATTGGCTTTCCCAGCAGGAACAGGAGCATTTTTGTCTTTACAAAAATTATTTTTAGCCACCTCATCAGTAGCTTCAGGCTTCCTTTTTGATACAGACTTCATCAGTGCCTTTGCTTTTCTTATTGTTTTAAAGGAACTTCATCAGCCCCTTTGGAAGCTTTATTTGTGGGCACCTCATCAGCACCTCCCTTTCTTGGCTGGTATTTGGATGCCTCATCAGCAACCCTGTTTGAATTTTTATTGTTATTTTTTGAGGGCCCCTCATCGGTAGCCTTAGATTTTTCCTCAGCCGTAATTATTTTTAGTCTTGCTGCTCTATTTCTCAAAGTTTTCTTACAAAATTTGGTGCAAAGAGAGCACATATGATCTGGACCGTAGCACTTAAGGCACAGGTTGTGAGAATCTGCTTTAGCCAAAATCCTGTGACAGTCAGTACAATTCTTAAAGCCTGTAGGTCAAGTTCTCTTTTTTTCTCTAGGGATCTCTGACATGCCAATATACAGAGAATCCTGTAATCAATTGTAAGAATGAAGAAGAAAAGAAAAAATTACTCACCTTAGTAATGTTGTTTCTTGTAATGGAGTCTTGCTGTATTCTAACTATTGCAGTTAGGTCCTGCCTTTCAACTGCCCGGAGAACAAAGAGTTAACTTTCCATGGCCAGCATGGAACATTCAGTGCGAGCTCGGTTGAAGCCCCTGTCTGCTGTTGTTTAAACTCCAACCATCAGTTCTTTACGAGCAATACTCACTAGAAGTTGTGTGTGGAAACTGTAAAACTCACACTAGCCAACTGGCAACTAAATTTATTAAAAATGATTTTTTTTTGTTTCAAAGCAAAGACTCAAGTCAGAAAACCCAAAAAACAAAACACAAGACACACCCAAAGTAAAGGAGGGTGAAAAAGGGTCACCCCTAGGGTGCCAACACTACTCCTGCCCACCCACATCCCAAAAACCAGGTTCTGAGAGGGGAGGCGGGGGGGGGAGGTCAGAATACAGCAAGACTCCATTAGAAGAAACAACATTACTAAGGTGAGTAATTTTTTCTTCAAACAACATGAGGTCTTGCTGTATTCTGACTATTGCAGACTACCAAGCAGTACCTTCATGGAGGAGAGACAGAACCTACATTGGGAATAGGCTCTGAAGTACTGCAATGCCAAACCAAACATCACTCCTACCCTGGATAGCCAGAGAGTAATGCTTAGTGAATGTATGGACTGTTTTCCAGGTGGCTGCTTGACAGATTTCTAAGATAGGAATATCCCTGGCAGCAGCCAGTGAAGCAGCTGTACCTCTAGTAGAGTGAGCCCTCAGGCCTGAGGGTGGGGTTCTACCCAGTTTTTTATAGCAGAATTTTATACAAGAGACAATCCACCTGGCAATAGATCTCTTAGTGGCAGGTTTGCCCTTACCGACCTCTCCATATGTGAGGAACAACTGGAGGGACTCAAACCTGTGACTCTTGGTGCGCTCTATGTAGTAGCTGAGGGCCCTTTTAACATCCAAGCTGTGCAGCCTCCTCTCTCCAGAGGAGGAATGGTCAGTGAAGAAAACAGGGAGAGACGTAGACTGATTAAGGTGGAAATCTGAAACCACTTTAGGCAAAAACTTCCTGTTAGTTCTTAGGACCACTTTATCTCTATGGAAAGAGATGAAATTAAGCTCCACTGACAGGGCTTGCAATTCACTGATACGCCTGGCAGAGGTAATGGCTACCAAAAACACAGTTTTCCAAGTCAAGTACTTAAGCTCTGCAGAGGACAAAGGCTCAAAGGGTGGTTGAGCTGAGCAGTGCAAACATTAAGGTCCCAAGCAGGAGCAGGGTCCCTAAAGGGGGGACTGGTGTGCAGCAATCCCTTGAAGAACTTACAAAACACAAGATGGGCTGAGAGGGGAGAGGGCTTGCCTTCTGACAAGAAGGTAGAAACAGCTGCCAAATGCACTTTAAGTATAGCTGGCCTAAGTCCTAAGCCATTAAGATGGACCATATAGTCCAGAACTGTAGGCATCCCAGCAGATTCTGGAGAAATATGCTTATTAGAGCACCAAATAGTGAAACTTTTCCATTTGGAGTTCTAAGTCTTTCTGGTGGAAGGCTTTCGAGAAGCCTTAAGGATATCCAGAACCCCTTGAGAAAGGTGCAGATCAGCAAACTCTAACTCTTCAAGAGCCAGGCCTTGAGATTGAGAGACTTGAGGTTTGGATACCAAATCCTTCCCTGAGAGGATGTCAACAGGTTGTAATTCCTGGGAAGAGACAGGGGAAGGTGGACTGCTAAGGACAGCAACAGGGGGTACCAGGGCTGTCTGGCCCAGTCTGGAGCAATCAGAATCACTTTGCATGGTTGTGACCTGATCTTGACTAACACTCTGAATAGGAGAGGGAAAGGGGAAAAGCATACAGAAATTTCCCTTCCCAATTCAGAATCAGAGCATCCAGGAGGACTGAGCCCAAGACTGGGGGTCTGCAACAAAAGAGAGGAAGTTGGTGATTGTCTGGGGCTGCAAAAAGATCCATCTGTGGAGTGCCCTATCTCGAGAAAATCACTTTCAAAACTAGGGGATCTAGGGTCCATTCGTGATGGCCCTAGGATATCCTGCTGAGAGCATCTGCTAGGACATAGCAGTTCACCTACCAGGGAAGGACAATCAGAGAGGTTTGCAGGGAATAGGCCAGTGACCGCAACTTCATTGCCTCTCTGCACAAGGCTGTAGACCGAGTGCCTCCCTGCTTGTTGATGTACCACATGGTGGTGGTGTTGTCTGTTCTGATCTGAACCACCTTGTTCTGTACAGATTTGGAAAAGGCTTGCAGTGCCAGAAACACTGCTCTAAGTTCCAAGAGACTGATGTGAAGCAGAGATTCCTGAGGTGACCACAGTCCTTGGGTGGTAAGATCCCCCAGGTGGGCTCCCCAGCCCAGCAGGGTAGCATCTGTGGTGAGTATCACTGAATGAGACTGAGTGACAAAAGGAACTCCTTGTCTCAAACTGTCCTGATCCTGCCACCATTGCAAAGCCTGGATCAGGGTTCGAGTCACTGGGACTAGTTTGGTAAGGGAATCCTTTTCTTTGGGACCAGAAGGCTCTTAAGTGGAACTGAATGTCCCTCATCTGGAATCTTGCTCCCTGGACCACTGCTGTGGAAACTGCCATGTGGCCCAGAAGCTGAAGGAAATGCCTTGCTGGTCGAGACACCTGTAAGGTGAATGAAGAGGCCAGTTCCATAAGGGTCCCTGCCCTGTCCAGTGGAAGGAAGGCTCTTGCCCTTACTGTATCCAGCTCTGCCCCTATGAAGGTGAGGAGCTGTACTGGCTCGAGAACTGACTTTGGACGGTTGAAAAGGAATCCTAAGGAAGTGAGCACTTGCTGAGCTATTTGCAGATGTGACTTGACGTGGTCTGGGGACTGACCCACTATGAGCCAGTCGTCCAGATACGGACAGATAGAAATCTTTTTTCTCCTTAGGAAAGCAACCACTACTGCCAGGCACTTTGTGAACACCCTTGGGGCTGAAGTTAGGCCAAAGGGCAATGCTCTGAATTGATAGTGGCCTGAGGGCAACTCGAACCTTAGGTACTTTCTGTGGGAACACCTGATGGGAATGTGAAAGTAGGCATCTTTGAGGTCCAGGGAGGCTAGCCAGTCCCCTAGCCTTAGAGAGGGCAGAATTATTCAAAGAGTCACCATTTTGAACGTTGGTTTTAAAAGGTGCTTGTTCAGATATCTTAGATTCAGGATGGGCCACCATTCTCCTGTTTTTTGGGGGGGTTAGGAAGTACCTGGAGTACAATCCTTTGCCCTTGTGTAGGGAAGGAACCCTTTCTATGGCTCTGAGAGCCAGGAGGGAAGAAATCTCTGCCTCTAGGGCAGGGGTCTCTGATGGATTTGCAGGTGGAAAGGATCTGGTTATCATCTTGGGAAATGTTTTGAAGCTGAGAACCAGTCCCAGGCTTACTACTTCCAGGACCCACTTGTCTGATGCCAGAGACTTCCAGTCCTGGACAAAGTAAGCCAGCCTGCCCCCTACAGGTATGGGAGAATCGGCTCGGGCAGACCCATCAGTGTGTCTGCTTGGCAGGGGCTTTAGGCTAAGGGGTGGAAGCAGGCCTGCTCATTCCCCGTCTGCCTCTCCCTCTGAAGAACCCCCATTGAGCATAGGAAAAAGAGGAGACCTGGGCTTGGTAAAAAGGCCTTTGAAAAGGCCTGCCCCCACCCCTGGACTGCTGCCTTTGAGGAGTGGCTTGCCTTTCTTTGGCCTGAGCAGTCTTGTAGGTGGTCCTGTACTCGTCCATCTTTTTCATGCAGTTCTCTGTCTGCTCCCCAAACAAAGAATTACCAATGATAGGGAAATCTACGGCCTTAGCCTGGGTATCCTGTGATAGACTAGTACATCTGAGCCAAGCCATCCTGCGAAGGGCCACAGATGTAGCCATGACTCTAGATGAAACATAATTGGAGTCCACAGCAGCATGAAATTGCACCTTGGATGCCTCAATCCCATCCGCAGCCACCTGCTCTAGCTCCTTGGCAAGCTGGTCAGGGGCCTGTTTAGCCAGAGCCAGCACAGTGTCCCACCTGGACTTCTGGTACCTAGCTGTGTAGGCCATATAGTTAGCCTGCCTGAGTCCCAAAGGTGCTGCCATGTACTGCTTCTTTGCCATGGCATCAATCCTCCTGGAGTCCTTATCTGTGGGGTGTGATGCCAAGGGAATATTTGCCTTATCACAGGCAGCAGCATGCACTACCCCAACATGGCTGCATTGCTGAGAAAGGAACTCCATGTCCAAGCCTGAAAGGGTATACCTCTTGTCCATTCATCTGTCCACAGGAGGTATGGAGTTAGGAGTCTTAGAATTTTAATTGTCTGTTTCCCAAAAGATTTATGTAGGGGAACAGACAGTCTCCTGGACTCTGGGATGTCCATCATTTCAACAAAATCAGGCTCCTCCTGATCCTCTACTGCTTCTTCCATTGGAAGCTGCAGGGTTTCAGCCACTTTCTTGTAAAATATAAAGTGGGAAGGGGACTCAGAAAGACTAAGACGAGAAACACCTGAAGGTCTGTCTGGGGAGATGTCCGGGTCAATAGGCACATCCAGACTTTCATAATCACCATCATCATCATCATCCTCATACTCTCCCTCCTCCTCCTCTGGTTCATAAAATTCTTCTAGTGTGTAATCCGGAACCGACCATACCAAGCCCCTGCCAGATGGTGCCGGTTTGGCCAGAACCGAAGTTAGCGACTACACTATCCTTATCACTTTGGCTATCGCATCGGCAGTCGGAGAATGAATTTGTGGATCCGAACCGGATGATTTTTCTCTTCTCTTTCTTTTAACTGGAACAGACTCCTCAGAATCAGCTCTCCTTTTGCCTGAAGAAGTTTCGCCCTGGTCAGAGGACACTCCTTCTGGTTCGGTCGGAACCGAACTGGGATGGCCATCCGGGTCAGCGGACTTCTCGGTCTCCCTTTCCCTCAGTCTACCTACTCTCTTATCCAGGGTAGCTTTGGGAAAACTTTACAAATTTGGCAGTCTGAATCGGAGGTGAAACCCCAGACAATAAACACAGGTGGTGTGGGGATCAGCCTTAGCCAAAGCTTCACCTAATCTGTTGAAACAGTGGGCCGGTTTTTCTTGGTTTTCTCAGACATGGCCAATCCTATCCAAAACGTACCCTTTTTTCGGCAATCCGCCAGGCAAGACTCCCCTATCGGTTCCTGACCGCGATACGGGTCTTGGAAAAAAAACGTAATTAAATCAGTTTTTTTTTTTTTAGAACCGATACGGACCGGTTACCACACTCTAAGTAAACTCACAAACTTTTTAAGACTAAACTGATCGGTTCAAACTGAACCGATCCAAAATTTATAAGTTCCACACAGAAACTAAATGTAAAACCTAACTAGTACTCACGGTCCCACAGACAGAGACTTAAACTGACAGATTCGGTAGCAGAGATTCGGTAGAAACCGCGAAAAACGGCGCTTTAACCGACTTTTTTGAACCGAGCAAAGGAGAAATCTCCGGAGCAACTGTTCAGTGAGGCGGAGTAAAGAATCTGACGGTTGGAGTTTAAACAACAGCAGACATGGGCTTCAACCGAGCTCGCGCTGAACATTCCATGCTGGCCATGGAAAGTTAACTCTTTGTTCTCCGGGGCAGTTGAAAGGCAGGACCTAACTGCAATAGTCAGAATACAGCAAGACTTCATATTGTTTGAAAGGTTGGTTCCCTCGGAGTACAGAACCACATTTACTTAAGTAAAAAGTAATGAAAAAACATCAAAATCGTCGGTTCCTGCAAGAAAAGGGGAACTGCGATTAAAACACAGAAGGAACCGTCAAATATACTTAGACATGATTAAAATAAAACTAAAGTGGAGGGAACTGCAGGGGAACCATAAAACCGATCAAAAATAGTGGTTCCCAGGAATTGAGAGGAACCGCTAAAAACCCAACAAAATAAACTCAGCACACTATAAAAATAAGTTTGTGAGGAAAAACGTTACCAGGAAAAGCAGAAACAGGTTCTTAACAAGGAAAGTTGAGAGACACCTCAGGGGCAGTGTTGTTCAGTCAATGGAGAAAAAATTCTGCGGTACTTCAGGCAGTTCCCTCTCAGCACACTCTCCTAAATTCTGACTGGCTAATTCCTTACGCACATTATCTAAGGCCACACTTCCGGGGCAGCAGCACCCAGCCAGCAAGCTGCATATGTTACTGATGCTAAAGGACTCCTGGGGTGAGAAACCTTCTTACTAAACCGCAGGAGATTAGAACTGTCCTGGCTAATTATTATAAGGAATTACACACAGGGGGGCTGACCTATCCCACACCCAGATAGAAGACTACCTTCAGAAACTTTCTTTACCAAAGCTAACGCCTAATCAGGCAAAGTCACTTGCGGCCCCAATCACAAGGGCAGAGGTAGACATGATCCTTAAAAAGGCAAAACCCCCAAGCCCTGGATACCCCTATGAATTCTATAAACATTTTAAAGACTTACTCCTCCCCACCATGCTATCAGCCTACCACCTGATTCAGAAAGGTGACCCCCCCAACCATGGAAATATGTATTGCTAGCAGACATCCCCAAACCTCAAAAGGATCCCAGATATCTCATCTCGTACCACCCAATTTCAATTCTAAATTATGACTATAAAATGTAAATGTCTGTTTTGGCCGGAGGCTAGAAAACATGCTCCCCTTTATTACTGATCCCAACCAGGTGGGGTTTATTAGGGCAAGATAGACCCAAGACGCAGTAAGTCGTACCTACTTGCTAGTGGATTATGTTAATACTCGAAAAATACTGCTAGTTCTCTTGGTCTTGATGCGGAAAATGCCTTTGACAGGGTCACCTGGCCTTTTCTCTGGGTGACCCGGTCACATTTTGGCTTCCCACCGATGTTCGTAGCCCAACTCCAGCACATTTATCACTCTCCCCAGGCTTACCTGAAACTAGATGGCTCCCTGTCTGATCCATTTCAAATTTCCCAGGGCACTAGGCAGGGGTGCCCCTTGTTCCCTTTGCTTTTTGCTCTTTATTTTGAGCCGCTGGTGGTGGCCATCAGAATCAACTCGATCACAGAGGGTGTCCCCATGGGAGCCCGCATGCACAAGATCTCACTGTTTGCGGATGATATTTTGCTCACCCTGACTTCTCCAGAGCAATCTATCCCAGCGGTCTGGGAACAGCTTACACTGTTTGGATCCCTAGCAGGGTATAAAGTGAATGAACAGAAGACTGAGGTCCTCCTTTGTAATTTTGCCCCTACTAAATCCTTGAAAAATGCTTTCCCATTCCGGTGGAACACCTTGGCTCTGCATTACTTAGGAATTAAATTGAATAAAAACCTCATCCATAAAGAACTACTTAATTATGAACCCCTAACATAACAGTTAACTGAGGACCTGCCATAATGGTCTCACCTTCCCCTCAGCTTCCTGAATAGGGTGGAAACAATCCAACAAAATATTTTACCCTGCAGTTTAGTCTTTTTACAAACAGTCCTCATTATGCTTAGTGAATATTATTTCAGAGCCTGGGATAGGCTGATTTCCCAATTTATTTGAAGGGGGAGGCCTACTAAGGTAAGGTACTCCATTCTTCAACTCCCAAGGGGGGGGGGGGGGCTCAGTCTGCCTAACTTACAGCAATACACCCTAGACTCACAGTTGCATATACTTATGTGTTGGATAAACCCAGAGTATAGGGCTCACTGGAAAAACAGTAGAACTCACCCTGAATGATATATTCGACTATACTGCGTATTTGGGAACCCTCCGACCCCACTCACAAAATTTTTACAGTTTACTAGACAACCCCTACGTCAGTGGCTTCGGGTCTTACGTAGACATTTTACCCTGTCTGAAGCTATCTGATGGCTTTTGCATATGATTCTAATTTCCCTCCTAACTTATTTGATGAAGGCTTTACACAGTGGCACCAACATGGGATAAAGTATATTTCTCAACTAGTGGGCCCTTCTGGCCTTTTTTCATTTGCTTCATCACAAGCAAACCACCAGCTCCCCCAAGGGTGCTTCCACAAATATTTACAACTAAAATCCTACCTGCGCCCATCTGAGGAGGCACTATCTTCAATAGCAGAAGGGCCCCCTGTACTGGTTTCTCTGATCCAGTCCCAAATGAATGGCACCTCAACAGAGCACTTGATTAGCCTTATTTATAGGGCCCTCCAGGAAAAACCTGGTGATTTGATGGACTCTATTCAGACAAAGTGGTCATGATTTACAGACTGAGGTCCCCTCCCATGCTTGGTCCACTTCGGCTCTTCCTGCTTACAAGGCCTCTGCCTCCCCATATTAGAGGGAGTATGTATGGAAGCCGAGGACCAGATTTTTCTTGACACCTAGCAGAACTGCAGAATAGTCAGGGGCTCCATTTGGGAGGTGCTGGAGGGGCTGCGGGTGTGAGCAGGCAGATCAGGCCATTTCCTGTGGGCCTGTGAGTGCCTGTGTCCCTATTTTTTTTTTTTTTTGTAGACTTTTTCCTCCTTTCGCTGGCTCCGAGGCATCTCTACATAGGACCCGTGGGCTCTCATGCCTCCACCGCCTGCCCGAACCCTTGCCAGACTGGGAAATATGGTATGCTGGGTCCCCCCCTTCCCC
The DNA here is from genome assembly GCA_016271365.2 of Neoceratodus forsteri. Lineage (NCBI taxonomy): Eukaryota > Metazoa > Chordata > Ceratodontiformes > Ceratodontidae > Neoceratodus > Neoceratodus forsteri. The sequence continues at coordinate 1,518,831,665 of CM057452.1, read as the reverse complement.
AGGCCCATCGAGAGGCAGGAACTACGGACAGCCGTATCAGGTTCGGGTCGGCATTGGGCATGTGGGCATGGCCACAGGGCTCCTCCTTCACCAAGGATTTTCCTTTGTTCGCCCCCCCGATGCAGGATGTGCAATGCCGTCCAGTGCGAGACATGGATGATACTGCCCATGCTGCAGGACGGCCGCCTGAAGTCACCCCCAGATATGTGGTCCCCAGCTGCTGTATCCCAGGTCTCCACTGGGAGCCACCAGCGCTGCAGGACATAGACCCCCCCCTCCCTCCGAGGACAGCAGTCGGATGAACACTCAATCCTTCTATTCACCGACCGATCCCCCGGCTCCAGAGTCTGCTCCAGAACCCGGGTCACTGGCGTGGCATGAGGTGTGGTGCCCGGTGCCTCAACCCTCTGCGCCACTGGGCTGGCAGCCTGGGTCCCTATTGGTAGGAGGTCAGTAAAGAGCTCACAGAGATTTATGAATACCCAAAGCTGTTGGTCCCGATCTACATTTTGACTTTTACCATACCAGAGGACGTACGGAGTGACAGAACCACGTACAGACAGATTACTCTGCTGCTCCTGGCGGCCAATAAAGCCATAACTAGGCTATGGCTTTCTACCACTTTATCTACTAAAGAATCTTGGAGAACATTAAAGAAATTTATGCTTTGGTATGACTATCTACTCGGCTCTCTGACTGTATTGAGGCCTTTGAGTTCCGCTGGCGAAAATGGGTAATGTATCAGTTGGAACACTACACGTATTTTGTGCCTTAGATGGACAGAGGACAGTGGAGCTACTGGGGGGGCTGAGATGAAACAACTTTACACAAGCATTCTTTTCTGGGGGTGGGATGGGTGGTGCCTGTTCCCTACTAGGATGGGGAGGATGCATGCAGTTCTGGATCCCCTCCTCTTCTCTCAACTTGTGGAACAGTACAGTGACCTCTCTCACTTCGTCTAGTTAATCCTTTATTTACTTTGTTCCTTTTCTTTAGGATTACATTTGTTTATACCATGTTTAGTAAATACAGGTTACTCACCTGTAACAGGAGTTCTAGGAATGGTATATGTTGTTCATCCACACTTATTGGCAGGTATCCTTGCCGCTTTAAATCTTGCCGGAAGGTCTTCAAGCTGGCTCCTCCACCACCGGGTGGTATAACTCTCGGCTCAGCCCCATGACACCAGATCTGGCCAGCTGGAGAAGCTCAGGTTGTGCGTCGAGCCGGGAGGTCGGGTGGGTGGTGGATGAACAACATATACCATTCCTAGAACTCCTGTTACAGGTGAGTAACCTGTATTTCTAGGACATGGATATGTTGTTCATCCACACTATTGGCAGACTCCTAGCAGTTCTCCGGGAGGAGGAGGCAAGACGCACACCCCAATACTTACTTGGGAAAGAGAGACTGGAGAACTGAGGCCCCAAAACCAGCATCCGGCGTGACTCAAGGTCGATGTGGTAATGGGTAATGAAGGTGTGTGCTGACTTCAGGTAGCAGCCCTGCAGATTTCCTGGATAGGGACGTCCCTGGAAGCAGCCACCGTTGCAGCAGTATGGCGGGTAGAATGGCTCTTATCCCTCTGGGAGGCTCCATGCCCGCCAACTTATAGCAGAGATCTATGCAGGAGGTGACCTACCTGCTTATCGTCTGCTAAGGTGCAGGTCTGCCAGATGCGGCTTCAGCCAGAGGACAAACAACAGCTGGCGAACTCTCTCCTCGACTTCAGCTGTCGGCGCTTTTGTAATAGCGGCGCCCTTCTAGGGTCCAGAGTATGGAGCCTATATTCGGCCTCCGAGGTGTGATTGGGGTAGAACACCGGCAGAGTCAACACCTGGTTAAGGTGAAACTCCGACACCACCTTCGGAAGGAATTTCGGGTGGGGGCGCAGGACAACCTTGTCCCTGTGGAAGACCAGGTAAGGAGACTCGATGGAAAGCGCCTGGAGCCTCCCATCCTTCTGGCTGACGTGATAGCCACCAAGAAGGCTGTCTTCCACGACAGGTGAGAGAGAGCACACCTGTGCATAGGTTCGAATGGCTTGCCCATGAGCTTTGCCAGTACCAGCAGTAGATCCCACAGAGGTGGAGGTTCTCGACCGAGGGGAAATGTGATCAAGGCCTTTGAAAAAGCGCCAGACCACCTTCTCCTGCGCCACCGACTGCTTCCCGGCCCGCGCCCGGTAAGCAGAGATGGCTGCCAGGTGCACCCTTAGGGTCGTCGACCTGAGCCCTTGATTAGAAAGGGACCATAAATAGTCCAAGATGCTTGCCAAGGAACAGGAGGAAGGGTCCAAGCCCTTGCCCTGACACCAAATGGAAAACCTTCTCCATTTGAAGGCATAGCATTTTCTGGTCGACTCCTTACGGGACGCCTCAACTACATTGAGGACCTCGTCAGAAAGACCCAAGGCCTGGAACTCTAGCAGCCAGGAACCAGGCCGTCAGGTGCAGGGATTGAAGGTCCGGATGGAACGCCTTCCCCTGATTGACTGAGAGCAGGTCCGGGCGAGCTGGAAGCTGCCGCGGAGTCCTGGAGCTGAGACTGAGGAGATCTGGGTACCAGAACTGGCGAGGCCAGTCTGGGGCTATCAGAATCACCTGCGCCTTGTCCCTCTTCGCCTTGAGAAGCACCTTGTGGATCAAGGGAAATGGGGGAAAGGCGTAGAAGAGGCCCGGGGTCCACTGCCTCGAGAAGGCATCCCCCTGCAGCGAGCCCTGCTGAGGGGGCGGGCATGGAACAGCCTCAGCTGCTCTCCTGGAGGCAAACAGGTCCACCTGAGGTGTGCCCCAATGGGAGAACAGATGCTGTACTACCTCCGCAGGAGAGACCACTCGTGGGATGCAGCCCTATCCGGCTTAGGGCATCGGCCAGGGTGTTGGAGGCTCCTGCCACATGAATGGCTAGGAGATCCGCCTCCAGGCTGCGCACGAGTGGACCAAATGCGAGAGCTTCCTTGCATAGAAGCATGGAGCGGCCCGCCCTGGCGGTTTAGATAGTACATGGTCGTGGTGTTGTCCGTCTGGACTCGGACCACTTGACCCCGGAGGAACGGAGCAAAGGCGGTGAGAGCTAGGCGGACCGCTCGGAGCTCCAGCAGGTTGATGTGGCATCGGGACTCCCGTGGGGACCAGAGGCCGTGAGCCCGGTGTTCCCCCAGATGGGCACCCCAACCCATCAGAGAGGCATCGGTCGATAGAGAGACCGTCGGCTCGGGGCGGACGAACGGGATGCCCTCCTGCAAATGACCTGGAATGATCCACCACTGGAGAGCGTTCCACATCCCCTGTGTCACCGACATAAGCTGGTCCAAAGGATCGCAGCGTTGAGACCACTGACTGGCCAGTCCCCATTGAAGGGGGCGCATGTTCCAGTGGGCCCAACGGACCATGCTGGTGCAGGCCGCCATGAGACCCAGGAGGCGCAGGAAGTCCCGGGCAGGGCGCGATTGCCCAACCTGAAATGATTGGGCAAAGGAGGAAAGAACCTCGGCCCTGTCCGCTGGAGCCGGCGCCTGGCTCGAAGAGAGTCGAAGCTGCGCCCGATGAACAGAATCACCTGCTCGCCCGAGTCCGACTTGGCCTCGTTGATGAGGAGGCCCAGCTGAGAGCAGACCTGGAGGCCAGATCTCTGGACCACTCCACCTCCTGCCTGGAGGAGCTGCCATCAGCCAGTCGTCCAGGTAGGGGTACACCGGACCCCTCGGCGCACGAGAATGCTGTCACCACTGCCATGCATTTGGTGAAGACCCTGGGAGCTGGAGACAAGCCGAAGGGCATGGCTCGAACTCGAAAAGGATCCTTCCGCCTCGGAGCGAAGGAATCTCTGGTGAGACGGACAGATAGGGACGTGAAAAACGCTGCCTGCAAGTCCAGAGAGCAGAACCACACGCGCGTTCCAAGGATGGTAGTATCTGAGCCAGAGTGACCATCCTGAAGGTTCGAGACCTTAGGAACTTGTTCAGGTCGTGTAGGTTGAGAATGAGCGCCAGCCCCGTCCGTTCGAACCAGGAAGTACCTGGACCAAACCCTGGTCTGAGGGGGGTCCGCTACCACCCTGATCACCCTTTCGGACGAGGGAGGCGTGCGTGCCCGACGAGCCGACAGTGAGGCTGCCGGACTCGAGGCCCCCGAGGTGCCACGTGCTCTGACGGGTGGGGCCTGCTCGAATTCCAGAGGCAGGCCTTTTCCCACCACCTCAGTACCCACCTGTCCGTGGTAACAGCGGACCAGGTGGAAAGGAAATGTCGAGCCGTTCCCCACGGGGAACCAGGAGTAGGTGACGGGGATGGGGGCGACAACCTCAGCCCGTCACTGGGCAGACTGGAGGAGGGACCGGCCGAGGGACATCCTGGGCCTTTCTCCTCCCTGCCCTGTTAGAGGAAGCCGCTTCGGTTTGGGATGCCAAGGCCGAGCCTGCTGGCCCTGAGCGTTGCTGGGCAGGCGCGCGGGCAGAAGGACGAAAGGGCTTAGGCTGTAGTTTGCGGCCTTTGTCCTTCTGAGCGGAAGAGACCGAGTCCAAGGTGGCATTGGACTTCTCGATCCTCTGCAGGTGACCTTCCACCCCAGGGCCAAAGAGGTCAGTCCCAAAAGGAACATCCGCCAACTTGTGCTGGGTATCCAAGTAAAGGTGGATATCCTCAGCCAAGCCCGTCGACGCAAGATAGCCACCGCGGCCGCCACCGACCTGGCACATGAGTCCCCAATATCTAAAGCAGTCTGGAGCTGCTGTTGGCCACTGCTCTGTTCCTGGTCCCGCACCTGCTTGACCGTAGTCTGCAGATCCGCCGGAAGATGAGAGATGACTCATCCAGGGAGCCCAACAGGGCATGAGAAAATGTGCCATGAGGAGCGGCCGAACTGGCCTGACGAAGGCCGAGAGAGACCAGCATAGACTTTTCGCCTGACATAATCCAATTCTTGGATTCCTTGTCGGGAGGTTTGTCCACATCCCTGGCGTTGCCGTGGCGCGGCAGCTGTCGGTAACAACCCCTCAGCAGAGGGTGCTCGAAAAAAAACGGACGGGAACGGTAGGGACCGCATATCTTCCTGGCCATCCTGGCGAGACAGGACAGGAAACGGGCGCTGCAAAGCTCCAGGCGGACCCACTATGGCCTCGGCCACGGAAGGCCTCCGTTGGAGATCCTCGGTCCAGAGATCTCCGTGAGGGGATACTGGCCCGTTTGGAAACAGGTTCGAGCTTCATCCGGTGGACTCCGAGATGAGCAAGCAGTCCTAGGAAGAGACGACGGGCTGCTCGTCCATTGACTGTCCTCCTGAGGGACTCCAAGTCTGAGTCGCTTGGAGAAAAGGAGGAATTATCCTCGGACTCGGACGGAGTCCTCGAAAGACTGCCTCTGGCCTGAGCCACCCTCTACGAGGTCGGTCGGGAGTGAGGGTAACAGACAGCCTATGGGGTAGACCCTTAGCTGACCGAGAATCCTGGTCAGAGCCCCAAATAGTGGCTGTGGAGGCGGAGGTTCACCGGAATCAGTGGAGCAGCTGGTTTGGCCGAACAACCGGCCTGGGTACAGGCTCTCCCGGGTAGAGTCGAGAGGGTTGTGACACCTCGGTGACAGCCACTTAATGGCGGGGCGACTCGGCCGGCTTATTCCGGTCAGGAGGAACTTACGCCATGAGAGGTCCTCGCATCGTCCGACGTAACTTACGCGAAGCCTCCCTCGTCCGAGGGGCGGCGGCGACGCCGGCTTACCGCAGTGCCGAGACCGAGACCGCCTATGACGGCGGGATCGGCTGGACCGCGAAGAGGTCCAAGACCGAGACCGAGAGCCTCGGCTTTTCCGAGGTCGGTGCAGGGAAGTGTCGGCAGGAACCGGCACTCCCTTCGGCTCGGAGGGTTCATCCGAGGGCTCCAGAACCGGAGGCACAGGCAAGCCCACGGGATCCTCAACTCCCCCCGGGGGAACCGGGGAGAGGGGAGTCTCTGCTTCTATAGGCGACAACCCATCCAACGGATCGAGAAAAATCTCGACTTCGTCGACGGGAGTCTCAGTCAACTGACCTGACGGGGACACCGTGAGACCAGTGGCCGAAGGCGAGCGGTCGACGACTCGGGGAGAGGGACCTTTCCTGCTCCCAAGAGCGTCGACGGAGGAATTTACCTTTGTCCCTCTTTTTGGACAGAGAAAAAGGTCCAGCAGACGTTGGCCCTTCTCCCTTAGTGGAGAGGGACAGACAAAGCTCCTTAAATGAAGCTGTGTAGGAAGAACCCAGAGAGAGCGGGATAAATGCTGACCCGAGGAAGATACGCACGCCGCCTCTCTTCGAGGGGCAATCATCTGCTCGGGCTGATCCGCCGAGCCCGCCGCCGCGGACACCGCCGACCGGGCCTCCTTAGACTTCACCGGAGGGAAACGCTTCTCGGGACGGCCCAGATGCAATCGGGCAGCACGGTCTTCGAGGACATAGGCCGAAAAGGAAGAGCACAAGTCGCAGTCCTGCGGGTCGTGCTCAAGGCCTAAACAGTAGACACACGTGGAGTGTGGATCCGTCCGAGACATCTTCTGCCCGCAGGGGCATCTCCGAAAACCGGGAGTCGATTTGTCCATCGCGGCCGCGAGGGATCGAAGACTGAAGTCTTTTTAGCAAAAACTTTCAAATTCGCAAAGGAAGAAATAGGAACCAGTCTCAAATGCAGAGCGTTAAGGAGGGAACCTGAGCTTCCAAGCAGTAAGGAAGATCTGGCGTCATGGGGCGGAGCCGAGAGTTATACCACCCGGGTGGGTGGGAGGAGCCAGCTTGAAGACCTTCCGGCAAGATTTAAAGCGGCAAGGATACCTGCCAATAAGTGTGGATGAACAACATATCCATGTCCCTAGAACTAGCGGTTCTTGCCTGTAATGGACACAAATCCGCACGGACGTGGGCTTATGGCTTGTGCTGACCATTGAATTCCTTGGACCTCACGGACTTACTGAAAGAAGGACCAAGTTACTACAGTGAAGCTTTACAGCCAAAAAACAAGAGACTGAGCAGTTATGTATGGAAGCCATAACCCAACTAAGAACTTTTGGGGAGAAACGGAGGTCTGAGAAAATCAAATTTAATCCCCGTATGGGATGAATATGGAATTAATTTGTATTTTTTTTTTTTTGATTTATGTAGTTCATTTATTTATTGCTTCTTAATTTGGATGCAATGCCTGTAACTTATTTCTTTGAAGTAAAGTATAATAACAATTACAAATGTCTGTCTGTCTGTCTGTCTGTCTGTCTGTCTGTCTGTCTGTCTATCTATCTATCTATCTATCTACACATATATAAAAATCCTTCCAAAAATCAATCTTCACTATTCATCACTGGTGGGCCAGAGTATCAAGCCACCACCAAATGGTAAGTGAACAGATAAGGGGAGTAAAGGAGTAATCTACTACGATTTTTGACTGAAATACTACCATTTTCTTTTTTTTTTTTTTTTTTATTATTTGCCCTTTTTCTGGCAGGACCACCGGGAGCCATCCGCCCTGGTCACGGCCCCCGGAGACCTCTACAGCCGTCAATTGCTGCTGAGGACCCTCAGTCACCCCCGGCTTGCCCCCCGGAGGGTGGGGCCGTGGGGCTGCCGTGACCGGAACTGTGACTGGTCGGGGTCCGCGCAGCGGCGGCAATGTGAGGCTCTCCAGGAGGGCTTCACTGATCGGTGGTCCTGCCCGCCATCTTTTTCACCTGGTTTTCTCCCGGAGGAGGCGGGGGCGTGCAATGGCGTAGCGTCAGCAGCCTCCCACGTCAAGCGTCGGTTGCGTGGAACTCCCGATCTCCTGCAGGGTCCCCAGCGCACGAGTGCTGCCCGTGCCCTCCCCCCGGAGTAGGAGAGCTGTCCAGTGGACGCTCGATCCTACTCCCCCAGCCGGCCCTCCAACGATCCGGATCCGTTCCCGAACCCGGGTCACCGGCGTCGCAAGTGGAAATCCCACCGCTGCGCCGACAGGCCGGCTACTACCATTTTCTGATTTTAGGAAGTTTTTTTCCCACCCTGCAAATTTACAATATGTGGTACACCTGTACAAAGTTGTCAGTACTATGAGATGCTAGCAGCCATGGCACTACACAGGAATCCGCAGGGGTGGGACGGAAGTTGCTCACTGCCTGGTTAGAAGGACTGTTGCAACATGACAATGTTAAAAATAAGGTCACAGTATGACTCCACAGCAGTATTAGTCAGTGACTGCAGGTGTCCAGTGGGACTGACAATTGGTTTAGATATGGGAGGTACGAGATGGGGCAGTGGATGACAGTACTACCATTTGGATGAAAATACTACCAGGTGTATGAAGGTAGTAGTAAATACTTCTGAGTCCTAAAAATGATCTGAATCACTGCCAAATGGTGGTGCTGGCAAACCCCGGGAGAAATAATTGTACTCTCAGCCTCTTGTGGGGGAGACTCAAAGACGCGGGGGCCCCCCCCGGACCTTGTGAAGCCAAAGACTGGTCAGGGGCAGGCAGAGGCTTCTGTGGACTGGGAGGAGGAAGGCGATCCGCAAGCTCACGCCTGGCCCTGCAGGAGAAGAAATGGACCCCCTGGTACGGTGAGGCAATCACTCTATGCCTGGCCAAGGGTGATAACTGCACTGGCATTCACTCAGGGCTGGGGAGGGGGCAGAGGGATGGAGCCATACATTCCGCAATGCCTCAGTAAATGGCTGGTACCAAGGAGGTATGACAGTTGAGTCAGAAATGTACTCCCCGAGGAAGAACAGCGATCAAGCAGGACTGTATCTTGAAAAATAGGACACGTGCAGCTCCCTCCATCATCCCCTAAAGGAAGCGCTAACAACTAGTGTAATCAGCATCAGAGGAGAGGTGGACTGAAGTATCCTCATCCTCGGAGGAGGAAGATGGGAATGATAAAGAGCTGGACTCAAGAGGCGGCAGTGTTGGGGTTTCAGGCCGACGGCTGGCATTGTCCATTTCCCTCAAGAAGACAGGGAAAGCATTTGCCGATACTCTCAACTTTTTCCAAGGCCGGGGCCCCCAAAAGGCCAGAAATGCCCAGGAGAGGAGGTGGAACAGGCAGAGTAGGAGAAGGAGGGTGGTGGCGGACCAGGGCAGGTCCTCTGCCAGGGGTGCAAGAGCGAACGGGGGACCTCACCCGAGGGAAGGGACTGCACAACTCGCCCACCAGGGAATGCCCAACCGTGGAGGGTCGATCGAGGGTGGTGCTCTTGGGGGGGGACCCCCAGATGGGGAGGTCGGAGCCTTACAAGTTCCACAGGGTGGCCCGTTTCCCCACCTACTGCAGGCCCTGACTGTTCCAGAGGGGGTAGAAGGCCAGAGTTGACACTATAACTCCTGCCAGAGCCCCCAGCCACTCCAGACACTGAGTGTGGCGCTGACCGGGATCTCCCAATGCCCACCTCACCAGAGAGGGCTCTTCCCCTTGGAGTAGACCTCACAGCAGCCACAGGATCCGAAACAGGGAGTAGTGGGGACCCAGCACCATGAACGGCTCCAGCAACCCGCATGGCACAAAAACTGGACCTGCGCCAGACCTCAACACCACCATCCCCACCAGTGCCAGAATCGGCACCGGAGGCATCCCCGGTGCCCAAAGCAGCACCATGGGATGCAGGAGAGGTAGAGCCGTGACTGACACCAGGAAGAGGACTCCCAGACCCTGCCAATAAAGGCCTACAGCTAGGCCCAGAAGAGTCCCTACCATCACAGGAACTGGAAAGCCAATCAGGATCATCCTGATCATCATCATCTTCCAGGTCAGAGGATGAGACCAGGGAGATCTCCAATTGACAGACCCCAGGGACCCTTCCTCTCCTGGTGCCATGGTTGCTGGGGGACCTGGCCACATGGAAGGCACCGCCACGCTCCCGGCACCAGCTTTAGTGCCAGAAGCCAAAGCAGCACAAGACCACAATACCAAGAGACCCAACAGTACAGGCCCAGCGTATAGCTGCAACGCTACCGACCACCGGGCGGGTGTCCGGACCTCCGAGGGGATGCCAGACTGGGAGGGTGTGCACCCCCAGAGGACAGCTGTCCCACAGATCCCTCCCCCAGGCCTCCCGTCTCAGCAAGACGAGGACTAATGAAGGTCTGGTCTCCCTTGGTACGTATTGTACCAGGGAGTGGCTCAAGTGAAGAGCCCAGAAACCTGACTCTGGAGTCCAGGCTACGACACAGTCAAATGGACATATTTCTTTCACAGGGGTACTGACGCATGGGGGAAGACTCAGTTCTTTTCTCAATCTTCTTCTTAGGCTCCTGACCAGACATGACTGAACGTTTTGATGGAAAATAACAAAAACAAGATAAAAAGGGACCCGCTGCCGTACTAAAAATGGGGAGAAGTAGTGAAAAGCAGTGATGGGGCATCAAACTGGAATACGGCATTGAGTAGCAGCAACAGACAGAACTGTTGAGCACTTCAGTGGCAGAACACTCCCACAGAGATCCTTTCTCTACAGCAGAGAAAAAAAACAGAACTGAGGAGGAGAGGGAGCCAGTGTTGATTACTGGCCAGTCCACAAGTGCCACATCATAAGTCTGCCTCATGGGCAGCACCGTCCCAGACATCGGCTCCCTTCTGCCAAAAAGCTCTTAAAGGCATACACTCCCTCCAGGTCCTGGTGCTTCTGGCCTAGGACCCACCAGTGATGAATGGTGAAGAATGATTCTTGAAAGATCTAACAGTCTCATCCCTAAAACAAACGAGTCAGGTCACATTTAGGTTTGGCTGATTACTATCAGAGATTTGATCCTAACATTGTACAATTAGCTACTCGTCTTATGGAACTCATGAAAAAATGGTGTCCGAATCATGTGAAATGGTCCCCAGAGTGTGATGTGGCTTTTTGGGCCATCAAGGCTGCATTATGTCCAGCCCCTGTGTTAAGAAGTCCAGACTTTGAGAAATAATTTCTGTTACAGACAGATGCAGCAGAGGTTGGCCCAGGTACAGTCCTGAGTCAGAATATAGATGGGGCGGCACTGTGGAGCAGCAACATGGCAGTAGCATCCTGAGAGAGCAGAAATCGCCTTAATCACAGGAAAATTCAAAGAGCAAGCTCCCACTTTCTAGCAGTGTGGACCGGAATATCCCTACAACGATATGAGTCCTAAAAAAGGTACGAAGCGCTCATCCCAGAACTTAGATTCTTAAATGACCTCCCAAGGGGCATTGAGCAGTTTGGGGCATTCTGTGACTAAAGAACAGGCCTCATCAGAACTTCCAACTTCGCAAATTTTGGCCATGCTAGCAAAAATTCAAGCTACAGGTGACGAAACGAACAAGCGCCTGGCAGCAGTTGAGGAAAAATTGTCAGAAAATGATCGTCTGATATAAGAAAATGCGGCTGCAATCACAGAGCTCAAGCCGGATAGTGAGCGCCAGCTACAGTGTAATGCAACCTGCATAAGAGATTTGAATTTAATGACAGCCAAGACTGAGAACCTGGAGAATGTTCAACGACAAGTTAACATCCATATAGTTGGATTCCCCACCAAATATGCTGGCTCAGAGGAAATTGTGCCTGCAATCTCCAGATTAATATTCCAGGACTTAAAGTTGCTGTCACCAGATGCGGGCATTACCATCCTGAGGGCCTTTTCAATTCCACAGCAGCAGAAACCCAGAGGTGCAGCGCAGCAACAACGTACTGCGATTGCCACACTTTCGACTTCAGATGCCAGGATAACCCTTTTGCAAGCAGCCCAATCCAGAGGAGAGATGCTTTAGGAGGGACATCATCCCTCCTTTTTTCCGGATTTATCCGCACAAACCCAAGCCCGAAAAAAGGAATAGCAGGTAATAAAGAAAGACCTTCTACAAAATGGCTTTGTTGCTCAGTTTAACTTCCCGGCGAGGCTGTTGATTAAGCACGCCTTCAAAAATCATGTATTCAAGGACCCTGCTGCGGCTTCAGTTTTTGCAGAAAAACTTATTCAGAGCCTCAAGTCGATAGAAGAGAGTTCGGAAGATGAAGGTTATAAAGACTGTGAAAGTATCATATATGGATTCCCCACTAATATAATTTTCAATGCCTGTCATAGGAACAATTTATACAAGTGGGTAATAATACAGGAATTAATCTAGAGATCTGCATATCTTTCTACATGTTAAGTACCCTAATGTAAAATTCTCACGCTGTTATTTATTAGGGTTGATAAATGGGCTCATGTTGGGGCTTTTTCAGAGAGGTTGATATTTGGTTGTTGCTCCATTTACAGCTTTATATGAAAGCTCTTTGTTTTATATCCTATAGGCTACATCTGTAAAGGTTTAAAGATTCAGCTGTGCTTACTGCACCAGTTTGTGAATTTGATCAATAGCTCGTTTAGTGATATGTTCCTCCTCTAGACCAGGTTGCCATGCCCTGTAGATTCTAGATGAGGGTAACTCAACTTAATTGAGCCCAGACAATCTGATTATTTGTTTACAGATGATATGCCTCTTGCTTTACCCCCACCCAGAAATTCTACAAGGGGATTGGCTTCTTGGCTATATGATGTGGTTGATATTTATTAGTTTCTGGTGAGAGGATCAGTGCTCTACAAGAAGCACAATTCAGACTTTACTCCTTCAAATTTCTCTGGAGACTTTCTCAGTTCATGGACTAAACTGTGGTGGACTTAAGTCTACATTTTCAGTTCTGTACATGCCTTGAGGAGGTCTGTGTACCTCAATACTTAATATTTTATTTTTGAAATACAGCTGTCCGTAAATCAGAAATGCCATAAATAAAAATTTCAAAAAAAGAATATAGATGGGAAGAAACATACCGCTCTATATATCAGTAGGAAATTGCATGACAGAGAGAGAAAACTTACTCCACAATTGAAAAAGAATGCTTTGCTGCGAAATGGGTAATGGAGTCCCTTAAGTTGTATCTGCTAGGAGCTGACTTTTTACTCATAACAGATCAAAATCATCTCTGTTGGCTTAATCAAAAGAAGGATAAGATTCCTAGAAGCACACATTGGTACCTGGCACTACAGCCATTTAAATTTGAAGTGATGCACAAATCTAGGACAGAGAATGTCAATGTTGATTTTCTGTCAAGATATGGTTCAGGAATTGAAAATTCATAAGGTTGAAAAAATGCAGTGTATTAAATAGCTGGTAAGGCACAGCAAAACGGTACACAAAACAGGGGGCAATGCTAACCATTCCTGGAAATGAGTAGCAGAAGACTGCTAACCATTTTTTCACTAGGTCCAGGGCACAGTACACAAAATGCTATATATTTATAACATGGATTAAAACAAAACAAACAAAAAAACAGTGAAATCCCACTATCCTGAGTGGATGAAATATGTCATATGACTGTGCATTATTCCACAACGACCACATGCCACCCAGTACGACCGCATGCTTGAACTACTTTCCAGCCCTCCAAACCTTCTCACCAGCAGTGAGATCACTCCATACGTGGCACAGATAGGCACACACACACACACACACACAGCTGGCACTCAGGCTGCCACCCAGAGGCATAAGTAAATGTATATACCAGTCCCACAGTGTACACAATCACATAGTTGATCCTGCCATAATATTTAAACATAATTTAAAAATATTATCTAGTGGATCCTACCACTTTCAGAGTGTCTTATACATAAGCACACTGCTGTACTATAGCGTGATGACCCAGTGCTCATAACACTGCTAAATGACCTACTTCCAAATGATTAAAGGACACCAGTCTCTGTTCAAAAAGTAAGAAAACTGGCTTTTGGGGTTGTTTTTGTTAGGTGTCTGTTAAAGAAGCTGCCTTCTCCATAGACTGAACAAATCACTTTCAGTTTTATTTGTGAAATATAGTGTAACTTGAGTGGAGTAAATGATGGTAAGGGAGTTATGGGCTGGCAGTATAGCCTAGAGGTTAGAGTAACGAGCTGGGAATGAGCTTGGTACATCCAGCAGACACATCTAGGTTTGATTCCCACAACCTCCACTTGTATACTGTGTGACTCTGACCAAGTCACTTAACCTCCCCTGTGCTCCCAAGTCACTCCTGAAAACAGACACTTGTGCCTAGTGGGCCTTACCTGGTTACCAAAGGCTAAAATAAAAAAAATAAAAAAAAAAAGTGCTGCCCCATGTTTAAAGTAAGCCCCTCTTGTGTTTAAAATAAGTAAAAAAAAGTGCGTCTTTTATCTTAGGTTTACATGTTTTTTAGTAAAAGAAGCCACCAACTATAGCAAGAGACAAGCGAGTTGGTGGCTTCAGAAAACGAATGCAGGCAAGAGCATTGGTGCTATAGCAACACTCGCTCTGACTTGCGTCTATCTTTCTGAAGCCACTGACTCACTTGCTCTCCTCTCCCAACAGTTGGCAGCTTCTTTACCAAAATAAACCTAAGATAAAGACACCCAACACAGAGGCTTATTTTAAACGATGGGGCAACACTTACCATTTTACCACTTAGTCACGCTTATATTTCATAAACAAAAGTGAAAGTTCTCTGCACTCATTTTTTCGGCCTGTGGAGATGCTGGCTTCTTTTACAGACAAATAACTAAAATAACACCAAAAGAAAAAATTACTCACCTTAGCAACGTTGTTTCTTCTAATGGAGTCTTGCTGTATTCTGACTATTGCAGTGATCACCAACTTTGAACTGCCCTGGAGAACAAAGAGTTAACTTTCCATGCAGGTATGGAACGCTGAGCTCGAGCTCGGTTCAAGCCGCTGTCTGCTGTTGTTTAAACTCCAACCATCAGATCTTTACAAGCTATACTCACTAGACGTTCTGTGTGGAAACTGTAAAACTCACACTAGCCAACTGGCAACTAAATTTGTTAAAAAAGGTTTTTTGGTTTCAAAGCAGACCCAAGTCATGAAACACAAAAAACAAAACACAACACACACCCAAAATAAAGGAGGGTGAGAAAGGGGCACCTATAGGTGCCAACACTGCTCCTGCCTACCCACATCCCAAAAACCAGGTTCTGAGAGGGGAGGTGGGGGAGAGGTCAGAATACAGCAAGACTCCATTAGAAGAAACAACATTACTGAGGTGAGTAATTTTTTCTTCAAACAATATGAAGTCTTGCTGTATTCTGACTACTGCAGACTACCAAGCAATACCTCCATGGAGGAGGGACAGAACCTACTTCAGGAAAAGGCTCTGAAGTACTGCTGTGCCAAACTGAGCATCACTCCTAGCCTGGATATCCAGAGAGTAATGCTTGGTGAATGTATGGACTGTTTTCCAGATGGCTGCTTGACAGATTTCTAAGATAGGAATATCCCTGGCAGCAGCTATACCTCTAGTAGAGTGAGCCCTCAGGCCTGAGGGTGGCGTTCTACCCAATTTTTTATAGCAGAATTGTATACAAGAGACAATCCACCTGGCAACAGATCTTTTAGTGGCAGGTTTGCCCTTACCGACCTCTCCATAAGTGAGGAACAACTGGAGGGACTCAAACCTGTGACCCATGGTGCGCTCTATGTAGTAGCTAAGGGCCCTTTTTACGTCTAGGCTGTGCAACCTCCTCTCTCCAGAGGAGGAATGGTCAGTGAAGAAAACAGGGAGAGACATAGACTGATTAAGGTGGAAATCTGAAACCACCTTAGGCAAAAACTTCCTGTTAGTTCTTAGGACCACTTTATCTCTATGGAAAGAGATGAAATCAGGCTCCACTGACAAGGCTTGCAATTCACTGATGCGCCTGGCAGAGGTAATGGCTACCAAAAACACAGTTTTCCAAGTCAAGTACTTAAGTTCTGCAGAGGACAAAGGCTCAAAGAGGGGTTGCATAAGCTGAGCAATGCAAACTTTAAGGTCCCAAGCAGGAGCAGGGTCCCTGAAGGGAGGATTGGTGTGCAGCAATCCCTTGAAGAATTTACCAAATACAGGATGGGCTGATAGAGGAGAGGGCTTGCCTACTGACAAAAAGGCAGAAACAGCTGCTAGATGCACTTTAAGTGTAGCTGGTCTAAATCCCAAGCCATTAAGATAAACCATATAGTCCAGGACTGTAGGCAACCCAGCAGATTCTGGAGAAATATGCTTATTAGAACACCAAATAGTGAAACTTTTCCATTTGGAGTTGTAAGTCTTTCTGGTGGAAGGCTTTTGAGAAGGCTTAAGAATATCCAGAACACCTTGAGAGAGGTGCAGATCAGCAAACTCTAACTCTTCAAGAGCCAGGCCTTGAGATTGAGAGATTTGAGATTCGGATACCAAATCCTTCCCTGAGAGGATGTCAACAGGTTGTAATTCCTGGGAAGAGACAGGGGAAGGTGGACTGCTAAGGACAGCAGCAGTGGATACCAGGGCTGTCTGGCCCAGTCTGGAGCGATCAGAATCACTCTGCATGGTTGAGACCTGATCTTGACTAGCACCTTGAATAGGAGAGGGAAGGGGGCGCGAAGCATACAGGAACTTCCCTTCCCAATTCAGAATCAGAGCATCCAGGGGGACTGAGCCCAAGACTGGGGGTCTGCAACAGAAGAGGGGAAGTTGGTGATTGTCTGGGGCTGCAAAAAGATCTATCTGTGGAGTGCCCCATCTCGAGAAAATCACTTTCAAAATTAGGGGATCTAGGGACCATTCGTGGCGGCCCTGAGAAATCCTGCTGAGAGCATTTGCTAGGACATTGTCCTTTCCTGGGAGGTGAACTGCTATCAGAGAGGTTTGCAGGGAATAGGCCAGGGACCACAAGTTCATTGCTTCTGTGCACACAAGGCCGTAGACCGAGTGCCTCCTTGCTTATTGATGTACCACATTGTGGTGGTATTGTCTGTTCTGATCTGGACCACCTTGTTCTGTACAGATTTGGAAATAGTTTGCAGTGCCAGAAACACAGCTCTGAGTTCCAAGAGACTGATGTGAAGCAGAGATTCTTGAGGTGATCACAGCCCTTGGGTGGTAAGATCCCCCAAGTGGGCTCCCCAGCCCAAGAGGGAGGCGTCTGTGGTGAGGATTAGTAAATGAGACTGAGTGACAAAAGGAACTCCCTGTCTTAAATTGTCCTGATCCTGCCACCATTGCAAGGCCTCGATCAGGGTTCAAGTTACTGAGACTAGTTTGGTAAGGGAATCCTTTCTTTGGGACCCGAAGGCTCTTAAGTGGACTGAATGTCCCTCACCTGGAATCTTGCCCCCTGGCCAACTGCTGTAGAGGCTGCCATGTGGCCCAGGAGCTGCAAGAAGTGCCTTGCTGGTCGAGACACCTGAAGGGTGAAAGAAGAGGTCATTTCTATAAGGGTCCTTGCCCTGTTCAGGGGAAGGAAGGCTTTTGCTCTTATTGTATCCAGCTCTGCCCCTATAAAGGTGAGGAGCTGTACTGGCTCGAGAACTGACTTTGGAAGATTTAGGAGGAATCCTAAGGAAGTGAGCAGTTGCTGAGTTATCTAAAGATGTGACTTGACTTGGTCTGGAGACTGACCCACTATGAGCCAGTCGTCCAAGTATGGAAAGATGGAGATCTTTTTTCTCCTTAGGAAAGCAAACACTACTGCCAGGCACTTTGTGAACACACTTGGAGCTGATGTTAGGCCAAAGGGAATTGCTCTGAATTGATAGTGGCCTGAGGGCAACTCGAACCTGAGGTACTTTCTGTGGGAGCATCTAATGGGAATGTGAAAAAGGCATCTTTGAGGTCCAGGGAGGCTAGCCAGTCCCCTGGCCTTAGAGAGGGCAGAATTATTCCCAGAGTCACCATTTTGAATTTTGGCTTTAAAAAGGGCTTGTTTAGATATCTCAGATCCAGGATGGGCCGCCATTCTCCTGTCTGTTTGGGGGTTAGGAAGTACCTGGAGTACAATCCTTTGCCCCTGTGTAGGGTAGGAACCCTTTCTATGGCTCTGAGAGCCAAGAGGGAAGAAACCTCTGCCTCTAGGGCAAGGGTCTCTGATGGATTTGCAGGTGGAAAGGATCTGGTTCTCATCTTGGGAAATTTTATGAAGCTGAGAACCAGTCCTGGCTACTACTTCTAGGACCCATTGTCTGATGTTAAAGACTTACAGTCCTGGACAAAGTAAGCCAGCCCCTAAGGTGATAGAGAATCAGCCGGGCAGACCCATCAGGGTGTCTGCTGGCAGGGGCTTTAGGCTGAGGGGTGGAAGCAGGCCTGCTCATACCCCGTCTGCCTCTCCCTCTGAAGAACCCCCTCTGAGCATAAGCAGAAGAGGAGGCCTGGGCTAGGTTAAAAGGCCTTTGAAAGGGCCTGCCCCTGCCCCTGGAATGCTGCCTCTGAGGAGTGGCTTGCCTTTCTTTGGCCTGAGCACTCCTGTAGGTGGTCCTGTACTCGTCCATCTTCTTCATGTAGTTCTCTGTCTGCTTCCCAAACAGAGAATTACTAATGACAGGAAAATCCATAGCCTTAGCCTGGGTATCCTGTGATAGGCTAGTACATCTGAGCCAAACCATCCTCCGAAGGGCCACAGATGTAGCCACGACTCTAGATGAAACATCACTGGAGTCCACAGCAGCATGAAATTGCACCTTGGATGCCTCAATCCCGTCCGCAGCCACCTGCTCCAGCTCCTTGGCAAGCTGGTCAGGGGCCTGTTTAGCTAGAGCCAGCACAGTGTCCCACCTGGACTTCTGGTATCTAGCTGTGTAGGCCATATAGTTAGCCTGCCTGAGTCCCAAAGATGCTGCCATGTACTGTTTCTTTGCCATGGCATCAATCCTCCTGGAGTCCTTATCTGGGGTGTGTGAAGCCAAGGGAATATCTGCCTTATCACAGGCAGTAGCCTGCACTACCCCAACATGGCTGCATTGTTCGGAAAGGAACTCCGTGTCCGAGCCTGAAAGGGTATACCTCTTGTCCATTCTTCTGTCCACAGGAGGTATGGAATTAGGAGTTCTTAGAATTTTAAATGTCTGTTTCCCAAAAGATTTATGGAGGGGAATAGACAATCTCCTGGACTCTGGGATGTCCATCAGCTCAACAAAATCAGGCTCCTCCTGATCCTCTACTGCTTCTTCCATAGGAAGCTGGAGGGTTTCAGCCACTTTCTTGTAAAACATAAAGTGGGAAGGGGACTCAGAAAGCCTAGGAGGAGAAACACCTGAAGGTCTGTCTGGGGAGATGTCCGGGTCAATAGGCACATCCAGACTTTCATAATCACCATCATCATTATCTTCATACTCTCCCTCCTCCTCCTCAGGTTCATAAAATTCTTCTAAAGTATAATCCGGAACCGGGGGAACTGACTGAACTGAGCCCCTGACAGATGGTGCCGTTTCGGCCGGAACCGAAGTTAGCGAGTGAACTATCTTTATCGCTTTGGCTATTTCATCAGCGGTCGGAGAAAGAACTTGTGGATCCAAACCGGATGATTTTTCCCTTTTCTTTCTTTTAACCGGAACCGGCCCCTCAGAATCGGTTCTCCTTTTGCCCGAAGAAGTTTCGCCCTGGTCAGAGGGCACTTCTTCTGGTTCGGTCGGAACCGAACCAGGCTGGCCATCCGGGTCAGCGGACTTCTCGGCCTCCCTTTCCCTCAGTCTACCTACTCTCTTATCCAGGGTAGCTTTGGGAAAACTTTTACAAATTTGGCAGTCTGAATTGAGGTGGTCAAACCCCAGACAATAAACACAGGTGGTGTGGGGATCAGCCTTAGCAACGGCTTCCCCACACACACTACAGTGTTGAAACCCAGTGGGCCCGTTTTTTTTTCTTGGGTTTCTAAGACATGGCCAATCCTAAACACAACTTAACCCTTTTAATGGCAATCCACCAGGCAAGACACCCCTATCGGTTCCTGACTGTGTTACGGGTCTTGAAAAAAAAAAAAAAACGTAATCAAATCCGTTTTTTTTTCATTCGAATCTGGACAGTTACCACACTCAAAAAAAAAAAAAAAAAATTCCGTCTTTATTAAACACAAACCTGATCGGTTCAAACTGAACCGATCCAACTTTTACAAGTTACACACAGAAAACTAATACAAAACTTATCTAGTACTCACGGTACCACAGACAGAGACTTAAACCGACAGGTTCAGTAGCAGAAATTCGGTAGAAACTGAGCGAAAAAAACGACACTTTAACCAACTTTTTTGAACTGAGCGAAGGAGAAATCTCCGGAGCGACTGTTCAGTGAGGCGAAGTAAAGAATCTGATGGTTGCAGTTTAAGGGCAGTTCAAAGGTTGGTGATCACTGCAATAGTCAGAATACAGCAAGACTTTATGTTTGAAGCCAAAGTTTTCTTACTTTTTGAACTGAGTCACAGACCAGCTTATTTTTCATTGTTTGGAAGCAGGTAATTTATTTAAAAGTGCCTACACTAACACACGCTTGAAATGGCAGGATCAACTAGATAAATTAAATGTAATTTAAAAGTGTTAGCAAATATGATAGGATCAACCACATAAATATTAACTACATCTTAAACCTACCACAGTTATCACCAGACCAACCAGATCAGCTACTGTAAATGGAAAGTACAGTTATGTAAGAACTTACTGTAACAGTAGATCTTCAAGAGGAGCTCTTGCAGCAGGCTATTACCATTAGGACTAATGCTGCAGGCCTTGACCCACCGGAAAAAACTTAGCTAGCAATACCCAACAGGGCCTGCACCCCTCCCCATCAGCTCCACCTCGACGTCGGTCATGCCATAAAAGGGAGCGGTCCCTAGCTCCACCTCAGTTCATCTGCCGAGGACCCAAGAACAGATACCAGCAAGCAAACCAGGAGAAACACGCCCCAGTCATGCTGAAACTCTGAAGGGGGAAGGAGGGTGGGAAAGCAGCAACTGCTGCAAGAGCTCCTCTTGTACATCTACTGTTACGGTAAGTTCTTACGTAACTGTACTATCTTACTTCGATGGGGAGCTCTTGCAGCAGGCTATTACCATTAGGACTGAATCGCAAGCAGTCCCGCGCTAAGGAGGCGACAAGCCCCAGGAGGAGGATGACAGGAATTAGTACAACAGCACTGCCTAAACAGGTAGGGAGACGGCACATCAGGACAACAGTCCTTGAAGGACCGCCAGGCCGAAACCAGCTCGGTGCCTGGAAGCAATGTCCAGGCTGTAATGCCTGACAAAGTATGTACTGAACTCCAAGTAGCTGCTGCACAAATGTCTCAGCTAGAGACATTTTTCAAAGAAGTGAAGGAGGTGGAAACTCCTCTGGTAGAATTACCTCTAACCACTCCCAGTAGAGGTCTGTTGTACTTGTAACAGAATACTATGCAGTGGACTAGCCACCAAGATATAGTCTGTTTAGACACTGGTTTGCCCAGGTGTTGAGGCGCAAAGGCCACAAACAGTTGCTCCGATTTGAGGTGTACCACCGTACGCTTGAAGCAGTACCTCAGCACCCTGTGGACATCCAAGGTGTGTAAGAGAGCTTCTCCCCTGTTGGAAGGGGTTGAATAATAAACTGGAAGGTCAGCCGACTGGTTGAGGATTAATTCAGAAACTACTTTGGGTAGAAACTTAGGATTTGTCCTGAAGGAAACCCTTTTGCTATGAAAAATCAAATAAGGCTCCTTGCACATTAGGGCCTGAAGCTCGGAAACCCTTTGAGCTGCAGTAACAGCAACTAAAAAGTACACCTTCCAGGAAAGATAACGCGGCTCACACACTGCTGTGGGTTCAAAGGGAGGGAGAGTAAGCTTCTCTAACACAAAAAGGAGATCCCAGTGGGGAATTGGATCCCTAATGGGAGGCTTATGCCCCGTAAAAAGGTACGGGCCACGTCCAACTGGGCTAGGGTTCTGCCCTCAACCAGGACATGATAAGCCAAAATGGCCCACATATGCACCTTAGTGAAGGAGTAGCTCAAACCTCGTAATAATAAGAGAAGGTACTGTAATGCTGAGTTCACTGAACAGGTAAGGGGATCCAGATGATGCGACGAAGCCCAGAGGCAAAAACGCTTCTACTTCATAGCGTAAGTGAAACGAGTAGAGGACTTTCTTGCCAAAACAAGGACGTCTGCCACTTCTTGTGGGCCCCATACCTTGTTTTAACTATGTCTACAGGAGCTATGCGTGAAGGTGCAGGGACTTGAGATCGGGATGCACCAGCTTGTCCTGATCCTGGGACAGCAACTGTGAGCATACTGGCAGCGCGATCGGTGGTTCAGATGACAGCTGCTGAAGTAGTGGGAACCAAATCTGCCGCAGCCACAGCGGGGCAATTAAAACCATCCAAGGCCCCTCAGCCTGTACCTTCAGCAGAACCCTCTGAATTAGTGGGAAGGCGTACAGCAATCTCCCTACCCAACAAAGGGACAACGCATCTGGCCAAAAAGCATCCGGCGCGTGCTCTCGCGAGCAGAAACTTGGCAGTCTGGTGTTGCGTGGAGATGCAAAAAGGTTCAGCTCTGGAAGACCCCAAGTATCGAAGAGCTGGTCCGCTACTGATTGGAGTAGCTCCCACTTGTGCGCCTTGGAGCAAGACCAGCTTAGGCTGTCTGCCAAGGCGTTTTGGATCCCTGGAACATGCACTGCGCTCAGAGAGATTCGATGTTCCACTGCCTAGAACCAGACTCTCATCGCCTCCCTGCACAGCGGGTAGGAGTGTGTTCCCCCTTGCTTGCTGCTATAGAAGACAACAGCCGTGTTGTCTGACTGAACGAGGAGAGAGCCTGGCGCTAGGTCCTCTTGAAAAGCCCGAAGGGCGTTGAGGACCGCTCGCATTTCCCGAACACTGATGTGGAGGTCGCGCTCCTCTGGGGACCAAACGCTCAGAGTCTGGTTGTCCCCTAGGTGAGCCCCCCTAGCCAGAGTCAGAGGCATTTGTTGTCAATGTCAGACTCAGCAGCTCCTGTCAAAACAAGACCCCTGCCTCCAAATTGAGGGGATCTAACCATCAAAGAAGGGTCCTTCTGACTGGCCCAGAGATCCTGACCATATAGTTGAGACCGTCAGAGCTTTGGTCCCACTGTACCCTGAGCATCCATTGCAGGACTCATGTGGAGGCGAGCCAAGGGAGTTACAGGGATGGCCACCACCATGTGCCCCAGTAGCCTGTGGAAGGTTCTGACCTGGACCTGTGGGGTTACGAGGACTGTGAGCCACTTCTCGCAGGCGATCTCCCCTTTCCTGTGGGAGGAAGGACCACACCTATAAAGACGAGTCTTTGGCTGGGCCCTGGGGATGACTTTGGAAGATTCAGGGTGATCCCCAGCTCTCGGAATAGCGTACAGGTGTCCCCGAGAGTTTGAATGAGGCGCATTCTTGACAAGGCCACCTAGAGCCAATCATCCAGGTAAGGGAAGGCATAATTCCCCTTGCGCCTTACAGCCACAGCTAGGCACTTGGTAAAGACCCGAGGAGTGGAGGAGAGACCAAACGGCAGAACCCGGAACTGGTAGTGCCCCCTTGAAAGTGGAACCTCGGGTACTTCCTGTGAGGGGGAAAGATACATATATGCATGTATGCATCTTGCATGTCCAGGGAACAGAGCCAGTCTCCCTGGTGCAGCAGACGAATGAGACCTGGAAGGGTCACAATCCTGAACCTTCAGTATTCTATATAGTTGTTTAAGAAGCTGAGGTCCAGGATGGGCCAAAGATCCTGAGTTTTCTTTGGAACCAGGAAGAAGTGGGAGTAAAACCCTTTTCCCTGCTGCTGCAGGGGGGCTAGCTCTATTGTGTTTTTGCGCAAGAGGGCCTGAATCTCTCCTTCTATGAGAGATACGTGAGAAGGAGGACATCTTGAGGACACTGGTGGTGTCTCTCGGGGGATCTGAGTGAACTCCAGCATATGTCCCCTCCTTACGCTATCTGGGACCCAAAGGTCCAAAGTGATTTTGCTCCATCCCTCCAGGTGGAGGGAGAAGCGACCCCCTACTGCTCCCCTGGTACCTCTGGAGGAGGAGGGGGGTCAATAGGGAGTCATTGAGCAGAGCCGGGAGTTGGCAGAAAGGCTTGGGAGGACTTTGGGCCTCGAAAGGGAGCACCTCCAGGTTGATGGTCTCCAGCCTTCCACTTGAAGCTGCCTCTCTGTGCCATCT
Source organism: Neoceratodus forsteri (assembly GCA_016271365.2). Lineage (NCBI taxonomy): Eukaryota > Metazoa > Chordata > Ceratodontiformes > Ceratodontidae > Neoceratodus > Neoceratodus forsteri. The sequence continues at coordinate 1,518,807,761 of CM057452.1, read as the reverse complement.
GGTTGCCACGGGCATGCTGGCCTGAGGTCTTCCAAAATGGCTGTTTACGGAATTGCTTCTGGCCCCCCTTATACATCTGGTGGCAAGACAAGGCCAAGGAGATCCAGTTCTGTATTGACAAACATGACATGCAGAGCTTCTTCCAGGCTACAAGGGCCATTTATGATCCAAGCTCCCACAATCCCACTCCCCTCCGATCTCAAGATGGCTTGATGCTCCTAAAGCTAGATGGAAGGAGCATTTTGAGACACTTCTGAATCGCGAGTTATCTGTGACAGATGCCACTATCAATTCTGCCCCTCAACACCCTGAAAGAGAATCTCTCGCCAACCCTCCTACAATCAAAGAAGTAAGACATGCCATCAAGCTGGCCAAAAACAACAAAGCTGCGGGACCAGATGGCATACCGGCTGAAGTCTACAAGGCTGGGGGTGAGGAACTGGTACTAAAGCTCCACAAACTCATTCTCCAAATTTGGAACAATGAGGAGATTCCAGAGGACTTGAGGAAAGCCAACACTTGTTACCATCTTCAAGAAGGGAGACAAGTCAGTGTGTGGAAATTATCGAGGCATTGCTTTACTCTCCACCGCAGGGAAAATCCTCGCCCGTATTCTTCTGAGCCATCTCCTTCCCATCGCCGAAGAAGTCCTGCTGGAATCTCAGTGTGGATTTGGACCATCTCGCAGGACAACCAATGTGATCTTCACTGCCAGGCAGATCCAAGAAAAGTGTCGGGAACAACATCAGGACCTGACAAACGCCTTTGACTCCATCAATTGATACGCCTTGTGGAAGGTGCTGACCAGATTTGGCTGCCCTACAAAATTCATCAAGGTCCTGAGGCTACTGCATGACCAGATGACTGCCAGTGTTCTCCATAATGGTTCAAAGACAGACACGTTCATCATCCAAACTAGGGTCAAGCAAGGGTGGGTCATCGCTCCAACCTTGTTCTCTATTTTCCTAGCAGTCATCCTAGTCCTCACCAAAGGCCACCTTCCCACTGGAATTGACATCGAATACAGAATGGATGGAGGGCTCTTTAATCTTGGGCGTCTCCGTTCAAAGACCAAAGTTTGCAAGGCATCAGTCATTGACCTGCAGTACGCTGATGACTGTGCCATCCTTGCATACACCAGGAGTGCCCTCCAGTCAGCGCTAAATCTCTTTGCAGAAGTTTACCAAAGTCTGGGACTCTCACTTAACATCAAGAAGATCAAGGTGCTCTATCAACCTGCTCAAGGCCTTGTAAATGACCCTCCACAATTCACCATCGGGGGACAGACCCTGGAGACAGTCGAGCACTTCCCTTACCTCGGTAGCCTTCTCTCCCTAACAGTGAATATCGACGATGAGATTCAGCACAGGATCCATTGCGCTGGTACCTCGTTTGGGAAATTGCTTCCGAGCGTCTTCACTGACCATGACATACGAAAAGACACCAAGATCCAGGTATACAGTTCAGTTATCATCCCTACCCTTCTTTATGGATGTGAAACGTGGGTGACTTACTGACATCATCTAAAGAGCCTGGAGAGATACCACCACCGATGTCTCTGGAAAATCCTCCGCATCAAGTGGGAAGACCACCACACTAACATCAGTGTTCTTGCTGAGGCCAATGTCACCAGCATTGAGGCAATGATCCTCAGACATCAATTTCGCTGGACTGGACACTGTGCACGGATGCCCAACTCTTGACTCCCCAAACAAATGTTATACTCCCAGCTCAGTCACGGCCAGAAATCCCGTGGTGGTCAAAGGAAACTCTACAAAGACACACTAAAGGCATATCTCAAGAAAACAGATATGGACATCACAAGCTGGGAGGAGCTGGCCACCAACTGATCTCAATGGTGCCAGAACCTCCATCAAGCAGGGGCCTGCTTTGAAGAGAAATGCCTTGCCCTTGAAGCTGAAAAGAGAGAGCGTAGGAAGGAAAGGGTAAGAAACCCCAGCCAGTGGGCAGCTCTCCCACATGGAAACATCTGCAATTTCTGTGGACAAATCTGTAGCTCTAGGATTGGATTACTGAGCCACCTCAAGACCCATCAGTGAACCATGGTAGAGATCATCCTTGAATCGAGAGATCACCAACGACATCTGTCAGACAGACCAGATTGATTTGCCCAACTCTTGGAAACGAGAGATGAGGCTCTTGGTCTCTGACCCAAACAGTACAGAACCATGAAAGGGAAGGTCCCCGATTCCGGTCTGCAGATCCTGGGAGAGCCCTGCAACTCATAGCCAGGCATGGCACCTTAGGCAGACACTTGACGCTGCTCCCCTTGACGCCATATCTGCAGTGTCGTATGAGGCACACAAAACATGGGTGCCTATGTCCTAGCCTGATTTCAGAATGTCCAGGAGCTCAATTTTTTGCACGGAGTCTGGGAAGGCATTGGCTGCCTCTTGTCCCTTCTCCCATAATGCATTCTGGTACTGGACCATATGCATTAAGATGTTCAGGGAACGCATGGAGCAGGTGGATGTAGAGTATACCTTCTTGCCCACCTGGTCCAAATAACAGCACTCCTGATCGGGAGGCTGGGAACTAAGGTGCTTGGGCTGTCGAGACTTATCATGAGCAGCAACTATGACCATCGAGTCAGCCTGAGGGTGTTCCACCAAACAGGCTCCTCCCTCAGCACTCTATACAGTCTGTCCGATTTTTTGGGAACTGCCGGGACTGTGGCTGGGTGTTTCCAAGTGATCCTTGTTAGGTCTTGGAATGTATCCACCAAAGGAGGCACTACCAATGGTTTAGGCTCCTTTTGCCTCAGGTATCTGGCCAGTCTCCGGCGTTCCGAATCCAGGTCCTCCGTCTCCCATTCGTTGGAGGCCTGGATGTGCCTCAGAACGTTCATAGAGGTTGGATCGTTGGCGGGGGCGGGGTGTCTCTTGGTCATCAGGAGAACCCCCAACTCCTGAGAGGGACTGGTCCAAAGAGGATGCAGATAAAGCAGACCAGCTCCTACTGGAACGAGGGGAGCCCAAACGATACCTGCAGGGGCTACCCTCCCTTAAACGTCGGGCACTTTCCAACCAACACTGGCCATTGGACCGACATTGGCTTGGGGACTGACGACGGAGCGGAGACTGGAGCCTGTCAGGCGACTGGCATCAGCTGGAAGAGCGTCCTCGCCTAGTGATAGATCTTTGGCGGCTGCAAGACTTGGGCCGAGATCGGTGTCGGCTACAGGACCTTGAGCGGCGCCAACGATGGTCTTTAGACCAAGACTGGGATCGAACCACCGAGGGGGAGCAGGATTTGGAAGGTGACTTTACAGGAAGATCTCCGGTGTCCTGGATGTCCAGCCGGTCGGGTACCGGTGTTGGATCCGGCTTCGGGGTAGCCTCGTCCTTTTTGACTTGGCTCCACCAGATGGAAAAGAGCTCCTGCTGCTCCTCCTTATTAAAAACTGAGGCCACTGTCCCTTTCAGGGGAATCGGTGAAGCCAGATGGTCCAGCAGGGCCTTGGGGGAAGATGCCAAGGAATAGCCCTCTGTAGTAGAGGACCTCGAGGCTGGTGATAATACCATGACCTGTGTGGGCTCACCCTGAGGTAAGTCAACCTTAGACACCGTGGCTGGTGTCTTGGCAGAGGTCGGCTTGGACTTCGCTGACTTGAAAGGGCGGGACCCAGAAGGGGTCTTAGCTGGAGGGTCCAGATCCTTGATCAACGGCTTACCCGACCAGGGTAAAGCCATTACTGAGGCCTTTTTCGGAGGGATCTAAGCATGCGCTGATGTGGAGGCCTTAGTTGTGTCCGCCGAGGTGACAGATGTGTGCAGCGGTGTAGCCTTCACCTTGGCCGGTTCGTCAGAAGTAACCCACACTGGGGCCAGCATCAGGTGTCTTGGCAGGGGCATCAGACCTCATCTTTTCTCCATGTTTCGAGTGTCTCAAATGGTCGGAACTGCCAGAGCCTGAAGACAAGGCCTTTTTGTGGGGAGAACGCAACCTGGACCACTGGTGGGACTTGCTACGGGACTTTTGGGATTTGTCCCAGTGCTTGGCCTTTTCCCCGGGACAGCTTTTTATGACATCCACCTTTTTCACTAAAAGGTGGGCTTTTAAGGCCTTCAGGCACCTGATCAGAGTCCTGCTGGTGAAGCCCCTGCAGAACTTGCAGACTTGGAGGTCATGGTCTGGGCCCAGACAGAAGACGCAGGCCTCGTGGCCGTTCTTCGATGGGATCTGACAGCCACAGGTACACTTGGTCTTCTTGGGACTGGAGGACAAGACCGACGACGGAGACGACATGCGATGACAAGCTCCGAGAAAAGGGAGAATCCGATGAAGGAGTAAGGTTCTATGGAGAAAAACAATGAAAAGTCTCCAAATTTCACTGGAACTGCTGAAGAACAAGCTAAGACTTTCCCAATGAGCAGGTCTGTGGCAGAAAAAGAACTGAGGTGGAGCTAGGGACCGCCCCCTTTTATGGCATGACCGACGTCGGGGTGCAGCCGACGTCAAGGGACCAGCCCTGCTGGGTATTGCTAGCTAAATTTTTTCTGGTGGGTCCTAAGGCCTGCGGCATTAGTACTAATGGTAATAGCCTGCTGCAAGAGGTCCGCCTCAACTTAAGATCACTTATTTGTGCTACACAGGAACTACTTTTTGCCGCCCCCATATTTGTGGTCATTTAATAAGATAACCCACTACAGGGCATGCGGTTGCACTCCAATACACACACACACACCTTTGGCAGCTGAATGCACGAGGCCGCACGCAATGCACACCAAGGCATGCGTATATCAAAGCGTGACCACATGCCCTGTAGTGGGTTATCGATTACATATATAATTTTTTAATTTTGTTAGCCATGCTGTGCCAAGTGCTATGCATTTTCACTAATGATTAGCATTTTAGTGTGCAAAACTGCCGATTATTTTTTTTGGCTTAATTAATACCCTAAATGTGTGTGCTTAACGAAAATATTTGCTGTAAAAGATTTACTAGGTGAGTAAGGACAAAAGGAAGCATTGAAGTCTAACTTGATCGTCCACCACATTTGAAGGAAATGATGCTTTGTAATTTTTGGAGAGCCAATGATCTACACCCTTTTTAAGGGATTCAAAAGTACTGCAATCTACTAACTCTTGTGGTAGCTGGTTCCAGAGCCTCGGTGTTCTTGAAAAGTGCATATGCAAAGAACTGTAAATGTCATAAGGTAATGGTAACGGAGAAATAAAAGAAGGTTTTAGAACCCTGTTAAAAAAAAAAAAAAGGTTCCCTGTTAGAGGGAGGTAAGTGACAGGGTTGGGTAAGACCCTGTCCCATTTGTAATGCAGAGAGAGAGAGAGTTAGAAGCAAGGATCTATTTTGCAGTCTTTTATTCTTTCAATTTTTCTTGTGACACTTAGGCATTGGCCACTCTGATGGTCCCACAATTTTCCTGTTATTTCCGTCCCTTTACCTGCTGTTTCTATTATCTTTCTCCCCTTGCTTCTCTGTGGTTAAAAAAAAAACATGTGAATCTTTATATGATGCTGGGATCCCTTGGTCTAGAAATGTATATAATTACAAGTGCATAAAGCTATATGAGTTTTTTAGAGAAGATGTTGATCTGGAACACAGGGGGTTGAGCCTGATGTATATTTTCACCTCCACAAGCTTGTTAACAGAACTGTCAATAGGAAACCATCTCTGGGACAGAGTGTTCCATTAGCTGCAGCTGTTAAAGACCACATATTCTCTTCAGGTTGACCTCCAGAAAGAAACTGACAAAGTTCTGACACATTCTATGAGAAACAGAAGATGCAGCTTACAACAACCAGGATGCAGAGTTTAAACTGCCAGGAAAAGACAACTTATAAAAAAAAAAAAGAGAGACCAATGTTTGTTGAGAGAGAGAGAGAGTGAGAGAGAAGATATACATTGGGGGGGGGGGGACTCTCAGATGTAGGACTCTGTTTATACTGCCTATGTGAAGAGCTATCGTACAATTTTAACTTTTTAATGTTATTGTTACTGATAATAATAAAACACTAATTGCAAATTTTATAACGACTCCTGATTTGCCTATGCTTCCTGACCTATGCCTCTGTGACAAGAAGCACTTAAAGGATAAGTGATTGCTCAGGGCCACACATCAAGTAAAGTGCTTTGGTAGGATTTCAATCTGGACCCCATGGTTATCTAGCCTGTCACCAGTCGGACAATGCTGCTTCTTATGTTTTCAAATTTGACTTTGTATAGTCAAATTACATACAACAAGGATTCTGTTTTACCATGCAGTACATCAAAGATAATCCATAAAGAGCACAGACAGAATATGCAATAGGAACAAAATCAGAAGCACTTGTGGCAAATGGCATTTAACCCATTTTATAAAATGACAAGAAAAAATCTAGAAATGTCATTGGTCAAGAGATGCCACCTGACTGCGCAGTGTCAGTGGCTCAGTAGGTAGCACACTCGCCTCTGAGGCTGGGAGATCAGAGGGCTGTGGGCTCAGTTCCCACATCTGGCACTTGGGTTAATATCCCAGTACTGACACTGTAGTGCAGCAAGAGAGGGGTGCTACACTTCTGAGGTGCCGTCTTTCGGATGAGACGTTAAACCGAGGTCCCATCTGCCTGGATTGGTGGTAGTTCAGGCGGATGTTAAAGATCCCATGGCACTTATCGAAAAGAGTAGGGGAATTTCCCCGGTGTCCTGGCCAAATTTCCCTCATTCACTAAAAATACCACCAACAGCTTGGTCTGGTTCAAGGTCAGTTGGCATTCATCTGTATCCCCCTCCCCCGGGTCATGCCTGAAAATAGGCATGATTTGTCTAGTGCACTTTACCCGGTCAACAAAAGCTAAATAAATAAAATAAAAATAAATCAATCAATCAAACTTTATTTAACCAGGCAGGCAGTTACATCATTGAGCAAGCTCATTTTCAAGATGGTCCTGGACACAGGGGACACTTTTACTTACAGTAAACAACACTTCCTCCAAAACTAGACATCAGTACAGGCAGTTACAATATACAATCTCAGTACTTGGATGAATCAGACATGTAAAGCAAGTGCAAATATAGACGTTTAAAGTGCAGCGTACACAGGTTGTAGCTTATAGAATACAAGGGAGGAGAGGGAGGAGGGACATAGAGAAGGGCAGTAGGAAGAAAGGGTATCAGACACATAGTAGAGAGGGAAAAAAAGGCAGCCTAACAGAATGAGGCCCCCTGTGAAACTAATTGATGAGAGGGGGGGAGGTAGGAGAGGGGAAGATGGTTGCCCTAAAGGGATGCTGGCCGACATGGGAAATAGGCGGCCCAGGATTACAGAGGTTAAGGGACTCAGTTGAGCGGGGGTAAGGCTTTACCTGAAACAATCACATGCCATTTTCAGGCCTCTATAGAGTAGCTCCCTAAATATAAAATGGCTGGGCAGCACGGAGATTTTAAGTAATTTTTGCATGTTATTCCAAAGCACTGGTAAAAAGGAGGTAATGTCAGTTGAGCCAAGACATATCCTTGTTCATGGTAGCGTAAGAAGGATAAAGGCGGAGTTCTTTAGTCCATAGGCACCCTTTGAATGTTCAAGCAGGTCACAGATATAGGGTGGTAGTTTGTTGGACAAAGCCCAGAATAGCCACATGAGGGCATTTATTTGCCTTCTCGTGGAGAGGGAGAGCCAGTCTAATACTTGGTACAATGGGCAGTGATGAGTCTGCAAGGGCAAGTCAAGAACAAATCTCAATGCGCAATGATAGAGTGCATCCAGCTTTTGGAGCGCATACTGGGGGCAAAGGCTGTATAGGAAGTCGGCGTAGTCAATCGGGAAGAAAAGTTCTTTGAACCAGCTGCTACAAACATGAAGTCAGGCACTGAATCTTGTTCTCCTCCCCCCAAAAATCGACTTAAACATATCAGTACACCTGTAAGACATTTAAACAGTGGCGGCTCTACACCAGGGCCCGCCAGGGCACGTGCCCTGGTAAAAAAATGCTGTGCCCCAGTTGGTGCCCCATATGGTGCAGAGCTTCCCCCATAGTGACAATACATCAGTGCCCTGGCTGCCATCTGTTGTGCCCCAGCTGTGCCCTGGTAACCATTTGTGGCTGGAGCCGCTAGTGCATTTAAAAAAGTGCCAGCCATCTTGAAAATCTTAGCCTTTAGTACCACCAATTTTTAAACGTATTTTTCAAACACTGTTCTCAATCTTTCACACGAACAAGTCCAAATCTACACTTACTACAGTTTCCAAAACATCTCCCACCCTTACATATAATGTGACCAGTGGTCCAGATAATATTTTGTACTGGGAAGTATTTACTGCTAGCTATTTCCATCTGGTAGTATTTTCACCTAAATGGTAGTAATACCATCCATTAACCTGTCTAACCCCCCAACCTCTAAACCAGTCCCAAACTCACTGGGTGCCTGCAGTCATGGACTCTCTCTGTCCCGTATGCTGTGGTGTCTTAACATACTTCTCTGCTTACTGCCATATAATGCTGCGTTCCTATTTTTAATATTTTTTCCATGTTGCAATAACCCTTCTGGCCAGCCACTGGGCCACTCCTGAAATGGTCTCCCGTACTGTATACAACTAATGCGGATGCTGTTATTTGTCCCCAACCTGTCAGTGCGTGGATGCATAGCTGGTAGCACTGTATGGTGTTGCCAATTGTGACCAAATGTACTAACATACTGTAAATGTGCATAGTGGGAAACAACTTCCTAGAATCAGAAAGTGGGAGTAAATCATGCAAAAATGTTAGTAAAATACTCCTTTACTCCCCTTATCTGTTCCACTGAATGTGACAGTTGCCCACATCTCTAATAAAACTGCCTGGCCGCTGCCTAAAATATGACTCTTTTTGACAATCCCCTGCTAAAGCAGCAACACCACTAGAAGCAAGATATTCCTTTCTAAAAATCCAGTCCATATACTTCATTTATTTCATCCGGACTTACTGACTGGGCAGCCATGGAATGCAGCTCATCTTTATCTAACCAGCAATTCTGCCATCATTACTTCAGCAACAAGCAGACTGAATGCACAGAGCTGAGCAGGACTTGGAGAGACACATGCTCAGTTGTCATGTCAACGGTGAGGGCGGCGCTGCTGTGAGTGAAGCGCTGTAAGCTGTGGTGGTTACCAATTCACATCTGTGCCGCAGAACAGGCAGACTCAAAACATTTAAACTTAAAGAAAAAAACAGCTGAATGGCATGAGGTGCAGGAAGGGAGGAGAGGGACACAAGGCTTTCCTATGTAAGTTGGAGCACTGAAGCTGTACTGTAAGCTGGGGGGTCCCAGATTAATTTCTTTGCCGCAGAAAAGGCAGACGAAGAACATTCATAAACAGCAGACTGGCACAGGGCACAAGGAGAGGGAGGAGATGAGAAGGAAGAAAAAAATTACCGCAGTAATCTTTCTTCCAAGGGGTCCTTTAGCATCAGTAACTTTTTTGCACTTAGCTGGCTAGGTGCAACTACCCTGGAGGGGTGCCTTTAAGAGATATTTAAACGAGTTTAGGGCCAAGCCAATCAAAAATGAGGACAAATGCCCCAAAAAAGAATCAACGGGATAAAAAAAAATGCAAATGTCAACAAAAGTGGAAAAAGAAACAACAGCAACACGAGCTAAAAACTAATCAATAAGAAACTCCAAATTTGGTAAAAGGTGACAAAGAGCCCTTCTCCGACAGGTGAACCAGGGAGGAAGGGTGGGAGCTTACCGATGCTAAAGGACCCCTTGGAAGAAAGAAGATTACTGCGGTGAGTAATTTTTTCTTCTTACCCCAGAAGTCCTTTAGCATTAGTAACATTTTTGCTGACTACCGAGCAGTACCGAGTAGGAAGTGGGTAGAGAACCTACTTAGGAAAGAGGTTCTGCAGAACTGCCCTGCTGCATTTGGCATCAGATCTGGTCTGCACATCCAAATTGTAGTGTTTCACAGAAGTGTGCACAGATTTCCAAGTAGCTACTTTGCAGTCATCCACTAGGGAAATGTCTCTTGCTGCTGCAAGCAAGGCTGCAGTGCCCCTGGTGGAGTGGGCCCCGAGCCCCACTGGAGGTTGTTGACCAACTTTCTCATAGCAAAATCTAATACAAGAGACCAACCAATGAGAACTAGTCCTCTGGGTAGCTCGTCTTCTTCTGCCTACATTCCCGTAGGTGAGGAACAACTGAGTGGAAGAGCCTCTGGACTGTCTAGTATGCTCTAGGTAGTGAAATATGGCTCTCTTGACATCCAAGCTGTGGAGCTTTTGCTCGCCAGGAGTGGATGGCTCAGTAAAGCAGACAGGTAGAGTAATGGACTGGTTCAAGTGAAACTCTGAAACCACCTCTGGCAGAAATTTCCTATTTATCCTGAGCCCAACTTTATCGTTGTGAGGGATGATGTAATTCAGCCCAGTACACAGGGCCTGTAGCTCAGAAATCCTCCTGGCAGACGTAATGGCTACCAAGAAGACAGTCTTCCAAGTTACAAACTTGATGCGGGTGGTGGATATAGGCTCGAAGGAAAAATTACTCACCTTAGTAATGTTGTTTCTTCTAATGGAGTCTTGCTATATTATGACCATTGCAGTTTGCCCCAGCCTTAGAACTGCTCCGGAGGTGAAAGAGTTAACTTCCATGCAGAGCATGGAGCTTAGAGCGCGAGCTCGGTTCAGAAGCTCTGTTTGGCTGGTTTCAAACCGAACAAATCAGATCTTTGAGCAAAAACTCACTAAGGTTCTGTGTGGAAGCTGTAACCTACACTAGCCAACTGGCTACTAATATATTAACACATTTTACTGGTCCCAACACAAAGACTCAAGTCAGTGGACCAGAAAAATTAAGATAAAATAACTAAATGAACACAACACCCAAACATGAAGAGAGCATCAATAAATGCCAACAGAGGACTACCACCCCATACCCAAAGTAGGAGTTCTGAGAGGGGCAGGCTGGGGAGGTCATAATATAACAAGACTCCATTAGAAGAAACAATATTACTAAGGTGAGAATTTTTCTTCAAACAACATGAAGTCTTGCTATATTATGACTATTGCAGACTACACAGCAGTACCTCCATGGAGGAGGGACAGAACCTCCACTTAGGGAATAGGCTCTGAAGCACGGCTGTAGCAACCCGAGCATCCTCCTGGCCTGAATAACCAGGAGTAATGCTTGGTGAAAGTGTGTACTGTCTTCCAAGTAGCTGCCTGACATATCTCCAAGATAGGGATGTCTCTACCAGCAGCTAGAGATGCAGCTGTACCTCTGGTAGAGTGAGCCCTCAGGCCTGAGGGGGGAACCTTACCCAGCTTTTGATAGCAAAATTGTATACAAGAAACGATCCACCTGGCAATGGATCTTTTAGTGGCAGGTCTCCCTTTCCCAACCTCACCATAAGTGAGAAACAGTTGGAGGGAGTCAAACCTGTGACCCTTGGTACGCTCTATGTAGTAACTTAGGGCCCTCTTAACATCTAAGCTGTGCAGCCTCCTCTCACCAGAGGAGGAATGGTCAGTGAAGAACACTGGAAGTGAAATAGACTGGTTAAGGTGGAAATCTGAAACCACCTTAGGCAAAAACTTCCTGTTGTCCTGAGGACCACTTTATCCTGTGAAAGGAAATAAAGTCGGTTTCTACTGATAAAGCCTGTAACTCACTTATCGCCTGGCAGAAGTGATGGCTACCAAAATACAGTTTTCCAAGTCAATACTTAAGCTCTGCCGAAGACAGAGGCTCAAAGGGGTTGCATTAGCTGAGCAATGCATACATTAAGATCCCAAGCCGGGGCAGGGTCCCTGAATGGGGGATTGGTGTGAAGCAATCCTTTAAAAAACTTGGAAAATACAGGATGAGCAGAGAGAGAAGAGGGCTTCCCTGCTGAAATGAAGGCAGAGACAGCAGCCAAGTGCACTTTCAGGGTAGCTGGTCTCAGTCCCAAAGAATTAAGATGGACCATGTAGTCCAATATAGTAGGTAGATCAGCAGATTCTGGGGAAACATGCTTCCCAGAACACCATATGGAAAACCTTTTCCACTTGGAGTTATAGGTAGCCCTGGTGGAAGGCTTCATAGCAGCCTTCAGGATTTTGAGAACACTGAGAAAGTTGCAAATCAGCAAACTAACTGCTCAAGAGCCAAGCCTTGAGGTTGAGGGATTTGAGATTCGGATACCAAACTCTCCCCTGAGCACAGGTTAACAGATTGTGGTTCCTGGGGAGACACAGGGGAAGATGGACTGCTAAGAACAGAAGGAGTGGGTACCAGGGCTGCCTGGCCAGTCTGGAGCAATCAGGATCCTTTGCAGGGCTGAGACCTGATTTTGACTAGTACTTTGAACAGGAGAGTGAAGGGGAAAGGCATAAAGAAACTTCCTTCCCAATCGAGGAGAAAGGCATCCAGGGGAACTGAGCCCAACACTGGGGGCCTGCAACAAAACAGTGGAAGTTGATAATTGTCTGGGGCTGCGAAAAGATCTATCTGAGGAGTGCCCCATCTGGCAAACACTATCCCCAGTACTAGAGGATCCAGTGACCATTCGTGATGGCCCTGGGAAATCCTGGTGAGGGCATCTGCCAAGACATTGTCCTTGCCTGGGAGGTGAACTGCTATGAGGGAAGTGTTCACGAAGTAAGCCAGAGACCACAACTTCATTGTCTTGGTGCACAAGGCCGAAGACCGAGTGCCCCCTTGTTTGTTGATGTACCACACTGTAGTGGTGTTGTCTGTTCTGACCTGTACCACCTTGTTCTGAACAGATGCAGAGAAAACCTGAAGTGCTAGAAAAACAGCTCGGAGTTCCAACAGATTGATGTGGAGCAGAGATTCCTGAGGGGACGATAATCCCTGGGTGGAGAGGTCGCCCATGTGAGCTCCCCATCCCAAGAGGGATGCATCTGTACTAAGGGTCAAGGAATGGGACAGAGGGATGAAAGGCACCCCCTGTCTCAGATTGCTCTGATCCTGCCACCACTGAAGGGCCTGGATCAGGGTTCAAGTCACTGGGATTAATTTGGATAGAGGATCTCTTCTTTGAGACCAGAAAGCTCTCAAATGGAACTGAATGTCCCGCATCTGAAATCTTACTCCTTGCACCTCGGCTGTGGAGGCAGCCATGTGCCCAAGGAGCTGCAGGAAATGCCTTGCTGGTCGAGAAACCTGCAGAGTGAAGGAGGCGGCCAAGGCCACTAAGGTCCTTACCCTTTCCAAGGGAAGGAAGGCTCTGGCCTGCTTTGTATCCAGTTCTGCGCCTATAAAGGTGAGTACCTGGACAGGTTCCAAAACTGACTTTGGAAGATTGAGAAGAAACCCCAGAGAGGAAGCAGCTGCTGGGTAACTAGCAGGTGTGATATGACCTGGTCTGGAGACTGACCCACAATGAGCCAGTCGTCCAGGTAGGGAAAAATGGCAATCTTTTGCCTTCTTAGGTGAGCGACTGCTACTGCCAGACACTTTGTGAACACCCTTGGGGCAGAAGTAAGGCCGAAGGACATTGCTCCGAACTGATAATGGCCTGAGGGCAGTTCAAATCTGAGGTACTTTCGATGGGAGCTTCTGATAAGAACATGGAAGTAGGCATCTTTGAGGTCCAGGGAGGCTAGCCAGTCCCCTGGCCTTAGGGAAGGTAAAATCATTCCCAGTGTCACCATTTTGAACTTTGGCTTTAAAAGGTGCTTGTTTAGCTATCTTAGATCCAGGATAGGCCGCCACTCTCCTGTCTTTTTTGGGGTAAGGAAGTACCTGGAGTACAGACCCTTGCCCTGGTGAAGGGGAGAAACCTTTTCTACAGCTCTGAGAGCCAGGAGGGTTGAGACTTCTGTTTCCAAAGCAAGAGTCTCTAAAGGGTTTGTAGGTGGAAAAGATCTGGCTCTCATCTTTGGAAATTTCTTGAAGCTGAGAACCAGACCCTGGCTCACTACTTCCAGGACCCACCTGTCTGAAGTTAAAGACTGCCAGTCCTGGACGAAGTGAGCCAACCTGCCCCCTACAGGTAGTGGAGAGCCGACCCTGGGCATCCCATTAGGGTGCCTGTTTGGCAGGGGCTTTAGGCTGAGGGGTGGGAGCAGGCCTGCTCGAACCCCGTCTGCCTCTCCCTCTGAAGAACCCCCTCTGTACATAGGCTGAAGAGGAGGGGGCCTGAGTCTGGTAAAAAGGCCTGTGAAAAGGCCTACCCCTACCCCTGGGGGGCTGCCTCTGAGGAGTGACTTGCTGTTCCTTGGCTTGTGCACTCCTGTAAGTGGTTCTATATTCATCCATTTTCTTCATATAATTCTCTGTCTGCTCCCCAAACAGAGAATTTCCCACCACAGGAAAATCCATAGCCTTAGACTGGGTATCCTGTGACAAAGTAGTACACCTGAGCCAGGCCAATCTGCGAAAAGCCACAGATGTAGCCATGACTCTAGAGGATACATCATTAGAATCCACTGCAGCATGGAATTGCACCTTAGATGCCTCAATACCATCAAGAGCCACCTGCTCCAGCTCCTTGCAAGCTGGCCAGGGACCTGTTTAGCTAAGGCCATGACAGTATCCCATCTAGATTTCTGGTATCTTGCAACATAAGCCATATAGTTAGCTTGTCTGAGTCCCAAGGATGCTGCCATGTATTGTTTTTGGCCATGGCATCAATCTTCCTGGAATCCTTGTCAGGAGGATGTGAAGCCAGTGGAATATTAGCTTTATCACAGGCTGCAGCCTGAACTACTAACATGGCTGCATTGCTGTGAAAGAAAATCTGTATCAGGACCTGACAAAGTGTACCTCCTGTCCATCTTTTTATCCACAGGAGGCACAGAATTAGGAGCTTTTAAAATTTTACTGTTTGTTTTCTAAAGGATTTATGTAAAGGGATGGACAACCTCCTGGACTCTGGGATATCCATCATCTCCACATAGTCAGGCTCCTCTTGCTCATCCAACGCCTCCTCTAAGGGAAGCTGGAGGGTCTCAGCAACTTTTTTATAAAACAAAAAATGAGAAGGGGACTCAGAAAGCCTAGGGGGAGACTCACCTGAAGGTCTGTCTGGGGAGATGTCCGGTTCAATGGGCACATCCAGACTTTCAAAATCACATTCACACTGATCATAATCTTCATCCCCCTCCTCTGGTTCATAGAACTCTTCTATATCATAATCCTGAACCACTGGAACCGACCAAACCGACCTTTTGCCAGACAGTGGCGGTTCGGAGGGAACCAGGGACAGGGACTGGACAATCTGTATTGCCCTGGCTATCTCAGCAGCAGTTGGAGAAGGAATTCTGGACTCCAAACCTGCTGATTTTTTAGATTTCTCTGCTGGAACTGGCTCCTCAGGGCCAGCTTTTCATTTGGCCGAGGAAGTCTCACCCTGGTCAGAGGGCACTCCCTCCGGTTCGGTTGGCACCGAACCGGGCTGGCCATCCGGATCAGTGGACTTTTGGCCTCTGTTTCCTGAGCCTGCCACTCTCTTGTCCAGGGTGGCTGCAGGAAATTTTACAAATCTGGCAGTCTGAATTGAGGTGGTCAAACCCCAGACAATAGACACATGTAGTGTGTGGGTCAGCCTTGGCAAAGGCTTCCCCACAGACACTACAGTGTTGAAACCCAGTGGGCCCGGTTTTTCTTTTGGGTTTCTCAGACATGATGCCAGCCTAACCAAACAACTTGCCCTTTTGATGGCAGTGCCAGGCAAGACACCCTTATCGGTTCCAAACCGTGTCACGGGTCGTGGAAAAAACCGTAATGAAATCCGTTTTTTTTAGAACCGATAAGAACCGGGAACCGCACTCTAAAAAGCCTTAAAAGGCTTTAAACTTATATTTAAATACAACTCGATCGGTTCAACCGAACCGATAATACTTTACAAGTTCCACACAGAAAAACCCTATCTATTACTTACGATTACCATAGACAGAGCCTGAACCGATCGGTTTTGCGGTTAAAATAATGAAATCGTGGTTAAATTAAACCGAGAAATAGCGCTTTAAACTGAAGAAATGAACCGAGCAACAGGAGGAATCTCCGGAGCGACTGTTCAGTGAGGCTGAGTAAAGAATCCGACGGTTTCAGTTTGAAACCAGCCAAATAGAGCTTCTGAACCGAGCTCGCTCTCTAAGCTCCATGCTCTGCATGGAAGTTAACTCTTTCACCTCCGGAGCAGTTCTAAGGCTGGGGCAAACTGCAATGGTCATAATATAGCAAGACTTCATGTTGTTTGAAGGGCAGATTAATGAGCACATCTGTGCAAAGCTTCAGGTTCCAAGGAGGAACGGGCTCCCTGGTTGGAGGAGGGAGGTGTAAGAGGCCTTTGAAAAACTGTTTAAAGATATGGGAAAAACACAATTTCTTCTTTCCCACTGAAAGGTAGGCCAAAATTGCTGCCAGGTGTAGCTTGAGTGAAGATGGTTTCAAGCTTGACGCCTGTAGGTGTACCAGGTAGTCTAGCAGCTGAGGGTCTGAAGCTGATAAGAGTTCGACCTTTTCACTCTTGCACCAGAGGGACGAAAAAATTACTCACCTTAGTAATGTTGTTTCTTCTAATGGAGTCTTGCTGTATTCTGACTATTGCAGTGACCACCAACCTTTGAACTGCCCTGGAGAACAGAGAGTTAACTTTCCATGCAGGGCATGGAACGCTGAGCTCAAGCTCGGTTGAAGTCTCTGTCTCCTGTTGTTTAAACTCCAACCGTCAGATCTTTATGAGCAATACTCACTAGAAATTCTGTGTGGAAACTGTAAGACTCACACTAGCCAACTGGCAACTAAATTTTTCAAAAAAGGGTTTTTTGGTTTCAAAGCAAAGACTCAAGTCAGGAAACCCAAAAAACAAAACACAACACAACACACCCAAAATAAAGGAGGGTGAGAAAGGAGCACCTCTAGGGTGCCAACACTGCTCCTGCCCACCCACATCCCAAAAACCAGGTTCTGAGAGGGGGGGGAGGTCAGAATACAGCAAGACTCCATTAGAAGAAACAACATTACTAAGGTGAGTAATTTTTTCTTCAAACAACATGAAGTCTTGCTGTATTCTGACTATTGCAGACTACCAAGCAGCACCTCCATGGAGGAGGGACAGAACCTACTTTGGGAATAGGCTCTGAAGTACTGCTGTGCCAAACTGAGCATCACTCCTAACCTGGATATCCAGAGAGTAATGCTTGGTGAATGTATGGACTGTTTTCCAGGTGGCTGCTTGACAAATTTCTAAAATAGGAATATCCCTGGCAGCAGCTAGGGAAGCAGCTGTACCTCTAGCAGAGTGAGCCCTCAGGCCTGAAGGTGGGGTTCTACCAAGTTTTTCATAGCAGAATTGTATACAAGAGACAATCCTCCTGGCAATAGATCTTTTAGTGGCAGGTTTGCCCTTACCGACCTCTCCGTATGTGAGAAACAACTGGAGGGACTCAAACCTGTGACCCTTGGTGCGCTCTATGTAGTAGCTAAGGGCCCTTTTTACATCCAGGCTGTGCAACCTCCTCTCTCCAGAGGAGGAATGGTCAGTGAAGAAAACAGGGAGAGAGAGACTGATTAAGGTGGAAATCTGAAACCACCTTAGGCAAAAACTTCCTGTTAGTCCTTCGGACCACTTTATCTCTATGGAAAGAGATGAAATCAGGCTCCACTGACAGGGCTTGCAGTTCACTGATACGCCTGGCAGAGGTAATGGCTACCAAAAACACAGTTTTCCAAGTCAAGTACCATACTTTAGCTCTGCAGTGGACAAAGGCTCAAAGGGTGGTTGCATAAGCTGAGCAATGCAAACATTAAGGTCCCAAGCAGGAGCAGGGTCTCAAAAGGGGGGATTGGTGTGCAGCAATCCCTTGAAGAACTTACAAAACACAGGATGGGCCGAAAGAGGGGAGGGCTTGCCTACTGACAAGAAGGCAGAAACAGCTGCCAGATGCACTTTAAGTGTAGCTGGTCTAAGCCCCACGCCATTAAGATGAACCATATAGTCCAGGACTGTAGGCAACCCAGCAGGTTCTGGAGAAATATGCTTACTAGAGCACCAAATAGTGAACCTTTTCCATTTGGAGTTGTAAGTCTTTCTGGTGGAAGGCTTTCGAGAAGCCTTAAGGATATCCAGAACCCCTTGAGAGAGGTGCAGATCAGCAAACTCTAACTCTTCAAGAGCCATGCCTTGAGATTGAGAGATTTGAGGTTCGGACCAAATCCTTCCCTGAGAGGATGTCAACAGGTTGTAATTCCTGGGAAGAGACAGGGGAAGGTGGACTGCTAAGGACGGCAACAGGGGGTACCAGGGCTGTCTGGCCCAGTCTGGGGCAATCAGAATCACTTTGCATGGTTGAGACCTGATCTTGACTAGCACTTTGAACAAGAGAGGGAAGTGGGGGAAGCATACAGGAACTTCCCTTCCCAAAATTCAGTACCAGAGCATCCAGGGGGACTGAGCCCAAGACTGGAGGTCTGCAGCAAAAGAGAGGAAGTTGGTGATTGTCTGGGGCTGCAAAAAGATCTATCTGTGGGGTGCCCCATCTGGAGAAAATCACTTCCAAAACTAGGGGATCTAGGGTCCATTCGTGATGGCCTTGAGATATCCTGCTGAGAGCATCTGCTAGGACATTGTCCTTCCCTGGGAGGTGAAGTGCTATCAGAGAGGTTTGCAGGGAATAGGCCAGAGACCACAACTTCATTGCTTCTGTGCGTAAGGCCGTAGACAGAGTGCCTCCTTGCTTGTTGATGTACGACATTGTGGTGGTATTGTCTGTTCTGATCTGGACCACCTTGTTCTGTACAGGTTTGGAAAAGGCTTGCAGTGCCAGAAACACTGCTCTGAGTTCCAAGAGATTGATGTAAAGCAGAGATTCCTGACGTGACCACAGCCCTTGGGTGGTAAGATCCCCCAAGTGGGCTCCCCAACCCTGCAGGGAGGCATCTGTGGTGAGTATTACTGAATGAGACTGAGTGACAAAAGAAACTCCCTGTCTTAAATTGTCCTGATCCCACCACCATTGCAAAGCCTGGATCAGGGTTCGAGTCACTGGGACTAGTTTGGTAAGGGAATCCTTTCTTTGGGACCAGAAGTCTCTTAAGTGGAACTGAATGTCCCTCATCTGGAATCTTGCCCCCTGGACCACTGCTGTAGAGGCTGCCATGTGGCCCAGGAGCTGCAAAAAGTGCCTTGCTGGTCGAGACACCTGAAGGGTGAATGAAGAGGCCAGCTCTATAAGGGTCCTTGTCCTGTCCTGTCCAGGGGAAGGAAGGTTTTGTTCTTACTGTATCCAGCTCTGCCCCTATAAAGGTGAGGAGCCATACTGGCTTGAGAACTGACTTTGGAAGGTTGAGAAGGAATCCTATGGAAGTGAGCACTTGCTGAGTTATTTGAAGATGTGACTTGACTTGGTCTGGAGACTGACCCACTATGAGCCAGTCGTCCAAGTATGGAAAGATGGAGATCTTTTTTCTCCTTAGGAAAGCAACCACTACTGCCAGGCACTTTGTGAACACACTTGGAGCTGATGTTAGGCCAAAGGGCATTGCTCTGAATTGATAGTGGCCTGAGGTACTTCTGTGGGAGCACCTGATGGGAATGTGAAAATAGGCATCTTTGAGGTCCAGGGAGGCTAGCCAGTTACCTGGCCTTAGAGAGGGCAGAATTATTCCCAGAGTCACCATTTTGAATTTTGGTTTTAAAAGGTGCTTGTTCAGATATCTTAGATTCAGGATGGGCCGCCATTCTCCTGTCTTTTTGGGGGTTAGGAAGTACCTGGAGTACAATCCTTTGCCCCTGTGTACGATAGGAACCCGTTCTATGGCTCTGAGAGCCAGAAGGGAAGAAACCTCTGCCTCTAGGGCAAGGGTCTCTGATGGATTTGCAGGTGGAAAGGATCTGGTTCTCATCTTGGGAAATTTTTTGAAGCTGAGAACCAGTCCCTGACTTACTACTTCCAGGACCTACTTGTCTGATGTTAAAGACTTCCAGTCCTGGACAAAGTAAGCCAGCCTGCCCCCTACAGGTGCTGGAGAATCGGCCCGGGCAGACCCATCCGGGTGTCTGCTTGGCAGGGGCTTAAGTCAGAGGGGTGGAAGCAGGCCTGCTTATTCCCCGTCTGCCTCTCCCTCTGAAGAACCCCCTCTGAGCATAAGCAGAAGAGGAGGCCTGGGCTTGGTAAAAAGGCCTTTGAAAGGGCCTGCCCCTGCCCCTTGAATACTGTCTCTGAGGTGGCTTGCCCTTCTTTGGCCTGAGCGCTCCTATACGTGGTCCTGTACTCGTCCATCTTCTTCATGTAGTTCTCTATCTGCTCCCCAAACAGAGAATTACCAATGACAGGGAAATCCATGGCCTTAGCCTGGGTATCCTGTGATAGGCTAGTACATCTGAGCCAAGCCATCCTCCGAAGGGCCACAGATGTAGCCATGACTCTAGATGAAACATCACTGGAGTCCACAGCAGCATGAAATTGCACCTTGGATGCCTCAATGCCATCCTTAGCCACCTGCTCCAGCTCCTTGGCAAGCTGGTCAGGGGCCTGTTTAGCCAGAGCCAGCACAGTGTCCCACCTGGACTTCTGGTATCTAGCTGTGTAGGCCATATAGTTAGCCTGCCTGAGTCCCAAGGATGCTGCCATGTACTTCTTTGCCATGGCATCAATCCTCATGGAGTCCTTATCTGGGGGGTGTGAAGCCAAGGGAATATTTGCCTTATCACAGGCAGCAGCCTGCACTACCCCAACATGGCTGCACTGCTGGGAAAGGAACTCCATATCCGAGCCTGAAAGGGTATACCTCTTGTCCGTTCTTCAGTCCACAGGAGGTATGGAATTAGGAGTCTTTAAAATGTTAAATGTCTGTCTCCCAAAAGATTTATGGATGGGGAATAGACAATCTCCTGGACTCTGGGATGTCCATCATCTCTACAAAATCAGGCTCCTCCTGATCCTCTACTGCTTCTTCCATTGGAAGCTGTAGGGTTTCAGACACTTTCTTGTAAAACATAAAATGGGAAGGGGACTCAGAAAGCCTAGGAAGAGAAACACCGGAAGTTCTGTCTGGGGAGATGTCCGGGTCAATAGGCACATCCAGACTTTCAAAATCACCATCATCATCATTATCCTCGTACTCCCTCCTCCTCCTCCTCCTCCGATTCATAAAATTCTTCTAAAGTATAATCCGGAACCAGGGGAACCGACTGAACCGAGCCCCTGATAGATGGTGCCGGTTCGGCCGGAACCGAAGTTAGCGACTTGAACTATCCTTATCGCTTTGGCTATTTCATCAGCGGTCGGAGAAAGAACTTGTGGATCCGAACTGGATGATTTTTCCCTTTTCTTTCTTTTAGCGGAACCGACTCCTCAGAATCGGTTCTCCTTTTCTCCAGAAGTTTCGCCCTGGTCAGAGGGCACTCCTTCCGTTCGGTCGGAACCGAACCGGGCTGGCCATCCGGGTCAGTGGACTTCTCAGCCTCCCTTTCCCTCAGTCTACCTACTCTCTTATGCAGGGTAGCTTTGGGAAAACTTTTACAAATTTGGCAGTCCGAACTGAGGTGGTCAAACCCCAGACAATAAACACAGGTGGTGTGGGGATCAGCCTTAGCAAAGGCTTCCCCACACACACTATAGTGTTAAAACCCAGTGGGCCCGTTTTTTTCCTTGGGTTTCTCAGACATGGTCAATCCTAACCACAACTTACCCTTTTTTCGGCAATCCATCAGGCAAGACACCCCTATCGGTTCCTGACCGTGTTACGGGTCTTGAAACGTAATTAAATCCGCTTTTTTTAGAACCGGATATTTAAACGGTTACCAATAATTCTTAATAAATTCAGTAGTTTTTTAACACTAAACCAATCGGTTCAAACCGAACCGATCCAATGTTTACAAGTTCCACACAGAAACTAAATGCAAAACCTATCTAGTACTCATGGTACCACAGACAGAGACTTAACTGACAGGTTCAGTAGCAGAAATTCGGTCGAAACCGAGCGAAAAAAAGACTCTTTAACCGACTTTTTTGAACCGAGCAAAGGAGAAATCTTCAGAGCGGCTGTTCAGTGAGGCGGAGTAAAGAATCTGACGGTTGGAGTTTAAACAACAGCAGACAGAAACTTCAACCGAGCTCGAGCTTGGCGTTCCATGCCCTGCATGGAAAGTTAACTCTGTTCTCCGGGGCAGTTCAAAGGTTGGTGATCACTGCAATAGTCAGAATACAGCAAGACTTCATGTTGTTTGAAAACCTTCTCCATTTGGCTGCATAAGTCTTCTTAGTGTTCGTTTTTTAAGCCATCCTCAGTATCTTAAGGACCTGTTCAGAGTACTGTGAGGATGGAAACTAACTCCTCAAGAACCAGGCCTTGAGGTGAACAGAGCGTATGTCTGGGTACTGCACTCCCATCTGAGGAAGGGTCAGCAAGGAGTAAGCAGGAGGCAGGTGAATGGGCCTGTTGCAGGACACTGCGAGGAGGAGAGGGTACCAGGCTTGCCTGGGCCAGTCTGGAGCCACTAGGATCATCGATGCAGGCTGCTGTCTGAGTTTCAGCAAAACCCTGCATATCAAGGGAAAGGGAGGAAATGCGTATAGCAACCTTCCTGACCAGTCCAGGATCAGGGCATCCAGAGGAAGTGTTCCTGCAACTGGGGGGCCTGCAACAGTACTGAGGAAGCTGAAAATTCAGAGGAGAGGCAAACAGATCCACATCTGGTGTGCCCTACCACCTGAACACTGTGGCTAGCACTTGCTTGTTCAGTGTCTATTCGCTCTGGCCTTGACTGCTTTGGTTTTGAGCATCCGCCAGAGTACTGAGTTTGCCTGGGAGGTGAATAGCCGAGAGGCTGATTCCCAAGGAGAATGCTAGAGTTCAGAGCTTTCAAACAGAGTATTCCTGATCTGGTACCACACTGCTTATGTAGAACATTGCAGTGGTGTTGTCAGTTCAAATTTGAACTGTCTGTTCTTCTATGCTGGGAGCGAAAGCTTTGAGAGCTAGTAAGACTGCTCTGAGTTCCAAAAGATTTATGTGCAACTGTGACTCTTCGAGAGTCCAGCTGCCGCTTACTGAGGCACTGTCCAAAAAAGCTTCCCAGCCCAAAAGGGAGGCATCTGTGGTGATCACCTTTAAGGGAAGAGGAGTTTGAAAGGGAACCCCTACCTGCAAATTTGCAGGGTTCTTCCACCACAACAAGTTTTGGAGGCACTGCTCCAACAGAGGTATCAACTTTGAAAATGTGTTGCTTCTCTGAGACCAGCGAGCTCTGAGGTAGGCTTGCAGGAGTCTCATCCTGTACCTGACCCCTGGGACTTCTGCAGTCATAGAGGCTATACTTCCCAGAAGTTTGAGGAAATGTCTGGCTGGTCTTGGCTGTCCCCAGGCTAAAGAATCTGCCACTGAAAGGAAACTCTGAATTCTTTCCTGCAGGAGAAAAGCATATCCCTTCTGAGTGTCCAGCTGGGAGGGTTCCAGGTGAGATTTCTTTAGATTTACCAGGAAACCCAGAGAGACTCCAGAGTGCGTTCTGTGAGGGAAGAGAGATTCCTTGACCTGGCAAGGAGACTTTACTACTTTGAGCCAGTCATCCAGATAGGGGTAGACAGTGACACCCAGTCTCCTGAGATGTGCTGCTACCACTGCGAGACACTTAATAAAGACTCTTGGGGCCAAGGACAAACCTAAGGGCATTGCGGTGAACTGACAGTGACCCGAAGGAAGTCCCCCCCCACCCAAATTCGTTTTCTCACTCTGGAGCCCAGGCATCCTTCAGGAGTGCCCTCTTGGCTGTGCCTCACTCCCTGCCTGAGCCCTCGCTTCTCCCAGACTCTCCCCCGGATGACTGGACAGGTCCAGCCCCCCGGATCGCTCCTCAGGGGAGATCCCACCCACCCTTGGCAGCTCTTTCTGAAATTAGAGGAACCCACCAGTTGTTGGGTCGGCGTTGGGATGTGGGCATGCCCCCGGGGCCTCAGTCATCTCACCAGGCTTCCAGAGGGCTTTTTGCTGGTGTTTCTGCCCACCCCATCCCTGCCCTCCACGATGGAGCTTGGGCGTTCAACTGCATCCAGCATCCGTAGCTGCGACGCATTGTAGCTTCCCCAACTATCACCAGAGGTCGCGAGAGAGCGATGGCGTCCCCATCCCATCCCCGGGAAGTGAGAGCTGTCCTCCGACGCCATTTCTTCCGCCCCTGCCGACCCCTGGCATCCCGGCTCATTCCCAAACCCGAATTGCCAGCGTAGCGCAAGGTAAGGCGACTAGTGCCTTAACCCTCAGTGCTACCGGGCCGGTTGACCTGAAGTAAGTTTGAACCTGAGAAACTTCCTGTGAGATCTCCTTATGGGTGTGTGGAAGTAGGCGTCCTTCTAGTCTAGGGACGCTAGCCAGTCTCCCTGCTGTAAGGACTGTATGACCAGTGACAGAGTGACCATTTTGAACTTGGGTTTTTTCAGATGTTTGTTTAAATATCTGAGATCTAAGATAGGTCGCCACTCCCCTGTTTTCTTTTGTGTCAGAAAATACCTGGAGTAGAGGCCCTTACCCTTCTTGTGGGCGGGGACCTTCTCCACTGCTCATAAAGCCAGAAGGTTTTGTACCTCCATTTCCAACAGCGGTATCTGTGTTGGGATAGAGGTCTCGACACCTGAGTACGCTTGAGGTCTGGCAGCTGCTTGAACTGTGATGACAGACCCTTCTGGACTATCTCCAGCACCCACTTGTCCGATGTGATAAGGGACCAGTGCTGAAGATAATGGGAGAGTCTGCCTCGAAGCAGGGAGGTGACCTGGACACTCATATCAGGACTTAGACTGAGAGGCAGATAGCTGGGTAGAGGCAGCTCATTTGGCCCCTTCTGCCCCAGCTTCTGAAAGACTCCCTGTACTGGCCGAAGTCAGATTGGTGATAGGGATCGTAAGGCCTGGGAACAAAACTTCTGCCCCTACCGCCCCTGGGACGGGATCTCTGAGGGGTGGCGGGCTTAGGCTTGGATGAGTGGCTCTGCCAGGAGGCCTTGTACTCATCGACTTTTTTCATGTAGTCAGTAGTTCTGTAATCAAACAACATATTCTGATCACAGGGAAAATCCATGGCCTTGTTCTGAGTGTCTGTGGTCAAACTGGTTGTTCTATGCCAGGCAAAGTGTCTCAGACAGATGGCATGGGCCACTGCCCTAGAGGCTGCATCACTGTTGTCGACTGCCATGTGGATCTGGTACATACAGTAGTAGCTTCCAGGGCTGTTGACATATCCACCAACTCCTGCACCATAAAATCTGATCTGTTGTGGGTGATAGTCTAGACAGATTTCCAAAGGGCTTTCTGATATTTGGCTGTGAATGCCATGTAAGAAGAAAGTCTGAGAAGCATGGAAGCTGTGGCATACATTTTCTTTGCCAAAAAGTCAATTTTCTTGGAATCCTGGTCAGGGGGAGAAGGGGACAAGGAGACTCCAGCTTTCTCACAAGCTGCCTGCTACACTATACTCTCGTGGCTAGGCTGTGCAGACAGGAACTCTGTACCATTTTTAGACAATTTATATTTTCTCTCAAGCCGATTATCAACCCCTGATACTGAAGTGGGGTGTTGAAGCACCTTCATAGTATTTTTTTCTAAATTCATGATAGATAGGGACGACTAGGGTCTTTGATGATGAAAGACCCTTATCTCCCTATAACCTTCGTCTTCATCGACATCCTGGATGGGCTCCTGCATAGGGAGGTCCAGGGTGTCCAGCATATTTTGTATAAATGTAAATACAGAGGAAGGATCCTCGTGGTCACCCGGGGGATCCCCAAGATGAGGGTCCAGGGACTCCTGGGGCTCAAGGTCCTCAAACTCCATGTCAAGGGGCATCATAAAATTGTTCATCTGCATCACCCTCACAGTCTACAGAAGAGAGAACTGTGGAAGACTGCTTGCCAGCCCCAGTAAATCGAGGCCCCATCTTTTGAAGGGTCTGAAACAGGTGCCATGCTTTTTCCATATCTTGTACTGACGGAAGAACCTGCATAGTTTGTAAGCGTTTTGTTTTTTCTGTATGCTTTAAGCTGCCTGTTGTCTCGCTATTGGCTTTCCTAGGAGCAACAGAAGCATATTTGTCTTGACAGAGTTTCTTTTTAGCCACTTCATCAGAGGCTTGATCAAGCTTCCTTTTTTCGTCACTCTTATTATTTTTCAATTTGTGAGGAACTTCATCTTTGGAAGCTTTATTTTTTGGCTGGGATCTGGAGGGTTCCTCAGCACTTCTGCTTTTGGTATTAGTACTTTTGAATGGCCCCTTGTTGGAAGCCTTTGATTTATCCTCAGCCATAATAATCAAAGGTTTGTCTGCTATGTTTGCCAATTTAAGCAAAGCAAACCAGTCCTGGACCTACAAACTGAGTGCAGGTTTCTGTGAAAATGCCACCGGCCAGTCCTGCCCCAGTTAATAAACTCTGTCTATTACTAGTGCCTTTTTTTTGTGGTTGTAGAACCAGGATCTATACCAGTGCCAATCTTAACAGAAACCCAGTAATACTCAACTGCACATAGGTGGCTGCTGGACCCTTATGGACAGTCCTGACACAGATGATACCAAGGTCCAGTAATACAACAAAAAAGGTTTCCTCGTAATTGCCAATCTAGACAGAAAACCCCCAGGCACTGTTTAAATTTGAAATCCACTGCAGGTGCTTCACGGTAAACCCCGGAAGGTCCGAGGTAAACAAACAAGGCAACTGTCCCTAATTCGACAGTTCCCACAAGAATTTGCCCAAAAATGAAGAAAAACCATCAAAAATAACCACTCGCGATAAAATTAGGCTTTAAACTAAACAGTTGCGGTAAAAATAGTCAAAATAGCACAATTGCATTAAAAATAAAAAATTTGCACGGCACTAATGAAAAAGCAAAACACTTTCACTCAGCACACTAAAGGAAATAATTTATGAAGAAAACTTTACCCAGATAAGTACTAGGAGGCTGTCAACAAGGAAAGTTGGGATAGGGTTACCACCTGTCCCTATTTTCGCAGGACAGTCCTGATTTGGGCAGCTGTGTCCTGCAGAAAAACATGAAAAATACTAAATGTCCTGACATTGTAGTAGAAATAATATTTTCTGATTTTCCTCTAAATGTTGCAAAAAACTATAATACCTTAACTAAAATACCTTAAAATAATAAAAAACACAAGAAACAACTAAAATTGACAACACTTAATCTTAATTCTGATTATTTAGAGAAAACATGTCTGTTGTATTGGTCAAGATGACATATTGTCCTGCGAAAAATCCATTTTCAGTAAGAAATGTCCCACTTTGGGCTTCTTAAAAGGTGGTAACCCTAAGTTGGGAGGCATGTCAGAGGCAATATTGCTCAGTCCAGCGGAGAAAAAATTCTGAAGCCTTTAACAGCTCTCATTCAGCTCACACCCCTCCTGTCTTTTGATCGGCTTGGCCTTAAGCTCATTTAAATATCTCTCTTAAAGGCACACCTCCAGGGCAGTAGCACCTATCCAGCTAAGTGCAAAAAAGTTACTGATGCTAAAGGACTCCTGGGGTAAGAAAGTACAGTTACGTAAGAACTTACCGTAACAGATGATCTTCAAGAGCATCTCTTGCAGCAGGTCACGCCAGTAGGACTTGGCCATCAGGCACTAGGATCACATGGAAACTTTCTAGCTGGCAGTCTACCAGAGAGGGCTGCCCACCACCGACATCACCCACTGATGTCAGCCAACCCTAAAAGAGTGGGCTGCCCCCACACACTCCTCAGTTCTCCCACTGAAGACCTACAGCAGAATCTGCTGAGAACCAAGGAGTAGGCCAAGGTAACTGTTAAAAAGGAAAGGAAGCAGAAGGCTCCCCTCCAAAGGAAGGGAAAGGCACACAGAAAGAAAAAGAGGGGGAAGGAGAAAGGGAAGGCAGGGCCTACTGCAAGAGATCCTCTCAAAGATCTGCTGTTACAGCAAGTTCTTTTTTTGTGTATTATCTTTTTATTGATTTTCAAAGGAATTAAGACCTCCTCCGTGTCAAATATATATGCAACAATAATAGGAAAAAACAAGAAACCGATAAAGATATTTAAAACCAATTCCACAAACTTAAATGTATATGGTCTATCCAACCAACATACAGACATAAAATGTGATCTCGGGGGGGGGAAAGATTACAGCATGAAGCATCCAGTACTTTATCAAGAAGGTGACTATGTGCAAGGCTGTGAAAAAAGCACCCCCAATCCAGACCATCGGAGGGGGAGCGATGAGTTCCGAAAATCTCTAGGCTATTACCACGCAAACCCCACCCGCCCATTTGCCTACACCGTACCCTCTCCGAATGTCTGAGCCTCCAAAGGAGGCAGGATATTCAGAAAGGTTTCCCAAAGAATGAGAAAACAATCACCCTTACCCTTCAAGAAGATCAAGAGACGCTCTAGGATGAAGGGTTTGTATAGTCAGGGTTCTCCAATACTAACTGTGGGTTGGACACAGGAAACCCATGTGTTCATAATGCATTGCCGTGCCAGTTTCAATAGGACTTGAATCCATCTGGGAAACAGCCCTCTACCCTCCTTCCCCAAATCTTCCATACCAAAGAGCAGGGCCACCGCTAGCTATCTGGTGTCCAGAGATAATCGAGACTTCTTGTGTCACAGCTTTCCAGAAAGTCTACAGGACTGAGCAGGTCCAAAAATATTGCAAATATGTACCTGAAGCTTCTACCGGGTCATACAACATTCCAGCTAACCAGGAATAGCGCCATGGTTGAAAGCAAATGGTGCAATACCACTAATGCTGCTGTATGCGGTAGTGCACTATTCACACTATCCCAGGCAGAGGATGAGACCTCTGCTGGGACTGGGTTCTGCAGAGCAGCTGCCGTGGCTTAATGGACTGAGCCACTGCAGCAAGAACCAGGCGCTGCTTCTGGGACTGGGTTTGATTCCTGGTTCCTGAAACTTTTTTTGCATGTTTTGTGCAATTTGGGGCGAGACCCACCACAAAAAACAGACTTTTACACCACATGGCAGAAATCACGCTGTATTGGCAGCGATTTTATCATGCAGCATAATGTCTTGCGACATTATGATCCTATGCCCCTGTAGCTACCTGACATCTCCCACTCACAGAGAAAATCTCAGGATTATATTTACAGTATGTACCATCAGCGGGGGGGCCCAATACAGCCTGTGAATAAATGTCAATTGGGACTCCTTATATTTGTTACATAACAACCATATGAGATTGTAATAGCAACCCCCAATCTTCATCCACAATAGGCACCCCGAGATCCCGTTCCCAAAGCAATTTACTTTTACCAGAGACATCAGGAAAGAATTGCTGTCTTGATGGACTGCTTTACGTATAACACTCTTGTTGTCTTTGTTAGCCACGTATATTAGTAGTAGCAGTAGAAAAATCTTTATTTTTATACAGGAAGATGGAATGTACACCATTAGGACCAAAGGTCCTGTTTTCAAGATGATCCTGTTTGTATGTATAAAAATACATGACAGAATACAGAGTCAGGTTATCACACTGTTACACATACATAAGAATGTAGTCATCACAAAATTACACAAACCATGGATGATTATCCTACCTAAATAAATACATCAACTCTAAGATTTTCAGTGAATCTGATCATAAAGCCTAATAAATATTGGTACCGGGTCAATATGCCATTTCAAATACGGAAAAGACAAAAACGCACAACAGACAGCATGCTAGGGAATACAGCTACAGGGTACAAAACACTGCAAGGAAGAAATGGTGCAGGTGCAGTTTTGTACCCTGTAGATAATGGCAGCAAGGTAGTGATGCAGAGGATAAGTCCTCTGCTTGGGGGGGGTCGTCTGTCGAGCAGCTATCATGGCTCACAGGGATGAGTCGCCAGCAGTGGAGGGAAGCCGTGTATCTGTGGACCGGGGCTCAAATTCCAGTCCCAGACTAGTAGTGCGCTTTTTCCATTTTATTTATTAAGTGTTGTGCTTGTCGCCCCCTCCTCGCGTTTCTTTCCATCCCGGTGTTGGCTACCCCCCGAAGTTGGGTATATTAATGGGGGGGGAGGGGTTCAGGGGTGCAGCACACCTCAACAATAAAGTAATGTTGTATTTTTTTAGCTGTTGTTGAACTTCTCCCGTCTGTCCCGGAGCTTGCAATGTATCCGCGGTATTGACTGCGCGGTACATTGCTGCACTGTTTTTATAAGATGATGGCCCCCCATGTCATAAATATCCCAATCAGAAGATAAAAACAGTTCTAATCAATTTAGCATTGGAATACAGAAGACCTAGCACTAGCTAAGGTTAATAAAATACAGCCTGGTATTTTACACATACAAGTTAATAACATACAGCTGGCCCGGTGGCGCTGAGGGTTGAGGTGCTGGATACCACATTTCGCGCCACGCTGGAGACCCGGGTTCAGGAGCGAGCTTGGGTCATCAGGGGTTGGCAGGGGGAAGGAGAAGACTGAGAATCTGGAGGACTGCTCTCTTCTTCTGGGGTGGGCTTTGGGGATCTCCCTTCTTGGTAGTGGCTCCTGGCGGAGGCTGTGGGGCACAACACCTTGGGCGGGGACAGCCAATGTGGTCTGGTGTCGGCGGGCATCTGCTGGAGGGGGCGGGCTCACTCCCTCAGCATGCTGACGCCACTGCACATCCGCACCAAGGGACAGAACAAGGAAAATGGCCCTGTCTCCTGGTAGGCGCAGGGGGGTTCGGGAGCCGACCAACCATGCCCAGCAGTGGGTCTTTTCCAGTCAGCCTCCTACTCTCTTCAGTCCCTGGTCGCTCTATCAGATTCTAGACAGCGCGTCAGAAGGAGTAGGTGGGTCTAACCTCGGGAGACTCAAAGCTGGGGGGATCAGGCAATCAGGTCGCGGTGGAGAGGCAGCCGCCGGAGGTAGAGCTGGAGGACTTCAGGCGGGCAGAATCATGGCTGAGCCAAGTAACCCCCTGTAGAGAGTCCGGGCAGAGAATAAGTAAGGAGCATAAATAGAACTGAAAAAAAAAGTTAATAACATGCAGCCTGGTGTTTTATTTTTATACACACATACATGTTACTTTGAGGTCCTTTTTGAGTTACATATAAAAAAGTTCAGAATATTTCTTTAACTCAGCTTCTTGATTTTCTAATCTATCCCAATATTTTGTTACTATGTTTGGGACGGTCATGTTTGTTACTTATTTTCTGAGTGCCAAATTCTTGTGCATTATTGTTTCTTAATATATATATATATATATATATATATATTTTTAACACAGCTTGTCTATCAAGTAACTTGGTTTACTAGAGTATATAGTCCTATTTATACAACAAGCATGATGGTAAAATGTGCAAGATAAAAACCCTATCTTGCCTGCTGACAAACCCGATTCACAGACAAATTTATCTTATGAATTGGGTTTGTCACTCCCGCTCTCTCCACTCTCCGGTACATCACAATGGCTGGCAGCCTGTGTGACGAGCCAGATCTTTTTTGCACCACACATCTGTTTTTAAAGAACTAAAGTTGGCAAGTGAAGGGATGGACTGAAATAGCCATGCTGGTGGTGACTCGTGCTTTAATAGCCGCGCGGCACTGCTTGCCAACTGTTAGGGGAGAAAAAGGCACTCATTCCTCTCAACAAATACCGTTGCGTTTTAAGTTGTTAAAAAAAAAATCAAAAACGGACCGCACTGGGACAGGCAGTACAAAAAAGTAAAGAGAAGTGCTATTTAGTTGTTATACCTGCCAGTACTAGAAAGACAGCCAATGGGTATAATGTTCCCACGGTACATGGGCCAACAGAAATGCATGGACTGCCTGACAACCAGTATAGTAACAAAATCGCCAGGCAAACAGTGTAATTTGCATATCATGACATACAGCTGTTTGTCAAACTAACTAGCAACCAGATTGCTAGGTGACACCTACATGACAATGGCGCCGGCCTAAGCATCTACGCGTCAGCTAAACAGTGCAGGAGGATGCATTTGAAAAGGAGACCCGAAACTACATGAAACTGGGGTAAGACAAAAAAAAATAAATAAATCAGACTGTAAACCAGTATTATTTTTACCATCACGCTAATTGTATAAAGCAGATATGTGATGGCTGATCATGTCACATGCGTTTTATCTTCACTCGAGGTCAGTGCGCCACTCGTGAGAGATCAAAGGGCCACAGATCTCTCGCGAAGATAAAACGCATATGACACGATCACCCTTCACATATTCCCTATGTACCAGTCAGGACCACTTTAGTCTCCTTTTATTTTCTAAGTCTAACCAATTTCATCTATTGTACATTGCGCAATAGTGTATCGAGAAGTCACACTTTAGCACACATCTTGCCATCCTGTTGTATAACTTTTCAACTATTACTAAAGTGGTCTTATTGGCAAAACTATATATATGGTCACCATAATCTAGGATGGGGATTAATAATTTGTTTACAATAAGATTCCCGCATCCTATAGTTTAAACAGAAACCAGTTCTCCAAAAAGCGCCTAACCTTGAATCTACCCTCTTAATCATCTTGTTAATGTGATGTTTGAATTTCAAGTTTGTATCCACCCAAATCCCTAAATATTTATATTCCTTTACTTGGGATAATAACTCTTGTTTTTTATTTTAATACTAATTTCTTTCCCTTTTTTATTTGCAGCTGCCAAGTTAAAGTCCATAATCTTTGATTTTTTGCCATTTAGGACCAGCTTGGAGTTTTTAAACCAGGTACACAGCACATCAAAATAATTTTGAAGATTTTTTTTTCCATTTCTTTCAAGGTACCACCTGTTGCTATTAGTACCATGTTATCTGCATAAAGTTGTATGCTTGTTTTATGTACTGTGCAATCTGGTTTAGAAACATAGAAGTTGACAGCAGATAAGGACCGCAAGGCCCATGCAGTCTGCCCATTTCTTTTTCTACCTTATAAATGTGCCATCGGCCTTTGCTCTGTCAGTGGCCTATCTATTCATACTCATCTGTAGTGCTCCCTTATACCTATCCCATGCCTGTTTGAAGCCCTGCACTGTATTCATAGCCACCACTTCCTGAGGTAGGCCGTTCCTTGCATCCACCACCCTTTCTGTGAAAAAGAATTTCCTCACATCCCCCCTTAATCAGCCTCCCTCTAATCTCATGCTGTGTCCTCTTGTCCTGCTATTTTTCTTATATTTAAACATGTTAGACTCTTTCACCTTGTTAATGCCCTTAAGGTGTTTGAATGTCTCGATCATATCACCTCTCTCCCTCCTTTGCTCAAGGGTATACATATTCAGCTCCGTTAATCTGTCCTCATATGTCTTATGATGCAGTCCCTGCACCATTTTGGTTGCCCTACTCTGGACTGCCTCAATTTGGTTAATGTCCTTGTGAAGGTGTGGCCTCCAGTACTGCACGCAGTACTCCAGATGAGGCCTAACCAGTGACTTGTAAAGAGGGATTATTACCTCCCTCCTTACGACTTGTGATACCCCTACTAATACACCCTAACATCCCCCTAGCCTTACCTACTGCTTTAGAGGTCTGCTTGGATGATTTCAGGTCATCGGTGATGACGATGCCAAAGTCTCTTTCTTCCTTTGTGACTGCCAGCAACTCCCCTCCCAGCCTATAGGTGGCTTCAGGGTTTCTCTTCCCTATGTGCATGATCTTGCACTTCTTCGCATTAAATCCCAGTTGCCACTCTTCTGACCATTTTGCCAATTTATCCAGATCTCTTCTCATTCTGCCCACCCCATCTGGATCATCTATTGTGTTGCAGATCTTGGTGCCATCTGCAAACAGACAAGCCTTACCCTCTAGTCCATCTGCAATGTCACTAATGAAGATATTGAAGAGGACTGGCCCCAGGACCGATCCCTGAGGTACCCCACTTGTGACTTGCATCACTTCTGACTGTATACCATTTACCACCACACTCTGTTTTCTGCCCGTCAACCAGTTTGCCACCCAGTTGACCAACATCTGACCCACCCGAGCCTACAGCTTATTTACCAATCTTCTATGTGGAACAGTGTGAAAGCTTTGCTGAAGTCAAGGTAGGCGACATCAACTGCTCCCCTTGGTCCACCACTCTGGTTACCCAGTCAAAGAAATCAATGAGATTAGTGTGACAGGACCTTCCTTTTGTAAACCCATGCTGTCTTGGATCCTGTGCCCCTATGGATTCCAGGTATTGCACTATCCTTTCCTTAAGGACTGCCTCCATAATCTTGCCCATTACTGAAGTAAGACTGACTGGTCTGTAGTTCCCTGCCTCCTCCCTGCTACCACTCTTGTGGAGCGGGATCACATGAGCCCTTCTCCAGTCTTCTGGGACCTCTCCTGTGCTCAGAGACTCACTAAACAGTTCTGCCAATGGCTCTGCTAGTTCTACCCTTAGCTCCTTAAGTACCCTGGGATGTATGTCATCAGGTCCCATTGCCTTGTCCACCCTGAGCTTAGCGAGCTCTTGTAGGACCCTTTGTTTTGTGAAGGGAGTAGTGCTCACCTCCCTCCCCCCCTGTGTCCATGGTGCTGAGCTGTGGGCCCTGCCCTACCTTCTCTTCAGTAAATACTGAGCAAAAGTATCTATTTAGGATAGGTGCTTTTACAGTGTCTTCCTCCTCACATGCCCCCTTTTCACCTCTGAGCTTAGCAATACCCCCTCTGGATTTTCTCCTCTCACTAACGTATCTATAGAAAACTTGTCACCTTCTTTTACCATTCGTGCTAGTGTTTCCTCAGTTTGGGACTTTG
This sequence comes from Neoceratodus forsteri, assembly GCA_016271365.2. Classification (NCBI taxonomy): domain Eukaryota; kingdom Metazoa; phylum Chordata; order Ceratodontiformes; family Ceratodontidae; genus Neoceratodus; species Neoceratodus forsteri. Next base: position 1,518,773,168 of record CM057452.1, on the reverse strand, counting down.
CCTGCCTTACTGCCTTCCCTGCTTCCCTTGGGGCAGTTTGGTATGCTTCCCTATCTTCATCCCGCTGTGTTCCCTTATATTTCCTGAAGGCCAGCCTTTTGGCTCGGACCTTTTCTGCTACTGTATTTGAGAACTAAAGTGGTTTCCTTCTTTGCACTTCCTTTTCTGTCTAACACAATGGGATGTTGCTTCAAGTATTACATCCTTAATGCTTGCCCACTTTGCCTGTACCCCCTCACCTGTGTTTCTTTTTGCCAGGGCTAGCTCAACTCTGTTGGCCATCTTATCAAAGTCAGCTCCTCTGAAGATCCATATTTTTGCCTTGGAATGGGATGATTTAGATGTAATGGCCAAACTGAACCATACCATGTGATGGTCACTGGCCCCCAGGTGACCTTCCACCTGGAGATCTGTGATCCCTTCCCTGTTAGTCAGTACTAGATCTAGGATAGCCCTGTCTCTTGTGGGTTGTTGCACCAGTTGTTTCAGGCCCTCCCCCTGCAGGGAATCCACCCTGTGTCTAGTTCTGGCAGATGTTCCTGCTGGTATTGACCAATCTGTATCCGGCATGTTGAAGTCTCCGATTATCAGAACCTCCCCTTTAGCTGTCATGTTTTGTATATATTCTAACAGTAATGTGTCTATGTCCTCCCCCTGGTCTGGGGGCCTGTAGACAACCCCCGTCCTTATGGTTGTCCCATTTCCTGTTTCCAGGGTGACCCACAGTTCTTCTGGCTCCTTATGTGTATTCTGAATTTCTGTAGCTTTGATATTTTTATTGACATACAGGGCCACCCCCCCCCTTTTTGCACCTCAGTCTCTTCTGAACAGTACATAGCCAGGTACTGAAGTCTCCAAAGTGTGGTTACTGGTAAACCACATCTCACTAATTGCTACTATGTCCAGTTTAGCCTCTGACATTATTGTCTGCAAGTCTGGGATCTTATTTCCCAGGCTGTGAGCATCTGTGTACATGATTTTCCATTGGCCAAATTTTGGTGTGTTAGTTGTTGGGTGAGGTTTGGCATTTCCTCTGTGCGTCGTATGGGGAGAAGGACCTTTTTTCTTACCTGGTGATGCAAATGAACTGCAAACATGCTGAATCCCTGTTTGACCACTAGCTGAGGGGGGAAGGGTGTTCTTCCCATTCGACATATTGGGTGCTGCACCCCTCTCCCCATTTGCTAGTTTAAATATTCTGCAAAGACGTCAAACTTCTGCACCAATGCACTGACTCCCTCCTTAGTCAGATGCAGTCCATCAAATTTAAAGAACTTTCGCTCCAGAACATATACAAAGAACAGAGTAGGCCCCAATATTGATCCCTGTGGGACTCCTCTACATGTCAAATTCTTTTTTTGATAAGACGTTTCCAATTTGAACATGTTGGGACCAATTTCTTAAGTAAGAGTCAAACCATAGAATTGTATCCTCTACTATTCCAATTTCTAGAAGTCTATCACTCAAAATCATATGGTCCACTGTGTCAAACGCTTTTGATAAATCCAAAGCATATTAGTTGCTTGATTTGGGCCATCGGGGACACAGTGACTGGGTCCCTGCCCAATCCCCTCCCAAACGTACGAACCTGCAAGTAACGATAAAAATGGGAGTTTGGCAGCCCTGTTTCACCCTGGATTTCCACAAAGGAACATATCCCGTCCTTGGTATAGAGATTACCCAGACATTTTACACCCTTGGCCTCCGACTCCTTGAACTTGCCATCCAAGCCCCAGCAGGAAGAAAGGGTTCCATGCCACCGATACAAGCAGCGTCTCATCTTCATACTCCCCCCCCCCGCGGCATCTCAGCTGATCCCAGGACTCCAATACCCACCCTACCAGAGGGTTAAACATACCCTGCCTAATATATGCCTGACGCCCGCACCTTGAAAGGTAGGTGGACAATCTACCAGGGCACCCTTCTTCCTCTAAATCAAGTCAACTGGCCTCAGGTGGCTGGTGTATCCAGTCCTTGTCGGATCTGTGTTGGGTGGCTATATAATAGCTTTTCAGGTCTGGAAAATTAAGCCCCCCTTTAGAGACGTCTGCTTTAAGATGCTGTAGAGTCATTCATGGATGCTTACCCTGCCACAAAAAAGTAGCAAAAGCCCTTTCCAAATGTCTCAGATCTTCTTTCATGAAATCCATTGGGAGCATCTGCATCATGTACAGCAGCCAGGGAGGTATGTTCATTTTAATTAAATTAGTACGGCCCAGCCATGATAGAGGCAACGGCCGCCACAGAGTCAAGTCTCCCAAGACCATTGTGATGAGGGTTACATAATTCAATTGGTAGAGAGAACTCAAAGTCCAACGAATCTGAATCCCCAGATATTTAAATAAGCCAGAGACCTCCTGCAGCCCCCACGTATTACTATGGTCCCTTCCCACCACCTGCCAAAGGGAATGCATTTACGGTTTGATTAGGTTAAGCTTATATCCAGAGAAAATGGCAAATTCAGAAGTCGTCTGACGTAATACAGGCAACCTGCAAGTTCCTTGTAATACTCAGCTGTGAATCTATCAGGTCCACTGGCATTCCCCCTTTTAAGTCCATCAATATCTCTACAAATCTCCTCTTTAGTAACTTCAGAGCCCAAATGAGTATGTTGCTCATCGGATAGCTGAGGAAAGGTTATCCAGTCAAGTAACCTACGAGCTGCAGTGATTTCCTCAGTATATTCTTCAGTATATAACTGCTGATAAAACTGTTTGAACACTTCCCTGATCTGCCCCTTGTCCCTGACCAGATTTACTTACCTTGTTTTAATAACTGGGATGTGCGTTGGGCCTCCCCTTCCACTAATTAATTTTATTAGGAAGGGGTCTGGCTTATTGCCCCATTCGAATAACTGCCTCCTGGCAAAAAACCAAGATGCCCAGGCCTCATCTGCTAAGCAAGCATTAAGCCACAAGAAAGGAGGCTTCTACTAGGAATTAATGCATTATGTTTTTTTTTGGGGGGGGGGCACGAGGCCGAAGGCAGAGTGCTCCAACCACCCAACCATGCATTAATTCCCTAGTAGAAGCCTCCTTTCGAGTGGCTTAATGTGCTTGTAACATGGCAAGTGTTGAAAAATAAATGATGTACAAAACAGTGACATTTTGGTGTGTGTGTGTGTGTGTGTGTGTGTGTGTGTGTGTGTGTGTATATATTTATGCAATAGGTATGGACTCAGAAGCCATTGAATAAATCCATTTATCTTCACAGCCATAGAATAAATAAAATTTATCCATATAGTAGCTATGTCACAATCTCTCCAGAACTCATTTAGAATATTCGGCTTCAGTAGCAGTACTACCCATATTCAAATATGAATAACTTTTAAATGAAAAAAGATAGCATGGTACTTTCAGCATGAAAGTTGTTCAGCATAAAATTATATATGAAATGAGTGGCATTTCATTTATCGGTACCTTATAGATTTTTTTATAATTAGCAAGAAAGAGCAGAAAATGCAATTTCTTATTCACTTTTTTGACAAACATATGCAAAACAAGACAAGCAATCAAAAGCAAATATCCCTGCACTGACAGAAAGCATCCCTATTGCATAAATGAAATATTAAATGGTGAGCTATTAGATAAATGATTTATCTACACAAGTGCTGTTTGACCTCGGACACCTCACTCGTGGCATACACCACTCGTGAGGTTACCAGAGGTCAAACAGCACTTGTGTAGATAAATCATTTATCTGTCAGCTCTCCATTGTATATATATATATATATATATATATAGTTTTATACGAGAAGAAAAAAACATTTTAACATGAACCATATTTATTAATATGGTGGTTTGTATTTCGAGAATATAACAATGTAATTGTGTTTCACACAACTGTATGAATATTGTAATGGTATATTTAAAACTGTGAAATATTTCAATTACACATTTATTTTCCACTCGAAAAATACGTGGTTTCATTGTTTACTATGAAATATGGGATACAATCAGGATCAATTTGCATAATGATTTGCTTTTTTTTTTTTTTTAACTAGAAACACAATCACATTTGAAATATTCTCATTGTTATTTACTACTTTTAACTAAGACATACACTACACATCAACGTTGCTTATTTCAATATGTTATAACATTTTTAGACGCTTTCTATAAATTGGAATCGGCTACCATTTTCTGGTGGCATATTGCAGTCCGTTTAACTCTGAACAGTACTACACGGCTCTATTCTGTGCCTTCTTTGCTGCTCGGCGAGTTGTAATTGAAGTGGACAGGTCCATTAATTGTAAAGTTTGTCAGATTAAAAGGATTTGAGCTTGTGGGAGACCTAGGAGAATAGCTCACTGCACATACTAATTGAGTAGCTGATTATCCTGTCTCACGTTGATGCAGTGTTTTGATTGCTGAATGCTTGCTGTATGGCGATCTATTTGGTTTGCTCGACAGCACGCTCCTGCACAGATACTGGAGTGTGAGAGCTTTGGTTCTTTACGGTTTCACAGTAAATTTTCTGACCCGGACATTTTTGGCTTTTTGGGGTATTGCTTGGCTTCCCCACTGATATGTGACTGCGTTTTGGAACCGACGATAGAGGACCAATTCTTTCGATCTTTGGGAGCAGGGCTCCAATAATTCCTGAGGTTGGTCTCGCATCTATGCCCTGTTACAGACATAATTTCCCCTAGATGAGAGACCAGCCTCAGATAAAATATGTACCGCCGTACTTCTAATACAGTGGATGGTATATCAAGTGGTCAGTTCAGCATCAATCGACATTTGGGACATGAGCTCTCCCAGACAATTCCTGCCCACTGGCTGTTTTGTATACCAGCACTCTTTGTGATCCAGTGATGCTTGAGGGAGTTTTAACGTATATAGCTAAAAAGCAGGGGGTTTATCAGGACACCTGGCAACATATCCTTGAACATAGACACTGGACAATCTCGGCTGCCAGACTTGGAATACAAAACACCACGGAAGGCTTCTTTACTAGGCTCCGAGATCTTACTATGATTTTTTAGTGCTCTCATTGAATGAGAGAGCTATATATTCTTGGCCAAACTTGTCTTTCTGAATAACAAAAAAAGAGTCATGTTTCAATGGTCTCTGGCCCTGTCGTAGACTGTGGATAATGATGGACCAACGAGACAGACTGGCAGCAAAAGAAAGTATTTATTTTTACAAACAAACTGAACTGAAGGCGACAATATAAAAGAGAAGCAAAATGCATATAAATCAAAAGTAAATACAGCTAGTAATAGCTAGCTAAACAGGACGTTAACAGCTTCACATCCTCCTGCTGACTATCTGTTCCAGGTGAACAGCATTTATACCTATCAGGGGTCATGTGACTAGCTAACTCCACCCTTGATTCTTTATTCAAACATTATTTCTTTAAATACAGTGCAATTATTTTATTTACATCACACAAATGCATTTAAATCAAAATAGCAACTTGCATGCAGTCTTTAAAGTGAATTACACTCTTTCTGAAGGTTTAAATTAGTCTCTGGGCACCAGGAAGCACCACCCCCTTCTAGCTGTGGCATAAAATAACAAGGAAGTGGCCGGCCGGCTCTTAGTGTGATGCTGGAGCTGAAGGTGGTGTGCATCAGGAACTAGAGATGCTAGCAGCAGCTGGAAATCCTTCGTTTTTTCAAGGTCCTCAGAAAACCTCAATAACACTCTGTTTCAAGTAAGGAGGTTATATACAACTTAATATACTGTATTTCCTGTAGAAAGGTAAACGCTGAAAGGCATATAGACACTTAAATGCCTTCGCAACAGTGTGCGCACATTCGAGTGGGTAAACATTTACCGGCACTCGCACTGTCGTGAGAGGGCTTAGCAGCTTATTTACACACACAAAAAAAAAAAAAAACCATTTTGGAGCTCTCTCTCTTTCTAAACTGAGTATTTCGGGGAACAGGCTGTTGAACCGGAAGGTTCAAAACATTATTTTAGACCCAGTAAAGCGTAAGGAGATATAAAGGAGCATAACAGTGCATTTTAAAGCAGCACCCTGCAAATATCTAAAACGGAGGGTTCTTTCTTTTTTTACTTCCCTCACAAAAACGGGCTAATAAGCAGGCATTTTACAAGGGAACACCTGAGGAGCAAAACAGCTACAAAATACCCATTTTATTTTACTACAAGGAACATAACTTCAGGCATTCAATTTAAGGAGGGACAGGACGCTTTAAAATCATTCACACAGGGGAGCAGTCCTGATGTCCTCAATCTTGGTAAATACCAGGGCTTTTATAGGTAGGCAGCGATTCTGGGATGTACTGAAAACAACAGATAGAAAGACAAAGACAGACAATAACACAATAAACATACAAACAAAGTGGGTGGCCAGCCCAACAAACAAACATATAACAATTTGTAACCCCCCTGTAAATGGGGGCTCCCAAAAGTCTTCCAGGAGCTTGCTTGAATGCTCCAAGCCTGGATGGTGTTTGGCATCTAAGCTGTTTACTGTGAGTGCTTTAAGAGCCTCTGGTACTGTCTCTTTAAGAGATGTCTGCCTGCAGACATAATTAATATGGATGGGGGTCTGTGTGTTTCCCTGCTTGAGTTCCACTCGAGCTGCTGCCAAATCGCTCCGTTTCTGCCGTCACTAAGTGGGCAGAGTGAGCACTTTTCAAAGATGTAACTGTTTGCCAGAAATCATTTAGAGTAATAACGAAAATACAGTTTGTCTAACCTGCTTTTCTTTGCAGTCAGAACTGTGTTTGCCTAGTCCCCCCATTCTGGTTTTGAACTGCTGAACTGGACCAATCAGTGTGGGGGGGACCTTTGAAATGGAGCCTGCTACTGGCAAATCAGAACTTGGACTCTCATTGGGGAGCCAGCCACCTATGTACTGTATGGCCAATTCTTCTGGGTATTGTAGTTTGGACTTCAGCGCTTTTTTTCCACCAACAGGGGGAGTTTACTGAGAGTGACAGCCAAACCAGCCAACTGAACTGGAAGGAACTCAAAGGAAATGCTCGGCTCTGTCTACTGGAAAGATCACATCAGTTTGGGCAGTGAAGAGACAGGGAACTGTGTGCTTCTTTGGTGTGTAGTTTTACCACGGGAATCACGCGTGTAAGGCCCCAAGTTTCGGTATGCAGCCTGGGCAAGCGCCTGTTCGGACTGAATCCGACCTGTGAAGAGAATCAAGGAGATCTGAAGAGTAGAAACCAGGCTTACCCTGTAGAAGACTGGAGAAATTGCTGAATCACACTCGGTCTGTCAGGAATTTACACTGCTGTGTGTTCTCCCAGTTATCGTGCAGTAATTGTGGTCGGGATCGAGAAGCAGCCTGCCTGGTATAGTACTTTCCTTTTACATATAAATGTGTGTAGCGCTTATGGGGAATTGAGTTTCAAATCCCCTGTACAGTGAATTGAGTGAATGAAGCTGGAAGTAAACCCCATCTTAATCCAGACTACATCTATTTGCTCTAAACTGCAGTGGGGTCCAGTCACAAGGACCTTTTCCACATGTTCTGCTCCTCCTGGCAATCCAGGACAATCTGCTTTCCATCCAGTTTCCAGCATTGAGTCTGTGAGTACAAAGCAGGGTAGCTCCCTGCCATCTGTTTATCAAATTGCAAGTGTGTCATCTATTTGTTGCGGTTTCATTTCTTCACGAACTGAGCTATCTGGCTCCAAATTACAATTGGGTATTGTGCAAGTGTTTTTCCATCACAGGGCCCCATCCAGCTGCACCGATCCTGGCTAGCCCCCCCATCCTGGGTACCCAGTGAAAGTGACAATTTGGGACTCTGAACATGCACACAGTACTGTGATTATTAAGGTGTCTAAACTAATTAACCTGATTTTCCCCTGTCCTTGCTATATTCCCCTAAATAAATCAGATCTGTTTGTTTCAGCAAAGTTACACTGTCTGAGATATTCATTTATGTTAAAGTGTTGCACTGTGGCTTTTGCATTGTATCATCTTGTTTTACAGGGGGTCCCCAGAGTCAAGCTGATCGAACCAGTCCTGGGGGTAAGTGTATACTGTGAAGGTACTTCTGATATATTGTGTGGGCCACTAGTGGGAAGAAAAGGGGGTTGTGACCAAGTCATACCAGACTGTCTTAACCCCGACCTCTGGGTGGAGGCACCCGCCATTGGACCTAGGCCCCTTAACCTGTTAGCAGTTACACAGGCAGGGGTAGTAGCCCTTGAGATAGTGCCACCTGGGGGTTACAGATAAAATTACACCAAGACAAAGAAACAGAAGTACATCCAAGACCACTATCTTCCTGGGGGAACGTCACTCTCTCACAGGCCCTCTTTCCCACTTCTGGCTAGTCCGAGGTGCAACTCGAACCAGAGTCTACATACAAGTCCATACGCAGACTCTGGTGACAACCTTGGACAACTTATTTTTTTAAGGTCAGCATCTGAAATTTGGGGATGGTGGGAGGCTACTTCTTGACCAGCTCTCCTATACACCTTTAAAACTACAACAAACACATTATTAGCCAACAAACTCTGCAACGGCTGCAATGTTTATTTTTCGGTTTAAATCAGTGCTAGTGAAATAGCGATTTAAGCCAGCTCTTAAGCCAATATAAGAGCTAATACTATATTGTTTTGCTTCATCAGTATGGACAGATCCGTAAAATTTTAATATGTTTGCGAGTTCAGGCGCAGGTATTGTGCTCATGTCCACTGACAAATTATTTGCTTGCAGCTAATCACTAAATATGTTACACACCCAAGCAGTGTTTTTGTGTGTACTGGCCTCGCATTTACGCTGCTCTAAGTCATCAAGCTCTTCTTTTGATAGTTGTGTATGTCTAGACTGAGACGCATTACTGGCTTTGTACCAACATGTTATTTTTTCTCAATATTGTTTTTCTTTTCTCTTTAATCCAGTACTGGAAGCGCATGGTTCAACTGAACGCATGCTAGAAGACGTGCCAGCCGGCACAAAACCAGGTTTCCCCTTCGTTTCATCAGGAGTGAAAGATGGTAATAAAGTGTGGCCATACTGCTCATCAAGCCATCTATTTATTCCCATTACACTACACAAAACAAAGGTAGCAGTGAAATTGTCCACTTTGTTTATTTTCTAGGAGACAGATTTTTACATGGCAAAAGTTAGAGTTCAGGTGGGTGGGTAGGTGGGAAAGGAACAGTACTGTGTTTAAATAGTGTGCAATGGCCAAATTAATGTGGATTTCAACGGTACTACAGTAGTGGGTGGTACTATGTGCTCCCAATGTTGTGCAGGACTTCAGGGGTACTATACTAGTGGACATTACTAAGAAATTAATCCCCGCTGTTTCAAGATCACATGTTGCCTTTAGGTCAGTTGCTTACTGTTATTTTCAGTTATATTTATTTCCATGTTACAAAAGTAAATTCAGTGCCTCTCGGGTCACATTTTAACAACCGCAAATCATGCACATTATATCCTACTGCCACCCAATGTGCCACATCCTTGAACTGCTTTTTTTTTTTCCCTTTCCTGATTTGTTTATCCCCCCCCCCCCCCACTTGCTCCAGTACACATCACTCATTCAGACTGCCATGGTCCCGACTTACTTCCTACTACCCTCACTCAAGCCCTCCATCCTCACATTGCAGCCATCTCCGAGATAACCTGGCGTAACCCTTCGCAGGGTGGGTCCCACTCCTCTGAGGGGCAAGGCACCGGTTGGGATTGCCAGCACGCACTCTATTTGTCCCCGGGGGGGGGGCGCTGCTGAGGTAGACATGGCTCCCTCGAGGGTTTCAGTGGTGTCTGAGACCGGCAGCCGTCATCCGGCGGATCCTGGGGCTGTTTTCCCGTTTCTGTAGTTCCCCATTGCACCACTCGTGCAGTGTCCCCAGTCTCCACTGCGGGCCACTGCTGAGTGATTCCTCCCGGCAACCCACCCCAGGAGAGGACAGCAGTCCTCTGGACACTCAGTCCTCTCTGTCCCCTGCCAACACCCAGTGCCTGAGTCCATTCTCGAACCAGGGTTGCCGGCGCAGCATGAGGCAAGGCGTCCGGCGCCTCAGCCCTCAGCGCCATTGGGCCGGCGAACTGCTTTTTTAAGGCTATCAGCCTTTCATCTTTCTCCCTTTTATATCTAGAGACATAATTAATAATGACCCACCTCACATATGCTTTACCCGCATCCTAGACCATTTTCATGTTCAAAGCTGACCCATAATTCATTCCCTAGGATACTGCCATTGCTCTTTAAGATAGGCCTGGAAATTCTGCCTCACCAATAAGTAAGTGGGAAAACTTCCATGGGGTGGGGGTGGGGGGACGACCCTCCGGCTTCTCAGCCATCACAAGGGTAAGGACCACCATGGTGTGGTCCCACATATATAGGGCTCTGCCAAATACTCACCACCTGGTGACATGTACATGAGGTAGATATATATAATCCAACCTAAACCTAGACCAGGTTTTATGAGGGTTAGAGTAAAAGAAAGAATTACTCACCGTAGTAATCTTCTTTCTTCCAAGGTGTCCTTTAGCATCAATAACTTTAGGCAGCTAACTGACCAGGTAGTACTGCCTCGGAGGTGTGGTTTATGCTAAATAATTAGCATCAGCCAATCAGGAGAGACTTTGGAGGTATGCAGAGGAGACTGCCTGAGAAAGTACCAACATTTTTTCGAAGATAAATGGGCACATGCCCAGAGTTATGAACCAACAGGAATTAAAAATCATGCAAAAAGCATAGTTAACAATAAACCAGAAAAACTTTGCTTAAAACAAAGTTCCAAGTGGAAACACAGTAAATTTGGGAGAAGACAAAGGCAGAGACCTCTGTAGTCATGTTGTCAGGGGAGGAAGGGTGGGAGCTTACTGATGCTAAAGGACACCTTGGAAGAAAGATTACTACGGTGAGTAATTTTTTCTTCTTACCCCACAGGTCCTTTAGCATCAGTAACTTTAAGCAGACTACAAAGCAGTGTAGCTGGGAGGAGGGCAGAGAACCTACTTCAGAAAGAAGCTCTGCAGCACCACCCTTCCAAATTTGGCATCAGATCTAGACTGTACTGTACATCAAGACAGTAGTGCTTAGTGAATATGTGTACAGTCTTCCAGGTGGCTGCTTTGCAGACATCCAACAAGGGAATGTCCCTTCCAGCTGCCACAGAGGCAGCAGTGCCCCTGGTAGAGTGGGCTCTGAGGCCCTCAGGAGGCTGTTTGCCAGCACTTTCATAACAGAAACGAATGCAAGGGACTATACAATGAGAAATAGTTCTCTTAGTGGCTGGTCTACCTCTACCCACTTCCACATAGGTAAGAAATAGTTGAGTGGAGGAACCCCTAACCATCTTAGTATGTTCCAGATAGTGGAACAGGGTTCTTTTGAAGTCCAGGCTATGGAGTTTCTGTTCCCCAGGAGTGGATTTTTCAGTACAGAACACTGGTAGAGTAATGGACTGGTTAATGTGAAACTCAGAAACCACCTTGGACAAAAACTTCCTATTTGTCCTGAGCTCAACCTTATCCCTGAGGGAATAATATAGATGGGCTCGGTACAGAGAGCTTGCAACTCTGAAATCCTCCTTGCAGAAGTAACGGCTACCAGGAAGAGTTTTCCAGGTAACATACTTGAGATGGGCCGTAGCCATGGGCTCAAAGGGAGATTCCATGAGCTTGGCAATAAACAGATTTAGACTCCAAGAGGGGAAAGGTTCCCCAACTGGAGGCTGAAGGTGCGACAGACCTTTAAAAAACTGTTTGAACAACCGGCTGGGAGTAAACAAATTTAGACTTTCCCACTGAGAGAGAGGCTGAAATTGCAGCCAAATGCAGTTTAAGTGAAAAAGGCCTGAGGCCTGGAGATGAACCAGGTAGTCCAACAGGGTGGTGTCAGAGGCTGAGAAGGGACTAATCTTCCTGCCCTTATACAAGATGGAGAATCTCTTCCACTTGGCTGCATAGGTCTTCTTTGTGTTAGGCTTTTTTGCCATCCTTAGGATCTTAAGGACCTGTTCTGAGTACTGAGAAGCAGGGGATCTCTAACTCCACAAGCATTAAGGTGAAGAGACTGCAGGTCTGGACAAGACACTCCTGAGTGGGGAAGAGTCAGGAGTGAGTGGCTGAGGGGAAGGTGAATGGGCCTGCTGTGCAAAAGTGTTAGCAGCAGGGGATACCAAACTTACATTGATCAATCTGGGACCACCAGAATCATTCGTGCTGGTTGGGAGCCTGAGTTTCAGCAGGACTTTGAAAATGAGAGGGAAGGCATACAGGAATTTCCCTGACCAATCCAACACCTGAGCATCTGCAGGGAGAGTTTCTAGGACTGATGGCCTGCAGCAGAGAGGAAGCTAGAGATTGAGAGGTGAGGCAAACAGATCTATGTCTGGGGTCCCCCATCTCCTGAACACTGTGGCTAGCACCTGCTTGTTAAGGCACCACTCACTGTGTCCATGACTGATGCAACTGAGGGCATCCGCCAGGGTGTTGTCTTTGCCAGGAAGGTGAATGGCTGATGAGTCACCTTGAGAGACTATGCCAAGGTCCAAATTGTCATGGCCTCTGTACTAAGGACTCCTGACCTTGTGCTACCCTGTTTGTTTATGCAGAACATGGCAGTGATGATGTCTGTCCGGACCTGCACCAAGTAGCCTTTGATGTGAGGAGCAAAGGATTTTAGTGCAAAATAAATGGCCCTGAGTTCTAGAAGATTGATGTGTGACCTTGACTCCTTCAGAGTCCAGGTGCCACTGAGAGGAATTGTCCAGATGAGCCCCCATCATAGCAGGGAAGCATCTGCAGTAATGATTTTTGCAGGAGGGGAGACCTGACAGGGGACACCTACTGACAGGTTGGCAGTGTCCTTCCACCAGCACAGGACCTGAAGAAGAGTCTGTGTTACTGGTATTAGTCTGGACTGAGCATTGCTCTTTTGGGACCAATGGGAGCGGAAGTGATACTGTATGTCCCTCACCCTGAATCTGACTCCTGGGACTACAGCAGTCATGGATGCCAAGTGTCCCAGGGGTTTTAGGAAATGTCTGACAGGCCTTAATTGGTCCAGGGTGAAAGAGTTTGCCACTGCTAAGAAGAAAAAATTACTCACCTTAGTAATGTTGTTTCTTCTAATGGAGTCTTGCTATATTATAGACATTAGCAGTTTGTTCCAGCTCTAGAACTGCCCCGGAGTGAAATGGTTAAAACCATTCCAAAACAGAATTTTGGCACGAGAGCAGCTCTATCTGTGTCCTTTCAAACTTGAACTGTCAGATCTTTACGAGCCAAACTCACTAAGGTCTGTGTGGATGCTGTAACCTACACTAGCCAAATGGCTACCTAAATAATAACAACCATTGATGGTCCCAACACCCAAGACTCAAGTCAGGGGACCAGAAATACTAACACCATTCTAATAATATGAAAATGGAACATAAGTATAATAAAACACACACACGCGTACACATACACCCCCCAAAGTCCCAAAGGGGACAAAATGCTAACAGGACATAAGTAGTGCCCACACTAAGTTGCCCGCACCCCACCAAGTAGAGGTTCTGAGAGGGGCAGGTTGGGGGTCTATAATATAGAAAGACTCCATTAGAAGAAACAACATTACTAAGGTGAGTAATTTTTCTTCAAACAACAAGAAGTCTTGCTATATTATAGACAATAACAGAATACACAGCAGTACCTCCATGGAGGAGGGCAGAACCTACTTAGGAATAGGCTCTGAAGAACAGCTGTGCCAAACCGAGCATCTCTCCTGGCCTGGACACCACGGAGTAATGCTTGGATAAAGTGTGTACCGTTTTCCAAGTAGCAGCCTGGCAAATCTCTAATAAAGGGATATCTCTGGCAGCAGCTAGAGGCCAGCTGTACCCCTGGTAGAATGAGCCCTCAAAGCGGGGGCTCTGCCCACTTTCTGATAACAAATTGGATACAAGAGACAATCCACCTGGCTACTGATCTCTTAGTGGCAGGTTTGCCTCTCCCAACTTCACCATAGGTAAGGAAAAGTTGGAGGATTGAACCTGTGACCTTTAGTACGCTCTATATAATAAATAAAGCTCTCTTAACATCCAGGCTGTGCAACCTCCTCTCATCCGAAGAGAGGCGATCAGTGAAAAATACTGGAAGGAGATAGATTGATTAAGATGGAAATCTGAAACCACCTTAGGCAAAACTTCCTATTAGTCCTAAGGACTACCTTATCCCTGTGGAAAGAAATAAAGTCAGTCTCCACTGACAAGGCTTGCAATTCACTTATCGTCTGGCAGAAGTGATAGCCACTAGAAAAACAGTTTTCCAAGTTAGGTACTTAAGCTCTGCAGAAGACAGAGGTTCAAAGGGGTTGCATTAACTGGGCAATGCAAACATTAAGGTCCCAAGCAGGGCGGTTCCCGAAAGGAGGATTAGTATGGAGTAACCCCTTAAAAACTTGGAAAACACAGGATGAGAGGAAAGAGGATGACTTTCCTGCTGACACAAAAGCAGACACAGCTGCCAAATGAACTCTCAGGATAGCTGGTCTGAGACCCAAGGAATTAAGATGTACCATGTAATCTAACAAAAGGGCAATTCAGCAGATTCTGGGGAAATATTTTCCCAGCACACCAAATGGAAAACCTTTTCCATTTAGAACTATAAGTAGCCCTAGTGGAAGGCTTTCTGGAAGCCTTTAGGATCTCAAGAACACTCTGAGAGAGGTGTAAATCAGCAAACTCTAACTCCTCAAGAGCCAGGCCTTGGGTTGAGGGATTTGAGGTCCGGATACCAAACCCTTCCCTGGGCACAAGTCAACAGACTGTGATTCCTGGGGAGGCGCAGGGGAAGATGGACTGTCAGAGACAGAAGGAGTGGGTACCAGGGCTGCCTGGCCCAATCCGGGGCAATCAGAATCACCCTGCAAGGCTGAGATCTGATTTTGACTAGTACTTTGAATAGGAGAGGAAAGGGAAAGCAAGAGGAACTTCCCTCCCAATCCAGAAGAAGGGCATCCAGGAACTGAGCCCAGCACTGGAGGCCTGCAACAGAACAGAGGAAGTTTGTGATTGTCTGGGGCTGCAAAAGATCTATCTGAGGATGCCCACCTGGCAAAAACTATCCCCAGCACTTGAGGAACCAGGGACCATTACGTGATGCCCTGGGAAATCCTACTGAGGGCATCCGCTAGGACATTGTCCTTCCCTGGAAGATGAACTGCTATGAGGGAAGTGTTCGGGAATAGGCCAGAAACCCCAACTTCATTGCTTGATTGCACAAGGCCGAAGACCAGTGCCCCGTTTGTTGCTGTACCACATTGTTGTGGTGTTGTCTGTTCTGACTTGTATCATCTTGTCGTGGACAGATGCAGAAAAAGCTTGAAGAGCTGAAAGACAGCTCTGAGTTCCAGTAAATTGATGTGGAGCAGAGATTCCTGGGACCAAACTCCCTGAGTGGAAAGGTAGCCCATGTGGGCTCCCAACCCAGAAGGAAGCATCTGTAGTGAGAGTCAAGTCGTGAGAAGGGAAATGAAGGGGACCCCGCTCTTAAATTGCTCTGATCCTGCCACCACTGGAGAGCTAGGATCAAGGTTCGAGTCACTGGGACCAACTTGGAAGGGTCTCTTCTCTGAGACCAAAGAGGTTCTCAAGTGAAACTGAATGTCTCTCATCTGAAATCTGGCTCCTGCACAACAGCTGTGGATGCAGCCATGTGCCCCAGGAGCTGCAGAAAGTGTCTTGCTGGTCGAGAGACCTGCAGAGTGAAGGAAGAGGCCAGAGCCACTAAATTCCTTACCCTTTCTGGGGAAGAAAGGCTCATGGCTAGCTTTGTGTCCAATTCTGCCCTATAAAGGTGAGTACCTGGACTGGTTCCAGAACCGACTTTGGTAGGTTTAGCAGAAAACCCAGGAGGTGAGAAGCTGCTGGGTGACCTGCAGGTGAGATTTACACTGTCCTGGGGATTGACCTACAATGAGCCAGTCATCTAGATAGGGAAAAACAGCAATCCTCTGCCTCCTTAAGTGGGCCACTGCCACTGCTAGACACTTTGTGAATACCCTGGAGCAGAGGTAAGGTCAAGGGCATTGCTCTGAACTGGTAATGACCTGAGGAAGTTCAATCTGAGGTACTTGATGGGATCTTCTGATTAGGACATGGAAATAGGCATCCTTGAGGTCCAGGAGGCTAGCCAGTCCCTGGCCTTAGGAAGGTAAAATCATTGCCAGAGTTACCATTTTGAACTTTGGTTTCAAAGATGCTTGTTCAGATATCTGAGATCTAAAATGGGACGCCATTCTCCTGTCTTTTGGGGTAAGGAAGTTTCTGGAATACAGACCCTGCCCTGATGCAAGGAGGAACCCTTCTACTGCTCTGAGAGCTAACAGGGATGAGACCTCTGTTTCCAGAGCGGGGTCTCTGAAGCACTTGCAGGTAGAAAAGTCTGCTTCTCAACTTGGGAAACTTTTGAAGCCGAGAACCAGACCCTGGCTTACTACTTCCAGAACCCACTTGTCTGAGGTTAAAAGCCCAATTCTGACTGAAGTAAGCCAGCCTGCCCCCACTGGTACAGGAGAATCGGCCTGGGCACCCCATCAGGGTGCCTGTTTCCACAGGAGCTTTAGGCTGGGGTGGGAGCAGGTCTGCCCACCCCTCGTCTGCCCTGCCTCTGAAGAAGCCCCTCTGAGCAAAGGCAGAGGAGGCCTGAGTCTGGTAGAAAGGCCTGTGAAAGGCCTACCCCTACCCATGGGGCATGCCTTTGAGGATGGCTTGCGCTCCTAGCCTGGGCACTCTTGTAAGTAGTCCTATATTCATCCATCTTCTTCATGTAATTCTCTGTCTGCTCTCCAAACAGAGAATTTCCCACCCAGGAAAATCCATAGCCTTAGTCTGGGTATCCTGTGACAAACTAGTACACCTGAGCCAGGCCAGCCTCTGAAAAGCTACAGATGTGGCCATGACCCTAGAGAACATTAACATCCACAGCAGCATGAAACTGAACCTTAGAGGCTTCAATGCCATCAGCAGCCACCTGTTCTAGTTCACTAGCCAGCTGGCCATGGGCCTGCTTGCAGTGCATAACAGTATCCCATCTAGATTTCTGATACCTAGCTACATAAGCCATATAATTTGCCCTGAGTCCCAGAGGCTGCCATATACTGTTTTTTTGCCATGGTATCAATCTTCCTGGAATCCTTGTCAGGAGGATGTGAAGCCAAGGGAATATTAGCTTTATCACAGGCAGCAGCCTGAACTACTAACATGACTGCATTGCTGAGAAAGGAATTCTGTATCAGGGCCTGACAATGTATACCTTCAGTCCATCTTTTTATCTACAGGAGGCACAGAATTAGAAGCTTTTAAAATTTTAATTGTTTGTTTCCTAAAAGACTTATGTAAAGGAATAGACAATCTCCTAGACTCTGGAATATCCATCATTTCTACAAAATCAGGCTCCTCTTGCTCATCCACAGCCTCTTCTAAAGGAAGCTGGAGGGTTTCAGCAACTTTTTTATAAAACATAAAATGAGATGGGGACTCAGACAGCATAGGGGGAGATTCTAAAGGTCTGTCTGGGGAGATGTCCGGTTCAATGGGCACACCCAGACCTTCCCAGCCACATTCATACTGTTCATAATCCTCCTCCCCCTCCTCTGGTTCATAAAATTCCTCAATATCATAATCCTGAACCACTGGGACCGGACGAACCGACCTTTTACCAGATAGTGGTGGTTCGGACGGACCCTGAGACAGTGACTGGACAATCTGTATGGATTTTGCTATCTCTGCAGCAGTTGGAGAAGAATTTTGGACTCCAGACCTGCTGATTTTCTTGTTTTCTTTACTGGAATTGGTTCCTCAGAACCAGCTTTTCTTTGCCGAGGAAGTCTGGCCTGGTCAGAGGCACTCCCTCTGGTTCGGTTGGCACTGAACCGGGCTGGCCATCGCGGTCAGCGGACTTTTAGCCTCTGGTTCCCTGAGCCTGCCCAATCTTTTTTCCGGGGTGGCTGCAGGGAAATTCTTACATACCTGGCAGTCTGACTGGAGGTGGTCAAACCCCAGACAATAAACACATGTGGTGTGTGGGTCAGCCTTGGCAAAGACTTCCCCACAAACATCGCAGTGTTGAAACCCAGTGGGCCCGGTTTTTCTTTTGGGTTTCTCAGACATAATGCCAGCCTAACCAAAAACTTGCCCTTTTAACGGCAGTGCCAGGCAAGACACCCTTATCGGTTCCTAACCGTGTCACGGGTATTGGAAAAAACCGTAATAAATCCGTTTTTTTTAGAACCGATAAGAACCGGGAACCGCACTCTAAAATAGTAACTTTTAGTTTTAAATGAGTTTTAAACCCACTGATCGGTTCAAAACCGAACCGATAACTTACAAGTTCCACACAGACAAAACCTTCATTTACTTCGAGTTACCACAGATAGAGCTTGAACCGAGCGGTTTTGCGGTTAAAATAAAACTATTCTCGGTTAAATCCAACAGAAAAACACTTTAAACTGAGAAATGAACCGAGCAGAAGGAGAAATCTCCGGAGCGACTGTTAACTGAGGCTGAGTAAAGAATCTGACAGTTCAAGTTTGAAAGGACACAGATAGAGCTGCTCTCGTGCCAAAATTCTATTTTGGAATGGTTTTAACCATTTCACTCCGGGGCAGTTCTAGAGCTGGAACAAACTGCTAATGTCTATAATATAGCAAGACTTCATGTTGTTTGAAATTCTGAATTCCTTCTGGTGGCAAGAAGGCCCTGCTCTGCTTTGTGTCCAACTGTGCCCCTATAACTGTTAGGAGCTGGGTTGGCTCTAAGTGAGATTTCTTTAGGTTTATGAGGAATCCCAAAGAGAGCAGAGTGCTTTTTGTGATCGACAGGAACTCCTGTACCTGAGCTGGGGTTTTCCCTATCAGCCAGTCATCTAGGCAGGGATACACTGAACCCCCTTGCTTTCTGAGATGTGCTGCCACGAAAGCCAGACATTTGGTAAACACCCTTGGCACAGATGTTATGCTGAAGGGCATGGCTGCGAATTGGTAATGCCCTGAAGGAAGCGCGAACCTCAGGAATTTTCTGTGGGACTGCCTTATAGGGATGTGAAAATAGGCTGCCTTGAGATCCAGAGAGACTTGCCAGTCCCTCTGTTGTAGAAATTACCATTTTTCATGTCACCACCCTGAATTTTGGTTTCAGGAGGTGTCTGTTGATGTACCTGAGGTCTCGGATAGGTTGCCACTCCCCAATTTTCTTTTGGGTGAGGAAGTACCTGGAGTAAAGGCCTTGTTTTTCTGTAAGGCTGATACTCTTTCCACCACTTTTGCCAGAAGGTTGCTGACTTTCAGCTCTAGCAGGAGTTTTTCTGATGGGGTTAGAGGTTTTGAAACCAGAATACCCCTTAAAGCTGGCATCCTCTTAAAGTGAAGAGGCAGGCACTTTTCCACTACCTCCAAGACCCACTTGTCTGAAGTTATGTAGGTCCAAGCTTAGAGATAGTGGGAGAGCCTGCCCCCTACTGGTGGAGGGGAGGTGACCAAGGCATTGAAGTCAGGGCTCAGACTGAGATGCAGGGACCTGGGAAGTGGACTGCTTTCTCTAGCCTCTCCTGCCCCTTCCCCTATATTACCCTCTTGTATGAGAGTAGTCATACTGAGGGGGAGGATAGGGGTAATAGGGCTTAGGAAAATAACCCCTTCCTCTGCCTGCCTTAAGCTGAGACTTTTGGGTGGAAGCCCTTTACTTGGTTGTATTGCTCTGGCAAGTACACTTGTACTCATTCACCTTTTTCATGTACTCTTCTGTCCTGGAGTCGAACAGAAGGTTTTTATCACAGGGGAAGTCCAGAGCTTTAGACTAAGTATCCTGTGTCAAATTGGTTGTTCTCAGCCAGGCAAACCTGAGAGATATCGACTGCACCATAACTCTAAATGCAGCATCATTGTTATCATCTGCCTTATGGAACTGGTACTTACTGTAGTTGCTTCCAGGGCAGTCTTAGTAGTTTCTATTAAGTCCTGGACAACAGACTCTGACTCTGATTGAGCGATGGCAAGTGCAGAGTTCCACAAAGCCTTCCGATACTTGGCTGTATAGGCCAAGTAGGAAGACAGGCAAGAAGCAGATGTATACGTTTTCTCTGCAATGTAATCCATCTTCCTGGAGTCTTTGTCCAGGGGCAAGGAAGACAAAGGCACTCCAGCTTTATCACAGGCAGCTTGCGGCACTACTCCCTCATGCCCAGGGTGGACAGACAAAAAGTCAGTGTCTGCTCTGGAGAGCTGGTATTTCTTATCAATTCTTTTATCAACCCCAGGTAAAGAAGATGGGGTCTGTAACAGCGTCATGGTGTTTCTCCTGAAAGCTTTATAAAAATAGAGAGAACCATCTTTTTAGGAGGAGGGACACCTTTCATTTCTCTGTAGTCATCACCCTCCTCTTCCTCCTGGTTGGACTCCTGGCAGGGTATGTCAAGAGCATCCACCAGGTGCTGGAGAAAAGTTAACAGAGGAATCTTCCTCTTGATCTGAATGGGAAGCACCAAAATGATGATCAGGGGAAATGTCAGGCTCCAGAGGATTAATTCCTGAAAGACTGTCTGGAGCATCATAATAATCATACTCATCCCCATAGGCCCCTGCATCAGAGGGGCTGCACAAGAGTGTCTGCTTGACAGGGCAGAAAAAATAGACCCCATGCCTTGTAATCCTCAGCCGAGGGCAGCTCCTTCTAAAAATCAGGGAGACTGTCAGGCTGTGTGTGCTTGGACTTCTCTTTATGCTTTTTAACCCCAGCCTGATCACCCTTTCCATTGCCGGGAGGAACAGGAGGCAATTTGTCTTTATACAATTTTTTTGGTGCCACTTCATCAGTGGCAGAATCTGGCTTCCTTTTAGATACAGGAACTTCATCTGTACCCCTATTATTTTTATTTTTTTAAGGAACTTCATCAGCCCCTTTGGAAGCTTTTGGTTTTGAAGGCACTTCATCAGTACCTGATTTATTTTTTTCTCGTGAAAACACTTCATCAGCACTTCTTCTGGGCTTAGAGCTAGTGGATGCTTCATCAGCACCATTGTTAGAATTTTCGAAGGCCCCATATCAGTAAGCCTGGGTCTTTTTGGGACTGAAGAGGACCCTTCCTCAGCCATCTCTCTAAGCCTCTTAGCTCCGTTTCTCAAGATTTTAGAGAGAAAATTTTGAGCAAAGTGAACAGTAATGGTCTGGACCCAAACACTTTAAGCACAGATTATGGGTGTCAGCTTTGGCCACAGTCCTGTGACAATTTAGGCAATTTTTAAAACCTGTGGGTCCAGTCCTCTTTTTGGGGATTTCTGACATCCCAATTTACAGAAAGCGTTTTAAATTGAAAGATGCCACTACCGTTAGTAGTGGAATGCGATTGGTTCCCTCGTGGTAAAGAACTGCTATTTCTGAAGTTAAAAAAAAACCTTCAAATCACAGTTCCTGCAGAAAAAAGAGAACCGCGACAAACGGTTTAAAAGGAACCACAGAAATACACAAACACAGTTAAAATAAAATAAAGAAAAATATAGGTGGGAACCGCAGACCTGATCGATAAGAAAAAATTACTCACCTTAGTAATGTTGTTTCTTCTAATGGAGTCTTGATGTATTCTGACTAATGCAATAATCTCCAACCTTTGAACTGCCCCGGAGAACAAAGAGTTAACTTTCCATGCAAGGCATGGAACGCTAAGCTCGAGCTTGGTTGAAGCCTCTGTCTGCTGTTGTTTGAGCCCCAACCGTCAGATCTTTACGAGCTATACTCACTGGGAGTTCTGTGTGGAAACTGTAAACTCACACTAGCCAACTGGCCACTAAATTTGATAAAAAGTGTTTTTTTCGGTTTCAAAGCAAAGACTCAAGTCAGGAAACCCAAAAACTAAACACAACACACACCCAAAATAAAGGAGGGTGAGAAAAAAGGGGCACCTCTAGGTGCCAACACTGCTCCTGCCCACCCACATCCCAAAAAACAGGTTCTGAGAGGGGAGGCGGGAGGGGGGAGGTCAGAATACAGCAAGACTCCATTAGAAGAAACATTACTAAGGTGAGTAATTTTTCTTCAAACAATGAAGTCTTGATGTATTCTGACTAATACAGACTACCAAGCAGTACCTCCATTGAGGAGGGACAGAACCTACTTTGGGAATAGGCTCTGAAGTACTGCTGGTCAAACCGAGCATCACTCCTAGCCTGGGTATCCAGAGAGTAATGCTTGGTGAAAGTATGGACTGTTTTCCAGGTGGCTGCTTGACAAATCTCTAAGATAGGAATATCCCTGGCAGCAGCCAGGGAAGCAGCTTACCTCTAGTAGAATGAGCGCCCTCAGGCCTGAGGGTGGGATTCCACCCAATTTTTCCTAGCAGAATTGTATACAAGAGACAATCCACCTGGCAACAGATCTTTTAGTGGCAGGTTTACCCTTACCGACCTCTCCATAAGTGAGGAACAACTGGAGGGAGTCAAACCTGTGACCCTTAGTGCACTCTATGTAGTAGCTAAGGGCCCTTTTTACGTCCAGGCTGTGCAGCCTCCTCTCTCCAGAGGAGGAATGGTCAGTGAAGAAAACAGGAAGAGACAGACTGATTAAGGTGGAAATCTGAAACCACCTTAGGCAAAAACTTCCTGTTAGTTCTTAGGACCACTTTATCTTTATGGAAAGAGATGAAATCAGGCTCCACTGACAGGGCTTGCAATTCACTGATGCGCCTAGCAGAGGTAATGGCTACCAAAAACACAGTTTTCCAAGTCAAGTACTTAAGCTCAGCAGAGGACAAAGGCTCAAAAGGGGGTTGCATAAGTTGAGCAATGCAAACATTAAGGTCCCAAGAAGAAGCAGGGTCCCTGAAAGGAGGATTGGTATGCAACAATCCCTTGAAGAATTTGCAAAATACAGGATGGGCTGAAAGAGAAGAGGGCTTGCTTACTGACAAAAAAGCAGAAACAGCTGCCAAATGTACTTTGAGTGTAGCTGGTCTGAGTCCCAAGCCATTGAGATGAACCATATAGTCCAGGACTGTAGGCAACCCAGCAGATTCTGCAGAAATATGCTTACCAGAGCACCAAACAGTGAACCTTTTCCATTTGGAGTTGTAAGTCTTTCTGGTGGAAGGCTTTCGAGAAGCCTTTAGAATATCCAGGACACCTTGAGAGGGGTGCAAATCAGCAAACTCTAACTCTTCAAGAGCCAAGCCTTGAGATTGAGAGATTTGAGATTCGGATACCAAACCCTCCCCTGAGAGGATGTCAACAGGTTGTAATTCCTGGGAAGAGACAGGGGAAGGTGGATTGCTAAGGACAGCAACAGTGGGTACCAGGGCTGTCTGGCCCAGTCTGGAGCGATCAGAATCACTTTGCAGGGTTGAGACCAGATCTTGACTAGTGCCTTGAACAGGATAGCGAAGCGGGGGAAAGCATATAGGAACTTCCCTTCCCAATTGAGTACCAGAGCATCCAGGGGGACTGAGCCAAATACTGGGGGTCAGCAGCAAAAAAGGGGAAGTTGGTGATTGTCTGGGGCTGCAAAAAGATCTATCTGAGGCATGCCCCATCTGGACAAAATCACTTTCAAAACTAGGGAATCTACGGACCATTTGTGGTGGCCCTGAGATATCCTGCTGAGAGCATCTGCCAGGACATTGTCCTTCCCTGGGAGGTGAACTGCTGTGAGAGAAGTTTGCAGGGAATACGCCAGAGACCACAACTTCATTGCTTCTGTGCACAAGGCCGTGGTCAGTGCCCCCTTGCTGCTGATGTACCACATTGTGGTGGTATTGTCTGTTCTGATCTGGACTACTTTGTTCTGAACAGACTTGGAAAAATCTTGTAGTGCCAGGAACACTGCTCTGAGTTCCAATAGATTGATGTGAAGCAGAGATTCTTGAGGTGACCACAGCCCTTGGGTGGTAAGATCCCCCAAGTGGGCTCCCCAGCCTAAGAGGGAGGCATCTGTGGTGAGGATTAGAGAATGAGACAGAGTGACAAAAGGAACTCCTTGCCTTAAATTGTCCTGATCCTGCCACCATTGCAAAGCCTGGATCAGGGTTCGAGTCACTGGAACTAGTTTGGAAAGGGAATCCTTCTTCTGGGACCAGAAGGTTCTCAAGTGGAACTGAATGTCCCTCATCTGAAATCTTGCCCCTGGACCACTGCTGTAGAGGCTGCCATGTGGCCCAGGAGCTGCAAGAAGTGCCTTGCTGGTCGAGACACCTGAAGGGTGAAAGAAGAGGCCAGTTCCATTAGTGTCCTTGCCCTGTCCAGGGGAAGGAAGGCCTTTGCTCTTATTGTATCCAACTCCGCCTCTATAAAGGTGAGGAGCTGCACTGGCTCTAGAACCGACTTTGGAAGGTTTAGGAGGAACCCTAAGGAAGTGAGCAGTTGCCGAGTTATCTGAAGATGTGACTTGACTTGGTCTGGAGACTGACCTACTATGAGCCAGTCATCCAGGTATGGAAAGATGGAGATCTTTTTTCTCCTTAGGAAAGCAACCACTACTGCCAGGCACTTTGTGACCACCCTTGGGGCTGATGTTAGACAAAAGGGCATTGCTCTGAATTGATAGTGGCCTGAGGGCAACTCGAACCTGAGGTACTTTCTGTGGGAGCACCTGATGAAAATGTGAAAATAGGCATCCTTGAGGTCCAGGAAGGCTAGTCAGTCCCCTGGCCTTAGAGACGGCAGAATTATTCCCAGAGTCACCATTTTGAATTTTGGCTTTAAAAGGTGCTTGTTTAGGTATCTCAGATCCAGGATGGGCCGCCATTCTCCTGTCTTTTTGGGGGTTAGGAAGTACCTGGAGTACAATCCTTTGCCCCTGTGCAGGGTAGGAACCCTTTCTATGGCTCTGAGAGGCAAGAGGGAAGAAATCTCTGCCTCCAGGGCAAGGGCCTCTGAAGGATTTGCAGGTGGAAAGGATCTGGTTCTCATCTTGGAAAATTTTTTGAAGCTGAGAACCAGTCCCTGCTTACTACTTCCAGGACCCACTTGTCTGAAGTTAAAGACTTCCAGTCCTGGACAAAGTAAGCCAGCCTGCCCCCTAGAGGTAGTGGAGAATCGGCCCGGGCAGACCCATCAGGGTGTCTGCTTGGCAGGAGCTTTAGGCTGAGGGGTGGAAGCTGGCCTGCTCATACCCTGTCTGTCTCTCCCTCTACGAACCCCCTCTGAGCAAAAGCAGAAGAGGAGGCCTGGACTTGGTAAAAAGGCCTATGAAAAAGCCTGCCCCTGCCCTGGAATGCTGCCTCTGAGGAGTGGATTGCCTTTCTTTGGCCTGAGCACTCCTGTAGGTGGTCCTGTACTCGTCC
The DNA here is from genome assembly GCA_016271365.2 of Neoceratodus forsteri. Taxonomy (NCBI): domain Eukaryota; kingdom Metazoa; phylum Chordata; order Ceratodontiformes; family Ceratodontidae; genus Neoceratodus; species Neoceratodus forsteri. Next base: position 1,518,747,954 of record CM057452.1, on the reverse strand, counting down.
ATTTTCTTCATGCAATTCTCTGTTTGCTCCCCAAACAGAGAATTACCAATGACAGGAAAATCCATGGCCTTAGCCTGGATATCCTGTGACAGGCTGGTACATCTGAGCCAAGCCATCCTCTGAAGGTCCACAGATGTAGCCATGACTCTAGATGAAACATCATTGGAGTCTACTGCAGCATGAAATTGCACCTTGGATGCCTCAATCCCATCTGCAGCCACCCGCTCCAGCTCCTTGGCAAGCTGGTCAGGGGCCTGTTTAGCTAGAGCCAGCACAGTGTCCCACCTGGATTTCTGGTATCTAGCTGTGTAGGCCATATAGTTAGCCTGCCTGAGTCCCAAAGATGCTGCCATGTACTGTTTCTTTGCCATGGCATCAATCCTCCTGGAGTCTTTGTCTGGGAGGTGTGAAGCCAAGGAATATTTGCCTTATCACAGGCAGCAGCCTGCACTACCCCAACATGGCTGCATTGCTGGGAAAGGAACTCCGTGTCTGAGCCTGAAAGAGTATACCTCTTGTCCATTCTTCTGTCCACAGGAGGTATGGAATTAGGAGTTTTTAAAATTAAATGTCTGTTTCCCAAAAGATTTATGGAGGGGAATAGACAATCTCCTGGACTCTGGGATTTCCATCATCTCAACAAAATCAGGCTCCTCTTGATCCTCTACTGCTTCTTCCATAGGAAGCTGAAGGGTTTCAGCCACTTTCTTGTAAAACATAAAGTGGGAGGGGGGCTCAGGAAGCCTAGGAGGAGAAACACCTGAAGGTCTGTCTGGGGAGATGTCCGGGTCAATAGGCACATCCAGATTTTCATAATCACCATCATCATCATTATCTTCATACTCTCCCTCCTCCTCCTCCTCCGGTTCATAAAATTCTTCTAAAGTATAATCCGGAACCAGGGGAACCGACCAAACCGAGCCCCTGACCGATGGTGCCGGTTCGGCCGGAACCGAAGTTAGCGATTGAACTATCCTTATCGCTTTGGCTATCTCATCAGCGGTCGGAGAAAGAACTTGTGGATCCGAACCAGATGATTTATCCCTTCTTTTTCTTTTAAACAGAACCGACTCCTCAGAATCATTTCTCCTTTTGCCCGAAGAAGTTTCACCCTGGTCAGAGGGCACTCCTTCTGGTTCGGTCAGAACTGAACTGGGCTGGCCATCTGGGTCAGCGGACTTCTCGGCCTCCCTTTCCCTCAGTCTACCTACTTTCTTATCCAGGGTAGCTTTGGGAAAACTTTTACAAATTTGGCAGTCTGAATTGAGGTGGTCAAACCCCTGACAATAAACACAGGTGGTGTGGGGGTCAGCCTTAGCAAAGGCTTCCCCACACACACTACAGTGTTGAAACTCAGTGGGCCCGTTTTTTTTCTTGGGTTTCTCAGACATGGCCAATCCTAACCAAAATGTACCCTTTTTTCGGCAATCCACCAGGCAAGACACCCCAATGGTTCCTGACCGTGTTAAGGGTCTTGAAAAAAGCGTTATGAAATCCGTTTTTTAGAACCGTCTGGGACCGTTACCACACTCCTAATAAAGACAGAAGTTTTTATACACAAACCTGATCGGTTCAAACCGAACCGATCCAATGTTTACAAGTTCCACACAGAAAAACTAATATAGAAAACCTATCTGGTACTCACGGTACCAGAGACTTAAACAGACAGGTTAGAAGCAGAAATTCGGTTGAAACTGAGCGAAAAAACAACACTTTAACCGATTTTATTTGAACCGAGCGAAGGAGAAATCTCCGGAGCGACTGTTCAGTGAGGCGGAGTAAAGAATCTGATGGCTGGGGTTCAAACAACAGCAGACAGAGGCTTCAACCGAGCTCGAGCTCAGCGTTCCATGTCTTGCATGGAAAGTTAACTCTCTGTTCTCCGGGGCAGTTCAAAGGTTGGAGATCACTGCATTAGTCAGAATACATCAAGACTTCATGTTGTTTGAAACGCTGTTCCCTGGAACCAAGGGGAACCGAAATAAAACAACTAAAATGTATTCAGCACAGTAAACAAAAAGTAAAATGAAAAACTTTTACAATAAAAGTTCAAGAAAACTTGTTTTCTTGGTCAATTGAGTGGAACACCTCAGAGGCAGTGTTGTTCCGTCAGCAGAGAAAAAATTCTGGTGCCTTCTCAGGCAGTCTCTCCTCAGCACCCCAAAATCTCTCCTGATTGGCTGATGCTAATTAATTAGTATAAACCACACCTCTGGGGCAGTACTTCCTGCCTAAAGTTACTGATGCTAAAGGACCCCTGGGATAAGAAAGTACACACTTATACCTCCAGATTTGCTGTACGCCAACCATCCACCAAATAAGAAAATTATGTACCTACTGCAATTCTTGATCTTCTTGGACAAGTCTTCACCATGTATTAATACTTCTGGGTTCTAGCTGGAGGCGCTGGGACCCTGCAGGACCCAAAAATCTTCAGGAGGGCCAGCGCCATGGTAGGACCGTGCATAGAAACATAGACTTTGATGGCAGATAAGGACCGCTTGGCCCACCTAGTCTGCCCAGTTCCCCACCTACAGGATAAGCTGCAGATCCTATTTCACCAACAGCCTATTTCTTCCTACCCCCCACAAAAATTGACTTATGTCTGTCCCACGTGTCCTTGAATTCTCCCACAGTTTTAGTCCCACAACCTCCTCAGGAAGGCTGTTCCATGCGTTCACCACCCTCTCCGTGAAAAAAATACTTCCTCACATTGCCCCTGAGTCATCCCCCCATCTTCAAATTGTGTCCCCTTGTTCTTGCACAACTCTTTTTCTGAAAGATGCCACCCTCTTGGACTTTGTTGATTCCACTGAGGTATTTAAAAGTTTCTATCATGTCCTCCCCCCTTCCTCAAGGGTATACATATTAAGCTCCTTTAGTCTCTCCTTGTATGGCTTCTCCTCGTATGGCTTCTCTTGCACACCCTGCACCATTTTAGTTGCCCTCCTCTGGACTGCCTCCATCCTGTCTATGTCCTTGCAGAGATGGGGTCTCCAGAACTGGACATAGTACTCCAGATGGGGTCTCACCAACTGTCTGTACAGAGGGATAACAACTTCCTGTTTTCTACTGGTGATGCCGCTCCTATACATCCCAGTATCCCCCAGCCCTCCCTACTGCCTTCTCACATTGCTTGCTTACCTTAAGGTCATCTGATATGATTACCCCCAGGTCCCTTTCCATTTTTGTTGTTGTCACTACCCCCCTCCCCATTGTGTAATCTTCCACTGGGTTTTTGTTTCCCAGGTGCATTATTTTGCACTGAATCCAAGCTGCCATATTTCTGACCATTCCTCCAACCTTGCCAAGTCCCTTCTCATCCTTTCCACGCCTCCTTGTGCATCAACCCTTTTGCAGATCTTTGTGTCATCTGCAAAGAGGCATACATTTCCTTCCAGTCCCTCTGCAATGTTACTTATAAAGACATTAAAAAGGACTGGACCCAGTACTGAACCCTGTGGAACCCCACTAGTAACCCCTCATTCTTCAGAGTGGACTCCATTTACAATTACCTTCTGTGTCCTGGTGTCCAGCCAATGTTTTACCCAGGCTACCAACCTGGGACCCACTCCCAAGCTGGTTAATTTGACTATTAATCTTTTGTGTGGGACTGTGTCAAATGCCTTGCTGAAGTCTAGGTAGGCCAAGTCCATAGCCCCTCCCTGGTCTACTACTTTGGTCACCCAGTCAAAGAAATCAATTGGATTTGTCTGACATGACCTTCCTGCTGTGAACCCATGCTGCCCTGGGTCCTATGCCCCACTGACCTCTAGGTACGACACAATTCTTTCCTTCAGAAGTGATTCCATCACTTTCCCCTACCACAGAGGTCAAACCGACAGGTCTGTAATTTCCTGCCTCTGTCTTGCTCCCACTTTTGTGAAGGGGCATCACATCTGCCTTCCTCCAGTCCTCGGGTACCACACCAACCTCCCATGATTTGTTAAAAAGGGTAGTCAGTGGTGTCACTAGTTCTCTCCTTAATTCTTTTAGAATTTTGGGGTGAATTCCATCAGGTCCCATTGCATTGTCCAACTTCAATTTTAGGAGTTCTTTCAGAACCCTTTCTTCTGTGAAAAGGTTGGGATCGATCCCCTATCCAGAGTGCTTCTGTTAATTGGATTAGGCACCTCCCCCTTCTCCTCTTTTGTGAATACTAAGTATTCGTTCAGTATCCCTGCTTTTTCACGGTCTCCCTATGCCCACCCACCGTCCATTCTATTTAGCCTCACTATCCCTCCCTTTGTCTTTCTACGCTCCCTGATGTACCTATAAAAAGTTTTATCCCCCTTCTTAACAGAGTTGGCTATCTTTTCCTCAGTTTGGGCCTTCACTATTCTGACTACCCTCCCGGCTTCCTTCTGCCTTAACTGGTACAGTTCTCTGTCCCGCTCCTTCTGGGTTTCCTTATACTTCCCAAATGCTATCTTTTTTTCCCTAACCTTCACCGACACCTCTTTTGAGAACCATAGAGGCTTTTTCTTTCATTTTGATTTATTTGCTTCACACAAAGGCTTGTTGCCTCTGTGATGGCAGTTTTGATGTTTCCCCATTGTTGCTCCACCCGTCCTTCTAGCCTATTTACTAGTGCTTTTCTAAAGCACTCTCCCATCTTGCGAAAGTCAGCCCTCGAAGTCCAGAACCCTCACTTTTGTATGGCTTGACTCTGTAGCTGTGTTTATCGTGAACCACAATGTTTGGTGGTTACTTGTTCCCAGATGGCTACCCACTTCTAGATCTGAAATCCTCTCACCATCCCCATTTGAGAGTACGAGGTCTAAGATTGCTCCCTCACGAGCGGGTTCCAAAACTAGCTGTCTGAGGCATTCCATCTGAAGGGCATCGAGAATGTGTGGCACGACGAGATTAGCACATGCCTGTATGGGCTACCTCAGTGTCGACCCTCCAACCACCTCAGTACCTTTTTTTTTTTTTTTTTTTTTTATTTATTTACTGATTTTGCAAGTAAAACTTACAAAGCAAAACTGTACATAGGAGGATAGCATAAAAGTTTACAGTACAGACAATATATTCTTATAAAGATCTTGTGTTCGTCACCCCCTTTGCAGTACAACATGGGGGGAATTCCAAAATGAAAACATATACTGAATAATTTCACCCAACGCATGCAGCTAGGAAGACCAACAGGGAATCTTAATAGACTGAGCAAATGGGTTTTCCCTCTTACCAAAGCGACTACAAAGTCTTACTGAGTCCCCCAATTCAGTCTACATATATATATATATATTTTTTTTTTATTCCAATCTTACACCCAAAACTCCCAGAGAAATTAAATATTCATTTCCCCTTTACCAGACATATCCAAGTCATTATAAAGCATCAGCAGCATTGAACAGGAGTTAAGTAGAATATTTGTTTTAACCCTCAAGTGGCCCCTTTTACTCCCAACATGAAAAGAACAGCAATAGAAGAACTAGATATAACAACTCCCTCATTTTCTTATGATGTATTCCAAATGCAATTGGAACTGAACAACCCACTGTAATAATGGCCCCACATATATTTTCCCCAGAGGAGTGAAGACCAGTACTGTCATGTTAAGTAGTAAAACAAATCAAAATTAGCTTAACAGTTGCATTTATCACAAAGCGGGATCTGGATTAAAGTCCAAAATAAACAGTCTATACATGATGCTCTCAGTTCCAAAGACGGGCCATTAATTACCACAGGCCCAGTCCCCACAGCATGAGTCTACTTTACCCGGATACCCTAGATCAGTCGCCATCAGACAAGGTTCCTTCCTCTTCTTCTACCCACTCCAGCTCCAATTCAATTTTCCAGACCATCTTGCCAGCATCCTGCGGTTCATTGAATAAATACTGTTGCCCATTCCACATTAACCGGAGGTTAGCCGGGAGAAGTAGCTGGTGCTGCACTTTAAGTTGATGCAGCCGGCTCCTCAGCCCATCGAAGGCCTTGCGACGTTGGCGGGTGCTGAACGAGAGGTCCGGAAACAGCATGACTTCGTCTTCACCATATTTCAGGACCCTACGGCACTGGGCAATTGCAAGAACCCCATCTCTGTCCCCAATTCCTGTGCACACTATTAGGAAGGTTCTTGGAGTCGATGAGTCCGCTGCAGCTCTTCTAGGGGTAATTCTATAAGCCTTTTCCAGGGATAAAGTAGGTTCAGCTTTGTCAAGCCCCAGTATGGCCGGCTAAAACATTCTGGCAACGATCAGGCCGTCCTTCCCTTCAGCATTCTCTGACAGTCTTATAACTCGTAAATTGCGCTCTCTTGCCTGGTTCTCTACTGTCTCCAGCCTTTGACGAAGGTGTGAGTTTTCTTTTATTAATTTAGTAGTGGCATCTGTTGATTTTAGGATGGAAGATTCAGAGTGTTGAACAATAGCTTCACATTGCTCCATTTTGGTTTCCAGAGTAGAGATTCTCAGAGTGAGAGTATCAAACTTTTTATCTAAGTCCTGCACTGTTTTCATAAGCTGATGGATTGTGGAAAGTATGGAAGCTAGTGAGACCTCCTCCGGTATCTTATCAGTTGAGTCCCCTGCTTCTCCACGTTGATCAGGCCTCTCCTCCTTGTTCTGCTTTTTAGGAGCAAAAAAGCTGCCAGCTGGAGCCCCAGCCCCTTTAGTTTTGCCCATCTTGTCAATTACAGGTAGTCCAAGCACTCTAGAGCAGTTTCTGGTATTTTAGAAAAGAATAAGTTTGAGTTTTAATAGTTTTTTTAAATTCTTATCTGGGAGCTTCAGGAGTTTGCTGCTTCCGCTCAGCAGCACCCCCGCCTCAGTACCTTTTTCACTGAGGAGGTGCAGTGTACATAAAACAAGATAAAACACCTAATCTAGCAAGGGCATAAGATGGCCCATTTTGACCCATATACGAAGGGTCAATTTAACAGTCTTTTCACAGCTCAAACCAATGAGGGAGTGAAGACCAAGAACAGAATGAGTGAGCCTGGGGGATGGTGAGTGGACGTATGAATAAACGGTGAAGACTTGTCCAAGAAGACCAAGAATTATGGTAGGTACACAATTTTCAAATCTTCCTAGAATTAAAATTTTCACCGTTTATTCATACTTCTGGGTTAGAGTACCAAGCTAAACCAATCCTTCGAGTAGGGCGACAGGAAACAGTGCTCACTCAGGACAGAATTCCATTAAGGATTGTCCTGCCAAAGGAAGCATGCTGTCTGGCATGGACAACCAGAGCACAGTGCTTCACAAAGGTACGCACTAAGCTCCAAGTAGCTGCTTTGCAAATCTTAGTAAGGGGAACCGAGTGCATCTCTGCCAGGGACGCTGCAACCTCTCTAGTTGAGTGGGCGCGTACCTGGCTTTCCCAATTGACCTGCATCATAGAATAATAATGGCAAAAGCATGCCACTACCCATGCAGAAATGCATCTGATGGATACTGGCTGACCCAGCCAGGCCGCATTGAAAGACAGAGTTGCTTCGCTTTACGGATGTCCCCAGTCCTATCTATGTAGAATCGTAGGGCTCTCTTGACATTCAGAGAATGAAGGGTGTGTTCGCCTTCATTCTGGAAGTTAGCAAAGTGAGTAGGAAGAACCAAGGGCTGGTTGAGGTGGATTTCCGGAAACCACCTTGGGTAGGAACTTGGGGTGAGTACAGAAAACCACCTTGTCTTTGTGAAAGATGGTGTATGGAGGGTCTGTCACTAGGGCATGTATCTTAGAGACCCTATGAGCAGAAGTGATGGCCACCAGAAAGGCGGTCTTTCAGGTCAGGAACTTCAACTCACACATGGCTAGAGGTTCAAAAGGTTTATGAATGAGCTTATCCAGCATGAGATTAATATCCCAGGCAGCCACCAGTTTCCTAACCGGTGGCCTTGTGTGTAGAGAACGCCTTTGAGGAATCTCTTGAACAAAGGCAGCTGAGCCAGAGACATATTCTGAACTGGCTTGTGATAGGTGGAAAGCATGCATAGGTGTACCCTGACCATTGAATACTGCAGTCCTGCATCTGAAAGGTCTAACAGGTACTCCAACACTATTTGGTGGGCATCAGAATGGATACATAGGGATCTTAGTGCACCAAATGAAAAACGCTTCCATTTAGCAGTGCAAGTCTTCCTGGTGGAAGGCTAACACGCTGCCAAGAGAATCTGTGAGAGTCTCTGGGAAACATTGAACTTCCCCATTTCTATCTCCTCAGAAACCAGGTATGCAGATGAAGGGAGTGCAGACTGGGATGAACCAGGGATCCCTATGTCACGAGGTCTGTTCGTAGAGGCAGTTGCCTAAGAGGGGCCTCCGACAATTTGTTGATTAATGGAAACCTGATCTGTTGAGGCCAGTGTGGCGCAATTAGAATAATTTTGCCCCCTGCGCCTCTAGTCTGAACAGCAGCCTCTGAACTAGGGATAGCAGGGGCGCACAGAAAGTGTCTTGTCCACCGCAGTCTAAATGTATTCTGACAGAAAATGCCAGGTTCTGGATTTCTGGAGCGGAATAAAGGCAGCTTTGCATTGAGTGGGGATGCAAAAAGGTCCGCATCTGGACTAACCCACTAGAAGAGTGATTGCACGACGTCTGGTGCAAGCGACCACTCATGAGGATCCGCCTTTGCTCTGCTGAGGTGATCCGCCAGATTGTTCTGAATTCCTGGCAGATAAACTGTCTGAATCAGAGCGCTGTGTTCGAGGCACCATTCCCATACCCTCACGGCTTCTCTGCACAAGGGGTAGGAGTGGGCTTCCCCAGTTTGTTGATGTAATACATCACTGCCTTGTTGTCCATCTGAAGAAGGATGACTTTGTGATACAGGACATCCTGCAGGGCTCGAACAGCATACAGGACTGATTTATCTCTAGAACACTGATGTGTAGACGAGACCCCTCTTGGGTCCACACTCACTGAGTGTGGAATTCTTGGCAGTGAGCCCCCAAACCAATCAGAGATGCATCAGTGGTGATGGTAATCTGAGACTCTGGTGGGGCAAAGGGCAAACCTTGTTAAAGGTTGTCCTCCTGAATCCACCATGCGTGTGATCTCTGCAGAGGTTCTGTCATCTTGAAGGGGTAAGACTGTAGATGTGTTGTCAGGGACCACTTTGTGCTGAGCATCCACTGAGTGGTCCTCATGTGCAATCGAGCCAGAAGAGGAAGCCATGAGACCCAACATCCTTTGCATGGAGCGAGCTCGCACCGAGCTGCTCTCCCTGATGAAGCGAACCATCTAAGAATATCGTTCCTCCTGTCCTCCAGGAGAAAAGTCCTCACCTCAGAAGTGTTGAGGAGTAAACTGGCCCATTGGCACAGAGGCACGATCACCATCTGCGGTGCCGACGACCCGGGTTCAGGAACGGATCCGGGAGTCAGAGGTCCAGCTGGGGGGGGCGGTTAGGACTGAGCAACCGGTAGACTGCTCTCCTGCTCTGGGGGGAGGTGGGTTGAATGTCCAACGCATGATGGACCCCTGGCGGAAGCTGGGAGTTCCGCTGTGGTTGGCACCTGCATGTTCGGGGGGCAGGGCAAACGCGGGTCATTACATGTTCCTGCTTCCATGGGGTTTATAACACACAAAAATGCTGGCCCCCACTAATGAGCCAGCTCTGCTGCAATCTCCTCTGGCCACCAGAGTTCACCTACTGGCGGCCCCACTTGGTGGTGGTGGGGGGGTAAGCCAGAGTATGAAGGGGTGGCTACCGGAGCCTGGCGAGCCCACCCAGAGGCTTGGGGAGCCACCCCCGGAAAAAAGGAGCGACCCTAGAGGACCTGCTGAGGGGCTTGGAGCTGCGACTTTTCCAGATTCAGCAGAACTCCTGTGGAGGTGAGAAACTAAGACAACGTGGAGAACACCTCTTGTGTCTCCTGCCTTGACAGACTTGCCAAAAGTCAATCGTCCAGTATGGAAAGTCTTGAATGCCGAGCTTTCGGAGGTGTGCGGTAAGAACCACAGAACACTTTGCAAAGAATCGAGGCACCAGGGATAGCCCAAAGGGCAGGACTCTGAATTTGTAATGCTGACCCAAGGCCACAAAATGGAGGTACTTGGGGTGACTTGGATGACTGGAATGTGCTGGTAGGCATCCTGCAAATCCAGGGGTGCCAGCCAGTTGTACCGATGAAGGAGTGGTAGAAGAGTCCACTAGGGAGATCATTTTGAACTTCTCTCTGAACAATCAATCAATTAATTGATCTTTATTTTACTAGGCAAAACACCATTGAGAAAATACTCATTTACAAGTTGCTCCTGGGCAGACACTGCATATAGAACATTGGTAATCAAAGGAGCATGAAAAAGTATAGGATGGAGGCATACGTGAGATAATTCAATAATAATACAGTGTGCATCAAGACATGGGAACAAAAAAAAAACAATCAACATTATATACAATATATACATAAAAAATTACAAGTCATAGCCACATATTCAGGCACATGATTAGAAGTGGGTACGAGAGCCCTTTGTTGGAAACTGGCACACTCGTGCTATCCAAATGCTCGTAGTAGGCTCATTCAAAATAAACTTCTGCATCACTGGTACAGAACACCAGATGTACTACACAAAGCTAAACTTTTGCATACCAACCTGAGCAGGAGATGTCAGGCTCAACTTGGAGACTTATATCATATTATTTGGCAATGCTCTCTATTGACCCCCTTTTGGCAAGCAGTGAACTAATTCACCATGGATATTCTAGGCCTAGAACTACAACTTGACCCCCTTCTATGGATCCTGGGCCTACCTCCTTCGGGACTGTGCTTAAACCCCTCCAAATTCGATGGCTGGCCCTCATAGGTATCTCTGCCAAACGCCTAATACTGTGTTGATGGAGGTCCACTGAAATCCCCACCATTCGAGAACTTCAACATGCTCTCATGCTCCTCGCTACACTTGATCGATTATCCCATTCTGCCCTTAACAAACCTACAGCATATGTAGCTTGCTGGGCCCCCTTTCTAGCCTATTTGAAACCTAGGACCAGAATAGGATGAGCCTCCACTGGCAGCTCCTCTGCTGATTTTCCCTACTATGATACTCCCGATATGAGTGACCCTTACTCCTAGCTTGAATTAGTTAGCCCTAGAAACGGTACTGACTCCTTTTAATTATAGTGCCCTTGTTTTTCTATTCTTATTATGGTAGTACTTATCAGAGAAACCCAGTACTGGATACTTTTATTTCTGTTTTTTTTTTGCACTGATCAGAGCAGAGATTAGAGGGCTTTTCCCTCTTACCTCTTCTGGAGCTCATTCATGACTATAATTTCCCTGATATACTGCATCTTGTATGATTCTGGGTATTATGTTCTGAATCCTTCTCTGCTGTCACAGATTGTCTTCTGTACCTGTCACGTGATGTGCTTTTGTATGCTGAAAATCAATAAAAATTATTAACTGAAAAAAAAGTGGGTATGGAAGCCAGGACAGTTGAGGTAGCAGGGGAGTGACAAGTTGACGGGAGATGAGGAAGGGTGCACATCAGACGTAGGGGGAAGTGTTGGTGAAGATGGGAACTAGGTTGGGAGAGGGTAAAGAAAGGGGAAAGGATGCAGGGAATAATGTGAAGTAGAGTAATACACGCAAACATAACTGCGGGCTATAGGGAGGCCAAAACAAAGAATGGCCAGAAGGAGAGGAGAATGACTGGAATCTGCTCTTTACAAGTTGGGAGGCATGGAGATGGTTATCCAGGTAATGGGTGCTAGTCCCTATGGAAGCAATTACAAGTTTCTTCCAGTAGGTTGTTATCCATGGACCAGCACCCCTGATTGGTCCCCTACCTCGTAGACAGCAATACTTATAAGTATACACACTATTCTTAGGGCACAGGCACTTATTGTACAAGTATAAGTGTCAGGATCTGAGTTCTACTGTATTCTTACTGATAATCATAATGCTTCTGCTATCATTCTAATTGTAAAACTTGGAAGATGCTTCTATTTATACTACTGTATAATGATTACTTAGGCAATACTGCCATCTTTAGTGCTAGTGCAGAACTACAATTATGTATGTAACTGCAAGTGTCCTTCAGAATATACAAGAATACTGTCTTACCTATCTATTATTTTTGCTAACTAGCATGCTTTCCCAGGCTAATAAGCGGTCAGGCTATTTGCCACTGATCAACTGCAATATTTTTATATATCTTTATACCTGTTGTCATGGTTATCAGGGGTATAAGACCCTTTGCATTGCACTTTTTTCTCTGAGAACAGACATTTTGCTGCCTATAGGTAAGATAGGGAGATTGGAGGTATTCTCCCAGTGATCACAGTTCTGGTTGTAAGCCTGCTTTATATAGTAGAAATAAATCACTTTATGTGCTGGACACCACTTCTCTGTCGATTCTTCACTTTTGTGCAGTTCCAACAAGAACCTGAGAAAGGTAATTTTATTACTGAGTTACAAGGTGGCGAAGCAACGTTTTGAAGGATGCCAGATTGACAAATTACAATAGCTTTAAGAATTTTTGGATACTGTTCCAGAGAGAAAGGAGAGAGTAGCTTAAAGAAGAAGCACCATACAGAGTTCTGATCCTGGGAATATCTAGGGTGATGTAAGAATATTTTCTAAGGGAGTAGGTCCCCGAAGACAGAACTAGTAGTTTGGAAATATAATGGGGAAGCTTACCTGTTAGGGCCCAGTAGGGCCATAGTGCCGCATTTTTCAACCTCCTTGTTTTTAGTGAATGAGTAGAGGGAGCAATGGTGCGTGTTATATGGCACGTTGGTGACGAATCTAAGTGCTCTGTGATACAAGGTATCTAGGTTAGAAAGAGAGGTGACAGGGCAATGGTTGTAGATGAGGTCAGAGTAATCGAAGAGTGGGAGGAAAGTTGACTGCACTAGTCTAATTTTAGCCTCGAAGGTGAGGAGGTACTTAATCCTATAGAAAATGCCAAGTCTTTGTCTGAGCTTTTTGGCGAGTTCCTCGACATGGGGTGTAAAAGAGAGTATACTGTCTATCCAAAACCCAAGATATTTAAATCCATCAACCGGCTCCAGTGGTTCCGCAAGGAAAGCAGTGATTTGGGATCCATCTCCCAAAGGGTGAGTGATTGCAAAGTTTGCCTGGGGTGAGAGAAACATGACCTTAGTTTTTTTGGCATTAAGAAGTTGTCTGAGGTGAAGTAGGTTACGTTGTAACAATTGGAATTCATGTTGCAGGTCAGTGCAGGCCTGTTCCAGGGAAGTTTTTCTATGTAAAGGATGGCATTATCCGCAAAGAGATGTACTTTAGCAGATGAGAGATTAAGGTCGATATCGTTGACATAAATTTCAAATAGTAAGGGCCCAAGGATAGACCCCTGGGGAACTCCTCTCGTAAGGGTCTTGAGTGGGGAGAGGTCACACTGAGACTTAACCTGTTGCTGACTGCCTACTAGATAAGAGGTAAACCATTTTTGGCCACAGCAATTATATAAAATATCAGCAGTTTCGGTGTGGCTACGCTCCACTTTATTTTACATCCAGTTGGAGTATTTTCATTTTCGGCAGTTTCACGTATTTTTAAAAAAATATTTTCATAGTCCCCCATCTGTAACAGTAGTTCTTATTTTGTTTTTATATAACTTTACTCACCGCCATGTTTCTCTGGTGGCTCGGTTGTGGGCAAGAAGGAAGCGGCAAGCCAGGAAGGGAGACGCTGCTGCAGACGCATGGGCAGAGAGAGGAGAACCATGCACGTGTTTGCCATTATAAACGCTCCTTTATATCGACAAATTACGCCACGGTCTCTATGGCAAAAGGGGAAACCCATTAATTATAATAATAATAATATAATTTTTTTAATGCACCTTTAAGGTGTCAAGGCGCAGTACAAATTAAAACAGTTTAAAACCAATGCTGTTGGTAATACAGTTAGAATCTGTTGTCCTGTTCCATAAATGCATCTTTAATGCCTGTTTAAATCCCCCCCCAGTCATGCACTCCCTAATCAGACAGGGGGAAAAGAATTCCAGAGGGTTGGGGCCACGAACATAAATGCCCGGGCCCCGGAAGATTTTAAAGACACCTTCGGAATCCTCAGCAACCCCTCATCGGCCAAGCGGAGTGGTCGCTCAGGGTGGTAAGAAACCAGAAGCTCTTTCAGGTAGTCAGGGCCCAGTCTGTGTAGGGCTTCATATGTCAGTAATCCGACTTTGAAGGTGATCCGTCACTGAACTGGCAGCCAGTGCAGTTCCCGCAGCACTGGTGTGATGTGGGAAGATCGAGGAATCCCCATCAGCAACCGGGCTGCGGAATTCTGCACCAGCTGCAGGCGGCAGATATCAACCCCCGGCAGCCCAAAGTAAAGGGAGTTGCAATAATCTAGACGCGAGGTCACAAAGGCATGGATCAATGTAGGAAGGTCACCGGACAGAACAAGGTGCTTGATCCTAGCGATGTTCCTCAGATAATAAAAGGATAACTTTACGACAGCCGACACCTGTGATCGAAGTGTCAGCACATCGTCAAGTATCACCCCTAGGTCTCACACCTGTTCAGAGGTAGGAAGCTTGGAGTCCCCAAGGAATAATCCTGCGGGTTGACCTGCCTCCAACCCCTCCATCCGGCGACCTGGATCCACAACCATCACCTCCGTCTTCCTAGGGTTCAACTTCAACCAGCTGGACTTCATCCAATCCTGGATTTCAGCGAGGCAGTCGTTAAATACCGAGAGTGCTCCATCCTGGTTGGGTGCAAAGGACAGGTAGAGCTGGGTATCATCAGCATAGCAATGAAACCTCAGCCCATACTTACAATGTCTCCAAGGGGAAGCATGTACACCGCAAACAACATGGGGGAAAGCACTGAGCCCTGAGGACACCCACAAGACAGAGAGATAGGGTCGAAGGAAAAAAAAAAAAAAAAGACTACCCTCTGAGTTCTACCAGTGAGAAATGATGTAAACCATCTGTGGACCAAGCCAGAAAGCCCACAAATGAATCTCAGGTGCTCAGGCAGAACCCCATGGTCAACGGTGTCAAAAGCTGATGACAGATCAAGAAGTACCAAAATGGACCATTTTTTCTGGTCTCCTGCCATCAGGAGATCACTGAGCACCCGAACCAGCGCAGTCTTGGTACTGTGCCTCTTTCGGAAACCGGATTGGAGAGGTTCGTAGATGCTATGGATGGTCAAATGGTTCTCCAGCTGTGTAGCCACTACTTTCTCAATCACCTTCCCCACAAAGGGAAGGTTAGAGATAGGCCTGTAGTTTACAAAAGTGTCTGGGTCCAATGAAGCCTTCTTCAACAAAGGTGTCACCACTGCCTCCTTCAGGGAGCAGGGGTACTCACCAGAGTCAAGGGAGCACCAGGCTATCTGCGCCAGAACCGGGCCGATAGCATCGACACAGACCATTATCAGGGATGTAGGACCTGGATCTAAACTGCAGCATGTAGGGCGCATACCCTGGACAATCCACATAACATCCATGATTTCCGGCCGGTCAAAGGAACTCCAGGAAAAAGGAGGGATAGTGGCCAAGCATCGATCAACAACAACTCCCATAGAGTGTGCCGCATGGGTCTCCAATCTGATGTCGGGCACCTTTTCAGCAAAGAACCGAGCAAGCTCTTCACACTGCAATTGTGAAAACGCTCTTCGAACTTTCAGACAGGCTGGGTTGCACAGCCTGTCCACAGTTCGACAGAGCTGAGCTGGTCAGTTCTGAGTGGCAGCAATTTCCCCGGACAGGAATTCTGCCTTCTTACAGGAGATTTCTGACTGATACAGTCGATAATGCTCTAGCAGTCTAAGATGGTCTGCAACTAAGCTGGATTTCTGCCAGCACTGCTCTAACCTTCGTCCTAGTCGCCGCAACTCCCTCAAGGCCCTATCAAACCACAGAGACCAAGGGCGAAGGGAGAGAGGACACACACAGACTGCAGCAATGGAATCCAGCACTGAGGTAATGGCCTTATAGGCCAGAACCAAAACCTCCGGATCCATGCTTGCCACAGGAAATTCTGATAGATCAAGCACCGCAGCTACAGTAGACCATCAGGCGTCACATCCCATAAATGGCGGTACTTGACCATCTCCACAGAGGTTGGCCTACGAGGAGGGGTACAAAAATTGAATCGCACAGTGTAGTGATCGGACCATCCGACGGGTTCCACCACCACGTCAGAGGCCTCAATCCCCAGGAGGAAAACCAGGTCAAGAGAATGGCCGTGTATATGGGTAGCGGAGGTAACCACCTGTGTGAGACCCAGTGAATTCATCAACTGGAGGAGGTGTTGTCCAAATTGCGAGAGTTCGTTGTCAATCCAGGCACTGAAGTCACCCAGGACCATCAGCCTGGGTGACTCAAATGCCAGGTCGACCACGAAGTCCGCCACTTCCTTAAGGAATAGCTTCCCATCCCCGGGTAGATGGTAGATGAGAGCCATTCTATAACCCACACCTGCTACTACGGCACATTCAAATGATCTAGCTCCTCAACTGGTACACTTGTGAGATCCAATTCGGTCTTGAAACAGATCGCAACCCCCCCTTCCCTGTGATCCCATCTCAGGCGGTGTATCACCGAATACCCAGCCGGAATTGCAGCCTCAAGAATGGGGCCTGCATTACCATCCAGCCAGGTTTCGGTGATGCACGCCAGATCTGTTGTCCTGACAAGATCTGCAATAATTGCAGTCTTGTTCTTAACAGATCTGGCGTTGCATAACACCACCCGAGTTGGACAGAACTCCTGGGTTGCCCCGACCTCTTGCCGACCACCAATGGTGGTGCCCTTGGGTATGGAGACTAGACAAGATGGCCCACGTTCTAGACTCCATTCCCCCCCCAGGGTGGCTTCTGGGCTTAACAACCCCGATGTGAGTGCCTCACTCTTCCACCCTCCGCTGTTCACACCCCCCACCCCACCCTCCTGTGAGCAATACCCAAAGCCCGACAGTGTTGATAGATGGAAAGAAGCAATGGTGGGGGGAAAGGGGCGGAGGGTATGAAGAGCGGAGGCTGAATAGAGCATGACCTGGGGGGTAGAACAATGACATATATCCCAGGCCCAAGACATTGCATAGGGAGAACCAATACAACTCAGACCTAGCTGACAAACACAAATTTACGACAAACGTAAATAGTTTAAAACCCCACAAATCTTGCCCCTTTCCTAAAATTGCCCACTCACTTTCCCCACAAAAGATAAAAAATCTAAAGCAAATAACAGATTAATCATCAATTCGCACTCAAAACTTAAAATAAACAACTAAATTAAATAATTAATTTAACCACCTAAATACATAAACATTCCTTAAAACATATTTAGCCCACAGGTCCTCTCACTCCCTGGGGCCCTACAAAACCTAAACTAACTAATTTAACTAAGTACACCCAAAAGACATTTAATTAGCACACAGGTCCTCTCACTACCTGGTGCCCTACTTAGTCTAAGCACTCTCACTGCTTATTACAAAACAATAAATACACATTAAAAATAATAAACTTGAAAATAAACTTAAGAGGGGGATTTGAGGAAATATTGTAGAGAAACCACCCTCCAGATAATATCTCTCACATATTTCTGAAATAAGCAGATTCTCAGCTGTTACCAAGCACTCTCACTGCCGACAAAATTTCCCCAAAAGTTCACATAAGATCACAAAGTACTTGTGGTCAGAAGTCGTCCAGCCCAGCCGTAGACTCATCAGACAGGCGACCTTTCACACACTCAAGTTGCACAGTCTCCAAAATACCGGCCCCAGTATCATCACAAATGTCCAATAGGCCAAACAGTTACCAAACTTCCAGTCTCAGAATTCCAGCCTAGGCCCCAGAAAAACCATCCACCTGGCCACAGGTTCCTTCCAGAAATTCGAGAGGTAATTACCCCAGGCTATACTAGTGGCCCACTACCTCGACTCCGAGTTAAATCAGCCCCCCAGCCAACTACCCTAGGAGTCTAGGGGAAAAGGGACACCGGGCCAGCCCTCCCGAAGGCCCCATTCCCAACCCCTGTGTGGCACACTAACCCTAAGGCACCTCGGGAACCCCGCAGACCCCAGTTATAAAGGACCAGGGCCAAGTTCAACCAGGTCACCAATACACAGTTTTTAATCCAGCACTCCACACTAAATGCTGCAGATTCTTCTTAGCCTTCTTCATAAACTTGTTAAATCCAAAACTAGTACATCCAAACTCCCCGATGGTTTTTATCCCCAACGATCCCTTGATCATTCAGATTCCATTCGTGGCCCGAATTAATCCTCCTTAAGTCCTGAAAGATCACGCTCAGGGGACACAAACACCAGCCGAATCCCCACACTGAGCGACGACCGCCAGGCCACTGGGCCACTCGATCCAACACAGCAGTCCCAGCGCCAATCCACACAGCGCCCGACTAGGTGCCAAGCAGGGCGGAGAATCCAAACTGAGGAAGTCCAAAAATCACAGTCCAGACACAGCAAAGGTAAGACGAACACAGAGGAACTCAGAAATTTAAATATTCCACAGCTTTCCCCTGCCCATACGCTCGGCCTCAATGAGCGAGAGCGCTCAAAAAAGAAACAGCAGGAGCGCAAGTAAAATATTCTAAAACAACAAAATAAAAATAAAACGACAAACGGCAAAGGTAAAACAGAGAGCGCGACAAACAGCACAGCAAGCAGTGGTACGATGACTAGCCCAGCATGGCCGCCATCTTGCACAATGATAATGCTGTGGTTAGATCCGGATCCGCACTGTAAGGGGTTCAGCATGTTGTGCGACTCGAGGTAGTCCCTAATTTGTGTGTAAACTATTTTTTCAAGGAGTTTGGAGAGGGTTGGGAGTACAGAAATGAGCCTGTAATTGTTCAGGTCACCTGATTTGAACAGAGTTATGATGTGTGCTACTTTCCAATCGTGGGATATGACCCTTTCAGTAAGGGATTTGTTAAAGAGATGTGCGATGGGGTGGTCAGCACGTGGTGTCCAAGCTTCAAGAAGTAAGGATCAATCTGGGCTGCACCAGCACTCTTGTTTATGTCAAGTGCTAACATATCTTCCACCTGCTTAAAGGTGACAGGTTTGAAGCAGAAGGAATTAACATGGGAAGGGGCCCTGATGGGGGGAAGACAAGGCATCTGAGTTGAGAAGAGATGCCCATAATGCATTTGCTGGGTATGTGTCGAATGTAAGATCTGCCATGGCAAAGTGATTATTTAAAAGATTTAGGATATCTTCTTTGCTAGAAATACAGCCATTGCCAGTGGAGATCTTTGTGGGGAGGGTAGGGGGAAGGGTGTGGCCTTGAATTTCTCTCAATGTCTTTCAGAATTTGTTAGGTTCTTTAGTGGTAAAATCCAAAGCCAGACTGAAAATAATTCGCTTTTTCAGCTCAGATTAAGTTTGTACAAAGGTTCCTGGAGGCTCTGAAGGCCTCCCAGTCAGAAGGTAATTTAGTTTTCCTTGCCTTTTTCCAGAGGGCATCTCTTTTGTGTAGGGCTGCCTTGAGTGCATCATTAACCAGGGGCATGATTTTTTTCCTAGTTCTGATCTTGACTAAAGGTGCATGCTTATTGACAACCTTTAATAACAGGGCTTTAAACACAGTATAAGCTAAGTCCACTGAGGGAGCTAAGTAAAAGTCTTGCCACCTGATATTACTTGGGTCTGAGAGGAAATGTACACAGTTACATTGGTGACTATTTCTTTTATAAATATAGGTGGAAGAGGAAAGCGGTTTAGGCAGATTTCTGACACAAGCGATGGCAAAGTGGTCACTTATGTCATTAAAGAAGATCCCTGTGTGGGAAAGATTATGAGGTTTGTTGACAAGGATAAGGTCAAGTAGAGTATTGTTTGCAGGGTTTTTGGTATTGATACAAGTGGCCTCCAAAATGAACTGGGAAAGGCAGAGTAGTTCGCAGAGGGTTTTTAGTGGTGCTGAACAGGGAGAAAACCAGTCCAGATTCAGGTCGCCCATAATGATCAATTCAGTTGTTAGAGGCCCAAGTAAGGATTGGAGATGCTGCAACAATTTGAGCCAGAGATTGTCAATGATTCGGTAGGAGAAATACAGACCTTGATAGTACGGCATTTGAATTCTCCAGGCAGAGAAGTGGAACTGATTAAGGAGACCGAGAATTTGTCACACACATACATTGCGACCCTCTCCCTCGTAGGTCTGTTGGTCCTGAACATGTTGTAAGAGAGAATGTTTATGACCTGGTCTGAAGTGTGCAATTTTAGCCAGGTTTCGGATATTACTAAAACGTCTGGTTCGGAGAGGCAGACCCAGGCTTGGATAGTGTCCAACTGTCCAAGTAGACTAGAAGCATTAATGTGAATAAAACAAAGACCTTTTCTCTTGTTTAACTTTCTGAGGTTGAGAACTGGTTGCATGCCGTCTGTTTTCTTTGGAACCAGAAAGTAATGGGAGTAGAAACCAGTGTTCCTTTCTGCCCAGGGAACAACTTCTACTGCCTTGTTTCTGAGATGGCCCTGTATCTCGGAAGTGAGAAGGTCTGACTGAGCAGCAGACAGGCTGTGATGTCGCTTGGGAGGAAGATCTGGAAGGATCTTTGCAAACTTCCAGGGGTAACCCTCACGAACAATCCTGAGGACCCATTTGTCCAAAGTGATGAACTTCCACTGACTGTAGAACGGAGTCAGATGGCCTCCCACTGCCCCTGAGATGTCCACCTCGGGCAGCTGAGGTGAGGCCTGGGCCAGAGTTACAGAGTGTTGCACTGGACGCTTTCAAGCCCTGTGCCTTGTGCTGCATTTTCTTTTGCAGCTGAGGAGTCTATTTTTTGTTAAAGGCTCCTCAACCCCTACCTCAAAAGGACTGCCTGTTACGAAATTGACAATGGTTCCCGCCCCTTCGTTGAGAAGGAGGAGCCAGCCTGGCTGTTTCAATGGCAGTCCTGGTCTTCTGAGCAGTCTCCAGTGCTTGCTTAACTTGAGGGCCAAACAGATGAGCACTATCAATTGGGACATTTATGACAGATTGTTGAGCATCAGAAGAAAATCCTGATGTTCTGAGCCAGGAGTGCCGCCTGAAACAAATCCCAGCTGTGGCAGCTCTAGCAGCAGTGTCATAGGCATCCATAGAAGCTTTCAGCGGATGATTGTTGGATTCTATGCCTCTGGTAACAGAAACATAGAATGTGTCAGCAGATGGGGTCCATGTGGACCATCTGATCTGCCCATGAATACTACCCCTCCCTCCAATCAGGCTGCTGTGTTAAGTTTTCCACACGGTCTTTCCTATGCCAACTTGACTTCTCTGACTGTCTTTGACCCCACCACCTATGGGGGGAGGCCATTCCAAGGCTCCACCACCCTTTCTGAAAAGAAGAACTTCCTTGCGTTGCTCCTGAACCTTCCCCCTTTAGGTGCATGTCATGACCTCTGGTCCAGGTGCAGTTTACCTGAAGGAGATCCTGTGCCTGTACCCTGTTGATACCCTTCAGGTATTCAAACGTCTATCATGTCCCCCTATCCCTTCTTTGTTCTAGTGAGTACATGTTGAGCAGTTTTAGCTTGCATCACATGGCTCGTGATGCAGACATTGCACCATCTTTGTTGCCCTTCTTTGTATGGTCTCTAGTCTTTCAATGTCTTTCCAGAACTGCACACAATACTCCAGGTGAGACTTCACCAAGGACCTGTACAGTGGCATAATCACCTCATTTTTCTACTGGTTATGCCCCTCCCTATGCAATCTAAGATGCCGCCTTTTCACATTGCTTGCCAACCTTCAGGTCTGCAATGATCATCACAAGATCATGCTTGTGTTTTGTTATCGCCAGCTGTAACCCATTAAAGTAATTTCTCCCTGGGTTGCATCTTCCTAGGTGCACAGCCTTACATTTTTTGGTGTTTAACTTCAACTACCAATTCCCTGACCATTCTTCCAATTTCCTAAGGTCTGACTCCATATTTTGAGCCCCTTCAGCTGAGTCCACCCTATTGCAGAGCTTTGTGTCATCCTCAAATAGGCACAACTTCCCACGTAGGTCATCAGCTATGTTGCTGATGAATACACTGAAAAGTACTGGTCCAAGCACTGAGCCCCATGGAACACCACTTGTAATTCTTCCCTTCTCTGACAGTGGGCCATTTGCCAATACCTTCTGGGTCCTCCCATTGAGCTAGTTTTGGACCCAGTTTACACTTTTTAGCCCAATGCCCGTGTGCTCCAGCTTGCTGACTAGCCCTCCTGGATGGAATGGAGTCGAAAGTCTTGCTGAAGTCTAGGTATACCATGTCTACTACACCCCCACTGTCCAATGTTTTTGTGACCCAATTAAAGTATCCAATTAGGTTAGTCTGGCAGGACCTTCCTGCCGTAAAAGCCATGTTGCTTTGGGTCCAGCTGTCCACTATCTGCTACAAATGTCACCATCCTCTCCTTTAATAGGGATTCCATCAGCTTCCCTACCACCGAGGTGAGGCTGACTGGGCGATAGTTTCCTGCTTCTTCCCTACTGCCACTTTTGTGTAGGGGTACTACTGTAGCTTTTTTCCAGTCTTCAGGGACCACCCCACTTTCCAGCGATTTGTTGAAGAGCTCCGCCGGTGGGGTTGCTGGTTCCTCCCCAAGATCCCATAGTATTCTTGGGTGCATTTCATCTGCTTTCCAGAGAAATCTTCCTGTCATCACCAAGACTGTCCATGGTCAACTCAGTCAATGGCAGGGCTGAGGAAAAACTTTTTTTTTTTAAATAATGAAGAATAAAAGAAAACAATACTAAATGAACAGAATGACTATGAGCTGCTGTTGTAGACACATAAAAATTTCATTCCCGGTGGGCAAGCGACGTCACTGAAGTGCACTCGATGGCGGGGAAAAAAGGAACTGAGGCAGTTAGGGGGTCGATGCCGAGGTACCCTATACAGGCGCAAGCAAATCTCATGGTGCCGCGCATGCACGGTACTACCACGGGGCCGGCCCTCCTGAAGATTTTTGGCTCCCCCAATGTCCTAGCACCTCTGGCTAGGACCCAGAAGTATGAATAAATGGTGAAGACCAAGTCCAGGAAGATCCAATTCACATATCCCAAGCTACCACCGCAACATGACATTCCTATGTCTACCCTTCCCTTCAGGATGGTTCATCACAGCACTGAAATCCCCGTCAAGTGTCAAACCAGGAAATTGTTCCCTAGTAATAATGTCCAGTATAGACTTATGGAATGTGGCATTGAATACCACAGGGGTATACATACTAGCATAGGTAACACATTCCCATACAATTCCCCTTCTACAAATCTATACTGTCCTTCCTGGGGTGCGTCACTACTCGATGTACCCCTAGGGGGAGACACCGATGGATCAAAACTGCCGCTCCCAATTTATGTGAGAAATAGAAAGCTGCATATTATGCCCTACCCATCCTTAAACTAATTTAGCATCCTCCTCGTCAGTGAGGTGTGTTTCTTGAAGCAATGCAATTCTGAGTTTGTCGTCGTTTGAGGGCCATAAGAAAAAAAAAGTCACTTACCATAGTAACCTTGTTCCTCCCAGGGGATACTCCAATATTCATAACTCCTCTGCAGTGTGCCCTTAAGGTAGATCTGCCCGGAGATAGAACGTTATGCAAATGATGGAATCATTGAAATGAGCCCCTTTTCAAATGCTGCCACCTATCAACTGCCTACATTCTAACCCTTCAGATTTCGTGGATGCCTGGAAGGACAGGGCCCAATGTTTCAATACCATAAAGAATTAAATAGAAAATTCCCACACCCAACCTCCAACTGGAGGAACAAACATGTTAATATAATTATATATTTTAAACAAACACACATCCCCTATGTCAGAATCACCTGAAAAGGAGAAGAAACCAAAGAACAAAGTTCTAACATAAGCAGACTGTGGCATACATACATACCCAGGGTACAGTATGGAATGCAGAGGCCACTGGTTCTATAAGGG
The DNA here is from genome assembly GCA_016271365.2 of Neoceratodus forsteri. Classification (NCBI taxonomy): domain Eukaryota; kingdom Metazoa; phylum Chordata; order Ceratodontiformes; family Ceratodontidae; genus Neoceratodus; species Neoceratodus forsteri. Next base: position 1,518,724,134 of record CM057452.1, on the reverse strand, counting down.
AGGCAGGATGGGAGAGTTATGAATATTGGAGCATCCCCTGGGAGAAACAAGGTTACTATGGTAAGTAACTTTTTGTTCTCCCCCCAGGAATACTCCAATATTCCTAACTCTTCTGCAGACTAAGAAGAAGTACCCTTTGGAGGCAGGAAGAACCTCTTTTAGGAACAGGCTGTACAGAACAGCCGTACCAAACCTGGCATCGGCCCTAGCCTGCATATCCAAGCTGTAATGCTTAACAAATGTACACACTGTTCGCCAGGTAGCTGCTTTACAGATATCCACCAAGGGAACATCCCTGGCAGTTGCCAGAGTGGCAGCTGTCCCTTTCGTGGAGTGGGCCCTGAGCCCCACTGGAGCCTCTTTGCCCAGCTTTGAGTAACAAAACTGGATACACTGAACAATCCAGCGAGAAATGGACCTTTTAGATGCACGATTTCCCTTTCCCATAGCCTCATAAGTGAGGATGAGCTGTGTCCTGTCCTGCCTATAGGGCTTAGTAGCTGTCACATAGTAGCTTAAAGCTCGCTCGACATCCAGGCTCTGTAGCCTACGTTCACCAGAAGAATGCTCAGTGAAAAAACACTGGCAGAGTGATAGACTGGTTCAAGTGAAAATCTGAAACCACCTTGGGGAGGAATTTCCTATTGGTCTGGAGAACTACTTTGTCTCTGTGAAAGGAAATGTAGTCCTTTTCAGTGCATAAAGCCTGCAGTTCGCTGATCCATCTGGCTGAAGTGATGGCCATCAAAAACACTGTTTTCGGGGGGGCGCTGTTGAGCCTGAGCAAGATGGAGGCTTAGAAGATTACTCTTACCATCTATCACAGAAACAGATAAAATTGACAGACTATCGGGGCGTCAGTCAGTGTTTTTTTTGGTGATATAGAAACACAAGAAGAACTGTAAATCAACATGGTCAATCCTCGTAAGGACAGACGACAGCATCAGGGAGAAAAAACAAAATCTCTCCCCGGCCCTCCAGCCACAAGGTCGACTTCCAGAGATTCAGCATCGGATACGGTAGAGGAGAGAGAGGAATCGCTGCAAAGCCTAGGGCACAAAATTTCCCATCTAATCGAAACAGTCTCTGGATTAGCAGACAAATTTGACTCGCTCACAAATCGAGTGAGTAAAGTGGAATCTGACATGGTGTCTGTGCAAACAGAGACAATCGAATGTAAGAAACGCTCCGATGCAGCTCTTGGAGCCACAGCGACTTTGGTTAAAGAAAATGAGCACCTGAGAGCCCGAATGGAGTCCCTGGAGAATCAAGCAAGGACTCTAAATCTTCGCATGTTGGGCATACCGGAACGTAGTGAGGGAGATCACTTGCTTTTATTTCTGAAAGAGTGACTGGACTTACAACTTGGCGATTCCCTAACAAACAGGCTGTTCTATAATCAGAAGGCCTACCGTGTGGCAGTGCAGGGACGACCAGTTAACCCAGAAGCTCCCAGGGCGATTATGATGGTACTGGACAGAGTGGGCTCCAAGAATCTACTTCTCAACCTGACCAGACAGAAGAAAGTTCTTCTTTGTGACGGGCAGCCAGTACATCTTTACCCGGACTTAAGTTATGCTATTAGAATGAAGAGAAAGCACTTCGATGGAGTTCGGGCAATATTGCGAGAAGCTAAAATCCTGCACAGAATGATTTTTCCGGCCTGTCTCCGTGTAGCACATCAGAGCAAAATTTTCGTTTTCTCAGACCCAGTAGAGGCACTGAAATGGGCCCACAGGAATACCGCAGCTCGCCCTTCCAGGGCTGAAGACACCAAGTCAGAGGATGAGGAAGAGGAAGGAATCCTGTGAGGACTTTTGACTAATGGCAAGGGTTTGCCTTTTGCATTTCAGTTTAAAAAGTTGTTTGAACTCCATACCCAAAGTATGTTTCACATATGAAGGCAGTCTAAGTAATCAACAACAGATTACACATTAATAATTTTAATATGCCTCAGTTCTTCGTTTATGTTGCTGAAGAAGCTTCACATAGTTGAAAAATACAATAACGATGTAGTGATTGCAACTGCTTAGCCACTAATCCTTTGCTTGTTAGCCTTGCCAGGCTTTTACTTGAAGTTAAGGCATGTATTTCATTGTTCCTTTTGGAACTAGTGACTCTGAAAATTATACATTTTATAATAGACGTTTATTATTACATGTAGCTCTTGGTCTCATTTATTCGGCAATGTAACCTTTATAAGTACTGTTATTTTTTGGTGGTACCTCCCAATGATGCATCTTTTAGATGCAGTATGTTTTAATAGCTGGACTATTAAGTTTGCTTGTATTAAGAGGAGTGGTACCCTCAGTAGATTTATGTACATCCTTATACAGTATGTTGTGTCAGGAAATTAACTGTATGTGTTTACAGAAATCTTTAATAAACATGTAGTACAAAACAAACAAAAAAAAAAACACTGTTTTCCATGTAACATACTTCAGAGGTGCTGAAAACATGGGCTCAAAAGGAGGGGCCATGAGTTGAGCAATACAAATGTTAAGATCCCAGGCTGGAACCAGTTCCCTGACCAGTGGGTACATATGGGATAGGCCTTTGAAGAACCTTTTAAAAATGGGGTTCGATGCCAGAGAGACAGCCTTACCTGCTGAGGTATAGGCAGAGACTGAAGCCAAATGAATCTTTAATGTAGAAGGCTGCAAGCCCAAAGAATGCAGATAAACTAAACAGTCCAGCACAAGTGGCACTCCTGCCTGTGCTGGCACTATATTTCTGCTGGAACACCAGATAGGAAACCTTTTCCACTTTACAGCATAGGTTTTCTTAGTAGAGGGTTTCCTATACCTCCTCAAAACATCCATGACCCCTTCAGAAAGTGCAAACCTGCATATTCCAAGTCCTCAAGAGCCAAGCTTTGAGCCTGAGAGACTTGAGGTTCGGGTATAGGAGCCTCCCCTGATTGGAAGTCAGAAGATTGTGCCTCCTGAGAAGGTGCATTGGTTTGTCCACAGACATGGATAACAGTAGGGGATACCATGGCTGTCTGGCCCAGTCTGGGGCTATCAAAATCATTCTGGCTGGTTGAAGCCTGATTTTCAGCAGTACCCTGTACACCAGGGGAAATGGAGGAAATGCATACAGGAATTTCCCTGGCCAATCCAGAATGAGAGCATCCAGAAGGGACTGATCCCACTGCTGGAGGCCTGCAACAGTACTGTGGTAGGTGGTGACTTTGATGTGAGGCAAAAAGATCTATCTCTGGAGTACCCCACCTTGTGAATAGAGTCTGCACCACCTGTTTGTTCAGTGACCATTTGTGATGGGCCTGACTGATTCAGCTTAGAGTGTCTGCCAGGACATTGTCCTTGCCTGGCAGGTGATTAAGTTGCAGAGAGGATCCCAGAGAGTATACCACTGTCCAGATTCGCATTGCTTCTGTGTAGAGAAGGCTTGACCTTGTTCTCCCTTGCTTGTTTATGTAGTACATGGTGGTAGTGTTGTCTGTTCTGACTTGCACTACCTTTCTCTGCATCAGTGGTGCGAAAGCTTGCATTGCCAGAAACACCGCCCTGAGCTCTAACAGACTGATATATAGAAGAGTCTCTGCACTTGACCAGGTACCCTGGGTAGTGTGCTCTGCCAGATGAGCCCCCCATCCTAATAGGAATGCATCTCTTGTGAGAACCACTGATGGAAGCTCTCTTTGGAAGGGGACCCCTTCTCTGAGGTTGGCTTCCTCCTTCCACCATTGGAGGGCCTGGATGAAAGTTTTTGTTACAGGGACGAGTTTTGAGAGAGAATCCTTTCTTTGGCACCAATGAGCTCTTAAGTGAAATTGGATGTCCCTCATCTGAAACCTGGAGCCCAGGACTGTGCCTGTGGCAGCTGCCATGTGCCCCAGAAGTTTAAGGAATTGCCTTGCAGGTCTTGGAACATGTAGTTTGAAAGAACCTGCCAGCTGCAGAATGCTTTTTACCCTGTCCATGGGTAGAAAGGCTCTACCGACTTTGGCATTCAATTCTGCTCCCATAAACTGCAGAATCTATGAAGGAAAGATAAATGATTTCTCTAGGTTTAAAAGAAACCCCAGATATTCCAGAAGTTGCTGAGTGAGTTGAAGATGCTCTGTTAACTGCTGTGGTGACTTTCCAACCACCAGCCAGTCGTCTAGATAATGAAATACCTTGCCTTCACAAATGTGCCACTACCACAGTCAGACACTTTGTGAACACCCTTGGGGCTGAAGTGAGACCAAAAGGTAGAGCTGAGAATTGATAATGATCTGAAGGGAGTCTGAATCTGAGGTACTTTCTGTGAGACTCCCTTATGGGGATGTGGAAATAGGCATCTTTTAGGTCCAATGATGCCAGCCAATCTCCTTTTTGGAGTGCTGGTAGAATCAGAGATAGTGTTACCATTTAGAATTTTGGGTTTGTCGGGAACCTGTTGAGGACCCTTAGGTCCAAAATAGGCTGCAACTCCCCGTTTTTCTTTGGTGTAAGGAAATATCTTGAATATAGTCCTTTTCCCCTTTGTTGTGGAGGCACTAGTTCCACTGCCTTCAGTGACAGTAAGTGCTTGACCTCTTTTTCCAACAGTTTTCTCTCTACGAGAGAAGCTTGTTTGAAAACTCTGTTTTTTTGGGAAGGGAAGGACTTGAAAATTAAGGACAGACCCTGACCCACTATTTCCAGAACCCACTTGTCTGTGGTGATGGTTTCACAATTGTGGAAATAATGGGTCAGTCTGCCCCCTACTGGAAGAGTAGAGGCAGTCTGATCTAGGAAGTCAGGAGTCCTGCTTGGAGTGGGGCTGAGGCTGGGTACCACGCCTGGCACCTCTCCTGCCCCTACCTCTAAAGTACTCTTGCTGCAGATACTGGGTTGCCTGAGGGACTACCATGGTCTTGATAAAAAGGCCTGGTATGAAATTGCCTGCCCCTGCCTCCCCTATTAAAAGGGTCTAGAAGAGGTAGAGGGTTTCTTTTTTGCAGAGTTACACCTTCTTCATATAGACCTCTGCATGGCTGCCAAACAAGGAGATGCCCTCCACAGGAAAATCAAGAGTTTTATTCTGGGTATCCTGTGTAAGGTCTGTGGCTCTTAACCAGGCAAGCCTTCTTTGTGCAATGGTATTAGCCATACACCTAGCAGCAGTCTCATTACTATCTGCTGCCATTTGAAACTGGTATTTGGCAGCCTCCAAGCCAAATCTAGCTGTTTCAGCTAGGTATGCAGAGAGAGGAGAAGGTGCCTTCTCAGACATAGTCAGAATAGACTGCCAGAGAGTCTTCTGGTACTGGGCTGCACAGACTTGATAGTTAGCCTACCTGATGGCCAGAGAGGCTGACAAGTAACCTTTCTTGGTCATACTATCTGTCTTGCGGGACTCCTTCTCTGGAGGGTTGGAAGCTAGAGGGAATTTTGTCTTGTCACAAGCTGCAGCTTGCACCACCCCTGGTGGTCAGGGTGTGAAAACAAAAATTCAGCCCCTGTCCTGTCAAGCTGGTACTTTTTATTCAACCTTTTGTCTGAAGGAGGGACAGACCCAGGAGCCTGGAGAAGTTTTAAAGCATCTCTTTTAAAAAATGTGTTTATGGGGAGGAACAGCTTGATAGTAGGAGTTAACCCCATCATCTCTAGATACTTAGCCTTCTCCTCATCCTCTACTACTTCAGAGGTAGGGATGTCCAAGGCATCAGCAATTTTCTTGACAAAGGAAACATGAGAATAATAATCTTCTGTAGTCCTGGGAGGAGAGACAAACTTCTGTTCAGGGGAGACCTCAGGCTCTATAGGCTCACCTTCTTCTTCCTCCTCTCCACGCTGCTCAGGAAGAGAGGGTGGATTGGAGGGTACAGTAGTCTGGACTGGGGACTGTGGAACCACAGGCAGCAGACCCTGTAACATCTGCAAGGTTTTTATAGTCTGTGCAATCTCCAGAGGGGAAGGCACAGCTGCAGGCACTCCAGAAGTCCCCTTATCAGTAGGGGGTTCAGTGTGCTTGTTTTTTTCTGCTTCTTTGCTGGAACTGGAGAACTAGCTGGTTCATTAGTTCTCTTCTTACCCGTATCGGGGTAGTAGAAGATGGAACTGTGGTTTCACCCACAGACCCTGAGAGTTTCGATTGGTCAGGGCCAGAGGGACCCTTAAATCTTTTGTTCAATCTTTCCAGACGTTTTTCATGCGTCTTCTCAGGGAAAGTTTGACAAATTTCACAGTCTGTTTTGAGGTGATCAAAAACCAAGACCGAAAACACAGATGGAGTGTTTGTCTGCCTTAGCAAACACCTCACCACATTCTGTACAGTTTTTAAAACTGGGTTCTCCAGTTCTTTTCTTAGGTTTTTCTGACATAGTGCTTGAAAAGAAAAAATTGCTCACCATAGTAATGTTGTTTCTTCTAATGGAGTCTTGCTGTATTTAGACATAATGTATTCAGACATAATGCAGTTAGCCCCAGCACTTGAACTGCCCCGGAGGGGAAAGAGTTAATTCTATGCAGAAGCATAAAACGTTGAGCTCAAGCTCGGTTTTCAAACCTCTTTCTGTGGTACTTCTCAGTGTAACCATCAGATTCTAACGAGCACACTAACATACTACAGTATGGAAATTGTTCTACATATAGCCAATGGGCAAAAAATTATTTTTGGGCCCAAAAGACTCAAGTCGAGAAACCAAGAAGGAAAAGGTAGTGACAATATTTAAGTAAAAAATACCAGAAAAATAACATCCACTCCACCCAAGAGGGAGGGTACAAGGTACACCCCTGAGGTGCAACACTGTACCTGCCAGCCCACTTCCCAAAAACCCAGGTTCTGAGAGGGGAGGTCTGAATACAGCAAGACTCCATTAGAAGAAACATTACTATGGTGAGTCATTTTTTCTTCAAACAACATGAAGTCTTGCTGTATTCAGACATAATGCAGACTACCAAGTAGTTCCCTATGGAGGAGGGAATGCAGAACCTACTTTGGGAACAGGCTCTGCAGTACTGCGGTGCCAAACCTAGCATCACTCCTAGCCTGGATGTCCAGGGAGTAATGCTTGGTAAAAGTATGTACTGTTTTCCAGGTGGCTGCTTTACAGATCTCTAACAAAGGTATATCTCTGGCTGCAGCTAGAGAAGCAGCTGTACCCCTAGTCCAATGAGCCCTCAGGCCTGACGGGGGAGTTCTACCCAACTTGTCATAACAAAATTGTATACAAGAAACAATCCACCTGGCAACAGTTCTTTTAGTGGCAGGCTTATCTTTCCCCACTTCACCATAAGGAGGCAGTATAGCGCAGTGGTCTAAGGCTCTGAGCTGCAAATCTGGTGATATCCAGCAGACCAGACCTGGGTTTGAATCCCACAGCTTCCACTTGCATACTGTGTGACCCTGAGCAAGTCACTTAACCTCCTTGTGCTCCCAGGTCGCTCCTGTAAAAAAGCTTTCAGCTTAGTGTGCTATACCTGGTTAAACAACTAAATTAAAAAAAAAAAAATTGAAGACAGTCATTTCTATGTACCTTAGTATGCTCAATGTAGTAGCTAAGGGCCCTCTTAACGTCCAGACTGTGTAACCTTCTTTCACCTGAAGAAGAATGATCAGTGAAATACACAGGGAGAGATATAGACTGGTTCAGATGAAAATCCAATACCACTTTTGGCAAGAACCTCCTATTGGTTCTTAGGACCACTTTGTCCCTATGGAAGGAGATGAAGTCAGGTTCAACTGACAGAGCCTGTAACTCACTAATCTGCTTGGCAGAAGTAACAGCTACCAGGAACACAGTTTTCCAGGTCAAGTACTTCAATTCGGCCGAAGCCAGAGGTTCAGAGGGTGGCTGCATAAGCTGAGCTATGCAGACATTAAGATCCCAAGGTGGAGTGGGCTCCCTAAAGGGAGGCTTAATGTGAACCAGTCCTTTGAAAAACTTTCTGAAAACAGGATGAGATGCCAGGGAAGAGCTTTCAGCTTAGTGTGCTATACCTGGTTAAACAACTAAATTAAAAAAAAAAAAAAAATTTGAAGACAGTCATTTCTATGTACCTTAGTATGCTCAATGTAGTAGCTAAGGGCCCTCTTAACGTCCAGACTGTGTAACCTTCTTTCACCTGAAGAAGAATGATCAGTGAAATACACAGGGAGAGATATAGACTGGTTCAGATGAAAATCCAATACCACTTTTGGCAAGAACCTCCTATTGGTTCTTAGGACCACTTTGTCCCTATGGAAGGAGATGAAGTCAGGTTCAACTGACAGAGCCTGTAACTCACTAATCTGCTTGGCAGAAGTAACAGCTACCAGGAACACAGTTTTCCAGGTCAAGTACTTCAATTCGGCCGAAGCCAGAGGTTCAGAGGGTGGCTGCATAAGCTGAGCTATGCAGACATTAAGATCCCATGGTGGAGTGGGCTCCCTAAAGGGAGGCTTAATGTGAACCAGTCCTTTGAAAAACTTTCTGAAAACAGGATGAGATGCCAGGGAAGAGCTCTTCCCTGCTGAGAGGAATGCAGAGACAGCTGCTAGATGAACCTTCAGAGTGGCAGGCCTAAGGCCTAGACCATTCAGATGAACTAGATAGTCTAAGGTTGTGGAAATGTCTGTAGAATCAGGCAGGATGCCTTTCTGAGAGCACCAAATACTGAACCTTTTCCATTTGGAGTTGTAAGTTTTTCTAGTGGAAGGTTTCCTTGAGACCTTCAGAATATCCAGAACTCCCTGAGAAAGATGCAGTGCTGCATATTCTAACTCTTCAAGAGCCAGGCCTTGAGACTGAGAGACTGGAGATTGGGGTACCAGATCCGCCCCTGGGAGGACGACAGGAGATTTTATGTCCTGGGCAGAGACAGGGGACATGACACTGACAAGGACAGCAGTAGAGGATACCACGGCTGTCTGGCCCAATCTGGAGCCACCAGTATCACTGTGCAGGTTTGAGTCCTGATCTTGATCAGAACTCTGAACAGCAGAGGGAAGGGAGGGAAGGCATAGAGAAACCTGCCCTTCCAGTCCAAAATGAGAGCATCCTGGGGAACCACCCTCAGGACTGGAGGTCTGCAACAAAACAGAGGAAGCTGATGATTGTTCGGTGCTGCAGAGAGATCTATCTCTGGAGTGCCCCACCTGGAGAAGATGACCTTCAGTATGTGAGGATCTAGGGACCATTCGTGGTGTCCCTGTGATATTCTGCTCAGAGCATCTGCAAGTATTTTGTCCTTCCCAGGAAGGTGAACTGCTACCAGAGAAGTCTTAAGAGAATAGGCCAGAGACCACAGCTTCATGGCTTCTGTGCGCAAGGCCGAGGACCAAGTGCCTCCCTGCTTGTTGAAGTACCACATTGTGGTAGTGTTGTCCGTTCTGACTTGGACCACCTTGCCCCTGACTGAATCCGAGAAGCTCTGCAGGGCTAGGAAAACTGCCCCGAGTCCAGTAGATTGATATGAAGGACAGACTCTTGTGGGGACCAGACTCCTTGAGCTGTCTGGGCTCCCCACCCTAGGAGAGAAGCATCCATAGTTAGAACTACCGATGGGACTTGAGGGAGAAATGGAACCCCTTGTCTGAGGTTGTCCTGGTCCAGCCACCACTTTAGAGCTTGGACCAGAGTCTGAGTCACTGGGATCAGTTTGGTAAGTGAATCCTTGTTTTGAGACCAAAAAGACCTTAGATGAAACTGAATGTCCCTCATCTGGAACCTTGCTCCCTGCACCACTGCCGTGGAAGCTGCCATGTGGCCCAGGAGCTGGAGTAACTGTCTTGCTGGGCGGGAGACCTAAGGTTGAAAGGAGGAAGCGAGATCCACTAGGGCCTTCATCTTTGCAGGGGAAGGAAGGCTTTTGCTTGTACAGTGTCCAACTCTATGCCTATAAAGGTGAGAACCTGAACTGGTTCGAGGACAGACTTTGGAATACTGAGAAAAAACCCCAAGGAGCTGAGTAGGTCCTGGGTAGTTTGAAGAGCTGACTTGACCTGTAAAGGTGACTGACCAACTAAGAGCCAGTCATCCAGATACGGAAAGATGGTGATACCCTGTCTTCTGAGGTAAGCCACCACTACTTCAAAGCACTTTGTGAACACCCTTGGAGCTGATGTTGGGCCGAATGGCATAGCTCTGAATTGGAAATGGCCTGAAGGCAACTCAAACCTGAGGTATTTTTTGTGGGAGCACCTGATAGGAATATGGAAGTAGGCATCCTTGAGGTCCAGAGATGCTAGCCAATCCTCTGGCCTTAGAGAGGGAAGGATTATTCCCAGAGTTACCGTTTTGAATTTGGGCTTTGAAATATGTTTGTTCAAATACCTTAGATCTAGGATGGGTCGCCACTCCCCTGTTTTCTTTGGGGTAAGGAAGTACCTGAAGTACAGTCCTTTTCCCCTGTGCTGAGCAGGAACCTTCTCTATAGTTCTGAGAGATACAAGAGAGGAAACCTATGCCTCTAAGGCAATGGTTTCTGAGAGTGATGCAAGTGGAAAAGACTTGACCCTCTTTTTTGGAAATTTTTTGAAGCCGATGGCCAGTCTCTGGCTTGCTACTTCCAGGACCCACTTGTCTGAGGTCACAGACTTCCAAGCCTGGAAGTAGTAAGCCAGCCTGCCTCCTACTGGAAATGGGGAGTCGACCCAGGCTGACACATCAGGGTGTCTGCTTGGCAGGAGCCTTAGACTGAGAGGAGGAGGGAGCAGCTCTGCTCATCCCCCTCCTGCCCCTCCCTCTGAAGAACCCCCTCTGTGGGAAGGGAGAGGAGGTCTGGGCTTGGTAAAACGCTTTGAACGGGCCTGCCCCTGCCCCTAGACTTGCTCAAGTCCAGCGGAGTGGCTTGCCTTCTTTGGCCTGTGCACCCTGCATGCGGGTCCTGTATTCATCCATTTTCTTCATGTAAGCCTCTGTCTGCTCCCAAACAGAGAGTTACCTACTACAGGAAAATCCATAGCCTTAGTTTGGGTATCCTGTGAAAGGCTAGTACATCTGAGCCAAGCATGTCTTCTGAGAGATGCAGATGTAGCCATGATTCTAGATGCCACATCAGTGGAGTCCACAGCAGAATGAAATTGCATTTTGGATGCCTCAATTTCATCAGCAGCCACCTCCTCCAGCTCCTTGGCTAGCTGGGAAGAGGCCTGTTTAGCCAGTTCCAGAACCATATCCCATCTGGATTTCTGGTAGATGGCTGTGTAGGCCATATAAGCAGCCTGTCTGAGTCCCAAAGAGGATGCCAAATACTGTTTTTTGGCCATGGCATCCACTTTCCTGGAGTCCTCATCCGGGGGGTGTGAAGCCAAAGGAACATTAGCCCTGTCACAAGCTGCAGCCTGCACTACCCCAACATGGCTGCAATGACTATAAAGGCACTCCGAAGCTGAGCCTGCTAACAAATACCTCCTGTCCATTCTCTTATCCACAGGAGGTACTGAATTAGGGGTTTGTAAAATCTTGTGTGTCTGTTTCCCCAAGGATTTATGAAGAGGGATAGACAGTCTTTTGGACTCTGGGATGTCCATCATTTCCACAAAATCAGGCTCTTCATCCTCCTCTGCAGCTTCAACTAAAGGAAGCTGCAGGGTTTCTGCCACCTTTTTGTAGAACAAAAATTGTGAGGGGGACTCAGAGAGCCTGGGAGGAGAGACACCTGAAGGCCTGTCTGGGGAGATGTCCGGTTCAATGGGCACATCCAGACCCCTCGGTCCTCCCCCCTTCCCCTCCTCCTCGGGATTGTGGCAGTATTGCCCCAGATTTGGACTTAGAAATCCTCGAGCCAGACTTCTAGTCTTTTGCCCTCTTGTTTCTGTCTCCCCCCCCCCCATCTGCCTCTTCATCTATCAAACTCTGCTGCAGCAGTATCCTCCATCTTTTCACACTATAATGGAGTAGCCGCCCATTATAGTGTATTCTCTCCCTTTATTCGTTTTCCTGTCTCTAGAATTCCCAACTTCAAATAAAGAAAAATGCACAAAACGCCCGAACTTTATTATGGCATTTGTTGCATTGTTTAACAGAATGAATAATAAAAATGAGCCTTTTTTCCCCTGTTAAGGTTAATGAATTAAGTCCCTCCTTAAGAAAGCTAGCACTAGCACTGTTACAGATACAGCTTTAGGAGAGAAGCTGTGGGGCTTTGAGAAGGCTGGTCAGGAGGTTTAAAATACAAGGGGTATTCCTTGTCACATGTGAGTTGTGCAAACTAGTTCAGCTACAAAAGGGAAAGCAGCATGTCCCACTAAATAAAAGGGTTTAGTCTGCCTGTCTATCAGACTTGTAGGTTATGCTTTTTGTTTGAGGTTTTATCCACATGCATGAAGAAAACATAAGAATACATTAAACAAATGTACTAGGCAGTATTTAAAGAAAAGCCCCACAGATTACCTGGTTGTTGTCTTGACTGAAGCTCTCCTAAAGGATCTGGCAGCCCAGAATGAAGCACATTTGTAGAGGGTCAGAACTGAGTGACATCACAATGTGGGCAGAGTTATTAGCTAATTTAGGTAATTAAGGTTTCAAGCTACTGAATATGTGTTTTAACCTGCTTTGAAGACTGTAGTAACTAAGATATCAAAATTGTAAAATAAAATATCAACTTGTTATAACTGTAGTCCCCATTCTTATGTATTAGCGTAGAAATAAAGTGTAATTATTTAATTAGGGGCGGACTACAGTGACCACATGACTAATTATGCCCTGAATTCCTTATAAGAGAAAGGTTGACACAGATGTTAGATAGCAGTGGAAGGAAGTAGGTGAAACTCTGTTCCAGAACTATAGAAGATAGTGGAAAGTTAGACTAAAACTACTTCCACTCTATGTTACACCTTGAAAAGTAACTGTAAGCTCTTGGTGAGCTAGGATTTGATTTGTATCCAGTTTTTGAGTGTTTTATTTCCTCCTTGGTTGTATTATTTGAACTTTTATTTGGATCATTATAATAAAAGGCACTCAAGGCGTTCTTGTGTGTCACAACCTACCTTTGGTCTCTACCTGTGTTAAGTTGTCTACACCCACACCCTACGACAAAGTGGTGTCAGCAGTGGGATGTTACTGGTTGTCTAAGGCATATTGGGAGAAACCAGTAGGAACCTGACCAGGGTTCCAGACAACTTGGAGTGGAGATGGCATCCGATGGAGAGGAGAAGAAGTTGGGAATGGTGACCAGAACCCAGATGGCTTTGACAGGAGACCCTTTGAATCCAGGACTGGGTCCAGATGTCAGGAGAAAGGATCCCATGACAAAGGAGGAAACATACAGCGAGGAGGAGTCCGAGGAGGTTCTACAGAAGACGCCCTTCAGAGAGGAACCACCTGAGGACTTGGCTGGTTTATTACGTTGGCTGGTGATTCGACCGAGTGAGATGGAGAGACAGCGGGAAATAGATGCCCAGGAAAGGAGACTAGAACTGCGGCAGCAGGAAATCAGGTGGGCTGAGACTGTGAAAGTATTACAATTAACTGGGTCTAATACTGGCAATAGTGGGGATAGTGGTACCTCCAACCCAAAAGACATCAAGCTAACTAAAATGACTAATTCAGATGATATAGAGGCCTACCTAACTACATTTGAGAGGGTGGTTAGGGCTTGTACTGGCCACAAACTCAGTGGTGGTACTTGTTGGCCCCTCTATTTGTCTGGGAGGGCCCAACTGGCTTATAGTCACATGGACTCTAGAGATGCTGAAAATTATGATCTGGTAAAAACTGAAATACTGAAAAGATATATTAGTTCGGAAACATATAGGCAAAGGTTTCGTACCTTAAAGTACCATCCCCAAGACAATCCTAGAGAGACATTTACACGTCTAAGGGAACTGTGTTGGAAGTGGATATAACCAGAAGGAAAGTCTATAACTGCAATTATGGAGGCCTTTATTGTTGAACAATATTTACAAATACTCCCCCATGAGGTACAAATATGGGTAAAAGAACATAAGCCAGAAACAGCAGAAAAAGCCATTTCCTTGGCTGAGGACTTAACAGCCAACCAGACATATCGGAAAGGGACTTCACATCCCCAAGAGATGGTAACAGGAAGAACTATTTCCGGAACAAGGACTAGTGTTCCAACCACCAGTGACTTAAAGGACAATAAAACTGATAATAAAAGACGCTCTTTTCCAGCAGACATTGTTTGTAGAAACTGCCAAGGGCTAGGCCATATAGCCAGATACTGTCCAAAAATACGTGGGGGTACTACTCATTTGGCTTTGCTAGGTGCTGGATATTTTACTACTGTGGTAAAGCTGGGCAATCAAAATGTAATAGGATTAATAGATTCAGGTAGCAAAATACTTTAGTAAGGCCTGAATTGCTTGATACTCGAGTAGTAAAAGTGAAAGACCTGATATGCATGTCATATGTGTTCATGGTGATTCTCACCACTATTCTACAGGGCAGATATGTATCAATATAGATGGGAAATGCTCTGAGGTGACTGCAGGGATAGTTCCTAATCTACCAGTACCGATACTAATTGGCCATGACTACCCTGACTTCCAAGCATTAATACAAATAAGGAACTCTGTCTGCAGTAACCACCAGAGCTCAGAGTAAACTGCCACAACAATTGGGGATGTGTTTCATTTCAGGATGAACTGTATGATCCACCAGGAAAATAAGGTGTCTAAAAATGCTAAGAGCGGCTCTAAAAAGGTGGGTTGAAAAGAAAAGGGTTACCTGAATCAATATCTTCCATTTTGTAAAGTAACATAGCTGAAGAACAGGCTAAGGATTCTACCTTACAATCCCTGTTTCAGCAAGTGGATAAAGCAAATGGTCCTGGTGCCCCTAAGATCATCATACAGCATAACATATTGTATCGGTAATGTACCAAAGAAGGTACAGGAGAACAGGTAGAACAACTGATAGTTCCCACCCAGTATAGACGTAATTTGATTTTTCTAGCCCATGATATCCCATTGGCAGGACATGCAGGACAGGGACAGAACTTTGGGGAGGATTTTACAAAGGTTCTATTGGCCAGGTATTCACGAAGATGTAGCTAAATATTGTCAGAGCTGCAGTGAGTGCCAAAAGTAAGTCAGGTAGGACGAAAAGAGATTGTTCCCTGGTACCACTTCCTTTAGTGACAACCCGTTTGAGCGGATAGGAATAGATATAGTGGGACCTTTGACTAAGAGCTCCAGTGGGAATCGATTCATATTAGTCATCTGTGATTCAGGAACTAAATATCCTGAGGCCATCCCCTTACGCACTGTCACCACCCAGAAAATAGCAGAAGAACTAGTCAAATTATTTAGTAGAGTGGGTATACCGAAAGAGATTTTATCGGATCAGGGGAGTAATTTTAATGCTTCTTTATTAAAAGAACTTTACAGATTGTTGGGTATTGTGGCAGTACGAACTTCCCCCTATCATCCCCAGACAGATGGACTCATAGAACGTTTCAATCAAACTTTGAAACGGATGTTGATGAAATTTGTCCATGAGGAAGAGAAAAACTGGGATAAATATTTACCCTATTTGTTATTTGCCTATCGAGAGGTACCCCAGGCCTCTACTGGCTATTCCCCTTTTTCCCTTCTATATGGCAGAAATCCTCGGGGACTGTTAGATGTCATAAAAGAATTCTGGGAAGAAGGGAAGGAGATGAAGCAAAAAGGCACTGCTGAGTATATGAAAACACTGAGGCAGAAGTTAGTGACTTATGTAACTAAAGCACATGAATCCAGCGTTCAAGCCCAAAAGTGCAAAAATCATTGTACGATCAAGGTACAGTAGGAAACAATTTCAGAGTGGGATCAGGTATTATTATTGTTACCTTGTCCAGTAACAAGTTACTCATGAAGTGGCAGGGCCCTATCAGGTTCTGAGGCGGACCCGCCCGTTAATTATGAAATAGCTACCCATGATATTAAACCTGGAAAAAAGGTGTATCATGTAAATTTGTTAAAAAGATGGTATGAAAGGACAAATGATGACAACAGTCTCATGGTCATACCTGATGAAGGGGAGACAGATTTTGAAATCACTTATGGGAGACTGGAGGATAGGAAAGGACCCCAAGACATGTTTATAAACCCCAGTTTAGAACAAAAACAAAGAGAGCAACTAGACACTCTGATTCAAATCTTTGCCACAACCTTTACAAGCATACCTGGTAAGGCTAAAAATGTGGAACATCAAATAAAAACTCATGGAGGCCCAGTAAGGAAAAGACCCTATAGACTCCCTGAGAGGGTTCGAAAAGAGGTGCAAGAGGAAATCGACAAACTGCTAGCCTTAGGAATCATTGAGCCCTCCAAAAGTGCATGGGGTCTCCAGTTGTGATAGTGCCAAAGAAGGAAGGAGGTATTAGGTTGTGCCTCGACTTTAGAAACCTTAACCAAGTTGCACAATTCGATGCTTACCCTATGCCTCGAATAGATGATATTATAGATAAAATTGGGAATGCTAGATACATATCCACGTTAGATCTTACCACAGGATATTGGCAGATCTCTTTGGCTAGTGCAGATAAAGAAAAAACAGCTTTCAGTACCCCTACAGGCCTTTTCCAGTTCTGTACTATGCCATTTGGGCTCCATGGCGCACCAGCCACTTTCCAGTGGTGGTATATGGATCAAATATTAACACCATACACTACATTTTGTGCTGCATACTTGGACGATGTGGTCGTATTCAGTAAAGACTGGGATTCCCATTTGACACATCTCCGAGACATAATAAATGCAATCAAAATGGCAGGTATGACCATTAATCCAAGTAAATGTGCATTGGCTATGAATGAGACCAAATATTTGGGATTTGTGCTTGGTAATGGGCTCATTAAACCACAAATGGATAAGGTAGAAGCAGTTGCTAACAGTGCCAGACCAACCACAAAGAAACAAATCAGCTCATTTTTAGGACTTGCTGGGTATTACAGGCGTTTTTCCCAATTTCTCTACAATTGCTGCCCCGCTAACTGATCTGACAAAAAAGAAATATGGGAATAAATACAATGGTCACAAGAATGTGAACAAGCCTTTAATACCATAAAAGCGGCACTGTGCTCTTCCCCTGTGTTAAGGAGCCCTGATTTTGATTACCCATTTGAAGTCACACAGACGCCTCTGGGACGGGTCTGGGAGCCGTACTTAGTCAGACTATAAATGGAGAAGAACACTCTATAGTATATATCTCCGAAAGCTACATGATAGAGAGAGGAAATATAGTACGGTTGAACTAGAATGTCTAGCAGCAAATGGGCAATTGAATCATTACGATTTTATTTATGGGGAGCCCTTTACCTAGTAACAGACCATAATCCCCTTTGCTTTTGTCCCAGATGAAAGATAAAAACAAAGAATCATGAGGTGGTACCTGTCATTACAGCCTTTACATTTACTGTACAACATCGAGCTGGTACTGCATGCAAATGCTGATTATTTATCCCGACAAATGGGATAATGTACAGAATGTTAAAATATTATTCTGAGGTCATAACTCTATTTCGAATAGAGAGAATGATATTGGTATAGACACCCCAGGGTAGTGTTAGAATGAATTAGGTTGAATTGTTCGTTCCTATAATAATCAAAGTATTTAAGGGACCTTGGGGTGGAGCTCTGTGGTGAGGGAGGGCCGGAGCTCCATCCTACCCAAGTGTAAAGGGGTAGGTTGTCTTGATAACCTAGATAGGTTATCGCTTAAGCATGGGAGTGTGTGGCAGTATTGCCCCAGATTTGGACTTAGAAATCCTCGAGCCAGACTTCTAGTCTCTTGCCCTCTTGTTTCGTCCCCCATCTGCCTCTTCTTCTATCAAACTCTGCTGCAGCAGTATCCTCTATCTTTTCACACTATAATGGGTGGCCGCCCATTATAGTGTATTCTCTACCCCTTTTATTACGATTCTTCCTGTCTAAAGAATTCCCAACTTCAAATAAAAAAATGCACAAAGCGCGAACTTTATTATGGCATTTGTTGCATTGTTTAACAGAATGAATAATAAAATGAGCCTTTTTCCCTGTTAAGGTTATTGAATTAAGTCCCTCCTTAAGAAAGCTAGCACTAGCACTGTTACAGATACAGCTTTAGAGAGAAGCTATGGGGCTTTGAGAAGGCTGGTCAGGAGGTTTAAAATACAAGGGGTATTCCTTGTCACATGTGAGTTGTGCAAACTAGTTCAGCTGCAAAAGGGAAAGCAGCATGTCCCACTAAATAAAAGGGTTTAGTCTGTCTGTCTATCAGACTTGTAGGTTATGCTTTTTGTTTGAGGTTTTATCCACATGCATGAAGAAAACATAAGAATACATTAAACAAATGTACTAGGCAGTATTTAAAGAAAAAGCTCCTACAGATTACCTGGTTGTTGTCTTGACTGAAGCTCTCCTAAAGGATCTGGCAGCCCAGAATGAAGCACATTTGTAGAGGGTCAGAACTGAGTGACATCACAATGTGGGCAGAGTTATTAGCTAATTTAGGTAATTAAGGTTTCAAGCTACTGAATATGTGTTTTTAACCTGCTTTGAAGACTGTAGTAACTAAGATATCAAAATTGTAAAATAAAATATCAACTTGTTATAACTGTAGTCCCCCATTCTTATGTATTAGCGTAGAAGTAAAGTGTAATTATTTAATTAGGGGGCGGACTACAGTGACCACATGACTAATTATGCCCTGTGAATTCCTATAAAGAGAGAAAGGTTGACACAGATGTTAGATAGCAGTGGAAGGGAGTAGGTGAAACTCTGTTCCAGAACTATAGAAGATAGTGGAAAGTTAGACTAAAACTATTTCCACTCTGTTACACCTTGAAAAGTAACTGTAAGCTCTTGGTGAGCTAGGATTTGATTTGTATCCAGTTTTTGAGTGTTTTATTTCCTCCTTGGTTATATTATTTGAACTTTTATTTGGATCATTATAATAAAAGGCACTCAAGGCGTTCTTGTGTGTCACAACCTACCTTTGGTCTCTACCTGTGTTAAGTTGTCTACACCCACACCCTACGACAGGGATAGTCTTTGTTTCCCTCCCACTCCTCATAAAAAGCGTCTGGATCATAATCTGGAGGAGACGGATCCAACCAAACCAATCGCCTAACCGGCGGTACTGGTTCAGACAGAACCGGTCTAAGTGATTGAACAGTGCTAATCGCTTTGGCTATTTCGTCCGCGGTTGGAGAGTGTGATACCGGATACGAACTGGCAGACTTACGCTTTTTTGATGGAACCGACCCCTCGGGATCATCTCTCCTTTTGCCCGAGGAGGTATCGCCTAGGTCAGTAGGCACCTCCTCACGTTCGGCCGCAACCAAACCGGGCTGGCCATCCGGATCTACGGACATCTTGGCCTCCCCTTCCTTCAGCCTACTCAGTCTTTTATCTAGAGTGGATTTAGGAAAGTTTTTACAGATTTGGCAGTCTGAATTGAGGTGGTCAAATCCCAGACAGTAAACACAGATGAGGTGGGGGTCAGCCTTAGCAAAGGCCTCCCCACACTCAGTACAGTGTTGAAACCCAGTGGGATCGGTTTTCTTCTTGGGTTTCTCAGACATGGCCAACCTAACAAGTTACCCTATTGCAGCTTTCAAGCCAGGTAATGCAATAACCGATCGGTTACAAACCGTGTCACGGGCTTGCTAAAAGAACCGGGAAAAAACCTTGGTTCTTTTGAAATCGATCAGTACTGGAACACCACTCTAATCCCAGAAATAAATTTAAACAGAATGGGTCGGTTCCAAACTGGACCGACCGGAAAGAAACCGAAGAAAAGAACAATTTCCAACTTTTTCACAGAATAAAACACAGTCACTACCTATCTACACACTACCTGTACTGTAGACAGAGGCTAGAAATCCGAAAATAACAAAAAATTATGCGGTTTATACCGAACGCTTTACTTTTACTGGACTGAGCAGAGGAAATCTCCGGAGCGACTTCACTGTTAGGCGGAGTAAAGAATCTGACTGTTACACTAAGAAGTACCACAGAGAGAGGTTTGAAAACCGAGCTCCAGCTCAATGTTCTATGCTTCTGCATAGAGTTAACTCTTTCCTCTCCGGGGCAGTTCAAGTGCTGGGGCTAACTGCATTATGTCTGAATACATTATATCTGAATACAGCAAGACTTCATGTTGTTTGAAACAGCAACCGCAAAAAGAACCAACAGAAAAAAGTATTTAAATTTGAATCTAACAGCTGTTTTGTTGGTTGTGGTAGGTTCAGAAACCGATTGGGAGAACTGACTGGAACCAGGAACTGAGAAAAGGGAACAGAGTATCAGTTCGGTAACCAAGGTTATCGGTTACAATAAATATTTAAAAACTAAAATTTAACAAAATTAGTGATAATAAAGGGAAAATTCCCCGAAAAGTAACTAAAGAAACCTCAGTTCCTCAGCGGTTATCCCAAACCGTGAGAAACCGAAGTAAAACTTAAAACACACTAAACTAAACTAACGGTTAATAAAATTAATGAAGATAAATGGCAGCAAACGAAAATAAACAAAGAATACTTAAGTAAGTGGTTGTTTTAATCTTTTCTGACGAGATGAGTAGGAGCAAGTCTCCAAGCATCTGGTCCTAACAGGCGGAGACAGAAATCTGAAGGGTTAGATTGTAGGCAGTTGATAGGTGGCAGCATTTGAAAAGTGGCTCATGCCAATGATTCCACCATTTGCATAACGTTCCATCTCCGGGCATATCTAACTTAAGAGCACACTGCAGAAGAGTTAGGAATATTGGAGTATTCCTGGGGTGAGAATTTTAGTTCTCTTAATCAGGGAGGAAAACCTCTTAATGTTCCATGAAACAACTGGAAGCTTATTAGTGGAACCCATGAATGATTTCACATACGATACCTGCAGGGGCACACCCCTGCACAACAGAGCCATCAAGTCATCCCCAGACCTTTCCATTGTCCAATAATAACACAATAAAATGGACCGTATCGGAATACAGATAAATAACAAACGTGCAATGCAACATGTATAACCATATAGCACTACCCCCACCCCTTCCCCCAATCAGCAATGAACTTGTGAGATCAAACCATTATCCACCTAAATATTTAAACCCACTTCTCTTATACACAGGTGCCTAGGTAAGTTAAAACTTTGCACTAGTAACAGTCAAAGTTTACCCATACAGTGAACGAACTCCCCCTTCCCCCAGAACTGCTTTTATCTATTATAAAACATACCCAAAGACTATAAAAATAACTTCCGTTGGGGAGGCTGCAACCAAAGGTCCCCCACCTACCCCCCCATAATCATGTAAGAGCCAGATACATCCCTCCCCTGGCCTTTCCCCACCTGGCCCAAGTGTGAGCTAGCCCACACCACAACACCTATTACTATCCTTTCACACCAGCCTATTAGGCCCTCCCAACATTTACCCACACAAGCCAGTAGGAACAAGGCATATCTAACC
Organism: Neoceratodus forsteri; assembly: GCA_016271365.2. NCBI lineage: Eukaryota > Metazoa > Chordata > Ceratodontiformes > Ceratodontidae > Neoceratodus > Neoceratodus forsteri. The sequence goes on along the minus strand of CM057452.1, from coordinate 1,518,702,830 downwards.
CTTCCCCTCCGGATCCGCCAGTCACCAACCGAAATATGCCAATCTGGAAAACAACCCACCCAGCGACCTCCTGCCAGCACCTCCCAGGTCTTCACCATATTAACCTATATACATACTCATGAGCACATTAGCTGCCATCCGCCAGCCCCTCTTTCCAATGGGGTCAGGCGATCAATCTTTTCCCCACCTACATACACCCCTGTACGGGTGGCACCCCCCGCATGCCGGCCGTAGGAAAAAATGGAATCCCCCTTCCAGTTTAAGTCAGGCACACTACCACAGGGAAAAATAACACCCAGAACCAGGAAACAGAGTCCCATACTCCAGTATGCCTGACTGTCTCCCCCCCCCATTCCCCTCACCATCGAGGACTTCCCCTACTACCTAACCAGTCATCCCTTAGGTCAGAAGACCAATCTAACTGGCACAAGTAAGCATGCGTACTCAACCATCAACCGATTTGCTCCTCCCCCAGCAAAAACTAATATCACCCATAGCCTGGAAGGAGAGAAATAGTGTCTACTTCTGAGCCTGGGCAAGAGACGCAGGAAGGTGCCGTGCAGCCTATAATTAACACACAGCTACCACCCCCCCCCCCACACACACAGACCTACTGGAACCCTCCAGAGCTTGCCGAGAAATGTCTTGGTACTCTTCCCAACAGGAGATGCCACAGCCAATACTGGCTCCAAATAATGTCGAGATCGAAGTCAAGGCCATACAACCACCAGTCCCACAGAGCCACAACAGTCTCAAATGTGATACATCCCTGGTGATGATCAACCTAAAGTCTCAGCATCAGAGTGGCCCACAGAATACACAGCGATCCTGCAACAAACATATCCACAGCTAGTGATTGCAATTCAGGTGGGAAACAAAGCATATCCCACCATTAAAGAGTTCCACGGCCACACCGTGGCAAGAAGTTAGAGGGTGATTCGGCAGCCAGCCAAAAAGGGCCTCACTCTAGTCCCAGATCACAAAACCATCACAGAATTATGCAGCTTTCTTCTGGAGGTCTTACAGGAATACAGAAGCTTTGTCAGCATCCCAAAAAGAGTAGGTTTGATTTTAAGCAAAGGAGGGTAGGCAAAAAAGAAATACACCTTAAGTTCTCAGAGTTTGTTCATTATGGGGTAGAATGCTTTTCTTTCTCTCTGAAGTCGCTGGGAGTAATCTTGAAACAGGGTTTAAATTGGCACCTGCCTGCCAAATACGGGTGGATTTCACTTCGGGCGGGTGAAAGTGCTCCAGTTGAGCGCCCACTGGGCGCCTTGCTATTTTAAAAAGTCTTGCTGCTGTTTTCTCTGAGTGCCACTAGTGGCCGCTGCGGAGTGCTGTCAAAGATTGCCGATACACCGCCAAAGTGAGCTCCCAAGGATGAAACCGTGCGAGAAAAGGAGCTTTTGTCGAGAAGAATCCAGCCCTTCGCAAAGGAACTCCAATCGGGAGTTTGTCCATGGCGTGTCATGGATTGCTGTGACCGTTCGGTTCTGCAGTCACATCCGTGTAGCTGCCAGCATCTCGAGAGTCCGGGAATCGAGAGGGAATGTCCAGTGTCGGTGATCCGGAAAGGAATAGTGAGACCAGAAAACCCCAGTATCCGAGACTGAAGGCCTGGTAGGTAAGTACTGAGAAGGCCTGAGAGGAGCATGCTACTGCAGCTCACAGAACTGGAAGACTCAGAACATCGGATTGTCGATCGGGAGTGTCATTTTTTCATCTGGTGTATTTTGAGTTATTGCTAAAAAGCGGAGAGATGCCACTAACCACTGGGGGGGGGGTGCGCAAGCACATATGGGGGGATGCTACTGGGCAGCAAGCAAGCACAGCAATGAGAAGGTTGGTCAGGAGAATTAATATTTTCCTCCCACAGTCTGTGTGGGAGACGTGTAAACCTCCTCTGGGACTCTTCCATGCTGCTCTCCCAAGACAGGGACTCGCTTACAGCAAAGCATGAGGAAAATCAGGATAGCAGCGGCAGACTTCTGAATCAAGCTAGTGAAGGGAACAAGCAGACTGTCACTGGTCTTGGTAACTCAGGGACCAGTAAGCCAGGTTGTGTTGCAGTTCTGCGTAAGGTCAATACAGCTATTATTGATGATTTTGTGAGGATACTGGGAGGCATGACAGGGACAGACAGCTGGTAAGCAAGTGACAGACCAGCACAGGCTGGGTATTTTATTTGCAATTGGAGATGTTGCTTGCAACGTCTCAGAGTTAGCAGCAAATTCATAATACCTTGCACCTTGCTGGTCTGTCACTTGCTCATCAGACAGCTGTCTGTTCCGATATGCCTCTTCCTCTCACAATCACCTGATGGTCATTATACAGCTAAGTATTATGCAGAGCTGCAACACAACCTGGCTTACTAGTCACTATGAGTCACCCAGAGAGTAGTGACACAGAGTCTGCGTGTTCCCTTCACTAGTAAGCTTGTTTCAGAAATTATTGATGCTGCTGCCCTCCTCAGATTTTCCTCATGCTGCTGTGAGTCCCTCGCTCAGGACAGCACCAGAGGAGATGGTTGGTCAGTGAGTCAGGCTGAGCAGTGACAGAGTCTGCAGCTTGCTGTTCCCATTATTCACTGTATGCTCTATGTTGTTGTTCTTCAGCTGTTGGTGTGCATGCTGCATAATTGAGTCAAACGGCTCAGCAGATCACCGGGTTGTCATTACAGGATGCAGACTGCCTGGCAGTCAGAGTGACCAGAACTTGATGCTGCTATTGGCTATACATATTTATTATTGCTCTGGAATGCATAATCTTTGTTGCCAATGGCAATACTGGGTGAGGATTTTTTTTGTCACTGGACTGTGCCAGGGGTACTTAAACATTAAGTGCCAGAGATCTCTCATACCCGCAGTGCAGCACTGCTAATTGGTTAAAAAGCAGAAATCTTGCAACGCATCAATGCATGTCAAGTGACAATCTAACCGGCATCTGATTTTGCAATCGAACCCGAGAGGTAATCAGCAGTGCAATGCTGCAGGTATGAATGCTGGCACTAATGAAGTGCCATATCAGCACAGTGACTGTGGACCGAACTGGCACTGTATTTAGTCGGCAAAGATTTAATCGGTGCTGCACTGCTGATTAATTTATATTAGTAAGGTGCCGCGATCAAAGCTGGAGGAAAGAGTAAAAATGCTATGCTGATGCTGTACTGAAATAAAACATTATATATATATATATATATATATATATATATATATATATATATATATATATTTTAACTGAATTTCTCGTCATTTTTGTGCCGGGTCGGTGGAACTTTCCAGTCACTAGCCCTGCTGGCTAGTGGCTGAAAAAGTTAGATACAGGCCCTGCTGAAAGACAATTAAGCAGTTCCCTTTATAGGATAATTCCTTCATGTTCCTGTAAGCACTGAGAACGGTCCGACGGTCCCAAAGGTTGTGGAACCATACCACAATCCGTTGAGGGGGCTGATCAGCAGCAGGCTTGGGCATGACGGCACGGTGAGCTCTCTCTAACTTGAAACTGTCGCCTTTGGGAGTCAGACTCAAGACAGCAGGCAAGGTTAGAGCACAAAACTCCTCCACACTGGAGCCTTCCTTTCCTTCTGGCAGCCCTCTAATGCACAAGTTAAGGCTCCTATGATAATTTTCTTGATAATCAAAGATCTTCTTAAACTCCTAGAGCTCTCTTTCAAGACGGGCTACCTTTTCAGGAAGAGGATCTGTGGCATCCTCTAGGGCAGATATCCTTTGCTCAGCTTCAGTGATTCGGGACGCAAGTGAGGCATTCTGTTTCGCGATCTCCTGCAACTTAGTTTCAATTTTATCCAGCCTGGGATTTAATGCAGCCATCACTTGCTCAGAGTGTGCGGCTTAGTAGTTGTCTCAGCTGCAGAGAGCAAGACTGGGCCCAGACCTTCTGCAGACATGGTCGGCTGTTGCTTCTTGACTTTTTTTTTGCTGCAGACCATTGCAATTTTCCTGGATTGGAGACCAAATACCATATATACTCGCGCATAAGCAGAAATATTTGGACCAAGTCCTGCATTCTGTTTCATGGTTCTTGGCTTATACGCGGATCACTAACTACAGAGCAATAAATCAATTCACCAGCAAGCCCATGTTGGTTCCCAATTAAGCCCTATAACGTGAAACAGCCCATCCTGTTAAAAATTCATTCCAAAATAAGCTGCAAACGAAAACGGAGCTCTTATAATGCAGCGTTTAAGCTGTGTGTTGTGAAGTATGTGGAGTCCTCAAACAACTCAGCTGCAGCAAGTCACTACAGCATCAACGAAAAGCAGGTGCAGGATTGGCACAAACAGAGAGACGCATTGAGTGAAATGCCAAAAACAAAACCAGCCTGTCATGGCGACCAACCTGCCTTTAACTTACTGGAGGCTGATCTAAACACCTGGGTCCTCAAATGCCAAAAGAGTGGCTACATCATAACTCACTTGGCAATACGAATGCAGGCTTTGAGGATGGCAAAGGAGAAGTACTGCTATGCAGGTGTGAAATCATTTTTGGCATCTCCAGGGTGGTGCTCTCAATTTATGGAGTGCAACAGATTGACCCTGAGGCAGCGGACAAAGATCACACAAAAACTGCCACCAGATTTACAGACTAAGTTTTACAGTTTCCAGCAATTTGTTAAAGATACGAAAGCAACACATATACAAACTTACACAACTAGGCAACATGGATGAGACCCCTATGACCTTTGATTTGCCTGGCAATAGGACTGTCAATCCTCTCGGGAGCAAGATTGTTCTGATTCGTACCACTGGCCATGAAAAAAATAATGTCACTGTTCTCGCATGTTTGGCTGATGGTACGAAGCTGAGACCACTTGTGGTGTTTAAAAGAAACTTCCAAAAAAAACAACATTCCCACCCAGAGTCTTAGTCTACCCCATCCCAAAGGGTGGATGGATGAGGCTCTCGTCCAACTCTAGCTGCAGATAGTTTGGGGCACATGGCCTGGGGCACCGCTCTGAGCACTCCCTACTTGTGTAGGATATGTTCAGGATACATCTTACTGAGGGCATTAAAAAGTCTGCCACAAAGAAAGACAGACCTGTGTGTAATATCAGGTGGTCTAACATCGATCCTTCAGCCCCTGGATGTTTGCCTGAACAAACCACTTAAAGATCATGTCAGATGTCAGTGGAGTGAGTGGATGTGTTCAGGTACTGTCACTAAAGCCGGGAATTTAAAGAGACCCGACCTTGATGTTGTCTATCAGTGGATAATTGATGCTTGAGACTCCATACCCAAAATCATGGTCCGGAGAGCATTCTTCAAGTGCGGCATAAGTAACTGCATGGACTGCACCGAAGATGACGCCCTATTCGAGGACGATGAGGACCACGTTGACACTGAGGCACTTGACAAGGATCTAGATGATTACACGGATGCCCTAACATCACACATCCAGACCAAACAGTTCCTCTCTGAGAATCTATGCTAACTCAGTATTTCCAGCGAGGAGGAAGATGAATCAGCTGAGGGAGAATATAACTCGTGAGGTTACTGCAGGTTAAGGTACTTCAGCAAATGCGGCATTTTATGGACTGTACTTTTATTATTTATTTTTTTTTTTGATATAGTAATTTTATTGAATTTCCGTGACATAACAACACAAATGATACAACTTACCAAACTGTAAGTGTAACTATTATACAGACATAAGACACACAATCAAGAAAAGAGAAATAAAGATAACCCGACATGGACAGATAAGAAAAATACTAACACCCTATACTGGGAATAAGACAAAAAAGAGAGAAAAGAAAATAAAACTCAAAATACAAAACACCGGACATAAGGCTCAGGTTAAACATGAGTCTCCAAGTTAAATTAATTTTCAACCAACCATAGAGTGGAAATATGGAGGGGGATACGGCACCACCCATGGAGGCTCTAAAATAGACAAACACTGGGTGAATGAAAATGTTATTGTACTAGGTGAATGTTAAAATTTAGGCCATCTTATAAAACTGATTGCTCGAGAGAAGAATATACTCGTATGCAACCATAAGAATGGATGGGGGTGTGACTGTGAATATAAGGGTAAAACATGTACAAGGAAAAATAAAGGGGGGGCCCACCCAACTAAGAAAACTGAGCCTTTATTTTATTTATTTATTGGAATCTCGGATAACACCTTTGAGCTAAAAGCTAGTTTACAAAGATTCCACATTGTAAGGCAACAGACAAGGTATGCAGTAGACATTACAAAACAGATGGGGTATATACAGCAGGCAAATACATTATGGTACATACAGATACAGATTCAAGCAAGTACAGTTAAAATACATCAGGCAGGAGAGGTCAACTTTATTGCAACAGTACTAAGAGCATACCTAAGGTGGACAAGCAATTTATAGAGGTAGCTGAGCTTTACAGCATGCAGGTAGAGTTATGGAGGGTCACGAGTGGTGGTGACCAAAGGAGGGGGAGGACAGAATAGATGAGAGCAGGGGGAGGGTGGGGGCAGATACAAAGGTGTGACAGAATAAGGGGTTGAGTAGTCAGAGGGTGGGATTGGATAGGAATCTACCCAGGGTTACGTAAGAAGATGATAGGGCAGGGCTGGGTAATGTGGGGAGAGGGGATAGGGAAAGGGTTTTAAAGTGGGTGATGAGGTGAGGGGGAAACCGGGGGGGGTGAATATTGAGGGGGGGATTAATATTTGTGAAGAGAAAGCAGGAAGGCTGGGGGGGGGGGATAAAAAGCACTGTTTTATTTTCCTCCTCCGCTTGATAGTGGAAAAAGGGGAACCATCTACTCTTGAATTTTTCCATCTGGAATCTTAATTGAGCAGTCAACTTTTCCATTAATTGAATCTGTGTACAGATGGAATACCACATATCTACAGATGGGGGGGGGATTCCTCTCCAACCAGTTTTTGGTGATACTTTTTTGAGCAGCAGCTAGTAAAATATAAAATAAGAATTTTTGGGCCTTAGTAGTAAGTGTTGAAGGGGGAATACCCAGAACCCAATGCTTGGGGTCAGTGGGAAGCTGTGTCTGAAGTATCTTCTTGGATTCCTGATCAATCTGGCTCCAAAATCCCTTAATTTGGGGACAACCCCATAAAATATGGGTATGGGTGCCTCTCTCACCACAGCCCCTCCAACATAAATCTGAAGTAGAAGGACTGTAGTGTTGGGTGATAAGTGGGGTACAGAAAAATCTGATATTGACCTTCCAGCGAAATGCCCGCCAGGAAGGAGAGGACGTGACCCAGTGCACCCTGCTCCATATCCACTGCCAGTCTTCAGTATTCAACTGGCATCCCAATTCCCCTTTCCACGTGGATTCTAGCTTCTGCAGAGGATCCGGTACTTGTGTGTTAAAAAAGGAGACAATTCGGGAGACCAGACGAGTCTTGTCTCCACTGGAGAATAAAGGGAGAAGAAACTCCACAAGGGGGTTGGGGATCAGAAACTCTGGGGAAGCCAAGCCCTTGCTCATCAGGAAGTGTCGTACTTGTAAAAATCTACAGTGATCTCTGTTCGAAAGCCCGAACTCCTGTCTCAATTGCTAAAAACTTTTAAAATGCTGTGAATCGTACAACTATCCAATTCTATGAAGACCCATTCTTTCCCATGTACGGAAGCCTAAGTCTGTTTATAGTGGGAGGAAATCCGCACATGCCCTGATTGGGGTTCACATAGACAGTTTAAGAGGGAATCCCCCACAACTGGTAACCCAGATCCATACTTGCTTAAGAACCACTGCCCAGGGGTAGGTAACCCGAAGTTTTGAAAGGCCAGCCTGATCCAAATGGACAATATCTGCCAATTGGGCTCCAGAAGTATCCGGTATCTCGAGCTCTGTCTAAAGTGGATGGTCAATGCCCGGCCATAAGGGGTTAAATACCTGGAGCTGGGCCATCCAATAATAATGGATAAAGCTGGGAAGGCCCAATCCCCCACCCTGTTTGGTTCTCTGCAAAATTTGCCATTTGACCCTGGGAGGTTTGTGGTTCCAAACTTGGAAGTGGCAGATTTCAGGCTTCTCCAGAAGCCTGAAGGGGGCTTTCAGGGGAGAGACGAAAATAGAAAAGGGACATGTAGTAAGACGTTCATCCTGACAGCTTCTATTCGACCTGAAAAAGAGATAGGGAGTTCCCTTCCTCTATTATAGTCCCCTTGAATACTTTTGAGCAGTTTAAGGTAATTAGTGCCATATAAATTCTCTGAGTTATCTGGAATCCAAATTCCCAAAATAACGGAAACCCTCCTTCGCCCAACGAAACTGCCCCACTGCAGGGAGATCCCTGAAGCAGAGTTGGATATGGGAAGCATTTCCATCTCAGATACGTTCACCCGAAATCCTGAAAGGACCCCAAACCTCTTGTATCTTGGATAACACATAAGGGGCTAAGTTTACTGGATCAATCTAATATAATAATGTATCGTCCGCATAGAGAGAGAGATCCGGACCTCCGACCCCACCACCCGAATGCCTCCATAAGATTGTGACTAACAGATGCCGCAAAGGGCTCCATACTTAGTGCAAACAGCAAGAGGGAGAGCGGGCACCCCTGCCTAGTCCCCCGCTGAATATTAAACCTGTTGGAGAACACCCCATTTACCTTAACCTTAGCTCCTGGATCGTTATATAAATTAAGTATCCAATCCCAAAATTTACTCCCAAATCCAAATTTTTCTACAGTTTTATTCAGAAACAGCCAATCTAGGCGATCGAACGCCTTTTCGGCATCTGAGGAGATCACAGCCCCGAGCCCCGAAAGAGGGGTAGATGTTCCAAGAGGATAATACATTCAGCAGCAGCCACATATTGTCTTGGATATGACGACCCGGGACAAATCTGGTTTGATCTGGGTGCACCAGATCCATAAGAATCCCCTTAAGTCTCTCCCCAATAAAGGCAAAGGCAAGTTTATTTAAAACGACGCCCAATCCCAAGAGCTCTGAGTAGCACAAACTTTACACATTTCATACCGCATAAATATATAGATTAAAATTTATACATACAAATAATCAACATTACACCTTAAAAGCTTGCAAAAATAGGAAAGTTTTCAGGTGAGCCTTAAAGGCAGTTATAGTGGGGGCCTCCCTAACTAGAGTTGGTAGGGAGTTCCAAAGAGCGGGAGCGGCAACACTGAAGGCTCGGTTGCCTGCAGATTTTAATCTCGCTCTTGGAACAGTTAGGAGGCCACCATTAGAAGAGCGCAGATTACGGGTAGAGGAAGAAGGTATCAGGAGAACTGACAGGTAACCAGGGCCCTGCCCGTGTAGGGCCTTATAGGTGAGAAAACCCACCTTGAAGAGTACTCTCCATCTGACAGACAGCCAGTGCAATTCGCACAATACAGGTGTAATATGACAAAATTTACTTTGCCCGGTCAAAAGCGTTTTGCACTAGCTGCAGTCTGCGAAGAGAACCCCCAGAGACCCCGAGATAGAGGGCATTACAGTAGTCAAGCCTGGAAGTGACTAAGGCATGTATCAGAGTAGGGAGGTCCAGAGACGGAACAAGGGGCTTAATCCTGGCAATGTTTCTAAGATGGAAAAAACAGGAACGAACCACGGAAGATATCTGAACCTCCACGGACAGGTTCCTGTCAAGAATCACACCAAGATTTCGCACCCAAGGGGAGGCCATCAATGACGCAGCTCCTAGCACAAGTCCAGTTGCAGAGTCAGAGGCCATCCCATCACGAACTCTGTTCGACGCCACTACCAATACCTCAGTCTTGTCAGGGTTCAGTCGTAGCCAGCTGGAGGCCAAGCTTAGCAAAGATTTTGGCGTCAACATGTAACAGGGAAATAGGTCGGTAGCTGGCGCACTCTGTCAGATCTTTACCTTCTTTGGGTAGCACTCTAATAGTAGCCTCTCCCCAGGACCCAGGGACTGCCCCCTGCTCATGGGCCACATTACAGACAGCCAACAGGAGTGGGGTGATCTCCTTACCAAAGGTCTTATAAAACTCTATTACAAAGCTATCTGATCCGGGGGCTTTCCTTGAGCTCAGGATGCTATCACCGATCTCAACTTCTCCTCTGTGAACGGGCGCTCCAGGCTAGTAATTTGCTCAGCCATAAGAGCTGGCAGTTCTACCTTTTCCAAGAATAAATCTGTGTTTTGACTATGCCCAGGATCTCTCCCTTGTTTGTATAATTGGGAGTAAAAATCAGCAAACGCACATGCAATTGCGGCGGGTTTAACCAAAAGTTCTCCCATCCCCCTAACATCCCGGATTTTTTAAGATATATTGATCCAGTTCTTGCTTTCGAAGGTGCATAGCCAAGAGCTTGCCTGCCCTATCGCCCCCCTCGTAATATTTTTAATTAGTGAAGCGTAGAGAGTTGATGGTGCAATGTATCATTAACTGATTATACACGTCCCTAGGTGCTTGTAATTTTTGATAGGTTGTTGGGTCTCGGGTTAATTTGTATTCTGCCTCTAATGAGGTGATAGAGGATAAAGCCTGAGAAAGTTTAGCTTTATAGACCTTATTCCGGTAGGCTGCATGATTGATGAATTTGCCTCGCAGAAAAGCCTTAAGAGCATCCCATATAAATTTTAGGGATGTATCTATCACTTTATTTCCCTCCAGGTACTATTTAATTTCCTCTTTTAACTTAGTTACCAGAGGCTGATCTAGTAGTAGGCGGGGATCCAGCCTCCAGGAGCCTGCTGGGGCCCACAGTTCCCAAACTGCCTCCACCTGAACCACAGCATGGTCTGAAAAGGAGACAGGGTGTGTCTGAACTTCTCCAAATAAATGGGCCTTGGATTGCCAGGAGTATATCCTATCTAGATTTGAGTAGGTGTTTTCAGCTGTGGCATAAAAAGTATAATCCCTTGCAGAGGGGTGTTGCCAGTGCCACAGATCCACCAGCCCTGATTCAACAACGAGGGTGCGTAACAATCTGGCGCAACCTCTCATACCCCTGTTACTAGGAGGGTTTCTGTCCAATTGGCAGTTTTTCACACAGTTCCAATCACCCAGTGCAAGAAGGTGTCCAGGGTCAAGACTGGCAACTGCTAAGAAAAGTGCTCTAAAAATAAGGAACCAGATGGGGGGGTGGGGGCATAGACAGAGAATGTGAATTAAATGTCCTTGTAGCTCTCCGGACAATAGAACCCATCTGCCACCACCCCTCGTAATACTGAACGGGTATAGAAAGGGAGGCCCTGCTTCAATAGGATAGCCGTGCCCGCTTCTGCAGATGAAGGGTGAGAGTCGGAATAAACCCTACCAACCCACGATCTGTGTAGTTTCGCATGCTCCAACTGGGTAAGCTTGGTTTCTTGTAAGCATGCTATAGCACACTGTAAATATCTAAGTTCTTTCAGAATTCTGGCCCTTTTAGTAACATTGTTAATTCCTTTTACATTCACCGTACAGATATTAATTGATCCCATCTTGAATCCTAAACAAGAAAATAAAGGTGTTATCTCCCCCCCCTCCAAAGTTCACACCCAGAGCCCACATATAACACAGTAAACCTATTATAAAACATAACAGACATAAAACTAATTCTATCTAGAAACTTTTAGATCTGCTGGCAGTCTCAACTGGAGCTCCCAGTTAACCAGAACTGTTGAAAATAATTAAAATAAACAGGCGGCGAGGTAGTTAACCTGCTCTTAGGAGCTAGCCGATAAGCCGCACCTAGGCGACCCCCTGAGCACAGGGCTGTCACTGAGGACATGAAGCCCTCCAAAGACTGCAGAAGAGTTCTGCACGCTATGTGCAAGGGGTATACCAGCCTGTAGAACAGACTGGGTTACACCTTCCCTTCTTGTGAAAGGTCTTCCACTGAGGCAGACCCCCAGCTCCCGCTCAGTGACCCAAGGTCCAGAGAAAAAAGTTTTAGCCAAGAACTATCAAGTGAAACCCCAAGTAATCATATATAAAGAAGATCTGTCCCCCAAATGGTTAGGGTAAACAGTATAAATAACCTGATCTGCACTGTATGCCCCCCATCCCCCACCAGACGAATCTGAAATAGGGAGGGAACAAAGAGAGGCCATTAAACTTTTACAGAATAGCTTACAACTGGGGACCATAACTCTGCCTCCCCCATACCCAAACCCAACCAGAACAAGGGAAAGGGGCAAAGTGTTTTGATTAATTTTGCATTATGAACAAATTATGACATTACATGTGCTATCCAGTGACCTATGGAATTTCTAAGGAGAAAAAGAATACAGGGGAAAAATCCCCCTCGGTGAGAACAGTAAAAGTTTGGTCTAATAGTAATTTTAATTTTAAACTTGCAGCAGTCTCTACGAAGGAGTTCCAATCCGAAAAGGAAACACTACTACTGCACACCCCAACATGGGGGTATATGCTCTGAAGCTTTCTCTTTGTGGCCAGTTATTCTGCTTCTATATGCATGAAAGATGGGCCCTCTCAAGGGAGGGGGGGCCTGTTAAATGGGTGCACAGGGAAGGCATCCGTTCAGCAAGCTGCCTAGCAGAAGTAAGGGCCATAACCCAAAGGTTCCCTCCTGATGCAAGGGATGCAGCTCCGAACATGGCCCTATCAAAAGTCCTGAGCCTACACAGCCGAGGATTCCAGATGTCCAGGGAACCCCAGCACCAAAACAACCAAAACCAAGCTGCAGAGTCGTACTGGCTCATGGAGGGGGGTGTCGTGGAAGAATCCAGTGAGCTACATCTGCGTGTACAGGTAGAAGAGAGTCATTTCTTCTTCCCTGGAGGCGCTGTCCTCCGGGGGCTATTCCCCAAAGCAAATTTCCAATCTCTGCCTCTGCTTGCTCACAGCTAGCATCCGGAGCTGGAACTCCCAACCTTTCCAACGTAGGCATTGCCTGCAATAAATTGTCTTAAATCTGCACCTTCTCGCCATCATGTAGCCAAAGTCTAGAGGGGCAGCAGAGGTACGCCCTCAGCCCCTTCTCCCGCAGCAGCTTAACAACCTGGAGCACTTTCTTGCGTTTGGCCATCATATTCGGGGGGGAAGCCTTGGTCAAAAAACACCTTCTGACTGTCCAAATTTAAATCTTTCTTATCCCAGGCCAAGCGCAGTATCTTCTCCTTGGTGGGAAATTTAAGAAACTTCACTATTATGAACATGGGAGGAGCCCAGTTTGGGCTTTGAGGCTACTGCTCTGTGGGCCCTCTCGGTGCCAAAAAACAGACTTTTCCAGGAGAGCCAATTCCTGTTGCAGCCATGACTACAGGTACCCTATCACATCAGCCTGCTCACTGCCCTTGGGAATTCCAAAGATGCAGATATTATTCCTCCTGGCTCTTACTTCGGCATCCTCCGCCCTGTGTGTGAGCTCACGCGCCCTCCGGTGAAGATAAGTGAGGGAGTGCCCAAACGCCATGTGTTCGTTCTGTAGGGTATCACGGTGGGATTCCACAGCAGAGGTGCAGGACTCTAGTTTTTTAAAGTCCGATTGCAGGCTGTATATTTTGGAGTCGATCTTGTGGGGAATACTTAGCATACACTGCCCATCCACCTTAGTAAATGTAGATGTGGATTCTGATTCCGATTCCTCATCACCCGAGGCAGTTGCTGCAGAGGACCTTGATGGTGAGGGGCTGGCAGGCCGCTCCCCCACAATTGTTACAAAACTTTTTTTTGGTGTGTTAAGATCCCTTTTCTTAGTTTTTCCCATTCTGCCACTGTTCATCCAAATGAAAGAAAGCACATTTAGGTGATACCTAAACTCGATGGCTTACGACAGATATTTTATCGACCCACGGCTCAGGAGCGGTAGGGCTAAGCCACCATTAGGTACGTTGCGTCACCGGACTTTTTTGGACTGTACTTTTATGAATGCATGCTATTCAAATGCTGCTGCGATTTTTGTTATGTCCCATATTTCTATGTTTTCTAAATTACTGTTCCGTTGTGCCGAATACCCCATTAAATTCCGCCACTGGCTTACATGCGAGTCAGTGTCTTTTTAAAAAAAAAAAAAAAAAAAAAAAGCTGGGTAACTAATTTTTTATAATATAAATTATCTGGTGGGACAGAGCTCAGGCAAAGCACATCTGTACACTCAGGTGCTCATTAACAACCCCCACAGTAAGTTCATATGTAACCGTACTATCTTACTTTGAGGGTATCGCTTACAGCAGGTCACACCAGCAGGCATGCCCCAAGCAGTTACACAAAAAACTGCCAGACAGACCGGGAGGTTGGAGGAAAGAACCTAAGAAAGGAGGCCCCGAAGGACAGTTAGTCCCAAATTGTCTCTGCGCCAAGAGGCGATGTCCAGACTATAATGCCTAGTGAAAGCATGAACCAAGTAGCCGCTGTGAAGATCTCTGCAGTGGAGCTAGCCCGATGGCGCTGGATGCCACACCCCGTGCTGCACCAGCAACCTAGGTTCAGGAATGAGACCGGGTTGTCGGGGGCAAGGTGAAATCGAGCCACCTGAAGGGAGCCTCTTCTCCTGGGACAGATTGGAGGTTCCCTGGTCACTGGTCGCCACCTGATGGAGGACATACCGCGGCACCGACCTAGGGAGCTCTGGTGTTAGCCATGGAGAGGGGTGGAAGGGGTTCAGCTGGCATCAAGGTGCATGCGCCTCTACGCATGCACGTTGCCTGTGTGCTGGAGCCCCAGGATGAGGGGAGAAAATAGGCAAAAAAACAAACAAAATATAAATTAAAACAAACAAAAAACAAGATCTCTGCAGCGGAGATGTTGCGGAAGCAAGCAACAGAGGCGGCCATGCCTCTGGTGGAATGACCATGTGCCACACCTGGAAGTTCCTTAACGTACGTCTTGTAACAGAAGATAATGCAGTTGGCCAACCATTTGGACAGACACTGCTTAGATACTGGGATCCCCTCTTTCCCAGGGGCAAAGCAAACAAAAAACTGTTTGGATTTCCTGCAGTCCATAGTACGGTGTATATAGTAATGCAAAATTCTATGCACATCCAAAGTATGACGCAAGGCTTCTCCTGAATTGGCATGCTCAGGATAATAAACAGGCAGGTGTATGGATTGGTTCACAGTGAATTCATACATGACCTTAGGAAGAAACTTGGGACTGATACACAAGGACACCCTGTCTTTGTGGAAAACCAAATAAGGCTGCTCACACATGAGTGCCTGAAGCTCAGAAATCCTCCAAGCTGAAGTGCTCAGTATTTACTGAGGAGAAGGTAGGGCAGGGCCCACAGCTCAGCACCATGGACACGGGGGAGGGAGGTGTGCACCTTCACAAAAGAAAGTGTCCTACAAGAGCTCGCTAAGCTCAGGGTGGGTACCACAGGAATCAGTCCTGGGGCCAGTCCTCTTCAATATCTTCATCAATGACATTACAGATGGACTGGAGGGTAAGGTGTGTCTGTTTGCAGATGACACCAAGCTCTGCAACAGATGATCCAGATGGGGTGGACAGAATGAGAAGAGATCGGGATAAACTGGCAAAATGGTCAGAAGAGTGGCAACTGGATTATAATATATGGATATGGCCAAATAATACCATCCTGTCCCATATAAAAAAATCCCTGTAATACAACACTATCCAAAGTGATAATACCATTGTTGCTCCCTGATAATACTATCATTCAGAGGTGATAATACTAACGTTTCAGCTCTGAACGATAGTATTATCACAGAAGTGACAGCGCATGTGCAACTCTGCCTGCCACACAGACCCAGTTGCCAAGGTGCCACGTTTGTTCCTGCACATTCAAAGTGACGGTGTGCATTCTAATTGGCAGCTTTCCTCTGTGGGGCGGGCAGAACAACTTTAAAAAAATGGCTGCCGTTTATCCTTGCTTTGCAGACGTTCACATTATTTCTTCGCTTTTCTGGTTTTTTTTTTTTTTTTTTTTTTTTAATCACCGTATTATCTGCTTCTTCCTCCATTCACTGAAGGACAACAAATGCGAAAGGTAGGAGTTATTGCCATAGAACATGCCAAATTTTAATGTGACAGATGCAAGAGGGGGGGGGGGTGAGTGAGTGGCGGCAGTGTGCTTTCAGCCTGTCAGCACAGCGCACAGTCAAAGCCCACAGAAAAACACAATTTTAAAATTGATCCATAAATTATAAAAATTACAAATAGATGAGGGTGTATTTCTCTGCACTAAGACCATCGCGAGGTTTTGGGGACTTTGGGAACCTCTCGAGCTTCGCTCCCGAGGTTCCAAGTCCCCAAAACCTCTCGATGGTCTTACTGCCTTGTAATACACCCTCATCTATCTATTGTTCTATTTTTAATGCAAAGAAGTGCAAGATCATGCACATAGGGAAGAGAAACCCTGAAGCCACCTATAGGTCGGGAGGGGAGTAGCTGGCAATCACAAGGGAAGAAAGACTTGGGCATCATCATCACAGATGACCTGAAATCATCCAAGCAGACCACTGAAGCAGTAGGTAAGGCTGGGGGGGGATGTTGGGGTGTATTAGTAGGGGTATCACAAGTCGTAAGAGGGAGGTAACAATCCCTCTTTACAAGACACTGGTAAGGCCCCATCTGGAGTACTGCGTGCAACAATGAAGGCCGCACCTTCACAAGGACATTAACAAAATGGAGGCAGTCCAGAGAAGGCAACCAAAATGGTGCAGGGACTGCATCAGAAAACATATGAAGACAGATTAATGGAGCTCAACATGTATACCCTAGAGCAAAGGAGGGAGAGGTGATATGATCAAAACATTCAAACACCTTAAGGGCATTAACAAGGTAAAAGAGGCTAACGTTTCAATATAAGAAAAGTAGCAGGACAAGAGGACACAACATGAGATTAGAGGGAGGCCAATTGAGCGGTAATGTGACGAAGTTCTTTTTCACAGAAAGAGTGGCGGATGCATGGAACAGCCTACCTCAGGAAGTGGTGGATATGAATACAGTGTAGGGCTTCAAACAGGCATGGATAGGCATAAGGGAGCAATACAGATGAGTATGAATAGATAGGCCATTGACAGAGTAAAGGCCTATGGTACATTCATAAGGTAGAAAAAGAAACGGGTAGACTGGATGGGCCTTGTGGTCCTTATGTGCTGTCATCTTCTATGTTTCTAAGTAACAGTAACTAAAAACACAGGTTGCTCACCTGTAACAGTAGTTCTAGGAGCGGTATATGATGTTCATCCACTCTTCTGGCAGTGTCTTTTCCCTTTAAGAAATGCTGGAAAGTCTTCAAGCTGGCTCCTCCCACCCACCCGGTTGGTATATCCCTTGGCTCCACCCCATGACACCAGATTTTGCCCGCTGGAAGCCGTGATTGTGTGCCACAGCCAGGGGAGGTCAGGTGGGTCCATGTGGATGAACATCATATACCACTGCTAGAACTACTGTTACAGATGAGTAACCTGTGTTTCTAGGGACGTGGATATAATGTTTTATTCACACTTCTGGCAGACCCCTACCAGTTCTACAGGAGGAGGGAGGCGAGGTGCACACCCCCTACTTAGGGAAAAGAGATTGGAGAACTGAGGCCCCAAAACCAGCATCCCAGCGTGACTCAAGGATAATGTGTTAATGGGAAATGAAGGTGTGTGCTGACTTCCAGGTAGCAGCCCTGCAGATTTCCTAGATAGGGACATCCCTAGAAGCAGCCACTGTCGCAGCAGTATGGCTGGTGGAATGAGCCCTTAGCCCTCCAGGAGGCTCCCTACCAGCCAGCCTATAGCAGAGATCAATGCAGGATGTGATCCACCTGCCAATCGTCCACTTGGCTGCAGGTCTGCCAGGTTTGGCTTCAGCGTAGGTGACAAACAGCTGGCGAACTTCTCCCTGAACTCCAGCCATGCGCTCTTTGTAGCAAGTGAGCACTCACCTCAGGTCCAGAGTATGAAGGCTCGTGTTCGGCCTCCGAGGTGTGATTCAGGAAGAACATCGGAAGTCATTACTTGACTCAAGTGAAACTCGGAAACAACCTTCAGGAGGAACTTTGGGTTGGGGCGCAGGACAACCTTGTCCCTGTGGAAGACCAGGTAAGGAGACTCCACCGAGCGCACATGGAGCTCACTGATCCTTCTGGCTGATGTGATCGCCTTCCTCTTCCACGACAGGTGAGACATCTCATACCTGTGCATCAGTTTGAATGGCTTGCTCATGAGCTTTGCCAAGACCAGCAACAAGTCCCACGGTGGTGATTCATGCACTGGAGGGGAAATGTGGTCATGGCTTTTGAAAAAGCACCAGACCACCTTCTCCTGTGTCACCGACTGCTGACCAGCCCATGCCCAGTAAGCAGAGATGGCTGCCAGGTGCACCTTAAGGATCGTCGACCAAAGTCCCCCTTTAGAGAGAGATCACAGATAATCCAAAATGCTAGACACTGGACAGGACAAAGGGTCCAACCCCTTGCCCTGACACCAAATGAAGAACCTCTTCCATTTGAAGGCATAGCACTTTCTGGTCGATTCCTTTCCAGATGCCTCGACAACAGTGAGGACAACTTCAGAGAGACCCAAAGCCTGGAACTCTAGCCACTCAGGAACCAGGCTGTCAGGTGCAGGGACTGAAGGTCCGGGTGGAGTACCTTCCCCTGACTGATGGAAAGCAGGTCCGGGCATGTGGGAAGACACCTCAGGAGCCTGTTGCAGAGGCTGAGGAGATTGGAGTATCAAAACTGGCAGTGCCAGTCTGGAGCCACCAGGATTACCTGTGCTTTGTCCCTCCTGACCTTGAGCAACACTTTGTGGATCAAGGGAAGTGGAGGGAAGGCATAGAAAAGGCCTGGAGTCCACGGCCTCGAGAAGGCATCCCCCTGCAGCAAGCCCTGCTGGGGGAGGGAGGGCACAAAACAGCCTCAGCTTTGCGTTCTCCCTGGAGGCAAGGGTGCCCCATGGGAGAACAGGCTGTGAACTACCTTCGGATGGAAAGATCACTCATGAAATGCCTCACCCACCCGGCTGAAGGCATCCGCCAACAGACTGGAGACTCCTGCCACATGGATGGCCAAGAGATCTGCCTCCACGCTGTGCACAAAAGTCTAGATGTGGAGAGCTTCCTTGCACGGGGCAGGGAGTGCATCCCACCCTGCTTGTTGAGGTAGTACATGGTTGTGGTGTTGTCCATCTGGACCTGGACCACTGGACTCCGAACAAATGGAGCGAATGCGGTCAGCGCCAGCAGGTTGATGTGGCATTGGTACTCCTGGGGGGGACCAGAGCCCGTGGACTCTGTGTTCCCCCCAGGTGGGCACTCCAGCCTGTGAGAGAGGCGTCTGTCTTCAGGATGACAATCGGCTCGGGGTGGACAAACAGGATCCCTTCCTGCAGACGTTCTGGGATGAGCCACCACTGGAGGACATCACACTACTTCTGGGTCACTGTTACCAGCTGGTCGAAGTGACCTTTGCGCGGAGACCACTGGCTGGCCAGCTCCCACAGCAGGGAGTGCATATGCCAGCGGGCCCACTGGACCACACTGGTGTAGGCCATCACGTAACCCAGAAGGAGCAGGAAGTCCCGGCCAGGGCGCAAGTGCCCAACCAGAAATGACTGGGCAAAGGAGAGAACCTCCGCCCTGTCCGCTGGGAGCCAGGCTCTGGCTCGGCAAAAGTTGAGCTCTGCCCCGATGAAACTGATCACCTGCGAGGGCACGAGTTCTGATTTGGCCTCGTTGACCAGGAGGCCAAGGTCAATGCAGGTCTGGAAGACCAGGTCCCTGGACCATTCTACCTCCTGCCTGGAGGGACCTGCAATTACCCAGTCATCCAGGTAGGGGTACACCCGTACCCTTCTGCGCCTCAGGTAAACTGCCACCACTGCTATGCATTTGGTGAAGACACTGGGGGCCAAGGACAGGCCAAATGGCATGGCCTGGAATGCGTAGAGGGTTCCCTCGGCTCAGAAGTGGAAGAACCTTCGGTGGGATGGATGGATCAGGACGTGAAAGAACACATCCTGCAGATCCAGGGAGCAAAATCACATGTTTTGCTCAAGAGATGGTATGATCTGAGAGAGCTATCATCCTGAAAGTGTGGGACCAGAGGAATTTGTTCAGATTGTGCAGATCTAGAATGGGGCACCAGCCCCCTGTCCGCTTTTGCACCAGGAAATACCTGGAGACAAACCATGGGTGTTTCGGAGGATCCGCCACCCTGGCCACGGCCTCCCTGAAGAGGAGCCGGGCTATGTCACCTCGAAGAGCCGACTGAGTGTCTGTGAATACCAAGTCCTCCAGTGGGGCGCGGGCTCGGCTGGGAGGGTATTGCTGGAACTCCAGAGGCAGACCTTAACCAACCACTTCCAGAACCCATCTGTCCATGGTAACAGCAGACCAGGAGGAAAGGACGTGATGGAATCAGCCCTCCATAGAAGGATACAGGGGAAGTGTGATGGGCATGAGGGAGGCACCCCTCATCCTATCACTGAGCAGGCTTGGAGAATGAGGGCCCGGCAGAGGGGCCACAGGGTCCCTTCCCTCCAGGCTTTCGGACCACCAACGTCATGGACTTGGCTCGAGGTCACCAGGACAGAGCCTGCTGGCCAGACTGGTGCTCGGCTGGTTTTCTGCAGGAGTAGAGGACCGAAAGGGCTTGCACTTCTGCTGCCTGGAGCCCTTGGGGTCCTCTGAGCAGATGTCACATAGTCCAGGGTGGCACTGGACTGTTCAGTGCACTGGAGGTGACCCTCCACACCAGGCCCGAACAGGTCGCTGCCTAAGAATGATACATCCGCCTGCTTGTGCTGGGTGTATGCCATGAAGGTCGAGATCCGCAGTCAAGCCCTATGGCGCATGGCAAGTGCATCTGCTACCAAGTGGGCACAGGAATCTCCAATATCCAGAGCTATCTGGAGTTGCTGTTTTGCCACAGCCCAACCCCGGTGACGGACCTGCTTGACCATAGTTTGGAAGTCTGCAGGAAGGTGAAGAATCACATCATCCAGGGAGCTCAACAGGGCATGGGAGAACTGTGCCATCAAGACAGCTGAGCTCACCTGGCGGATGCCTAACGAAGAGGCAGCAGAGACCTCACTAGCCGAATGGTCCAATTTTTTGGACTCCTTGTCCAGTGGTCTGTCAACGTCCCCAGTGTTGCCCGAGCACCTAAACATGCAGTCAGCCACCAACCCCTCAGCCGAGGGATGCTCCATCAACCCTGAAAGGGTACCGGTGGGCAGCACATATTTGCGGGCCATCTGGGCAGAGGGTGCAGGGCAAGAGGTGGAGCGCTGACAAAGCTCCAGGGCAGAGCCAAGAACAGCCTCGGCCACTGGGAAAGCCTCCATCAGAGAGTCCCCTTTATCCAGAATTTCTGTAAGAGGATAGTGAGCCCACTTTTGAACGGACTCCAGTTTCATCCCCGTGGACTCTGAGATGAGGCAGAGAATGCCAATGAAAGAAGTGGGTCCCTCCTCCATCGAAAGATTCCCCATCGACTCCGTATCCAGTGGACGACAGTGCAAAGAGGAATCCTTGGACTCAGAGGAGTCCGCACAAAGCGGGCGACCAACTGAATCACTCTCGACCCGCTGCGGGCGGTCAGTTGTGACAGTAACAGACAGCTGATGGGAAAGTCCATTAGCCGGCCGAGACTCCCTGGATAGAGTCCCAGTCGACGGCTGCTTGGGTGGCGGCTCCACCATGATCGGTGGAGAAGCCAGCTTTGGCAGAACTAAAACAGTCTGGACCGGCTCCGCTGGGGGAGGAATGGTGTTAACTGGCCCCACCAAAGAGCATCGGTGTCGGCCTGTCAGACAGCCAGGTGATGGGCAGGATGGTAGCCGGTGTCGGCTTCGGCCCAGTCAACTCTAACTGTTGCCACATAAAGGTCTTTGTAGCATCGATGCAACTTGTGCCGAAGCTTCTCCTTACTCAAGGAGGACAAAGATGAACAACAGCGGCGCCACCTCCCATGGTGTTGAGAGCGAGACCGCCAACGTCGGTGGGACCTGCTCGACCCAGAGGATGAAGATGACAGAGACCTCAATCTCAGCTGTTGGTGGTGCTGACAGGGGGCCTCAGAGGGAGCAAGGGAGGCCTGTGGCTCCTCCTGGTCTAGGTCAATGATTAGAGGGTCTGGCTCAGCTGGCTTGGTTGTCCCTTCAGAGATCACTGGCAGGACTGGGATCCTGAATAAGAAACTGTCAGCCTCTTCAGATGACAACCGGTTGCCAGGGTCGAGAAAAATCTCGGCTGCATCATCAGCCGGCATCTCAGCCAACTGCTGAACGGGGTATCTATGAAACCAGCAGCCACAGTTTTGACCATAGTCAAAACTGAAGATTCCTGAGAGCGAGAACTCTCCCGGTCCCAGAATCATTGACGAGGAGTCTTCTCTTTATCCTTCTTGGACTCCTCCTTGCGTGAGCAGGAACTGTGCGAATCTGAAGGACCCTGCCCCTTGGTCGGGAGGGACTGGCACAGCTCCCTTAAGGAGGCCGAATAAGTGGATCCCAACCGGAGTGGAATGAAAGCAGAGGCAGAAGAGCATGCAGCGGCAGCCTGGGCTGCCTCCTCCTTGAAGGCCTTGAGTTGCTCCAAATGCTCGGCAGCCGTGAAGACCACCCAACGGGTGTCCTTGGATTTGACCGGCGATGACATTTCTCTGGGCAGCCCAACTTCAGGCGGGCAGCACATTACTCAAGAACCGTCACGTGAAACGACTGACAAATGTCGCAGGCCTGAGGATCATGATCGTGGCCAAGATAGTATATGCACGAGGCATGGGGGTCGGTACGTGACATCTTCTGCCCGCATGGGCACTGGCAAAATCCTCCATCGTGGTCACAATTGAAAATCGGGCTGAAGACGAAACTCAAACGAGTTTAAGTTGAAGTTTTGGAAGTAAATTCGAGGATTTGAGTGCTAGGGCCTACTCAACGCGGGAGAAGTAAGGAGGGAACCTGCTTCTTCCAGTGGAAAGGAAGATCTGGCGTCATGGGGCAGAGGCAGGGGAATACCACCGGGTGGGTGGGTGGGAGCAGCCAGCTTGAAGTCTTTCCGGCATCTCTTAAAGCGAAAGGACACTGCCAGAAGTGTGGATAAACATCATATCCACGACTCTAAAAACAACACTTTCCAAGACAGATAGTATAGCTCACAATTCGCAAACAGTTCAAAAAGAGGCAGGGTAAGTTTTTCCAACACAAAGTTCAAGACCCAAGCTGGGACAGGGCAGTAGATTGGAGACTTTAGGAGCAGAATCTCTCAAAAATGTGCAAGACACTTCTAGTTGAGCCACAGAATGTCCATCTGTGGGAACATTATAGGCAGATATAGCCAAGATTAACTTTAATTGAGGAGTACTTCAGACCAGAGTCTGAGAGGGAGAGCAAATACTGCAAAATCTGGTTCACCGGACAAGTGAAGGGATCCAGATGGTGCGAGGCAGCCCATATGGCAAAGCACTTCCATTTCATAGAATAGGTGGCCCAGGTGGAAGGCTTCCTAGTTGTCACCAAAACATCTGCCACTTTAGGGAACACTTCGAACATCATGATGGCCATGTCCTAAGGAGCCACGCATGAGGATGGAGAGACTTGAGAAACAGATGGATCAGGGTGCCATGCTACTAGGAGAGCAAGCCTGTAAAAAGGGGCAGGGGCACTTGAGGTTCCACTGTCAGCTGCTGAAGCAAAGGCAACCAAATTTGATGAGGCCAGAAGAGGACAACTAGGATCATCGATGCCCCTTCCATCTGAAGTTTTTTTTTTTTTTGCATTATTTCTTTATCCTCCTACTTGCTCCGGATCTGCCATTTCCTCCAGGCAGCCATGATCCCCGACATCCACCAACTGTCTTCCCTTGGAACCCCCTACCTCAGATTGCAGCCTTACTCTGGGGTAGCTCAGCATAACCCTTCGCCGAGTGGGTCCCCTTCCACCTAGGGGGAAGGCACCAGTAGGGCAGGCAGTACACTCTTTCTCTCGGCCCCAGGGCACTGCTGAGGTGGTCAGGCTCACTAAGAGTCCTTCGGTGGTGTCGGCAGATTGTCTGCCGTCATCCTGGCCAACCCGAGATGTTTTTTCCATTTTCCTGGCACCCCTGATGTTGTGCCACATCTTGTAGTGCTCCCGGTCTCCACTGGGGGCCGCTACAGAGCGAGGCATCACCCTAACCCACCCCAGGTGACGAGAGCAGTACTTCAGATGCTCAATCCTCTCCCACCCCCGTCGACCCGAATCCGAACCTGGGTCGCCGGTGTGATTTGAAGTAAGGCGCCAGAGCCTCAGCCCTCTGCGCCACTGGGCCAGCTTCATCTGAAATTTAATCAAAACTCTCTGGAGGAGCAGGAAGGGAGGGAAAGCATACAGAAACCTCCCTTTCCAAGAGAAGGACGCATCTTGCCAGAAAACTCCAGGCCATGGAACAAGCAAGCAGAAGAGTGGCAGTTTTGCATTGAGTGGAGACCCAAAAAGCTCCAACTCCAGATGAACCCACTGGTCGAACAGATCTTCCACCACTGAGGTCAGAAGTTCCCACTCATGAGCTCGAGACAGGGACATGCTTAGGCTGTCCACCAAGATGTTTTGGACGCCGGGAACATGGACAGCTGAAAGTTTCAGGCCATGATTTATCACCCAATATCAGACCCTCTTCGCTTCCAGACACAGGGCATAAGAGTGAGTCCCTCCTTGTTTGTTGATATAATGGATCATGCTGGAGTTGTCTGTCTGAATCAGCAGCGGACCTGGGGACAGATATGTCTGAATAGCCTGTAGGGCATACAGGAGTGCTTGCATCTCCAAGAAATTTATGTGGAGGCCCATCTCCACAGAGTTCCACTGCCCTTGAGTCTGATGGGCACCCAGATG
Source organism: Neoceratodus forsteri (assembly GCA_016271365.2). NCBI lineage: Eukaryota > Metazoa > Chordata > Ceratodontiformes > Ceratodontidae > Neoceratodus > Neoceratodus forsteri. The sequence goes on along the minus strand of CM057452.1, from coordinate 1,518,678,145 downwards.
AGCCCCCAAGCCTAGACCAGAGGCGTCCATTGTCAGGACTTGCTGCAGGTGTGGAATGTAAACTGCCCCCCGAGATTGCTGGGCTCCAGCCACCGCAACAGCACCTTCCTGACTATCTGAGACCAGGACTAGCTGCTCCAGGTTGTCCACACAAAGGTACCACTGGACCCACAGAGTCCACTGGGAGATCCTCATATGCAGCCTGGCTAAGGGAACTGTAACGATGACCACGACGAAGAAAGACCTGGGCTGGGACGTGATGGCTAGAGTAGAGCAGGTGGGCTTGATCCATCAGATGCTCTACTCTGTCCTGGAGTTATTGGGAAGGGTTCAGGAAAGATTTGGTTAGGCTGATAGTGACTCCCAAATCCGGGAAGAGGCGGGAGGTAGAATCCAGAGTTTGGAGCAGGCATTCCCTAGACAGTGCTGCTAGCAGCCAGTCATACAGGTAAGGGAACACATAGAACCCCTGCCGCCTGAGGGCAGCTGCCACCACCGTCAAGCATTTGGTGAACAAAATGGCAGACCCCTGAACTAGAAGTGGGCCCCCTGAAAGTAGAACCTGAGAAAGCATCTGTGAGAGGTGCACGCCTTGATGTGCAGGTATGCATCCTGCATGTCTAGGGAGCAAATCCAGTCCCCCTGGTGTAACAGGGGCAACAGTCCCTGAAGGGTAATCATCCTGAACCTTTTGTACTGGATGAACAAGTTTAGCTCACTGTGGTCGAGGATGGGTCTGAGGTCCCCAGTGTGTTTTGCAACCAGGAAGAAGTGATAGTAAAACTCCTGCCTTAGCTGGGACTCTGGGACAGATTTGATGGCTCTTTTACGTAGCAAAGTCTGAATCTCTTCCCGGATTAGTGGTATGTGGTTGGAAGGGTAAAAGGACTGAACTAGGGGGCTGTTCGGAGGCCACACCAAAAGTTTTAGGGAGTGGCCATGCTCTAAGCTGCAGAACCCAAATGTCAGAAGTTATGTCCCTACACCTGTCTAGATGGAGGGAGAAGTGACCCCCTAAGACCGCCTCCTGCGTTACTGGAGGGAGAGGGTCTGGCAAGGAGTCAGGAGGGTGGGGCAGCAGCAGCTGGGGCTGAAGAACCTCCCTTGGAGCTTTTGTTGATGGAGGGGTCGAGGCAAGCAAGGTGGATGCAGCTGCCCTCTGCTTGCCTTTGGGCTTGGTGGACGTCCGGGACTGCCTAGCGGCAGTTTGGCGGAAGGAGGTTCTCTGTTCTGATCCAGGTTACGTATGGTATAAAGAATGGACAGACCTGATGGGTCGACCCTAGACTTAAGGGTCTAGAGAGGATATCCTCTACATCACCTCCAAACAGTAAGTTGCCCCTGAAGGGAGCATTCATAATAGACAACTGGACGTCTTGGGCAAACTCAGACACCTGCAGCCAAAAGTACTGACGCAGGCATATGCCGGTAGCCACCACCCGGGCCAACGCATCCACAGCGTCGTAGACTGCCCTGAGCAGGTTGGTACAGACATCGGAGGCTGACTTGAATGTATCCAAGGCTTGCTGCTTGGCAGAGTCGTCAGATAGAGACTGAACAGCATCCCTGGCCTTGTCCCACAACGCATTCTGATACTGAATCATGTAGGCAAGATAGTTGTGGGCACGGATCGCCAAAGTAGGGGAGGCGAACATCCGTTTCCTGAAGAGGTCCAGCCAACAGGACTGTGTCTAGAGGTACGGAGCTCAGGCGCTTTGGCCACTTAGTGCAGTCATGAGCAGCACTGATGACCACAGAGTCAGCGTGGGCCCGCTCCCTCAGGAAAGGTTTGCCTGCCAGGGGCATGATACAGCCTGTCAGCTTCGCGGGACATGGAGAGACCAAATTTGGAATGTGCCAAGCAGCCACAGTAATGTTCTCATAGGTATCAATGAAAGGGGGAACCACTAAAGGAGGTGAGTTGGGCTGACGAAGGTAGGTCATGAGCAGACGTGGTCCTGGGTCCTGCTCTTCTGTTTCGAAGCCCATCGCCTCCTGGATGTGTCACACAATGGCAGAGAAGGAGGAGTTATCAAGAAAGGAATTTAGGGACATTCTTCAGGGTCCCTTACCCCTCTGAGGAGCTTGGGAAGGCGTCGGGAGACCCACTAATGTCCCCACCGTCCCCTTCCCCCAAGTCTGGATCTTCCCACTCATCAGACAAGAGTAAGTTTGCGTGATTGTCATCCCCTTCATCAGGTAGGGGATGGGGGGGGGAGGGTGAGCTTGTCGGGTGGCGAGGTCAGCCTAGAAGGAACCAGAGCGCTAAGTACCAGAGGCAGATTCTGGAGGGTGGGGGTCACCGGTCCTTCAGGTTAGGGATCCACATCTGCAGAACACCCCAGAGGGAAGAAAATACAGGTTACTCATCTCTAACAGAAGTTCCAGGAATGGTATATGTTGTTCATCCACACTTACTGGCAGGTTCCTTGCCGCTTTAAATCTTGCCGGAAGGTCTTCAAGCTGGCTCCTCCCACCCACCCGGGTGGTAAAACCCTCGGCTCCACCCCATGACCCCATATCTAGCCTGCTGGAAGCCAGGTTGCGAGTCGAAGCCAGGGAGGTCGGGTGGGTTATGTGGATGAACAACATATACCATTCCTAAAACTCCTGTTACAGGTGAGTAACCTATACTTCTAGGGACACTGATATGTTGTTCAATCCACACTTACTGGCAGACTCCTAGCAGTTCTCCAGGAGGAAGGAGGCAAGGCACACACCCCCTACTTGCGAAATAAGGACTGGAGAACCGAGGTCCCAAAACCAGCATCCCGGCGTGACTCAAGGTCGATGTGGCAGTGGGTAATGAAGGTGTGTACTGACTTCCAGGTAGCAGCCCTGCAGATTTCCTGGATAGGGACATCCCTGGAAGCAGCCACCGATGCAGTGGTATGGTGGGTAGAATGAGATCTTATCCCTTTGGGAGGCTCCATGCCCGCCAACCTGTAGCAGAGATCTATGCAGGAGGCGACCCACCTGCCTATCGTCCGCTTGGCTGCAGGTCTGCCAGGTGCGGCTTCAGCGTAGGTGACAAACAGCTGGCGAACCTCTCCTCGAACTTCAGCCATCTGCTCCTTGTAGTAAGACAGCGCTCTTCTAGGGTCCAAAGTATGGAGCCTATATTCGGCCTCCGAGATGTGATTGGGGTAGAACACCGACAGAGTCAACACCTGGTTAAGGTGAAACTCTGACACCACCTTCGGAAGGAATTTCAGGTTGGGGCGCAGGACAACGTTGTCCCTGTGGAAGACCAGATAAGGAGACTCGATGGAAAGTGCCTGGAGCTCTCCCATCCTTCTGGCTGACATGATAGCCACCAAGAAGGCAGTCTTCCATGACAGGTGAGAGATGTCGCACCTGTGCATCGGTTCGAATGGTTTGCCCATGAGCTTAGCCAATACCAGCAGTAGATCCCATGGAGGTGGAGGTTCTCACACCGGAGGGGATATGTGATCAAGGCCTTTGAAAAAGCCTGACCACCTTCTCCTGTGCCACGGTGCTTGCGGCCACGCCCGGTAAGCAGAGATAGCTACCAGGTGCAACAAGAATGTCGACTGAAGCCCTAGTTGAGAAAGGGACCACAGGTAGTCCACAATGCTAGCCAAAGGGCAGGATGAAGGGTCCAACACCTTGCCCTGACACCAAATGAACAATCTCTTACATTTAAAGGCGTAGCATTTTCTGGTTGACTCCTTACGGGATGTCTCAACAACATTGAGACCCTCATCGGAAAGACGCAAGGCCTGGAACTCTAGCCGCTCAGGAACCAGGCAGGGATTGAAGGTCCGGGTGGAGAACCTTCCCCTTGTTGACTGAGATCAGGTCCGGGCAGGCTGGAAGCCGCCTCGGGAGCCTGGAGCCGAGGCTGAGGAGATCTGGATACCAGAACTGGCGGGGCCAGTCCGGGGCTACCAGAGTCACCTGCGTCTTGTCCCTCCTCGCCTTGAGAAGCACCTTGTGGATCAAGGGAAATGGGGGGAAGGCGTAGAAGAGGCCCGGGGTCCACGGCCTTGAGAAGGCATCCCCCTGCAGCGAGTCCTGCTGAGGGGGGGGGGCATGAAACAGCCTCAGCTTCGCATTCTCCCTGGAGGCAAACAGGTCCACCTGAGGTGTGTCCCAGTGGGAGAACAGATCGTGTACTACCTCCGGCAGGAGAGACCACTCGTGAGATGCAGCACCTATCCATCTTAGGGCATCGGCCAGAGTGTTGGGGACTCCCACCACATGGATGGCTAGGAGATCCACCTCCAGTCTGCTCACGAGAGACCAAGTGTGGAGAGCTTCCTTGCACAGAGGCAAGGAGCATGTCCGGCCCTGGTAGTTTAGATAGTACATGGTCGTGGTACTGTCCGTCTGGACTTGGACCACTTGACCTACAACAAACAGAGCGAAGGCGGTGAGGGCTAGTCGGACCACTCGAAGCTCCGTCAGGTTGATGTGGCATCGAGACTCCTGAGGGGACCAGAGGCCATGCGCTTTGAGCTCCCCCAGATGGGCACCCCAACCCATCAGAGAGGCGTCAGTCGTTAGAGTGACCATCAGCTCTGGACGGACAAACGGGATACCCTCCTGCAGATGAGCTGCAATGATCCACCACTGGAGAGCATTCCCCAACTCCTGGGTCACTATCACTGGCTGGTCCAGAGGGCCGGAGCACTGTGACCATTGGTGGGCCAGCCCCCACTGAAGGGGACGCATATACCAGCGGGCCCAATGGACCATGCTGGTGCAGGCCGCCATGAGGCCCAGGAGGCGCAGGAAGTCCTGGGCAGGGCACAATTGCCCAACCAGAAATGATTGGGCAAAGGAGGAAAGAACCTCGGCCCTGTCCGCCGGAGCCGGGCTCTGGTTCGAAGAGAGTCCAGCTCTGCCCCGATGAATTGAATCACCTGCATTGGCACGAGTTCCGATTTGGCCTCGTTGATGAGGAGGCCAATCTGAGAGCAGACCTGTAGGGCCAGATCCATGGACCGCTCCACCTCCGGCCTGGAGGGGACTGCAATCAGCCAGTCGTCCAGGTAAGGGTACACCCAGACCCTTTGGCGCTGCAGGAATGCTGTCACCACTGCCATGCATTTGGTGAAGACCCTGGGAGCTGGAGAGAGGCCGAAGGGCATGGCCCGGAACTCATAAAGGGACCTCTCCACCCTGAAGTGGAGGAATCGCTGGTGGGACGGAAAGATCAGAACGTGAAAGAACGCGTCCTGGAGGTCCAGAGAACAGAACCACACATCTCGTTTCAAGGATGGAATGATCTGAGCCAGAGTGACCATCCTGAAGGTTTGAGACCTTAGGAACTTGTTCAGGTCGTGTAGGTCTAGAATGGGGCGCCAGCCCCCCGTCCATTTTGAGACCAGGAAATACCTGGACACAAACCCTGGGTCTAGTGGAGGATCCACCACCTCCCTGGTCACCTCCTTCTGAAGAAGCAGGGCAATGTCGGCTCAACGAGCAGACAGAGAGGCTGCGGACCCCGTAGCCCCCCATGGGGCGATGGCTCGATAGGGTAGGGCCTGCTCGAATTCCAGAGGCAGACCCTTTCCTACCACCTCCAGCACCCAGCGGTCCATGGATATCGGACCAGGTGGAAAGGAAGTGACGGAGCCGTCCCCCCAAGGGGGGAACCCAGGGAGGAGTGACGAGGTTGGGGATGACACCCCTCAACCTGTCACTGGACAGGCTTGGAGGAAGGACCGGCCGAGGAGCCTCCTGGACCTTTCCCTCCTGGCTTCCTGCTGGAGAAAGCTGCAGGCTTGGCTTTGGGGTGCCAAGTGCGAGCCTACTGGCCCTGATGCTGGTGTTGCTGGGCCGGACGTGCCACAGGGGATGAAGGCCAAAAGGGCTTACGTTGCTGCTGGCGGCCTTTGTCCTTCTGGGCAGACGTGACCGAGTCCAAGGTGGCGTTGGACTTCTCGATTCTCTGCAGATGACCCTCCACCCCGGGACCGAACAAGTCAGTACCCAGGAAGGGAACGTCTGCCAGCTTGTGCTGGGTATCCGCTGTGAAAGTGGAGATCCGCAGCCGAGTTCTGTGGCGCATGGCCACTGGAGCCGCTACTGACCGGGAACAAGAGTCTCCAATGTCTAAGGCAGTTTGGAGCTGTTGCTTAGCCACCGCCTTTCCCTGATCCCACACCTGCTTGACCGTTGTCTGGAGGTCAGCCGGGAGATAAGGAATCACCTCATCCAGGGAGCCCAAAAGGGCGTGTGAAACGTGTGCCATCAGAACGGCCGAACTGGCCTGACGAAGGCCTAAGGAGGACGCAGCATAAACTTTCCGCCCGGAGTAGTCCAGTTTCTTGGACTCCTTATCGGGTGGCTTGTCCACATCCCGGGCGCTTCCGGAGCGCCGGAAAACACTGTCGGTCACTAGCCCCTATACGGAGGGGTGCTCCGAGAATCCGGAGAGTGAACCAGTTGGAAAAGCATACTTTTGGGCCATCCTGGCCGAAGGTGCTGGACAAGAAGCTGGCCGCTGCCATAGCTCCAGAGCCTGGCCAACAATGGCTCCGGCCACTGGGAAGGCCTCCATGGGGGAATCCCCCTCGGTCCAGTATCTCCAAGAGTGGATACTTGGCGCGCTTTGAAACGGGTTCGAGCTTCATCCCAGTAGACTCTGAGATGAGCCGAAGCATTCCCAGGAACGAGGATGGGCTCTCGTCCACCGACTGACCCCCAGTGGACTCCAGGTTGAGAGGTCTGGAGAACAGGGAGGAGTCATCGTCAGACTCCGAGGAGTCTGCAAACAGCTGCCGAGGGGCCTGAGCCACCCTCCACCTGCCGAGGTCGATCGAGAGTGAGGGTGACCAACAACCGATGGGGCAATCCCTGATCCGACGGGGCCCCAGTTTTAGGCTGTGGAGGCAGGGGTTCCACCACAATGGGTGGCGCAGCTGGTTTTGGCAGAACAACCGGTGCCGGCTTCGGCTCCTCGATTACAACAAGGGGTTGTTTCGGCCACTCTGGTGACAGCCACTTAATGGCCAGGGAAGGCGACAGAGTCGACTTGTTCCCGGTCAAAACGAGCTGCTGCCACATCAGATCCTCGTAGCGCATACGCAATTTGCACCTGAGCCTATCCTCCGAAGAGGACGAAGACTAGGATGAGCGGCGCTGCTGCTTTTCCACGGTGCCGAGACCGAGACCACCAATATCGTCAGGATCGGCTGGACTGAGAAGAGATCCGAGACTGAGACCTTCGGAGTTTCCGTGGGTGGGTCTGAGAGGGGGCGGGGGAAACGCGCTCCTCCCTTGGTTCAGGGACCTTAACCTGGGACTCCGGCACAGGAGGCACAGGCAAGTCCTCGGTTTCCACCGGGGGAACCAGTGAAGAAGGGTTGTCGGCTTCTCCAGTCGACAGCCCGTCTGACGGCTCGAGAAAAATCTCGACTGTGTCGACGGGTATCTCGGCCGGCTGACCTGATGGGGACACCGTGAAGCCAGCGGCCTTAGCCGCAACCTTGACCAAAGTCGAGTGTCGACTATCCGGGGAAGGGGACCTCTCCCACTCCCACAAACGTCGACGATGGGACTTACCCTTGGAGTCCTTCTTCTTGGACCGAAAGGAATGTCCTGAAGGCCCCTCTCCCTTGGTGGAGAGAGACTGACAAAGCTCCTTGAACGAAGCCGTGTAGGAGGAGCCCAAAGAGAGTGGATAAATGCCGTGACCAAAGATGTTGATGTGGCCTGGGCCGCTTCCTCCTCGAGGGTGATCATTTGTTCGAGCTGTTCAGCCGAGCCCGGCGCCGTGGACACCGCCCAATGGACCTCCTTCAACTTGACCGGAGGATAATGTTTCTCGGGGTGCCCAAGTTGCAATCTGGCAGCGCAATCCTCTAGAACCATGGCCGAGAAGGACTTGCACAAGTCGCAGGCCTGCAAATCGTGCTCAAGCCCACGTGGAGTGTGGATCGGTCCGGGACATCTTCTACCCACAGGGGCACTGCCGAAATCCGGGAGTCGATTTGTTCATCACAGCCGCGAGGGAAGAAAAAGACCGAAGTCTTGTAAATTTTAAGATTAGTTTCGGGTTAAGCGAAGAGTTTGGATCCAGGCCTAAAATGCAGAGTGCAAAGGAGGGAACCTGAGCTTTCAAGCGGTAAGGAAGCTCTGGCGTCATGGGGCGGAGCCGAGAGTTTTACCACCCGGGTGGGTGGGAGAAGCCAGCTTGAAGACCTTCCAGCAAGATTTAAAGCAGCAAGGAACTTGCCAGTAAGTGTGGATTGAACAACATATCCACGTCCTTAGAACAAATGTCTGAATGTCTACCAATACCGGTGACTGTCCAGCAGGTGTTGGATAAGGGTACACAGGCATCGGTCCCACCGGCGTTGGTGTGGGACAGACCGGCGATAGTCCTATGGGCATAGTCTGGGGGAGAATAGGTTGAGGGCCAGCAGGCGTTAGCTAAGGGTAGGCGGACAGGAAACGGGCAGAGGTTTAACTGACGCCAGCAAGGGCAAGGCTGGCGAAGGCCCAACTGGAGTTGGGTAAGGCAAAGTCGGAGGTGGTCACACAGGCGCTAGGAGAAGCGGGCACCAGTGTTGGAGGAGCCAGGGTCGGCAACAGAGGAGGGTGACTCTGCTCAGGAGAGAAGCCGGTGTCCCTTTGGACCTGCGAAGGAGGGGCGGCGGACCTTATGGAGGAGTCAGACACCACAGAGGCGGGAGGTGGGTGGGGGAAAGCCAGTGGCCGCTGAATCCATGCCGGCTACAGAAGCGCCAGATGAGCCACCATGCTGTGTACCCGACGTTATGAGGGGCCTAAGCAGCAGGGGTTGAGGGGCATGGGAAGAACCCTGGCCTGAGGAACCTCTACCGGAGGCAATAACAGAGGCAGAAGGCGGGGCCACTGGTAGTCCTGTGGAAGAAAGGGCGTGCGGGGCTGAAAGGGCATGCCCCCCAGAGGAGGACCCCTGAGCGGATGAGCAATGGTGCAGTGACCCCGAGCAGGAAGTGGAGGGCCAGGGCTTATCGCGGTCCTTATTATCACTGTGCTTATGGTTCCCACTGGCCTTGTCCAGGGACTTGGATGATTGGGAGCCCAAGGACTGGGCTGGGGAGTCCAAGGAGCTCCTGGCCTGCAGGTTCCATTCCATGGAGGTGAGCTTCTCCTTTAGGAGAATGTTCTAGAGCATCCGCTGGTGGCGTTGCCAGGTGGCCTGGTTGAACTTCTGACAAATCTTGCAGGATTGGACATCGTGGTCTGGGCCTAGGCAGCAGACACAAGCAGAGTGGGCGTCCTTCATGGGAATCTGTTGACTGCAGGCACACTTCATAGAATGCTCCATAGACTGCCGATTTAGAAGACATACACAAACAAGAAAACCATCAAAAGCAGGAAAAATAACTGTGGTAAGAAAGTAGAAAAAAAGAAAAATGCAATAGAAAAAGGAGTGAAAATGGTGGTTGACTGTAGCTGCAGCGGTTTCTAGAGATCCAACGGTTTCTAGAGATCCAACGTGTGTTGGTCAACGGTGGGAATGAACTGGGTAGGGTACTGGGGCCGCCCACTCTTATAGGGTTGGGTGACATTAGTGGTGGGTGGCCCCCTCTGGTAGACTGCTAGCTAAAAGGTTTCCGTGTGATCATAGTACCTGGTGGCTAGGCCCACCAGTGTGGCCTGCTGCAAGAGATACCCTCGAATAAGATCAAGACTTTTCCAATGTAAACAAGAGACTGCCTCAACAGTCACAGCAGCACTTTCAAGAACAAACCACTGTCAGTAAGGCGGGAGGGGAGTATCACTCTACAGCAGAAAGAGATGACCAAGGCAGTGCAGGGGAGGAAAAAAAACAGAAGACAACTAAATAAAAAAAAAAAAAAACCACAGCAGCAGCATATGAGAGACACCAACTGCTGGATGTTTACCTTATTTGAACTATTTTATTAATTTTACAATGTTTTACTATACCCACCTTATTCTCACAACAAAAACATTCACTTATTTTAAAACAAAACAAGTTATATATTTTTTTTTTTTTTTACATTTTAAGCAAAATGGGCCATTTTATAAGAGTGATATGCCACTCCAGGATGTGCATTAAAGGATTTAAATTTAAATACACTTCGCAAGGCCATAAGGGCACTTAGCCTTTGGCCTCATGCCTCACTACACCCCTGGGGCATGTATTCTTTAATGCACACCCTGTTGTTGTTATTTACTTATCCAAACAATGACCAAAGGACTGATACATAATATATGGATGAACAACTTCATGACAACTTAATTTCCCCTACACATAGTGCAGCATGGACATAACTCACTTGTCCCTGTGTGGCCAGTTTGTATCAAGGTTAAGCAATAAAAAGCTCAGACTTCAATAATGCTCCAGATAGTAAAGAGATAACCTGTTTTCACTGTAAAAATGCATTAATACAGAATATTTTCAAATGTCTTGAATATAATGTCAGAGTATGGGACCTCGTGAAATTTCTTTTTTAGCCATGATGAATACCCCTTGTCACCCAGACCTAATGAAAATGGCTCCTTAACGCTTGACATAGTTTTTCCAGGACTCCAACTGCTTAAATGAAAAGCATGAAGGAGTTCTATTAAATCTTGCTTGCAATGAATTCTGTTTCCTTTACAGCATTTTAGACAGGAACATGTTTCTAGCACAAACTTTTAAAACTGTAATCCGTCTAAGAGACAGCGTTCTATTTCAGCAATTTGACACAGTCTGTATTTCCTCTTTGATTTACTTTTCTAACTATTACCTGCCCTCCTGTTTATCCATGTAGCTAGGAGAACTTAAAGGCACTAGGAAAGAAGCATAGAGCACAGTGTTGCACCGGAAGGGAGAATACACAGAGATGTCTTAGTTCTGAATTTAAGTTACGTTTTTGTTCATGTCATTGACTGCTGACCAGTCAATGGTGCACTATGAAAACTTAATATCACAAAGGAAAGAAAGGAACTTGGTTTCATACAGCCAAGAACTCTAAACTTATTTTTCCAGTAGGCAGTCACTTGTTCTGAATCGGAATTAAAAAAACGTGGCCACCAGTGTATTTTTGTTCAGGTAACAAAACAATACTCTAAAAAGCCACTGTTGCTGTCCTAGTGATTTAAACATAATATTTAGAAAAAAATCTGGCTAACAATTCATAGTTTTTTCAATATTCTTTATTTCTCAATTATCAAGGACATTTGCATGAAACTAGGCTCTCTGCCCTATGTGCTTTGGCTGCTTGTCTACACCTGGCATCAAAATTCTGTTTTATGATAGGACAGTCTGTGGTTGTGGAGATAATTATGATGTCATAAAGTGGGGGATTATGTCAGCTGTACACAAGCAGCCACAGCAGAAAATGTCCAGGGACAGTGATCTTGTTTTTGTGCACATGTCCTCAGTAATAAACAAAAATGAGGAAGGAATCAAAGAAAATTTATAAAATATAAACCGAGAAAGCTTATATTTTTCAAAGTTTTCCCAACAGTGTCAAGGGCTCTTCGTAACAACTGAATGGCACTGTGTGCCAACTTCCAAGATAGCTGCCTTGTCTGCGAGTTCCAGCCAGTCATATACGATTTGACCTGCAGGGTTGAGCCCAAATATTTAAATCCACCACCACTACTTGCTTACCTTCTTAAAGAATTACAAGAATCTGACCCTATGTTCCTGCTAGCCACTCGCCATGTCGCCACCGGTGAATCTTTTTGGTGTGTGGTTTAAATTCTGCCGGTTTTCTGCATCACAGTGGCAAATGCCATTAAATTGGCACCGTTGTCTTCACTGTCTTGCCACAGAGAAGACTGCATATTATAAACTACTGGTGCCATCTTTGCTCTCGGGAGTCACCACGAGACTTCATGGAGCAGGAGACTTGGTCACACTCGACTCCCGAAAGCATGCTGAGATTTGTCTCTGAGTGTGCATCTGATTGCTTGGAGGGCGCATGCCAATGACTGGCACATCACTCTCCCTTTACTCAAAAGGAAGCCTGTTTTATGGGGGGGGGATTTTTAAAAAAAACTATGCGGTCTGACCTCGATTGGGAGCAGGGATTAAACAAAAACAGATGCAATCTCACCCATTAGGAGCAGGCAGGCAGGATATGAGCCAGGGTAATATTCTAATACACAATAATACACAAGGGCCATGCACTTCTGTAGGTGAATGGAGTCTTCCCCTTGCGCAGGGCATCTGTTTTTGTTCACATAAGTCAAAAGGGACCTGCGTGAAAAAGGATACAATTCCACTATCTCAAAATGAAAGGAAATTATTCGCAAACAAACTTCATTAATGCACCAGTTAAGTTAACTTAAAGGAGAACTGAACTGACTCTGAAAGTCATTTTCCCAGTAGAAGCTGTTTTTAAATAAGGGTTCCAGTTCTGTTGCTGTTCCATCTATACTGGCCTATTAGTAACGTTTGTGATTGTTTGTGTTTTACAATCTGGTGTTAAGCACCATTTTAGAACTGCATGATGTAGTTTATGTTCCACAAAGTTTCATAGTAGAATATGGGTGCACTGCACCAACAATGGAAAAGCTGAGCAAGGGACATAAACTACATCACACTGTTATAAAATGGTAGCTACTATCTGTGTGCAAGTAGGAAACACCCACAAGGATAATTAAAAAGCCTGTACAGGTGGAACAGCAATAGAACTGGAACCAGTATTTAAAAATTAGCTTCTGCTGGGAAAATGGCTTACAGGTTCAGTGCAGTTCTCCTTTAATGCCACAAAAGTAGGGAAATCTGGCGGTAGGGTTTCCAACCCTAACTTCCCACCCCCAACCCACAAGCAGCAAAAATGAAAAAAAAACAGGGTTTTGGGTCTCCAGAGTCTTGGTGAATCAGTGGTGGGGTCTTCCTTGGGGTTGTCAACACACAAACATAGAAAGTGATAGCAGAAGGAGACCATGCGGCCCATCTAGTCTGCCCTTGTTCCTACCCCGTCCCTTAACTGCTATTCAGTGTTATGGTGCCCTTGTACATATCCCCAAGCATTTTTGAAAGTTCCCACCGTTTTTGCCTCCACCACTCCCCATGGAAGGCCATTCCATGAATCTACCACCCTCTCTGTAAAGAAGAACATCTGTGTGTTGCCCTGAATTTGCCCCCAGCCTCATATCATGCCCCTAGTTCTGGTGCAATTCTTGATCTGAAACAGGTCTTGAATCTGTACCTTGTTTATTCCATTTAGGAACTAGAAGGTCTCTATCATGTCTTCCTTCTCCCTTCGCTGCTCCAGGGAATACATGTTTCGGTCCCGCAGCCATTTGTCATGTTTTGCTGTGCATTTCCTGTATTATTTTTGATGCTCTGCTTTGCACTGTGTCCAATCTGTGCATACCCTTTTTAAAGGTGTAGCCTCCAGAACTGGATGCTGTACTCCAGGTGTGGCCTCACTAGTGATCTATAGGGTGGACGGATGATCTTTATTTTTCTGCTGGTAATCCCCCTTCCTATGCAGCCCAGCATGCCATTTGCCCTTAGTGCTGCTTTTTCACACTGCTTGGACATTTTCAGGTCGCCCATTATAATTATTCCTAGATCTCTTTCCTACTCAGTGGATTCCCGTCTTACTCCTCTTGGTAGTATCCTTCTCCTGGGTTTCCTCTTCCAAGGTGCATGATCTTGCATTTTTTTGTATTGATGTTTAGTTGCCATGTTTTTCACCACAGTTCCAGAGTCTCCTCAGGTCAGTCAGCCTTCACTTTTTCTGCTCCTCCTGGAGCATCTACCCTTTTGCCCATTTTCGTATCGACTGCAAAGAAACTCACTTTACCTTCCAGGCCTTCAGATATGCCACTAATAAAAATATTAGAGAATATCAGACCTAGCACCGACCCCTGTGGCACTCTGCTATTTAACCCCCTTTATTCTGATAGGGAGCGGATTACTGCTACCCTCTGGGTCCTTCCGCTAAGCCAGCTCCGTATCTAGTTCACCACTTGTTTCCCTATCCCCATGCTGTCTAACTTATTTAGTAGCCTTCTACGTGGGACAGAGTTGAAGGCTTTGCTGAAATTCAGGTATACGACGTCTAACTGCACCGCTCTGACCCACTGTTTTGGTTACCCAGTTGAAAAAGTCTATTTATTAGTTTGGCATGATCTACCCATGGTAAAGCCATGCTGTTTTGTGTCTAATTTGCTGTGTTCTTCAAGAAAGAATATAATCCTCTCCTCTATGTTTCTTTAGAAGGGTCTCTATTGTTTTGCCCACAATTGAGGTGAGGCTTACCGATCTGTAGTTGCTTGCACTCTCTTTGCTCCCATTTTTATGTAGTGGGATAACCGTGGCCTTTTTCCAATCCTTTGGGACCTCGTCCAGCTCAAGTGATAAGTTAAAAAGGTCAGTCAGGGGAGCCGCTAGTTTCTCTCTTAGCTCTTTCAGCAACCCTGTGTGTACTTCGTCTGGTCCCATGGCCTTATTTACATTGAGTTTTTCCAGTTCCTTTAGGATTCCTCTCTTTGTAAAAGGTCCTGAACACCCTGCTCCCTGAGCAGACAACATCACACATGATGTCCTTTCTTCATGCAGGATCCTGTGGGCCCTGCATGAAGAAAGCTACAACAAAGTGTGTTGGCAACATGTGGCGAGGCATACTTCTCTACCTTTAAAGAGTGTATCACTATGAGGCACTGGCTTGGAGCTGTACCTTGTGCTTTGGACATGAGGCTATCGGCTGGGAGGAGGGGGGAGCATTAGGGTTGACTACCCAAAGGAAGACCCCACCACTGATTCGCCAAGACTCCAGAGACCCAAAACCCTTATTTTTTTTTTTAAACTTTTGCTGCTTGAGGGGTGAGGGTGGAGAGTTAGGGCTGGAAATCCTAATGCCACATTTCCCAACTTTTGTGGCATTAAGGTACCTTTGCTGGTGCATTATCAACATTTTTTGTGCAGAGTAAACATACATATGAACAACTGCTGGATGCTGGCAGTGATTGCACACCAAGACTGGGTCCTGTGAGGCTGTGGGGAGAAAAAAATCAAATGGCAACACAGTACTGTAGTGCACTGCTTTTGGTATTATACTAAGATCACTCATAATGGGCTATACAAGTTTGGGGAACCATGTGAAAAGATTTATCTTTGTGGCTTATGTTCTCTCATGGTGGCTAAAACATTGGCAGTTGCTTTTAGCCACAGTGGCGAAGATTTTTAAACTCCTAGGGGGAACAGAGTTACCCTATTTGTGCTTTGCTGTACTACAAGCAGTAAATGGTGAAAAACATTTGTCGGATTATCTCGAAACTTGAAATGGCAGTTGCTAATTCTTCAACAGTCACAGGTAACAGACTCTGTGACCTCCTACCAGAGTCCCTTGTGGTAGACATGGCACCTGAAAAGCTATGTTCTTGATTCCTGCAGACATCCTAGGGCAGGGTTGTCGGATTAGAACTACAGAGCTGCACATTGTGCATGCGAGGGCACAGCCGCTATAAGCGCTGCTTGAGTCAACACCCATGAAAGTCAAACCCAGGACTGGTAGATAGGATCGTGGTCTTGGAGAACTGAGGGCATCTGGACAATCTGCAGACTGTGGGCACCCCAAAAGGGGTAGAAGACCCCCACATTGAAAAGTTTCTGCAGGGCTTTATTTCTAAGCTGTTGGGCATCATCTGGTTGTGCCTCACTGGAAATGGAGGTGGGCTCCCTGCTCCATGGCACCCCTCCCAAGCCAGGAGAGGAACCTGTTTTAATTAGTATTTTATTATTTTAAAAAATTATATATAGTAAATCCATTTGAAGAAGATAAAACACAAATGATCATATGCAAATAGAAAAGTTCCTTAATGCACAGAAGAGCTTATTCCTCTAATCCCCGTAGCTTATTCCTCTAATCCTCATATTTACTCCTATTACCCTATCCTTGCAGTAGGCTTCTATTCATATCACTCAGCTATAAACCAGCCACCTCACCCCAAACACCTTACTACATTACTACTACAGGTGTCTACAGCTACTGTCCATCAATTTACCGACTATAATTCTGCCTGTGCTATTGCATGTCCCGCCTTCTCATGCTCCTAGGCACCCTCTGTCTCCTCCCTCTCCTGCACCCCTTCACCTCTCTCTCTCTCTCTTCTTCCTTCCCTATAAACTCTAGCTACAGCCCACAGCTCCTGCCCAGCTCAGTGGAAGTACTTTGCCAAAATTTCACATCAGGCTCAACTTCTACACCTTGTCTCACTACCCTTGGCTCCCTAGTGCAGCTATCCCACCTACTCCATGCTCCTATGTGGTGCTCAGGATTCTAAACCTCCCTACCTCCACCTCACTCTCACATCACTCCTACTCCCGCAAGCCACTACTCGGGTACAAAGCAACCAGACTAAACAAGCATCTTGTAGCGCTGTTGCTTCTCTCAGCTGGTGACATCAAACTCAAATCAGGTCCTGCCCCCTCAAATTCTTCAGACCTCCCCCAAGGCCTTAGACTTGTTCACCTCAATATTAAAAGTCTCCTCCCCAAAACTGCCCTGCTCCAACCAGTCGCCTTAACCCTTGCTCCAGACTTATTTATCCTTACAGAATCTTGGCTCAACTCAAAAATCTCAGACAGCAGTATCACCATTCCTGGCTACTCCCTCACACGACAAGACCGTTCAGGAAGAGGAGGTGGAGTGGCCATGTATATCTCCAAAAAGATCCAATTTACCCCTATTCTATTCACATCCCTTCCTGCTGCATACGAGGCACTCCTTATAAAGCTATCCCTCCCATTCTGAGTCCTTATCTTTGCGGCAGGGGTCTACTGTTGCCCCGGCCTCCCCATCTCCATTATCACTGATCCCACTGCCACTATTCTGCCCCTTTTCGCCTCAGGTGAACTTCATCTTTTTTTTTTTATATTCTTTATTTTTTATTGTTTTTTATATAGATATATGACAGCAGAAGTTCATCTATACAGTACGGCTCTTTTGTCTTACAATACATGGAATGTTCTTCGGGATGGCAATTCATGTTTCTACAACATCATTCTGTTATATATCAAATGACACTACATCAAAATTCATATCCTACAAAAATTGGTTACTCTTTCATATAGCTCTATCAGGGAACAAATGCTTCATCCAGAGGCGGGATATACAAAACCCATGGCCTCCATTGGAGCTCAAATTGTGACATCCTTCCAGCTCTAGAAGCTACTATTCTCTCTAGGTAATATATCTCAGTCATCAATGAATGCCAATGAGAGAGGGTGGGTACTTTAGCTGTTCGCCATAGGCGAGTTATAACCTTTTTAGCTGCTGCCAAGTACAAGTATAACTTACTTCTATTTGGTGGGACTTTTCCGTCTTCCCCAATATAAAGCAGAATCATCTGATTGGATAATTGAATTTCTGGTCCCACAATATTCTGTATGCTCTTTTCTATATCTAACCAGTATTGGGTAACTTTCGGACAGGCACAAAAAATGTGCGTTATATTTGCCATTTTTTCTCCACACTCTCTCCAACAGAGGCCATGCCTCATAGATACAAATTTAGCAATTTTGTCAGGGGTATAAAAATATCTGCTACGACATTTCCATATATATTCTGACCAGTATGATGACTGTGATACTCTCATTGAATGAGGAACAGGTTCCAACCATTTCTCATAAGTTATCCGAGTCCCTAATTCTCTAGTCCATCTCCCTAAGATATCCTCAGTGGATTCCTTCCAAAAGTCTCTTATTGCTTTATATATTTGTCCAATTAACTGAATTTGTTCCCTGCCTTCTATAGTGTCCCTTAAAAGGGACATCAACATAGCTATGAGAGAGGGCAGAGTATTTAATGCTAATTCTTTCTGTATAAATGTCCGAATCTGTAAATATCTATAATGTTGTGTATGGGGGAATTGATATTTTGCCTGTAGTGTGGCAAAGGCAGTACTCACTACATCCAGATATTGATATAACAAAAGCAAACCTTTTTCTGCCATTCTTGATGGACCCGAACAGCACCCATATCCAAAGATACACTTTCTGTACCGATTAGTTTAAAATAACCAAAAACTTCAGTTAATGTAGTAGACACCCTTAGCTCATACCAAGCCTTTAACATATAATGGGTTCCAAATGTGAAGTTTTGTAACTGTGGATAAGAATTTTGTGGGGCAAATATAATAGGGATAATGTTTACAAGATCATTCAGTATAAATTCAATATATTTCCACGGTTTCTCTACCTGAGGGTTCAGCCATGTCATCACTATTTTACATGTTACTGCCTTATGGTAATCTCTAAGGTTTGGAAGATTAGAACCCCCCTTTGCCACTGGTAACTGTAACAGAGACCATCTGACCCTTGGCCGCTGCCCAGCCCATACAAACCTCGAAAAAATTCTACTCAGGATGCGAAGTAGAATTGTGATGGAATAATCAGTAAAGTCTCGAAATAATATAATATCTTGGGAAACAAGGTCATCCGAATAGCTTGTATTCAAGCTGAAAAAGATAATACCTGGCGTGTCCAATTCCCAACTAAATTCTCTATCTCTATCAATAGGGGCTCTGAATTAAACAGTTCCAAATGTTCCAGCTTCTGGGGAATATTTACACCCAAATATTTAATCTCATTATTTCTCCATTTCAGAGGGATCTGGTTCTTCAAAGACTGCGAGGGGGTGAAATTTAAAGATAATAACTGTTTTTTGTATATTTATTTTGTATCCGGCTATTTCTGAAAACTTATCACTTGTAGGGTAGCAGGAATGGACTTTTCAGGTTCTAGGAGTGTTAATAATTCGTCATCTACATATAATGATATGGTAAAATCCCTCCTTCCTAAATGGACCCCTTGAATATTAGGATGTTGCCTTATGGCTTCAGGCAATGGCTCCATGTATATGGCAAACAGTAAGGGGGAAAGTGGGCAACCCTGCCTAGTTCCCCTTCCCAATTGTAACATTGAAGATAACTGTCCATTCACTTTAACATATGCCTTCGGGGAGGCATAAATGCTCTGCATCATGCTAGAGAATTCCCCAGGGAATCCAAACTTGCATAAAGTTTCCCATATAAAAGGCCAACTGAAGCGATCAAAAGCCTTGTCTGTGTCAAGGCTGAGTAACACTGCCTGTATCTGTCTCTGATTTAAGTGGTCCAACAAATGGATCGTTCTGCATATATTATCTGTAGTTCCTCTGGCTCAAATGAACCCAGATTGATCTGAATTTATCAAATAGGGTAACATTTCCTCTAGTCTATGTGCCCATATGGACATAAATAACTCGTAGTCCATGTTTAATATGGATATTGGCCTATATGAGGTTGTTAAATCTGCTGGTTTGCCTACTTTTAAGATGGGTGAAATATTAGTGTAATCCCATGATGGAGGAGGGGAACCCTCCTGTTGAATTTCTAAAAAGGTGTCTAATAATAAAGGAGTCAGTTGTTTACTAAAAGTCTTGTACCACTCAGACGGAAATCCGTCTGGGCCAGGGGTTTTTAATGTTTTACTTTCTTTTATGGCACGTCTGACTTCCTCTGATCTGATAGGGGCTTTTAGTCTGGTTTCCATTTCCTTAGTTAGCTTTCTTAATGTAAGGTGTTGGATGTCTCCTCGGATGAATTCTCTGCAATAACCTGAGCTATTTTTGAGTTGAAGCTGTCCCTAAAAGCTTTATTCTTAAGAAAAGTTGTATTCAAGCGCCACCCAGTGGATTTCCTTGGCATTTTAAAATCTAGCCTCAAAAACAGGGGAGAATGATCAGAAAGAAATCTAGGTCCTATAGTTAAATCCTGTAAGCAGTCCAAATGTTCTTTTGAAATAAAAAAGTAGTCCAGTCTTGAGTAAGAGTTGTGTCTAGGGGAGAAAAACGTATATCCCCCAGAAACAGAATAAAAATGTCTCCATACGTCGATTAGACCCAATGCTCCAAGTTGAGAAATAAATAATCTTTGAGCTGACGTTAGCCTATATTTGGAAGGTGCAGAGGAGCCCAACCGAGGTGTCAAAGTTAAATTGATATCTTCCCCTATAATAAGACATCCATGCATAGTGTCTAGGAGCTTTGCAAAAAATCTTTTAGAAAGACAAACAGATGTAAGAGGGGGAAATACACGTTCACTAACGTGACCTTTGTCCCATAAAGGGTACCTTTTAAGATTATATACCTTCCCTCTGAATCTACACACTGTGTTTCTAAATGAAAAGGAGAGGTCCTAGGTATTAAAATGGCTACTCCTCGTCATTTCCCTTTAGGAAAGGACGACGTATATACCAAAAACCTGCCCCCCCAGTTCAATTTTGCATGTTTGGTGTCTGTTATATGTGTTTCTTGGAGATAATAAAAATCACTGGGGTGTTTCTTGATATATTGGAACAGTCTGGCCCTTTTAATGGGGTTGTTAAGCCCATTTATATTAAGCGAGAGTGCTTTTACTATCTGAGTAGCCATCTTATTCCCTTATGGAAACATATTCTCTCCTGTTGTCCCCATCTTAATAATCCAATTCCCGAAGGATCACCACACTGATGTTCCCCCCCAGAGCCATCCTTCAGATCGTCACTTTTTTGAAACATTTTATGCCTTTCCCATTTAAATTATTCTTAAACATCTCCTGCTGCGATCTTATCAAACCTTTTGACATCTGAAACAAATTATCAGTATATGTCTGACCTTTGTCTTGAAAACTATGTACATACTCCGTATTCCAAATAAAATTGACTTCCAAGGTAGGGGAGTTTAAAAAAAAAATACTCCCCAAGTGTGCCTCCTGATAGTCTGGGGTCACGGAGGATATCTGGTAGCACCAAATGCCCAGGCCTCCTGGGATATCCTGCTCCCAAATGGAAAATAAAGAGAAATATGCAGACAAGCTAAATAAAATCCAAATGTTAACTCAAAATACCACTCTTGCTGTCTTTTTGTTGAAATGAGCTTCCTGTAACATCTGGAGATGCTCCCCTCACCTCCCCCACCCCATAATGTAAATTGTTTATTTTATAATTAAATAAATTCTGTAGTATACAACTAGGGTAACTTTTCTCAGACCCTTATATCAGTTTATCCCTAAAACAAATCAAGCAGAGCACTATAATCTGTTCTTTAAAGTTATATCCATTGCCCCCTTCAAAGCAACCGTCAGGGCCAGTTCAAACAGCTAAATCAATTGTTTTACATGTTTCTTTGTTACAGCAAAATTTTCTTCAGGTAAAGTTATTAAGCATTCCTTTTCTCTGTCCAACATCATGTGAGAGTCGTCGTCTTATAAAGATCCCAGTTCAGACAACTGAATTCCCAGTCCCTCTCATCAGTCATAAGCTTTCAGGGACCTCTAGCCAGAGGGCCATCGAGAAATCACAAGCCAAGCTTCAGCTTCTGTCAGTCAGGTTCTTCCCCTTACCGATCGGTGAAAAGTTGCCAAACTATTAGAAATGTTCCCCCTCTTTGTTAGTTCTCTACCATTTTGTGTTCTGCCCAGATTCACCGAATGCCAGCGCAGTGGGTCAGTTTTCTGTAATCCTAGTGTGGATTTTACTTTAATTTGAATTTCTGCTTTAAGGAGCCTCTCTCTGTCCTCCTCCACAGTATGAAATTCCTTCCTTCCCAATGAAAGTTGCACCACAAGTCTAGCTGGGTACAGTGTTGTGAATCTAATGGCTGCCTCCTTCAAAGCTGGTAAAATGTGCGCATATGCTCTGTGATTACGCATAGTTTGTGGAGCGTAGTCGTTATCAACATAGAAACGAGTTTGCTCGTAAAAGACCTTGCCCTTTCGCCATGCTGCTGTTAATACTGTCTCCTTTGACTGCGTAGCTAAGAAAGCGCATAATAATAGATCGAGGCCTAGCATTCGGATCTGTAGGCCCTGGGCCCAGCGCACGGTGAACTCTCTCTAAAGTTAACTGAATATCTGAGGGCAATTCAAGAGCTGTTCTGAGCAGAGCAATAGTAAACTCAGTAATGTCCTGACCTTCTGAGCCTTCAGGGATGCAATATAATCTTAGGTTCTTTCTGCAAGCTCTATTCTCCATAACTTCTTGTTTTTCTTGCAGTTGTACACATTGATCTTGTAAGAGCTGAACTGTATTCTCCACGTTGTCTACTCTGTTCGCCACTGCTGTTATCTGTCTCTCCGATGCATCAGCTCGTTGCTCCAGGCTCACTACGTCTCTGCAAAGCTCTCCGTAAAGATCATTAATTTCTGCACAAAACGATAATAGCTCCTTGTATACAGTATCTAACTTTATGTGTTTGTTACTCGCTTTATTATTTGGTGTGATCGTTTGGTCCTGCCAGTCTGCTGGCGCTTGAGTGTGTTCCGAGTCGGAGGGCCCCTGGGCCGACATTGCCGCTCAATTAAATTCTGCTCACTGCTGCCCATAGTTGTTCAATTTCTTATATTTTTCTTCTTTGCAATGCTCCTAACATATGTCCCCGGTATCTAGTTCTTGTTCATTTTAAATTGTTTGTCATTGAAAGTGTCAAATCTGGAAGATAAGCGGGGGGGTGTAGCAGAGCTCTGCTTTTACACCGCCATGCTGCTTCGAAGCCCAACCGGAAGTCCAGGTAAACTTCATCTTATGGGTGACCTTAACCTAAATTGACTGTCCACTGTCCACCACAAAGCCTGAAATGACATTTCCGTACAGAACTTATCTCAGATGATAAACATACCTACCCACGTAAACTCAAAAACTTAAAATCATACACTTACTGATTGGGCCCTCACCTCCCACCTTCATCAAATAATCTCTGCCGGCATCCTCCCAGATGCCTTAAGTGACCATCACGTGATTTACATGGTACACAAAGTCCATTGGTCCAAAGCCCCACCCAGGATACTATTAACCAGATCCTATAAATCCCTAGACCTCACCCCTCTCCTTGATGACTTGGCCAACACTGATTGGTCCCCCATCCCCTCTGCTACCTCGATTGACATAGCCTTTTATTACTTTAAAGATAAATGGCTCAACATCTGGAATCACCATGCCCCAATCAGGCGCACCAGAGTTCGTGGACACCACCTCCCCTGAATCACTCCTGAATTACTAGCTTGCCAATGGGTTTGCGACCAGGCCTGAACAGCACACAGATTTACTTGCTGATTTCCAAATTAGCAACGCTTCTACAAATGCTATCTGACTTGCTAAGGCAGAACATGATCAAACAACCTTACAGTCAAACCATCCCTTCAAACTTTGGAAGGCAGCACATGCTCTGTTCTCCCCCCCACCCAACCTCCTGCACCGGTCCCCAAAACTAGTGGCTCCACTCTATCGGACCCCTTAGCAGTGGCCTCTGAATTTAATTTGTACTTTATCTCCTGTGCCTCTGTCCTCCTCCCCTCACTCCTAGCCCTAAACCCCTCCAAAGGCAGCTCCCCCAATGGGCTAGAGTCCAAGTTCCTCTATCTGCCCTTGCTATCTCCTCCCCCCTGACTTCCCTTCTAAATCTCTCCTTCTCTTCTGCATGTGTCCCAACCACCTAGAAGCATGCTACTATTCTACCACTACCTGAAGGTGCCAACCCCTCCACTCCAGGAAACTACTGACCTCTCTTCTCCCTACCCTCGTTAAGCTCCATTATGAAATGGGCATCAGGATCTAAGCATCCTGATTGGTGCATCCCTGTGCAATATTCTTTCTTATGCACAGGAAAAAGAGCCAGCAGTGCCCTGTGGGCACTGATACTAGTAAAAATGCCAATTAGAATGTTGGCAAATCTAAAATCAGCCATCTTCTTTAACCAGCTGAAAAGAGGCAGTACCAGTCTGTAACAATGGCATTTTTCCTGAATCTCACTTTAACATCAGCCATTCAGGAGACGACTTATGCATCCAGACAATGAGCCCAGTGAAGAACAGACCACGGCCTCTGAAACTATGAGCTCCAGCTGTCAAACAACCCAACCGACCTGTCAAAATGAAACTGTAAATGCCGCACCGAGTAAATGCTTCTCCACATACACCCCAATGCAACTCGATTGCCTCGAACAAGGAAAAAAATTAAAAAAAAAAAAACACCATAAGATCTACTGCATGGGCACTGCGTGTGTTTGATGAATGGGCGACAGCAACAAACATCTGTAGACTGGCACTGTATCGGAAAAGAAGATCTGAACAATGTTCTCAGGAAATTTTACCCTGAAGCTCGGACGACTGCAGGACTCAAGTATGCCATCTCAAGCTTCTGCAGTCTCCAAGCTGCACTACACCACCACCTGGGTTCGTCGGCTGTTGGTAGGCCTTTTAACTTGATGAGGGATCCAGAATTCTGATCCAGCAATGTGGTATTTACAGCCAAAATGAAAAGTTACCACCATTCACAACAAGACAAGTCACAGCACTATGAACCCCTCAGCAAGTCCGACTTACAAAATCCATATTCCGACATTTGTTCTCGCTGAACCACGCCTGGCCTAGTTCGTAAAGTATGGTTGGATATTCAATTATATATGGCCAGGCGCATCCGGGAAGGTCTCCGACAGCTCAAGTCAGAGAATTTTACAATACAAACTGACGAAAATGGTGCTGAATTCGTCTTGCTGAATTTTAACAAGCATACGAAAAACCACAACAATCCACTTAAAAGTGACAAGTCATGACACCGTGGTTTTATGTATGCTCAACCGGGCAATCCACTTTGCCCAGTTGAAAGCTTCAAATTATACTTAAGCAAGCTTCCTCAAGATCCCAAGGCCCTTTACTTACATCCTCGCAGACTTCCACAAGCGCAGCTAGACTCCCTTCCGGTGTGATATTCAGTCAAGCCCATGGGTCTGAATAATTTATCGACCTTCATGTCCAGACTGAGTGAAGAAGCAGGTCTGTCACAGCGCTACACGAATCATTGCCTGCGAGCAACCGCGGTCCAAATACTGTTGGATGCCAGCTTAGAGATATGGGAAATCATGTCCATTACAAGCCACAAAAATGAGGCAAGCCTCCAAAGCTACTGGCATGCAAAGCAAGATGACAGAAGGAAATGGTGTCCATATCCTGCCACCAAAAGACGAAAAATAAACACCAGATAAACTTTCACCAAGCTCATTTCAGCTCTGTCCCACAGTGACACCCAATGGACACATGCAGCAAGAACACAGAAACCAACCACAAACTGAACTGTCCACCACACTGACACCAGATGGAAAAATTATGCCCAGCCCAAATCAGCAGTCCCCACAGCCTCAATTCACAGGAGTAACAATGCATAACTGCAGCATGATTTTCAATGCTCCTGTTTACTTTTCAAAATGAAGTAAATGTTATAAAACGTATATTTCTGGTAATGTTAGTGTAGTTTTTACCATCATTTGTATAGTTATGCAAACCAGATTACAAGCAAAGTTGTTAGTTACATGATAAACTTACCTGTTAAATATTACAATTAAAACATTATTTGTTAAATATTAAAATAAACAGTTTGTTTTACTGTTAAAAAGAGGGAAAACATGGAACTACTTTACTGGGCATAAGGTTATCGCCTTTAATAAATTGAAAAATCTTTAATTTGCAAAATTGTAATGTCATTATTAATGTATATAAATATATTTACCCATTTCATAAGCGCAATAAACCACTCCAGGGTGTGCGTTAGACATTTTAACACATGGCTAGGAGGCTAGATGCACTCTGCTTGTGGCCTCGTGCCTCACTACACCTCCTAGCTGTGTGTTAAAATGTCTAACACACACCCTGTTGTGTCTTATTGCTTACGGAACCCATGGTACTCGCACAACTCTCCTCTTACCTCACTGACTCCTGTTTCTTCACCCCTTTACAGTCTGGTTTCCGGAAGCATCACTCCACTACTACCTCACTACTTATGCTCACCAACTCCATCCTCTCTGGGATGAATCATGGCCTAATCACATCTGCCATCTTTGGCGACCTCGCAAAGGCATCTGACACGGTCTCCCACCCCCTTCTCCTTGACAAACTCTTCAGCCGGGCTCTTTGACACTGCCACAAACTGGTTCAGGGCCTACCTGGTGGGTAGAACACAATCGCTTCAGATTGCTGACTCCATATCGCCCACTCTACCCATAAACACTGGAGTCCCCCAGGGCTCAGTGCTTGGTCCTCTCCTATTCTCAGTCTTCCTGAATGACATTCCTGCGGTCTGTTCCTCCATCTCCTTCCACATGTATGCAGATGATACTGTCCTGTATACCTCTGGCCATTCTCCCACTGATGTTGCATCCAGACTCCAGCACGACTTTGTAAATGTTCAGCACTGGCTATGCTCATATCAATTATTCCCAAATGCCAAGAAAACATCTCCATGACCTTTGGCACAAGGCAGAGACTCTCTCAGCTCCCCTTCTTTCCCTCCTTCCACACCCTAGATGGGACAGCCTTGGAGGAACCTCCTTCTTTAGATACCTTGGGGTTTGGCTTGACCAACACCTCAACTTTCTGGACAAACAAGGGGTGGGAATGGTGCAGAAATGGACACAAGTCCCTTTACACGAGAAAGGGTCCTGAAGGAACTGGAAGTAATATGAGTTGATAAAGCAATGGGGCCAGATGGGGTGCACCCCAGGGTCCTTAAAGAACTAAGAGAGGTGGTGGCTGAACCTCTGGCAATCCTGTTTAGCTGATCACTGGAAACAGGGGAGGTACCCAAAGACTGGAGGACAGCAGATATAGTCCCCTTATACAAAAGTGGGAACAAAGAGGAAGCGGGGAACTACAGACCAGTCAGCCTTACCTCGGTAGTGGGGAAGATCATGGAAGCACCACCGAAGGAGAGATTGTTGGAACATCTGGTTGTCAATGGACTACAGGACCCAAGGCAGCATGGTTTCACCATCATGTCAAACCAACCTTGTTTAATTTTTTGACTGGGCGACTAGGGAGGTGGATCAGGGGAGGGCAGTGGATATGGCCTATCTGGACTTCAGCAAGGCCTTTGACACTGTGCCACACAGAAGACTATTACACAAACTGGGGAATATGGTTGTGGGCAGGACAGTAGTGCAGTGGGTAGGTAACTGGCTGGGCCTCAGGACACAGAGGGTGGTGGTAAATGGCTGTCACTCCACAGAGGGAAGAGTGACCAGTGAGGTACCACAGGGATCAGTGCTGGGACCGGTCCTATTCAACAT
The DNA here is from genome assembly GCA_016271365.2 of Neoceratodus forsteri. Lineage (NCBI taxonomy): Eukaryota > Metazoa > Chordata > Ceratodontiformes > Ceratodontidae > Neoceratodus > Neoceratodus forsteri. Next base: position 1,518,651,134 of record CM057452.1, on the reverse strand, counting down.
CTTCATCAGTGACATTGTGCAGGACCTAGAAGGCAGAATTTCCCTGTTCGCTGATGACACAAAGCTCTGTAACAGAGTAGACACACCAGAGGGTGTAGACAGAATGAGAAGGGACCTGCAGAAACTTGAAGAATGGTCAGGGGTTTGGCAGTTGAAATTCAATGCAAAGAAGTGCAAGATAATGCATATGGGACACAAAAAACCTGGCACAATATATCAGTTGGGGGGTGAGGATATAGCATGCACCAAGCAGGAAAGGGATCTTGGGGTCATCATCTCTGATGACCTCAAGGTAGGGAAACAGTGTGACGAGGCAGCAGTTAAAGCAAATAGGATGCTGGGATGCATAGGCAGGGGCATCACCAGCAGGAAAAGGGAGGTCATAATTCCACTATACAAGACACTAGTGAGGCCCCACCTGGAGTGCAGTGTACAGTTCTGGAGACCTTACTTACTAAGGACATAGACAGGGTAGAGAAGGTTCAGAGGAGGGCAACAAATATGGTACATGGATTGCATCAAAAGTCCTATGAGGACAGGTTGAATGAATTGAATATGTACTCGCTGGAGGAGAGGAGGGAGAGAGGGGATATGATAGAGACATACAAGTATCTTACAGTGAGGAACAGGGTGCAGGAATACACTATTTTTAAGCGAAAAAGATGTTCCAGGACTAGAGGGCATGGGATGAAGTTGGAGGGAGGATGATTCAGAGGAAACGTGAGGAAGAATTTCTTCACAGAACGGGTGGTGGACAAGTGGAACACCCTGCCAAAGGAAGTGGTGGGGGCTGAAACAATCATGGGATTTAAGAATGCATGGGCTAGTCATAAAGGAATTCTGGAGGTCAGGGTTAAGGGGCAACAGACTTCTAGGAAAACATAAAGTAAACTTACAAGCTCAAATGGGCAGACTGGGTGGGCTGTAGGCCCTTATCTGCCGACACTGTCTATGTATCTATGTATGTATGTATCTATGTGAACGCCATTCTTAAAAAACTGCAGCCCAAGTTAGGTGCCCTGTACAGGAACCGCAGTTGCATTCCTCTATCTGCAAGACGTGAATTAGTCCAGAAAATGATCCTCCCTATTTTCGACTACAGTGATGTAGTCTATAGTACCACTTCCAAGACTTCTCTAACCAGAATGGACTCCCTCTTCCACTCCTTCTGCCGCTTTGCCTTGGACTCCCCCTTACCACTGTGCCCTCTACCAATCTCTCTCATTCCCCTCTCTGGAAGACAGGTGTCATTCCCACTGTGCTAAATTTCTATCCAAATTCTGATTTGTCTCTCTTCCCTCCTACCTCTCCTCCTCTCTCTCTCTCTCACTCCAACCCCCCCCCCCCACACACACACAATTCCCTTAGATCCTATGATACTCTGAACCTGTTAGTCCCCCACAGATCTTCCTGTGCTGGTCAGGCTGCTTTCTCTCACCATTTCGCCAAACTGTGGAACTCCTCCTCCTCCCTCCCATCCATCACACCTCCTCCCTTTTGCCATCTCTCCCCTTCTACAGGACTTCTATTTCTCTATTTGCAATTGCCCTTAATCACACCCACTTCCCTTCATGTATATAGAATATGGAGATTATTACATTGTCATCAGACTCATTACCTTATTTTGCTGTCCCTGAATGCAGTATGTTATCTCTGCGGATAACTGTTAAAATGTGTCAAGCACTTACAAACTGTAAAGCTCTTATTGTATTATTGTATTACTACATGTATTACTATATATTACCAAATAAGTTGCATCATCGGAGGTTTACCATAAAGTAGAAAGATAGCCAGGTAGAATTTATTTTATTTATTAAATTTTGTTAACCGAGTAGGCCCGCTGGGCCCCAAAGGTCCCTTTTTCAGGGGCGACCAGGGATTAGTTACAGATAGTAAAGGTACAAACAATTGGAATGGTACATTTCTGGGCAGATCATACAGGATAACAGGTTGAGACAGAGTACAGTGTTAAATAGTACAACAAAGTTATATACAGCAGGTTATAGAGTAAGTCGATATCGTATAATTGCAATCACAGACATGAGATTAAGGGAATAGTTCGGGTAAAAGACAGTGCAGGTCCCATTTAGCTGGTTGGCAGGGAGATGACCAGGGGAAGGAGCAGGGGGAGACGGGGGGAAGAAAGTGCAAGGAACAGTTATTCTTTGGGACAAGAGAAGAAGCTACTGGTCAGAAAGTGCGCGTATAGACCCTTACGGAAATTCTTTAGGGAGGCTGCTTCCTGCAAGTGGCCAGAGAACTTATTCCACAGGGCAGGGGCAGTATGGGTGTAGGATTTGCTGCCTGCTGCAGAGCTGACCCTTGGTACTTCCAGGACATTTTTACCTGTGGAGCAGAGCAATCTGCTGGACCTCTTCGGGGCAATCAGCCCCATTAACCCAGCTGGTGGGTGGTCACCAAGGAGCTTGTGTGTGTGTGACATAGTAAGGGGAGTTGAAGCCTGTGGCTGAAAGAAGGCCACTTGAGGGAGGCGAGGACGTCGCAATGGTGCGTTCTCACGGGGGAATTAGTGGCAAAGCAGGCCATTTTACGGTAAAGGGTGTGAAGTCTACAGTGATCCAAGTTTAGCCATTCCATGAAGGATTAGAGCAGCATAGGTTAAGGCAAGGAGGAGGATACTCTTTGGGACCACTAATCTGGTTTGGGGTATCATGTCAGCTCTTGAGCGGTACAGCAGGCCGAGCTTTTGGTGGATACTTTTGGTTATTAGCTCAACGTGGGGTTTTAGGGTGAGCCTTTGATCCAACACCAGGCCAAGATACCTGAAGGACTGCACCACCTCAGCTGTTATCACCAGATGCAGTGACAAGCGGAAGCATGTGAGTATGGTCAGGGCCCAGGGATCTTGGTCCACACAGGAGTGCGTTAGTTTTTTTTTTTTTAGTTTAGGACCAGGCAATTTTCTATTAGCCAGGTTTTGATCTTTGCAAAATCTGACTGGAGTTGTGGCCCTAATTCATCCGTGTTAGTCATAGTTCTGTAGAGAACTGTGTCGTCAGCATACTGTACCACGGAGCTGCTCTCGCAGTGGTAATAGAGGTCAATGACGTACAGACAGAACAAGAGGGTACCCAGTATCGAGCCTTGCGGAATCCCCTCATTGATAAGGAGTGTTCCAGAGGTGGTGCCTTTCCACTTGACCTGTTGGGAGTGGCCAGACAGCTAGTTGCAGATCCAGTTTAGGGAGTGCTGGTCAAGTCCGAACTTTCTCAGCTTTGTTAATAGAAGCCAATGATCTACCAGATCACAGGCCTTCCTTAGGTCAATGAAAACAGCCCCCGTTGGGAAGCCGTCGTCCAATGCAGAAAGGACATCAGAGGTGAATCTGATGAGCACAGTGTCAGTCCCGTGCTGTTGTCTGAAGCCGTGTTGGGTGGGCCCCAATAGCTGGTTTGCTTCCAGGTAGTCCCTGAGTTGGCAATAGACTAGCCACTCCTGGATTTTGGCCAGGGAGCAGAGTAGGGAGATGGGCCTGTAGTTACTTGTTGTTTCCCTGGGTCCTCCCTTGTGGACTGGTACTACATGTGCCTGCTTCCAGATTTTGCATCCCACAAGGAGCTGTTTATGAGCCAGGTGACGGGCAGGGCAATGGCAGGGGCAGCTGCCTTGAGCAACCTAGGGTCCAGACCATCTGGTCCAGGAGAACCAGCTGATTTGATGGATTGTAGGAGGGGCAGCACTTCTTTAGTTTGTAGTATCCTTAGATGAAAGGCACAGGGTGGAGGTTCCAGCACTGCATCTTCAGAAAGGTCCCGTTTATGAGGGGTGGGTTTGTTCGGTAACTGTCCAGATCAGTGAAAAACTTACTGAAGACAGCTGCTGCCTCGCATCCCTCATTTAGGGTTTGGCCATTGCTGATTATCTGGCCCTAGGAAGGCTTATTAGTGCCTTTTATCAGGTCATTTATAGATGACCAGAATGACTTTGGGTCAGCTACGTTTTGCCACTGGAGGTTTTTGAGGTACTCCCTTTTTGTGGCCTTCTTGCACTGGTTCCTCAGTGACCTGTAGTCTACTAGGTCTTCTGCGAGGTCTGAGCAACGGTATTTTTTCCAGGCCTTGTCTCTGCGTATCATTAGGGATTTTAGCGCGAGCGACCGTTTGTGCGGATTTTCCTAAGGGGAGCATGGAGATTCGCCGCAGCTAAGAAGGTGTGCTGAAAAAATTGTGCAGTTTCATCTGCACTGCTGAGAGGTTTGACTGGGGTCCAGTCCACCCTGCTGAGATAATAATGGAATGCCTCCACCAAGAATTTTGAGGAGTCTCTCGTTACAACAACCCTTTGGGGGGGGGGGGGATCTTTGGTGGCCTGTTTTTCCAGATGCAGAAAGTGGGTGATTGGTCACTCAGGGCGTCCGACATCACTCCAGCCACTTGTATATTTGAAGGTTTTGATGCTAATATCCAGTCTAAGGTGGAATAGTTTCCAGTCCAGGAAGGGAACAAGTCTTTTGAGCAATCGGTTTAAATGCTTCATTGGCAAGCTTTTAAACTAGTCAAGGGGGGAGGCACTGATAAGCAGCAGGAAAATCCCAGCCTCTCCCTACAAAACAGGGTACTAAATAAAAAAAAGACCGAGGTAGAAAGGTCAGTGGGGGATGCTGCAAAAGAAGGTAAAGCCATCAAAAAATGGAGAGCAATGAATACCAATGCCCGTAGTCTGAGTAACAAGCTTCCTGAATTAGTGGCCTTGATGGAGGAGGAACATCTGGATATCGTGGCAGTCACAGAAACATGGTACACACAAAACCATGACTGGGACATAAACATACCAGGATACACTATCTACAGGAGGGACAGGGAGGGTAAAGAGGAGGAGTAGCTTTTACATAAGGGAAGGAATCAAAGCAACAGAACAAAAGGGTAAACAGGAGGAGAAAAAGCACTGTGGGTAAATTTGGAGTCAGGCAATGGCACCACAATCCGCACAGGGGTTGTATACAGACCCCCTTCTCAGGGGGAGGAAATGGACAAGGAAATGATAGAAAGTATACTTAGAATGGCAGAAAAAGGGGCGATATTGCTGATAGGTGATCTGAATATGCCAGATGTTAACTGGAGTGCAGTTGCAGCAGCCACTTCAAAGAGTGGGATTATTCTAGATGCCCTACAGGGGGCATGCCTTAGACAACTAGTACTGGAGCCCATCGAGAGGAGCAATCTTAGACCAGGTTCTCTCAAATGGAGATGGAGAGAGGATCACAGATGTAGAAGTGGGTAGCCATCTAGGAACTAGCGACCATCGAACAGTATGGTTCACAATAAACACAGCAATAGAGTCAAGCCATACAAAGGCAAAAGTACTGGACTTTAGGAGGGCTGACTTTGCCAAAATGGGTGAGTGCCTAAGGAATGCACTAGCAAATGGGAAGGAAGAAGGGGTGGAAGAACAATGGGGAATAATAAAAACTGCCATCACAGAGGTAACAAGCCTTTGTGTGAAGCACATAAACAAAACAAAATGATATAAGAAACCACTATGGTTCTCAAAGGAAGTGGCAGTGAAGGTTCAAGAGAAAAAGAAAGCATTCAGGAAGTACAAGGAATCACAGAAGGAGCAGGACAGAGAACTGTATCAGTTAAAGCAAAAGGAAGCTGGGAGGCAGTCAGAACAGCAAAGGCCCAAACCGAGGAAAAGATAGCCAACTCAGTTAAGAAGGGGGATAAAACCTTTCTACAGGTACATCAGGAGGCGAAGGAAGACCAAGGAAGGGATAGTGAGGCTTAATAAAGGGAGGGAGGGTGGGCAGAGGTGACTGTGAAAAGGCAGAGATACTAAACAAATATTTCACTCAGTATTTACAAATGAAGAGGGGAGGTACCAAAACAAACAGTAGAAACACTCTAGATACAGAAGTTGATACCAGCCCATTTACAGAAGAAAGGGTTCTGAAAGAACTCTTAAAACTGAAGGTGGACAAAGCAATGGGGCCTGATGGGATTCACCCCAGAATTCTAAAAGGACTAAGGGTAGAACTAGTGACACCACTGACTACCCTCTTTAACAAATCATGGGAGGATGGGGTGGTACCCGAGACCTGGAGGGCAGATGTGATTCCTCTTCACAAAAGTGGGAGCAAGGCAGAAGCAGGAAACTACAGACCTGTTAGTTTAACCTCAGTGATAGGGAAAATGATGGAATCACTTCTGAAGGAAAGAACTGTCGAATATCTAGAGGCCAGAGGGGCACAGGACCCAAGGCAGCATGGATTCATAGCGGGAAGGTCATGCCAGACAAATCTGATAGATTTCTTTGACTGGGTAACCAAAGTAGTAGATCAGGGAGGGGCTGTGGACATGGCCTACCTAGACTTTACAAGGCATTTGACACAGTCCCACACAAAAGATTAATATACAAGTTAGCCAGCCTGGGAGTGGGTCCCAAGATGACAGCCTGGGTAAAGAATTGGCTGGAGAATAGGACACAGAGAGTAACAGTAAATGGAGTCCACTCTGAAGAAAGGGGGTTACTAGTGGTACACGAGGGTTCAGTATTAGGATCGGTCCTCTTCAATGTCTTTATAGCTACATTGCAGAGGGACTGGAAGAAAAGTATGTCTCTTTGCAGATGACACAAAGATCTGCAACAGAGTTGATGCACAAGGTGAGGTGGAAAGGATGAGAAGGGACTTGGCAAGGTTAGAGGAATGGTCAAATGTAAGGCAGCTTAGATTCAGTGCTAAGAAGTGCAAGGTAATGCACCTGGGAAACAAAAACCCAGGGGAAGAGTACACAATGGGGGGTGAGGTACTAACAACAACAAAATGGAAAGGGACCTGGGGGTAGTCATATCAGATGACCTAAAGGTAGGCAAGCAATGCGAGAGGGCAGCAAGGAGGGCTGGGGGGATACTGGGATGCATAGGGAGAGGCATCACCAGTAGAAAACAGGAAGTTATTATCCCTCTGTACAGACAGCTGGTCAGACCCCATCTGGAGTACTGCGTGCAGTTCTGGAGACCCAATCTCCGCAAAGACATAGACAGGATGGAAGCTGTCCAGAGGAGGGCAACTAAAATGGTGCAGGCTCTGCACGGAAGACATATGAAGAGAGACTTAAGGCTTAATATGTATAGCCTCGAGGAAAGGAAGGAGAGGGAGGACATGATAGAAACTTTCCAAGTACCTCAAGGGAATCAACAAAGTCCAAGAGGGTAGCATCTTTCAAAAAGAGGTGTGCAAGAACAAGAGGCACAATTTGAAGATGGAGGGCTCAGAGGTAATTTAAGAAGTATATTTTCACAGAGAGGGTTGTGGATGCATGGGAGGCTCAAGGAGGTTGTGGAGTCAAAAACAGTGGTGGAATTCAAGCATGCATGGGACAGTCATAAGGCAATTCTAGGGGGTTGGGGTAAGAAGAAGTAGGCTGCTGGTTAACTAGGATCTGCAGCTTATCCATTAGGTAGGGAAACGGGCAGACTGGGTGGGCCAAGCGGTCCTTATCTGCCGTCAAATTCTATGTTTCTCTGTTTCTTGTATTTTGCCTGGCGATTTCAGTGATGACCTGAGTCGGACTGATTTCAAGGAGTGAAGCTCTGAAAGAAAAAATTACTCGCCTGTAGTAATTTTGTTTCTTCCAAAGGGATCCACTAATATTATTACTCTTGCAGTGCTCCTTTAAATCAGCACTGCCCCGGAGCCAAATAGAATGCTATGCTAATCATGGAATGTTTAGCTCGTGCATCTATTCTCAAACTGCCCAGTGTCAACTGCCTACATTCTACCTCAGATTTCTTAGAAGCCTGCAAAGAGGCCATAATAATAATAATAATAAATTATTTTTATTTATATAGCGCAATTCCAATATCAAAGCACTGCACATAAAAACATATCACAAATAATTTAAAAAAGTCTTACACAGATTCAACTTCAATTTAAAATTTATCACCATTCATAAATATCAGTGACTAAAAGCTTGTTGGAAAAGATGTTTTCAAGCTGGTTTTAAAGCTCTCCACGGTCCTGCACTCTCTAATCTGATGAGACAGAGAGTTTCACAGGGCTGGTGCCGTGAGCATAAATGCCCGAGCCCCATATATAACAACTATATAATAACATATAGATAAATAAATATAGGAAAAAATGGTGCCCCAACTGGGGGAACTACTAAACATTAACCACAGGACCAACAGAATTTAATGTCCTCTTTTTTTCCTTATAGTCAGATATACCTAAGAAAAAGAACCTATAAGTTATGAGACATTACTAGTAAGTGGCACTAGATGGCATACTCCAAGTATATATATATATATATATATATATATATATATATATATATATATATATATATATATATATATATATATATATATATATATATATATATATATATATATATATATGTATGTATATAAATCAGCTGTGGAGAGGATTTTCTATTCACTGATTCTGAAGAGGAGGCAAGGGTGGGGAGTAATAATATTAGTGGATCCCTTTCGGAGAAACAAGATTACTACAGGTGAGTGTTTTCTTCTAACCCTAGGAATCCACTAATATTACTACTCTTGCAGACTATGCAGCAGTACCTCAAGGAGGTGGGCAAGAATTTATTTTGAAAAAGACTGCAAAACTGCTGTGCCAAATCTGGCATCACTCCTGGACTGGGTGTCCAGGCTATAGTGCTTAGTGAAGGTGTGGACTAACATCCAAGTAGCTGCTTTACATACTTCCATTAAAGGTACCTCCCGGGTAGCTGCAGTGGTAGCAGTTGTGCCCCTTGTACAGAGGGCCCCAAGACTAGAGGGTGGTACCTTGTATGCCTTTGAGTAACAAAACCGAATACACTGAACTATCCATCGAGAGATAGTTCTCTTTGAAGCAGGAGTCCCTTTACCTACTTCACCATAGCTGAGGAACAGTTGTTGTCTGTCCTGCCTATGGTCTTTGGTATGAGTCATGTAATAACTCAGCGCTCCTTTATATCCAAGCTGTGCAATCTACACTCACCTGAGCTAGAGTGTTCAGTAAAGAAAACTGGTACTGTTACAGACTGGTTCAAATGGAAGTCAGAAACCACCTTGAGGAGTAACTTCCTATTAGTTCTCAATACTACCTTGTCCCTGTGAAAAGAAACAGTCTTTTTCCACACAAAGGGCCTGGAGCTCACTTATCCTCCTGGCAGAAGTGATTGCCACCAGAAAAACGACCTTCCAGGTAATAAATTTAAGCTCTGCAGATGCCATAGGCTCAAAGGACGGAAGCATAAGCTGGGCAATGCAAATGTTAAGGTCCCATGCTGGCACTGGTTCCCTGTGAGGGGGAAACAAATGAGAGAGCCCTTTAAAGAACCTGTTCAATATAGGATTTGATGCCAGGGGAGTATCCTTTCCAGCTGAAAGGTATGCTGAAACTGAAGCCAGGAGCACCTTCAGAGCTGAGTGCTGCAACCCTTGGGTGCACAGGTAAGACAAGTAATCCAGGAGGGTTGGGATGTCCGCTTGGGCTAGGACTATACCCTTATTACTGTACCAAATGGAAAATCTTTTCCATTTAGAGGCATACAGTACGTTTTCTTAGTGGAAGGTTTCCTGTAGCCCCTAAGGACTTCCAAAACTCCTTCAGAGAAATGCAACAGATCCTGGGTTACCTGAAGGTGGTCTGACACCTGCCGGTGGAATTTTCCCATGATTAGCCAATCGTCCAGGAAAGGAAAAACTTGACACCCAACCTTCTTAGGTGTGCTACTACTACTGCTATGCACTTGGTAAAGACCCTTGGTGCAGAGGTGAGGCCGAAGGGAAGTGTTGAGAACTGGTAGTGGCCTGAGGGGAATCTCAATCGGAGATACCTTCTGTGTGACTCCCTTATGGGGATATGGAAATATGCATCCTTTAAATCCAAGGAGGCTAGCCAGTCCCCTCTTTGCAGAGTTGGCAAACTAATGGCCATTATGATCATCTTGAACCTGGGTTTTTACCAGGTACTTGTTTAGCAGTCTGAGGTCTGGTACAGGCCGCCAATCTCCTTTCTTTTTTGTTGTTAGGAAGTATCTTGAATAAAACCCTTGCCCTCTTTGGTTGAGAGGAACAGGCTCCACTGCTTTTGCCAGCAGTAAGGCCTGTACCTCCTGCTCCAGTAGTTTTCTTTCTAAGAAAGGTGCTGGTGTAAACTGCTTTAATCTTGGAGGAGGAAGGGACTTGAAACAAAGGGAGAGACCCTGACTCTCTATTTCCAGGACCCACTTGTATGTGGTTATTTTTAATCACTCCTGAAAACAGTGAGCGAGTCTGCCCCCTACAGGAGATGGAGAGGCAGCCTGAAGGGAAAAGTCAGGGATTCTGTTTTGCTTGCTGCTGAGGCTGGGCAGATTGGGATCCTCTCTGAGAACTCCTTCTGCCTCTAGCTCTGTGAAAAAAAACACCCTGCTGTGGTTGGTACTGCTGCTGGGAAACAGCCTGTACTTGAAAGAAAGGCCTCCTAAAATAGGACCTACCCCTGCCTCCCCTAGCATAGGATGAAGAGGAAGGAGAGACTCTCTCTCTCTCTCTCTCTGGTAGAACTGCTCCTAAAAGTAACTTTGTGTTCATCTACTTTTTTCATATATGCCTCAGTCTGGGCACCAAAAAGAGAGTGGCCTTCGACTGGGAAATCCATAGCCTTAGTCTGGGTGTCCTGGGTGAGATTAGGAGCCCTCAGCTAGGCAAAGCTCCTTAACACTATGGTACCAGCCATCCATCTAGCAGCTGTATCATTTGTGTCAGCTGCCATTTGAAACTGGTACCTGGAAGCCTCCAAGCCCAGTTTTGCTGTGTCCAGCAGTTCTGACACTGTTAAAGAGGGATTAGCATCAGCATTGTCTACCACTGATTGCCAGAGAGTCTTCTGATAGAGGGCTGCATAAACCTGGTAGCTGGCTTGGCGTACTGCCAGGGGTGCCGAAAAGGTACCCCTTTTTTGCCATGCTGTCCACCTTCCTCGAATCCTCCTCAAGGGGGTGAGAGGGAAAGGGAGTTTTAGCCTTTTCACAGGCAGCCTGCTGTACAATACCTTGGTGGTCTGGGTGACTGAACAGACTCTCAGCCCCAGACCTTTCAAGCTGATATTTTTTGTCACACTTTTTATCAGTGGGTGTGACAGTATTAGGAGACGAGGATTTCCAGAACATCCTTGTTAAAGGATTTGTACAGAGGCAGGAGGAGCCTTCTTGTGGGTGTCAGCCCCTTGAGCTCCATGTATTGCGCCTCTTCTTCATCCTGGATCTCTTCAGCTGTTTGCAGATCTAGGGTTTCTACCATTTTTTTAAGAAAAGAAAAATGGGATGAGAAATCCTCTGTAAGTCTGGGGGGAGAACCAAAATCTTGTTTTGGTGAGACCTCAGGTTCAATACCCTCTTCATCTTGGTCATCCTCCTCATATGCCACTGTGGCAGTGGGCAAAGGATGGGCAACAACAGTAGCTTTTTCAGCAGTAGTAAGCACAGATTGCTGAGGGGGTATTAAGCCCTGCAGCACCTGGAGTAAGGCTAAGGCCTGAGTCAAATCAGCAGGAGAAGGAGCAGGAATGGGCACCTGAGGGACCCCTTGAGGCGTTTCAGCCGGGGTATCAGTGTGCTTTGTTTTCTTTAATTTTTTGTCAGGCACCGGGGAGTCAACCACTTCATTGCCTCTCTTGCCAGAGCCTTCATCCGTATCAGGGGTGGATTTGGAGGCTCTGGAAGGAACAGCCACAGTCTTAGAGGGGGTGGACTGGTTAGAGCCCATGGACCCCTCCTCTAGTCTCCTTTTAAGCCTCTCCCTGCATTTTACCACTATCTTGTCAGGGAAAGACTTACAAATAAAACAATTTTCATTGAAATGCTGTTGCACAAGGCAGATCAAGCATAGGTCATGCTTATCTGCCTTGGCAAACACCCTCTGCACACTTCAAGCAATTCTTAAACCCAGGGGGTCCTGTTTTCTTTCTTGGCTTATCTGACATTTTAGAAAACAGGAACTGGGAACCGACAAAAACAGAAAGAATTAAAATATTTGCAGTCAGTTTCAAAAGAAATAGCGATCAGTTCGGAACCGATAAAGTGAAAAACTAGCGGTTTCCGATCAGATCCAGAACCGAGAAACCACTGGGGGAACTGGCAAACCTTGGTTAAAAAGCCGTTAAAATTTAATAAAAATAAAGAATAAAGTAACCAGAACCCTTTAAAAAGGTTCCGATTAAATACAGAAAGGGATCAGTTGCCCCTTGGTTCAGAGGAACCGCGAGGCACCGACAAATAAATCTAAATTTAAAACTATGAGGTAAAAAACACTAAAGAACAATTACACTAGGCAGTAATGAAAAAACAAAACAAAATACTTAAGGTTTTTTTGTTCTATGCACTACAGGAATCTGTCTTGATTGAGAGAGATCTCCAGGGCATCTGAACTTTGCAGCGGAGAGAAGAAATCTGAGGTAGAATGTAGGCTGCTGACACTGGGCAATTTGAAAATAAATGCACGCGCTAAACATTCCATGATTAGCATAGCATTCTATTTGGTTCCAGGGCAGTGCTGATTTAAAGGAACACTGCAAGAGTAATAATATTAGTGGATTCCGGGGGTTAGAAGCTTGCTCGGTGCTCAATTACCATCTTAAGTTGAAGTCCCCCCAGAAGCAGCAACTCGAAGGGGGCTATACCTGCAGGGTACTTGTTAGGTCCTCTAGGGCAAGGTGGGCCACTTTGGGGGGGTTGTATATGCAGCCTATCATGAGGTGTTTTCCATGGCCTAGCACAATTCTGATGAATACGGATTTGAGGCCCGTGGAGTTAAGCTGGGGGAGGGTGGCTAGGGAAGCCTCTAACGAGGCTCTTACATAGATGAGGACCCCTTCTCCTTTTTTTCCCCTCTCTATCCTTTCTGAATGTGTCATAGCTAGCTAACTCCACCTCATGCAAAGAAATATAAGGCTTCAGCCAGGATTCAGAGATGGCCAATACAACAGGGTTGTATATATCTACCCAGGATTGGACCCTGTGCATCTTTAGGCACAGGCTGCAGACATTTATATGGGCAACTCTCAGGCCCTTTGTGCTGGTCCAGGTTGGGTCATGGGGGGACCCAATGGTAGAATTTGCTACTGGAGAACCAAGATTAGGTCAGACATCTCCAGAGCGAAGTATCAGCGTTGCGGCAAACAGGCTAATCAGGTTGTAGGCTCTTGTTTCAATGGGAGGAGCGATTTTCACCCTCAGGCCTCTTAGTCTATAGAGCATGAGGTAGCAGACTCCCTTGCCAGTAAGCCCATGTAACATTAGTAGGGCATTCACTGAGGGCAAAGCAGGGCAGTCAGTCAGGGGAGGGAGATGCCAATCCTGCGCACCCCAGAGCGGGTTGGGGACGCAACAGGTGCTCATTTGAATATCTACCCAGATGACTGCACCGATGTATAGGATGACCAGGACAGGACCCCTAAGTGGTACATGACTCTGGTTAATCCGTTTGGGTGGGTGGTCATGGTAAGGGAGCTGAGCTATATTACGGTGCATCATAGTGGAGCTGGACACGGATGCCAGAGATGGTGACTCAGGTCTGGGTTAGAAAGAGTGAGCAGTTCTATCCCTCAGGCAAGGATCAAAGAGGTAGGTGGGACAGCTCTTAAAGATCATGTGCAACGGTTTTTACATATTTTTTATAAAAGCTTGAAAAGCTGAAATTCAAGTCCCTATGTCATGAATAGTGTTTCCTGAAAATTTCCAGCTGTTTGGTTTTGTGGTTTTCTTTAAATCATCATTCATTAACTTGCTCTACAGTGGCTGAAAACAGTGGAGTTATTTCTGTACTCTCAGGCAAACAGAGTGCAATGACATCATTTTGGAGTAGCTTGCTGTTTCTACAAACTACTGCTCTGATTGGGAATCTGAGTTAATGGTTTGCTGAACTCTCCAAGTTTCTTACAAACACAGTCTCTTGCTTGTGTTTAGATCAGCTTAAAATATAACATTATCTTCTGATAAAAAGCTGTTCATTTTAATTTCAATGCTGTATTGAAGTAGTGGAACTCTTTCTCTGTGAGAAATTAGCTTGTCTATCACAGCTCTCAGTTCTTTCTAATCAAAACTCAGACTGTTTTTCTAACTATATAACACAGGGCTATTAAATAAATATAAAATAAATCTAAATTTTATTCATTCACAGAAACAGTTCGTCTTTGACGTAGCCTCCGTAAATAGATTTCATGTAAGAACATTTTTTTTCATGTCAGATTGACAAACAGTACATGTGCTTGAAACACTGTAGCAGAGTGTGACAGGCACTTGTCAGAACTCACAAATTTCAGTTCTTTGGTGGTTTCTGTGTGAAAATACATTATGTTAGGTCTAACTAGCAACACTACAGTATGCACCCTGTCTCTGCCTCACAGTTGAGGCAGCTGCAGTCTACTGCCACCTCTCCCTGCCCCACACGCCCCTTTCCTTCTGCTCCACATTTGAGGCTGCTCATCTTGCTTCCCACCATCTTCTCCCACACAGTCAAGGATTGTGCACCCTGCTGCCTCTATCCCCTGCCTGAAGAATCAGGACTGCTGTACCCTGCCTCCCCCTGCCCAAACAACTGGGGTTGCTGCATCCTGCTGCCCTCTCTCCCCCACCCACCCTCACAGTTAGGGAAGCTGAACCTATTGTCCCTTGTTCCTGTCTCCACAGTCAGGGTTGCTGTGCTGTGCTAAGCCCTGGAGTGCCAGGTTCCCTGCCTCCACAGCTGGGGCTGCTGTACCATGCTGCCCCAGCCACCAGAGGTGGGGCTTTTGCTACACCCTGCTATTCATTTCCTTTGCCCAAAATGGACAGGGCTGCTGCACCATGTGTACCCCATCTCACAGTCATGGCTGCTGTACCCTGATGCTCCCTGTGTTCTGCACCACAGTCAAGGCTTCTGCACCATGCTGTTCTCTATCCCCTATCACCAGAGACAGGGCTGCTGCACCCTACTCCTTTCTACACAGTTGGGGTTGCTATGGCCTGCTGTGCTCTAGAGCCCCATGGCTCTGCAGTTAGGGCTGCTGCACCATGCTGCCACTTGCCACAAGATTCAGGGCATTTGCTGCACCCTGTTGCATGCCTCCACAGTTGAGGCAGTTGCACTCTTCTGTCCCCTGCCACCAGAGTCAAATCCTTTGCTACATCCTGCTCCCCACATCTCTTGTCCCAAACAGGCATGGCTGCTGCACCCTGTTCCACAGTTTGGGCTGCTGTATCCTGTTGCCACCCCTATCTCCTGCCTGAACATTCAGGGCTGCTACACTTAGCTTCCCTCTGTCCCCACACCCACAGTCAGGGCCACATCACCCTGTTGACCCCTGTTCCTATATCCACAGTCAGGGCTGCTGTGCTGTGCTACACCCTAGAGTCTCATGCTGCCTGCATCCACAGTTGGGGCTGCTGAACTCTGCTACACGCTTCCATTGCCCCAAATGGTCTGGGCTGCTGCACAATGTGTACCCTGTGCTATTGTCAGGGCTGCTGTACCCTGATGCCAACCTGTGTCCTGCCCCACAGTCAGGGCTTCTGCACCATGCTGTCCTTTGTCAGGGTGCATCAAATGCCCTTACTCTTGTGCTGCACCCTTCCTGAACAGCTGGGGTTGCTGCACCCTGCTACCCTCTCTCTTTCTCACCCTTACAGTCAGATACACTGCACATGTTGCCCGCTGTTCCTGTCTTAGCTGGGTATAGCAAAGGATTTGACTCTGGTGGCAGGGAGACAGCAGGATGCAACTGCCTCAACTGTAGAGGCATGCAAAAGGGTGCAGCAAATGCCCTGAATCTTGTGGCAAGTGGCAGCATGGTGCAGCAACCCTAACTGCAGAGGCATGGGGCTCTAGGGCACAGCAGGCCACAGCAACCCCAACTGTGTAGAAAGGAGCAGGGTGCAGCAGCCCTGTCAGTGGTAACAGGAGATGGAAGACATCCTGGTGCAGAAGTCTCAACTGTGGGGCACGACACATGGAGCATCAGGGTACAGCAACGATGACTGTGAGATGGGGTACATGTGGTGCAGCAGCCCTGACCATTTGGGGCAATGGAAATGGGTAGCAGTGTGCAGCAAAAGCCCCACCACTGGTGCTAGGGCAGCATCGTGCAGCAGCCCCAGCTGTGGAGGCAGGGAACCTGGTACTCTAGGGCTTAGCACAGCACAGCAGCCCAGACTGTGGAGACAGGAATGGGACAACAGGTACAGCATCCCTAACTGTGAGGGTGGGGAACAGAGGGCAGCAGGGTGCAGCAACCCCAACTGTTTGGGCAGCAGGCGGCAGGGTGAAGTAATCCTGATTCTTTAGGCAGGGGCTGGAGGTAGCAGGGTGCACAATCCCTGACTGTGTGGGAGAAGACAGTGGGTAGCAAGGTGCAGCAGCCTCAAATGTGGAGCAGAAGGTAGGGGCCTTGTGGGGCAGGGGACTGGTGGCAGTAGACTGCAGCTGCCTCAACTGTGGGGCCGAGACACGGTGCATCAGGATGCCACATAGTGTTTTTAGTTATACACATACATGATGTATTTTCACACAGAAACCACCAAAGAACTGATATTTGTGAGTTCTGATGGTACATGTGCTTGAAATACTGTAGCAGAGTGTGACAAGCACCTGTTTGTTAGTCTGACATGAAATAAAAAATGTTATACGATTATATTTATGAAGGTTACGTCAAAAACAAATTTTCTGAGAATGAACAAAATTTAGATTAATGTTATATTCATTAAACAGCCCTGTGTTAAATAGTTAGAAAAAAATTGAGGTTTGATTAGAAAGAACAGAGCTGTGATACAGACAAGCTGATTTATCACAGAAAAAGATTTCCACTACTTCAATTCAGCACTGAAACTGAAATGATCAGCTTTTTAAAGGAAGAGAATGATATATTTTAAGCTGAGCTATCTAAACACAAGCCAGAGACTGGGTTTGTAAGAAACCTGGAGAACTCGGCAAACTATGAACTCTACAGAGTGCTGTGCTGATTGGGAATCTGAAACTGCAAGCTACTCCAAAGTGATGTCATCGCACTCTAAGCTTGACTGAAAGGACAGAAAGAAAAAATGACTCACCTTAGTAATGTTGTTTCTTAATCTAATGGAGTCTTGCTATATTATGACATATGCAGTGAGTCCCAACCTTCGAACTGCTCCGGAGGTGAAAGAGTTAACTTTCCATGCCAGGCATGGAACTTTGAGTGCGAGCTCAGTTGAAAACTCTGTCTGTTGTTACTCAAACTCAAACTGTCAGATCTTTACGAGCAAAACTCACTAAGGTTCTGTGTGGAAGCCGAAAACCTACACTAGCCAACTGGCTACTAAATATAAGAACACATTTTCCTGGTCCCAAAACAAAGACTCAAGTCAGGGATCCAAAAATTAAAAACATAACACCCAAACACCCCAAAAGGAGGGGTGAAAAACACAAGGTGGGCATCTACTAAGTGCCAACACTGCACTGCCCACCCACATCCCAAAAGCAGAGGTTCTGAGAGGGGCAGGCGGGGTGGGGGGTCATAATATAGCAAGACTCCATTAGAAGAAACAACATTACTAAGGTGAGTAATTTTTTCTTCAAACAACATGAAGTCTTGCTATATTATGACATATGCAGACTACACAGCAGTACCTCCATGGAGGAGGGACAGAACCTACTTGAAATAGGCTCTGAAGCACAGCTGTGCCAAGCCAAGCATCACTCCTAGCCTGGATGTCCAGGAGTAATGCTTGCAAAAGTGTGAACTGTTTTCCAGGTAGCTGCTTGACATATCTCTAGGATAGGGATGCCCTGGCAGCAGCCAGAGACGCAGCTGTACCTCTGGTAGAGTGAGCCTCAGGCCTGAGGGAGGAACCTTACCCAGTTTTTACAGCAAAATTGGATACAAGAGACAATCCACCTGGCAATGGATCTTTTAGTGGCAGGTTCCCTTTACCAACGTCACCATAAGTGAGAAACAGTTGGAGAAGTCAAACCTGTGACCCCTGGTAATGCTCACGTAGTAACTAAGGGGCTCTTTGACATCTAAATTGTGCAGTTCCTCCCTGCCAGAGGAGGAATGGTCAGTGAAGTACACAGGAGAGACATGGATTGATTAAGGTGGAAGTCTGAAACCACCTTAGGCAAAAACTTTCTGTTAGTCCTGAGGACCACCTTATCTCTATGAAAGGAGATAAAATCAGGTTCCACTGACAATGCTTGTAATTCACTTTTAAGGCCTGGCAGAAGTGATAGCTACTCAAAAACACAGCTTTCCAAGTCAAGTACTTAAGCTCTGCTGAAGACAAGGGCTCAAAGGGGGTTGCATAAGCTGAGCAATGCAAATATTAAGATCCCAGGCAGGGGCAGGGTCCCTGAATGGAGGGTTGGTGTGAAGCAACCCCTTGAAAACTTGGAGAATACAGGATGAGCCGAAGAAGAGGGTTTACCTGCTGATAAGAAAGCAGACATGGCTGCCAGGTGCACTTTAGGGTAGCTGGCCTCAGCCCAAAGTATTCAAATGCACCATATAATCCAGGACTGTGGGTAAGTCAGCAGATTCTGGGGAAATATGCTTGCCAGAGTACCAAATGGAAAATCTCTTCCATTTGGAATTATAAGTAGCTCTGGTGGATGGCTTCCTAGAAGCCTTCAATATATCCAATACACCTTGAGAGAAGTACAGGTCAGGAAACTCTAACTCTTCAAGAGCCAGGCCTTGAGATTGAGAGATTTGAGATTCGAGTACCAAACCCTCCCCTGAGCACAGGTTAACAGGTTGTGATTCCTGGGAAGACAAAGGGGAAGATGGACTGCTAAGGACATAAGAAGTGGGTACCAGGGCTGTCTGGCCCAATCTGGAGCAATCAGGATCATCTTGCAGGGCTGAGATCTGATTTTGACTAGCACCTTGAACAGAAGAGGGAAGGGGGGAAAAGCATAGAGAAACTTCCCTTCCCAACTGAGAAGGAAGGCATCCAGAGGGACTGAGCCCAACACTGGGGGCCTGCAGCAAAAAAGGGGAAGTTGGTGATTGTCTGGGGCTGCAAAAAGATCTATCTGCGGGGTGCCCCATCTGGCAAATACTACCTCCAATACTAGGGGATCCAGTGACCATTCGTGATGGCCCTGGGAAATCCTGCTGAGAGCATCTGCCAGGACATTGTCCTTGCCTGGGAGGTGAACTGCCATAAGGGAGGTGTTCAGGGAGTACGCCAGAGACCACAACTTCATTGCTTCGGTGCACAAGGCCGTAGACCGAGTGCCTCCTTGCTTGTTGATGTACCACATTGTAGTGGTGTTGTCTGTTCTGATCTGTACAACTTTGTTCTGAACAGAGGTGGAAAAAGCTTGAAGTGCTAGAAAAACTGCTCTGAGTTCCAACAGATTGATGTGGAGCAGAGATTCCTGAGGGGACCACAATCCCTGGGTAGTGAGATCGCCCATGTGAGCTCCCCACCCCAAGAGGGATGCATCTGTAGTAAGGATTAAGGAGTGAGACTGAGGGGTGAAGGGGACCCCCTACCTCAGATTGCTCTGGTCCTGCCACCACTGAAGGGCTTGGATCAGGGTTCGAGTCACTGGGATCAATTTGGTCAGAGGGTCTCTCCTTTGGGACCAAAAGGCTCTCAAATGGAACTGGATGTCCCTCATCTGAAATCTTGCTCCCTGCACAACTGCTGTAGAAGCAGCCATGTGCCCCAGGAGCTGCAGAAAATGCATTGCTGGTCGAGAGACCTGCAGGTTGAAAGAGGAGGCCAGAGAGACCAAGGTCCTTGCTCTTTCCAGAGGAAGGAAGGCTCTGGCCTCTTTAGTGTTCAAGTTCTGCACCTATGAAGGTGAGAAGCTGGACAGGCTCTAGAACTGACTTTGGAAGATTGAGAAGGAAACCTAGAGATGTGAGCAGTTGCTGAGTTACCCGAAGGTGTAGTTTGACTTGGTCTGGAGACTGGCCTACTATGAGCCAGTCGTCCAGGTAAGGAAAGATGGCAATCTTTTGCCTTCTTAAGTGGGCCACTGCTACTGCCAGGCATTTTGTGAATACCCTCGGGGCAGAGGTAAGGCCGAAGGGCATTGCTCTGAACTGGTAATGGCCTGAGGGCAGTTAGAATCTGAGGTACTTTCGATGGGAGCTTCTGATAAGAACATGGAAGTAGGCATCCTTGAGGTCCAGGGACGCTAGCCAGTCCCCTGTCCTTAGAGAGGGTAAAGTAATTCCCAGAGTCACCATTTTGAATTTTGGTTTTAAAAGGTGCTTCTTTAGGTATCTGAGATCCAGGATGGGCCGCCATTTTCCTGTCTTTTTTGGGGTAAGGAAGTACCTGGAGTACAACCCTTTGCCCTGGTGTAGGGGTGGAACCCTTTCCACAGCTCTGAGAGCCAGGAGGGTAGAAACTTCTGTTTCTAAGGCAAGTGCCTCTGATGGATTTGCAGGTGGAAAGAACCTGGCTCTCATCTTTGGAAATTTTTTGAAGCTGAGAACCAGTCCCTGGCTTACTGCTTCCAGGACTCACTTGTCTGATGTTAAAGACTTCCAGTCCTGGACAAAGTAAGCCAGCCTGCCCCCTACAGGTAGTGGAGAATCGGCCCTGGCCACCCTATCAGGGTGCCTGCTTGGTAGGGGCTTTGGGCTGAGGGGTAGAAGCAGGCTTGCTTACCCGTCTGCCTCTCCTCTAAAGAACCCCTCTGGGCATAAGCAGAAGAGGAGGCCTGGACTTGGTAAAAAGGCCTATGAAAAGGCCTGCCCCTGCCCCTGGGATGCTGCCTCTGAGGAGTGGCCTGCCTTTCCTTGGCCTGTGCACTCCTATAGGTGGTCCTATATTCATCCATGTTCTTCATGTAATTCTCTATCTGCTCCCCAAACAGAGAATTGGCCACAACAGGAAAATCCATGGCCTTAGACTGGGTATCCTGTGACAGGGTAGTACATCCGAGCCAAGCCATTCTGCGAAGTGCTACAGATGTAGCCATGACCCTTGATGACACATCATTAGAATCTACTGCAGCATGAAATTGCACCTTGGATGCCTCAATACCATCCGCAGCCACCTGTTCCAGCTCCCTGGCAAGCTGGTCAGGGACGTGTTTTGCCAGGGCCAGCACAGTATCCCATCTGGATTTCTGGTACCTAGCAGCATAAGCCATATAATTTGCCTCTCTGAGTCCCAAAGATGCTGCCATGTACTGTTTCTTTGCCATGGCATCAGTCCTCCTGGAGTCCTTTTCAGGGGGGTGCGAAGCTAGGGGAATATTTGTCTTGTCACAGGCTGCAGCCTGCACTACCCCCACATGGCTGCATTGCTGTGTGAGGAACTCCGTATCAGTGCCTGATAATGTACACCTCTTGTCCATCCTTTTATCAACAGGAGGTATAGTGTGAGGAGTTTTTAGAATTTTTACTCTGTTTCCGAAAAGATTTATGCAACGGAATAGACAGTTTCCTAGACTCTGGAATATCCATCATTTCTACATAATCAGGCTCCTCTTGGTCATCAACAGCTTCCTCAACAGGGAGCTGGAGAGTTTCAGCAACTTTCTTATAGAACATAAAATGAGAAGGGGACTCAGATAGCCTGGGGGGAGAAACCCCTGACGGTCTGTCTGGAGAGATGTCCGGTTCAATGGGCACATCCAGACCTTCAAAACCACATTCACTCTCCTCATACTCCTCTTCCCCCTCCTCCGGTTCATAAAAATCCTCAAAATCATAATCTTGAACCGGTGGAACAGAGCGCTTCCCTGAAGGTGTCGGTTCGGTCGGAACCGGGGAAAGTGACTGGACAATTTGAATTGTTTTAGCTATTTCCTCAGCGGTTGGAGAAAGAACTTTTGGCTCCACACTAGCTGACTTTCTAGTCCTTTTAGTTGGAACCAGCTCCTCAGAGCTGGCTCTTCGTTTGGCCGAGGAAGTATCGCCCTGGTCAGAGGGCATTCCCTCCGGTTCGGTTGGAACTGAACCGGGCTGGCCATCCGGTCAGCGGACTTTTGGCCTCCCTTTCCTGAGCCTACCAACTCTCTTTCTATGGTGGCAGCAGGAAAATTCTTACAAATCTGGCAGTCTGCATTGAGGTGGTCAAACCCCAGACAATACACACAGGTAGGTGTGGGTCAGCCTTAGCAAAGGCTTCCCCACAAACACTACAGTGCTGAAACTCCAGTGGGCCCGTTTTCTTTTGGGTTTCTCAGACGTAGTGCCAGCCTAACCAAACTTGCCCATTTATGGCAATCTGCCAAGCAAGACTCCCTTATAGGTTCCCAACTGTGTCACGGGTCATGGAAAAAACCGTAATGAAATCCGTTTTTAGAACCGATAAGAACCGGGAACCGCACTCTAAATAAGGACTAGTAAGTTTGAGAATAACCTGATCGGTTCAAACCGAACCGAAAAGCGTTTACAAGTTCCACACAGAACAAAATAAATGTAAGCCTATCTATTTCTTACAATACCATAGACAGAGCTTGAACCGACCGGTTGCGGTTTAATTTCGGTCAAAAAACTGATAAAATAATACTTTTTAACCGACAAACGAACCGAGCAGAAGGAGAAATCTCCGGATCGACTGTTCAGTGTGGCGGAGTAAAGAATCTGACAGTTTGAGTTTGATTAACAACAGACAGAGTTTTCAACCGAGCTCGCACTCAAAGTTCCATGCCTGGCATGGAAAGTTAACTCTTTCACCTCCGGAGCTGTTCGAAGGTTGGGACTCACTGCATATGTCATAATATAGCAAGACTTCATGTTGTTTGAATAACTCCACTGTTTGCAGCCACTACAGAGCTAGTTAACAAATGCTGATTTAAAGAAAACCACAAAACCAAACAGCATGAAATTTTCAGGAAACACTAATCATGACACAAGGACTTGAACTGCAGCTTTTTAAGCTTTTATTAAAAATATGTAAAAACCGTTGCACATGATCTTTAACTTTGAATTAGATTCCTCCTATGGGACCCTATTAGAGTCTGTCTTTTCGTTACTTTTTTTATTTGTGTTTATTTATGGTGGGTCATTGGTGAGTCTAATTTATCTGTTATGGCTCTCAAGCTTCACTAGACTCTTGGTCTGAACAAAGGATCTGTCGTCTGGTCTAGCAGAATGTAAGAGACATCGCTGAGGTTATTTGTTTGTATTTGCAGAGCAGCTCTGAAACAGATTCCTGGGATGTTGTGGGTTAGATATAATATGACAGCTGTAGTTCCACTTTACAGGTGGCCTCCAGTGGCTGTACATAATAAGCTGCAGATGGGGAAGTCGACTGATAGGCACAGACGTGCACGTGATATTCCTTATAAAAGACGGTGTCCACCAAGGGTGGTGGCGGGGGCGGTGGGGCAGCCAACACAGAGCGTTGGTGGGGGCCTTACACACACCACACACACACACACACACACACACACACACGGTTTCGACTTGAGAAAGAGAGGAGCCTCTCTGGCCAGCGTCGTACTGGAGTTTTCAGTGGGGTTCAGCTTGGGGGAGGGCAGGAGCACTGCTGGCCCTCGCAACTGCCTAGAAGCTGGGGAGAGAACACAAACGGAATTATTTAAAAGGTAAGGTGGAGGGAGGGGCTATGTTTCATTAATCAAAGAAAGAGGAGTCTTCTAGTCCCTGCTAAGATATAGCTAATAGGCAAATTCGGTTTGGGTAGACTTTACTTCAGCAGTTTTTTTTTTCTTTTTCTTTTTTTGTTTTCACTTACTGGGAGCACTCAGAAAAAACTAGTGTTCAATCTTAAGGCACCCAGTGAAAACTAAGTTCAAATCTGCACACTACCCCCTATACCGTGTGATTTTTATGGGTCTTCTGTGCAAGCAGGGCATTTAAGTGAGACTGACCCAGGCAATTAATTTAGAAAGCTCCCTGAAAACAGAGTCAAACTGTTTATGTTCCAGTTCAGCCTGAATTTTCTTTTTTGCACTTCCATCTCGCATAATGTGGAAAGAAATAAATCTCCCTGTATAGTGGGAAAGAGACTGCAGTACTCCCCAGCAAGCAGCTAAGGGACTGGTCTGGTAATTAATTAAAGCTCCCAGTAGAAAGTAGTCAGAGGCTAAACACTGCAGTAGAAGGTAGCTACAGAGAACAGTTCAATAGGAATTACAATCTAAATTAATTAAAGGTCCTGATACAGTCGTGGTAAAACACTACATTTCTCATCTTAGGCATCTAAATAAACCAATCTGCATTGCTCTGCCGATGGCTACAGACAGAGCAACTCAGGGAAGAAAAACAGGCCAGGTTTAATACTGGCACCAGAACAAAGTCATTTGTTCCACACGCACACACTCCGTTTCGACTTGAGAAAAGTAGGCGCCTCTCTGGGCAGCGTCATATCTGAGTTTTTGGCTGGGTTCAGCTCGGGGGAGGGTAGGCCCTTGCGACCACCTAGAAGCTGAGTTTTCGGTATAATAACAAGTCTAGTTTATACAATGACTGTAAAAATAAAATGTTGCAAATAAATACATTTATTTTCATGTGCGACAGGCCTGAAGTGGAAATAGATCAATTACATCAATCTTAGATGGGCCAACAGCATTTTTTCCACTTTAGGCTGGTCACAAATGAGCTCTTAACCAATGGAAGAACAGCTCGAACAATGCCAGATGACATCACAGTGGCATCAACTGCAGTTAAAAACAGAGCAGTGAAATCAAACAGAAACAGTAAAATCTTCATTAAAAGAACTACTCTTGCCAGGAGGCATCATCATTGTATAAATGACATATGCCATGGGTTCACTAAGAGAGGACAAACTCTGTAGATAAAAATAATAGTGATATTTTTAGTCAGCCCGTGACACGTCCCATATACTGTCTATCATATGAGCCATCAACTATGTAATACAGTCATCGAAAAACAAACCATGTAAATGCATCAGTTAGGTTTAAGCCCTCCGAGTAAAGCTACCAACTTTCCAATGCCTAAAACTGGAACAGTCC
Organism: Neoceratodus forsteri; assembly: GCA_016271365.2. Classification (NCBI taxonomy): domain Eukaryota; kingdom Metazoa; phylum Chordata; order Ceratodontiformes; family Ceratodontidae; genus Neoceratodus; species Neoceratodus forsteri. Next base: position 1,518,626,258 of record CM057452.1, on the reverse strand, counting down.
ATCCTGACCATGACCCTCACCCCCCACCACTGTATCACTCCCATGGGCATCACTGCAGACAACGCTGCGCACAATCAGCTACATTTTGCTGCTTACTCTGGCCATGCCGCCCCACAGTAACACCAGTAGCAAACATTCAGATTAAAACAATACATCATTCTGCTGCAGCAAGTTCCAAATCATGACATACAGAAAGTTCATTAGAAGCAAACCTGCGTTAAATTGTGATCAGGCATTCAAGCTGCATGTATTGTTCCTCCTGACAGTCCCATCCAACCCATTCACACTCACCTAATTTGCTGAGCAAACTTCACCTCAGTGACTCCCATCACACCAGACTGTTTTCGCAGACTTCCCTACAGCTGATCAGGTTTGGGTACCTTAGTTCCCTGCTGCCGGTCTCTTCTCTGTCTGGAGTCCTTCTACGCTGCTGGTAGACAGACATCCACATGTGCTTGTTTGCACTACTACCCAATCTAATCTAACAGGAAGGAACATGCTTTAGTGTGTTGCCACGGACATGCTTGCAGTGCAGCATAGGCACAGGGGTTGAAGTTGCAAACTGCTGTCCAGCCTGTGCAGTGCCACAGTGATGCTGAAATAACTATCACACCGATTAGCAGTCAGAAAAAAAAAAAAAAAAAAAAGGGACAAAACTGGGACAAGTAAGCAAAAAAAGGGACAAAAGTGACATTTTGCAAAACTTGTGGGGACACTGGGACATGATGCCTAAAATAAGGACTGTCCTGGGAAAATAGGGACTGTTGGTGGCTTTACCTGTGAACCTTGGTGAATCTGGGGCATGGTGTTCCTCAAGGTTTAAAGAATCACACAACACAGCACTGGCATTGCCCTAACTTCAGCACTGCCCTTCCAGACTCAAAAATATTTCCTTAGACAAAAGGTGCCAAAGTTAAGAGTGATGTCAACACTGCATCTTATCATTCAATCCCCAAGCAACTACACATCACAGGTTTGGGACTTTTTACCTGAACATCGCACTACGTGTTGCATTGCTTCAGAGTATTCCCTGCTCCATACATACTGGTCACGTTTACCAGGTGAGTAAACTACTATTTGCTGGCCTTCAACACATGAAGACGTGAGGGAATTCGACTCCAGCACCCCGGCTACCAGAACCACTAAAATCCACCCCAAAATGCAGTGATCAGTGGTGAATATCTACTCAGATAGCTTCTCTTTACAGATGCCAGCCAAACTAAAACTCAAGGAATCGTTTCTTGACCACAGGAACTGACCCCCCATGGCAGAGACCAGAGACACCAGGGCCCAAAGTAGGAGCCGCTCAGCGTCCATAGCTTCAGGTCACCCATGTGAAGCCAGCAAAAAGGACACAGAAGAGACTTTTACAATCACCTCCCAAAAGCTTTTCTTTGAATTAAATAAGGTCATTTCCACCATGGACAAGGTAAGACAAAGACATTGGGGAGGCAATGAGTGGCCTGGCTCAAGTCATTCAATGAACAGCGAACCTAGAGTCGGACCTAACACAGGCCACAGAGACTACTGACACTCATGACACAAAACTTTGATACCTTCAGCTTTAGGAGCGGGAGCTTACAGAAAAACTCTTATGATCTGGCGCTCTGCTCCCAACGAGACAATTTGCGAATTCATGGGCACCCTGAATGCACAGAACAGGACCTATGGAGCCCTTTTTGGAGTCATTCTTGAAAGAAATATTAGACTGGCCATCTGCAGAGCACCTACATATTTTCAGGGCTCACTGGGCTTTAGCTCCAAAGTCATCAGAACCCAAAGCAAAACCTCACTCCATAGTCCTTAAATTCCTTGATTTCAAAACAAAGACAAAAGTACTCTCAATGACCCGGTCAAAAAACAAAAAAATAAAGAGATACTGTTTGGTAATGCCAGGCTCTGTTTCAAGCATGACTTTTCCCTAGTAACCCTTCAAAAACACAAAACACTCTTGGCAATCAGGAAACACCTTCAAACAAACGGAACCAAAATACATCCGGTGGCACCAGCACAATTTAAAATCTTTGTGAAAGATAGCCCTCAGTTCTTCCGAACACTTGCAGACACTCTTAAGAGGCTGGTGGTTCTACCCGAACTGTACATCCTGCCTGAAACCCAGATGCCGCATTTACCAGGAAAATCCCCCTGAAAAAATGCCTCCCATCTGCAAAAACTAAACTGCCAACAAAACACCCCAGGCAAAGCAGCAAACGAGAAAGTAGCAGGAGACTCTCCTGCAAAAACTGTCCCAAAGCCACAGAACAACAGACAAAGAGACTGGTGCCTGAAAATGTAAATTACGTACCTACCGTAATTCTTGATCTTCTTGGACGAAGTTTTCACCACTCATTCACACTAGTGGGACTACATCAGAGGCACTAGGACCAAGCAGGAGCCAAAAATCTTCAGGAGGGCCAGCACCAAGGTAGGGCCGCGCATGCGCGGTGCCGAGTGACTGGCTCACGCCATATAGGCAATCTCGGCGTCAACCCTCCAACCACCTCAGTACCTTTTTTACCGAGGAGATGCAGCGTAAACTAACCTATGTCGGACATAAGATAGTCCGTATGACCCCTGTAAGAAGGATCAACACAACAGTGTTTTCACAGCCCAGCCAATGAGGGAGTGAAGACCAAAAACAAGATTGGTGAGCTCGGGGGATGGTGGGTGGGCATGTGAATGAGTAGGTGGAGACTTCGTCCAAGATAATCAAGAATTACTGTAGGTACGTAGTTAACATATCTTCCTGGACCTAAAGTATCCACCACTCATTCACACTTGCAGGAGAGTACCAAGCCAAAATAATCCCCCAAGAAGGGCGGCAGGAGGGAAAGGAGCTCACTCAGGACAGAAGTCCATCAAGGATTGTCCTGCCAAAGGACGGATGCTGTCTGGCATGGACATCCAAGGCATAGTGCTTCACAAAAGTGTGCATAGAGCTCCAAGTAGTTGCGCTGAAGATGTCTGCAATGGGCACATTCCGTATTTCTGCCAGAGATGCCACGACTGCTCTGGTAAAGTGGGCATACACCCTACCTTCCAGCTTGACCTGCACCATCGAATAGCAATGGCGGAGACATGCTACCAGCCATGCCGAAATACACCTGATGGCAACAGGCTGACCCAGCCAGGCCATGTTGAAAGAGACAAAGAATTGCCTGGATTTGCAGATCTCTTTCGTTCTATGCAGAACTGCAAAACTCTTTTTACATTCAGAGAATGTAGGGTGCGTTCCCGTTCATTCTGAAAGTTCGCAAAGTAGGTTGGAAGGACCAAGGGCTGGTTCAGGAGGAATTCTGAGACTACTTCTGGAAGAAAGTTAGGGCGAGTTCGAAGAACCACCTTGTCCATCTGAAATACTGTATACGGAGGGTCTGTGACAAGGGCATGTATTTCAGACACTCTGCAAGTGGAAGTAATGGCTACAAGGAAGGCAGCCTTCCAGGTTAGGAACATCAACTCGCAGGTTGCTAGAGGCTCAAAAGGTTTACAAGTGAGCATGTCTAGAACAAGGTTGATAGCCTAAGCAGCTACCGGTCTCCTGACTGGTGGCCTAGTATGAAGGATACCCTTACACTGTATTTGAAAAAGTAATAGAATTTAAGAGTTAGTGGTGCATTGTACTCAGGATATGTTGTTTTAATAGAATTTTTGTAATTTTGTATTTTGTTTCTTGAATTTACTGCAAACAAGCTGTAACACATGGACCTCACTGTAAATGAGCAATTGCTCAATTGAGTATATCTAATTCATGAAGCAATTTATGAATAAACATTTTACCGCTTTACTACTACTTAAGGAACCTCTTAACCAAGGGCAGCTGAGCCACTGACATATTGTGGATAGGCTTGTGGTAAGCCTAAATAGCACAAAGCTGTACCTTCACCATCGAGTATTGTAGCCCTGCATTTGACAGGTCTAGCAGGTCCTCTAATACTTTGTTTGGTGAGCAAGAAAAGGGGTACAGGGAGGACTTTGCACACCAGATGGAGAATCGCTTCCACTTTGCCATGTAAGTTTTGCTAGTGGCTGGTTTGCACGCTGCTAGTTGAATGTCTGAGATTCTACAGGAGATGTGGAATCTACCTACTTCTGTCTCCTCATATGCCAAGTATGAAGATGAAGGGACCACAGGTTGGGATGGACCACTGGGCCCTGGGTCAGAAGGTCCTTTAGAAGTGGTAGTTGTCTCAGTGGAACTTCCGATAATCTGTTGATTAACGGAAACCAAATCTGATGAGGCCAGTATGGGGGAATGAGGATCATTCTCCCTCCCCGTGCCTCCAGATTGAGCAGCACCCTCTGAATTAAAGCAAGAGGAAGAAATGCATTCAGAAAGCGTTTTGTCCACTGCAGTCTGAATGCATCCTGACAGAAAACACCAGGTTCTGAATTTCTGGAGCAGAATGGAGGCAGTTTTGCATTGAGTGGGGACGCAAAAAGGTCCAGGTCTGGATTGCCTCACTCCTCAAAGAGAAACTGCATGATGTTTGAGTCAAAAGACCACTCATGTGGATCTGCCTCCACTTGTCTCAGGTGGTCCGCCAGTTCATTCTGGATACCTGCTAGGTAGACCGCCTGGATCAGGGCTTCATGCTCGAGGCACCATTCCCACACTCTCATTGCTTCCCTGCACAGAGGGTAAGAGTCTGCTCCACCCTGCTTGTTGATGTAATACATCACTGTCTTCTTTTCCGTCTGAAGGAGAAATACTTTGTGACAGAGGATATCCTTCAGGGCTCAGACAGCATACAGGACAGTTCTCATTTCCAGGACATTTATGTGTAGCTGAGACTCGTCCTGCCTCCACAGACCCTGGGTGTGGAGATCCTGACAGTGAGCTCCCCAGCCAATCAGAGATGCATCAGTGGTGATGGTGATATCTGTCTCTAGTGGGGCAAAGGGAAAGCCTTAAATAAGGTTGTCCTCCTGAGTCCACCATACGAGTGACCTCATTAGGGGTTCTGTCACCTTGATGCGAAAGGACTGTGGATCTATGGTCAGGGACCACTGAGCATCCACTATGTGGTTCTCATGTGAAGGCAAGCCAGAGGCACCGTAAACACCGCCGATGCCATGAGACCCAGCATCTGCTGCATCAAGACAGCTCCAACCGAGTCGTTCTCCTTGATGAAGTGAGCCATCTGGAGGATATTGTTTCTCCTGTCTTCCGGGACGAAGGCTCTTGCCCTGGAGGTGTCCAAGAGAGCTCCTGTGAAGAGAAGTTGTTGGGAGGGCTGTAGCTGCGATTTTTCCAGATTCAGCCGGACTCCCATGGATATGAGAAACTTGGAAGACATGGCCACCGCTTCTTGTGTCTTGAGGAGCTTGCTAGGAGCCAATCGTCCAGATATGAGAATACTTGAATTCTGATTTTCTTGAGATGTGCTGCGAGAACTGCCGAAGCACTTTGTAAAGAATCGAGGCCCTGAGGACAACCTAAAGGACAGGACTCTGAATTGGCAGTGCTGGCCCAGAGCCACAAAACGGAGATACTTGTGGTGGCTCGGGTGCACCGGACATGCTGGTAGGCGTACTGTGTATCTAGGAAAGCCAGTCAATCATTTTGATGAATCAGAGGTAGGAGCATACTGTGTGATATCATCTTGATTTTCCCTTTGAAGAGGAATTTGTTTAACTTCCTTAGGTCTAAAATAGGGCGCATACCGCCCATTTTCTTTGGCACTAGGAAGTAGTGGGAGTAGAATCCTGTGTTCCATTCTGCTTGCAGAACCACTTCTACTGCCCTGTTGTTCAGAAGGCCCTGAATCTTGGAAGCAAGGAGGTCTAACTGAGTGATGGACAGTGTGGGCTGTCGTTTGGGTGGATTATCTGGAGGGATATTCGAAAATTTTGAAGAGTAACCCTCACGAATTATCCTAAGGACCACATTTGTCTGTGGTGACTAACTTCCACTGGTTGTAAAACTGAGTCAGGTGGCCTTCTACTGCCGAAGAAGAGTCCTCCTCTGGCAGTTGAGATGGGACATAGGCCAAGTCTTCAGAGGGTGGCACTAGGCACTTTCAGGCCCTGTGCCTTCTGCTGCGTTTTCTTTTGTGGCTAGGGGGCTTGGTTCTTGTTGAAGGCCCCTCAGCCTTTGCCACGAAAGGACTGATGGTTCAGAAACTGCCAGCGATGTCCGCCCCGCTGAGGGGCAGCAGGGGCCGGCCTACCTGTCTTAATAGGAGTCCTAGTTTTCTCAGTGGCTTCTAGGGTCTGCTCCACATGTGGGCCAAAGAGATGAACTTGATCAAATGGAAAATTCATGCCTCTTTGTTGAGCATCATTTGTGAAGCCCAAAGTCCGTAACCATGAGTGATGCCAGGTGCATATCCCAGCTGCTACTGCTCTAGAAGCAGTCTCAAAGGCATCCATAGCAGCCTTAAATTGCTGATTACTGGACTCAGTGCCTCTAGTAATGGTTTGGAGAAGCTCTGAACTAATGTCCGATTCCAGAACAGCCTGCACAGTGGCTTTTAGCGAGTGTCGGGGGTATACTCATATTGAGAGAAATAGCCCTGGTAGATAGCAATACGCATTCCCAGGGTAGCAGCAGTGAACACTCCCTTCTCTAAAGTGTCAATATTACGGGATTCTTTATTTACTGGACGAGCTGTAGATTCCTGAGGGGGAACAGCTTTGTCATTTTCTGCCAAGACGACTATGGCGTCCGCAAAGGCTCGAGAAGCCAGGATTGGTCTATCCTTGGGGGAGCATATTTCCTGTCTATGGACTTAGCCACTGATGGAATGAGCCACACCATCTATGAAAGTCTCGAAAGAGGGCAGTACCGAAGAAAAAATTACTCACCTTAGTAATGTTGTTTCTTTTAATGGAGTCTTGCTATATTATGACATATGCAGTTTGACCCTAGCCTTCGAACTGCTCCGGAGGTGAAAGAGTTAACTTTCCATGCCAGGCATGGAATCTTATGATGAAACTCGGTTGAGAACTCTGTCTGTTGTTCTTCAAACTCAAACTGTCAGATCTTTACGAGCACAACTCACTAAGACTCTGTGTGGAAGCTGTAAACCTACACTAGCCAACTGGCTACTAAAATATTAACCATTTTTTGATCCCAAAACAAAGACTCAAGTCAGGGGATCCAAAAAATCAAAACACAACACCCAAACACCCCAAAAAAAGGGGGCGAAAAAACAAGGTGGGCATCTACTAAGTGCCAACACTGCACTGCCCACCCACATCCCAAAAGCAACGGTTCTGAGAGGGGCAGGCGGTTGGGGGAGGTCATAATATAGCAAGACTCCATTAGAAGAAACAACATTACTAAGGTGAGTAATTTTTTCTTCAAACATGAAGTCTTGCTATATTATGACATATGCAGACTACAGAGCAGTACCTCCATGGAGGAGGGACAAACCTACTTAGGAAATAGGCTCTGAAGCACAGCTGTGCCAAACCGAGCATCACTCCTAGCCTGGATGTCCAGAGAGTAATGCTTGGTGAAAGTGTGAACTGTTTTCCAGGTAGCTGCTTGACATATCTCTATGATAGGGATGTCCCTGGCTGCAGCCAGGGACGCAGCTGTACCTCTGGTAGAGTGAGCCCTCAGGCCTGAAGGGGGAACCTTACCCAGTTTTTGATAACAAAATTGGATACAAGAGACAATCCACCTGGCAATGGATCTTTTAGTCGCAGGTTTCCCTTTACCAACCTCACCATAAGTGAGGAATAGCTGGAGGGAGTCAAACCTGTGACCCTTGGTACGCCTATGTAGTAACTAAGGGCTCTTCACATCTAAACTGTGCAGCCTCCTCTGCCAGAGGAGGAATGGTCAGTGAAGTACACTGGAAGAGATATAGATTGATTAAGGTGGAAATCTGAAACCACCTTAGGCAAGAACTTCCTGTTAGTCCTGAGGACCACCTTATCTCTGTGAAAGGAGATAAAATCCGACTCCGCTGACAAAGCTTGTAGCTCACTTATGCGTCTGGCAGAAGTAATGGCTACCAGAAACACAGTTTTCCCAGTCAAGTACTTAAGCTCTGCTGAAGACAAAGGCTCAAAGGGGGGTTGCATAAGCTGAGCAATGCAAACATTAAGATCCCAGGCGGGAGCAGGGTCCCTGAATGGAGGGTTGGTGTGAAGCAATCCCTTGAAAAACTTGGAGAATACAGGGTGAGCAGAAAGAGAAGAGGGCTTTCCTGCTGATAAAAAAAAAAAGCAGAGACAGCTGCCAAGTGCACTTTCAGGGTAGCTGGCCTCAGCCCCAAAGTATTTAAGTGGACCATATAATCCAGGACTGTGGGCAAATCAGCAGATTCTGGGGAAATATGCTTTCCAGAGCACCATATGGAAAACCTTTTCCATTTAGAATTATAAGTAGCCCTGGTGGAAGGCTTCCTAGAAGCTTTCAAGATATCGAGTACACCTTGAGAAAGGTGTAGGTCAGCAAACTCTAACTCTTCAAGAGCCAGGCCTTGAGATTGAGGGATTTGAGATTCGGGTACCAAACTCTCCCCTGGGCACAGGTTAACAGATTGTGATTCCTGGGAAGACACAGGGGAAGGTGGACTGCTAAGGACAGAAGGAGTGGATACCAGGGCTGTCTGGCCCAATCTGGAGCAATCAGAATCATCTTGCAAGGTTGAGATCTGATTTTGACTAGCACCTTGAACAAGAGAGGGAAGGGGAGGGGAAGGCATAGAGAAACTTCCCTTCCCAGTTGAGAAGGAAGGCATCCAGAGGGACTGAGCCCAACACTGGGGGCCTGCAGCAAAAAAGCGGAAGTTGGTGATTGTCTGGGGCTGCAAAAAGATCTATCTGAGGGGTGCCCCACCTGGCAAATACTACCTCCAGTACTAGGGGATCCAGAGACCATTCGTGATGGCCCTGGGAAATCCAGCTGAGAGCATCTGCCAGGACATTGTCCTTGCCTGGGAGGTGAACTGCCATGAGGGAGATGTTCAGGGAATAAGCCAGAGACCACAACTTCATTGCCTCGTGCACAAGGCCGAAGACCGAGTGCCCCCTTGCTTGTTGATGTACCACATTGTAGTGGTGTTGTCTGTTCTGACCTGTACCACTTTGTTCTGAACAGATGCAGAAAAAACCTGAAGTGCTAGAAAAACTGCTTTGAGTTCCCACAGATTGATGTGGAGCAGAGACTCCTGAGGGGACCACAATCCCTGGGTGGTGAGGTTGCCCATGTGAGCTCCCCACCCCAAGAGGGATGCATCTGTAGTAAGGGTCAAGGAGTGAGATTGAGGGATGAAAGGAACCCCTTGTCTCAGGTTGCTCTGATCCTGCCACCACTGTAGGGCCTGGATCAGGGTTCGAGTTACTGGGATCAATTTGGTTAGAGGATCTCTCCTTTGAGACCAGAAGGCTCTCAAATGGAACTGAATGTCCCTCATCTGAAATCTTGCTCCCTGCTCTACTGCTGTGGAGGCAGCCATGTGCCCTAGGAGCTACAGTGAGTAGCTGAACAGGCTCTAGAACTGACTTTGGGAGATTGAGAAGGAAACCTAGAGATGTAAGCAGCTGCTGGGTAACCTGAAGGTGTAATTTGACTTGGTCTGGAGACTGACCCACTATGAGCCAGTCGTCCAGGTAAGGAAAGATGGCAATCTTTTGCCTTCTTAAATGAGCAACTGCTACTGCCAGGCATTTTGTGAATACCCTTGGGGCAGAGGTAAGGCCAAGGGCATTGCTCTGAACTGGTAATGGCCTGAGGGCAGTTCAATCTGAGGTACTTCGTGGGAGCTTCTGATGAGAACATGGAAGTAGGCATCCTTGAGGTCCAGGGACGCTAGCCAGTCCCCTGGCCTAGAGAGGTAAAATAATTCCAGAGTCACCATTTTGAATTTTGGTTTTAAAAGGTGCTTGTTAAGGTATCCGAGATCCAGGAAGGCCACCATTCTCCTGTCTTTTTGGGGTAAGGAAGTACCCATGACAGTCCTTGCCCCTGGTGTAGGGGAGGTACCTTTCTACAGCTCTGAGAGCCAGGAGGGTAGAGACTTCTGTTTCCAGAGCGAGAGCTCTGATGGATTTGCAGGTGAAAGGATCTGTTCTCATCTTTGGAAATTATTTGAAGCTGAGAACCAGTCCCTGGCTTACTACTTCCAGGACCCACTTGTCTGATGTTAAAGACTCCCAGTCCTGGACGAAGTAAGCCAGCCTGCCCCCTACAGGTAATGGAGAATCGGCCCTGGCCCTCCCATCAGGGTACCTGTTTGGCAGGGGCTTTAGGCTGAGGGGTGGGAGCAGGCCTGCTCATACCCCGTCTGCCTCTCCCTCTGAAGAACCCCCTCTGGGCATAGACTGAAGAGGAGGCCTGGGCTTGTAAAAGGTCTGTGAAAAGGCCTGCCCTGAAAGCTGCTCTGAGGAGGGGCTCCTCTCCTTGGCCTGTGCACTCCTATAAGTGGTCCTATACTCATCCATTTTCTTCATGTAATTCTCTGTCTGCTCCCCAAACAGAGAGTTACCCACAACAGGAAAATCCATGGCCTTAGCCTGGGTATCCTGTGACAGGCTAGTACACCTGAGCCAAGCCATTCTGTGAAAAGCCACAGATGTAGCCATGACTCTGAAGATACATCATTGGAGTCCACTGCAGCATGGAATTGCACCTTGATGCCTCAATACCATCCGCAGCCACCTGCTCCAGCTCCTTGGCAAGCTGGTCAGGGACCTGTTCCCAGAGCCATAACAGTATCCCATCTGGATTTCTGGTATCTTGCCACATAGGCCATATAATTTGCCTGTCTGAGTCCCAAGGATGCTGCCATGTACTGTTTCTTTGCCATGGCATCAATCCTCCTGGAGTCCTTGTCGGGGTGAAGCCATGAATATTTGCTTTATCACAGGCTGCAGCCTGCACTACCCAACATGGCTGCATTGTTGTGAAAGGAACTCCATATCAAGGCCTGACAATGTGTACCTCTTGTCCATTTTTTATCCACAGGAGGTATAGTGTGAGAACTTTAAAATTTTTATTGTCTGTTTCCTAAAAGATTTATGTAAGGGAATAGACAATCTCCTAGACTCTGGGATATCCATCATTTCTACATAGTCAGGCTCCTCCTGTTCATCCACAGCTTCTTCCAAAGGGAGCTGGAGGGTTTCAGCCACTTTCTTATAAAACATAAAATGAGAAGGGACTCAGAAAGCCTAGGGGAGACACCTTGAAGGTCTGTCTGGGGAGATGTCCGTTCAATGGGCACATCCAGACTTTCAAAATCACATTCACTCTTCATAATCTTCCTCCCCTCCTCCGGTTCATAAAATTCCTCTATATCATATTCTTGAACCGGTGGCACCCGATCTAACCGACCGCTATTTGATGGTGCCGTTCGGTCGGAACCGGGAAAGCGATTCGGACAATTTTGATCGCTTACTATCTCTGCAGCGGTTGGAGAAGGAATTTTGGCTCCACACCTGCTGATTTTCTAGTCCTTTTGTGGGACTGACTCTTCGAGTCAGCCCTCCGCTTGCCCAAGAAGTCTCGCCCTGGTCAGAGGGCACCCTCTGGTTCGGTTGGCACAGAACCGGCTGGCCATCCGGTCAGCGGACTTTTGGCCCTCGCTCCTCGGAGCCTACCAACTCTCTTATCCAGGGTAGCTGCAGGAAATTCTTGCAAATCTGGCAGTCTGCATTGAGGTGGTCAAACCCCAGACAATAAACACATGTGTGTGGGTCAGCCTTGGCAAAGGCTTCCCCACAGACACTACAGTGCTGAAACCCAGTGGGCCCGGTTTTCTTTTGGTTTCTCAGACATAGTGCCAGCTAACCAAAACGTGCCTGCCACGGCAATCTGCCAAGCAAGACACCCTTATCGGTTCCCAACCGTGTCACGTGGTCGTGGAAAACGTAGAAATCCGGTTTTTAGAACCGATAAGAACTGGAACCGCACTCTAAATGCAATTTAATAAAGTTTAATAACAACCTGATCGGTTCAAACCGAACCGATAATATCGCTTACAAGTTCCACACAGAAATAATGTAAAACCTATCTATTACTTACAATACCACAGATAGAGCTTGAACCGACCGTGTTGCGGTTAAAAATAGTACAAAAATGCGGTTTAAAAACCAAGAATTACACTTTTTAACCGAGAAAATGAACCGAGCAGTAGGAGAAATCTCCGGAGCGACTGTTCAGTGAGGCGGAGTAAAGAATCTGACAGTTTGAATTTGAAGAACAACAGACAGAGTTCTCAACCGAGCTCGCACTCAAGATTCCATGCCTGGTATGGAAAGTTAACTCTTTCACCTCCGGAGCAGTTCGAAGGCTGGGTCAAACTGCATATGTCATATATAGCAAGACTTCATGTTGTTTGAAGGTGTTAATGCCACTGGGATTTCATGGTCATGCAGATAGTGAAGGCACAACAGGATCCACCTCAGAAGTCTGGAGAGAAAGGGTGGAATTCATATTCTTCAGGAAATACTTAAAGGATAGGTCCTTGACCAAAGGCTCTGATGAAGTAGAGGGCTTACTTTCCACTCCAAAGGATGAATCTTCATCGAAATTGTCCCCTAATCACAGAACAGCATCAGGCTCAATGTTATATCCTACTAGTCCAGAAGAAAAAAGTACTCACCTTAGTAACTGTGTTTCTTCTAATGGAGTCTTGCTGTAGTCTGACATTATGCAGTTAGCCCCAGCACTTGAACTGCTCCAGAGAGGAAAGAGTTAACTCTGTGCCAGAGCATAGAATGTTGAGCTCGACCTCGGTTCAAACCTCTGTCTGCTGCACTTTCAAGTGTAACCGTCAGATTCTTACGAGTTAATCTTAACTAACTACACCTGCTAAGTGGAAATTATAAAAACTACTAGCCAAAAAGGCAACCAAATATTTTGAATCCCCAAAAGACTCAAGTCGAGAACTCCAAAACAAAAACTAGGTAGTGAACAAACATAACTATAAAAAAACAATATAACATAACCCACTCCCCCTCTCTATATAGGGGAGAGTACTAAGTGCACACCTGAGGTGCAACATTGCACCTGCCAGCCCACTTCCCAGAAACCAGGTTTTGAGAGGGGAGGCAGGCAGGCAGGCAGGCGGGGAGGTCAGAATACAGCAAGACTCCATTAGAAGAAACACAATTACTAAGGTGAGTGATTTTTTCTTCAAACAACATGAAATCTTGCTGTATTCTGACATTACGCAGACTACCAAGTAGTACCTCCACGGAGGAGGGACAAATCTATTTTGGGAATAGGCTCTGCAGTACTGCTGTACCAAACCTAGCATCACTCCTAGCCTGCATATCCAGAGAGTAATGCTTGGTGAATGCATGGACTGTTTTCCAGGTGGCTGCTTTGCATATTTCTAATAACGGTATATCTCTGGCAGCAGCCAGAGAAGCAGCTGTACCTCTAGTCGAATGAGCCCTCAGGCCTGAGGGGGGGGTATTTTGCCTAGCCTTCCATAGCAGAACTGTATACAAGAGACAATCCACCTGGCAATAGTTCTCTTAGTAGCAGGTTTACCCTTTCCCACTTCACCATAAGTGAGAAACAACTAAGTGCCTTAGTGTGCTCAATGTAGTAGCTAAGTGCCCTCTTAACATCCAAGCTGTGTAACCTTCTCTCCCTTGAAAAAGAATGATCAGTGAAGAAGACAGGAAGAGACATGGACTGGTTCAGATGAAAATCTGAAACCACTCTGAGTAAGAACCTCCTGTTAGTTCTAAGGACCATCTTATCTCTATGGAATGAGATAAAATCAGGCTCCACTGACAGAGCTTGTAATTCACTGCTATGCCTAGCAGAGGTAATAGCTACCAGGAATACAGTTTTCCAAGTCAAGTACTTAAGTTCTACTGAGACCAAAGGCGGTTGCATAAGCTGAGCAATGCAAATATTAAGATGCCAAGCAGGAGTAGGATTCTCAAAAGGAGGATTGGTATGGAGCAATCCTTTAAAGAATTTACAGAAAACAGGATGAGATGCCAGTGAGGAAGCCTTCCCCACTGACAGAAATGCAGAAACAGCTGCCAAGTGCACTTTCAGAGTAGCTGGTCTGAAGCCTAAGCCATTGAGATGAACCATATAATCCATCACTGTAGCCAAATCAGCACAATCTGGAGACATCTGCTTATTGGAACACCAAATGCTGAATCTTTTTCCATTTGGAATTATAAGTTTTTCTGGTGGAAGGTTTTCAAGAGGCTTTGAGAATATCCAGAACCCCTTGAGACAGATGCAGGCTTGCATACTCTAACTCTTCAAGAGCCATGCCTTGAGGCTGAGAGACCGAAGGTTGGGGTACCAAATCCTCCCCGGAGAGGAGGTTAACGGATTGTGATTCCTGGGAAGAGATAAGGGAAGATGGACTGCTAGCGATAGCCATAGAGGATACCAAGGCAGCCTGGCCCAGTCTGGAGCAATTAGGATCACTTTGCAAAATTGTGACCTTATCTTGACCAGAACTTTGAATAATAGAAGAAAGGGGGGAAAGGCATACAGAAATTTCCCCTCCCAATCCAGAAGCAGAGCATCCAGCGAGACTGGGCCCAAAACTGGGGACTCGCAACAGAATAAAGGAAGTTGGTGATTGTCTGGGGCTGCAAAGAGATCTATCTCTGGAGTGTCCCACCTTGAAAAAAACACTTTTAAACACTAGGGGATCCAGGGACCATTCATGATGGCCCTGAGATATCCTGCTCAGGGCATCTGCTAGCACACTGTCCTTCCCTGGGAGGCGGACTGCTACCAGAGATGTCTGTAGGGAATAAGCCAGGGACCATAATTTCATGGCTTCCATGCACAAGGCCGTAGACCGAGTGCCTCCCTGCTTGTTGATGTAGCACATGGTGGTGGTGTTGTCTGTCCTGACCTGAACCACCTTGTTCTGTACTGAGTCAGAGAAAGCTTGTAGAGCCAGGTACACTGCCCTGAGCTCCAGAATATTGATATGAAGTAGAGACTCCTGAGGGGTCACACTCCTTGTGCTGTGAGGGCTCCCAAGTGAGCTCCCCAACCCAGGAGAGAAGCATCTGTGGTCAGTACCACAGAATGAGTCTGTGTGATGAATGGGACTCCTTGTCCAAGGTTGTCCTCATCCAACCACCACTGGAGAGCCTGGATCAGAGTCTGAGTCACTGGAATCAGTTTGGTTAGAGGATCTTTTTTCTGAGCCCCAAAAGCCCTCAAGTGGAACTGGATGTCCTTCATCTGAAATCTGGCCCCTTGAACCACTGCAGTGGAAGCTGTCATGTGGCCCAGAAGTTGAAGAAAATGCCTTGCTGGGCAAGACACCAGAAGGTGAAAAGAAGAAGCCAGATCTGTATGGGCCTTTACCCTTGCAAGGGAAGAAAAGCCTTTGCTTGGACAGTGTCCAACTCTACCCCTATAAAGGTCAGGAGTTGCACTGGATCGAGAACTGACTTTGGAAGACTGAGGAGGAAACCCAGAGAAATGAGCAATTGTTGGGTCACTTGCAGGTTTCACTTGACTTGGTCTCGAGACTGCCCCACGATGAGCCAGTTGTCCAGGTATGGAAATATAGAAATGTTTTGTCTCCTTAGAAAGGCCACTACTACCACTAGGCATTTTGTGAACACCCTTGGTGCTGATATTAGTCCGAAGGGCATTGCTCTGACCTGATAATGGCCTGAAGGCAATTTGAACCTGAGGTACTTTCTGTGGGAGCACCTGATGGGAATGTGAAAGTAGGCATCCTTGAGGTCCAGCGAGGCCAACCAATCTCCTGGCCTCAGAGAGGGAAGAATTGCTCCCAGAGTCACCACTCTGAATTTTGGTTTGACTAGGTGCTTGTTTAAGTATCTTAGGTCTAGGATGGGCCGCCACTCCCCTGTCTTTTTTGGGGTAAGAAAGTACCTGGAGTACAAACCTTTGCCCCTGTGTATAGTAGGGAACTGGAGGAACCGACTGAACTGAGCGCCTACCGAGAGGTGCCGGATCGGTCGGAACTGGATGGAGAGATTTAACAATACTAATCACCCTGGCAATTTCTTCGGTGGTTGAACAATGCTGTTCTGGATCTGAACAGGCCGATTTCCCCTTTCTTTTTTTCTTAGCCGGAACCGACCCCTCAGGATCGGCTCTCCTTTTCCCCGAGGGAGTATCGCTCTGGTCAGAGGGCACTCCCTCAGGTTCAGCTGGAACCGAACCGGGCTGGTCATCCGGATCAGCGGACTTCTCGGCCTCATTTTCCCTAAGCCTGCCCAATCTCTTCTCTATGGTGGCCTTAGGAAAATTTCTACATATCTGGCAGTCTGAATCGAGGTGGCCAAACCCCAGACAGTAAACACAGGTGGCGTGGGGATCGGCCTTAGCAAAGGCCTCCCCACACTCACTGCAGCGTTGAAACCCAGTGAGCCCAGTTTTTCTTTTGGGTTTCTCAGACGTAGCCATCCTAACACTTACCCCTTATTCGGCTAAAGCCAGTCAAGGCCCCCTTATCGGTTCCTAACCGTGTTACGGGTGTTGGAAAAAAAACGTCTGAAGCTTTTTTTTTTTTTTTTTTTTTTTAAGAACCGATAAGGACCGGTACCTCACACTAAACTGAAAATAAAATCAAAACAAAACCAGACAATCAGTTCGTACTGAACTGATTGAAACTTTTTTTTTTTACAATTTCCACACACAGAATAACACTCAGTCCACTACCTAAGCACTTACTGTACCTCAGACAGCGTCTGAACTGAAGTAAAATAAAGAAAAATACGGTATAAAACTGACATTTTACTGTTACTGAACAGAAAGTGATGGAGCGATCTCTGGAGCGATTGTTCAGTTAGGTGGAGTAAACAATCTGACGGTTACACTTGAAAGTGCAGCAGACAGAGGTCTGAACCAAGTTCGAGCTCAACGTTCTATGCTCTGGCATAGAGTTAACGCTTTCCTCTCCAGAGCAGTTCAAGTGCTGGGGCTAACTGTATAATGTCAGAATACAGCAAGACTTCATGTTGTTTGAAGGGATAGTACAGAAAGGAAAAGGAGGGAAGAGAGCAGGAGGAGGTGCTTCCCGAATCAGAGTCTAAAATCCTGGCACCTGAGGTGGCACCAGCCCTGAAAACTGCACTGACTACGGCGCCGCACCAAGGCCAGAGCCGTGAGTGGCGCCGCAGCTGGTGCCAGGCGAGCACCTGGAGACCCCAACCCCAACACCAGGGCACCCAAGGCTGAAAACCTGAAAACATGAGTAGAAGGTGGTACCTGTGCTGGCCCCTGTGCCACAGCCATGTGAGGGGTGAAAGCACAAGAGCGCAGTGTCGATGGTCCCGAAGGTGTCGCACGACTAGGCTGACCCAACCACACCCACGTGCCCGAGGCCCCCAGGCCCGAAGGCCCCGGGGCCGGCTCCACAGACACGGGAAGTCGGGACAACCGCCGGATCCACTACTCCATCAGAGCAGCCCAAAGATGAAACAGCTCACCAGGGGGTGGGGAAGGACTCTGGAGTCAAGGATCACGGCCGTCGGGAACTGAGGCTGAAGGTGACCCTGACGGAGTCGGGGTCGGCCTCCTGTCCCCAGCTACCTCCGATCTCCGTGCAGACATACCAGAGGACAATCTCGAGTGGTACCACTTCTTTGACAGGTGGGACGATGAACTTGAGGCCGAGCGGTGCTGGGTCCCAGACCTTGATCGGGAACGGGCTTGCTTCTTTTTGTGCTTTTGGGAGGACTGCCCTTCCTCCCAAGCACCGGACTGCCTATAGTCAGACACCTCCTCCTTAGAGGGCGGCGGACCAGATCCAGACTTGCTGCTGAAACAGCTTTCAAGCAAAGTCTCCCTACCATCACCAGCCCTGTTCATGGTTGACTCTGTTGCAGGTGGGCTGAAAACGACTTCTGTTCTTCATTGAAAATTTTTTTTTTTTTTGGTTATAATTTTTATTCAGAATTTTTTTTTTGCAACTTGTGGGGGGATGGGGGTACAAAAGAAAAAAGGGAAGGGGGTACATAGACAGCCACAATTCATTGAATACACAGATTGATTATGGTTACAAGATAAATCATTCAGCTTAACACTAGAATTATACTTCGTTCAGTGTCATATCTGAGATGAAGGATATACTAAAAAAAAAATTGTAAATACATATAAGGAAGGGGGTTAAATAGTTAATAATAAATACATTCATTAGGCACAGCTGTTGGTGTAATTTATATAATGAGAAAACAAAGCTTCAGGCTGTAAATAATCCATGCAATTAATTTATATGGCTGAGCAAAACCCATTCTTAGCTATCTGAGGGAGTGGTATTGTAACCTAGGTTTTACTTGATCAGATTTTAGGGGGAAAGGATTCCACTCCCTTGGTGGCCCCACTCCCCTTGACTCTCCTTTAAGGGACAAAGGAGGGATCCTTAGACATGATATAAAGTACCCATCTGGACCATTTCAATGAGCAAAAGTCCGTTTTATCATTTAGCTGACAGATTCTTTCTGATCTATAGATCCGAATAGTAATTTCTCTCCACTCTAAGATGATAGGGGGGGTTAGGGGTGAGCCAGTGACGGGTCAGAGCCTTCTTGGCTGCTAACAGCAACACCCCCAGGAGGTATCTTGTGAATGGGTCCTTGAGCTCTGGGGGGAAAATATGTAGGATAAATAAGTCTGCAGTTAAGGTGAGTGAGGTATCGAACAGGGATCTCAGCTCCAACTGTAGTAGAACCAGAAAGGTCTGTATCAGTGGACATGCCCAAAATATATGGGTATGGTGTGCCCTGGAGTCACCACAGTGTCACCAACAGGCCCCTGAATGTGCCTGATTAAAATGCGCTGTGATTATGGGGGTTCGAGAAAGTACCTGGTAATTATCTGCCATGAAAACAGCCTCCAACTATGTGAATATGTAAGTTTAGCTATCGAGAGACAGCCCTTGTACCAGTTTTCCTTTGGGATGTCGAAACCAAGTTCCTCAACCCATTTAGCACAAAGGCTATCAGTATTCATACCTAGAGTGGCCCTCAGTGCCTTGTGGAGGGTAGAGATTGAATGGGGGGTATCACCAGCATGGACGAGTTGCTGAATACAATCAGTAGGGAAGAGTTTTCAAATTGTCTTATCCAATTTGGAAGGGAATAAAAAAAGTGTCTTAATTGCAGATAGCGGAAGAAATCTTGTCACCTCATGCCATGTGTCTGACTTAAGCTCAGGAAGGATTTAAACTCTCCTTTACTTTGAAATTGAGTAAGATTGGTGAGCCTCAAATGCTCCCATGTAGCAAATGTATGATCATGTAGTGCTGGCTGGAAGTTCTCCAGTAGAGAAAAAGGACAGATGAGTGAAAGAAATGGGGACAAGGACAG
The DNA here is from genome assembly GCA_016271365.2 of Neoceratodus forsteri. Taxonomy (NCBI): domain Eukaryota; kingdom Metazoa; phylum Chordata; order Ceratodontiformes; family Ceratodontidae; genus Neoceratodus; species Neoceratodus forsteri. The sequence continues at coordinate 1,518,607,004 of CM057452.1, read as the reverse complement.
CTGTCTACATATGACATTCCAGATTTTCAACTGGTGAATAATCCAGGGATTTGTTAAGGCCAGGTCATGTAGTCGGGGAGGAGGCATTTGGTGAGTCATGGATTTATTAAACTGCTTAAAGGGCATCAAGTCCTCCTCTATCTCCTTGCACAACACAAGGTTAGACCTGGCCAGTCTGCACACAATAAAGGAGAGATGAGAGGCCCAATTATAGAGTTTAAGATTAGGGAGGGCTAGCCCACCCTGTATCCTGGGAAGGTACAAGATGGGGGTTCTCACTCTAGGCCGTTTGCCTGCCCATATGAATCTGCTGATAAGTTTATTCCAAGCCTTATATGTGTTATTCGAAATGCAAACTGGTACATTCTGGAAAAGATAAAGGGCCCGAGGCACGGTCACCATGCGTATAACCTCTACCCTCTGCAATAAATTCAAAGGAAGTATATTCCAGCTCTCTAGGTCCATCTTAAGCTGGGTTGTAAACAGATCATAGTTGTATTTAATAGTATCTGCCGACTGTTGGGAAAGGTAAATTCCTAAGATTTTAATTTCTCTAAATCCCAGCAAAAGGGGAGCCTTTGCTTAAATGATGTCGAAAGGAGAAAGTGAAAAGTTAATGTTTCAGTTTTGGTAGTGTTAAGTTTATACCCCGAACATTTGCCGAAGTGATCTAGGAGTTCAATCACTGATGGGACTGACTGAAGCGGATTCGTTGAGAAAAGTAAGACATCATCCGCGTACAGAGCCACGCAGTGTACCATACCTCCCAGTTGCATTCCCTTTATCCCTGGGGAGTCTCTAATGGCTTGTGCCAAGGGCTCAATAAAGATGGCAAATAGACCAGGGGAGAGAAGACAGCCTTGGAGGGTGCCTCTAAATAAGGGGAAATAGGGGGAATGGTGTCCTGAGACTTTTACACAGGTCTGGGGGGAGGAATAAAGTGTTTTTATCAGGGAAATAAAAGGGCGGGGAACCCAACTTTGACATTACAGTGAATAAACAGGGCCATGCGACTGTCGAATGCCTTCTCAGCATCTAGGCTGAGAAGGACAGAGGGTGTTGTTGCAGCTTGCATTTCTTGTACTAAATGTAAGGCCCTTCTGGTGTTATCTGTGGTAGATCTGCCACTGACAGACCTGGTCTGGTCTAGGTTAATTATTGTGGGGAGGACCGTATCCAGGCGTTTGGCCAAAATCGACATCAGGTGGAAAGGAAAATGGGGCCAGCCATCCGCACAGGTGTGGTCTATAGACCACCAGCCCAGGAAGAAGAAACAGATAGGGAGCTGATGCTAGCCATCCAAAGGATGGCAGACAAGGGTGAGGTAGTACTGGTTGGAGACTTCAATATACCAGACGTGGACTGGAGCATCCCAGCAGCAGCATCAACTAGGAGCAGATTTATCCTGGACTCCTTCAGGGTGCCTTCCTAGCAACTGGTCATGGAACCAACTCGGCTGAAGGCAATACTGGACCTTGTGCTCACAAACAGGGACAGTGTGATGGGGTAACAGTGGGGAGCACCTGGGTAACAGTGACCACCAGTCATTGTGGTTTGAAATCACAGAAAGAGCAGAACCAAACCACACAAAAACACGATCCTGGATTTTAGGGGGCAGACTTTGGGAAAATGGGGAGATGCTTGAAAAGAGGCATTAAGGGAATGGGACAGGAATCAGGGATTGAGGAACAGTGGGCAGTATTTAAAATGGGGATTATAAGAACAACAGAATTATGCATTAAGCAGGTTAGCAAGAGGAAAAGAAAGAGGAGACCATTATGGTTTTCAAAGAGGTAAAGAAAGTGAAAGCCAAAAGATTGCATTCAGGCAATACAAAAGACACAGGCAGAAGGGGATAGGGAGAAGCACCAGGAGAAACAAAGGGAGGCAGGAATTCAGTAAGGAAGCCAAAGCTCAGACAGAAGAACACATTGCAAAATCAGTGGTTAAAGGGAACAAAACCTTTACAGGTACATAAGTAGAAAAAAGAAGGACAAAGGGAGGGATAGTGAGACTGAAGGGGAGGATGGGAGCAGTGGAGGATGACAACAGTAAAGCTGACATATTGAACAGGTATTTCTGCTCAGTCTTTACTAAGGAAGAGCGGGTAATGGGTCTGAAGGGAGTACAAGGGGTGAGAATGGTGCAGAAATGGACACAAGTCCCTTTACACGAGAAAGGGTCCTGAAGGAACTGGAAGTAATAAGAGCTGATAAAGCAATGGGGCCAGATGGGATGCACCCCAGGGTCCTTAAAGAACTAAGAGAGGTGGTGGCTGAACCTCTGGCTATCCTGTTCAGCCAGCCAATCACTGGAAACAGGGGAGGTACCCAAAGACTGGAGGACAGCAGATGTAGTCCCCTTATACAAAAGTGGGAACAAAGAGGAAGCAGGGAACTACAGACCAGTCAGCCTCACCTCGGTAGTGGGAAAGATCATGGAAGCACTACTGAAGGAGAGATTGGTGGAACATCTGGTTGTCAATGGACTACAGGATCCAAGGCAGCATGGTTTCACCAGGGGGAGGTCATGTCAGACCAACCTCATTGAATTTTTTGACTGGGTGACTAGGGAGGTGGATCAGGAGGGTGGACATGGCCTATCTGGACTTCAGCAAGGCCTTTGACACTGTGCCACATAGAAGACTATTACACAAACTGGGGAATATGGGTGTGGGCAGGACAGTAGTGGTGGTGGGTAGGTAACTGGCTGGGTGGCAGGACACAGAGGGTGGTGGTAAATGGCTGTCACCCACAGAGGGAAGAGTGACCAGTGGGGTACCACAGGGATCAGTGTGGGACCGGTCCTATTCAACATCTTCATCAGTGACATTGCACAGGATATAGAAGGCAGAATTTCACTGTTCGCTGATGACACAAAGCTCTGTAACAGAGTAGACACACCAGAGGGTGTAGACAGAATGAGAAGGGATCTGCAGAAACTTGAAGAATGGTCAAGGGTTTGGCAGTTGAAATTCAATGCAAAGAAGTGCAAGATAATGCATATGGGGCACAAAAACCCTGGCACAATATATCAGTTGAGGGGTGAGGATATAGCATGCACCAAGCAGGAAAGGGATCTTGGGGTTGTCATCTCTGATGACCTCAAGGTAGGGAAACAGTGTGACAAGGCATCAGGTAAAGCAAATAGGATACTGGGATGTATAGGCAGGGGCATCACCAGCAGGAAAAGGGAGGTCATAATTCCGCTATACAAGACACTAGTGAGGCCCCACCTGGAGTACAGTGTACAGTTCTGGAGACCATACCTACGTAGACATAGACAGGGTAGAGAAGGTTCAGAGGAGGGCAACAAAGATGGTGCATGGGTTGCATCACAAGTCCTATGAAGACAGGTTGAAGGAACTGAACATGTACTCCTGGAGGAGAGGAGGGAGAGAGGGATATGATAGAGACATACAAGTATCTTACAGGGAGGAACAGGGTGCAGGAAAACACTATTTTTAAGCGAAAAGATGTTTCAGGACTAGAGGGCATGGGATGAAGTTGGAGGGAGGACGATTCAGAGGAAACATGAGAAAGAATTTCTTCACAGAACGGGTGGTGGACAAGTGGAACACCCTGCCAGAGGAAGTGGTGGGGGCTGAAACAATCACGGGATTTAAGAATGCATGGGATAGACATAAAGGAATTCTAGAGGTCAGGGGTAAGGGGAAATAGACTTCTAGGAAAACAAACTGAACTTACAAGCTCAAATGGGCAGACTAGGTGGGCCATAGGCCCTTATCTGCCGACACTGTCTATGTATCTATGTAGGTATTTATGGTCAACATTTAGAACTGAAATCGAGCGGTAGGATGCACAATTTTGAGGGTCCTTTCCTGGTTTGGGAATAAGGGATATTACAGCATAAGACCAGCTGGGAGGGGGGGTTCGCTACGCCCTGTAGTATATCATTATATGCCATTAGGAGGGTAGGGGAGAGTGATTGTTCTAATTGTTTATAAAACTCTGCCCCATAGCCAATAGGGCTAGAGGCCTTCATAGTTCTAGAGTGGGAGATAGCCGCTTTCAGTTCAGGGTATGTCATAGGGGAGACCAGGGAAGATCTTTGGTCCTCATCTATTTTAGGAAGGTTCAAGGGTGAAAGGAAGGTTCCAATGTCTCCGGGTTTTGTTGGTTGGTCTGGCGTGTACAGTGATTTGTAATAATCACAGAAAATTCTGGTGACCTGGTCGGTTTTAGGATAAATAATGTCCAATGAGGGGTCTTTAATGGATGATATAGTGGCAAGTCGACGCTGCCTGCGGATCCTGTAGGCAAGTAGGCTGGAGACCCTCGGTCCCACTTCCCCCATATCTCTGCCTTAAAAAGGCTAGAGCAACCTCTGTATTCTGTTGGACAAGGGATTCCAGCTCCTGCTTAGTCTGATTTAACTGAGCTGTCACTGAGTTGTCGCCTTGTTGATGGGCAGCCTGTAAGAAGTGTAGTGTTGCCTCCAGCTGAGCTTGTTTTTCCCTTCGCAGCTTGGCCTGGTGGGAGGAATACTGAATAAGGTGACACCGTAGGACCACTTTCAACGTGTCCCATCTAATGGTGGAGGGGATCTTCGGGGGAGAATTATCGCTAAGGATTTCCTGTATTTTCTCTTTGAGAAATTCTCGAAATTGGGGGGTTTTAAGGTGGACAGGGTTCATTCTCCACAGTGTATTTCGCTTTTCAAGACCAAAATCCCATGTGGTGATAACTGGGGCATGATCAGTATGAACAATGTCTCCGATCGTTGCTGCCCTAACGGTATTTAAACATTCCTTTTGTGTATAGCAATGGTCTATCCTAGAATAGGATCCATGCACAGCTGAATAAAAAGTATATCTCTTGTCCCTAGGGTGAAAGGAGCCCCATACATCAACCCACCCCATCTCCTGTATAAACCTCTTAAAAAATTTATGAGGTGCTGGTTGTCTACTTCTTATAACCCCTGTGGAGTCTACACTTGAATTGGGGGAGATATAGAAGTCTCCCGCCAGCACTAGAGTGCCCTTAGCAATTGAACTATCTTATTCAGAAGGGAACGGAGGGTTTGCTGGGTGGAGCCAGGAAGGAAATACACATTGGCGAGAGTGACTTCCATACCTTGTAATAAGCCCCGGACTATCACCATGCGAACCTCAGGATCTGCCCACTCAAAAGTAGCTTTAAAAGGAGTATGGTTAGAGAGCAGTATGGCGAACCCCCTCCGTCTTCCACTGGGAAGGAAGAAGAGGAAAAAACTTGAGAAACCTCCCCTAATAAGCTTTCCATGTTCAGCTTTGTTCATATGTGTTTCTTGCATAAATATTATTCCTGCTTGTGTCTTTTTAAATAGAGAAATCATTCTAGTTCTCTTAACTGGGCTGCCCAGCCCATTAACATTCAGTGAAAAGATCTGTAAGGGAGCCCCAGACATTGCATATACTTTCGAACAACCCGAAATGACTTTACCTGTGCCAAACTCAGGATTATAGGTTTACTGACACTGACATGAATATTTACTTTTAAAAGGAATTGTGACTGGCTGAGTAAAATACAGCGAGGATAACTCTCCTCTAACTGTGTCAAACATTTAACTGGCCAAAAATAATTTAACTGCCCAAATTTAACTGTGAGAGCCAACTGGGCCGACAAAGTCAGACTGAACAGCTGACTTAGAAGAAGTGCTTCCATCTTGTCGGTCATATATCATGACTTCGGTGCGTGTTCGAGACACACAGCTATGCTCTCTATATTGCTGAGAGCATGCGACACCCTGGTGTCCATATGGGGGGAAGGGATAGGTGTTGGTGATGTCAGTACCCTCCCTAATCCTCACCTATGGTATATAATAGTATTTAAAGAGGAGTGTGAGATTAAAAGGGGAACAAACATCAAGGGAGAAACGCTCCTGACCTTCACTCGAACCCAAATGAAGGTATGCCCCTTAAATTATCACGGTCAAAGTTCTTGTTTTTACCCCTGAAGAAAGAAGGGGGGTTCCATGATGGAGTATAGGATGGTCAGGGAGGGGGGAAATTTACAAATCAAAAAAAAAAGGGGGGGAGAAAAGGGGTATGCATGGGCAACCATCCTCTTGTACACCCACCCCATTAATTAACAAGTTTGCAGGCAATCATTATATCATCATAAAGCAGGCTTTCAGTAAAACCTTATTTGGCCTATTCAGCCCTAGAGTTACCACACAGAGTAGGTGGTTAGTAAGTGTTAGGTGGGTTTCAGTCCCAGGGTTAATAGTAGAGGATTATAACGAGGCAGGAAATGTGGGGGAGTCCCACGCCCGCCTTTGTTAATTAAGAAGATTAATATAGTATCGTTGTAGAAGGAAGTGGGGAGGAGAGAATCAGAACAGCTGGTTGCTATAAGGAGCAATTAGAATGGCCGCTAAGCCTACAGTTGTTAATGAGAAAGCAAAAGTATGAAGCTTAGTGGACTGAGACTTATCCGATTATTCAAAAACGCTTCAATCTGCTTTTGGAAGTTCTTAATATTTGGAGCTGAGCAACTCCAGCCGCTCAGAAGGCAGGGAAAACGGGGAAGCATTCTCCAAAAGTCTTCACTTCCCAATGGCCTTGTAGACCATGACCTTTATCGTGTAGACCCTTTCCCCATTTTACTGGGAGCTTATAGTGGAGCTTTAAAGTGGTGAACCTTTGTTGTTAGGCCTCGCGGGTGGTCAATTCAGTGTCTGAGTTCTGTGATTGCTAGCAGTTAATCAGTGATTTGCTTGATAGCTTCCTGGACCCTGTCTTCGGCATCCTTCGCTCCCAGTGCTCCAGAGTCGCTGTGACAGTTTGTGTGCCAGTAGGCTTTCTGAGTCGCAGAGCTCTGCTGTACGCCAATGTGCAGATTCTTGAGCTCTATGCTAGCTGCCAGCACTGATTCGAAAGTTTGAGGACCATCTGGGAACTGGATCACAATCTTAGCAGGATACAGAATACGGAATCGCAGTCCCGCGGCAAGTGCTCACATGATCGGTATGTACTGCTTCCTATGGCTCATAATTTCAGGGGCATAGTCATTTTCTATATATACATATACACACACACGATGGGACTGGTAGAGAACCTCCTCCTGTTTCCACTCAGCATGCAGGATTGTCTCTTTCTCCTGAAATCTAAGAAACCGGGCCAATATGGTACGGGGACGGGCGCCCTGCTTTGATTTCGCCAAGTGCGGTCGCCTGCCCGCCCAGAGTTTGAGGCTCGAAAGTTGTATGGAGTCTTGCAGGAACTGCCTTATAAATGTAAGCTTGTCGGGACCCTCGGCTCCCTCTGGTATGCCAGAAATGCGTAGATTATTTCTTCTGCTGCGACTTTCAGCATCTTCTGCCCTAGCCTGTAGATCTTGAATTTCCTGGTGTAACTGGGAGATTGCTCATTTTGTGAAGTTTACTCTGTCATCTGCCTCCACAGCCTGTACCTCGGGGGCTTCTTGTCGGGTCTCCAACTTTGAGATATTGGTACGTAAGGCCAATACTGTTGACCGCATCTCCATGTGGAAATCCCGTAATTCTGGAAGGACCAGTGACATTTGCCTCTGAATTGTGGCCAGCGGTAACTGATTTTGTTTAGGGCTGGTTCTGCTGCGGTGGGAGGATGCCAAGGCCTGCGATCCCTTGCTGCCAGAGTCCCCGTCCGTTAATCCGCCTTCATCTTTCCCCTCGTCAGGTAAAAAAAAGTTTCTTTTCACCTCTTTTAGGCATCTTCAGTTGGTCTCCTCACAGATTCTATCAGTTTCAATGGGGAAAACTCTGTTTGTAGGAGATTTTTGTCAGGGAGGATCAGGAGCCAGAAGAACTAGGCTGCCATTTAGGGAGTGACGTCACCGGAACGAAAAAGTGTTTTTTTTAAATAAACAAATAAATCAAACTAATCAAATACCTAACGACAATGCTGCTGTCATACAGACGTGAGGATTTGACTCCCAACGCGCGGACGACGTCATCACTGAAGTACACTCGATGGTGGGAAAAAAGGATCGGAGGCAGTTTGAGGGTCAATGCAGAGACAGCCTATACTGCGCAAGCCAGTCTCGCAGCATCGCGCGTGTGCGGCCCTACCTCGGCACCAGCCCTCCTGAAGATTTTTGGCTCCCTCACAGTCCTAGTGCCTCTGGCGTAGTCCTACTAGTGTGAATGAGTGGTGGAGACTTTAAGTCCAGGAAGATTAAAACTATGACCAAAGTCGAAGAGGAAGAGGAGCATCGATGGCACCGCTGTCCAGTTCAGTGGGATCAGGAGTGCAAGGAATCTCTCAACCTAGACTTCAACAGTCGACTTGGACGTAGATGTCAAGGAGAGGAAACCAGAGATGCATAGTACACCCCCTGCACTGGTGTCGACTGCTTGACCCGGGGGGGGGGGATGCTCCTGAGAGGGGACGGCAGGGCCCGACAAATCCCATAGCCCGACGTCCCGGGACAACACAATTTTACCATAGGACAAGCATTCTGTTATACCCTGCTTGTTCTGCTCATTTCGTTTAAACTTTTTTTTTTTGTACCTATTGTGCTGTGCTTTCATCTCGGACCTCCAGATGGCGCCAAAACTCCCTGAGCCCGATAGGTCGGCACTAATCAGTCACCTGACTGCCACTGAATCAGCCAAGTGGCTGTACTAGCTGGTGATGGCACTCGCTCCCGTGAGAACGACAGCAGGCAAATACGAGCAATCGGCGACCAGCGGGAGCAAGCAGAACAGGGTACACAAACGAGCTCGCCGTGGTTGCAGGGATGACTGGCCCAATCCAGCCAGACTGACATGCTAGGCAGCCTATTGCTGACCGAGACTGCCTGTCAGTACTGGCTACTGGCAGATGCGGTGGTTGGGGCGGAGCAGAACAGGACAGTACAGCTCGACGACCGTTGCATTAGGCGCCATTTCAGAGTTGACTCTGTAGAGGAAGGATGAATTCTGATTCTTCTCGCTATAGCTACTGTCTACTGCTTTTAGTGTACGAATGATTCTGTGTGTCTGTGCATTGTGCAACCGAAGGAGGAACACTCTGGGGGTTATGTAAAAATAAAAAAGGGAAAAGGAAGCAAAACTGAAAAAAAAAAAAAAAATCGGAATTGGAGGAGCGGGTTGAAGTAAGAGATCATCGTGTTGGGAGGACAGCAAACATCTGAGCTCCTGGTAGGGGCACAGACATCAAGGGACAGAATATAATAAGCTCTCAAACAACAAGCTGCTAAAGAAAACAAAAAAAAAAAAAAAAAAAAGAATAAATTGCCATAGTAATGTTGTTTCTTCTAATGGAGTCTTGCTGTATTCTGACTATATGCAGTTAGCCCCAACACTTGAATTGCTCCGGAGACTAAAGGGTTAATTCTATGCCAAGGCATAGAATGTTGAGCTCTAGTTCGGTTTTGAACCTCTGTCCCTGGTACTCCTCAGTGTAACCGTCAGATTCTTACGAGCACTATCCTAACTAACTAAGAATTTAAAAATATTTTTTTTAAGTTTTTTTGCCAAAGGGCAATAAACATATTTTAGGGTCAAAAAGACTCAAGTCAAGAACCCCAAAAAGAATCCAAGTAGGTAGTGAAACAAAAAGAAAAAATTACTCACCTTAGTAATGTTGTTTCTTCTAATGGAGTCTTGCTATATTATGACAATTGCAGTGAGTCCCCATCTTCGAACTGCCCCGGAGGTGAAATAGTTAACTTTCCATGCAAGCATGGAACTCTGAGCGCGAGCTCGGTTAGAAGGCTCTGTCTGCTGATCTTCAAACAAACTGTCAGACCTTTACGAGCTAAAACTCACTAAGGCTCTGTGTGGAAGCTGTAAACCTACACTAGCCGACTGGCTACTAACATAAACACACACTTCCTGGTCTCAAACAAAGACTCAAGTCATGAGACCCAAAAGAAATGAAACACAACACCAATTCACCCCAAAAGAAGGGTGAAAACAACAAGGTGGCATAAATAAAGTGCCAACACTGTAATGCCCACCCACATCCCAAAACAGAGGTTCTGAGAGGGGCAGGGAAGGAGGTCATAATATAGCAAGACTCCATTAGAAGAAACAACATTACTAAAGTGAGTAATTTTTTCTTCAAACAACATGAAGTCTTGCTATATTATGACAATTGCAGACTACACAGCAGTACCTCATGGAGGAGGGACAGAACCTACTTAGGGAATAGGCTCTGAAGGACAGCTGTGTTAAACCGAGCATCACCCAGCCCTGATGTCTAGGGAGTAATGCTTGCAAAGTGTGAACTGTTTTCCAGGTAGCTGTTGACGTATCTCAGAATAGGATGTCTCTGGCAGCAGCCAGAGAAGCAGCTGTACCTCTAGTAGAGTGAGCCCTCAGGCCTGAAGGAGGAACCTCACCCAGTTTTTCATAACAGAATTGGATACAAGAGACAATCCACCTGGCAATGGATCTTTAGTGGCAGGCTTCCCTTTACCCACCTCACCATAAGTGAGGAACAGTTGGAGGGAGTCAAACCAGGACCCTTGGCACGCCTATGTAGTAACTAAGGGCTCTTCACATCTAGGCTGTGCAGCCTCCTCTCACCAGAGGAAGAATGGTCAGTGAAGTACACTGGAAGAGATATAGATTGATTAAGGTGGAAATCTGAAACCACCTTAGGCAGGAACTTTCTATTAGTCCGGAGGACTACCTTATCTCTGTGAAAAGAGATAAAATCCGGCTTCACTGACAACGCTTGTAATTCACTTATGCATCTGGCAGAGGTGATGGCTACCAGAAACACAGTTTTCCAAGTCAAGTACTTAAGCTCAGCTGAAGACAAAGGCTCAAAGGGGGGTTGCATAAGCTGAGCAATGCAAACATTAAGACCCCAGGCAGGGGCAGGATCCCTGAATGGAGGGTTGGTGTGAAGCAATCCTTTAAAAAAACTTGGAAAATACAGGGTGAGTTGAAAGAGAAGAGGATTTACCTGCTGAAATAAAAGCAGACACAGCTGCCAAATGCACCTTCAGGGTAGCTGGTCTCAGCCCCAAAGTGTTCAGATGGACCAAATAATCCAGGACTGTGGGTAAATCAGCAGAGTCTGGGGAAATATGCTTTTCTGAGCACCATATGGAAACCTTTTCCATTTGGAGTTGTAAGTAGCCCTGGTGGAAGGCTTCCTAGAAGCCTTCAATATATACATTACACCTTGTGAGAGGTGTAGGTCAGCAACTCTAACTCTTCAAGAACCAGGCCTTGAGATTGAGAGATTTGAGATTCGGGTGCCAAACCCTTCCCTGGGCACAGGTTAACAGATTGTGATTCCTGGGAAGGCACAGGGGAGGATGGACTGCTAAGGACAGTAGGAGTGGATACCAGGGATGTCTGGCCCAATCCGGGGCAATCAGAATGACCGTGCAGGATTGGGATCTGATTTTGACTAGCACTTTGAACAGGAGAGGAAAGGGAGGGAAGGCATAGAGAAACTTCCCTTCACAACTGAGGACTAAGGCATCCAGAGGGACTGAGCCCAAGACTGGGGGCCTGCAGCAAAAGAGAGGAAGTTGGTGATTGTCTGGGGCTGCAAAAAGATCTATCTGCGGGGTGCCCCATCTGGCAAATACCACTCCCAGAACCAGGGGATCCAGGGACCACTCGTGATGGCCCTGAGAAATTCTGCTGAGAGCATCTGCCAGGACATTGTCCTTGCCTGGGAGGTGAACTGCCGTAAGGGAGGTGTTCAGGGAGTAAGCCAGAGACCACAACTTCATGGCTTCGGTGCACAAGGCCGTAGACCGAGTGCCCCCTTGCTTGTTGATGTACCACATTGTAGTGGTGTTGTCTGTTCTGACCTGTACAATTTTGTTCTGAACAGATTTGGAGAAAGCTTGAAGTGCTAGAAAAACTGCTCTGAGCTCCAACAGGTTGATGTGGAGCAGAAATTCCTGGGGACCACAGTCCCTGGGCAGTGAGGTCGCCCATGTGAGCCCCCCACCCCAAGAGGGATGCATCCGTAGTAAGGATTAAGGAGTGAGACTGAGTGACAAAAGGAACTCCTTGTCTCAGGTTGCTCTGATCCTGCCACCACTGTAGGGGTTGGATCAGGGTTCGAGTTACTGGGATCAACTTGGTAAGAGGATCCTTTCTTTGAGACCAAAAAGCTCTCAAATGGAACTGAATGTCCCTCATCTGAAATCTTGCTCCTTGCACTACTGCTGTGGAAGCAGCCATGTGTCCTAAGAGCTGTAGAAAATGCCTTGCTGGTCGAGAGACCTGCAGGGTGAATGAGGAGGCCAGGGAGACTAGGGTCTTTGCCCTGTCCAGAGGGAGGAAGGCCCTGGCTTCCTGTGTGTTCAGTTCTGCGCCTATGAAGGTTAGGAGCTGGACAGGCTCCAGAACTGACTTTGAGAGATTCAGAAGGAAACCTAGGGAGGTAAGCAGTTGCTGAGTTACCTGAAGGTGTAAGCTGACCTGGTCTGGGGACTGGCCTACTATGAGCCAATCGTCCAGGTAAGGAAAGATGGCAATTTTTTGCCTTCTTAGGCATGCAACTGCTACTGCCAGGCATTTGGTGAATACCCTTGGAGCAGAGGTGAGGCCAAAGGGCATTGCTCTGAACTGGTAATGGCCTGAGGGCAGCTTGAACCTGAGGTACTTTCGATGGGAGCTTCTGATGAGAATATGGAAGTAGGCATCCTTGAGGTCCAGGGACGCTAGCCAGTCCCCTGGACTTAGAGAGGGTAAAATAATTCCCAGAGTCACCATTTTGAACTTTGGTTTTAAAAGGTGCTTATTTAAGTATCTGAGATCCAGGATGGGCCGCCATTCTCCTGTCTTTTGGGGTAAGGAAGTACCTGGAGTACAAACCTTGCCCTGGTGTAGGGTGGAACCCTTCCACGGCTCAGAGCGAGGAGGGTGAGACCTCTGCCTCTAGGGCAAGTGCCTTGATGGAGATGCAGGTGGAAAAGATCTGGTTCTCATCTTTGGAAATTTTTGAAGCTGAGAACCAGTCCCTGGCTTACTACTTCCAGGACCCACTTGTCTGGCGTTAGAGACTTCCAGTCCTGGACAAAGTAAGCCAGCCTGCCCCTACAGGTAGAGAAGAATCGGCCCTGGCTACCCCATCAGGGTGCCTGCTTGGCAGGGGCTTTAGGTTGAGGGGTGGAAGCAGGCCTGCTTGAACCCCGTCTGCCTCTCCCTCTAAAGAACCCCCTCTGGGCATAAGCAGGAGAGGAGGCTTGGGCTTGGTAAAAAGGCCTATGAAAAGGCCTGCCCCTGCCCTTGGGAAGCTGCTTCTGAGGAGTTGCCTGCCTTTCCTTGGCCTGTGCACTCCTATAGGTGGTCCTGTATTCATCCATTTTCTTCATGTAATTCTCTGTTTGCTCCCCAAACAGAGAGTTGCCCACAACAGGAAAATCCATGGCCTTAGACTGGGTATCCTGTGACAGGGTAGTACATCTGAGCCAAGCCATTCTGCGAAGTGCAACAGATGTAGCCATGACTCTTGACGACACATCATTAGAGTCTACTGCAGCATGAAATTGCACCTTAGATGCCTCAATACCATCTCTAGCCACCTGTTCCAGCTCCCTGGCCAGCTGGTCAGGGACTTGTTTTGCTAGAGCCAGCACAGCATCCCATCTGGATTTCTGGTATCCAGCAGCATAAGCCATATAATTTGCCTGTCTGAGTCCCAAGGAGGCTGCCATGTACTGTTTCTTTGCCATAGCATCAATCTTCCTGGAGTCCTTCTCAGGAGGTGTGAAGCTAGGGGAATATTTGCTTGTCACAGGCTGCAGCCTGCACTACTCCACATGGCTGCATTGCTGTGTGAGGAACTCCGTATCAGAGCCTGATAAAGTATACCTCTTGTCCATCCTTTTATCTACAGGGGGTATAGAGTGAAGAGTTTTTAAAACTTTTACTGTCTGCTTCCGAAAAGATTTATGCAGAGGAATAGACAGTCTCTTAGACTCTGGAATATCCATAATTTCTACATAATCAGGCTCCTCTTGGTCATCAACAAGGAGCTGGAGAGTTTCAGCAACCTTTTTATAAAACAAAAAATGAGAAGGGGACTCAGAGAGCCTTGGAGGAGAAACCCCTAAAGGTCTGTCTGGAGAGGTGTCCGGTTCAATGGGCACATCCAGGTCTTCAAAACCATATTCACTCTCCTCATACTCCTCTTCCCCCTCTCACGGGTTCATAAAATTCCTCAAAATCATAATCTTGAACCGGTGGAACCGGCCGAACTGAGCGCCTCCCTGATGGTGCCGGTTCAGTCAGAACCAGGAAAAGAGACTGGACAATTTGGATTGCTTTAGCTATTTCTTCAGCGGTTGGAGAGAGAACTTTTGGCTCCACACCAGCTGACTTTCTAGTCCTTTTTGCAGGAACTGGCTCCTCAGAGCCAGCTCTTCGTTTGGCCGAGAAGTATCGCCTGGTCAGAGGGCACTCCCTCTGGTTCGGGTGGAACCGAACCGGACCAGCCATCTGGGTCAGCGGACTTTTTGGCCTCCCTTTCCCTGAGCCTACCAACTCTCTTTTCTATGGTGGCAGCAGGGAAATTCTTACAAATCTGGCAGTCTGCATTGAGGTGGTCAAACCCCAGACAATAGACACAGGTGGTGTGAGGGTCAGCCTTAGCAAAGGCTTCCCCACAGACACTACAGTGTTGAAACCCAGCGGGCCTGGTTTTTCTTTTGGGTTTCTCAGACATAATGCCAGCCTAACTAAACTTGCTCGTTTATGGCAATCTGCCAATCAAGACTCTCTTATCGGTTCCCAATCATGTCACGGGTCGTGGAAAAAAACCGTAATGAAATCCGTTTTTTTAGAACCGATAAGAACCGGGAACCGCACTCTAAAAAAGGACTAGCAATTGTAAAGCACAATCTGATCGGTTCAACCAAACCGATAAATGTTTGCAAGTTCCACACAGAGAAAAACGAATGTAAAACCTATCTATTACTTACATTACCACAGACAGAGCTTGAACCGACCGGTTGAGGTATAATTTCGTTTGAGAACCGATAAAATAATACTTTTAAACTGACAAAATAAACCGAGCAGAAGGAGAAATCTCCGGAGTGACTGTTCAGTGAGGCGGAGTAAAGAATCTGACAGTTTATGTTTGAAGATCAGCAGACAGAGCCTTCTAACCGAGCTCGCGCTCAGAGTTCCATGCTTGCATGGAAAGTTAACTATTTCACCTCCGGGGCAGTTCGAAGATGGGGACTCACTGCAATTGTCATAATATGGCAAGACTTCATGTTGTTTGAACAATATCTTCTTAAATAATAACCATAAAGACCTCAAGCTAAAGAAGAGGTAACCAAGGTACACCTCTGGGGCGCAGCACTGCGCCTGCCAGATCACATCCCAAAACAACTAGGTTCCAGGAGGGAAGGAAGGAAGGGAGGTCAGACTACAGCAAGACTCCATTAGAAGAAACATCACTATGGTGAGTAATTTTTTCTTCAAACAACATGAAGTCTTGCTGTATTCCGACTATATGCAGACTACCAAGTACCACCCCCTTGGAGGAGGGAGTTACAGAACCTATTTTGGGAACAAGGTCTGCAGCACTGCTGTGCCAAACCTAGCATCACTTCTTGACTATATGTCAAAGAGAGTAATGCTTGGTAAATGTGTGGAGAGTTCTCCAGGTGGCTGCTTTACAGATTTCCACTAAGGGTATGTCTCTAGCTGCTGCGACCAAAGCAGCTGTACCTCTGGTGGAGTGAGCCCTCAGGCCTGAGGGTGGCTCTTTCCCCAACTTTGAATAGCAGAACTGGATACAGGAGACAATCCACCTGGCAACAGTTGTCTTAGTTTACCTTTTCCCACTTCTCCATAAGTGAGAAACAGCTGTGAACAGTCATTTCTATGGGCCTTAGTGTGTTCTATATAAAAACTAAGGGCCCTCTTTACATCAAGACTGTGTAGTCTTCTCTCCCCCAAGGAAGAATGGTTAGTGAAAAATACAGGCAATTACACAGACTGATTCAAATTAAAGTCTTATACCACCTTGGGAAGGAACTTTCTGTTGGTTCGAAGGACCACCTTATCCCTGTGAAATGAAATGAAGTCAGATCCCACTGATAAAGCTTGTAATTCACTGATTCTCCTGGCAGAGGTAATGGCTACCAGGAACA
Source organism: Neoceratodus forsteri (assembly GCA_016271365.2). Lineage (NCBI taxonomy): Eukaryota > Metazoa > Chordata > Ceratodontiformes > Ceratodontidae > Neoceratodus > Neoceratodus forsteri. Next base: position 1,518,590,928 of record CM057452.1, on the reverse strand, counting down.
GTTTTCCAAGTCAAGTATTTTAGCTCAGCTGAAAATAATGGTTCAGGGGGGCGGGGGCTGCATAAGCTGTGTAATACAGACATTCAGATCCCAAACAGGAGTAGGCTCCCTAAAAGGAGGATTGACATGAACCAGACCTTTGAATAATTTCTTGAAAACTGGATGAGAGGCTAGGGAAGAGCCCTTCCCAGCTGAAAGGAAGGCAGAGATGGCTGCCAAATGTACTTTGAGAGTGGTAGGCCTGAGGCCTAAACTGTTAAGATGCACCAAATAGTGCAAAGCAGTGGCGATGTCCGCTAAATCTGGCTGAATATGCCTCTGAGAACACCAGAAGCCAAATTTCTTCCATTTGGAATTGTAAGTTTTTCTAGTAGAAGGTTTCTACTAACCTTAAGAATGTCCAAGACTGATTGGGAAAGGTGCAGGCTTTCATATTCTAGCTCCTCAAGAGCCAAGCTTTGAGTCTGAAGGTTGGGATACAGTATCCTCCTCTGCGAAGAGGTGAGGAGATTGTACTGTCTGGGAAGACAAAGTGGTAATGTCACTGACACTGACAATAGTAGGGGGTACCATGGCTGTCTGGCCCAGTCTGGAGCCACTAGAATCACTGTGCAAGGCTGAGATCTGATCTTGACCAGAACTCTGAATATCAGAGAAAAAGGAGGACAAGCATACAGAAAGTTGCTTGTCCAATTCAACAGGGGAGCATCTTGAGGAACAGACCCCGGAAGAGGGGTCTGCAGCAGAATAGAGAAAGTTGGTGATTGTCCGGGGCTGCAACGAGGTCTGTCTCTGGAGTGCCCCACCTTTTGAAAATGACCTGAAGAACCAGAGATTCAGGGCCCATTCGTGATGACCTTGAGAAATCCTGCTGAGAGCATCTGCCAGTATGTTGTCCTTCCCTGGGAGATGCACGGCTAAGAGAAGCCCGAAGGGAATAAGCTAGTGACCATATTTTCATAGCTTCGGTGCACAAGGCCAAGGACCAAGTGCCCGCCTGCTTGTTGATGTACCACATGGTTGTGTTTTCTGTCCTGATCTGCACCACTTTCCCCTGCATTGTGTTCGAGAATGTCTGAAGTGCTAGAAAGATAGCCCTGAGTTCGAGAAGATTTATGTGCAGAATAGACTCCTGATGAAGACCATGTTCCCTGAGCAGTGAGCTGGTCCAGATGGGCTCCCCATCCCAGTAGGGGGGCATCCGTGGTGAGAATCACTGTAAGAGCCTGACTGAGGAAAGGTACACCTTGCCTTAAGATTGTCCTCCTCCAGCCACCACTGGAGAGCCTAAACCAGAGTTTGAGACACTGGAACTAACTTGGAGAGAGGGTCTTTTTTCTGAGACCAGAAAGATCTTAGATGAAAAGTACAGTTACGTAAGAACTTACCGTAACGGTAGATCTGCGAGAGGAGCTCTTGCAGCAGGCTAATACATTCAGGACTATGCTGCAGGCACTAGGACCTTTTGGTGAAAACTTCTGCCAGCAATACCAGCGGGGACCGCCCCCAACGCCGGCCCCGCCCCGACGTCGGTCAGGGTACAAGAGGGGGCGGACTCAGCTCCACCTCAGTTCTCCCACCAGAACCCAGCAGAAGGCCTGACAAGAGAAGGAGGTGAAGCCTACCGTGAAGAAAGTTAGAGAAGAAAGAAAATGGATCTGCATACCTTGAGGGGAAGGCGGGAGGGGAAGGCCGCTGCAAGAGCTCCTCTCGAGTCATCTACCGTTACGGTAAGTTCTACGAACTGTACTATCTACTTCGAGTGGGAGCTCTTGCAGCAGGCTATTACATTCAGGACTGAGTCCCAAGCAGTCCCACAGCAAGGAGGTAGCCGACCCAGGGAGGAGGAATATACTGACTCCAGAGGCCTTAGGACAAAAGCCCTTGTAAAACTGCTAGGCCGAAGCCAGCACGGCATCTGGAGACGATATCCAAGCTGTAATGCTTGATAAAAGTATGCACCGAGTTCCAGGTCACAGCCGCACAAATGTCCTGTATAGCGACATTTCGCAGAGCGGCGAAAGAAGCTGACACTCCTCTGGTGGAATGACCACTAACCGGGCCCCGCAGAGGTTTATTGTGATGCTTGTAGCAAAACGAGACACAGCGAACTATCCATTTAGAGATAGTTTGCTTGGACACCGGTTGACCCAAGCAATGTGGTGCAAAAGGCACAAATAGTTGTCTGATTTACGGTGTTGAACCGTCTCTTGAGGTAATACCTCAGAGTCCTGTGGACATCCAATGTGTAGAGGAGAGCCTCCCCTCTATTGGAAGGGGAAGGAAAATAAACTGGAAGATCAACCGACTGGTTGAGGGTCAATTCTGAGACCACCTTTGGAAGAAACTTAGCATTTGTTCTGAGGGAAACCCTTTCTTCCCTGTGGAAAACCAAATAGGGCTCTTTACACATCAGAGCCTGAAGCTCGGAAACCCTTCGAGCTGAAGTAACAGCAACCAAAAAGCAAACTTTCCAAGAAAGGTAACGCAGCTCACAATCCGCTGCTGGCTCAAAAGGAGGGAGGGTGAGTTTCTCCAACACAAAAAGGAGGTCCCAGGGTGGGACAGGGTCCCGAATGGGAGGTCTCATGTGCAGAATTCCCCCAAGAAAGGTGTGCGGGCCAGCTCCAATTGTGCTAATGCTCTCTCTCTCCCACGAGAGCATGGTAGGCGGAGATTGCCCACATGTGCACCTTGATAGAGAAGTAACTCAGGCCTTTCTCGTACAAGGAGAGGAGGTACTGTAAAGTTAAGTCTACAGGGCAGGTGATGGGATCCAAACGCGCGGCAAAGCCTAAAGACAGAAACGCTCCACTTCATAGCATAGGTGGAGCTAGAGGCTTTGTTGATCGCTAAGACCGGGCCGCCACATCCGGGGAAACCCCAGATCTGTCTTGAGCTACGCCTGAAGGAGCTAAGCGTAGGTGCAGGATCGGAGATCTGGATGGACCAGAGACCCCTGGTCCTGGGACAGCAACTGCGAAGCATATGGGCAGCGGAACTGGAGGTTCCATGGATAACCGCTGCAGAAGTGGGAACCAAATCTGTCAAGGCCATTTGGGGGCCACTAGGATCATCCAGGCCCCTTCTGCCTGCACCTGAGCAGTACCTCTGAATGAGGGAAGGGCAGAAAGGCATAAAGAAACCTCCCTGCCCAACAAAGGGATAACGCGCCTGGCCAAAACTCCAGGCGCGTGCTCTCGCGAGCAAAACGTTGGCAGTTTGGCGTTGCATGGTGACGCAAAGAGGTCCAGCTCTGGAAGACCCCCACCTGTCGAAGAGCTGGTCCGCTACGGATTGTAGCAGCTCCCACTGGTGTGCTCTGGCCCGCGACCTGCTGAGGCTGTCGGCCAGATCGTTTAGGACACCTGGAACATGCATTGCGGACAGTAGAATGTCCTGCTCCAGTGCCCAGTACCAGACTCTCATCGCCTCCCTGCAAAGAGGATACGAATGAGTGCCTCCTTGTTTGTTGATGTAAAAGACGACCGCCATGTTGTCTGTCTGAATCAGAAGGGAGCCTGGTATCAGATCCTCTCGAAAAGCCTGAAGAGCGTAGAGGACCACTCGCATTTCCAGCACATTGATGTGGAGGGACTGTTTCTCGGGTGACCAAACCCCTTGTGTTCGATGTACACCCAGGTGTGCCCCCCACCCCAGGTCCGATGTGTCCGTTGTCAGAGTCTGACCTGGTGGCTCTGGACGAAAGCTGACCCCTTTCTCCAGATTGCTGGGGTCCATCCACCAAAGCAATGTTCTCCTGACTGGATCCGAGATCCTGACCAGAGTCTCTACGTCATCGTAGCTTTGGTCCCACTGCACCCTGAGCATCCACTGTGGGACTCTCATGTGGAGGCGGGCCAAAGGAGTGACTGGAATGGCTGCCGCCATATGCCCCAGTAAACTGAGGAAGTTCCGAGCCGGAACTTGAGGTGCTATAGAGATCCGTTCTGCCAGCTCTCACAAGCGAACCCCCCTGTCTTGTGGGAGAAAAGCCATGCCCTGGATGGAATCCAGGATCACTCCTATGAAGGCGAGCTTTTGGCTGGGCTCCGGGGATGACTTTTGTAAGTTCAGGGTAATCCCCAGCTCTCCAAATAGAGTACAAGTGTCTCTGAGAGTGTGTAAGAGGCTGTCTCTTGACGGGGCCGTAAGAAGCCAATCGTCGAGGTAGGGAAACACATAGTGTCCCATCCGCCTCAGAGCCGCAGCCACCACTGCTAGGCATTTTGTGAAGACTCACGGAGTGGAAGAGAGGCCGAACGGAAGCATCTGAAACTGAAAATGCTCCCCTTGGAAGTGGAACCTCAAAAACTTCCTGTGAGGAGGATAGACTCCTATATGCATGTATGCTGACGTCGCTGGTCGCCATGGTACATCTGGCGGACCGACCAGATCGACTTGCCAGACTCCTGGAGGCGGGAGATCAAAGCCTCCATCTCCTGCCCAAACACCATGGTACCCTGGAAGGGCAAATCCCGGATACCGGACTGCAGATCCTGGTGAAAGCCCGAGACTCTCAACCAGGCATGGTGCACGAGGCACACCCAGAGGCTGACTGCCTGGCTGCCGTGTCTGCAGTGTCATCGAGGCTCTCAGTGCGTGGGAGCCTACATCTGAGCCCGACTGCAAGAGGGCCAGGAGCTCTGTCTTCTTGTCGGAGTCTGGCAAGGCCTGTGTCAGCTCAAGTCCCCTTTCCCATAGCGCATTCTGATACTGTACCATATGCGTTAGGAAATTCAGGGAGCGGATGGAACAGGTAGAGGCGGTGTAAACTTTTTTGCTCACCTGGTCCAAGTATCAGGACTCCGGGTCGGGAGGCAGTGAGCTGAAGTGTTTCGGTTGCCGAGATTTATCATGGGCAGCCATGATCACCGATGAGTCGGCCTGAGGGTGTTCTGCCAGGAAGGGTTCCGCCCTCGGAGCCTTATACTGCCTATCCGACTTCTTAGGAACTGCCGGGATCAAGGCCAGATGCATCCAGGTGGTCCTAGTAAGATCCTGGAAAGTATCCACCAAAGAAGGAATAACCAGAGGCTTTGTCTCCTTCTGCCTCAGGTACTTGGCCAATCTCCGGCGTTCCGGATCCAGGTTTTCCGTGTCCCACTCATTGGAAGCCTGGATGTGCCTCATGACGTCAATAAAAGTAGGATCATCCGGAGGCGAGTAAGGCTGGTCCTTCTCTCCTGGGGAGCGCTTGAGGCTGAGAGAGGATGAAGAGGTCGACGATGAAGAGGAGGATCGACTATCCGATTTGGAATAGTCTGACCCCATCCTGCGACCATGCCTTCGCTGACATCGGTAACTAGGGGACCAATGTCGGTCTGAAGACCGACTCCGGTCCCTGGACCGGCGACGGAGCAATGACCGACATCGGCAGCGTTCCCGCCTAGTGCGAGAAGGGATCCTGGAACGAGACCTAGACCGACGTCGGTCACTAGAAATCCTGGAGCGACGTCGGTGGTCCTCGGACCTGGAGCGGGGTGAAAGCTGGCACTCCGGTGACTTCCACGTGGAAGTCTCTCTCCCCGGCTGTGGTTCTCCCACAGGGTCCGGCACGTGTCTGGGCCGGCGACGGGAGGACCGTCAGGACCTGCCTCACTAAAGGAGAAAAGCTCCTTGAGCTCGCCCTGAGAAAATTTCAGCCGCCGCTCGAAAATGAAGTCTCCGGAATGTCGGGACACGGCGGAGAGCTCTGAGGCTCAGGGGGAGGAGACTTGGGCGATGGGACGTCAGTATCTCCACGACCGACCCCGTGTCCTTCGCTTCTTCGACCGGGCCGTGTGGGGACCGACGACGATGGGTACAGGGGCGCTGGAGGTCCTTAGTCTCCAGAGGCGTGCCTTTAGCAGACGGCGTCAGTGCCTTAGCAGGTGGGGCCGAAGCAGGTACCTCTAAGGACTTGGCGATGACCCTTAGCGGAGTCACCTTTGGCTTGGCCGGCTTCTCCTCCGATGGGCCAGCCTTAGCCTGTGGAGTCTTCGGCGGTTCTCCAGACCTGGAAGGACGGGCCTTTTTAGGAGAAGGATGCGAATGCGATCTGGACCGAGACCGGGACCGACTACGGTCCTTGCTGTGGTGCTTCTTCTCCTTCCTCTTCCCCTCCAAGGAGTGCAGATCCATCTTCTGATCTAACAGGTAGACCTTAAGGGCCTTCAGGCAGCAGATGTGGGTCCGACTGGTGAAGGCCTGGCAGTCTGCACAGTTGGCGGTGACGTGGTTGGGACCCAAGCAAAGGACACCCCGCCGATGTCCGTCCTAGGCAGGGATCTGCCACCCGCAGTCACACTTGTTTAAGTGTTCGGGTGACGCCGATGCCCGGGAAGACATCGAAACCGCCGGTAAGAAGAGGGCTGACGCCTGTACTGGAAAGCTGCAGGAGCGAGGAAAACAGCGCTTCAAGCAGGAAAACGATGAGACGACGGGCAGCGAACTGACGGTGTCGGTAAACGTAAAAACGCCAAAAACAGCAGGAATCTTGCTAGAAGTTCTTCTTGTGAATCACAGACAGAAGCAAAGGTACTGACTTCATGTGTGGGTACGTGGCAGGAAAGAACTGAGGTGGAGCTGGGTCCGCCCTCTGTACCCTGACCGACGCTAGCGGAGCTCGAGCGTCAGGCAGTCCCCGCTGGTACTGCTGGCAAGACGCCACCAAAAGGTCCTAGTGCCTGCTGCATAGTCCTGAATGTAATAGCCTGCTGCAAGAGCTCCCACTGGAAGTAAGATCTGAATATCTCTCATTTGAAATCTTGCCCCTTGCACTACTGCGGTGGAAGCTGCCATGTGGCCTAGTAACTGTAAGAAGTGCCTCAATGGTTGAGACACTAGAGGACGAAAAAGAGGAAGCCAGGGTGATGAGGGATTGTACCCTTGAAAGAGGAAGAAATGCCTTTGCCTGGACCGTGTCCAGTTCCACCCCAATAAATGTGAGAAGCTGGGCTGGTTCCATAACAGACTTTTCTAGGTTCAGAATGAATCCTAAGGAGTCCAGAATCTTTTGAGTGACCTCTAGAGCTGACATGACTTGGTCTGAAGACTGACCCACTATGAGCCAGTCGTCCAAATAGGGGAACAGCAAGATGCCTTGTCTCCTGAGAAAGGCCACCACTAGTGCCAGACACTTGGTGAACACCCTTGGAGCATGTGTTAGGCCAAAAAGCATTGCTCTGAACTGGTAATGACCTGAGGGCAACTCGAACCCAAGGTACTTTCTGTGGGAATGTCCGACACGTATGTGGAAATAGGCATCCTTAAGATCCAGGGAGGCTAGCTAGTCTCCTGGTCTCAGAGAGGGAAGAGTTATTCCCAAAAATCACCATTTTGAACCTTGGCTTTAGTATATGTTTGTTTAGATATCTTAGATCTAGGATGGGTCGCCACTCCTGTCTTTTTCGGGGTAAGGAAGTATCTGGAATACAGTCCTTTTCCCCTGTGACAATGAGATACCTTCTCTACTGCTTGCAGAAGTAGCAGAGAGGAGACTGCTACCTCTAAGGCCTTTGTCTCAAAGGGAGAGGGAGGACTGAAGGACTTTGCTCTCATTTTTGGGAACTTTTAGAAACAGAGCAAGTCCCTGGCTCACTACTTCCACGACCTATTTGTCTGAAGTGATAGACTTCCAAGCCTGGAAACAGTGAGCCAGCCTGCCCCCTACTGGAACTGAGGAGGCAATCCTGATACCTCAGGGTGTCTGTTTGGCAGGGGGCTTGGACTGAGTGGAGGATGGAGTCCTGGTCATCCCCCTTCTCCCTCTTCCCCTAAAGAACCCCTTCTGCTGGAAAGAAGAGGAGGCCTGGGCTTGGTAAAAAAGCCTGTGAAAAGAAAAAATTACTCACCTTAGTAATGTTGTTTCTTCTAATGAAGTCTTGCTGTATTCTGACATATGCAGTTAGGTCCTGCCTTTCAACTGCCCCGAGAACAAAGTTAACTTTCCATGGCCAGCATGGAACGTTCAGCGACTCGGTTGAATCCTCTGTCTGCTGTTGTTTAACTCCAACCGTCAGATCTTCACGAGCAATACTCACTAGAAGTTTTATGTGGAAACTGTAAGACTCACACTAGCCAACTGGCAACTAAATTTATTAAAAAAGGGTTTTGTTTCAAAGCAAAGACCAAGTCAGGAAACCCAAAAACAAAACACAACACACACCCAAAATAAAAGAGGGTGAAGAGGGTGTTGGCACCTCTAGGTGCCAACACTGTCCTGCCCACCCACATCCCAAAACCAGGTTCTGAGAGGGAGGAGGGTGAGAATACAGCAAGACTCCATTAGAAGAAACAACATTACTAAGGTAGTATTTTTCTTCAAACATGAAGTCTTGCTGTATTCTGACATATGCAGACTACCAAGCAGTACCTCCATGGAGGAGGGACAGAACCTACTTTGGGAATAGGCCCTGAAGTACTGCTGTGCCAAACCGAGCATCACTCCTAGCCTGGATATCCAGAGAGTAATGCTTGGTGAATGTATGGGACTGTTTTTCAGGTGGCTGCTTGACAAATTTCTAAGATCGGAATATCCCTGGCAGCAGCCAGGGGAAGCAGCTAGTACCTCTAGTAGAGTGAGCCCTCAGGCCTGAGGGTGGGGTTCTACCCAGTTTTCCATAGCAGAATTGTATACAAGAGACAATCCACCTGGCAATAGATCTTTAGTGGCAGGTTTGCCCTGACTGACCTTCCATATGTGAGGAACTGAGGGACCAAACCTGTGACCCTTGGTGCGCTCTATGTAGTAGCTGAGGGCCCTTTTAACATCCAAGCTGTGCAACCTTCTCTCTCCAGAGGAGGAATGGTCAGTGAAGAAATCAGGGAGAGACAGAGTGATTAAGGTGGAAATCTGAAACCACCTTAGGCAAAAACTTCCTGTTAGTTCTTAGGACCACTTTATCTCTATGGAAAGAGATGAAATCAGGCTCCACTGACAGGGCTTGCAGTTCACTGATATGCCTGGTAGAGGTAATGGCTACCAAAATACAGGTTACTCACCTGTAACAGGAGTTCTAGGAATGGTATATGTTGTTCATCCACACTTATTGGCAGGTTCCTTGCCGCTTTACATCTTGCCGGAAGGTCTTCAAGCTGGCTCCTCCCACCCACCCGGGTGGTAAAACTCTCGGCTCTGCCCCATGACGCCAGATCTAGCCTGCTGGAAGCCAGGTTGTGCGTCGAAGCCAGGGAGGCTGGGTGGGTCGGGTGGATGAACAACATATACCATTCCTAGAACTCCTGTTACAGGTGAGTAACCTGTATTTCTAGGGACATGGATATGTTGTTCATCCACACTTATTGGCAGACTCCTAGCAGTTCTCCGGGAGGAGGGAGGCAAGGCGCACACCCCCTACTTAGGTAGAAAGACTGGAGAACCGAGGCCCCGACCAGCACCCCGGCGCGACCCAAGGTCGATGTGGAAGGGGAACAGTAAAGCCTGCTTCCGGGCAGAAGCCCTGTGGACATCCTGGACCGGAGAGTCCTCGGAAGCAGCCACCAATGCAGCGGAAGGACGGGTAAAATGAGCGCTTATCCCTCTGGGAGGCTCCATGCCCGCCTGCCTATAGTGGAGACCTTTGCAGGGGTGACCCGTCCACTTGTCGCCCAGTGGGCTGCAAATCTGCCAGATGCGGCTTCAGCGAAGATGATGAACAGCTGGCGAACCTCTCCCGAACTTTAGCTTTACGCTCCCAAGAGGTGAGCATTAAACCGGTTCCTATGGAACCTGAATACGGCCTCCGAGGTGTGAATGGGGATAAACCCTGGCAGAGGGGCAATACTCGAAGGGAAGACTCCGCCACCGCTCGAAGGACTTCTCGGTGGCGAGGGACAACTTAGTCCCTGTGGAAGACCGGATAGGAGGTTAAAGGAGCGCCCAGAACTCTCCTGCCTTCTGGATGGCGGAGTGGCCCCAAGAAGGTGTTCTTCCACAACAGGTGGGGGAAACTCGCACCTGTGCAAAGGTTCGATGGCTTGCTCATGAGCTAAGCCCATACCTGTGCCAAGGATCCCACGGAAACGGGGATACTCTCCCAAAAGGGAGGCGGATCGAGGCCCAGAAGTGCCAGGACTGACCTTCCTCCGCACCACCAGCTGCCTCCCTGCCCGCGCCCGGAAGACAGGGGTGACCGCAGAAGCACCTAGAGGTTGTTACCGGGCCCTGGTTTAAGGATGGACCGAGATGGTCCGGAATGCTCGCCCAGGGATCTATGCAGGGCACAGCCCTATCCCATCAACAAAAAGGAGAATCCTCCCAGAGAATCCAGCATCTTGGCCGATCTTGGCAGGACGCTTCAAGGTCGAGGACCTTGCTGAAAGACCCTAAGCCTGGCCCCTAGTCCGCAGGGGGTCGGCTCTACAGGTGCAGGGATTGAAGGTCCAGATGGATAACCTTCCCTGCAAAGGAAAGACAGGACCGGGCTGGACTGGAGGCCGCCCGAGCCTGGGGCTGAGACTGAGGAGAGCTGGACACCAGAACTGGCAACCAGTCTGGGCTACCAGCATCACCTGCGCCTAGTCCTCCTCGCCTGCCCGTAGGGTCAAGGGAAATGGGAGAGGCACTGAGGGCCCGGGTCCGAGGCCTCTATGGCATCCCCTGCAGCAGACCTTGCTGAGGGGCGGGCAAAACAGTCTTGGCCTTTGATTCTCCCCAGAGAGAAGAGGGAGAAGATCCTGTGCTACCCGAGGGGAGACCACCATGAGGCGCAGCCTATGCCCTGGCTCAGGTAGCAGCTAGGAATCGGGCTCCTGCCATCAAATGGCCAGAACCTCGATCAGCAACAACCCAATGCGAGAACCTCCTTGCAATCGAGACAATGGGATGGACCAAACCTGCTGAGTGAAAGCACATGGTCTTGGTGTTGTCCTATCGACTTAGACCTGTAGACCCTGTACAAGTGGAGCGAGCGGTGCAGGCTAAGCGGACCGCCTGTCTCCAGCGAGCAGGAAGAACATCGATCGCGAGAGACCAGAGGCCAAGCACTCTGTATTCCCCAAGATGGGCAATTCCCCAGCCATCCGAGAAGCATCGTCGGAGAAGACCGCCAACTCAGGGCGAATGAGCAGGATGTTCTCTGCCGGGTTGGAACGGTCCAGGAGCGCCTTCAACTCCTGGGCTGTAAGTCACTAACTGGTCTAAGGGACGCAGCCAGGACCTCTGGTTGGCCCTCCCACTAAGGGAAGGCCGCCCTGAGGCCCAGGAGGAGCAGGAGGTCCCGGCAGGATCGTACTTCGGCCACCCCGACCGGCAAAGGAGGAAGAACCCCAGCCCTGTTCGCTCTGAGCCCAGCCTGGACCCAAAGTCGCAGCTTAGTCCCAAAAGAAGCTTCACCGCTAAGATATGTAGTTCTCACTTGGCTCCTGGAAATGGGAGACCAGTCTGCCTCCGGGTGGGTGACATCCGGCCCTTCAGTGCTACAGAGACTGCTGAGCAAAGAAGTGTTAGAACTGTATGGGAGCTCCCCGCAAGAAGGGGTGGAGCCTCCCAAAGAAACGGACGGCACGAAGGGTAGGTACATCCTGGAGACCCAGGAAACAGCTACATGCCACATTCTGAGGATGGGATATCTGAAGTAGAGAGACCATCCAGGCATGCAGGAGAATGGGAGCAAGCCCCCGTCCGTTTGAGACCAGGAATACCTGAACACGAACCCAGGGATGAATGGGGGGGGGGGGATCCACAGCCTTCCTGATCACCTCTAACTAGAGAGCCAGGCATGTCGGAACGACCGACACAGGGGCAGTGAACTCAAGATCCCCATGGGGCAACGGCTCAAAAGGGGGAACCGCTCGCAACCTGTGACAGGATCCACCCTTAAATACCTCCAGAACGAGGTGCGGAGCCGTCCCCCCATGGGGAAATCTGGGCTGGGACGACGGGGCCGGGGCAATGCCCCTTGGCCCATCACTGAGCAGGCTTAGAGGGAGAAGGAGCAGAGGAGCCCCTCGGTTTCCTGCCTCCCTGCTTCTTTTTGGAGGAAGACGCTGGACTGGCAACAGGCCGCCCAGCGCATGCCTGCTGGCCCTTATGCTGGGCCGGTGGGGCCCCAGGGCTCAGGGGGCAAAGGGGCTTACACAAAGGCTGACGGCTGCCCTTGACCCTCCGGGCGAGAGTGACCGAGTCCAGAGTGGCATCGGACTTCTCGGGCCCATGGATGTATCCCTCCACTCCAGGGCCGAAAAGGTCAGTCCCCAAGAAGGGGATGTCCGCCAACTCGTGCTGGGTTTCCAAAGAGAAGGAGGATAACCTCAGCCACGCCCTGCGGCGCATGGCCACTGCGGCCGCCACCGATCTGGCACAGGAGTCGCCTAGATCCAGAGCCATCTGGAGCTGCTGCTTCGCCACCGCCCTACCCTGGTCCCGCACCTGCCGAACTGTGGTCCGCAGGTCATCTGGGAGATGAGGGAGAACTTCGTCCAGGGAGCCCAAAAGGGGGTGGGAGAAATGTGCATCAGTGCAACCGAGCTGGCCTGACGGAGGCCTAGGGAGGACGCAGCGTAAACCTTACGCCCGACATAGTCCATCCTTCTGGACTCCTTTGTCGGGGGTCTGTCCACATCCCCAGCGCTTCCAATACATTGAAAACGCTGTCGGTGACTACCCTTCAGCCGAGGGGTGCTCCGAGAAACCGGGCAGAGAACCGACAGGGACAGGGTACCTCCGAGCCACCCTGGCCGAAGGCGCAGGGCAGGAAGTAGGCCGCCGCCACAGCTCCAAGGCTGGGCCCACGATAGCCTCAGCCACTGGGAAGGCCTCCGAGGAAGAACCCCCTCGATCCAGAATCTCCGTAAGGGGGTAAGGTGCCCGATTGGAGACGGGCTCGAGCTGCATCCCAGTGAATTCTGAAATGAGCTGAAGTAGACCCTTCGAAGACGATGGGCTGTCGTCTACTGGATGTTCCTGGGAAGACCCCGGGTCCTCCCTGTTAGGAAACATGGCAGAGCCTGCTTCAGGCTCCGAGGGATCTGCAAAAAGCTGCCACAGGCCCGAGGCACTCTTCGTCCGCCGGGGGCGGGCAGGAGTGAGGGGACCAAGTGACCTGAAAACAGGTCATGGCCTGGCCTGAACTCCGCCAAAGGCGGAGGGGCAGTGAGGTCGGACGAGCAACCGCCCTGAGAAGGCTCTCGACCGATTCGAGCAGGCTGCCGACCAGGCGGCTGCTTGCTATCCAGAGAATGAATCGGGCCGATTGAAACCTAGACAACAACTGCTGTCGCCACATAAGTTCCTTGTATCACACGACGCTAACGGCATCGAAACCGCCTCATCCGAGGAGGGGACGAGGAAGAATGGCAAAGCCACTTAACTCGGTGCCTCGACCGAGAACGCCGAGATCGGCGTGAGCGGCTAGACCGAGAGGTTGCCCAAGACCCAAATCCTTGGGGGAACCGAGAGCGGGCCTGGGAAGAAGCAGGGCACACCCGCTCCTCCCTCGGCTCGGAAGAAAGGACCGATGGCTGTCGATCCGAAGGGGAGGACAGAGCCTCAGCCTCCGCCAAAGGCGGAGGGAAGACGGCACCAGCAGACCCCCCAAAAGACGGGTCGAGAGACTCGACAACGTCAGCGGGAACCTGGCCGGCTGACCTGGCCAGGGGATACCGTGAGGCCAGTGGCGGCAGATCCTGGGCCGAGTCGGGCGTAGGCCCGGCTGAGGGAGGGAGAGATCCCGCCCACCTGAAGAGACCCTGCCTGTGGCCTTAGCCACAGGCCGAGTGACAGGGTTTCCAGGTTCCTCTCCTTGAGGAGAGAGAATGACGAAGCTCCTGAACGAAGCTGCATGAGATGAATCCAAGGAGAGCGGGATAAGCTCCGTAACCGAGGGGGGGGAACCGCCCCTTCCCCGGCAGGATCAGACTGCAGAGAAACAGTCGAAGCGGACACCCGCCGGTCCGATGGAATCTCCGGAGCGGAAAAAACTACTGGATGTCCGAGCCCCGAACGGGCCCCGCGGTCCTCCAAAGAGCTGACCGAAAGGGCAGAACAAAAATTGCAAGCCTGAGGATCGTGATCCAAGTCCAGGCAAAAAGCACGTGAAGTCACGAGTCCCTCCTAGAGGAACTAACTGCAGCCTCTCGGGCCAGAAAAGCCATCGCTGGAGCGAAGAAGAAAAGATCGAAGATTCAAAGGACACTTCAATAAATTCAAGACCGAATTTCAGGAACCAGTCGAAAACGCAGAGCGCTAAGGAGGGAACCTGAGCTTCCAAGCGGTAAGGAAGATCTGGCGTCATGGGGCGGAGCCGAGAGTTTTACCACCCGGGTGGGTGTGAGGAGCCAGCTTGAAGACCTTCCGGCAAGATTTAAAGTGGCAAGGAACCTGCCAATAAGTGTGGATGAACAACATATCCATGTCCCTAGAAAACACAGTTTTCCAAGTCAAGTACTTAAGCTCTGCAGAGGACAAAGGCTCAAAGGGTGGTTACATAAGCTGAGCAATGCAAACATTAAGGTCCCAAGCAGGAGCAGGGTCCCTAAAAGGGGGATTGGTGTGCAGCAATCCCTTGAAGAACTTACAAAACACAGGATGGGCTGACAGAGGAGAGGGCTTGCCTACTGACAAGAAGGCAGAAACAGCTGCCAGATGCACTTTAAGTGCAGCTGACGTAAGTCCCAAGCCATTAAGATGAACCATATAGTCCAGGACTGTAGGCAACCCAGCAGATTCTGGAGAAATATGCTTATTAGAGCACCAAATAGTGAACCTTTTCCATTTGGAGTTGTAAGTCTTTCTAGTGGGAGGCTTTCGAGAAGCCTTAAGGATATCCAGAACACCTTGAGAGAGGTGCAGATCAGCAAACTCTAACTCTTCAAGAGCCATGCCTTGAGATTGAGAGATTTGAGGTTCGGATACCAAATCCTTCCCTGAGGGGCTAGCAGGGTATTGTTTGGGGCTGTTGGAATTTTGAAACCTGTTTTGGTAGCTGTAAGTGGGCTCATTTGTTTGGTTCACTGTGTGGCAGGCTGCATTTGTAGAGGCCTATTTCTTCTGTTTTAAACATAACTGGTGTAATTTAACTGGGTCTGTTTCTTTATATCTTCTAATTCCAAGCCTATTTTGATGTATTGTTGGTGAAGCTGTTTGAATTGGTGTCCTGTTTCTTTGGGTAGCAAACCTATTTTGGGGGCCTAAGTAGAATTGATTCATTGTTGCTGGCTTCACTAGCTGCAAAGTTTGAGTGCACAGTGGGGGAAGGGTGCTAATGGTCTGACTAGAGGCCTCAGCTACCTGATTGTTTCCGGAAGACTTGGCTGGTCCCACTCCACCCAAACCCTCACCCCACCCACCCCTGGTCCATTATTTCCTTTATACTAGGGGTTCTGACATCAGTTCCTCAAACAGGCAAAGGATATGCACCTGTCATAGCAGAAGCAGACATCCAGGAAAGGAACAGCAGCAAGTTAAGAGGTGACTGCCCTCTCAGTGGAAGGAAGTAAATGCAAATCTAGGAGCTTCTATTACTTCTTCACATTGATATTGCATTGGGAAAAGGAGGAATAGGAGTTTGAAGAAGGTTGTGCAATGGCTACTTAAAGTCTATTTTGAGTGTGGATAGGAAGGATAGGACTATAAAAAGCAGTTGCTCAATATAACTAAACGTGTGCAGCAAAGGAGGTAAGGGAAATAAAGAAAATGTTTTGCACTGATAGAGGGGGGAGAGGGGAGACTTGGGAGAGTGTTTGGTATCCTGCATCTGGAAGGGGTGGGGGCTGCTGGGTGGGCAACGACAGCAATGGGTAGGGTGGTAGGCTGCAACAACTGCGGTGCACCGATCTTTCTAAACATTGCCTGGAGTGTGGGAGGATGTTTAGTGTGCAACCACATAGAAAAACTTAGAAAGGAGATTGAGGGTCTGCAGGAGGAACTAAGACAGGCAAGGCAGATTGGGGGTGGGTTTAGCCCAATACTGGAGGGAGGAAGAAGGGGAGATGAGGGAGGGCAATTAAGCCAACAGTGGTGAGGAGAGGGTCAGAAGAAGGGAAGCAGAGACAAAGGGGCCCAGGCCAGGAAGAACGATGGCCGGGAAACCAGGTCAGGAGACAAAAGTCAAACGGAAGGAGGCGATAGGGATTTGTGAGGGGAGGCGAAGAAGTGGCAAAAGTCGTGGAGTGGAAAGGAGAGAACAGGTTACTATGAAGAGAGAGGGAGTGGGCATTTGTGAAGGGTCTTCAGAAAACAGCTCTGCACTGCTAGAGAGGAAGAAAGTGGAGGAGGGAAATGATGAAAGTAGAGGAATAATTGATAAATGCATGGACCAAACTGGAGCGGGGGGAAGTTCTGCTGGGAGAACTGCAACAGGGGTAAAAGGGGGGAAATAATGTGCAGGAAGAAGAAGAGGAGCTGGAAATGAGGGAGGGAGATGAATGGAAGCAAGCAGGGAGTAAGAGGGGTGGAATCTTAGTGCTGGGGGACTCAATACTAAGAGGAGTTAGGTGGGGTAGCAAGGGGGAGAGGCATAGTCGCATTTGGGTGGAGGCCATGCCAGGAATGACAGTGGAAAGGGTGGGACAATCTGTTCTGAAATATGCTAGAAGGGGTAGGGACAAGCCTCATTTAATTATACATCTTGGGACAAATGACCTGGCTGACAAGACAGTAGATATAGTCCAGAGGAGGTTTGAGGAACTAGCACAATTATGTGAGGGGACAGGAAGATCAGTAACTTTTTCAGAGATACTTCCGGTGCCAAAGGCAAGCACAACAAGAAAGCTGAGAATAGAGAATTTAACGGATGGCTAAGAACCTGGTGTTGTGCTAAAGGGTATGGGCTGTTGGGGGGTGGGAGGGACCTGGGAGGACAGTAGTCTCTATGCCAAGGACAGACTACACTTGAGTGAGGAGGGAAAGAAAGTGTTGAAACAGAGGATGGAAGAATATATAGAGGAAGTTGGGAATTTAAACTAGGAGTGGGGGGTGGCAGTTGGGGAAGAGATATGCAGAGACCACAGGTTGGGAAATCATATGAGCTTACCCCCCATAACAGTGACAAAGGACAAATGGCAAGTACTATTGGTGATGCTAGGAAAGGAGGGAAGGTGGTTACCCTTAATGCTAGGAGCCTTGGGAGGAAAACTGCAGAGTTACAGGTTCTCATGGCAGAGGGAGAGGTGGACATTGCAGCCATCATGGAAACATGGGCCACCCAATATAATGACTGGGACCTGTCTCTACCAGGATACAGGTTATTTCGTAGGGACAGGGTGACTGGGAAAGGGGGTGGCACTATATGTGAAGGAAGGACTGAAGTGTGTAAGGGAGGAAGGGGAGGAGGGTAGTACAGAGTCACTTTGGGTGCAAATCCAGTATTCGAAGAATAGGATTCTTAGAATGGGAGTGGTGTACAGGCCACCATCTCAGATGGAGGAGTTAGACAGGAACTAGCGGGACAGATCAGGAGGACCTGCGAGAGGTAGTGTGGTGATTGTGGGGACTTCAACATGCCAGGAGTGGACTGGAGCACCCCAACAACCAGTAACAGAAGGGAGCAGGTACTGCTGGATGCCTCCAGGACAGCTTCCTGCTGCAAATGGTCAGTGAACCAACCAGGTTAGGAATACCCTTGACCTTGTGCTGGCAAATGGGGACTTTGTGAGAGAACTTACAGTGGAGGAACGCTGTCAGGGAGTGACCACCACTCAGTATGGCTCACATTGGATATGGGCAAGGAAGGAGTGGAATCTGGCACAAGAGTGCTGGACTTCAGGAGGGCCGACTTTGGGAGGATGGGGAAGTGGTAAAGGGTACCTGGCCAGAATTCAATCTAGTATGGATACTAACCAGAGATGGGAGCTCATAAAGCTGGGGATAGTGGAGGCAACCAAAATCTGCTGCAAAGCCCAGAGCAAGAAGGCTAGGGATAAGAAACCAAGCTGGTTGAGCAAGGAGGTAATGGAAAAGGTAAGGAGCAAAAGAGCTGCCTTTAGGCAGTACAAGAAAACAGGGAGGGGGGAGGACAGAGAGGAGTACTTGACAGAATCGAAGGAGGTGACAAGGGCAGTAAGGGGAGCCAAAGCATCTACGGAACTCAGGCTGGCACAAGGCATTAAGAAGGGGGAGAAGGACTTCTTTAAGTACATCAGGGAGAAAAGGAGCTGTAAGGACCACATAGTAAGGATTAGGAAGGAGGGGGGTTGGGTGGAAGCAGGGTATGATAAGGCGGAAGCACTAAATGAGTACTTCTGCTCAGTATTTACTAAAGAGAAGAAGGGGGTGACACTCAAGGTGGGAGAAATGTCAGACGCAGGGGGGGCAGTGGTGACGGATGGGGAAATCATGGAGGGCAGAGTTCGAGAGGGTTTGAAGGCACTGAGGGTGGACAAGGCGCCAGGCCCAGATGGCATCCACCCCAGGGTACTGAAAGAGCTGGCAGAGGTCCTTGCAGGACCCTTGGCAGACCTATTTAATGCCTCACTACATTTGGGGTGTGTAACTCAGGACTGGAGGATGGCTCATGTGGTGCCCCTCCACAAGAGTGGCCCCAAGGATGAACCGGGAAACTACAGACCAGTGAGCCTCACATCCATCGTGGGTAAGCTAATGGAGACTATTCTGAAGGAGAGGCTGGTGGCCCTCCTAGAGGCCAAAGGACTACAGGACAGCAGACAGCATGGCTTCATACGTGGCAGATCCTGCCAAACCTACCTGGTTGAGTTCTATGACTGGGTAACTAGGCAACTGGACAGGGGCCATGCAGTGGATGTCCTGTATCTGGACTTCAGTAAGACATTCGACTCGGTGCCACATGGAAGGCTGGGAAGGAAGTTAGTAGGCACGGGGCGGTGCAAAGCTGGTGAGATGGGTAGGAAACTGGCTGCAGGGAAGGCAACAGAGGGTGGTGGTGGGTGGGGAGCTCTCACACCCAAGGGCAGTGACTGAGCGGTGTCCCACAGGGCTCGGTGTTGGGACCAGTGTTGTTTGGGATATTCATTGCAGACATATCTTGGGACATCAAGTGCAAGATCAGTCTGTTTGCTGATGATACCAAGGTTGGCGCAGTGGTGGATGACCTAGGGGGATGGCAGGGGTTGCAGGATGATCTGGCAAAGCTTGAAACCTGGTCAAACACCTGGCAACTGGGCTTTAATGCCAAAAAGTGCAAGGTGCTGCATTTTGGGATGAAGAACCCAAGGAGGACTTACCAGCTAGGGGGAAGTGCAGCTAGCCCAGACAGAGGAGGAGAAGGATCTGGGTGTGCTCATTACAGGGTCAATGAACAACTCGGCACAGTGTAAGAAGGCAGCTGCAAGGCCAACAAAATGCTGGGTTGTATTGCAAGGGTATATCCTCGAGGAGGGAGGAGGTGATTCTGCCACTGTATAGGTCATTAGTTAGACCACACCTGGAGTACTGCAGTGCAGTACTGGCGTCGTATCTGAGGAGGGACATTAAGTTACTGGAGGGGGAGTGCAGAGGGCGACAAAGATGATCAAGGGTCTGGGGACTTATCACACGAGAGAGGTTGAAGGAGTTGAACATGTACTCACTGGAGGAGAGGAGAGACAGGGGTGACATGATTGAAACCTTTAAATACATGAAAGGAATAAACAAGATGGGTACAGAGGGGCTGTTCAAAGTAAGGGAGGGGAGGGCCACCAGGGGCCATGATATGAGACTGGAGCGAGGAAGGTTCAGGAGGGAGATGAGGAGACACTTTTTTACAGAGAGGGTGGTGACTGGGTGGAATGCATTACCTGCAGAAGTGGTATGCAGTAGAACAGTGGACTGCTTCAAACGAGGATGGGACAGGACAAGGGGGAGGGTTAATGAAGGGGAAGGATGGAAGGGAGGGGCAGCTGCAGAATAAGGGGTGCTAGCTGCACATTCGAGCAGACTTGATAGACCTCTAGACCTTTATCTGCTGACAAATTTTGTATGTTCGTATGAAGAGGCCAGTTCTATAAGGGTCCTTGTCCTGTCCAGGGGAAGGAAGGCTTTTGCTCTTATTGTATCCAGCTCTGCCCCTATAAAGGCGAGGAGCTGTACTGGCTCGAGAACTGACTTGGAAGGCTGAGGAGGAATCCTAAGGAAGTGAGCACTTGCTGAGTTATTTGTAGATGTGACTTGACTTGGCCTGGGAACTGACCCACTATGAGCCAGTCGTCCAAGTATGGAAAGATGGAGATCTTTTTCTCCTTAGAAAAGCAACCACTACTGCCAGGCACTTTGTGAACACGCTTGGGGCTGATGTTAGGCCAAAGGGTATTGCTCTGAATTGATAGTGGCCCGAGGGCAACTCAAACCTGAGGTACTTTCTGTGGGAGCACCTGATGGGAATGTGAAAATAGGAATCTTTGAGCTCCAGGGCTGCTAGCCAGTCCCCTGGCCTTAGAGAGGGTAGAATTATTCCCAGAGTCACCATTTTTAATTTTGGTTTTAAAAGGTGCTTGTTCAGATATCTTAGATCCAGGATGGGCCCGCCATTCTCCTGTCTTTTTGGGGGTTAGGAAGTACCTGGAGTACAATTCTTTGCCCCTGTGTAGGGTAGGAACCCTTTCTATGTCTCTGAGAGCCAGAAGGGAAGAAACCTCTGCCTCTAGGGCAAGGGTCTCTGATGGATTTGCAGGTGGAAAGGATCTGGTTCTCATCTTGGGAAATTTTTTGAAGCTGAGAACCAGTCCCTGGCTTACTACTTCCAGAACCCACTTGTCTGATGTCAAAGACTTCCAGTCCTGGACAAAGTAAGCCAGCCTGCCCCCTACAGGTATTGGAGAATCTGCCCATCAGGGTGTCTGCTTGGCATGGGCTTTAGGCTGAGGGGTGGAAGCATGCCTGCTCATTCCCCGTCTGCCTCTCCCTCTGAAGAACCCCCTCTGAGCATAGGAAGAGGAGGAGGCCTGGGCTTGGTAATAGGGCCTTTGAAAGGGGCCTGCCCCTGGAATGCTGGCTCTGAGGAGTGGCTTGCCTTTCTTTGGCCTGAGCACTCCTGTAGGTGGTCCTGTACTCGTCCATCTTCTTCATGTAGTTCTCTGTCTGCTCCCCAGAGAATTACCAATGACAGGGAAATCCATGGCCTTAGCCTGGGTATCCTGTGTTGGGCTAGTACATCTGAGCCAAGCCATCCTCCGAAGGACCACAGATGTAGCCATGACTCTAGATGAAACATCATTGGAGTCCACAGCAGCATGAAACTGCACCTTGGATGCCTCAATCCCATCCACAGCCACCTGCTCCAGCTCCTTGGCAAGCTGGTCAGGGGCCTGTTTAGCCAGAGCCAGCACAGTGTCCCACCTGGACTTCTGGTACCTAGCTGTGTAGGCCATATAGTTAGCCTGCCTGAGTCCCAAAGATGCTGCCATGTACTGCTTCTTTGCCATGGCATCAGTCCTCCTGGAGTCCTTATCTGGGGGGTGTGAAGCCAAGGGAATATTTGCCTTATCACAGGCAGCAGGCTGCACTACCCCAACATGGCTGCATTGCTGGGAAAGGAACTCCGTGTCCGAGCCTGAAAGGGCACACCTCTTGTCCATTCTTCTGTCCACAGGAGGTATGGAATTAGGAGTCTTTAAAATTTTAAATGTCTGTTTCCCAAAAGATTTATGGAGGGGAACAGACAATCTCCTGGACTCTGGGATGTCCAACATCTCAACAAAATTAGGCTCCTCCTGATCCTCTACTGCTTCTTCCATTGGAAGCTGGAGGGTTTCAGCCACTTTCTTGTAAAACAAAGTGGGAAGGGGACTCAGAAAGCCTAGGAGGAGAAACACCTGAAGGTCTGTCTGGGGAGATGTCCGGGTCAACAGGCACATCCAGACTTTCATAATCACCATCACCATCACCATCACCATCACCATCACCATCACCATCACCATCATCATCCTTATACTCTCCCTCCTCCTCCGGTTCATAAAATTCTTCTAAAGTATAGTCCGGAACAGGGCGAACCGACCGAACCGAGCCCCTGACAGATGGTGCCGGTTCGGCCGGAACCGGTTAGCGACTGAACTATCCTTATCACTTTGGCTATTTCATCAGCGGTCGGAGAAAGAACTTGGATCCGAACCGGATGATTTTTCCTTCTCTTTCTTTTAACGGAACCGACTCCTCAGAATCGGCTCTCCTTTGCCGAAGAAGTTTCAGCCTGGTCAGAGGGCACTCCTTCTGGTTCAGTCAGGAGCGAACTCGGGCTGGCCATCGGGTCAGTGGACTTCTCGGCCTCCCTTTCCTCAGTCTACCTACTCTCTTATCCAGGGTAGCTTTGGGAAAACTTTTACAAATTTGGCAGTCTGAATCGAGGTGGTCAAACCCCAGACAATAAACACAGGTAATGTGGGGAATCAGCCTTAGCAAAGGCTTCCCCACACACACTACTGTGTTGAAACCCAGTGGGCCCGGTTTTGTTCTTGGGTTTCTCAGACATGGCCAATCCTATCCACAACTTACCCTTTTTTCGGCAATCCGCCAGGCAAGACACCCCTATCAGTTCCTGACCGTGTTACGGGTCTTGGAAAAAAACATAATTAAATCCGTTTTTTTAGAATCGATACGGACCGGTTACCACACACTAATAAATTCAAAAGTTTTTAAAACCAATCTGATCAGTTCAAACCGAACCGATCCACAATTTACAAGTTCCACACAGAAACAAAACAAAAAAATACTATCTAGTACTCACGGTACCACAGACAGAGACTTAAACCGACAGGTTCAGTAGCAGAAATTCGGTAGAAACCGAGCGAGAAAACGACACTTTAACCGACTTTTTTGAACCGAGCAAAGGAAAAATCTCCGGAGTGACTGTTCAGTGAGGCGGAGTAAAGAATCTGACAGTTGGAGTTTAAACAACAGCAGACAGCGGCTTCAACCGAGCTCGCGCTGAACGTTCCATGTTGGCCATGGAAAGTTAACTCTTTGTTCTCCGGGGCAGTTGAAAGGCAGGACCTAACTACATATGTCAGAATACAGCAAGACTTCATGTTGTTTGAAGGCCTACTCCTGCCAGCCCTAGACTGCTGCTTCTGAGGAATGTCCGGCTTCTCTTTGACTGCAGCACTCCTGTAGGTGGTCCTGTACTCATCAATCTTTTTCATCCAAGTCTCTGTTTGCTCCCCAAACAGAGAGTTACCAGTAAGAGGAAAATCCATGGCCTTAGTCTGGGTATCCTGTGACAGACTGGTACATCTGAGCCAAGCAAATCTCCTCATGGAGACAGATGTAGCCATGAACCTGGAATGCACATCATTCAAGTCCGCAGCAGCATGGAATTGGACTTTGGATGCCTCAATACCATCCACAGCCACCTGCTCCAGCTCCTTGGCCAGCTGGGAAGAGGCATTCTTAGCCAGTTCCAGAACCGTATCCCACATAGATTTCTGGTATCTGGCTGTATATGCAATGTAATTAGCTTGCCTGAGTCCCAAAGAGGATGGCAAATACAGTTTCTTGGCCATGGCATCCACTTTCCTGGAATCCTTATATGGGGGTGAGATGCCAGGGGAATGTTAGCCTTGTCACAGGCTGTAGCTTGCACTACCCCAACATGGCTGCAATGATTTGTGAGAAATTCTGTCCCAGGACCTGACAAGGTATACCTCCTGTCCATCCTTTTAACCAAAGGAGGTACAGATGTTGGAAACTGCAGAATTTTTTGTGTCCGTTTCCCCAGGGATTTATGCAAAGGGATAGACACTCTTTTTGACTCTGGGATATCCATAATTTCAACATAGTCAGGTTCCTCCTGAACCTGTTCATCCTCATCCATTGGAAGCTGAAGAGTATCAGCCACTTTCTTGTAGAACAAAGAAATGGGAGGGGGACTCAGACTGGGAGGAGACACATTAGAAGGCCTGTCTGGGGAGATGTCCAGGCTCTACTGGCTCATATAGGCCTTCATATTCCTCTTCTTCATAGTCTTCTCCTTCCCAATTGCCCTCATAAAATGCTTCAGGATCAAATTCAGAAGCAATAGTTTCCGACCAAACCGATCGCCTTTGAGTCTGTGTCGGTTCGGTTGGAACCGTGCAAAGCGACTGAATAATAGCAATCGCTTTAGCAATTTCTTCAGCAGTCGGAACATGGGAACCGGGATCTGAACCGGCTGACTTGCACTTTCTCTTAGACGGAACCGACTCTGCAGAGTCGGCTCTCCTTTTGTCCGAGGAGGTATCGCCCAGGTCAGTGGGCACCCCTCAGGTTCGGTCAGACCCAAACCGGGCTGGCCATCCGGATCAGCGGACTTCTCGGCCTCCCATTCCTTCAGCCTATTTAAGCATTTATCCAAAGTGGCTTTAGGAAAGTTTTTGCATATTTGGCAGTCCTCTTTGAGGTGGTCAAACCCCAGACAATAAACACAGACGAGGTGGGGATCAGCCTTAGCAAAGGCCTCTCCGCACTCTGTGCAGTGCTGAAACCCAGTGGGACCGGACTTCTTTTTGGGTTTCTCAGACATGCCGGAATAGTAAAAGTTACCCTTAACAGCATTTAAGCCAGGCAACTACAAGACCTATAGGTTCCAACCGTGTCACGGGTCAGTTAAAAAGACCTAAGAAAACTGTCTTTTCTAGGATCCGATAGGTACTGGAAACCACAAATTACAGAACAGAACACATGAAAAAAATCAACACAGAATTTGTTTCGGTTTCCAACAGGACCAACTGGGAGAAAACCGAACAAAAAACTATTTCTACTAACAAAACTACCTACTAGCTACACTTACTGTACCGTAGACAGAGATCTGAATACCGAATAAAATAAGAAAAGCAGTTGAAAACCAACAGATTTTTACTTAAACCGAACAGAAGCAAAGGAGAGAATCTCCGGAGCAATTTCACAGTTAGGCAGAGTAAAGAAGAAAAAATTACTCACCTTAGTAATTGTGTTTCTTCTAATGGAGTCTTGCTGTATTCTGACAATCTGCAGTTATCTCCAGCCTTTAAACTGCCCCGGAGAACATAGGGTTAAATTTCTATGCAGAGCATAGAACGCTGAGCTCAAGCTCGGTTGAGGTCTCTGTCTGCAGCCCTTTGAAATCCAACCGTCAGATTCTTACGAGCAAAAACTCACTAACTATACTATGTGGAAATTGTAAAATTTTTAACTAGCCAACTGGCAACAAAAGTTTTGGATTCTCAAAGGAAGACTCAAGTCAGGAAACCCAAAACCAAAACCAATCCAAATAAGGATAACAATACAAAAACACCCAAAATAAAAATGAGGGTGTGCAAGAAGCACCCCTGGGGTGTAGCACTGCACCTGCCCGCCCACTTCCCAAAAACCAGGTTCTGAGAGGGGAGGCAGGGAGGGAGGTCAGAATACAGCAAGACTCCATTAGAAGAAACACAATTACTAATGTGAGTAATTTTTCCTTCAAACAACATGAAGTCTTGCTGTATTCTGACAATCTGCAGACTACCAAGCAGTACCTCCATGGAGGAGGGACAGAACCTACTTTGGGAATAGGCTCTGAAGTACTGCTGTGCCAAACCGAGCATCACTCCTTGCCTGGATATCCAGAAAGTAATGCTTGGTAAAGGTATGGACTGTTTTCCAGGTGGCTGCTTGACAGATTTCTAACAGAGGGATATCCCTGGCAGCAGCCAGGGAAGCAGCTGTACCTCTTGCAGAGTGAGCCCTCAGGCCTAAGGGTGGAATCTTTCCTAGTTTCTCATAGCAGAATTGTATACAAGACACAATCCACCTGGCAATAGTTCTCTTGGTAGCAGGTTTGCCCTTTCCCCACTTCCCCATAAGTGAGGAACAACTGGAGGGATTCAAACCTGTGACCCTTTGTACGCTCTATGTAGTAGCTAAGGGCTCTTTTAACATCTAAACTGTGTAGCCTCCTCTCTCTCCTGATGAAGAATGATCAGTGAAGAAGACAGGAAGAGACACAGACTGATTCAAGTGGAAGTCTGAAACCACTTTGGGCAAGAACCTTCTGTTGGTTCTAAGGACCACTTTATCTCTATGAAAGGAGATAAAATCAGGTTCCACTGATAGGGCTTGCAGTTCACTGATACGTCTGGCAGAGGTAATGGCTACCAAAAATACACTTTTCCAAGTCAAGTACTTAAGCTCTACTGAGGACATAGGCTCAAAAGGAGGCTGCATAAGTTGAGCAATGCAAACATTTAAGGCCCAGGCAGGAGCAGGATCCCTAAAGGGAGGATTGGTATGAAGCAATCCCTTGAAAAATTTACAGAACACAGGATGAGAAGATAGTGAGGAAGACTTCCCCACTGACAGAAAAGCAGAAACAGCTGACAAGTGTACCTTGAGAGTAGCTGGTCTGAGGCCTAGGCCATTAAGATGGACCACATAATCCAGAACTGTACGCAATTCAGCAGTGTCTGGAGAAATATGCTTCTTGGAACACAAAATGCTGAATCTTTTCCATTTTGAGTTATAGGTCTTTCTGGTGGAGGACTTTAGAGAAGCTTTGAGAATA
The DNA here is from genome assembly GCA_016271365.2 of Neoceratodus forsteri. Classification (NCBI taxonomy): domain Eukaryota; kingdom Metazoa; phylum Chordata; order Ceratodontiformes; family Ceratodontidae; genus Neoceratodus; species Neoceratodus forsteri. Next base: position 1,518,564,562 of record CM057452.1, on the reverse strand, counting down.
TCCAGAACCCCTTGAGACAGATGCAAATCTGCATACTCTAACTCTTCAAGAGCCATGCCTTGAGATTGAGAGACCAAAGATTGAGGTACCAAATCCTCCCCTGAGAGGAGGTTAACAGGTTGTAATTCCTGGGAAGAGACAGGGGAAGATGGACTGCTAGAGACAGCAACAAGGGGTACCAAGGCTGTCTGGCCCAATCTGGAGCAATCAGAATCACTTTTGCAAGGTTGGACTTATCTTGACTAGAACTTTGAACAGTAGGGGAAAAGGAGGGAAGGCATAAAGAAATTTCCTTTCCCAGTTCAAAATCAGAGCATCCAGAAGGACTGAGCCCAGGACTGGGGGTCTGCAACAAAACAGAGGAAGCTGATGATTGTCTGGGGCTGCAAAGAGATCTATCTCTGGAGTGCCCCACCTTGAGAAAATTACTTTCAACACTAGGGGGTCCAGGGACCATTCGTGATGGCCCTGGGAGATCCTGCTCAGTGCATCTGCTAGCACATTGTCCTTTCCTGGAAGATGGACTGCTATCAGAGAGGTCTGCAGGGAATAAGCCAGAGACCACAATTTCATGGCCTCTGTGCGCAAGGCTGTAGACCGAGTGCCTCCCTGCTTGCTGATGTACCACATGGTGGTGGTGTTGCCTGTTCAGACCTGAACTACCTTGTTATGCACAGACTGAGAGAAAGTTTGCAGGGCCAGAAAAACTGCCCCGAGTTCCAGGAGATTGATATGAAGAAGGGACTCCTGAGGGGACCATAGTCCCTGGGCTGTGAGATCCCCCAGGTGAGCTCCCCACCCCAAAAGGGAAGCATCCGTGGTGAGGACCACCAAATGAGACTGAGTGACAAATTGGACCCCTTGCCTTAAATTGTCCTGATTCTGCCACCACTGAAGAGCTTGGATCAGTGTCTGAGTCACTGGAATCAGCTTGGTAAGAGGGTCCTTCTTTTGGGACCAAAAGACCCTCAAATGGAACTGAATGTCCCTCATCTGGAATCTTGCCCCTTGTACTACTGCTGTAGAAGCTGCCATGTGGCCCAAGAGCTGAAGGAAGTGCCTTGCTGGTCGGGACACCTGAAGGCTGAAGGAAGAAGCCAGTTCTATAAGAACTCTTGCCCTTTCCAGGGGAAGAAAGGCTCTTGCTTTCACAGTATCTAGCTCTGCCCCATAAAGGTAAGAAGCTATACTGTTTCGAGGACTGACTTGGGGAGGTTAAGAAGAAACCCCAGGGAAGAGTGCACTTGCTGGGTCACTTGCAGGTCTGACTTGACTTGGTCTGGAGACTAACATAGAAACGTAGAATTTGACGGCAGATAAGGACCGCTTGGCCCACCTAGTCTGCCCATTTTCCTACCTAAAAGATAAGCTGCAGATCCTAGTTAACCAACAGCTTACTTCTTCCTACCCCCCACTAGGACTGCCTTATGTCTGTCCCATGCATTCTTGAATTCCCCCACTGTTCTGGACTCCACGACCTCCTCAGGGAGGCTGTTCCATGCATCCACAACCCTCTCTGTGAAAAAATACTTCCTCACATTACCTCTGAGCCGTCCCCCCTCTATCTTCAAATTGTGCCCCCTTGTTCTTGCACATCTCTTTTTCTGAAAGATGCCACCCTCTTGGACTTTGTTGATTCCCTTGAGGTACTTGAAAGTTTCTATCATGTCCCCTTTCTCCCTCCTTTCCTCAAGGGTATACATATTAAGCTCCTTTAGTCTTTCTTCGTATGTCTTCTGGTGCAGACCCTGCACCATTTTGGTTGCCCTCCTCTGGACAGCCTCCACTCTATGTCCTTGCGGAGATGGAGTCTCCAGAACTGCACACAGTACTCAGATGGGGTCTCACCAACTGTCTGTACAGAGGGATAACAACTTCCTGTTTTCTTCTATTGATGCCTCTCCTATGCATCCCAGTATCCCCCAGCCTTCCTTACTGCCTTCTCACATTGCTTGCCCACCTTTAGGTTATCTGATATAACTACCCCCAGGTCCCTTTTCATTTTTACTGTTGTCACTATCTCACCCCCCATTGTGTACTCTTCCCCTGGGTTTTTGTTTCCCAGGTGCATTACCTTGCACTTCTTTGCATTGAATCTGAGCTGCCATATATTTGACCATTCCTCCAACCTTGCCAAGTCCCTTCTCATCCTTTCCACTCCATCTGGTGTATCAACCCTGTTGCAGATCTTTGTGTCGTCTCCAAGGACTGACCCACTATGAGCCCGTCGTCTAGATATGGAAAAATGGAAATCTTTTGCCTTCTTAAAAAGGCCACTACTACTGCCAGGCACTTTGTAAAAACCCTTGGAGCTGATGTTAGGCCAAAGGGCATTGCTTTGAACTGATAATGGCCTGAGGGCAACTTGAACCTGAGGTACTTTCTGTGGGAGCACCTGATGGGAATGTGAAAGTAGGCATCTTTGAGGTCCAGGGAGGCTAGCCAGTCCATTGGCCTTAGAGAGGGAAGAATTATTCCCAGAGTCACCATCTTGAACCTTGGTTTTAAAAGATATTTGTTCAGGTATCTTAAATCTAGGATGGGTCGTCACTCCCCTGTCTTTTTTGGGGTAAGGAAGTACCTGGAGTACAGACCTTTGCCCCAGTGTAAGGTAGGAACTCTCTCTATGGCTCCTAAGACCAGAAGAGATGAAACCTCTGCCTCTAGGGCAAGGGTTTCGGAGAGACTTGCAGGTGGAAAAGATATGACTCATGTTCAGAAATAATTTGAAGCTGAGAACCAGTCCCTGGCTTACTATTTCCAGAATCCACTTGTCTGAAGTAACAGACACCCAGTCCTGGACGAAGTAAGCCAGTCTGCCCCCTACAGGGACAGGAAAGTCAACCCAGGCAGACCCATCAGGGTGTCTGCTTGGCAGGGGCCTTAGGCTGAGGAGTGGATGCAGCCCTGCTCATCCTCCTTCTGCCTCTCCCTCTGAAGAAACCCCTCTGTGAAAAGGGAGAAGAGGCATGTGATTGGTAGAAAGGCCTATGAAAAGGCCTGCCCCTGCCCCTAGAATGCTGCCTCTGAGGAGCTGCCTGCCTCTCCTTGGCCTGTGCAATCCTATAAGTAGTCCTATATTCCTCTGTCTTCTTCATGTAATTCTCTGTCTGCTCCCCAAACAAAGAATTACCTTCCACAGGGAAATCCATGGCCTTAGCCTGGGTGTCCTGTGAGAGGCTAGTACATCTGAGCCAAGCCATTCTCCGAAGAGCCACAGATGTAGCCATGACTCTTGATGACACATCACTGGAGTCCACAGCAGCATAGAACTATACCTTAGATGCCTCAATCCCATCCACAGCCACCTCCTCCAGCTCCTTGGCCAGCTGGGGGGAGGTCTGTTTAGCCAGTGCCAGTATAGTGTCCCACCTGGACTTCTGGTACCTGGCTGTATAGGCCATATAATTAGCCCGCCTGAGTCCCAAAGAGGATGCCATGTATTGCTTCTTTGCCAAGGCATCCATCCTCCTGTAGTCTTTATCTTGGGGGTGTGAAGCCAAGGGGACATTAGCCCTGTCACAGGCTGCAGCCTGCAGGACCCCAACATGGCTGCATTATTGGTAGAAAAACTCCGTGTCTGAGCCTGATAAAGTGTACCTCTTATCCATTCTTCTATCAACAGGAGGTACAGAATTAGGAGACTTTAAAAATTTTTGAGTCTGTTTCCCAAAAGATTTGTGCAAGGGAATAGACAGCCTCCTGGACTCTGGGATGTCCATCATCTCTACAAAATCAGGCTCCTCTTGATCCTCTATAGCTTCCTCCATAGGAAGCTGAAGAGTTTCAGCCACTTTCCTGTAAAACAAATAGTGGGGAAGGGACTCAGAGAATCTAGGAGGGGAAACACCAGAAGGTCTGTCTGGCGAGATGTACGGCTCAATGGGCACATCCAGACTTTCTGCTCCATCATAGTCATCATCCTGTTCAAAATCCCCCTCTTTCTCAAATTCCAGTTCATAAAAATCTTCAGGGGCATATTCCTGAACCGGTGGAACCGACCGAACCGAGCCCCTAACCACTGGAGCTGGATTGGACGGAACCGAGCAAAGCGATTCAACAATCCGAATCACTCGGGCAATCTCATCAGCGGTCGGAACATGAACCTCTGGATCCGAACCAGCTGATTTGTCTTTTCTTTTCCTTTTTGTAGGAACTGATCCCTCAGGATCGGCTCTTCTCTTGCCCGAAGAAGTATCGCCCTGGTCAGAGGGCACTCCTTCTGGTTCAGTCGGAACCGAACCGGGCTGGCCATCCGGGTCAGCAGACTTCTCGGCCTCCTTTTCCCCAAGTCTATCTAATGTCTTTTCCAGGGTAGACTTAGGAAAATTTTTGCAAATTTGGCAGTCTGTATCGAGGTGTTCAAACCCCAAACAATAAACACAGGTGGTGTGGGGGTCGGCTTTAGCAAAGACTTCCCCACACTCACTGCAGTGTTGAAATCCAGTGACCCGTTTTTTTTCTTGGGTTTCTCAGACATGGCCAACCTATCCAAACTTACCCTTTTTTCTGCAACCGCCAGGCAAGACTCCCTTATCGCTTCCTAACCGTGTCACGGGTTTTGGAAAAAAACGTTTAAAATATGTTTTTTTTTTTAGAACCGATAAGGACCGGTAACCACACACTAAAGTAAAGTACAAGAAATCAATCTAAGGGAACAAACTTACAATTTCCACACAATAATCAGAAACAACTATCTAGTACTCACGGTACTGCAGACAGATCCTGAACCGACTATGCGGAATAAATTCGGTTTCAAACCCACACTTTAACCAACACTTTAACCGACTTTTGAACTGAGCTGAAGGAGAAATCTCCGGAGCGACTGTTCAGTGAGGCGGAGTAAAGAATCTGACAGTTGGATTTCAAAGGGCAGCAGACAGAGACCTCAACCGAACTTGAGCTCAACGTTCTATGCTCTGCATAGAAATTTAACCCTATGTTCTCTGGGGCAGTTTAAAGGCTGGAGCTAACTGCAGATTGTCAGAATACAGCAAGACTTCATGTTGTTTGAATCTGACAGTTACACTGAGGAGTACCAGGGACAGAGGTTTGAAAACCAAGCTCAAGAGCAACGTTCTATGCCTTGGCACAGAGTTAACCCTTTGCTCTCCGGAGCAGTCCAAGTGCTGGGGCTAACTGAATATAGTCAGAATACAGCAAGACTTCATGTTGTTTGAAAGACTGAATACATCAAGCACCATATGATATACAGGGGGTTCTAATGTGACTGAGTTTGTGGAGACAATGGAGAACTGAAGAACTAGTTTACTGTGAACAACTATTAAAATACAAAGTTCAACAAATCTATAATTTTAAGTAAAAGAACAACACAGAAGTATTTATTTTTTTTTTTTACAGACTTACTGAAGGGTGTGTGTGACAGAGGTGGTTGGTTCATGCTCTGATACTAGGGCAGAGAGGAACTCAGTAACAAACAAGGAAGGGAATGAGGAGAAAATAAATAAAATAAAATACATGTATTTTTGGTGAACTAAAAAAAAAAAAAAGCTTAGAAGCTAGCTTTATTATAGCTTAAGCTTAGCTACACTGGTGGAAGGGGTTTTTGTGGCTGTGAGACAGGGCCTGCCCTGAACAACTCGGGTCTAAGAAGAACTGAAGCTACCTGCATAAAGGCTAAAAAAAAAAAAAAAAAAAAATACGTTTTGCTATGTTACAGCCACAGGAGGAAACCTAAGTCTAGTAGCTGCAAGCTAGTGGAACTGCATACAGTGCTGTAAGGGGGAATTGGGAGGGAGTGGGGCAGGTGTGTGTCTAAGACCACCGCCTGCCCTGGGAGGGTAGAGGAAGTTCTGTCAACAGCTGAGGACTAAATAAAAAGAAACATAAAAGGAAAAAAGTTTTGGGTGATTAAAAAAAACATATACCTACCTAGCCAGCTATAGTGGCGGAAGGTGGTGTGTGTGTGGCTATGAGACCCAGCCTGCCCTGAGAGGGTAGAGAAACTTGGGGGAACAAGTACAACCGAGGACTCAGTTTAATGAAATAAACTATACAAAGTGAAAAAGTATATTTGGAGCTATTAAATAAATAAATAAACCTAGGTACTTTGGTGGAAGGGGTGGTGGGTGGCTGTGAGACCAGAAGTGCCCTGAGAAGGAAAACGCATTGTTTTTGGGCAACAGAAAATAAACCTAACCTAGCTGCATTGGTGGACAGGTGGAGGTGTGTGTGTGTGGCACCGAACCTGCCCTGAGAAGGGAAGAAGCCTTTTTTTTGGGCAACAGAAAAAAATAAACCTAACCTAGCTACATTGGTGGAGGGGGGTATGTGGCTAACTGATACTGAACCTGCCTTGAGAAGGGGAAAAAGCATTTTCCTGTAGTACTAATACTCTGTCCCGCTCCCAGCTCCCACTCCCACCTATTCCGTCCTGCCCTCTTCTAGTGTTGCATAAGCACAACAGCTTAAGGTAAAAAAATGACACAACACACACACAAAGATAACATAGAAGAAAAAATTACTCACCTTAGTAATTGCTTTTCTTCTCATGGAGTCTTGCTATATTATAACAATAGCAGTCAGCCACTGCAGCTGAACTGCCCCGGAGAGGAAGGAGTTAACTCCAGAGGATCTGAGTTTTACGGTAGCGAGGCGCTGTTCAAACTCTATCTGGCCAGTTTCAAATGAAACTGTCAGATCTTTACGGTTAACACTAAGCAACAAGTCTGTGTGGAAAGCTCTACACTAGCCAAATGGCTACCGACTAGTAGTAATAACAACAATATAAACAACAATAGAAACACCAATAACCATAATAACAATGAATAATGGTATTATTAGTTTTCCCCCCTTGACAAGCACCATTAGGACCCCCCCTTCCCCCAAAGACTCAAGTCCAGGAAGGGGGCCAATATATTACCTAAACGAACAACCTAGTTCCCTAACTCTAAAAGAAAGAGGGTAAAGGGAAAAAACTACAATGGCATGACACAGTGCTTGCACTAATTTGCCACCCCTACCCAAGCAGAAGTTCTGAGAGGGGCAGGAGGGAGGGTGGTTATAATATAGCAAGACTCCATGAGAAGAAAAGCAATTACTAAGGTGAGTAATTTTTCTTCAAACACCATGAAGTCTTGCTATATTATAACAATAACAGATACACAGCAGTACCTCCATGGGGAGGTCGGGACCTACTTAGGAAATAAACTAAGCACAGCTGTCAAACCGAGCATCTCTCCTGGACTGGACATCCAGGGAATAATGCTTGGTAAAGTGTGAACTGTCTTCCAGGTAGCAGCTTGACAAATTTCCAGAATGGGAATGTCTCTAGCAGCCGCTAGAGACGCAGCTGTACCCCTGGTGGAGTGGGCCCTCAGTCCTGAGGGGGGTTCTCTACCTAGTTTTTGGTAACAAAATTGGATACAAGAGACAATCCACCTTGCAATTGTCCTCTTAGTGGCAGGTTTCCCCTTGCCAACCTCGCCATAAGTAAGGAAGAGTTGGAGGGATTCGAACCTGTGACCCTTGGTGCGTTCCAAATAGTAGCTTAAGGCTCTTTTGACGTCCAAGCTGTGCAGTCTCCTCTCACCTGAGGAAGAATGCTCAGTGAAAAATACTGGGAGAGACATGGATTGGTTCAGGTGGAAATCTGAAACCACCTTAGGCAAAAACTTTCTATTAGTCCTGAGGACTACCTTATCTCTGTGGAAAGAAATAAAATCTTCTTCCACTGACAGGGCCTGTAATTCACTTATGTGTCTGGCAGAAGCGATAGCCACTAGGAAAACAGTTTTCCAAGTTAGATACTTGAGCTCTGCTGAGGACAGAGGCTCAAAGGGAGGTTGCATTAACTGAGCAATGCAAACATTCAGGTCCCAGGCAGGAGCTGGTTCCCGAAAAGGGGGGTTAGTATGAAGTAACCCTTTAAAAAACTTGGAAAACACGGGGTGAGAAGAAAGGGAGGCAGGCTTCCCTGCTGACACAAAAGCAGAGACAGCTGCCAGATGAACCTTCAAGGTAGCTGGCCTAAGGCCTAGGGAATTTAAATGGACCAAATAGTCCAATAAAATGGGAAGATCAGCGGATTCTGGAATAATCTGCCTCTCAGAGCACCAGATGGAAAACCTCTTCCACTTAGAATTGTAAGTGGCCCTAGTGGAAGGCTTCCTTGAAGCCTTTAAAATATCCAGGACACCTTGAGAAAGGTGTAAATCAGCAAATTCTAACTCCTCAAGAGCCAGGCCTTGAGATGGAGGGATTTGAGGTCCGGATACCACACTCTCCCCTGTGCACAGGCCAGCAAGTCGTGGACTCTGGGCAGGCTCAGGGCAGGGTGGACTATCAAGGACAGAAGCAGAGGGTACCAGGGCTGTCTGGCCCAATCTGGGGCAATCAGAATCACTTTGCAGGGTTGAGATCTGATTTTCACTAGTACCCTGAAAAGAAGAGGAAAGGGGGGAAAGGCATACAGGAACTTCCCTTTCCAGTCCAACAGAAAGGCGTCCAGGGGGACTGAGCCCAGCACTGGAGGCCTGCAACAAAATAGAGGAAATTGGTGGTTGTCTGGGGCTGCGAAAAGATCTATCTGAGGGGTGCCCCATCTGGCAAAGACAGACCCCAGCACCTGTGGATTCAGAGCCCATTCGTGATGGCCCTGAGAAATTCTGCTGAGGGCATCCGCCAGGACATTGTCCTTCCCTGGGAGGTGAACTGTTATCAGGGAGGTGTTCAGGGAGTAGGCCAGAGACCACAACTTCATTGCTTCAGTGCACAAGGCTGATGACCGAGTGCCCCCTTGCTTGTTGATGTACCACATTGTGGTGGTGTTGTCTGTCCTGACTTGAACCACTTTGTTCTGGACAGAAACTGAAAATACCTGAAGAGCTAAAAAGACAGCTCTGAGTTCCAAAAGATTGATGTGGAGCAGAGATTTATGAGGAGACCACACTCTCTGAGTGGACAGGTCACCAAGTGAGCTCCCACCCCTAACAGGGAGGCATCCGTGGTGAGAGTGAGGGAGGAAATGGGAATGAAGGGAACCCCTTGTTTTAGATTGCTTGGTCCTGCCACCAGTGGAGGGCCAGGATCAGAGTTGAGTCACTGGGACCAATTTGGAAGGGGTCCTTCCTTTGAGACCAATAGGCCCTCAAATGGAACTGAATGTCCCTCATCTGGAATCTTGCTCCTGCACTACAGCTGTGGAAGCAGCCATGTGCTCCAGGAGTTGCAGAAAATGCCTTGCTGGTCGAGAGACTCGCAGGGTAAAGGAGGATGCCAGGGCAATGAGTCTGTCTACCCTTTCCGAGGGAAGAAATGCCCTGGCTAACTTTGTGTTCAATTCTGCACCTACGAAAGTTAGGACCTGAACTGGTTCCAGAACTGACTTTGGTAAATTTAGCAGGAATCCCAGGGAAGTGAGAAGCTGCTGGGTGACTTGCAAGTGGGATTTCACCTGATCTGGAGACTGACCCACAATGAGCCAGTCGTCCAGGTGGAAACAGAGCACCTTGCCTTCTTAGTGAGCCACTACCACAGCTAGACATTTTGTGAATACCCTTGGCGCGAGAGGTAAGGCCGAAGGCATTGCCCTGAACTGGTAGTGGCCTGAGGGCAGTTCGAACCTGAGGTACTTTCGGTGAGAAGGCCTGATCAGAACATGAAAAAAGGCATCCTTGAGGTCCAGGGAAGCTAGCCAGTCCCCTGGCCTTAGAGAAGGCAATATCATTGCCAGAGTCAACATTTTGAACTTTGGTTTCAAAAGATGCTTGTTCAGGTACCTTAAATCTAGAATGGGCCGCCATTCTCCTGTCTTTTTTGGGGTAAGAAAGTATCTTGAATATAGCCCCTTGCCCTGATGGCAAGGAAGGACCCTTTCCACTGCTTTGCAGTCCAGAAGAGAAGAAACCTCTGCTTCCAAAGCAAGGGCTTCTGAAGGATTTGCAGGTGGAAAATGTCTGGCTCTCATCTTTGGAAACTGTTTGAAGCTGAGAACCAGACCCTGGCTTATTACCTCCAGAACCCATCTGTCCGAAGTTAAGGACAGCCAGTTCTGGCTGAAATAAGCCAACCTGCCCCCCACTGGTACAGGAGAATCGGCCCTGGGCACCCCATCAGGGTGCCTGCTTGGCAGCAGCCTTAGGCTGAGGGGAGGGGGACGGTTTACTTGTGCCTCGTCTACCCTGCCTCTGAAGAAACCCCTCTGCGCAAAAGCAGAGGAGGCTTGAAATTGGTAAAAAGGCCTGTGGAAAGGCCTGCCCCTACCTCTGGGAGCGTGCCTTTGTGGAGTGGCATGCCTCTCCTTAGCCTGGGCACTTTTGTAGGTAGTTCTGTATTCATCCATCTTTTTCATATAGTTTTCTGTTTGTTCCCCAAACAAAGAATTTCCCACTACAGGAAAATCCATAGCCTTTGACTGAGTATCCTGGGACAGATTAGTGCATCTGAGCCATGCCAACCTACAGAAAGCTACAGAAGTGGCCATGACCCTAGAGGAGACATCATTAACATCAACAGCAGTATGAAATTGAACTTTAGAGCTTCAATGCCATCAGCAGCCACCTGTTCAACTCACTAGCCAGCTGGCCATGGGCCTGCTTGGCTAACTCAATATTGTGTCCCATCTAGATTTCTGATATCTAGCTACATAAGCCATATAATTTGCCTGCCTGAGTCCCAAAGAAGCTGCCATATACTGTTTTTCTGCCATGGCATCAATCTTCCTGGAATCCTTATCAGGAGGATGTGAGGCCAGGGAGTATTAGCCTGTCACAGGCTGCAGCTTGTACCACACCTACATGACTACACTGTTCAGTGAGAAGTCTGTATCAGAGCCTGACAAAGTATACCTTCTGTCCATTTTTTTTTATCTACAGGAGGGACAGAATGAGGATTTTTTTTAAATCTTTGTTGTTTGCTTCCTAAATGACTTATGCAAAGGAATAGACAACCTCCTAGACTCTGGTATAGCCATCATTTCTACATAATCAGGCTCCTCTTGCTCATCCACAGCCTCCTCTAAAGGAAGCTGAGGGTTTCTGCAACCTTTTTGTAAAACATAAAATGAGAAGGGGACTCAGACAGAATAGGAGGAGATTCTAAAGGTCTGTCTGGAAGAAATGTCCGGTTCAATGGGCACGTCCAGACCCTCCCAGCCACACATATATTGATCAAATTCCTCCTCCCCTGTGTTTCATAAAATTCCTCAACATCATACTCCTGAACCACTGGAACTGAGCGAACCAACCTTTTACCAACTGTTGGTGGTTGAAGCAGGTCCCTGAGACAGTGACTGGACAATCTGAATGGCTTTAGCTATCTCTGCAGCAGTTGGAGAGACAATTTTGGACTCCAAACCTACTGATTTCTTTGTCTTTTTAACTGGGACTGGTTCATCTGAACCAGCCTTTCTTTTGCCCGAGGAAGTCTCGCCCTGGTCAGAGGGCACTCCCTCTGGTCCAGTGGGTGCTGGACTGGGCTGGCCATCCGGGTCAGCGGACTTTTTGGCCTCTCGTTCCCTGAGCCGGCCCAATCTCTTTTCCAGGGTGGCTGCAGGGAAATTTTTACACACCTGGCAGTCTGACAGGAGGTGGTCAGCCCCCAGACAATAGACACAAGTGGTGTGTGGGTCAGCCTTGGCAAAGGCTTCCCCACAGACATCACAGTGTTGAAACCCAGTGGGCCCGGTTTTTCTTTTGGGTTTCTCAGACATAATGCCAGCCTATCCAAAAACTTGCCCTTTTGATGGCAGTGCCAGGCAAGACACCCTTATCGGTTCCTAACCGTGTCACGGGTATTTGAAAAAAACTATTTAAAAACCAGGTTTTTTTAGAACCGATAAGAACCGGGAACCGCACTCTAAAAGCCCAACCAAACACTTCAAAACGTTAAAATCAGCAAACCGATCGGTTCAAAACCAAACCGATAATTGAATTTCCACACAGACTTTAAATTTGTACTTACGGTTTACCAGATAGAGCTTTTAACCATAGTGCGGTAAAATAAATACTTTTTGGCGGTTCAAATGAACTGAAAAATACTCGCTTGAACCGAGAATGAACCGAGCTGAAGGAGCTGATCTCTGGAGCGACTGTTCAGTGGAGCGGAGTAAAGAATCTGACAGTTTCATTTGAAACTGGCCAGACAGAGCTTTGGCACAGTGCCCTCGCGCTGTAGAACTCCAGATCCTCTGGAGTTAACTCCTTCCTCTCCGGGGCAGTTCAGCTGCAGTGGCTGACTGCTATTGTTATAATATAGCAAGACTTCATGGTGTTTGAATAGAATTTTATTGTGTACAGCAACAATCTCAATATTTCACAATTGCATAGAAGTTAAGAAAAAAATTACTCACCATAGTAATGTTGTTTCTTCTAATGGAGTCTTGCTGTATTCAGACATAATGCAGTTAGCCCCAGCACTTGAACTGCCCCGGAGAGGAAAGAGTTAACTCCATGCAGAAGCATGGAACATTGAGCTCGAGCTCAGTTTTCAAACCTGCTACTTACCAATGCAACCGTCAGATTCTTACGGGCAACTAACTAACTTAACACTAAAATGTGGAAATTGTTTGAACACATAGCCAAAAGGCAAAATACTTTTTGGGGTCCAAAAACCACTCAAGTCGAGAACCCGAGAAGAAATAAGGTAGTGACAATTCAAACTATGCAACACAAGAAGGAAAAACATAACAGTTACCCCACCAAGAGGGAGGGTACAAGGTACACCCCTGAGGTGCAACACTGTGCCTGCCAACCCACTTCCCAAAAACAGGTTCTGAGAGGGGAGGCGGGGGGAGGGGAGGAGGAGGTCTGAATACAGCAAGACTCCATTAGAAGAAATAACATTACTATGGTGAGTAATTTTTTCTTCAGAAAACATGAAGTCTTGCTGTATTCAGACATAATGCAGACTACCAAGCAGTTCCCTATGGAGGAGGGAATGCAGAACCTACTTTGGGAACAGTCTCTGCAGTACTGCTGTGCCAAACCTAGCACCACTCCTAGCCTGGATGTCCAGAGAGTAATGCTTGGTGAATGTATGTACTGTTTTCCAGGTGGCTGCTTTACAGATCTCTAACAAGGGTATATCTCTCTGGCCACAGCTAGAGTAGCAGCTGTACCCCTAGTCGAGTGAGCCCTCAGGCCTGAAGGGAGTGTTCTACCCAAATTGTCATAGCAAAATTGTATACAGGAAACAATCCACCTGGCAATAGTTCTCTTAGTTGCAGGCTTACCTTTCCCCACTTCACCATAAGTGAGGAACAATTGAAGACGGTCATTTCTGTGTGCCTTAGTATGCTCTATGTAGTAGCTAAGTGCCCTTCTAACATCCAAACTGTGTACTCTTCTTTCTCCTGGGGAAGAATGGTCAGTGAAGAATACAGGAAGAGACAGACTGGTTTAGGTGAAAATCCGATACCACTTTAGGCAAGAACCTCCTATTAGTTCTTAGGACCACTTTATCCCTATGGAAGGATATGAAGTCAGGTTCAACTGAAAGGGCCTGTAATTCGCTAATCCGCCTGGCAGAAGTAAAAGCTACCAGGAACACAGTTTTCCAGGTCAAGTACTTCAATTCAGCCGAAGCCATAGGCTCAAAGGGTGGCTGCATAAGTCAAGCAATGCATACACTAAGATCCCAACTCAGAGTAGGCTCCCTAAAGGGAGGGTTAATGTGAACCAGGCCTTTGAAAAACTTCCTGAAAACAGGATGAGATGCCAGGGAAGAGCCCTTCCCTGCTGAAAGGAATGCAGAGACAGCTGCTAGATGAACCTTCAGAGTGGCAGGCCTAAGGCCTAGACTATTCAGATGATCTATATAATCTAAGGTTGTGGAAATGCCTGCAGAATCAGGCACAATACCTTTCTGAGAGCATCAAATACTGAACCTCTTCCATTTGGAATTGTAAGTTTTTCTAGTGGAAGGTTTCCTGGAGACCTTCAAAATATCCAGAACTCCCCGAGAGACATGTAGAGCTGCATATTCTAACTCTTCAAGAGCCAGGCCTTGAGGTTGAGAGACTGGAGACTGGGGTACCAGACCCGCACCTGGAAGGAGGAGAGAAGATTGCATCTCCTGGGAAGAGACAGGGGACGTGAGACAGCCAAGGACAGCAGTAGAGGATATCAGGGTTGTCTGGCCCAACCTGGAGCCACCAGTATCACTGTGCAAGGTTGAGTTCTTATCTTGATCAGAACTCTGAACAGGAGAGGGAAAGGAGGGGAAGGCATAGAGAAACCTGCCCTTCCAGTTCAGAATGAGGGCATCCTGGGGAACTGTTGTCCCCAGGACTGGAGGTCTGCAGCAAAACAGAGGAAGTTGATGACTGTCTGGTGCTGCAAATAGATCTATTTCTGGAATGCCCCACTTGGAGAAAATGATCCTCAGAATGTGAGGATTCAAGGACCATTCGTGATGCCCCTGTGAAATCCTGCTCAGGGCATCTGCCAGCACATTGTCCTTCCCTGGAAGATGAACTGCTACCAGGGAACTCTGAAGGGGAATAGGCCAGAGACCAAATCTTCATGGCCTCTGTGCACAAGGCCATGGACAGAGTGCCTCCCTGCTTGTTGATGTACCACATTGTGGTAGTGTTGTCCGTCCTGACTTGGACCACCTTGCCTTTGACTGAATCCGAAAATGTCTGAAGGGCTAGAAAAACTGCCCTGAGTTCCAGGAGGTTGATATGAAGAAGAGACTCCTGCGGGGACCAGATCCCCTGAGCTGTTAGGGCTCCCAGGTGGGATCTCAAGCCTAGGAGAGAAGCATCCGTAGTCAGTACTGCTGATGGAACTTGAGGGAGAAATGGAACCCCTTGCCTGAAGTTGTCCTGGTCCAGCCACCACTGGAGAGCCTGGACCAGAGTTCGGGTCACTGGAATCAGTTTGGTGAGAGAATCTGTTCTCTGTGACCAAAAGGACCTTAGATGGAACTGAATGTCCCGCATCTGAAATCTGGCTCCCTGAACCACTGCAGTGGAGGCTGCCATGTGGCCCAGGAGTTGGAGGAACTGTCTCGCTGGAAGAGAAACCTGAGGCCGAAAGGAGGAAGCGAGGTCTACTAAGGCCTTCACCCTTGCCAGAGGAAGGAAAGCTTTTGCTTGGGTAGTATCTACTGCCACCCCTATGAAGGTGAGAAGCTGTATTGGTTTGAGGACAGATTTTGGCAGATTGAGAAGAAACCCCAGGGAACTGAGCAACTCCTGAGTGGTTTGCAGAGCTGACCTGACCTGGTCTGAAGACTGCCCTACTAGGAGCCAGTCGTCCAGATATGGGAAAATGGTGATACCCTGTCTTCTGAGGCAAGCCACCACTACTGCAAGGCACTTTGCGAACACTCTTGGAGCTGATGTTAGGCCAAAAGGCATGGCCTTGAACTGATAATGGCCTGAAGGCAACTCAAACCTGAGGTATTTTCTGTGGGAGCACCTTATAGGGATATGGAAGTAGGCATCCATGAGGTCCAGTGATGCTAGACAATCTCCTGGCCTTTAAGAGGGAAGAATTATTCCCAGAGTTACCATTTTGAATTTGGGTTTTGAAATGTGTTTGTTCAGATACCTTAGATCCAGGATGGGTCGCCACTCCCCTGTTTTCTTTGGGGTGAGGAAGTACCTGGAGTACAGACCTTTTCCCCTGTGTTGAGTAGGAACCTTCTCTACGGTTCTGAGAGCCAGGAGAGAGGAAACCTCTGCCTCTAGGGCAAGGGTTTCTGAAACTGATGCAGGTGGAAAAGACTTGGCCCTCCTTTTTGGGTACCTTTTGAAGCTGAGGGCTAGTCCCAGGCTTACTACTTCCAGGACCCACTTGTCTGAGGTAACAGACTTCCAGGCCTGAAAGTAGTAAGCCAGCCTGCCTCCTACTGGGATTGGAAAGTTGACCCGGGCTAACACCTCAGGGTGTCTGCTTGGCAGGAGCCTTAGATTGGGACGAAGAAGCAGCCCTGCTCATCCCCCTTCTACCCCTTCCTTGGAAAAACTCCCTTTGTGGGTAAGACGAGGAGGCCTGGGCTTGGTAAAAAGGCCTGTGAAAGGGCCTGCCACTTCTGAGGAGCGGCTTGCCTTTCCTTGGCCTGTGCACTCCTGTAAGTGGTTCTATATTCATCCATTTTCTTCATGTAAGCCTCTGTCTGCTCCCCAAACAGAGAGTTACCAACTACAGGAAAATCCATAGCCTTAGACTGGGTGTCCTGTGATAGGCCAGTACATCTGAGCCAAGCATGCCTTCTGAGAGAGACACAGATGTAGCCATGACTCTGGATGCCACATCGTTGGAGTCGACAGCAGCGTGAAATTGTACTTTGGATGCCTCAATTCCATCCGCAGCCACCTCCTCTAGCTCTTTGGCTAGCTGGGGGGAGGCCTTTTTAGCCAGTTCCAGAACCGTACCCACCTGGACTTCTGGTACCGGGCCGTGTAAGCCATATTATTTGCCTGCCTGAGTCTCAAAGAGGATGCCAAGTATAGTTTCTTGGCCATGGCATCGACTTTCCTGGAGTTCTTGTCTGGGGGGTGTGAAGCCAAAGGAATGTTTGTCCTGTCACGGGCTGCAGCCTGCACTACCCCAACATGGCTGCTATGTGAATAAAGGAACTCCGCAGCCAAGCCTGATAACATGCATCTTCTGTCCATTCTTTTATCTACAGGAGGTAAAGAGTTAGGAGTCTGTAAAATCTTTTGTGTCTGTTTCCCCAAGGACTTGTGAAGGGGAACAGACAACCTTTTGGACTCTGGGATGTCCATCATCTCCACAAAATCAGGCTCTTCTTCCTCCTCATCAGCTTCAACCAAAGGGAGCCGGAGGGTTTCAGCCACCTTCTTGTAAAACAAGAAGTGAGAAGGGGACTCAGAAAGCCTGGGAGGGGAGACATCAGAGGGTCTGTCTGGGGAGATGTCCAGTTCAATGGGCACATCCAGACCCCCAATGTCGTAGTCATCGTCGTCATCATCGGGATAGTCTTTGTCTCCCTCCCACTCCTCATAGAAAGCATCCGGATCATAATCCTAAGGAGCCGGTTCTGACCGAACTGACCGCCTAACCTGCGGCACCAGTTCGGATGGAACCAGACGAAGTGACTGGACAATACTAATCGCTTTGGCTATCTCGTCCGCGGTTGGAGTAAGTGGTACTGGACCCGAACCGGCGGACTTTCGTTTCTTTTTTGACGGAACCGACCCCTCAGAGTCGGCTCTCCTTTTGCCCGCTGAGGTATCGCCTAGGTCAGTAGGCACCTCCTCAGGTTCGGCCATAACTAAACCGGGCTGGCCATCCGGGTCTACGGACTTCTCGGCCTCCCTTTCCTTCAATCTACTCAGTCTTTTTTCTAGAGTGGTTTTAGGAAAGTTTTTGCAAGTTTTGCAGTCTGACTGGAGGTGGTCAAACCCCAGACAATAAACACAGATGAGGTGGGGGTCGGCCTTGGCCAGTGGGACCGGTTTTCTTTTTGGGTTTCTCAGAAATGGCCAACCTACCAAAATTACCCTATAGAAGCGTTCAAGCCAGGTAATACCAACCGATCGGTAACAACCGTGTCACGGGTTTGGAAAAGAACTGAGAAAAAGCCCAGTTCTTTTGAACCCGATCGGTACCTGAACACCACTCTAAATTAATAAATTTAAAATTAGAGGGAAACACAAGGTCGGTTCCTAACCGGACCGACCGGGAAGAAACCGAAGAAACCAACAATTTCCACAAGTTATTTAAAATAAAATACAGTCACTACCTACTTACCACACTACCTGTACCGTAGACAGAGGCTGGAAATCCGAAAAAACAATAAACAACAAGTTTTAACCGAACGCTTTACTTTTACCGAACCGAGCAGAGGAATCTCCTGAGCAACTTCACTGTTAGGTGCAGTAAAGAATCTGACGGTTACACTGGTAAGTACCACAGACAGAGGTTTGAAAACCGAGCTCGAGCTCAACGTTCCATGCTTCTGCATGGAGTTAACTCTTTCCTCTCTGGAGAAACTGCATTATGTCTGAATACAACAAGACTTCATGTTGTTTGAAAAAATGCAAAGAAATAAGCAAAAGCAAGCTACTCTATTTTCCCTTTGGACTGGGAAAAAATCCTCATCTTCTTCATCAGGAACAAAAAGTAAAGAGCCTGTGCCTTCTTCACAGTCTGAAAGCTAGCCCCAACCAGCCCCCCTGGCCCTACTAGTCTGTAAAAAACAATGACCAAAGTTCTCAGTCTGGGTCTGGGTCTGTAGACATAAAAGGCGATCAATCTAACTTGACCATACCAGTTTCTGAAACCAGTGAGCATAGCAGCAGCAGTTCAGTGCCATCATATTCTGGTTCAGTACAGCTAAAGCGACCTTTCATTTTAGATGATGAGGAAACAACAAACACTGAGAAAAGAAGCAAAGATAAAAAATATGGTGTAGAAAAAAGGGCTCGAACATTTCAGCATCACTGGCTAAATCACTTTACCTGGTTAAGGTATGATGACAAAAAATGTGTCATGTACGGCTCTGTTTGTGAGAAATATTCCACTTTTGTGACTCCTGCTTATTCCAAAAAACCTAACGTGTTTGCCACTGGTTCAAATAATTTCAGAACTGAGTCAGTGAGAGCCCATGAGAAATCAAATCCACATATAATTTGTGCAAACCATCATAGTCACGAAACTGGTCAATGTGCAGACAATTTTAACATATCTGAAACTGCAATATATCACGCATTTTCTCAGATGGAGGAAGTCATCAAAAATAGAATGAAGCGTTTATTTAACAACGCATATTCCTTGGCTAAAAATTGACATCCTTTCTTAGATATAGAGTGGCTTTGCACATTGCAAGAAAAACATGGGGTTAAACTCGGCAGCAATTACGCAAATGGTAAACGGGCCAGAGATTTTTGTAACGCAATATTGTCTGTCATGTCTGAAACACAGATCCGGACCGTCAGAAATACAAATTTCGTTGCCGTTCTTGCAGATGGCAGTACAGATACACGCATAGTAGAGTGGAAAAATGTTTTTCTTTGTTTTGTTGATGGCGCAGAAAAAAAAGTCACAACTGTGTTAATTAAAGTTGTTCCTTTAGAACATTCTCACACAGATGGAGTTTTTAAAGCAATAAGCTCTGCACTTGAGTGTGTTGACCATTCTTTTGTGGAACTTAACGATGTGAGCAAGACTGGACCGGTTCTCATATCTGCCAACTTTGATGGTGCCAGTGTAATGATGGGCCATACAGGTGGCACCATAGCAAAAATCAGACAACATGTCCCCATTGTAATACCCATGCATTGCGTAGCCCACAAACTGGAGTTAGCAGTGCTCGACGTCATGAAAAAAAATCCCTTTGTTCAAAAAGTAGAAAACACACTGAAAGGAATTTTTTAATTTTACCACTACAGCCCAAGAAACTTAAGGAATTGCAGGAAATAGCAGACATCATACACTCTGAGTTGGCTCATTTCAGTGCAATAAAGCTAGTTCATTGGCTTGCAAGTAAGACCCGTTCAGTTCATGCTGTTCAAGTCAACCTGCCCACAGTAGTTCAACATCTCAAACATGTCGCAAACTCTGCTGGTGATGATGGTGCCAAAGCAAAGGCCCTTCTAAGAGATGCGCACTTAGTCCAGTTTGTAAAATCACTGTTTATTCTTCAGGATTTTTTGCCAATATTGAAAAATCTCTCACTGGGATTTCAAACGGATGACCTGCTAATATTAGAAGTCCCCCAACTCGTTGATACATGCTTACTCCAGTTGACTGAGCTAAAAACAAGACCTGGAAACGTTTATGACATCATTTCTAAACCAATATAATCCTGCAAAGAAATGCATAAACTATCTAATTTCAAAACGTGGCACTGAGGACAAGATTGTTCCTTTTACCTTCAAAGGGAACTGTCCAGAAGTAAATTTCACAACTGATACTCGGCTGCACAATTTAATACATGCAGCAGTATCTTACATTGGCCAGCATTTTCAGAATTTCTCAGAGGAACCTCTAAAATGGTTCATTTGTTTAGATTTCAAAAATTTCGATCTATCACGAGAAGAACGTGCGCAGTTTGGCATGACCAAATTAAGTAATTTGTTAGACTACTTTCGCAACTTTTTTTCTGAAGATCACGTAACCAGCATACAAAGGGAGTATTCTGCATTCAAAGCAATGCTTAAGTCTGCAGTTGATAAGCCATATCTGCAAGTATATTCACGACTACTGCGAGAGAGACCAGCCCAGCATGCTCACATCCTTGATCTAATAGAAATGTTACTGGCTATGAGCGTGTCTATAACTAAATGTGAGAGAGTATTCTCTATTCAGAATTGCATAAGAACAAGTCTGGCTGATGACACACTCCAGTCACTTCTGCATATAGCAGTTGAAGGTCCTGCATTAGACAGCTTTGATCTGGATCAAGCTATCAATCTGTGGCTACTATCTGGTGCTGGCACACGCCACATACATGGTTATGGTCATGCTAGTGTAACCCCCCTGCAAATGGGGGTTCCCAAAAGACTTCCAGGAGCTTGCTTGAATGCTCTGAGCCTGAATGATGTTTGGCATTTAAGCCATTTATCTGTGAGTGCTTTTAGAGCCTCTGGTACTGTCTCTAAGAGCTGTCTGCTTGCAGACATAATTAGTTTGTATGGGGGGACTGTATGTTTCTCTGCTTGAGTCTCACTTGAGCTGCTGCCAATTCGCTCCGTTTTTGCAGTCGCTAGGAGTGCAAAGGGAGCCTATCTGAAAGATGTAACTGTTTGCCAGAAATCATTTAGAGTAATAATGAAAATACAGTTTGTCTAACTTGCTTTTCTTTGCAATCAGAACCGTGTTTGCCTAGTCCCTCCATTCTAGTTCTGAACTGCTGAACTGGACCAATCAGTGTGGGGGACCTTTTGAAGTGGAGACTGCTGCTGGCAGATCAGAACTTGGGACTCTCCTCTTGAGCCAGCCACAATGGGACTGTATGGCAGATGCTTCTGGGAATTGTAGTTTGGACTTCGGCGCCTTTTTGCACCAACAGGGGGAGTTTATTGTGAGTGACAGCCAAACCAGCCAGGAACTGGGAGGAACTCAAAGGAAGTGCCCAGTTTTGTCTACTGGAGTTTCAGTTTAGCTCTGGCAGGGAAGAGGGAAGGAGCCCTGTGCTCCTTCCGTGCGCAGTTTTAGTCGGGAAATGCATGTAAGGCCCCAAGTTTCGGTCTGCAGCTTGTGCAAGTGCTTGTTTGGACTGAATCCGACCTGTGAAGAGAATCAAGGTGATCTGAAGAGTAGAAACCAGGCTCACCCTGTAGAAGACTGGAGAAATTGCTGAATCGTGCTCGGTCTGTCAGAAACTGAATCTGCTGTGTGTTCTCCCGGGTATTGTACAGTAATTGCGATCGGGATAGAGAAGCAGCCTGCCTGGTACAGTACATTCCTTTTACATATAAATGTGTGTAGTGCTTGTGGGGACTCGCGTTTCAAATCCCCTGTACAGTGAATTGAGTGCATGAAGCTGGAAGTAAACCCCAGCTTAATCCAGACTACATCCATTTGCTCCAAACTGCATTGGGGTCCAGTCACAAGGACCTTGCCCACATGGTCTGTTCCTCCTGGCAATCCAAGACAACCTACCTCCCATTCAGTTTTCAGTATTGGGCTGTGAGTGCAAGCAGGGTAGCTCCCTGCTATCGGTTTATCGAATTGCAAGTGTGTCATCTAATTTTTGTTTTTTCTTCCACGAACTGAGCCAACCGGCTCCGGATTACAATTTGGGTATTGTGCATGCATTCTCCATCTTCAGGGCCCCAACCAGCTGCACCAAATAGGCTAGCCTCTTATTGCCTGGGTACCCAGTAAGAGTGACATTAGGGACATTTGGGATTCTGAAATATGTGCACAGTACTGTGATTATTAATGCGTTTAAACTAATTAACCTCATTTCCCCCTGTCCTTGTTATATCCCCCTAAATAAATCAGATCTGTTTGTTTCAGCAAAGTTACACTGCCTGAGGTATTCGTCTATGTTAAAGTATTGTACTGTGGTTTTTGCACTGTATCATCTTGTTTTACAGGGAGTCCCCAGAGTCACGCTGACCGAACCAGTCCTGGGGGTAAGTGTATACTGTGAAGGTAATTCTGATATATTGTGTGGGCCACTAGTGGGAAGAAAGGGGGGGTCGCAGTGTCCCAGAGGGCTGTGACCAAGTTAGTTTAACTATTGCAAACCCTGACCTCTGGGTGGAGGCACCCGCAATCAGATCCAGGCCCCTCAACCTGTTAGTGGCAAATCAGGCAGGGGTAGTAGCCCTTGGGATAGCGCCACCTAGCGGTTACACTAGTTCAACTACTAGTTCTGTTGATTCACATGAAAATGTCCCTGAGACAGTCACTAGTGTTGATGATGATGACACTGAATATGATGCTCCGGCTGGAGCAAGCAGCTCAGGCTTCCTACTATAACTTTTCCTGATGCTGATGCTGTACTGTCTGCTGCATGATGTCCTCACTGACTGTGCTGCACTGCTGCTGGTGCTGCGTGCCAATTCTGTCACAATCCTCTCCATCCTGACCAAAAAAATTAAAAAATTGATGATATTCTCCTTCTTGTCTATTACAACACTAAATAACTGATACTACAATAAATCTGTTTAGGTTTTCTGTATTTTTATACTTTCCATTGAAAATATGCCGTTTTATACCTGGACTACCAACTCAAGCACCAGGACAACTACTTTCTGACAAGCCACTTCTCCATGGACAAGTACCTAATTTAAACATTTGTCAAGCCCTGGGGGATGGCTAGGTCGCTGACTACTGCTGGACCTCCTGGGTGAGGTCCTGCAGAACCGGGGTCCTGGAGATTGGAGTCATCCTCGACCCCTTCTGACAACAGGTCAACAGGGTCGAGAAATATCTCAACCACCTGTTCAACCTGTGTCGAGGCTGACAAGCCTGACAGGGTCACCGTGGAGCTAGCAGCCCATCCCTCAACTAAAGAGGGCTTGGCCAAAGTAAAGAGCTCCAGAGGCCTTGAGGAGTTGGTTGAGTCACTGGCGTGGGAATGGCATGCCCTTTCCCGGTCCCATGACCGATGGCAGGCTTTCCTGGATTTCTTCTGCAGCAGGAAGGGCTCCCCCCGAAGGTCTGGAGGGCCCGGCACATCTCATGAAATTCCTCCATGAAGAGCGCTTCTGACACTGGCTCCTAATGGAAGCAGCATCAAGACTGATAATGTAACCGTCGTGGCCTTGGCTGCTGCCTCTTCCATGGCTGCAAGCTGGGCTGCAGACCCCAACACCGCAGTGGCTGCCTTGGGAGCTGTCTTAGTCTTCACCTTTGGGTCCCAATTGGTCAGTCAGCTGAGAAGAAGGCGAGCCTAGCGATCTTCCAGTGACAAGGACAGCATCACTTGGCACAGGCCACAAGCAGTGACACTGTGTGATTCCCCCCTGGCAGTATAGGCAAGACACCTGTGGGTCCATCTGGGACATCTTTTGCTGACACTGGATGCACTGTATGAAGCCAGGAACCAGCTTGGAGTCCTCATGTTACATCGAAGGTGTTGGTCAACATGAGCCGAACCAAGGAAAAATCGCTAAATGTAAAACAGAAGTTGAACAACAATTAGCAAGTTTGCCAAATGGCGCACTTAGTTTGGCGCACTCAGTCTGTTTACGACTACATTGCACGTGCAGCTCTGAAGGAGGAGACCTGACTCTTCCAGTGGAAAGGAAGATCTGATGTCATGGGGTGGAGCCAAGGGATATACCACCCGGATGGTGGGAAGAGCTTCTCTTAAACACGGTCTGACAAATTAGCCGCTTAAAGAAAGACTGCCAGAATTGTGGATACGTGAATCATATCCATGTCCCCAGAAAGATGTCTTCTGTGATGGAGAAGAAAATTTGTTCAGAGAGAACTCTCTCAATGATCTTGATATCCTTTGTTAAGTCTGCTTGCCTAATTCAGCTGTTGGTATGCACATGGAATGAGAACATGCACTGTTCTGGGGTATTTCAGGGTGATCCACTGCAACTCATCTGTGTGTGTGTGTGTGTGTGTGTGTGTGCCGTGTGTGTGTGTGTGTCAGTCTAGAGTGAAACAATGAGGGGTGTGGAAGTAATATTTGAGCCTGGGGCAGGGAATTGTCCCAGTGTAATTACCGCCTTAATAGATCTGGCTATTTGATTTTCGGTAGCTTCTTCCCACCTTGATGACCACTGGCTGAGGTGGATTATACCCCCCCCCCATTCCCTACCATGGATGCACTGCAACTGGGGAATGGGGAAGAGTTTGAGGTACACTGTAACAGCAGAACATGTAGAGTTGCGGGAAAACAGAGAGGGATGCTATCATGGGAGAAGAGAGTAGAAGTTTTGCAACTCGTCCTAGAAAGAAGCTGCGGTCACTGCTAGTCAGGGAGATCATACTAACACCTTTCTATGGGGACCTTGAGAGCTGTGGCAATAAGTTGTGAGTTTTGCTTAATTAATAGTTGGCAAACAATATCCCAGAGATATCACACCCTGCAAGAGATAAAGGCTGCCAGATTTCAGGTCTGAAGAGAGCGGGAAGGGGGCTGATGGCTCCTAGGGGTGGGTGGCACAGAGCCATGGCTCCATCAGCAGCGCAGACCCTCCTAACCCCAAAGTGAGAAATAAGTGAGCAGCCTAACCTCCACAAAGTTTTAGTGCTACAGGAATGGTATACTTCAGGAATTGCCACAATGCCCTTGGCCCTCGAAGGTTTACCCTGTTGTTGGATGCAACTGGCAGAGTGTGGTAAGGAAGCCGCAGATGAGATTGAAGCAGGGTGTAGCACAAGTAGGGACCAAGACAATTTAAGGAGGTATGGAAGTGAAGTCCAGCCTCACAATGGACACCCAGGCTTCTGGGCTCTTATGGGTGGTGGCCCAATCTCTAATCCTGTCCCAACCCAACTTTAGGGGAACAACCAGTGGCACTACAGAACAAAAAGGGGGAAAAGAGGATTCAGCCAAAATGGCTGGGTGTTTACATGAACAGGACAGGGTGGTGCCCCGGTCCCTAGGTTAGAAAAATTGTAATACAGTACAATCCCATTTATCCGACCCCCCACATAATCCAACCCTACCCATCTAACGGACATTCCATCTGTCCCCCACACCTAACATCAGGGCTGTAATCACAAATGCTTCAACACACTTAACTAGTACTAAGGCTGCCGCTTTGTAAATGCAAGTACTTTACCTCTGTTTAGCACCGTTTAGCACCTGCTTGCATTGTTTGTACTGCCCGATTAGGTGACTGATTAGGTGCATTCAGGTACATCCAGCAACAGGTGTTCCAGTGTATGAGTAAAACAAACACAAGAATGTTACACACAATAGCAACCTGTGGCACGCAGTAAGACAGTTTCTTAAGATTTCCCCTCTTTAAAAAAAAAAAAAAGAAATACAAAAATCAGCTTTTTAGTTGAAACTATAGCATCATCTTGTCGCATGTTCAGCGCTACTACAAGACAGGCTAGCTCTACCCCTGCTTGACCCAAATGGGCAAAACAAAGACGACTGTTTTTTGTGCACAGCCACTGAACTTCAAAATGCCTCAACCAGTCAGGCTCCATCTTTAAAGCACCGTACCTGCTGCAGTCTGCCTCCGTTGTCCGATTTCGTTCTCTCTGCACCCCTCCCCAACATACTCACACTTTGTTCCTCCAGTGTCTGTCTCCATTCCCGCTGCATTCCACCCTCCATTCTCATACTCCACTCCTTTGGACTGCAGAATCAAACCCATGAAAAAAGTAAATTTTCCATTTCTTTCGATTAAATTTCACAGCTGCCACTGTTATTGTTTTAGCACAATAAACTGATTTCTTTTTAATACAGTACAGTACTGTGTTGAACCTCTTTGCGTGTGTGTGCAGCTTCATTCACACCACATCTGATGGCACTCCTGGTTATCCGCTCTCCCGTTTATCCGAACCGATCGGATGTCTTCCAGGCGGTTCGGATGAACGAGGTTTTACTGTACATGCAAGTCTCAAGGCTCCTACAGAGACCGTGTTGGTGGGATGGTTGGTTCACTCTGGTCTGGTTCCTGACCCTTATAATGGGGTCTTTGTGTATGTATGTATATGTGTGTGTGTGTGTGGGGGGGGGGGGGAGGTTTGATTCATAGAACACTGTATGAGGAGGAGGTGCTTATTTTGCAGAGCTGCCAGGAGGCTCAAAAAGTGCCAAGGCTGTGCATGGTTATCCAGGGGAATGCCACACCATGCCATCCAATACAACACATGCAGCATAGTAGGATATAAATGCAGACATCTGAAGTACTCAGAAGTGTTGGTTGTACAATTAAAAGTTCATAATTTATTTATTTATTGAATTTTGTTGACCTGGTAATCCCACTGGACCTAGAAGTCCCTTTTTCAGGGGTGACCAGGGGGAAGGGGGGATACAGATGGTAAGCAACTGAAATTGAACCAGATTAAGCTGTTGGTAGTATTTTTAGTGAATGGGAGAAATTTGGCCAGGACACCAGGGAAATTGCCCTACTGAACTGTAGGGGGACCCTTGGCCGGTTCCGGTTTTAGATTCCTTCAGTCTGTTTCAGACCATGGAAGGGGATGGAGGTGCTGTTTGGATTGCTCAAGAACAAGCTTGTGTACTACCTGAGAGTTACGTGCTGTCTATGGATGCAGTGGTAGACGTATTGGCATCTGACTGTCGGCTCACTTCGGATATGACTTTGGAGGCTTCGCGTTTGTTGTCTCTGGTACAGGATCCCCCGATGGAACAGGGGCTTGTTGTGGACGACGAGAAGAAAAGAAAACGTGTGGAACATAGTCCTACTGCGCCCATTCAGAAGAAGGTTTTTTTTCATGAGGGTGCATCTGCTGTGGAGTCTGCCGGTTCAGAGACTGTCCCTTCAGGTTCGAATTCGATACTTTTTCCTTTTACGGCAAAAGAAGCCTCCTGGCAACCTGAAGTCGCTTTGTAGAAAGCGGGATGGATTTTGGTGGATGGTATTTGGATTCCTGATCCTCATGTTCCGTTGCCTAGTTCTCCAAAAACTGAATTCTCCTGTTTCTTCTGCTACTGTTTTTTCATCTGTGCCTCACTCAGACTGTGGTCGACAAGCCATGGTTGATTTGCCTGGGAGTTTGCTGGGTGTGGCTCTTCCCCTTGCTACTCCTGCGTCAGATGCTGACTTGGGTGCTCGTCTTGAGTCTAGGTCAATGGAGCAGGATTCTACTGCAAAACTGCGGCCGGGAGAGCCCCGGCAACGTTCTCCACTATTATCACAGCCTATATCTTCAGGTATTTCTTTTGATGCAGCTGATCCTCCCCTGTCCCGGTCCCACTCTGGGTCCACTGCAGGGCAAGAGTCCGGGACTAAACCTAGTAGTTATGCTAGTTTGTTCAAGAAACTGGAGGAGACTGCCCAGCGCAGATTTGTGGTTCGGCTTTTGTATAAAGGAGGGCTTGATTATCCTCCTGATAGGAATTATGTGGGGAAACAGTTACTGATTGATTCCTTGCATTTCTCGCCTGCTGAGGTGTATGCTTTGATTCATACCTCAGGGGACCACAATTTTGATGTCAGTTTTCGATCTGCAGGCCTTCTGGATAGATTCTGGACTACTTATTATGGGGTTCGGCATACTGCCTTGTGGAAGGCTTTTTTGGCTAGCCCCATTACTAAGCCTACTGTGAAAGTGGTGACTGTGCTGTTTCGTAATGAGGGGGTGAACGTTTTGGATATTCTTTACTGGCTGGAGAAACGCTGTACTGTGACTAGTTTGCCAGATGCTATTATTGACGATAATGGATTTTTGGACAGGAGGTTGGAAGTTTCATGCCCAACTCCCTATTTCTGATGATGGCATTCAACATCTGTCGCACTGTTTTTCTTTGGGGAGAGATAGGGGGATATTGTTTTATCCTGGACAGCCATGCTCGTGTTACAGGTGTGGCTCTACAGACATTTAAGCTCTGATTGTGACCAAATAAAATGTTCTGTGTGTGGGGTTGTGGGTCATTCAGCTACGACTTGTGTGGTCCCACCTACATGTAATCTCTGTGGATCTGAAGATCATGTTTTTTTTTCTTGCCCTTGGGCGGCGCATAATACCGCTGACTACACGGAGCATGATTTTTATACTAATAAATCTTCTAAGCGGTCTCACACTCGTTCTGACACTACTGGTCGACAACCTTCGGCCTCTGGCCCTTCCGTCTCCTTCTTCCTTTTCTTCAGCAGCGAGGCAGAGAGGCCTTCTTGGCCCTCTCCTATGCACTCTGTTAGTCCTGTCATCTGTAATAAGCCACTGCCATGTCCTACCTCCCCCGAGCCTCATCAAGTGCCCCCCCTTCCCCTGTACCTGGGGTTTTGGTGCCTGAATCCCCTGTTCTGTGCAAGATTCCTGTTGACCCTGATGGTTTTGAGCTTGTGCCTCACAAGAAGTCCTTGCCTAAGCGGACTGTGAGGGGTAAGTCTAAACCCCTGGTGGACGTTTCCAGTCCTTATGAACCATTGCAGAGTTGGGGGGATATTATGGATGATGCTGATTTAGATGTCTCTCTCGCTTCTGCTCCTGAGGATCCTCCAGTAGAACCTCAGAGATTGGATCCGCCTTCTTCTCAGTCGACAATTACTAAGAGGGTCACCAGAGCTAATAAGAAAAAGTTGTCCTGAATCCCTATATTGTTCTTGGATGTCTCTTCCTACACTACATTTGGCGAGTCTGAATGTGAATAGTATTCGCTCTATCTTTAAACAAAAGGCTACTTTTGCATTATTGCGTTCTAACTTTTGACTTTTTTTTTTTTGCAGGATACTAGACTGTAGACTACTCAGTATGTGCTGGTGGCCTCTCGAGAGTGGTTTACTGTGATTTCCTATTGGTCTTTTGGACAGGACTTAATGCTCCGGATTGGGCATCTGCCTTACCTCTTCTGCTATTTCTGTTCAGAAGATGGTAGATATAGATCCAGGAAGAGCTATGTTACTGGATGTGGACATTGATGGTGTTTTTTGTAGATTAATTAACATTTATGCTCCTCAACAGAAGGCCCAAAGGGTTGCCCTGTTTCATAAGGTTCTTCCCTATTTATGCACAGGGAGGTTGGTGTTTTTTTTGGGGATTTTAATACAGTATTGCAGCGAAGGGTGGAGCGGGATAAGCTATACTGTGATAGTGTTGTCCTGCGTGAGGTTTTTGACTCAAGCAGCCTTGCGTGATGTGATGGCTGATGTGGCTAAGCCAACTTTTTTTTAAAGGATCTCTCTCTTCTCAGATAGCATATTGGTTTCCTCCTGATAAGGTGCCTGTTTTTTCTCCTCAGATCCTTATGGTAGAAACCTCTGATCATTGTTTGGTTGGGATCGCTGTGTCCCCGCATCCTACTATGCTTCGCGGGAAGGGGGTATGGCGGCTTAATGCTAGTTTATTGACTGTGCCCGATACTGTAGTTTTATTTCAAGATATTGTAGTGGATAGATTATCTGTCTTTGATTTATGCGATTCCCCGATTGAATGATGGGAGGACACTAAATCCTGCTTTATTGCTTTTTTTTTTTTTTTTTTTTTTTTTTTAAACACATCACCAGCGGTTTTGTGCTTTTTCTAAGTATCAAGCCTATTTAAAATGCTGTTGCGGATTGTAAGGGTAGGACTAAATTACGACATAGGACGGCTCTTATTGACGATTCCGGACATTTAGTGCAGGACAATGTGGGGATTTTGCGGGTGGTTGAGGATTTTATTACCTCACAATTTAGGCCCTTTTCTGGTAATCTGGAGGACATGTCACTTTTACTGGATGCTGCTGATCTCCCACAGCTTGAGCAACATTTTGCAGATATGATGATAAATCGGATTTTTCCATGGCAGAATTGGACTCTCTGGTGAAAAATCTGACGGTCAACACTACCCCTGGCTCGGACGGTTTGCCAGGGGAGCTTTATAAATTTTTGTGGCCTGTGATGGCTCCTGCACTGTTGTTGGTATATAATGCCTTTTTGGCTGAAGACAGGATCCTGACCTCTATGCATCATGGCCTTATGATTTTTCTTTAAAAAAAAGGGTGATCAGGCTTCTCTTCACACCCTTTTGAATGTGGACTAAGATCTTTTCTAAGTTGTGTAATCGTTTACAGGCTGTTTTAGCTCATTTACTGCATCCTCTGCAATTTTGCTCAGTGCCTGGGAGATCGATTCAGGATGCCTTAATTTTGCTTCGGGAGTTGTTTGACTCACAGTCTTCGGGATATGTTCCGAGTATGGACCAAGCTAAGGCCTTTGATTGCATATCACAGGACTTTCTTTGGTGTGCTTTATGACAGTATGGGATTCCTACTTTATTTGTCGCATGGTTGCAGCTTTGTTATTGTTATGCTTTGGCCTATGTTACGCCTGTGGTGAATGGTTGGATGGGCCGTCTGTGTTTTATCCATCGAGATGTTCGGCAGGGTTGCCCGCTCAGTCCTGTTTTGTATATCTTGGCTCTGGACCCGATTATTAGACTTTTAAATAGATCTCTGTTGCTTTCTGGAATACGGGGATTTGGTTTGGATACTTTTCTTACTGTCTGCTATGCGGATGATCTTTGTGTCTTATTTCCTGATTCTCAATGTGGAGAATTGTTACTTAAGGTGTTGCAGTCTTTTCTGGGTGTCATAGGGGCTCGAATTAATCCTGAGAAGAGTGTTTGTTTGCCCCTTTCTGGGCAGAGGAATCCTGTTTCTAGTATTGGTGGGGTTCCTGTATTGGATTCCTATAGGAAGATCCTAGGGCTTTATTTTGGGGGAAGAGGACCCGGTGGGTTATAATTGGGAGCTTGCTATCAATAGAGGGAGGGCATCTATTAGTAAATGGGGTAAATGGAACATGAGTAAACGAAAATGGATTTTTATGATTAAATCCTTTTTGCTCCCACTTTTTCTTTATGTGGCCCACGTTTTTCCTTTACCAAAGCGGCTCGAAACAGCTTTGTTGCCAATTTTGTTACGGGTTTGTGGGAGAGCTGGTTGAACCCCATTAAGAGAAATTGTTTATATTTGATGTCCGGGCTAGAATGCTTCATCTGGTTGTGTTTTTTTCCACCATGTTTTTTTTTCAAATATAATCTTTACTAAAAAGGAAAAACATTTTTCTTATTAACTTAGTAGTCACAATATACAAGACATACAATACATCACTTAAATACAGTCATAGTTCTTGAGACCATTTTTTGCCATTCATTGGATTAAATTATTTTCCAGCTTGAATTGATCCAATCCTCCCCACTGTTTAACACCTCCTTCTCTTAAAGAACATGAAACTCCTCTGTGGGTTCCCCCTCCTCATTTTCTGGACTAGCCTGTCCCTTCGCCTTACATTCTCAAAGCTACTGACTATCGCTAGGCCTATATTCCCTATATCTGTTCAGAGGGGCCGGGCCGTTTTATTGTTTATTGTTGAGCCACTCCAACTTGTGAGCTATACCTCAAAATAGATGTATCCGGGTTAAGCGATCTGCTATGGAGAGGGTACGTCTAAGGAGTGAAGTGTGGAACTCTGGGGGCAATATACATTATCCACCTCCTCCATTTTAGAGAGCATAGGTCTGCTTTATCATTTAGGTTATATGTAATTCTCTCTGTTCTGTATATGAGATTCACTATCTCTCTCCAGTCCGTTAGTGTAGGGATCCAAGTAGTTAACCAGCGTTTAGTAATGACCTTCTTTGCTGCTAAGAGGCAGATTCCCAATAGGTATTGAGAGTGGGGATCCCTTAGCTCAGGCGGGAAGACGTGCAGGATAAAAAATTCCCCTGTAACAGGAAGCTTAATCCCAAAAACTTCCTCAAGTTCCCCAAATAGGTCTTGTAGAAAGGGCTGCAGCTTTGAACAAGACCAAAATATATGGGTATGATGGGCGGCACTTTCACCACATTGGCACCAACAAGTTGAGCTTCCTGACTGGTCAAAGTGTGAGGTTATGACTGGAGTGCGGAAAAATCTTGTTAATTGCCATGAAAATAGTCTCCATGAGTGTAAGTGATTTTCGACCTACTGCGACATATGTCCCATTGTGGTGGGGATATTAAAGTGTCCGATTCCTCACTCCATTTCTCCTTTAATGTTGTTGTGTTTCCACCCAGTTTCTCGATCAAGGTTTTGTATAAGGTTGAGATAGGATGCGATAACTTTTGGGACTTTTTTATTTGCTGGAGGAGTAGAAACATTTGTGGATATTCCCCTGGAGTGCGTACAGGTGGCGGGAGAGCTTCAAAGTAATGTCGCAGTTGTAAATAGCGGAAAAAATCCGCTTGGAGGAGTTGAAATTCCTGCCTAATTTCACCAAACTCTCTAAAAGAGGGTCCCCTATGAAACTGTGAGAGATTTGTGAGACGGTTATGTCTCCACTCTTGAAATGTATGATCTAGTACCGCTGGAGTAAAGTTCTCCAGCAGGTCTATCGGGCAGACCATCACCAAAAATTGGGTAATTCCCAAGGAGTTACGCATTAAGTACCAGGTTTTAAACTGGTGAGTGATCCAGGGGTTCTTGGTTAGCTGGTTTACCAGAGGAGGATTCTTATAGGTTATGAGCCTGAGGTAATCTCGATAAGGTAGTGTGCTATCCTCTATCTCCAGCCAGCGAGCTTGTGATATTCTGGCCAGGCGCTGGAGAATGAGGGACAGGTGTGTAGCCCAGTAGTATAGTTTAAGGTTTGGAAGGGCAAGACCTCCATAGAGTTTAGGGAGAGAAAGGATCTTTATTTTAATTCTGGGACGTCTTCCTGTCCAGATGAAGGCCGAAATGGCCTTATTCCAGATCCGGAATAGGTGATTTGATAAATTAAGTAGAACATTCTGAAAAAGGTAGAGGGCCCTTGGGAGGATCACCATTCTCACTACGTCAATTCTCTGCATCAGATTCAGTGGGAGGATGTTCCACCTGCCGAGATCTTGCTTCATCATTGCCGTAAAGGGGCAATAATTATTATCTAGGACATCTTCTACTTTGTGTGAGAGGTAGATTCCTAGGTATTTTAACTTTGAAACTCCCCACCGAAAAGGATATTTATCCTTTAACAGATCGGGGGGGGGGGGAAATAATGAAAGGTGAGGGCATCCGTCTTGTTGGTGTTGAGCCTCTAGCCCGAGAGGGCCCCAAATTCTTCCAAAATTTGGAAGACCGCAGGGATAGACCGCGATGGGTTGGTAAGGAATAGTAGGACGTCGTCCGCATAAAGGGCGATGCGGTGCTCTGAGTCATCTATATTTAGGCCCGTAATTCCAGATGATTGCCTTATCGCCTAGGATTTCACCATGTTTTTGATTTCTAATTTGAAGCCGGCTGTTTCGGGGTCTTCGAAGATTTGGCGGTTCCATGTTGCTACTGTTTTATTGGAGATTTTGATAGAATGGGAACTTTCTTGCTTTGTTCATAAAAATAATAGAAAATATGCTTTGTCACTGGGATGGGTTCTGATTTTTGATCACACCAAGCATTGGTCAGTCTCCTTTCGGGATGTTGTTAGGATGTCTAGGAAGTCTCTGTATGGGGATATTCTGGTTTGACATTTCTCTGCATCACCCTTTGAGCAGTTTTCAGATTCTGATCGACTTCTTAAGGCTCATCTCACAGAAACCTGGTTCCCGAAACAAATGTGGGATATTATGTGGCTAGGAGTCCATGGGAGGATTAATACCAGGGGAATCATAAACATAAAATGTTGACTGATAGGGTTTGTCTAAGACCTACCTGTGTTGGAACTGTAGAGTCTATGGATCATTTATATTTTGCTTGTCCTTTTATTCAGGATTTTTGGGTACTATGGGGAAATCGGTGAGGTCAACATCCTTTTCATGTTTTTACTGCTCGACAGTTGTATTTTGAGATTCTTCCTTCTAGCTGGAATCTCTATAGTTTTAGTACCCTGAATGTGATTACTGTTGTTCTTTTATATTGGATCTGGCAAGTCCGGTGTCAATTTATTTTTCAGCAACAGCATATCACTGTATTGGAATTGTATCATTCTGTATTTGCTGCTATTACTACATTGAGGGATCAGGAATTTGTGGCTCTGAAACGGGGGATCTGGGAATGATATTGGCTTCATATTTAACTGCAGTTATTTCCTGTATGTTTTTATTTTTGTTTCTGATGTTCATGTGTTTTTTTTTTTTTGTTTTTTTTTTTCCCCACTTACTTTTGTGGGCACTGCTGTTTTTTTTTTTTTTTTGATGATTCTTGATATGACTGTTTGTTGTACTTTTCTTGGTTTCTTTTTCTTTTTATTATTTACGTTCCTTCTGGATTTTGTGTATTTAAACCCAGTTTGGTATTATCTGTTTGTTTCTACAATTTTTCAAATAATTATTCCCCTACTCTTTTAGTGGGGGGGGGTGGTGGTCTGTTCAGTACTGGGATATAATTTGGGTTTTACAGCTTTGTTTGTATGCCAATTGGACAAAGTATGTCTAATATTTTATTTTTTTATGATTTGTATATTACTTTTGTGTGAATTAACACTGTTTTGTCTTTATTTGATTTTATAATAAAAATTCCCCTACTGCTGGTAGACGGTGCTGGGGTGTGCTTCGTTCATGGCCAGTATGGAAAAGCTGGCAACGAAGGTGAAAGGCTCTTTGGAGGAGCTAAGTGTGAAAGAAGTGGATATGGATGCAAATGCCTTGGAGACAGAGGATTTGGAGATTTTTGCATCGGCAGCAGCTTCGGATGTGTCAGACGAAGAGTTATTAGATCAACCAGATACAAGATTGGTTGAGGGTGATGCAGCTTTTTCTACTTCTCAAAGTGATAAAATATTGGCTGCAGCTCATCTAGAGCAGGTGATGGAAGCAAAGAAAGTATCGGTACTAAAACGTCTGGAGAAATATGAGAGGCGTACGGAGGACAGGAGAAAGGATCCGGGAAGACGAGGTGAGGCGGAATGTGGTGGAGCTTCTGAGAGTGCGTCAGGAGCCAGTCAGACGCTGGGAGAGAACAGGAGGAAGAACAAATCGGTTGCACCAGGGTTGTTGGTGAAGGAAGCAGTGGTGCATGCGTTTGGGCTTAAAATCGGTGGATAATGTTGCAAAATGGTCCCCAGGAACTTCGCTACAGGGAGCTGGTTGGATACAAGATTCAGATGGCAGCTGGAAGCCAGAAACGGAATGGGAAGACTTTTCTCTGTCGGGTAAGGGGGTACTTGGCAAGGACTGGGCCATGAACGAGACTTTGGGTTTGCCTGGCCCTGGTCAGTCTGAAGGTGTCTCGGGTAGTAAAGGGGATGTTTTCCTTATGGGGCCTGTGTGTTATGGAAATGATTTGTTTGATAAAACGGGGGCTAGTTCAGTCTACATGGAAGGGATAAATGGGCTAGGGGTAGACAAAGAGTCTGATGCATCAAGATCTGAGGGCTAAAGTTAAATCTAGTCTCCGGATTCATGGTCCTGCTTCCCTGGAAGGTGGGGAAAAAAATGATGGGAGGGGTTATCAAACCACAGCCGGTTAAATCTTATGCGGATATGGTGAAGAAAACAGATACATCCCTTGGTTATAAGTCTGCCCCCATAGATAGAGATAGAAGGAAGCCTGGGTGGTTCAACAACTCTGGGTATAATGACCCCACCCCCCAGGAGATTTGCTGTGTGTCTAAGATATAAGGGTGGTCTGGATAATTTTCCTGACAAGTACCATGTAGGCAGAGTCCTGTTAAAAGATTCAATGAAGTTTATAGCAAAAGAGATTTATGCTCTTATTCACATCGCTGGTGAAGATGTGTTTGACATTAGCTTTAGGTCTATGAAGGGGCTAGAGCGCTTCTGACTAAAATATGAGGCTTTGAAAAACTCCCCTTTGTGGGCCCAGTTTACTGCAATCCCTCTAACAAGGCCTCTGATTAAAAACATAACTAATGTTTCGGTCTGAATGTGTGCATGTGGGGGATATTATGCAGTGGTTAAATCAGGAGAGTACAGTAATAGGTCAGCCGGAGGCCATTATTGACAAGTCTTTTTGGACGGGGGTGGAGGTTCAAAGTAAAATTGAACCAAAATGAAAATGGAATCGAGCATATCCCTAATAGTTTTTTCTTGGGCAGAGACAAAGGGGTGTTTTTACTCAGGGCAACCCAGGGCATGCTACAGATGTGGATCTCGGTCACACTTATCTAATGTGTGTGATGTTATTTGGTGTGGCCTGTGTGGGGAGTGTCGCCACAATAATTCGGAGTGTGCAAATCGTGTGTGTTGTAACCTTTGTGTGGAGTATGGGCATATGTTCCATAACAGCCCATGGGCAGCAAAAAATAACAGAAGAAGTATGAATCGGAAGGACTTGATAAACAGAGCACAAAAAAACAGGGGCAAGGCCAGAACCCTCTGCTCCCCTTTCCTAGGAGGAGAGGGAGAAAGAAGAATGTGTGCATGTGGGGGACATTATGCAGTGGTTAAATCAGAAGAGTACAGTAATAGGTCAGACTGAGGCCATTATTGACAACAAATTTTTTGGGACGTGGGGTGGAGGTTCAAAGTAAAATTGAACCAAAATGAAAATGGAATCGAGCATATCCCTAATAGTTTTTTCTTGGGCAGAGACAGAGGGGTGTTTTTTTTTTTTTTACTCAGGGCAACCCAGGGCATGCTACAGATGTGGATCTCGGTCACACTTATCTAATGTGTGTGATCTTATTTGGTGTGGCCTGTTTGGGGAGTGTGGCCACAATAATTCAGAGTGTGCAAATCATGTGTGTTGTAACCTTTGTGAGGAGTATGGGCATATGTTCCATAACAGCCCATGGGCAGCAAAAAATAACAGAAGTATAAATCAGGGGGACTTGATAAACAGAGCACAAAAAACAGGGGCTAGGCCAGAACCCTCTGCTCTCCCTTCTCCGGAGGAGAGGGCGAAAGAAGACAGCCAGAACTCCCAGGGGATAGATAATAATACATCAGATAAGAAGGAGTGTACCCCAGGTGTGGCATCAGAGATTGGTCTAACACCCTGCAAGAGTGTGGGGCAGGGGGAAGCTGGTCACAAATTCGATAAACCGGATGAGGAGACAGAGAAGGGGGATGTAATGGGCTTGAAAAATGTGACTGTGGGGGAACTAAAGATGCCCCCCCCCCCAAGCACCAGGGTGTTCTCAAGACCCTCAGAGGAGACGGAGTCTGAGAAGTAATAAGGGGGTAACGTCAGAACTTAAACTGGTGAATGCCTACGATGTGCTGGAAGTACAGGTGGGGATGAGAGCCCATCGGGTGATGAGGAGTCGGATGTGTCTTTGGGAGTTCAAAGAGGGAATTTACCCCCGTAGGAGTCAGACAATATGGAGGAGCAGGGTAACAAAAAAAAGAAGAAAAGATGAAAGCTAAAATGATTATTAGTATTGGTCCATTAGTCTTGGGGAAAAAAAAAAACATTTGCTTATCAGTTCTAAGTCCTTTAAATGGTTTTGTTTTCATTGGCATCATTGAATGTGTGCAGTATTTTGAATGGTAACAAAAGGGGGGCCTTATGGGCGGAATTGAGGAACCTCGCATGTGAAGTTTTTTTTTTTTTTTTTTTTTTTACAGGAGACATGGCTTAATTCAACACAGGCTGTGGCACATGCGAAAAGAGAATGGATCTGGGGGCCCTCATATTGGTCCTTTGGTTCAGATAATGCGGATAGGGTTGGAGTGTTATTTTCAGGTATGGGGCTGAAAATGTCTAAAATAATGGATCTTCAACCTGGAAGAGCTTTAACAATCGATAGTTTATGGTATGGGAAACCTAGTAGGTTTATAGTGGTCTATGCCTCACAGTCAAAGGCAGAGAGAGTGGAATTGTTTGCTCTGATACAACCCTATTTGTGTTCTACGAGGAATATTTATTATGCTGGAGATTTAACTGTTCATTGGATACTCTAATGAGGAAAAAAGAGCAAGAAGATTTACTGTGATTCTGCAGTTTTTTAAAAAAGTATAGCTACAGCTGATCTTCAGAATGTGTTTACTAAGGCTGTGTCTCCTGTTAATTTTACCTTTTCAAAAGGAGTACTGTATTCTAACTCTGATTATGTTTTTACGTCTAAGAGGCTAGACATTTATACAGTTGCCATGCTCCCCACTGCTTTGTCAGATCACTTAATTATGAGAAGTGTTACTAATACCATAACTGGGGTGGAGCAACCCTTTACAAAATGGAAGATGAATGTGAGCAGTTTGAGGTGTGATGAGGTGGTGTTAACAATAGGGGACCTGTTGGTGGATAGAGCTTCAGTAATAGGGCTATATGAGGATTTGGGGGGTGGTGGCAAGAAACTAAAATAGAGATTAGCAATTGGTTTAAGGCTTATGGGAAAAGAGTGGCAAAAAGGGATTTTTTTAGATATTTATCCCTTGGGTCTAAACTGTATAAACTGTTGGAGCAAAGGTATGGTGGAGGGGTTGCAGTCTTAGATCAGATTGAAAGGGTAGAAAAGGATATGAAAGCAGTACAATACGACAGAGGTGAAACACTTAAACAAGGATTAAGTTTTGGAATTCAGAAGACCCCTACGGGTGATCCGTGTGAAGCTTTTAAGGAAAAAAATGCAGGTCACGAATAACCAGTTTGAAAAATGATAAGGATGAGATCATAAGTGGCACGGAGGGTATTAGAGAAATCATTGAGGGGCATTTAATTAGAGCAGGTAAAAGGACTGAGATAAGCAAAGAAGACATTAGGGTTTATCTGGCGGATATAGAAATTCCAGAGTTGGATACATGTGAGGTGGATGCACTACAGGGTGATATCACAGAACAAGAGAATGTACATGTAATCAAGAACCTGAAGTGGGGGGGTCCCAGGGGAAGATGGGATCCCAAATGAATTTTATAAACAATTTTCGGGGATATTGTCATTTTTTTTTTGCTAAGGTTTACAAGTATATGTTGAGTAATAAAAGTAAGTCAGCTGATTTTACCTTAGGATTGATAATTTTTCTGTTTAAATCTGGGGATAAAAATAATTTGGATAACTAGAAGCATTTAAGTGTGTTAAACTCTGATTTTAAAATCCTGCCCAAGTTTTTCAGAGAAGACTAAGGGGGGCTAGCGTGGAAAATAATTAATGCGGCCCAGACATGTGGAATTCCAGGTAGAAACATTCAAGAGAATTTGGGGCTGATTAGAGACATTTTAGAATATGGGAGAAGAACTCTGTGTGATGGCTGTGTAATAGTGGTGGACCAAAACAAGGCGTTTGACTGGGTAAACCACGAGTTTTTATTCTTGGTGTTAGAAAAGTATGGGATCCCTAGGGAATTTAGAGATTGGGTGAATTTGTTATATGATAAAGCAGTGGTTCAGGCGGAAATAGGGTGAAAAGGAAGAAAAAATTACTCACCTTAGTAATGTTGTTTCTTCTAATGGAGTCTTGCTATATTATGACATATGCAGTTAGACCCAGCCATCGAACTGCCCGGAGGTGAAAGAGTTAACTTTCCATGCCAGGCATGGAATCTTGAGCGTGAGCTCGGTTGAGAACTCTGTCTGTTGTTCTTCAAACTCAAACTGTCAGATCTTTACGAGCAAAACTCACTAAGATTCTGTGTGGAAGCTGTAAACCTACACTAGCCAACTGGCTACTAAAATATTAACACATTTTTTGGTCCCAAAACAAAGACTCAAGTCAGGGGATCCAAAAAATAAAAACACAACACCCAAACACCCCAAAAAAGGGGGTGAAAAACAAGGTGGGCATCTACTAAGTGCCAACACTGCACTGCCCACCCACATCCCAAAAGCAGAGGTTCTGAGAGGGGCAGGGAGGTCATAATAGCAAGACTCATTAGAAGAAACAACATTACTAAGGTTAAGTAATTTTTCTTTAAACAACATGGAGTCTTGCTATATTATGACATATGAACTACACAGCAGTACCTCCATGGAGGAGGGACAGAACCTACTTAGGAAATAGGCCTGGAAGCACAAAGGCCAGTAAACTGAGCATCACTCCTAGCCTGGATGTCCAGGAGTAATGCTTGGTGAAAGTGTGAACTGTTTCTCAGGTAGCTGCTTGACATATCTCTATGATAGGGATGTCCCTGGCTGCAGCCATGGACGCAGCTGTACCTCTGATAGAGTGAGCCCTCAGGGCCTGAAGGGGAACCTACCCAGTTTTTGATAAAAAATTGGATACAAGAGACAATCCACCTGGCAATGGACCTTTTAGTGGCAGGTTTCCCTTTACCAACCTCACCATAAGTGAGGAACAGTTGGAGGGAGTCAAACCTGTGACCCTTGGTACGCTCTATGTAGTAACTAAGGGCTCTCTTCACATCTAAGCTGTGCAGCCTCCTCTCGCCAGAGGAAGAATGGTCAGTGAAGTACACTGGAAGAGATATAGATTGATTAAGGTGGAAATCTGAAACCACCTTAGGCAAGAACTTCCTGTTAGTCCTGAGGACCACCTTATCTCTATGAAAGGAGATAAAATCAGGCTCCACTGACAAAGCTTGTAATTCACTTATGCGTCTGGCAGAAGTGATGGCTACTAGAAACACAGTTTTCCAAGTCAAGTACTTAAGCTCTGCTGAAGACAAAGGCTCAAAGGGGGGTTGCATAAGCTGAGCAATGCAAACATTAAGATCCCAGGCGGGAGCAGGGTCCCTGAATGGAGGGTTGGTGTGAAGCAATCCCTTGAAAAACTTGGAGAATACAGGGTGAGCAGAAAGAGAAGAGGGCTTTCCTGCTGATATAAAAGCAGAGACAGCTGCCAAGTGCACTTTCAGGGTAGCTGGCCTCAGCCCCAAAGTATTTAAGTGGACCATATAATCCAGGACTGTGGGCAAATCAGCAGATTCTGGGGAAATATGCTTTCCAGAGCACCATATGGAAAACCTTTTCCATTTAGAATTATAAGTAGCCCTGGTGGAAGGCTTCCTAGAAGCTTTCAAGATATCGAGTACACCTTGAGAAAGGTGTAGGTCAGCAAATTCTAACTCTTCAAGAGCCAGGCCTTGAGGTTGAGGGATTTGAGATTCGGGTACCAAACTCTCCCCTGGGCACAGGTTAACAGACTGATTCCTGGGAAGACACAGGGGAAGGTGGACTGCTAAGGACAGAAGGAGTGGATACCAGGGCTGTCTGGCCCAATCTGGAGCAATCAGAATCATCTTGCAAGGTTGAGATCTGATTTTGACTAGCACCTTGAACAAGAGAGGGAAGGGGGGGGGGAAGGCATAGAGAAACTTCCCTTCCCAGTTGAGAAGGAAGGCATCCAGAGGGACTGAGCCCAACACTGGGGGCCTGCAGCAAAATGGCGGAAGTTGGTGATTGTCTGGGGCTGCAAAAAGATCTATCTGAGGGGTGCCCCACCTGGCAAATATTACCTCCAGTACTAGGGGATCCAGAGACCATTCGTGATGGCCCTGGGAAATCCTGCTGAGAGCATCAGCCAGGACATTGTCCTTGCCTGGGAGGTGAACTGCCATGAGGGAGGTGTTCAGGGAATAAGCCAGAGACCACAACTTCATTGCCTCGGTGCACAAGGCCAAAGGCCGAGTGCCCCCTTGCTTGTTGATGTACCACATTGTAGTGGTGTTGTCTGTTCTGACCTGTACCACTTTGTTCTGAACAGATGCAGAAAAAACCTGAAGTGCTAGAAAAACTGCTCTGAGTTCCAACAGATTGATGTGGAGCAGAGATTCCTGAGGGGACCACAATCCCTGAGTGGTGAGGTTGCCCATGTGAGCTCCCCACCCCAAGAGGGACGCATCTGTAGTAAGGGTCAAGGAGTGAGATTGAGGGATGAAAGGAACCCCCTGTCTCAGATTGCTCTGATCCTGCCACCATTGTAGGGCCTGGATCAGGGTTCGAGTTACTGGGATCAATTTGGTTAGAGGATCTCTCCTTTGAGACCAGAAGGCTCTCAAATGGAAATGAATGTCCCTCATCTGAAATCTTGCTCCCTGCACTACTGCTGTGGAGGCAGCCATGTGCCCTAGGAGCTGCAGAAAGTGCCTTGCTGGTCGAGAGACCTGCAGAGTGAAGGAGGAGGCCAGAGCCACCAGGGTCTTTGCTCTTTCTAGAGGGAGGAAAGGTCTGGCCTGCTTTGTGTCCAGTTCTGCGCGTGTGAAGGTGAGTAGCTGAACAGGCTCTAGAACTGACTTTGGGAGATTGAGAAGGAAACCTAGAGATGTAAGCAGCTGCTGGGTAACCTGAAGGTGTAATTTGACTTGGTCTGGAGACTGGCCCACTATGAGCCAGTCGTCCAAGTAAGGAAAGATGGCAATCTTTTGCCTTCTTAAATGAGCAACTGCTACTGCCAGGCATTTTGTGAATACCCTTGGGGCAGAGGTGAGGCCGAAGGGCATTGCTCTGAACTGATAATGGCCTGAGGGCAGTTCGAATCTGAGGTACTTTCGGTGGGAGCTTCTGATGAGAACATGGAAGTAGGCATCCTTGAGGTCCAGGGATGCTAGCCAGTCCCCTGGCCTTGAGAGGTAAAATAATTCTCAGAGTCACCATTTTGAATTTTGGTTTTAAAAGGTGCTTGTTTAGGTATCTGAGATCCAGGATGGGCAGCCATTCTCCTGTCTTTTTTGGGGTAAGGAAGTACCTGGAGTACAGTCCTTTACCCTGGTGTAGGGGAGGTACCCTTTCTACAGCTCTGAGAGCCAGGAGGGTTGAGACTTCTGTTTCCAGAGCGAGAGCCTCTGATGGATTTGCAGGTGGAAAGGATTTGGCTCTCATCTTTGGAAATTTTTTGAAGCTGAGAACCAGTCAGTCCCTGGCTTACTACTTCCAGGACCCACTTGTCTGATGTTAAAGACTCCCAGTCCTAGACGAAGTAAGCCAGCCTGCCCCCTACAGGTAATGGAGAATCGGCCCTGGCCCTCCCATCAGGGTGCCTGTTTGGCACGGGCTTTAGGCTGAGGGGTAGGAGCAGGCCTGCTCGTACCCTGTCTGCGTCTCCCTCTGAAGAACCCCCTCTGGGCATAGGCTAAAGAGGAGGCCTGGGCTTGGTAAAAAGGTCTGTGAAAAGGCCTGCCCCTGCCCCTTGAAAGCTGCCTCTGAGGAGTGGCCTGCCTTTCCTTGGCCTGTGCACTCGTATAAGTGGTCCTATACTCATCCATTTTCTTCATGTAATTCTCTGTCTGCTCCCCAAACAGAGAGTTACCCACAACAAGAAAATCCATGGCCTTAGCCTGGGTATCCTGTGACAGGCTAGTACACCTGAGCCAAGCCATTCTGCGAAAAGCCACAGATGTAGCCATGACTCTTGAAGATACATCATTATAGTCCACTGCAGCATGGAATTGCACTTGGATGCCTCAATACCATCCGAAGCAC
Source organism: Neoceratodus forsteri (assembly GCA_016271365.2). Taxonomy (NCBI): domain Eukaryota; kingdom Metazoa; phylum Chordata; order Ceratodontiformes; family Ceratodontidae; genus Neoceratodus; species Neoceratodus forsteri. The sequence continues at coordinate 1,518,521,354 of CM057452.1, read as the reverse complement.
CTGCTCCAGCTCCTTGGCAAGCTGGCCAGGGACCTGTTTCGCTAGAGCCATAACAGTATCCCATCTGGATTTCTGGTATCTTGCAACATAGGCCATATAATTTGTCTGTCTGAGTCCCAAGGATGCTGCCATGTACTGTTTCTTTGCCATGGCATCAATCCTCCTGGAGTCCTTGTCAGGGGTGTGTGAAGCCAAGGGAATATTTGCCTTATCACAGGCTGCAGCCTGCACTACCCAACATGGCTGCATTGTTGTGAAAGGAACTCCGTATCAGAGCCTGACAATGTGTACCTCTTGTCCATTTTTTTATCCACAGGAGGTATAGTGTGAGGAGCTTTTAAAATTTTTATTGTCTGTTTCCTAAAAGATTTATGTAACGGAACAGACAATCTCCTAGACTCTGGGATATCCATCATTTCTACATAGTCAGGCTCCTCCTGTTCATCCACAGCTTCTTCCAAAGGGAGCTGGAGGGTTTCAGCCACTTTCTTATAAAACATAAAATGAGAAGGGGACTCAGAAAGCCTAGGGGGAGACACTCCTAAAGGTCTGTCTGGGGAGATGTCCGGTTCAATGGGCACATCCAGACTTTCAAAATCACATTCACTCTCTTCATAATCTTCCTCCCCCTCCTCCGGTTCATAAAATTCCTCTATATCATATTCTTGAACCGGTGGCACCGACCGAACCGACCGCTTACCTGATGGTGCCGGTTCGGTCGGAACCGGAGAAAGCGACTGGACAATTTTGATCGCTTTGGCTATCTCTGCAGCGGTTGGAGAAGGAAATTTTGGCTCCACACCTGCTGATTTTCTAGTCCTTTTTGCTGGGACTGACTCCTCCGAGTCAGCCCTCCGTTTGCCCAAGGAAGTCTCGCCCTGGTCAGAGGGCACTCCCTCCGGTTCGGTTGGCACAGAACCGGGCTGGCCATCCGGGTCAGCGGACTTCTTGGCCTCTCGTTCCCTGAGCCTACCAACTCTCTTATCCAGGGTAGCTGCAGGGAAATTCTTGCAAATCTGGCAGTCTGCATTGAGGTGGTCAAACCCCAGACAATAAACACATGTGGCGTGTGGGTCAGCCTTGGCAAAGACTTCCCCACAGACACTACAGTGCTGAAACCCAGTGGGCCCGGTTTTTCTTTTGGGTTTCTCAGACATAGTGCCAGCCTAACCAAAAACTTGCCCGTTTACGGCAATCCGCTAAGCAAGACACCCTTATCGATTCCCAACCGTGTCACGGGTCGTGGAAAAAACCGTAATGAAATCCATTTTTTTTAGAACCGGTAAGAACCGGGAACCGCACTCTAAATGCAATTTAATAAAGTTTAACAACAACCTGATCGGTTCAAACCGAACAGATAATATCGTTTGCAAGTTCCACACAGAAAAAATGTAAAACCTATCTATTACTTACGATACCACAGACAGAGCTTGAACCGACCGGTTGCGGTTAAAATATAGACAAAATGCGGTTTAAAAAACGAGAAATTACACTTTTTAACCGACAAAATGAACCAAGCAGCAGGACAAATCTCCGGAGTGACTGTTCAGTGAGGCGGAGTAAAGAATCTGACAGTTTGAGTTTGAAGAACAGCAGACAGAGTTCTCAACCGAGCTCGCGCTCAAGATTCCATGCCTGGCATGGAAAGTTAACTCTTTCACCTCCGGAGCAGTTTGAAGGCTGGGTCTAACTGCATATGTCATAATATAGCAAGACTTCATGTTGTTTGAAGCAGAAGGATCAGGGTGCTTATAGGGGTCAGACAGGGTTGCCCTTTAAGTCCTTTACTGTATACATTTGCTATAGATTCCTTGATAAGGACCATTTTAAGAGTTAAGAGAACTTAAAGGTATTAGAGGGGCTCAGCTTATGGATGAGATAAAAATAACGGCTTATGCATGCGATTTAACTATTTTTGTGAGTTCTTTAGAGGATGTAAACATACTACTGAGATTATTAGATTGGTTTTCTTGGGTAGCAGGAGCTAGAATAAATGTGAAGAAAAGTAGGGGGATGTGGTTTGTTAGGAAAGAAATCTCTAGTATTACAGTGGGTGAACTAATTATATCCAATGATAATATAAAACTGTTAGGCGTCTTTTTTGGGGAAGGGGATATGGGTAAGGAAAATTGGAAGGGAGCTTTGGAGGTAGCAGAAAGAAAGGTTGATAGGTGGAAAACATGGAAGATGGCTAAATTGAAAAGGGCTGATGTGGCGAAACAGTTTTTGATACCTTGTTTTCTTTATGTTGCAGGGGTTTTTCCCTTGCCTGTCGAATCTGAGGCAAGAATATTGAGATTATTTTTCCAGATGGTATGGGGGAATAGGCTAAACCCTATTAAGAGGGAAATTTTATATAAACACAAAAAGCAGGGTGGTTTAGGGATGGTAAATCCCATCACCTTTTTCCAGACATTATTTTTATACTCAAACCTGTATAAAATCTTTGTGAATCAACAATGTTTAAGTAGCAAATGGGGGAGGGTGTTCTGGGGAACTGGATTAGGAGTGGACAGGTGAATCCTTACGAGGAATCAAATTACAGGAGATTATGGATTATTACACAGTGATTAAAAAAATGGTAAAATGGAACGTGACAAAAGGACAAATGATTGGTGTCACGACAAAAGGGATGTATAATCATATTGTGGAAAAGATGGGACCCGGGGAGACACAGTATGTAAAGGCAGTCTCTGCCAGGTGATACAAGGTTTGTTTATGGCATGTTAAACAATTCAAGGATCCCTCAGAAAATGTGGGATATTCAAAGGTTCAAATGGCTTATGGGAGGGTGGGCGAGAAAGGCAATTTACAGCACAAAGCCTTAGATGAATGCAATTGTTTATATCCGGGGTGTAGTAATGGTGAAGAAACTCAGGAGCATTTTTTGCTGGATTGTATATATGCAAAAGGGTTATAGGTATATTTATCAAAAGAGTGAAAATTGCCTTGGCTGAAGGGGTTATCTTATAGAAATCTAGCTTTAGGCAGTCTGTCAGAATTAAAAAAATCAATACCATATTCCAACATTGCAGTTGCTCTTTGCTTGGCTAAAATATTATATGTAGCAAAGTCGTTGCCAGCTGTTGATACAGCAAAGGGAAATCTCGTTTAAAGGGATAGCTCTTCTGTGTGAAGTGGCTCTCAGAGAGGTGTATAATAATGAGTGGAGGCTCCATCCTAGGAAGAAAGTGAATATGTGGTGGAGAGGGTTATCCTTTTTTATTAAATATGCTTGAGGCAGGTGGGTAGCAGGTTTTGTGTGAGTGGGTGTGGATGTTTTATTTTGATGATTATGTGAGTTTAAAAAAAGTAGAGGGTGTATGATGTTATTTTTAGGTTGGAGGACATTCCTTCGTTTTTGGTGCGACTTTCTCCCTTAATGTTTAGTAGGATTCTACTGCCTTATATAAGGTTCATGTTGGGATAGAAAGTTCTCTATTCCTTTGGGGGGAGGGGGGTAAGAGGCTTTTATGCAATTCTGGTTCCTTAGGTTTTGATATATTGCATGTTTATGCTGGAATTTGTTTTGGTTGGGGTTTCATTTCTTTTCAATATGATGCTGTATGTTGTAATACATTTCTGATTATTTGTCGTGAGCTTTTGGATAGAATTCCCTTACTCTTTTAAGTAGGGGAGGGCTCTTTTTCTTTTTGTGGGGTTATATCAATATTGAATTATTCATGTTCGTCAGTATGTATTTTTGATTTCTTTTTACTATGATTTTGTATGAAGTAATACATTTCTGTATATTTTGTTTTGAGTTTTTGAATAAAAAATTCCCCTACTCTTTTTCGATAAGTGCCATGGGATCTTTAACATCCACCTGAACTACCACCAACCCAGGCAGATGGGACCTTGGTTTAACGTCTCATCTGAAAGACAGCACCTCAGAAGTGCAGCACCCCCCTCATGCTGCACTACAGTGTCAGTACTGGGATATTAACCCAAGTGCCAGATGTGGGAACTGAACCCACAGCCCTCTGATCTCCAGCCTCAGGGGCGAGTGTGCTACCTACTGAGCCACTGACACCGACAGTCAGTGTCAGTGGCTCATGCTACCAGTTACTTGTTTTGTTTTGTAGGTGCACTTAATCTTTGGCTAACTAGGAAACAGTGGGGTACCAAGAGTAACTGGTGCTCCATGACAAAAAAGAAGTTGTTCAAATATTTAACAATGATAAGAGAAGGTGAAATTATTGCATACAACATGAGAGCTCTGAACGGCCCAGTTAAATGATCTAGGGTGTTAAGAAACCTTAACAGACAAGGAACTATGACTGCATTTCTTCTGAGATGCACCTCATCCCAGCAGAACAAAAGAAACTCAAAAGATTGTGGGTGGGGGCTATTACTCCTCCTACCTGGAACACACATGCAAAGGAGAGGGGTCATTGTTTAAGTCTTACCTGGAGTACAGAGTTTTTTTTTTTCAGTAGGCCAGAACACGTCACCAGTGCCCTGCCCCCCCCAATCTCATCTGCTCTTTTAGCATCCAACTGTGTTACATCAGTATTGGTCTCCAAAAGCACCACCCTTGCCTTCAATTCTTCAATTTTTTTCTCTAAGGCTCTGTCTGACAGCTTGTAAGAGTGCTACTATAGCCAGTTCCTTGGTACTGGATGATGCAGCGCTTCCAGTACCCATTTCTAGGACCTGGGCCTTCACTTTTGCTGGATCCAACGCAACAGCAGTTTCTGGCTTCCCCTTGGGGAACAGTTATCAAATCAGTTCAAACAAGCCACACTACCATTCTTTAAGATGGAGTTAGAATAAGTTCTAAAATATTTTTAAACGTTTAACATTTACATTCTTCCAGGAGGTGTAGTTTCACATGTCCTTTCAGCAAACACCATGGCTACCCCCCCCCACACACACACACACATATATTTTCCTACTTTTGAAGCTCTGTGCTTAAAAGCTAGCTCATGCATTAATGTATTTTTTTGCAATGAATTTCCTTAGTTAAAAAAAAAATATATATATATAGGGGATACATGATGGGCATGGTGTGATATGGCAAATATTGTCACTCCTGCCAGTGAGCTCTGGATATCTCACGAGTGCCTTCGGCACTCGTGAGATATCCAAGCTCACGATGCAGGAGTGACAATATTTGCCATAGCACACGATATGCCCATCATGTATTCGATATATACAATAGGGCCAAGAGTTTCAGAAGTTTTGTTATGCTGTATTGTGTTCTGTTCCTGTTAATGTGTTTGCTCATTCTGTGTGTGAGCTTTTCTGAATGGGCTGGCAGTGTTATAAACTCTGGGAAACAGATGAGTGTGTTTTGCAATGCTAAATGAGTTAGTTTTAGATAGGAATGAGAAACATACTTTTGTGAAGCTGTATTGTTTAGCAGTCTGGCTGCAGTGAAGTTAAAAGCATCACAGTAATTGTAATGAGCTGAGAGGCAGAGTGTCAGAACAGCTGATACTGTTTTCAGTGGTAATTAAGTTAGCTGCAGGCAGAGTGCAGAGTGTTCTGTGAAATTGTGCTCTTTAGGATTCTGGCTGCAGTGAGGTTGAAATTGTCACGGTAACTGTAATGGGTGAGAATCAGAGTTTGAGGAACAAGCGAGAGTGTGTTTCAGTGGTAGTTGAGTTAGCTGCAGGCAGTAGTTTAGACTGTTCTGTGAAGCTGTGCTGTTTGGAATTTTGGCTGCATCAAGTTGAGAGCATCACAGTAATGAGCTGGAAGTTGGGGGGGTAGGTGTGTTTTGTAATGCTCACTGAGTTAGCTGTAGGCAGCAGTGAGACCTCTAAGGTAGTTCTGCATTTGTGTCTATGGTATCAGCACAGGTGTTTCTTTCATACTGAGGGGAAAGCTGCCTAGGGTGATGATATCAGTGACCTTTTGTGACCTGTGTGTGTAAATGTCTCATATCATCACAGTAGAGCAGAGGGTAAAAATATCACACTGCAGTGGATGATATGCTGTTTTATCTCACTCATTTACCACTCACCCCTATTGTGTGTGTGTGTGTGTGTGTGTGTGTGTGTGTGTGTGTGTGTGTGTGTGTGTAACAACCCATGCATACAATGTTTGTATTGACAATATAGGCCTTTGGCTGGCACTGTCAATACTTTTAATGACAAACCGTCCTTGTATTGACAATAAACGGTCCATGGATTTATAAAGCTGCCCAAATACCTTTCATAACAAACAGCCCCTACACTGGCAAACATTTCTTGTAAGACAGCATTGCCAGTACTTTTAATGACAAGCAGTAAGTTAACTGACAATGCCATCTGAATCAATATGCTGTTTTAGGAAATTTGTTATTGCTTTTCAGAACAACAAAAGCAAAACACAGAGCAGTGCAATCTGCTGGTTAAAGTAGAAAAATATAAGGCAGACAATGCAGCAACGGAAAGTGCCAAGAACTCCCCTGCAACAACAGATCCCACACATTCCAGCTACGAAAACAAGTTCTAGCAAGAGCTGACATGGCAGCAGCCACACTCGCTGAGCTCACGGCGGAACAGTCTCCCGTGCCCAAGATGGCTACTGATGCGGAGTATGCATGCGCAACTACATGCGCACTGAGCATCAGCAGCCATCTTGAGCACGGCAGGCCATGGCAACAAAAGTAGTGCACCTGGGGGGGGGGGCTGAGCAGAGTGTTTTAGAATTGTGGAATGATTGTACTACAACTCCCGAACTGTTCTTTGGCATCAATCCTGTGGTCCATTTTTAGAGCTCTCTCGCAAGATGGCTGCAGGTTCCACCCACTGCAGCTGTAAAAAAGCAGCCCATAAACACCAAAAAGAATTCAACATCTTTAATAAAAGTTACAATCTACAATAAAGTTAAATCTTGGGTAATTATTGTGTTCTTGAGTGATTTTCCAAATAATCTAGAAATGATAACCAGTTTCATTCAAATCCTCCAATATGACCCTGTGCCCTGTATATAATGCATTCGAGCGAGGCACATTATGCCATACTATTACTTAAACTGGTCACTGAAGGTAGAGCTTTGTTTTTTCCACAGCTTCAATATTCCCAGTTTAACTCCCTCCACAGCAACATATGAAAATCTATTATGTCCCTGGATTAACTCAGTTTATTCAAGCCTTCATGAAGCGCTGCTTTGGGAGAGGTTAATTATCAACTCTGTAGATGGTTAGTATGGTTTTAGTACCTGACACTGCAGTAACACATGTGGTAAATCGGCATTTTTATAACTACATCTGGAGCAAGAGCCATCTACTGCAGAAGGGAACTTGGCTACCTTGCTGGGGGTATAATATGCTGCAGAACAGGCATACAGAAAATTGTATCGACTTAAATTTACTAAGAAGTGGGATTTTAATTCCCACCTCCAAAATGACCGCTCAACTGTCATCTAAAATGTTATGCTCCAAGCATTCCCGCAATTTTAACTTTATATGAGAGTTACCCCGCTTTGAATGAAACAGAAACATTCTGCATAATTTAGATATCATCCCTTTATTACTATTAAAGTAATCTAAAGCCTACACCTTGAAAGAAGGTTCCATCACTGTCCATGATGAACCCACTACAGAGGCAATATAATTTTCAAATTGTGCATATTTGAACAACAGATGTTCAGGTCCCTTTACTTACGTAGTTATTAACTGATTATATGGTAATATGGCAGAATCAAAAGGATGCCCCACTGTAGCAATGCCCTTGTTATGCTATTTGTATAACATTTGCCTCTTAAAAATTTAGGAGTAATAGGGTTGTCCCACAAAGGCTGGGAGACCTGCCATGCTACAATTTTTTCCCACCAGAGTATGCACTCTGTGCCAGACCTTAGTTGAAAATACAACTAGTATAGGGTTTACTTTCTCAATCCCAGAATCAGTAATCAGAATCTGATAAATCAGTTGGCATGTTCTGCCCAGACCTTTTTAATTTTAGTACCCGTGTCACTGCTTTGTACCTTGAACCATCCTGCCATTTGGGCAGTCCAATAATAAAGTTCTATGTGTGCTAGACCTATACTCCTTTGCCATAAGGCTGTGACAAAGTCGACAATTTGACTTGTGGAACTTTATTTTGCCAAATCCAAACTCATAATACTGTATTCAAAAAATGAAAAAGAAAATGGTTAAATAAATACTGTAGGAAGAATTAGGAATAAATATAAAAATTTACATTTTTATAATGTTTTGCTCTGCCAAAAGTGAAAACAGTAAAGATTTCCACTGTTCCATTACAGATTGTACACGTTTAACCAGGGATGGAAAATCTGCCTTAAATAAATCCCAATGTTTGGGAGTAATGCTCACCCAAAACAACGAAAGCCAGTAGTATTTAATTGGAGAGGTGGTGAGCCTTGCAAAGCTGAGTAGTTAAAGGAAGATACAGGCATGACAGTAGATCTTCTCTAGTTAAAAGTTACCTGGTCAGTAAGTCACCGTCTGGTGATGTAAAAAGATACCCAAAATGTATTTTGGCTGTATGTCACCGAGGGTCCTGGAGTCTCAATGCAAAAGGTGCAGTTCAGAGGTCAAGGTTAATCACCAAGAGACAATCTCTCTGATCGCTGGTTCTAATTCTCCCAGAAAAATCTGTCAACTTAGGGCAGACCCACATTATACAAATATGTGTTGCCCTCCCCTTCCCTCCACACAATGTCATGAACATTCTGCAGTATCCCCTGTCCCAAATCAAGCTGTCATTACAGGTGTTCGAAAATATCAGACTAAATGCTCCCAGGCATATTCATGCGAGACAAGTGAAATAGTTATGCACCTAGACTCAAAATACAGGTTACTCACCTGTAACAGGAGTTCTAGGAATGGTATATGTTGTTCATCCACACTATCTGGCAGGTTCCTTGCCGCTTTAAATCTTGGCGGAAGGTCTTCAAGCTGGCTCCTCCCACCCACCCGGGTGGTAAAACTCTCGGGTCCGCTCCATGATGCCAGATCTAGCCCGCTGGAAGACAGGTTGTGCGTCGAAGCCGGGAGGTCGGGTGGGTCGGGTGGATGAACAACATATACCATTCCTAGAACTCTTGTTACAGGTGAGTAACCTGTATTTCTAGGGACATGGATATGTTGTTCATCCACACTATCTGGCAGACTCCTAGCAGTTCTCCGGGAGGAGGGAGGCAAGGCGCACACCCCCTACTTAGGAAATAAAGACTGGAGAACCGAGGGCCCCCAACCAGCATCCCGGCGTGACCCAAGGTCGATGTGGTAGGGGTAAAACGGTAAGTGCCGACTTCCAGGTAGGAGCCCCGCAGATATCCTGGGTAGGGACATCCCCGGAAGCAGCCAACGAAGCAGCGGAAGGGCGGGTAAAATGAGCACTTATCCCTCTGGGAGGCTCCATGCCCGCCCACCTATAGCAGAGATCTATGCAGAAGGTGACCCACCTGCTCATCATCCGCTTGGCTGCAGGTCTGCCAGGTGCGGCTTCAGCGTAGATGACAAACAGCTGGCAAACCTCTCCCGAACTTCAGCCCTACGCTCCCTGGGAAGGCGAGCGCTAAATTAGGGTCCCAATGGATCCTATATACGGCCTCCGAGGTGTGAATGGGATTGAACCCCGGCAGAGACAATACCCGGTTAGGGAAAAGCTCCGCCACCACCTACGGAAGGAACTTCGGGTGGGAAGCAGGACAAACTTGTCCCTGTGAAAGACCAGATAGGGAGACTCAAAGGAGCGCCTGGAGCCCTCCCAGCCTTCTGGTTGGCGTGGTAGCCCCCAAGAATGTGTTCTTCCACAACAGGTGGGGAAATCGCACCTGTGCATAGGTTCGAACGGCTTACCCGTGAGCTAAGCCCATACCAGCGTAAGATCCCACAGAGGTGGGGATACTCTCCCCAGAGGGGAAGTGTGATCAAGGCCTTGGAAAGCGCCAGACCACCTTTTCTGCGCCACCGACTACCTTCTGGCCCGCGCCCGGACGACAGGGTTGGCTACCAGGAGCACCTTAAGGGTCGTCGACCGAAGCCCTTGCTAAAGAGGAGGAACAGACCACAGGTAGTCCGGAATGCTCGCCGAGGAACAGGAGAGGGGACCAGGCCCTATCCTAACACCAAATGGAGAACTCTTCCATTTGAAGGCGTAGCATATCTGGTCGACTCCTGGCAGGATGCCTCAACAACGTCGAGGACCTTGCCGGAAGACTCAAGGCCTGGCCACTAGCCACACAGGGACTAGGCCACCAGGTGCAGGGATTGAAGGTCCGGATGGAATACCTTCCCCCGATAACAGAGATCAGGACCGGGCGGGCTGGAAGCCACCTCGGGAGCCTGGGGCTGAGACTGAGGAGAGCTGGATACTAGAGCTGGCAAAACCAGTCTGGGGCTACCAGAATCACCTGCGCCTAGTCCCTCCTCGGCTTGCCTGTGGGTCAAGGGAAATGTGGGAGAGGCGTAGAAGAGGCCTGGGGTCCACGGCCTCAAAGGCATCCCCTACAGCGAACCTTGCTGAGGGGGCGGGCATGAGACAGTCTCGGCCTCATATTCTCCCTGTAGGGAAAAAAAGGTCCACCCGAGGCATGATCTAGAGGGAGAAAGATCTTGTGCTACCTCCGGCAGGGAAGACCACTCGTGAGGCGCAGCCCTTATCCGGCTTAGGGCATTAGCCAGGGTGCTGGAGGCTCCTGCCATCGAAATGGCTAGGAAACCGCCTCCCGGCTGCGCGTAAGACCCAATGAGGAGAACCTCCTTACGCAATGGCAAGGGGCTCGTCCGACCCTGGCAGGTTAGGTAGCACATGGTCGTGGTATTGTCCGCCTGGACCTAAACCACTAGACCCCGCACAAATGGAGCGAAGCGGTGCGAGCTAAGTGTACCGCCTGGAGCTCCAGCAGGTTGGAATGACATCGGGACTCCCGAGAGGACCAGAGGTGGTGCACTCTGTGTTCCCCTTGATGGGCACCCCCACCCATCAGAGAAGCATCGGTCGGAGAAGACCGTCAACTCGGTGTGGACGAACGGGATGTCCTCCTGCAGATGAGCTGGAACGGTCAAGGAGAGCATTCCCCAACCCCTGGGCTGCTGTCACGGACTGGTCCAAAGGATCGCAGCGTTGTGACCGCTGGCTGGCCAGCCCCCATTAAGGGGATGCATGGACCGGCGGGTCCAAATGGATCACGCTGGTGCAGGCCACCGCAAGGCCCAGGAGGAGCAGGAAGTCCCGGGCAGGGTGCAATTGACCCATCAGACATGACTAGGTAAGGGAGGAAGAACCTCGGCCCTGTCTGCTGGGAGCCGAGCTCTGACTCAAGAGTCAAGCTCCGTCCTGAAGAAAGGATAACCCGCTTAGACACGAGTTCCAAAATGGCTCCATTAGAGAGGAGAGCAACCTAGAGGGCCAGAACTCTGGACCGTCCCCCTCCGCCCTGAAGGGGTTGTAGTCAGGCCACCATCTGGGTAGGGGTATGCCCGGACCCTTCAGTGCCGCAGGAATTCTGCTGAGAAGAGACCGAAGGGTATGGCCTGGAACTCGTAAAGAGATCCCCCGCTTTAGAAGCGGAGGAGTCTCCCAAGAAACGGACGGATCGAAGTGTAAAGAAACGTCCTGGAGGTCCAGGAAATAGAGCCACACGCCTCGTTCCGAGGATGGGATATCTGAGTCAGAGTGACCATCCCGTCGTGTGGGTCAAGGATGGGGCGCAAGCCCCTCATCCGTTTGGGGACCAGGAATACCTGGACACAAACCCCGGGTCTGGAGGAGGATCCGCCACCTTCCTGATCACCTCTATCTTGAGGGGCAGGGCAAATCGGCTCGGCGGGCTGACAGCGAGGCTGCGGACCCCATGGCCCCCCGAGGGGCAACGGCTCAAAAGGGTGGGGCCTGCTCGCAATCCAGAGGCAGGACCTTCCCCTAGCACCTCCGACACCCAGGTGGAAGAGGGGCGGAGCCATCTCCCACGGGGGGACCCGGGTTGGGGTGACGAGGCCAAGGACGGCGCCCCTCAGCCCGTCACTGAGCAGGCTTGGAGGAGGGACTGGCTGAGGGAGCTCCTGAGCCTTCACCTCCTGCTTCCCTTTGGAGGAAGCTGCTGGCTTGGGGTCAGGATGCCCAGCACAAGCCTGCTGGCCCTCATGCTGGTTTTGATGGGCCGGTCAAGCCGCAGGGGCCGAGGGACAAAGGGGCTTACGTAAAAGTTGCCAGCGGCCCTTGTCCCTCTGGGCGGGGGTGACCGAGTCCAGAGTGGCAAAGGACTTCTCGGTCCCCTTGAGGTGTCCCTCCACTCCAGGGCCGAAGAGGTCAGTCCCCAAGAAGGGGATGTCCGCCAGCTTGTGCTGGGTATCTGTTGAGAAAGTGGATATCCTTAGCCACGCCCTGCGGCGCATGGCCACCACAGCCGCTACCGATCTGGCACAGGAATCACCTAAGTCCAAAGCAGTCTGAAGCTGCTGCTTCGCCACCGCCCTACCCTGGTCCCGCACCCGCCGGACCGTGGTCCGCAGGTCAGCCAGGAGATAAGGGAGCACCTCATCCAGGGAGCCCAAAAGGGCGTGGGAAAAATGTGCCAGCAGTGCGGCCGAGCTGGCCTGTCGGAGGCCTAGGGAGGACGTGGCGTAAACCTTACACCCGACATAGTCCATCCTTTTGGATTCTTTGTCGGGGGCCTATCCACATCCCGGGCGTTCACAGAACGCTGGAAGACATTATCAGTAACTAACCCCTCAGGGGAAGGGTACTCCGAAAAACCGGGCAAAGAACCGACAGGGACAGAGTACTTCCTGGCCATCCTGGCCGAGGGCGCAGGACAGGAAGTAGGCCGCTGCCAAAGCTCCAAGGCCGGGCCGACGATGGCCTCGGCCACCGGGAAGGCCTCACGAGGGTGAACCCCCTCGGTCTAGAATCTCTGTCAGGGGATAAGAGACCCGTTTGGACACGGGTTCAAGCTGCATCCCAGTGAACTCCGAGATGAGCCGAAGCAGACCCAGAAAGGACGATGGGCTGTCGTCCACAGAGCGGTCCGGGGAGGACCCCGGGCCCTCCAGACTGGGGAACATGGAGGAGTCATCGTCGGACTCCAAAGGGTCTGCAAAGAGCTGCCTCAGGCCTGAGCCACTCTTCACCCGCCGAGGGCGGGCGGGAGTGAGGGTGACAGACAACCTGCGAGACAGGTCGTGGCCCGACCGAGGTTCCACCGAAATCGGTGGGGCAGCAAGATTCGGACGAACAACCAGCCCTGAAGTGGGCACCTCGACTGCAGCGAGCAGTTGCATTGGCCGTTCGGGCCGCAGCTGCTTGCTGGACGGGGAATGAATCTGAGTCAATTGATTCCCGGACAACAGCAACTGCTGCCCCATGAACTCCTCGTAATGTCAACGCCATCTGCATCGAAGCCACTCCTCATCCGAGGAGTGAGGAGGAGGAGGAGGAACGGTATTGCCACTTAACTTGGTGCCCCGAACGAGACCGTCGAAGTCGGCGGGAGCGGCTTGACAGAGAAGAGGACCAAGACCGAGACCCAGATCCTCGGCGAAACCGATGGTGGGTCCGGGAAGGAGCGGGGAACACCCGCTCTTCCCTCGGCTCGGACAAAAAGACAGGCCTGTCGCACCAAAGGTGCAGGCAGAACCTCGGCCTCCACCGGGGAAACCGGCGAAGGGTTGATGGCTCCTGCAGTAGACCGCCCGGGTGACGGGTTGAGAGAAGACTCAACAACGTCGATGGGAGTCATGGCCGGCTGGCCTGACGGGGACACCGTGAAGCCACCGGCCTGAGCCGCAACTTCGACCGAAGTCAAAAGTCAGCAGACAGGGGAAGGGGACCTCTCCCGCAAGCGCCAATGATGGGACTTACCCTGCGACTCCCTTGACCTGGGATGAGAGGCAGGTCCCGAAGGCCCCTCTCCCTTCGAGGAAAGGGACTGACGAAGCTCCTTGAACGAAGCTGAATGAGAGGAACTCAAAGAGAGCGGGATAAGCGCCGCGACCGAGGGGGGGGGGGAAGCCTTGGCCGCCGCCTGCTCCATGGAGGAAGAGAGATCAAGCTGCTCAGCCGAGACAGCCGACGCGGACACTGCTCGACGAGCCTCTAAAGATTTTTATGGTGCAGAAAAAATTCCAGGTCGCCCGAGCCCCAAACGGGCCGCACGATCCTCCAGGACGCTGGTCGAAAGGGAACAGCAAAATTTGCAAACTTGCGGATCATGGTCCAAGTCGAGGCAGTAAACGCACGTGGAGTGCGGGTCCATGCTGGAGGTATTCCTCGGGCGCCTCCGAGAGTCGGGAAACGATATATCCATCGCAGCAGCGAGGGAAGAAGACCGCAGTTTTAGAAAACTTCCAAACTAAATTCGGAAAAACCGAAAAATCAGGAACCAGTCGAAAACGCAGAGCGCTAAGGAGGGAACCTGAGCTTCCAAGCGGTAAGGAAGATCTGGCGTCATGGGGCGGAGCCGAGAGTTTTACCACCTGGGTGGGTGGGAGGAGCCAGCTTGAAGACCTTCTGGCAAGATTTAAAGCGGCAAGGAACCTGCCAGATAGTGTGGATGAACAACATATCCATGTCCCTAGAACAGCCTTTTCCCCACTGCTTCTGGGCCTGTTCTTTTGCAAACTTGGTCACCCGGGGGGGAAGGGTATGGTTAAGACACCGAGAAGAGCAGACGTGTGGCAGATCGGCTCCTCAGAGAAGCTATCATTATAACACAGTTTTCTGCCAAAAAGGAATACATGAATCCTAGAGTATAAAGCATCTCAGCAGGTGTGGGATAATCAGGACTAATGAAAGATGGGTTGTTCTACAGTTGCAGCTGCACAAAAAAACAGGTTACTCACCTGTAACAGAAGTTCTAGGAGTGGTATATGATGTTCATCTACACTTCTGGCAGTGTCCTTTACCTTTAAGAGCTTGCCAGACAGTCTTAAAGCTGGCTCCTCCCACCCACCCAGGTGGTAACTCCCTCGGCTGCACCCCACGACGCCAGATCTTGCCCGCTGGAAGTAGCTGTGTGCGCCAAAGTAAGGGAGGTCGGGTGGGTTCATGTGGATTTACATCATATACCACTCCTAGAAAGTGCAGTTGCGTACTCACCCTAATGGTAGATCTTCGAGGGGCATCTCTTGCAGCAAGTAATACACTTGGGTCGTCGTCAGAGGGCACTGTGGTGCATGGCAGCTCTCTTCTAGCAGTCTTTTTCCAGGGGCCTCCAACACATGACATCATCTTTCTGCTCCGATATGAGTGATCGGTTCCTGGTATCCTCGGTTTCCAGCTAGATTCAGCTCGCTAAACGAGAACAGAGGGAGAGCCGAGGTACCATAGGTATCCCTTCCCATATATATTTGGATCAGAAGTTGTCCTCCAAGAGAAGGAGGGGGATGGAGGGAAGGATCGTACCTGCTGCAACAGATACCCCTCGAAGAGCTACCGTTTTCAGTAAGTATGCAACTGTACTATCTTCCACGGGGATAATCTCTTGCAGCAGGTAATACACTTGGGATGACTCCCAAGCAGTAAACCCAGGAAGGGTGGAAAGTTATGACAGAAGGTCTTATAGGACAGTGTGGCCAAAGGCCATCCTACGGCACGAAGCAACGTCTAAGTTGTAGTGCTTCGTGAATGTATGTATTGTGGACCATGTGGCTGTATTGCAGATACCTGTGATAGAAGCCTCTTTGAAGCACGCCACTGTAGTGGCCATGGCTCAGGTAGAATGGACTTGGACAGGTCCTGGTAATGGCTTGTTATATTTCTTATAACAAAAGGTTATACAATGTGCCAACCAGTTGGAGAGGGTCTGTTTAGCGACCAGAAAACCCTTCCCTGGTTGAGGCAAAGGTAATAAAAAGCTGAGGAGTTTTTGTTAAGGATTTGGTATGATTTATATAGTACCTTAAAATACGATGAACATCTAAAGTGTGTAGGAGGTATTCTCCCAGATTAGAGTGCTCAGGGTAGCAGACTGGCAATTTTATGGACTGATTTAAGGTGTGTTCCAAGTCTACCTTAGGTAAAAAGCAAGGATTGGTATGAAGAGCCACTCTGTCCTTGTGAAAGGTTAAGTAAGGAACTCTACACATTAGGGCATGAAGCTCAGAAATATGGCGAGCTGAAGTGACAGCAACTAAGAATACTGTCTTCCAGGAAAGGAAGTGGAGGTCTCAAGTGGCTGCCAGTTCAAAAGGTTCGAGGGTCAGCTTTTCTAATAGGAAATTCAAGTCCCAGGGAGGGGTGGACAGTCTAATGGGAGATTTGAGGTGTAACATTTCCCTTATGAACATCTTGGCAAGATGGTGTTGATAAAGTAGTCTCCCTTCTAAAAGCTCATGAAAGGCCAAGATACAGGTCAAATGAACCTTAATAGAGGAATATCTCAAGCCTGTCTCAGCAAGTGAAGACAAGTAGTCCAATACTTTAGTCAATGGACATGAATAAGGGTTTAAGGACCAGGAACTACAGTAGTAGCCACAGACATTGCCAGCTATTTCCAGATATTTCATGAAATTTCTAAAGAGTTTCTCTCTGCTGCCCCTACTGTAGAAATGGAAAAAGCATTAGATATATCTGGAAATATCACAGAAATTTCGGGAAATAGCTGGCAGTGTCTGTGGCTGCTACTGTAGCTGCCTCTAAACTCAGCCATTGCAGGTGGAACAATTAAGCTCCCAGTACACTGAACATTGCCTAACGCCAGAGCAAGAGGGAGACGCGGGACAACGTCATAGAGGAGGGGGGGGTAGTTCACTTTAAAAGTCCCGTGCTGCTCATGAACAGGTACGCTGCGCCTTGAAAGGACCTGCTGCTGCATTGAACGGCTGCCCCCTTCCCCGCTAGTAACATCAAACTGACTGGGGAACAGTGAACTGTAGTGCTTGTTGCATGTACTACTAATTGTGTTTGTGCCAGTGCTCCTGCCTCTAAACTCAGCCATTGCAGGTGGAACAACGAAGCTTCCGGTACACTGAACATTGCCTAATGTCAGAGCAAGAGGGAGACGTGAGCCAACGTCATGGAGGAGATGGGGCAGTTCACTTTAAAAGTCATGCGCTGCTCACAGGGCGAGCGTGAGTGGCAGAAGAAACGCCAAGGACTATCTCTGTTGGGTGAGCCCAAAATACTTTACAATATGCAAGGTTTTAGCTATATTTTAGCATAACAGCAGTTTGACATAGTTAAATGAAATAGGAAAGTAGAGATAGGTATTCAGTACTGGGATAGTTTGTGTCTCTGTTTAAAGGAAATGTTTAAAAGGTAGATGTTATTCGAAATGCATTTTAAAGTTTAGCTTACATAGGTTTAAGGTAATCATTGATAAACAAATTACTTATTAAAAACTTTTACTGTAAAGTTTGATACCAAAACATTTTGTCTTGTACTTAGCTTAGACCTAAATGGTAAAATTGCTGTTACAACAAAGGTTTCCATATAGTTTATAAAATTAGAATTAGTGTTTAGGTTATAGTTATTAAGTGCAGTAGTGAAATTGTAGTCATATTTTTAAGCAAATTGTTTATACATGTTTGTTATTATCGATAGTAATTTAAAGGAGAAAATTAAATGACTAATATTTTTGAGAGTAAAACTGTGACAAAGTTGAAGCCATCAGTGGGTGTACTTACAAGGGGAATATACCTTTGTAATCATTTTGAAATTATTTTGCCTAGAAATGGAGACAGGTATTCTTGGGGCTCTAATGGCCATAGGTATTCTGGTCTCTTTGTGTGTTCCAGCCAAGGGTGATAAATTCAGCAAGGGGAAGAGTTGCCCGAGTTGCTTGGGGCCAGGCTGTGGTTTATTGGCCAATGAACGGCCACTACTAAAACGGATAAATTCTTTTTTTCTCGGTGAGAGACAGCTTGCTGAAGAGAAATGTCTCATGTAAATTGAGATTCAGCCTGGCTCCCAAGCATGCACTCTGGCTAACTTTGGTCCTTTTTGGAGATGTGGAACTGAATCCAGGCCCAGGGGAAGGGTCCATCAAGATAATGCATGACAATGCTAGGAGCTTGGTAAAAAAGATGGACACTTTCAGGGCCTGGATCAGTAGAAAGTCCCCTGATATTAATAACAGAAACATGGTTACACAAGGCAATTGGTCATGATAAAATTGACTTACAGGATTATTACCATCATAGACAGGATAGGGGATTGCAAGGAGGGGGCATTCTGATGTATATCAAACACTCATTGGGGCACTCAAATGTAAAGTATTCTGGTAACATAGAAGGAGTAGAATGTTTAGTGGTTCATATGGAAATTTTTGATCTGATAGTGGGAGCAGTTTATTCTCCACCAAAGTTAAATCCCAGCTGCTTTGAGAGTTTGTCATGTTTTGACAGATCATGTTAGCCTAAAAAATAAAATTATCCTCCTGGGCGACTTTAATGCTGCCTGGGGGTGTACACCAGGACAGAAATTGGAGAATGCAATGCAATCTTTGCTACTTGTTCAAATAATAAATTCCCCCACCAGAAAGGATAGATTAACAAATCGAGGAAATATTCTGGATCTAATCTTTGTTTCTCCTGAACTGACAGTAGAGGGTTTTAATGTGGAGGTCCCTAATTTAGGAGATCATAGTGTGATCCAGTGTACCATAAGAACTGGTGTAATATTAACTGAGCCTAAAAATAAATATCCCACCTTTAGGAGATGTTATAGGAGATTTATTAAGATGCTGTTTTGTAAATATTTGTCAAAACTGCTCTGGCATTGAGTCTTTCTCATGCCTGATCTTGACATGGCAGTGAGCGAATTCACTGGGATGTTTCTTGAAGCATGAGACAGATTCGCACTAAAAAAAAAAGAGGTTGTTAAAAACAGATCTCCTCGACCCCCATAGTTAGGACATAAAATAGGTAAACTGATCAGACTAAAAAAGCATCTATGGAAGAAAGCAAATAAATAGGAAAATTACGTACCTACCGTAATTCTTGATCTTCTTGGACGAGTCTCCACCACTCATTCACACTAGTGGGATTAGCGCCGGAGGCACACGAAGACCCATCGAGAACAAACTTTTGCTGGAGGGTCGGCGGAGGCACGCCATGAGACACTGCGCCGCGAGCAGTGGCTCGAGCGGTAATGACCATCTCGGCGACGACCCTCCAACCGCCTCAGTACCTTTTTTACCAAGGAGGTGCAGCGCAACTAACGTAAAGAGTAAACCCAACATTAAAAAACGGACATAAGATAGTCCGTATGACCCGTGTAAGAAGGGTCAGCAAAGAAGTCCTCACGGCCTAAAGATTTGAGGGAGTGAAGACCAATACAGCGGTGAGCTCGGGGGATGGAGGGTGGGCGTATGAATGAGTGGAGACTCGCCCAAGAAGATCAAGATATAGTACGTCATCTTTCCTATCTTCCTGACATAAGTCTCCACCACTCATTCACACTAGTGGGAGAGTACCAAGCTGATAATCCCCAAAAGGGCGGCAGGAGAGCCAGAGCTCAGGCGTCTAAGATAGAAGCCCATTAGGATAGTTCTGCCGAATCGCGAATGTCGCCTAGCATGAACATCCAGTGCATAGTGTATGAGGTATGCACTGAGCTCCAGGTGGCGGCGTTGCATATATCTGCATTGGAACATTGCGAATTTCCGCTTAGATGCCGCGATCACTTAGTAGAGTGAGCGTACACTCTACCCTTCTAATTTAACTGAGCCATGGAATAGCAATGACGAAGGCATGCCACTAACCATGAAGAGATGCATCTATGCGACAGGTTGACCCAGCCGGGTGTCCGAAGAAACGAACAGTTGCTGAGTCTTGCGAACATCCTTGGTTCTATCTAAATAGAACCGCAAGGCTCTCTTAGCATCCAAGGAATGAAGAGCTCTGTCCCCTTCATTTTGGAAATTAGCGAAGTAAGCGGAAGTACCAGAGGTTGGTTTAGATGGAATTCTGACACAACCTTGGGAAGAAATTTAGGATGAGTAGGAGAACTACCTTGTCTTTATGGAATACAGTATCGGAGGGTCCGTAACCAGGGCATGCATCTCAGAGACCCTCGGGCTGAGGATAGGCCACCAGGAAGGCAGTCTTCCAGGTAAGAAATTTTAGCTCACAGGTAGCTAAGGGTTCAAGGGCTTCGAGTGAGCATGTCCAGCACCAGGTTAATGTCCCAGGCTGCAACTGGACGCTTAACAGGGGTCTGGTATGGAGAATCCCCTTAAGAAATCTCTTCACCATAGGTAACTGAGCCAGAGTTAAGGAAGAAACCGGCTCATGGAACGCTGAGATGGCACTAAGGTGAACTTTAACTGTGGAGTACTGAAGACCTAAGTTTGACAGGTCCAAAAGATACTCCAGAACCTTGCCAGGAGGACAGGAAAAGGGATTCCAAGAGGATTTTGCACACCAGAGAGAAAAACGTTTCCATTTGGAAGCGTACGTTTTTCGGGTGGCTGGCTTCCGAGCAGCCAGAAGGATGTCTGAGACTCTACGAGAGACGTTGAACCGATTCACTTCTATCTCTTCAGGAGCCAAGCATGAAGGTGAAGTGATTTCAGGTTGGGATGGACCAACGAACCCTGAGTCAAAAGACTGATTTGCAAAGGAAGTGGTCTCGGAGAGGCTGCCAACATACTGTTGAGTAGAGGAAACCATAGTTGCCGAGGCCAGGAAGGAGCAATGAGAATCATCTTGGTCCCCTGAGACTCGAACTTGAGGAGTACTCTGGATTAGAGGAAGCGGTGGAAAGGCGGAAAGAAAGCGCTTTGTCCACCGCAGCCTGAACGCATCCTGACAGAAAATGCCAGGCCCTGGTTTCTGGAGCAGAAGAGAGCAGTTTTGTTGGTGGGGATGTAAAAGGTCCAGGTCTGGAGTCCCCACTCTTTGAACAGGGACCGAGCTATGGCTGGATCGAGAGACCACTCGTGAGGGCTGCCTCCGTTCTGCTGAGGTGATCTGCTAGGGTCGTTCTGTATACCTGGCAGATAAACCGCTTGAATCAGAGACTTGTGCTCCAAGCACCACTCCCACACCCTCATTGCTTCCCTGCAAAGAGGTAAGAATGAAGCACCGCCTTGCTTGTTGATGTAATACATCACTGCTTTGTTGTCCGCTTGAAGGAGAATGTTCTTGTGACAAAGGACATCCTTCAGAGCTCGGAATGCATAGAGGACCGCTCTCATCTCCAGGACATTATGTGGAGATGAGTTTCAACTGAGTCCATACACCTTGAGTGTGGAGGGAGAGACAGTGAGCTCCCCATCCCATTAGCGATGTGCCTGTGGTGATGGAGATCTGATGATCCGGGGAGCAAGGGAATCCTTCCAGGAGATTGCTCTCTTGAGACCACCAGGTGAGAGACCTCAAGGGCTCCGCCACCTGATGGGATAAGACTGGGGTGAGAGGTCGGGGACCACTGGAGTGGAGAGCATCCATTGGGTGGTTCTCATGTGCAGTCGGGCCAGGGGATAGTGAAGACCGAGGACGCCATGAGACCCAACACTGCGCTGCATCGAGAGAGCTGTAACCGATTGGTTCTCCTGATGTAACGGGCCATTCAAGGATGTTGAGTCTTCTGTCCTCTGGAAGGAAAGCCTTCGCTGAAGAGGTGTCTAGAAGCCGCCCCTATGAAAAGAGCCTCTGGGAGGGTTGCAGTTGAGATTTTTTCAAATTCAGCAGAACTCCCATGGACGTGAGAAGACGAGAAGTCGTTTGCACGGCTTCCAAAGTCCCTTGGACGGAAGGGCTTGCTAGAAGCCAATCGTCCAGGTAGGGAAACACTCGAGTCCGATTTTCCTGAGATGCGCCGCGAGAACTGCACAACACTTTGTAAAAACTCACAGCGCCGAGGATAGCCCAAAGGGCAGGACTCTGAACTGATAATGCTGACCCAAAGCTACAAACCTGAGGAACTTGCGGTGGGTCGGGTGGACGGGGATATGCTGGTAAGCATCCTGCATATCCAGAGAGGCCAGCCAGTCGTGCTGATGCAGCAAGGGTAACAGGGCACCTAGGGAAATCATCTTGAATTTCTCCCTGGGGAGGAATTTGTTTAACTTTCTGAGGTCTAGAATGGGGCGCATCCCCCCAGATTTCTTTGGAACCAGAAAGTAATGGAGAACCCTGTGTTTCGAGATGCGGGGCACCAGTCTATTGCCCTGTTGTTCAGAAGGCCCTGGATCTCCGGCGGTGAGGAGGTCTGACTGAGAGGCCGACAACCTGGGTTGTCGTCTGGGAGGACAATTCGGGGGGGTTTCCAAGAAATTGAGAGAATAACCCTCGCGAATTATCCGAAGGACCCATTTGTCCGAAGTTATGGACTTCCACTGGTTGTAGAAGTACATCAGACGACCTCCCACCGGAGGAGAAAGTTCCACCTCGGCAGAGTGGATGGAACTTGGGCCAACGACTCATAAGGTAGCGCTGGGAGCTTAGGCCCCTGCGCTTTCTGCTGCGTCTTCTTTGAGGTTGGGCAGGTTGGCTTTATGGAAGCTTCCCTGCCTCTGCCTCGAAGGACTGACGACTATGAAACTGACATTGTTCACATGCCCCGAGAGGGGCAGGCGGAGGTCTGGCCAACTTAATGGCTGATCTAGTCTCTGAGTGGCCTCTAAGGCTTGCTCCACCTGAGGGCCAAAAGAAAGGAGCCATCAAAGGCAGCGCCATCACCTGCTGCTGAGCATCATTCGTGAAGCCAGAAGTATGCAGCCAGGAATGGCGCCGAGTACAAACCGCTGCTGTTGAGCGGAAGCAGTGTCAAAGCGTCCCATGGCGGCTTTGACCTGTTGGTTATTGACTCAATACTTTAATAACGGTCAGAAGAAGCCTGACTTGAATCCGAATCTGGAAGAGCTTCAACCATTCTTTTCATAGAGTGCCACAGGATATACTCATACTGAGAAAATAGCCTTGATAACTGGCAATACGCATACTTAGAGTGGAGGCAGCAAAGACTCTCTTACCTAATGTATCAATCTTACTGAGACTCTTTGTTAATAGGTCGAGCGTAGTAGTTTGAGGAAGAACGACCTTTGTCATTCTCTGCCAGACTACAATAGGATCCGAAAGGCTTGGGATGCCAAATGGGACGATCCTTGGGAGCTGAATACTTTATCAATGGATTTAGCCACTGAGGGAATAAGAGCAGGATTATTCCATACCATTTGAGACAGCGCTCGAAAGAAGGCTGGATCGGAGGAGTCAAATCCGTGAGGATTTCCGGCTATGAAGATACTGGAGTCTTAATATCTTCCCAGGATCGAATGTCTGTAGTCTGGAGAGAAAGAGTGATCCCAGGTTCTTCAACAGAGACTTAAAGGACAGGTCCTCGACCACAGGCTCTGTAGCAAAGAAAGATCCTGTTTCTCCACTTCATCACCCAACCAAGGTCTGGGTCAGGCTCAACATCATCTCCTGATGGTCCAGAAAGGACTGTTTGGACAGGAAAGGAGGAAAATTAGGAGAGGAGGAAGTAGCAGAAAACAAGGAGAGTCCCTATACGCCGGGCGCCGAGACGGCAAAACGGGTTGAAGACGGCATCGAGGAGGCGACGCGCCGAAGAGGCATGCGTTCCGGCAGCGCCTTCGCGCGCCGCTGACGCATATCGCTACCGCAAACGGTGCCCGGACGACGCCGCTGATAGGCGCCATGATGGCGCGCGGACGACGCCGCTAACGGGCGCCGCCTATCCACGGCACTACCGGGCGGCGCCGCGAGACTCCAGCGGGCGCCGATGTTAACAGACCCTGCCGGCGCTGAAAAGCCCCAGGAACCTGGAAAGCTAGAGAAGGAAAAAACCAGGAGATAAGGGGCATCGGTGAGGCCCCCGCGCCGCAGCCATGTGAGAGGGGAAAACACTTGACATCGGAGTCGCTGGCACCGAGAAGGCGCCACACGACCAGGAAGGTCCAACCGCCTACCTGATCGCCGGAGGGGCCCGAGGGCTCGGAGGCAACCGAGCCAGGCAGAAGAACCAACCTCCGAGCCCATTGCTCCATAAGAGCGGCCCACTGATGAAACTGCTCATCTGGAGTCCTACCTATAGGCGGGAGGGACTCGATGTCGAGGACGACGATTACCGGAAGTTACGGATCAAGAAGGAGACCGGCAACTAGCAACGATAACCGAAGTCGCCTCACAGACATACTACAGGGCTGCACTCGAGTGATGCCTTCTTTGACCTGTGGGTCAAGAAGAGCTCGAGGCGAACGGTGCCGGAATGCACTGCTTATTTTATGCCGGCGGGGACCGCCCTCCCCCGGCATCGACTGACTGTTGTCGGAACTCCGCTGAGGAGAAGGAGGCTGACCGGATCCAGCCCGGCTGACTGAATAGTTTATCTAAAGTCTCCCTACCGCTACCTGACCTGCTCATGGTCGACTCCGTCCAGTAGGCCGAGACTTCTTCAAGTAAAATTTAATATTAGAAAAATTTAACAAAAATAGAATAAAATTAAGCGATACTACTTATCGAGATAAAGTTACAAAAAAACAAACTGAAAACTATGCGCTAGTTTGAAGTTTGACTCCCGACAGGCGAGCGACGTCGTCACTGAAGCGCACTCGACGGCGGGAAAAAAGGAACTGAGGCGGTTGGAGGGTCGTCGCCGAGATGGTCATTACCGCTCGAGCCGCTGCTCGCGGGCGCCGCCGTCTCTCGCGGCGCCGCCTCCGCCTGACCTCCAGCAAAAGTTTGCCTGAAGGGTCTTAGTGCCTCCGGCGCCAATCCCACTAGTGTGAATGAGTGGTGGAGACTTATGTCCAGGAAGATCTTTGTGTCCAGATACCTGGGCCAAATTTAAAACTATAGGAACAGAGTTGCTACTGCTATTAGAAACACCAAAACTTTTACTACAAACAGAAAATACAGAACACAAAAATCCCAGGACTATTGGTCACTGATCAATAGGTTAAGGACCTGTTAGAAATAATCTGGTGGTACAATTAAAGACGAGCATTTGTCAATGCCGAATGTTTGCTTGCTGGCACTGGCAATGGTAGAAGTTACAGAGCTGCATAATAGGAATGGCAGGCACGTATTGGAATCAGCCAACCCCACCACCCCTGCAGAGACTGACAGGCATTGCGTGCCTGGGGTCGCCAGGCATAACGCCACGCTTATTTCACCACACCCTACCCTGCAGACACTGACAAGTGTCAAGGTGTGCCTGGGGGTCTTTGGTTCTTACGCGCACCCCATTCCATCAGGAACACGTGAGATGGGTGGTATAGAGAATGGGGTGAACTTTTGGGGCTCAGAGTCTAAGGCATACCTCGACGCTCACTGGCTGCAGGGTGTGGAATGGTATGAGCATTACAGGCAAGAATCCCAAGTCACACCCTGATGCCTGTTATTCCTTACAGGGTGGGGCGTAGTTGGAAACCCCAACACCAGGTATTCGTTGGTATTTCACCAAATTTTCAAGCGATGTTTTTTTGTGACCCCACCTCATGAACAGTGGCAATATCAGCTTGTTAGCAGAAAGCTGCTTATGCACAGCGACATGTGCATTTAGCACCACAGGTGCAAAACACATTCCGACAGGATGTAAAAATGACAGCTGTACTGTTCATGGGGAGGTGTAAAATGGCAATGTTGCAAATATGCAGTAAAATATTAAAAACTGGTGAAGTCACGAAGCAGTATAGAAACTGTGCAACGACAATCGTAATGTAATTAGTTTGGGGATTTTATAGCAGATTGTCAACACAGGCATTTTGGGACCTCCGATCATGAACAGTGTCACTGTGATTTTTTTTATCTGTCCCGAACAATGATTTCTCACAGCGACATTACATCTCTGCGCTGAAAGTGTAAAACACATTTCGCCATGTTCTGAAAAATGACAGCTGTACTGTTCATAAGGAAGTGTGGAAAAGTCATCGGTGAAAATCTGGACTGAAAATATTACAAAGTCATGAACTTACGAGTGCATGGAAACCGGCGCAATGCTCATTCAGTAACACAGTCATTTTATGAACTTTGTCACCAAATTTTCAACATAGCCATTTAAGACCTTCCTGCTCATGAACAGTGTCACTGTGATTTTCTCTTAATCTGTCCCAAACATTGCTTTGACACCAACTGCGCCATTGTGCGCTACATGTGCGAAAACACATTTTGGGCGAGGTGAAAATGGCAGCTGTACTGTTCATAAGGAAGTGTAATAAATGGCAGTGTTGAAAATCTGGAGGAAAATATTGAAAATTAAGAACTTACGAAGCTGCATGGTGAGGAACTGCGCAACGCACACCGTAAAAGAGTCATTTTTAGGAATTCTTCCACCAAACTTTCAACATAGGCTTTTTGAGAGCCCACCTTATGAACAGTGGCAGTGTTGTTTCGTTACTCAGTCCCGAAAGGTGATTTTGCGCAGTGACTGCGAAATCACCCTTCGGGCCCGATTAACGCCATGACAGTGAGAGCACTCATGAGAAGGGGTCCCAAAAACCTCATGTTGAAAATTTGGTGCAAAAATTCCAAAAAATGCCTGAGATATGCAGCAAAGTTGAAAAAACCCTATCTATCCCATTATACAGCTTACCGGCATTTCCTCAGTTCGCGGTCAGCTTTGAAGAGTGCAGACGTGTTCCCGGTCCACCGAAGATCGTCGTGCCGGAGTCCACATGTAAGTATGGGGTTGGGGGTGTGGGGAGGCAGGTGTGCAGTGGGTGGGCACGGGTGGGGTAGAGACAGCGAGGGACCGCTTTTGTGTTTCAGGTTTTTTTTTTTTTTTTTTTTTTTAAATGATGACGACGTAGAACGCTTGCCACGCTGGGGTGGGCTCAGCGTGGCACAAGGACGGTTTTGGGGGGGGCGGAGCCAATGGGGGATTGGGCACCCTCTTGCCGGCGATAGCATCTGTTGCCACGCTGGAGCCCAGTATTCTGGGAGACTGTGAGCCGACGGGGATTGGGAACCCCATCGGCTATAGGATGTAGCCACGCTGGGGTGGGCACCCAGCGGGCATGTGAAACACTGTTTGTGGGAGCGTTAGCACAGCTGACGGGGATTGGGAACCCCCGTCAGCTATACAGTGTGTGCATGGGGGGCGAGCACGCAGTATGCGGTGTGTGTGTTGGGAGGCGATGAGCGGCGATATCTTATCGCTGCTCACGGAAGCGTAGCTCCCCTTCAACTGTACTCCACTGCATTTTCGACTGCTGTCAGACAGCTCCAGCAGCCATTGGAGAACTGCGTCCGCGCCTGAAAACACACTGACTGAACTGGAAGAGGGCTGCCACACCTCCGAAAACTCGGATGATGGCACTATGTTTCTTGCACATGCATGCAAGCAAACATAAAAAATGGGATTCTGCAGCAGGTAGCTTCTACTGCAGATTTGTTAAACCACTATTTTATAGACCTTCCTGACATTGAAACGGTAGGTATAAACAATGAACAAAAATAATTTTTTGAAGAAGAAGGTGGCAAAGATAGTCCAAATGAAAAAATTACTCACCTTAGTAATGTTTCTTCTAATGGAGTCTTGCTATATTATGACATATGCAGTGGGTCCCAACCTTCGAACTGCTCCGGAGGTGAAAGAGTTAACTTTCCATGCCAGGAATGGAACCTTGAGCGCGAGCTTGGTTGAAAACTCTGTCTGTTGTTCTTCAAACTCAAACTGTCAGATCTTTACGAGCAAAACTCACTAAGGTTCTGTGTGGAAGCCATAAACCTACACTAGCCCACTGGCTACTAACTACAAGAATACATTTTCTGATCCCAAAACAAAGACTCAAGTCAGGGATTCAAGAAAGAAAATTAAAACATAACACCCAAACACCCTAAAAGGAGGGGTGAAAAATAAGGTGGCATCTACTATGCTACACTGCACTGCCCATCCACAACCCAAAAGTAGAGGTTCTGAGAGGGCAGGCGGAGGTCATAATATAGTAAGACTCCATTAGAAGAAACAACATTACTAAGGTGAGTAATTTTTTCTTCAAACAACATGAAGTCTTGCTACATATCATGACATATGCAGATTACATGCAGTACCTCCATGGAGGAGGGACAGAACCTACTTAGGAAATAGGCTCTGAAGCACAGCTGTGATAAATCGAGCATCACTCCTAGCCTGGATGTCCAGGGAGTAATGCCTAGTAAAAGTGCGAACTGTTTTCCAGGTAGCTGCTTGACATAACTCTAGGATAGGGATGTCCCTGGCAGCAGCCAGAGACGCAGCTGTACCTCTGGTAGAGTGAGCCCTCAGGCCTGAGGGAGGAACCTTACCCAGTTTTTCACAGCAAAATTGGATACAAGAGACAATCCACCTGGCAATGGATCTTTTAGTGGCAGGTTTTCCTTTACCAACCTCACCATAAGTGAGGAACAATTGGAGGGAGTCAAACCTGTGACCCTTGGTACGTTCTATGTAGTAACTAAGGGCTCTTTTGACATCTCAACTGTGCAGTCTCCTCTCGCCAGAGGAGGAATGGTCAGTGAAGCACACAGGAAGAGACATGGATTGATTAAGGTAAGTCTGAAACCACCTTAGGCAAAACTTTCTGTTAGTCCTGAGGACCACCTTTATCTCTATGAAAGGAGATAAAATCAGGCTCCACTGACAATGCTTGCAATTCACTTATGCGCCTGGCAGAAGTGATGGCTACCAAAACACAGTTTTCCAAGTCAAGTACTTAAGCTCTGCTGAAGACAAGGGCTCAAAGGGGTTGCATAAGCTGGGCAATGCAAATATTAAGATCTCAAGCAGGGCAGGGTCCCTGAATGGAGGTTGGTGTGAAGCAACCCCTTGAAAAACTTGGAAAATACAGGATGAGCTGAAAGAGAAGAGGGTTTACTTGCTGATAAGAAAGCAGACACGGCTGCCAGGTACACTTTTAGGGTAGCTGGTCTCAGCCCCAAAGTATTCAAATGCACCATATAATCCAGGATTGTGGGCAAGGCAGCAGATTCTGGGGGAATATGCTTGCCAGAGCACCATATGGAAAATCTCTTCCATTTGGAATTATAAGTAGCCCTGGTGGAAGGCTTCCTAGAAGCCTTCAAGATATCCAATACACCTTGGGAGAGGTGTAGGTCAGCAAACTCTAACTCTTCAAGAGCCAGGCCTGAGATTGAGAGATTTGAGGTCTGGTACCAAACTCTCCCCTGGGCACAGGTTAACAGGTTGCATTCCTGGAAGACACAGGGAAGGTGGACTGCTAAGGACATAAGGAGGGGTACCAGGGCTGTTTGGCCCAATCTGGAGCAATCAGGATCATCTTGCAAGGTTGAGATCTGATTTTGACTAGCACCTTGAACAGAAGAGGAAGGGTGGAAAAGCATAGAGAAACTTCCTTCCCAACTGAGAAGGAAGGCATCCAGAGGGACTGAGCCCAACACTGGGGCCTGCAAGGTAAAGGGGAGTTGGTGATTGTCTGGGGCTGCAAAATCTATCTGCAGGGTGCCCCATCTGGCAAAATACTACCCCAGTACTAGGGGATCCAGTGACCATTCGTGAAGGCCCTGGGAATTCCTGCTTAGAGCATCTGTCAGGACATTGTCCTTGCCTGGGAGGTGAACTGCCGTAAGGGAGGCGTTCAGGGAATAAGCCAGAGACCACAACTTCATTGCTTCAGTGCACAAGGCCGTAGACCAAGTGCTTCCTTGCTTGTTGATGTACCATATTGTAGTGGTGGTGTCTGTTCTGACCTGTACAACTTTGTTCTGAACAGATGTGGAAAAAACTTGAAGTGCTAGAAGAAAAAATTACTCACCTTAGTAATGTTGTTTCTTCTAATGGAGTCTTGCTATATTATAGACATTAGCAGTTTGATCCAGCTCTAGAACTGCCCCGGAGTGAAATGGTTAAAACCATTCCAAAATAGAATTTTGGCACGAGAGCAGCTCTATCTGTGTCATTTCAAACTTGAACTGTTAGAT
Organism: Neoceratodus forsteri; assembly: GCA_016271365.2. NCBI lineage: Eukaryota > Metazoa > Chordata > Ceratodontiformes > Ceratodontidae > Neoceratodus > Neoceratodus forsteri. The sequence goes on along the minus strand of CM057452.1, from coordinate 1,518,491,605 downwards.
CTTTACGAGCCAAACTCACTAAGGTCTGTGTGGAAGTTGTAACCTACACTAGCCAAATGGCTACCCAAATAATAACAACCATTGATGGTCCTAACACCCAAGACTCAAGTCAGGGGACCAGAAATACTAACACCATTCTAATAATATGAAAATGGAACATAAGTATAATAAAATACACACGCCGCATACACATTAACCCCCAAAGTCCCAAAGGGACAAATGCTAATAGGACATAAGTAGTGCCCATACTGTTGCCCGCACCCCACCAAGTAGAGGTTCTGAGAGGGCAGGTTGGTAGAGTTATATAGCAAGACTCCATTAGAAGAAACAACATTACTAAGGTGAGTAATTTTTTCTTCAAACAACAAGAAGTCTTACATTATAGACATTAGCAGAATACAGCAGTACCTCCATGGAGGAGGGCAGAACCTACTTAGGGAATAAGCTCTGAAGAACAATTGTGCTAAACCGAGCATCTCTCCTGGCCTGGACATCCAGAGTAATGTTTGGTAAAAGTGTGTACCGCTTTCCAAGTAGCAGCCTGGCAAATCTCTAATAAAGGGATATCTCTGGCAGCAGCTAGAGACGTAGCTGTACCCCTGGTAGAATGAGCCCTCAAACCGGGGCTCTGCCCACTTTCTGATAACAAATTGGATACAAGAGACAATCCACCTGGCTATTGATCTCTTTAGTGCAGGGTTGCCTTCCCAACTTCACCATAGGTAAGGAAAGTTGGAGGATTCAACCTGTGACCTTTGCACGCTTCTATATAATAACTAAGAGCTTCTTAACATCCTCTCACACCAAGAGGAGGATCAGTGAAAAATACTGGAAGGGAGATAGATTGATTAAGATGGAAATCTGAAACCACCTTTAGGCAAAACTTCCTATTAGTCCTAAGGACTACCTTATCCCTGTGGAAAGAAATAAAGTCAGTCTCCACTGACAAGGCTTTGCAATTCATTTCATATGCGCCTGGCAGAAGTGATAGCCACTAGAAAACAGTTTTCCAAGTTAGGTACTTAAGCCTGCAGAAGACAGAGTTCTAAAAGGGGTTGCATTAACTGGGCAATGCAAACATTAAGGTCCCAAGCAGGAGCCGGTTCTCTGAAAGGGAGGATTAGTATGGAGTAATCCCTTAAAAACTTGGAAAACACAGGATGAGAGGAAAAGAGGGATGACTTTCCTGTTGATACAAAACAGACACAGCTGCCAAATGAACCCTCAGGGTAGCTGGTCTGAGACCCAAGGAATTAAGATGTACCATGTAATCTAACAAAATGGGCAATTCAGCAGATTCTGGGAAATATTTTTCCAGCACACCAAATGGAAAACCTTTTCCATTTAGAACTATAAGTAGTTCTAGTGGAAGGCTTTCTGGAAGCCTTTAGGATCTCAAGAACACCCTGAGAGAGGTGTAAATCAGCAACTAACTCCTCAAGAGCCAGGCCTTGAGGTTGAGGGATTTGAGGTCCGGATACTAAACCCTTCCCGGCACAAGTCAACAGATTGTGATTCCTGGGGAGGCACAGGGAAGATGGACTGTCGGACAGAAGGAGGTACCAGGGCTGCCTGGCCTAATCTGGGCAATCAGAATCACCCTGCAAGGCTGAGATCTGATTTTGACTAGTACTTTGAATAGGAGAGGAAAGGGGGGAAAGCATAGAGGAACTTCCTCCCAATCCAGAAGAAGGGCATCCAGGGAACTGAGCCTAGCACTGGAGGCCTGCAACAGAACAGAGGAAGTCTGATTGTCTGGGGCTGCAAAAGATCTATCTGAGGGATGCCCCACCTGGCAAAACTATCCTCAGCATCTTGAGGATCCAGGGACCATTCTGTGATGGCCCTGGAAATCTTGCTCAGGGCGTCCGCTAGGACATTGTCCTTCCTGGAAGATGAACTGCTATGAGGGAAGTGTTCAGGAATAGGCCAGAGACCACAATCATTGCCTCGGTGCACAAGGTCAAGACCGAGTGCCCCCTGCTTTGTTGATGTACCACATTGTTGTGGTGTTGTCTGTTCTGACTTGTATCACCTTGTCGTGGACAGATGCAGAAAAAGCTTGAAGGGCTAAAAAGACAGCTGAGTTCCAGCAAATTGATGTGGAGCAGAGATTCCTAGGGGGACCAAACTCCCTGAGTGGAAAGGTCGCCCATGTGGGCTCCCAACCCAGAAGGGAAGCATCTGTAGTGAGAGTCAAGTCGTGAGAAGGGGAAATGAAGGAACCCGCTTTAATTGCTCTGATCCTGCCACCACTGGAGAGCTAGGATCAAGGTTCAAGTCACTGGGACCAACTTGGAAAGGGGGTCTTCTCTGAGACCAAGGTTCTCAAGTGAAACTGAATGTCTCTCATCTGAAATCTGGCCCTGCACAACAGCTGTGGATGCAGCCATGTCCCCAGGAGCTGCAGAGTGTCTTGCTGGTCGAGAGACCTGCAGAGTGAAGGAAGAGGCCAGAGCCACTAAATTCCTTTACCCTTTCTGGGGGAAGAAAGGCTCTGGCTAGCTTTTGTGTCCACCTCTGCCCCTATAAAGGTGAGTACCTGGACTGGTTCCAGAACCGACTTTGGTAGGTTTAGCAGAAAACCCAGGGAGGTGAGAAGCTTGCTGGGTGACCTGCAGGTGAGATTTTACCTGTTCTGGGGACTGGCCTACAATGAGCCAGTCGTCTAGATAGGGAAAACAGCAATCCTTCTGCCTCCTTGTGGGCCACTGCCACTGCTAGACACTTTGTGAATACTCTGGAGCAGAGTTAAGGCCGAAGGGCATTGCTCTGAACTGGTAATGACCTGAGGGCAGTTCGAATCTGAGGTACTTTCGATGGGATCTTCTGATTAGGACATGGAAATAGGCATCCTTGAGGTCCAGGGAGGCTAGCCAGTCCTCTGGCCTTAGGGAAGGTAAAATCATTGCCAGAGTTACCATTTTGAACTTTGCTTCAAAAGATGCTTGTTCAGATATCTAAGATCTAAAATGGGCCGCCATTCTCCTGTCTTTTTGGGGTAAAGAAGTATCTGAATACAGACCCCTGCCCTGATGCAGCGGAGGAACTCTTTCTACTGCTTTGAAAGCTAACAGGATGAGACCTCTGTTTCCAGAGCGAGGGTCTCTGAAGCACTTGGTAAGAAAAAGTCTGCTTCTCAACTTGGAAACTTTTTGAAGCTGAGAACCAGACCCTGGCTTACTACTTCCAGAACCCACTTGTCTGAGGTTAAAGAAGCCCACTTTGACTGAAGTACGCCAGCCTGCCCCCACTGGTACAGGAGAATGCCTTGGGCACCCCATCAGGGTGCCTGTTTCGCAGGAGCTTTAGGCTGGGGGTGGGAGCACGCCTGCCCACCCCCGTCTGCCCCTGCTCTCTGAAGAAGCCCTCTGAGCATAGGCAGAGGAGGCCTGAGTCTGGTAGAAAGGCCTGTGAAAAGGCCTACCCCTACCCCTGGGGGCATGCCTTTGAGAAGTGGCTTTCCGCTCCTTAGCCTGGGCACTCTTGTAAGTAGTCCTATATTCATTCATCTTCTTCATGTAATTCTCTGTCTGCTTTCCAAACAGAGAATTTCCCACCACAGGAAAATCCATAGCCTTAGTCTGGGTATCCTGTGACAAACTAGTATACCTGAGCCAGGCCAACCTACTGAAAAGCCACAGATGTGGCCATGACCCTAGAGGAAACATCATTAACATCCACAGCAGCATGAAACTGAACTCTTAGAGGCTTCAATGCCATCAGCAGCCACCTGTTCTAGTTCACTAGCCAGCTGGCCATGGGCCTGCTTGGCCACTGCATAACAGTATCCCATCTAGATTTCTGATACCTAGCTACATAAGCCATATAATTTGCTTGCCTGAGTCCCAGAGAGGCTGCCATATACTGCTTTTTTTGCCATGGCATCAATCTTCCTGGAATCCTTGTCAGGAGGATGTGAAGACAAGGGAATATTAGCTTTATCACAGGCAGCAGCCTGAACTACCCCAACATGACTGCATTGTTGAGAAAGGAATTCTGTATCAGGGCCTGACAATGTATACCTTCTGTCCATCTTTTTATCTACAGGAGGCACAGAATTAGGAGCTTTTAAAATTTTAATTGTTTGTTTCCTAAAAGACTTATGTAAAGGAATAGACACTTTCCTAGACTCTGGAATATCCATCATTTCTACAAAAATCAGGCTCCTCTTGCTCATCCACAGCCTCTTCTAAAGGAAGCTGGAGGGTTTCAGCAACTTTTATAAAACATAAAATGAGATGGGGACTCAGACAGCATAAGGGGAGATGTCCGGTTCAATGGGCACACCCAGACCTTCCCAGCCACATTCATACTGTTCATAATCCTCCTCCCCCTCCTCTGGTTCATAAAATTCCTCAATATCATAATCCTGAACCACTGGGTCCGGACGAACCAACCTTTTACCAGATAGTGGTGGTTCAGACGGACCCTGAGACAGTGACTGGACAATTTGTATGGCTTTTGCTATCTCTGCAGCAGTTGGAGAAGGAATTTGGACTCCTGACTCTATGATTTTCTTGTTTCTTCTTCTGGAATTGGTTCCTCAGAACCAGCTTTTCTTTGCCCGAGGAAGTCTGGCCCTGGTCAGAGGGCACTCCTTCTGGTTCGGTTGGCACCGAACCGGCTGGCCATCCGGGTCAGCGGACCTTTTGGCCTCTCGTTCCCTGAGCCTGCCTAATCTTTTTCCAGGGTGGCTGCAGGGAAATTCTTACATACCTGGCAGTCTGACTGGAGGTGGTCAAACTTCAGACAATAAACATATGTGGTGTGTGGTCAGCCTTGGCAAAGACTTCCCCACAAACATCACAGTGTTGAAACCTAGTGGCCCGGTTTTTCTTTGGGTTTCTTAGACATAATGCCAGCCTAACCAAAAACTTTGTCCTTTTAACGGTAGAAAAGGAGGTATACATCTTATCGGTTCCTAACGTGTCATGGGTATTGGAAAACCGCACAACCGCTTTTAGAACCGATAAGAACTGGAACCGCACTCTAAACTAGTAACTTTTAGTTTTAAATGAGTTTTAACTCACTGATCGGTTCAAAACCTAACTGATAACTTCATGTTCCATACAGACAAAACCTTCATTTACTTACGGTTACTACAGATAGAGCTTGAACTGGAACGGTTTTATGTTAAAATAAACTATTCTCGGTTAAATCCAACTTAGAAAATACTTTTAAACTGAGAAATGAACTGAAAGCAGAAGGAGAAATCTCCGGAGCGACTGTTCACTGAGGCGGAGTAAAGAATTCCGACAGTTCAAGTTTGAAATGACACAGATAGAGCTGCTCTCGTGCCAAAAATTCTATTTTGGAATGGTTTTAACCATTTCACTCCAGGGCAGTTCTAGAGCTGGATCAAAATTGCTAATGTCTCTAATATAGCAAGACTTCATGTTGTTTGAAAAACTGCTCTGAGTTCCAACTAGATTGATGTGGAGTAGAGATTCCTGTGGGGACCACAATCCATGGGGTAGTGAGGTCGCCCATGTGAGCTCCCCATCCCAAGAGGGATGCATCTGTAGTAAGTTAAGGAGTGAGACTGAGGGGTATGGGACTTCTACCTCAGATTGCTCTGGTCCTGCCACCACTGGAGGGCTTGGATCAGGGTTCTTCAGTCACTGGGATCAATTTGTCTAGAGGGTCTCTACTTTGAGACCAAAAGGCTCTAAATGGAATTGGACGTCCCTCATCTGAAATCTTGCTCCCTGCACTACTGCTGTAGAAGCAGCCATGCCCCAGGAGCTGTAGAAAATGACTTGCTGGCTGAGAGACCTGCAGGGTGAAAGAGAGGAGGCCAGAGAGACCAGGGTCCTTGCTCTTTGCAGAGGAAGGAAGGTCCTGGCCTCTTTTTGTTCAGCTTCTGTGCCTATGAAGGTGAGAAGCTGGACAGGCTCTAGAACTGACTTTGGAAGATTGAGAAGGAAACTTAGAGATGTGAGCAGTTGCTGAGTTACCTGAAGGTGTAGTTTGACTTGGTCTGGAGACTGGCCTACTATGAGCCAGTCGTCCAGATATGAAAGATGGCAATCTTTGCCTTCTTTATGGGCAATCGCTACTGCCAGGCATTTTGTGAATACCCTCGGGGCCGAGGGTGAGGCCGAAGGTCATTGGTTTGAACTGGTAATGGCCTGAGGGCAGTTCAAATCTGAGGTACTTTCTGGTGAGGCTTCTGATAAGAACATGGAAGTAGGCATCCTTGAGGTCCAGGGCCTTGCCAGTCCCCTGGCCTCAGAGAAGGTAAAATAATTCCAGAGTCACAATTTTGAATTTTGGTTTTAAAAGGTGCTTGTTTAGGTATCTGAGATCCGGATGGGCCACCATTCTCCTGTCTTTTTGGGGTAAGGAAGTACCTTGAGTACAACCTTTGCCCTGGTGTAGGGGGGTGGAACCCTTTCCACAGCTCTGAGAGCCAGGAGGGTAGAAACTTCTGTTTCTAGGGCAAGTGCCTCTGATGGATTTGCAGGTGGAAAGGACCTGGCTCATCTTTGAAATTTTTGAAGCTGAGAAGCAGTCCCTGGCTTACTACTTCCAGGACCCACTTGTCTGATGTTAAAGACTTCCAGTCCTGGACAAAGTAAGCTAGCCTGCCCCTCACAGGTAGTGGAGAATTGGCCCTGGCCACCCCATCAAGGAGCCTGCTTGGCAGGGGCTTTTGGGCTGAGGGGTGGAAGCAGGCTTACTTGTACCTCTGCCTGCCTCTCTCCTCTAAAGAACCCCTCTGGGCATAAGCTAGTAAGGAGGCCTGGCTTGGTAAAAGGCCTATGAAAAGGCCTGCCCTGCCCCTGAGATGCTGCCTTTGAGGAGTGGCTTGCCTTTCTTTGGCCTGTACTCCTATAGGTGGTCCTATATTCATCCATTTTCTTCATAATTCTCTGTCTGCTCCCCTAAAGAGAATTGCTCTACAACAGGAAAATCCATGGCCTTAGACTGGGTATCCTGTGAGACGGTAGTACATCTGAGCCAAGCCATTCTATGGAGTGCCAGAGATGTAGCCATGACCCTTGATGACACATCATTAGAGTTTACTGCAGCATGAAATTGCAATTTGGATGCCTCAATACCATCCGCAGTCACCTGTTCCAGCTCCTGGCAAGCTGGTTAGGGACCTGTTTTGCTAGGCCAGTGATAGTATCCCATCTGGATTTCTGGTACCTAGCCGCATGTCATATAATTTGCCTGTCTGAGTCCTAAGGATGCTGCCATGTACTGTTTTTGCTATCGGCATCAATCCTCCTGGAGTCCTTTTCAGGAGTGTAAGTAGGCTAGAGGAATATTTGCCTTTGTCACAGGCTGCAGCCGCTACTACCTCACATGGCTGCATTGCTGTGTGAGGAACTCATACTAGTGCCTCGATAATGTATACCTCTTGTCCATCCTTTTATCAACAGGAAGTATGAGTGAGGAGTTTTTAGTATTTTTACTGTTTGTTTCCTAAAGATTTATGCAAGGGAATAGACAGTCTCCTAGACTCTGGAATATCCATCATTTCTACATAATCAGGCTCCTCTTTTTCATCAAACAGCTTCCTCAACAGGGAGCTGGAGTTTCAGCAACTTTCTCATAGAACATAAAATGAGAAGGGGACTCAGATAGCCTGGGGGAGAAACCCTGACAAAGCCGGTTGGAGGGGTCGTCGCCGAGATGGTCAGTACCGCTCGAGCAGCTGCTCATAGCGCCAGCGTCTCAGCGCCGTCTCTCTGCCGCCATCCTCCAGCAAAAAGTTTGCTCCCGATGGGTCTTAGTGCCTCCGGCGCTAATCCCACTAGTGTGAATGAGTGGTGGAGACTTATGTCCAGGAAGATCTTTGTGTCCAGATACCTGGGCCAAATTTAAAACTATAAGGAACAGAGTTGCTACTGCTATTAGAAACACCAAAACTTTTTACTACAAACAGAAAATACAGAACACAAAAAATCCCAGGGACTATTGGTCACTGATCAATAGGTTAAGGACTCCTGTTAGAAATAATCTGGTGGTACAATTAAAGACAAGCATTTGTCAATGCCGAATGTTTGCTTGCTGGCACTGGCAATGTAGAAGTTACAGAGCTGCATAATAGGAATGGCAGTGACGTATTGAACTGAAGCCAACCCCACCACCCTGCAGAGACTGACAGGCATTGGGTGTGCCTTTGGGTCGTCAGGCATAACGGCCACGCCATTTCACCACACCCTACCCTGCAGACACTGACAAGTGTCAAGGTGTGCCTTGGGGTCTTTGGCCCTTATGCGCACCCCATTCCATCAGGAAATACGGTGAGATGGGTCTTGGGTATGGGAGAATGGGGTGAACTTTGGGGCGAGAAGAGTCTAAGGCATACCTAAAACGCCTCTCACTGGCTGCAGGGTGTGGGGAATGGTACAAACATTACAGGCAAGAATCCCAAGTCACACCCTGATGCCTGTATTCTCTACAGGGGGGGGCGTTATGGTTGGAAACCCCAACACCTCAGGCATTCGTTGGTATTTTCACTCCAAATTTTCAACATGTTTTTTTTGTGACCCCCACCTCATGAACAGTGGCAATATCAGCTTGTTAGCAGAAAGCTGCTTATGCACAGCGATTACGGCATTTAGCACCACAGGTGCAAAAACACATTCCGCACAGGATGTAAAAAATGACAGCTGTACTGTTCATGGGGAGGTGTAAAAAATGGCAATGTTGCAAATATGCAGTAAAAATATTAAAAAAACTGGTGAAGTCTCGAGCGTGCATAGAAACTGTGCAACGCACACCCGTAATATAATTAGTTTGGAGATTTTATAGCAGATTGTCAACACAGGCATTTTGGGACCTCCGATCACGAACAGTGTCACTGTGATTTTTTTATCTGTCCGAACAATGATTTCCCAGCACTCACACATCTCTGCGCTGAAAGTGTAAAACACATTTCGCCATGTTCTGGAAAATAATAGACTGTACTGTTCATAAGGAAGTGTGGAAAAAGCCACTGGTGAAAATCTGGACAGAAAATATTACAAAGTCATGAACTTACAGGTGCATGGAAACTACGCAATGCTCATTAAGTAACACAGTCATTTATGAACTTTTGTCACCAAATTTTCAACATAGCCATTTAGACCTCTGCTCATGAACAGTGTCACTGTGATTTTCTTAATCTGTCCCAAACATTGCTTTAGCACACCAACTGCGCCATTGTGCGCTACATGTGTGAAACACATTTTAGGCGAGGTGAAATGGCAGCTGTACTGTTCACAGGAAGTGTAAGTAAATGGCGGTGTTGAAAATCTGGAGAAAATATTGAAAATTAGAACTTACGAAAGGCATGGTGAGGAACTGCGCAACGCACACCGTAAAAGAGTCATTTTAGGAATTCTTCTGCACTTTTCCAACATAGGCTTTTGAAGCCCACCTTATGAACAGTGGCAGTCATTAGATTACTCAGTCCGAAAGGAAGGGTGATTTCTGGCATGATGAGCTGAAATCTGCCTGAGGCCGATTAACGCCATGACAGTGAGAGCACTCATGAGAAGGGGTCCCAAAAACCTCGTTGAAAATTTGGTGCAAAAATTCCAAAAATGCCTGAGATATGCAGCAAAGTTGAAAACCCTATCTATCCCATTATACAGCGATCAGCATTTCCTCAGTTCGCGGTCAGCTTTGAAGAGTCAGAGCGTGTTCCCGGTCCACGAAGATCGTCGTGCGGAGTCCACATGTAAGTATGGGGTTGGGGTGTGGGAGGCAGGTGTGCAGTGGGTGGGCACGGTGGGGGTAAGACAGCGAGGGACCGTTTTTGTGTTTCAGGTTTTTTTTTTAAATGATGCACATAGAACGTTTGCCACGCTGGGGTGATCTCAGCGTGGCACAGGGACGACTTTGGGGCGTGGAGCCAATGGGGGATTGGGCACCCCGTCGGCGATAGCATCTGTTGCCACGCTGGAGCCCAGTATTCTCTGGGGGACCGTGGAGCCGGCCACGGGGATTGGGAACCCCATCGGCTATAGGATATAACCACGCTGGGGTGGGCACCCAGCGTGGCATGTGAAGCTACTGTTTGTGGGGGCGCGGCACAGCTGACGGGGGATTGGGAACCCCGTCAGCTATACAAGTGTGCATGGGGCGAGCCACGCAGTATGCGTGTGTGTGTGTGTGTTGGGGAGTGCGCAGGCGGGCGATATCTTATCGCTGCTCACTGAGCGTAGCTCCCCTTTCAACTGTACTCCACTGCATTTTCGACTGCTGTCAGACAGCTCCAGCAGCCATTGGAGAACTGCGTCGCGCCTGCAAACACACTGACTGAACTGGAAGAGGCTGCCACACCTCCGAGCTTCGGATGATGGCACTATGTTTCTTGCATGCATGCAAGCAAACATAAAAATGGGATTCTGCAAGGTAGCTTCTACTGCAGATTTGTTAAACCACTATTTTATAGACCTTCCTGACATTGAAACGGTAGGTATAAACAATGAACAAAAATAATTTTTAAGAAGAAGGTGGCAAAGATAGTCCAAATGAAAAATTACTCACCTTAGTAATGTTTCTTCTAATGGAGTCTTGCTATATTATGACATATGCAGTGGGTCCCAACCTTCAACTGCTCCGGGGTGAAAGAGTTAACTTTCATGCCAGGAATGGAACCTTGGAGCGAGCTTGGTTGAAAACTCTGTCTGTTGTTCTTCAAACTCAAACTGTCAGATCTTCTGAGCAAAACTCACTAAGTTCTGTGTGGAAGCCATAAACCTACACTAGCCCACTGGCTACTAACTAATAACACATTTTCTTGATCCCAAAACAAAGACTCAAGTCAGGGATTCAAGAAAGAAAAATTAAAACATAACACCAAAACACCCTAAAAGGAGGTGTGAAAAATAAGGTGGGCATCTACTAAGTGCAACACTGCACTGCCCATCCACAACCCAAAAGTAGAGGTTCTGAGAGGGCAGGCGGGGGAGGATAATATAGCAAGACTCCATTAGAAGAAACAACATTACTAAGGTGAGTAATTTTTCTTCAAACAACATGAAGTCTTGCTATATCACTGACATATGCAGATACACAGCAGTACCTCCATGGAGGAGGGACAGAACCTACTTAGGAAATAGGCTCTAGCACAGCTGTGCTAAATCGAGCATCACTCCTAGCCTGGATGTCCAGGAGTAATGCCTAGTAAAGTGCGAACTGTTTTTCCAGGTAGCTGCTTGACATAACTCTAGGATAGGATGTCCTGGCAGCAGCCAGAGCGCAGCTGTACCTCTGGTGAGAGAGCCCCTCAGGCCTGAGGAGGAACCTCACCCAGTTTTTCACAGCAAAATTGGATACAAGAGACAATCCACCTGGCAATGGATCTTTTAGTGGCAGGTTTTCCTTTACCAACCTCACCATAAGTGAGGAACAATTGGAGGGAGTCAAACCTGTGACCCTTGGTGCATTCTATGTAGTAACTAAGGGCTCTTTTGACATCTAAACTGTGCAGTCTCCTCTCGAAGAGGAATGGTCAGTAAGTACACAGGAAGAGACATGGATTGATTAGGTGGAAGTCTGAACCAACCTTAGGCAAAAACTTTCTGTTAGTCCTGAGGGACACCTTATCTCATGAAAGGAGATAAAATCAGGCTCCACTGACAATGCTTGCAATTCACTTATCGCCTGGCAGAAGTGATGGCTACTAAAACACGGTTTTCAAGTCAAGTACTTAAGCTCTGAAGAACAAGGGCTCAAAGGGGGGTTGCATAAGCTGGGCAATGCAAATGACCAAGATCCCAAGCAGGGCAGGGTCCCTGAATGGAGGGTGGTGTGAAGCAACCCTTGAAAACTTGGAAAATACAGGATGAGCTGAAAGAGAAGAGGGTTTACTTGCTGATAAGAAAGCAGACACGCTGCCAGGTACACTTTTAGGTAGCTGGTCTCAGCCAAAGTATTCAAATGCACCATATAATCCAGGATTGTGGGCAAGGCAGCAGATTCTGGGGGAATATGCTGCTAGAGCACCATATGGAAAATCTTCCATTTGGAATTATAAGTAGCCCTGGTGGAAGGCTTCCCAGAAGCCTTCAAGATATCCAATACACCTTGGGAGAGGTGTAGGTCAGCAAACTCTAACTCTTCAAGAGCCAGGCCTTGAGATTGAGAGATTTGAGGTTCGGGTACCAAACTCTCCCCTGGGCACAGGTTAACAGGTTGCGATTCCTGGGAAGACACAGGGGAAGGTGGACTGCTAAGGACATAAGGAGTGGGTACCAGGGCTGTTTGGCCCAATCTGGAGCAATCAGGATCATCTTGCAAGGTTGAGATCTGATTTTGACTAGCACCTTGAACAGAAGAGGGAAGGGTGGAAAGCATAGAGAAACTTCGCTTCCCAACTGAGAAGGAAGGCATCCAGAGGGACTGAGCCCAACACTGGGGGCCTGCAGCAAAAAAGGGGGAGTTGGTGATTGTCTGGGGCTGCAAAAATCTATCTGCAGGGTGCCCCATCTGGCAAATACTACCCCCAGTACTAGGGGATCCAGTGACCATTCGTGAAGGCCCTGGGAATTCCTGCTTAGAGCATCTGTCAGGACATTGTCCTTGCCTGGGAGGTGAACTGCCGTAAGGGAGGCGTTCAGGGAATAAGCCAGAGACCACAACTTCATTGCTTCAGTGCACAAGGCCGTAGACCAAGTGCTTCCTTGCTTGTTGATGTACCATATTGTAGTGGTGGTGTCTGTTCTGACCTGTACAACTTTGTTCTGAACAGATGTGGAAAAAACTTGAAGTGCTAGAAGAAAAAATTACTCACCTTAGTAATGTTGTTTCTTCTAATGAGTCTTGCTATATTATAGACATTAGCAGTTTGATCCAGCTCTAGAACTGCCCGGAGTGAAATGGGTTGAAACCATTCCAAAATAGAATTTTGGCACGAGAGCAGCTCTATCTGTGTCATTTCAAACTTGAACTGTTAGATCTTTTCTGAGCCAAACTCACTAAGGTCTGTGTGGAAGCTGTAACCTACCACTAGCCAAATAGCTACCTAAATAATAACAACCATTGATGGTCCCAACCCAAGACTCAAGTCAGGGGACCAGAAATACTAACACCATTCTAATAATATGAAAATGGAACATAAGTATAATAAAACACACACGCTGCATACACACCCCCAAAGTCCCAAAGGGACAAATGCTAACAGGACATAAGTAGTGCCCACACTAAGTTGCCGCACCCCACCAAGTAGAGGTTCTGAGAGGGGCAGGTTGGGAGGTCTAATACATTAGACTCCATTAGAAGAAACAACATTACTAAGGTGAGTAATTTTTTCTTCAAACAACAAGAATCTTGCTATATTATAGACATTAGCAGAATACACAGCAGTACCTCCATGGAGGAGGGCAGAACCTACTTAGGGAATAAGCTCTGAAGAACAACTGTGCTAAACCGAGCATCTCTCTGGCCTGGACATCCAGGGAGTAATGCTTGTAAAGTGTGTACCGTTTCCAAGTAGCAGCCTGGCAAATCTCTAATAAAGGATATCTCTGGCAGCAGCTAGAGACGCAGCTGTACCCCTGGTAGAATGAGCCCTCAAACCGGGGGCTCTGCCTCACTTTGACAAATTGGATACAAGAGACAATCCACCTGGCTATTGATCTCTTAGTGGCAGGTTTGCCTTTCCCAACTTCACCATAGGTAAGGAAAAGTTGGAGGGATTCGAACCTGTGACCTTTGGTACGCTCTATATAATAACTAAGAGCTCTCTTAACATCCTCTCACCCGAAGAGGAGTGATCAGTGAAAAATACTGGAAGGGAGATAGATTGATTAAGATGGAAATCTGAAACCACCTTAGGCAAAAACTTCCTATTAGTCCTAAGGACTACCTTATCCCTGTGGAAAGAAATAAAGTCAGTCTCCACTGACAAGGCTTGCAATTCATTTATGCGTCTGGCAGAAGTGATAGCCACTAGAAAAACAGTTTTCCAAGTTAGGTACTTAAGCTCTGCAGAAGACAGAGGTTCAAAAGGGGGTTGCATTAACTGGGCAATGCAAACATTAAGGTCCCAAGCAGGAGCCGGTTCCTGAAAGGGAGGATTAGTATGGAGTAATCCCTTAAAAAACTTGGAAAACACAGGATGAGAGGAAAGAGGGGATGACTTTCCTGTTGACACAAAAGCAGACACAGCTGCCAAATGAACTCTCAGGGTAGCTGGTCTGAGACCCAAAATTAAGATGTACCATGTAATCTAACAAAATGGGCAATTCAGCAGATTCTGGGGAAATATTTTTCCCAGCACACCAAATGGAAAACCTTTTCCATTTAGAACTATAAAGTAACCCTAGTGGAAGGCTTTCTGGAAGCCTTTAGGATCTCAAGAACACCCTGAGAGAGGTTAAATCAACAAACTAACTCCTCAAGAGCCAGGCCTTGAGGTTGAGGGATTTGAGGTCCGGATACCAAACCCTTCCCGGGCACAAGTCAACAGATTGTGATTCCTGGGGAGGCACAGGGGAAGATGGACTGTCGGAGACAGAAGGAGTGGGTACCAGGGCTGCCTGGCCCAATCTGGGGCAATCAGAATCACCCTGCAAGGCTGAGATCTGATTTTTGACTAGTACTTTGAATAGGAGAGAAAGGGGAAAGCATGAGGAACTTCCTCCCAATCCAGAAGAAGGCATCCAGGGAACTGAGCCCAGCACTGGAGGCCTGCAACAGAACAGAGGAAGTCTGATTGTCTGGGGCTGCAAAAGATCTATCTGAGGGATGCCCACCTGGCAAAACTATCCCCAGCACTTGAGGATCCAGGGACCATTAGTGATGGCCCTGGAAAATCTTACTCAGGGCGTCCGCTAGGACATTGTCCTTCCCTGGAAGATGAACTGCTATGAGGGAAGTGTTCGGGGAATAGGCCAGAGACCACAACTTCATTGCCTCGGTGCACAAGGCCGAAGACCGAGTGCCCCCCTGTTTGTTGATGTACCACATTGTTGTGGTGTTGTCTGTTCTGACTTGTATCACCTTGTCGTGGACAGATGCAGAAAAAGCTTGAAGGGCTAAAAGACAGCTGAGTTCCAGCAAATTGATGTGGAGCAGAGATTCCTAGGGGACCAAACTCCTGAGTGGAAAGGTCGCCCATATGGGCTCCCCAACCCAGAAGGAAGCATCTGTAGTGAGTCAGAGTCGTGAGAAGGGAAATGAAGGAGACCCCGCTCTTAAATTGCTCTGATCCTGCCACCACTGGAGAGCTAGGATCAAGGTTCAAGTCACTGGGACCAACTTGGAAAGGGGTCTCTTCTCTGAGACCAAAAGGTTCTCAAGTGAAACTGAATGTCTCTCATCTGAAATCTGGCTCCTGCACAACAGCTGTGGATGCAGCCATGTGCCCCAGGAGCTGCAGAAAGTGTCTTGCTGGTCGGAGACCTGCAGAGTGAAGGAAGAGGCCAGAGCCACTAAATTCCTTACCCTTTCTGGGGAAGAAAGGCTCTGAGCTAGCTTTGTGTCCAATTCTGCCCCTATAAAGGTGAGTACCTGGACTGGTTCAGAACCGACTTTGGTAGGTTTAGCAGAAAACCCAGGGAGGTGAGAAGCTGCTGGGTGACCTGCAGGTGAGATTTTACCTGTTCTGGGGACTGGCCTACAATGAGCCAGTCGTCTAGATAGGGAAAAACAGCAATCCTCTGCCTCCTTAAGTGGGCCACTGCCACTGCTAGACACTTTGTGAATACCCTTGGAGCAGAGTTAAGGCCGAAGGGCATTGCTCTGAACTGGTAATGACCTGAGGGCAGTTCGAATCTGAGGTACTTTCGATGGGATCTTCTGATTAGGACATGGAAATAGGCATCCTTGAGGTCCAGGGAGGCTAGCCAGTCCTCTGGCCTTAGGGAAGGTAAAATCATTGCCAGAGTTACCATTTTGAACTTTGGTTTCAAAAGATGCTTGTTCAGATATCTAAGATCTAAAATGGGCCGCCATTCTCCTGTCTTTTTTGGGGTAAAGAAGTATCTGGAATACAGACCCCTGCCCTGATGCAGGGGAGGAACCCTTTCTACTGCTTTGAAAGCTAACAGGGATGAGACCTCTGTTTCCAGAGCGAGGGTCTCTGAAGCACTTGCAGGTAGAAAAAGTCTGCTTCTCAACTTGGGAAACTTTTTGAAGCTGAGAACCAGACCCTGGCTTACTACTTCCAGAACCCACTTGTCTGAGGTTAAAGAAGCCCAATTCTGACTGAAGTCACGCAGCCCCCACTGGTACAGGAGAATCGGCCCTGGGCACCCCATCAGGGTGCCTGTTTACTGGGAGCTTTAGGCTGGGGGTGGGGCATCTCTGCCCACCCTCGTCTGCCCCTGCCTCTGAAGAAGCCCTCTGAGCATAGGCAGAGGAGGCCTGAGTCTGGTAGAAAGGCCTGTGAAAAGGCCTACCCCTACCCCTGGGGGCATGCCTTTGAGAAGTGGCTTGCCGCTCCTTAGCCTGGGCACTCTTGTAAGTAGTCCTATATTCATTCATCTTCTTCATGTAATTCTCTGTCTGCTCTCCAAACAGAGAATTTCCCACCACAGGAAAATCCATAGCCTTAGTCTGGGTATCCTGTGACAAACTAGTATACCTGAGCCAGGCCAACCTACGAAAAGCTACAGATGTGGCCATGACCCTAGAGGAAACATCATTAACATCCACAGCAGCATGAAACTGAACCTTAGAGGCTTCAATGCCATCAGCAGCCACCTGTTCTAGTTCACTAGCCAGCTGGCCATGGCCTGCTTGGCCAGTGCATAACAGTATCCCATCTAGATTTCTGATACCTAGCTACATAAGCCATATAATTTGCTTGCCTGAGTCCCAGAGAGGCTGCCATATACTGTTTTTGCCATGGCATCAATCTTCCTGGAATCCTTGTCAGGAGGATGTGAAGACAAGGGAATATTAGCTTTATCACAGGCAGCAGCCTGAACTACTCAACATGACTGCATTGCTGAGAAAGAATTCTGTATCAGGGCCTGACAATGTATACCTTCTGTCCATCTTTTTATCTACAGGAGGCACAGAATTAGGAGCTTTAAAATTTTAATTGTTTGTTTCCTAAAAGACTTATGTAAAGGAATAGACACTCTCCTAGACTCTGGAATATCCATCATTTCTACAAAATCAGGCTCCTCTTGCTCATCCACAGCCTCTTCTAAAGGAAGCTGGAGGGTTTCAGCAACTTTTTTATAAAACATAAAATGAGATGGGGACTCAGACAGCATAAGGGGAGATGTCCGGTTCAATGGGCACACCCAGACCTTCCCAGCCACATTCATACTGTTCATAATCCTCCTCCCCCTCCTCTGGTTCATAAAATTCCTCAATATCATAATCCTGAACCACTGGGTCCGGACGAACCAACCTTTTACCAGATAGTGGTGGTTCAGACGGACCCTGAGAGACAGTGACTGGACAATTTGTATGGCTTTTGCATCTCTGCAGCAGTTGGAGAAGGAATTTTGGACCCAGACCTGCTGATTTTCTTGTTTTCTTTACTGGAATTGGTTCCTCAGAACCAGCTTTTCTTTTGCCCGAGGAAGTCTGGCCCTGGTCAGAGGGCACTCCCTCTGGTTCGGTTGGCACCGAACCGGGCTGGCCATCCGGGTCAGCGGACTTTTTGGCCTCTCGTTCCCAGAGCCTGCCCAATCTTTTTTCCAGGGTGGCTGCAGGGAAATTCTTACATACCTGGCAGTCTGACTGGAGGTGGTCAAACCCCAGACAATAAACACATGTGGTGTGTGAGTCAGCCTTGGCAAAGACTTCCCCACAAACATCACAGTGTTGAAACCCAGTGGGCCCGGTTTTTCTTTTGGGTTTCTTAGACATAATGCCAGCCTAACCAAAAACTTGCCCTTTTAACGGCAAGACACCCTTGCTCGGTTCCTAACCGTGTCAGGAGTATTGGAAAAACCGTAATAAATCCGTTTTTAGAACCGATAAGAACCGGGAACCGCACTCTAAACTAGTAACTTTTAGTTTTAAATGAGTTTTAAACCCACTGATCGGTTCAAAACCGAACCGATAACTTACAAGTTCCACACAGACAAAACCTTCATTTACTTACGGTTACCACAGATAGAGCTTGAACCGAACGGTTTTGCGGTTAAAATAAAACTATTCTCAGTTAAATCCAACCGAGAAAACACTTTTTAAACCGAGAAATGAACCGAGCAGAAGGAGAAATCTCCGGAGCGACTGTTCACTGAGGCGGAGTAAAGAATCTGACAGTTCAAGTTTGAAATGACACAGATAGAGCTGCTCTCGTGCCAAAATTCTATTTTGGAATGGTTTTAACCATTTCACTCCAGGGCAGTTCTAGAGCTGGATCAAACTGCTAATGTCTATAATATAGCAAGACTTCATGTTGTTTGAAAAACTGCTCTGAGTTCCAACAGATTGATGTGGAGTAGAGATTCCTGTGGGGACCACAATCCATGGGTAGTGAGGTCGCCCATGTGAGCTCCCCATCCCAAGAGGGATGCATCTGTAGTAAGGATTAAGGAGTGAGACTGAGGGGTGAAGGGGACCCCCTACCTCAGATTGCTCTGGTCCTGCCACCACTGGAGGGCTTGGATCAGGGTTCGAGTCACTGGGATCAATTTGGTTAGAGGGTCTCTACTTTGAGACCAAAAGGCTCTCAAATGGAATTGGACGTCCCTCATCTGAAATCTTGCTCCCTGCACTACTGCTGTAGAAGCAGCCATGTGCCCCAGGAGCTGTAGAAAATGACTTGCTGGTCGAGAGACCTGCAGGGTGAAAGAGGAGGCCAGAGAGACCAGGGTCCTTGCTCTTTGCAGAGGAAGGAAGGCTCTGGCCTCTTTTGTGTTCAGTTCTGCGCCTATGAAGGTGAGAAGCTGGACAGGCTCTAGAACTGACTTTGGAAGATTGAGAAGGAAACCTAGAGATGTGAGCAGTTGCTGAGTTACCTGAAGGTGTAGTTTGACTTGGTCTGGAGACTGGCCTACTATGAGCCAGTCGTCCAGATAAGGAAAGATGGCAATCTTTTGCCTTCTTAAGTGGGCAACTGCTACTGCCAGGCATTTTGTGAATACCCTCGGGGCCGAGGTGAGGCCGAAGGTCATTGCTCTGAACTGGTAATGGCCTGAGGGCAGTTCAAATCTGAGGTACTTTCGATGAGAGCTTCTGATAAGAACATGGAAGTAGGCATCCTTGAGGTCCAGGGACGCTAGCCAGTCCCCTGGCCTCAGAGAAGGTAAAATAATTCCCAGAGTCACAATTTTGAATTTTGGTTTTAAAAGGTGCTTGTTTAGGTATCTGAGATCCAGGATGGGCCACCATTCTCCTGTCTTTTTTGGGGTAAGGAAGTACCTGGAGTACAACCCTTTGCCCTGGTGTGAGGGTGGAACCCTTTCCACAGCTCTGAGAGCCAGGAGGTAGAAACTTCTGTTTCTAGGGCAAGTGCCTCTGATGGATTTGCAGGTGGAAAGGACCTGGCTCTCATCTTTGGAAATTTTTGAAGCTGAAAGCAGTCCCTGGCTTACTACTTCCAGGACCCACTTGTCTGATGTTAAAGACTTCCAGTCCTGGACAAAGTAAGCCAGCCTGCCCCTACAGGTAGTGGAGAATTGGCCTGGCCACCCCATCAGGAGCCTGCTTGGCAGGGGCTTTGGGCTGAGGGTGGAAGCAGGCTTACTTGTACCGTCTGCCTCTCCCTCTAAAGAACCCCCTCTGGGCATAAGCAGAAAAGGAGGCCTGGGCTTGGTAAAAGGCCTATGAAAAGGCCTGCCCTGCCCCTGAGATGCTGCCTTTGAGAAGTGGCTTGCCTTTCTTTGGCCTGTGCACTCCTATAGGTGGTCCTATATTCATCCATTTTCTTCATATAATTCTCTGTCTGCTCCCCAAACAGAGAATTGCTCACAACAGGAAAATCCATGGCCTTAGACTGGGTATCCCAGACACGGTAGTACATCTGAGCCAAGCCATTCTGCAGAAGTGCCACAGATGTAGCCATGACCCTTGATGACACATCATTAGAGTTTACTGCAGCATGAAATTGCACCTTGGATGCCTCAATACCATCCGCAGCCACCTGTTCCAGCTCCCTGGCAAGCTGGTCAGGGACCTGTTTTGCTAGGGCCAGTATAGTATCCCATCTGGATTTCTGGTACCTAACAGCATAAGCCATATAATTTGCCTGTCTGAGTCCTAAGGATGCTGCCATGTACTGTTTCTTTGCCATGGCATCAATCCTCCTGGAGTCCTTTTCAGGAGTGTGCGAGGCTAGAGGAATATTTGCCTTGTCACAGGCTGCAGCCTGCACTACCCCCACATGGCTGCATTGCTGTGTGAGGAACTCCATACTAGTGCCTGATAATGTATACCTCTTGTCCATCCTTTTATCAACAGGAAGTATAGAGTGAGGAGTTTTTAGTATTTTTACTGTTTGTTTCCTAAAAGATTTATGCAAGGGAATAGACAGTCTCCTAGACTCTGGAATATCCATCATTTCTACATAATCAGGCTCCTCTTGGTCATCAACAGCTTCCTCAACAGGGAGCTGGAGAGTTTCAGCAACTTTCTCATAGAACATAAAATGAGAAGGGGACTCAGATAGCCTGGGGGGAGAAACCCCTGACGGTCTGTTTGGAGAGATGTCCGGTTCAATGGGCACATCCAGATCTTCAAAGCCACATTCGCTCTCCTCATACTCCTCCTCCCCTTCCTCCGGTTCATAAAAATCCTCAAAATCATAATCTTGAACCGGTGGAACCGGCTGAACCGAGCGCTTCCCTGATGGTGTCTGTTCGGATGGATCCGGGGAAAGTGACTGGACAATTTGAATTGCTTTAGCTATTTCCTCAGCGGTTGGAGAAAGAACTTTTGGCTCCACACTAGCTGACTTTCTAGTCCTTTGAGTTGGAACCAGCTCCTCAGAGCTGGCTATTCGTTGGCCCGAGGAAGTATCGCCCTGGTCGGAGGGCACTCCCTCCGGTTCGGTTGGAACCGAACCGGTTGGGTTTCTCAGACATAGTGCCAGCCTAACCAAACTTGCCCGTTAATGGCAATCCGCCAAGCAAGACTCTCTTATCGGTTCCCAACCATGTCACGGGTCGTGGAAAAAACCGTAATGAAATCCGTTTTTTTTAGAACCGATAAGAACTGGGAACCACACTCTAAATAAGGACTAGAAAGTTTTAAAACAACCTGATCGGTTCAAACCGAACCGAAAACACGTTTACAAGTTCCACACAGAATAAAATAAATGTAAGCCTATCTATTACTTACAATACCACAGACAGAGCTTGAACCGACCAGTTGCGGTTTAATTTCAGTCAAGAAACTGAAAAAATAATACTTTTTAACTGACAAACGAACCGAGCAGAAGGAGAAATCTCCGGAGCGACTGTTCAGTGAGGCGGAGTAAAGAATCTGACAGTTTGAGTTTGAAGAACAACAGACAGAGTTTTCAACCGAGCTCGTGCTCAAGGTTCCATGCCTGGCATGGAAAGTTAACTCTTTCACCTCCGGAGCAGTTCGAAGGTTGGGACTCACTGCGTATGTCATAATATAGCAAGACTTCATGTTGTTTGAATTTAGGTTTCGTAAAATTACTGTTAAAGAGGTTACAATTATGATAGATAAACTGCAAACACAAAAAGCTAGTGGTATTGATGGAATAGAAAACTTTTTCCTAAAAGAATCAGTGTCTGAGACAGCACCTATTTTGACCGGCTTGTTTAACTGGAGTTTGAGTGAGGGGATTTTTCCTGTAAATTGGAAATTAGCAAAGATTGTCCCTCTTGCTAAAGGAGGTGACCCCACTACCCCTACAAACTATCGTCCTATTGCCTTATTGTCTACTGTTTCCAAAATATTGGAGAAAATAGTCCATAGGAAACTAATGGACTACTTTGAAAAATATAAGAAGTTGTCTCCACTTCAGTCTGATTTTAGAAGGGGCAGGTCCACAGCCACCGCACTCACGGACCTGTTAGATCTGGTTGCTAACCCTTCGGGAGAAGCAAGATCCATGGGCCGTGGGTATATGGACCTGTCGAAAGCTTTTGAACTTGTCAACCATAACATTTTGTTGAACCTACTGGGAAAAATGGGGGTGGCAAAGGAGCCATGTCAGTGGTTCCATTCTTATTTGGAGAACAGGTCTCAGATTGTTAGCATAAATGGAATTAGTTCTAAGCCACCACATGTTAGCAGAGGGGTAACGCAAGGATCTATATTAGGTCCCCTTTTATTCATTGTATACATTAATAATTTACCTGATTGTTTAAGAAATACCTCTGTCCACTTATATGCGGACAACACCGTATTGATTGCAGAAGAGAATCATAAGGAAGTAGAGGGAAAATTACAAAAAGATTTTTTGATTATGCAGAATTTGTTTTCCGATTTAGGGTCAACAATGAATAGTAAAAAAAACCTCAAACAATGCTGTTTTCTTCTAAACAAGATAAAGAAAACAAACTCCAAGTTAATTGTTAGAACTAGGGAAGGGAATATTTTAGAACAAACTGAGGTATATAAATACCTAGGAGTTCTTATAGATCAGCATTTAAGATTTGATCACCATATAAATGAACCGGGGAAAAAGTTAATAAGAGATTAGGGGCAGCAAAACGGTTATCGTATTACACAACCAGGAAAGTACGTCAAACTATGGTAAATCAATTAATACTGCCCATCCTGGACTACAGAAGTCATATTTACTGTCACGCAAACAAACAGCAAATGGTAAAATTAGATTTGGTCCAAAACAGGCTTGCCAGATTTGTACTGAAGTGTGATTTTAATACCCACCACTGTGCCATGTTTCGCTCCCTTGGCTGGAGCCCACTAGAGACCAGAAGAAAACGGGCATAGGTCATACAAGTCCATGGAATTAAAAAAAATAATTTGATATGTGGGTCAGTAGAAAAGTTAGAAAAACCAAAACACGGTTGTAATTTGAGGAGAAAAAATGGGAGAGTTAGTAGTTTAAATATAAAAATAAATTTACATCCATGACTTTTTAGTATAAAGTAGCCGTTTGTTGGAATCAACCTCCCCTGTATCTTAAAAGATCCACACGTGAAATCTGAAGTTTTTAAAATTGCTGTCTATAGGGACTTTGAGTATTGTTGTACATGTAATAGATAGTCTAAATTGTATAGGAGCATATGAGGTGATTGGTAGGACAAAATACATGGTAATGTAATAGTGTGTATTTTTTCTCTGTATTTGTCTACACCTCCCTTGAATGTAATTTGTTTGATTTGAGATATGTTTGTTTTTTGTATTATGTATATTTATTTTATGCTACTGTAACTTGACATTTTAAACAGGTGCACGTTGTGAAAAGGGCATATATAGCCCTAATGGTGGTATCAGTGTATAAATAAATTTTATCTACTACGACATATGGAGAAGCATTTCCATTTAGCATTGTATGTTTCCCTGGTAGATGGTTTGCATGAAGCCAACAGAATATTGGCCACTGGTGAGGAGACTTGAAGGTGGGCTAAGAAAGCATCCTCAGGAGCCAAGCGTGAAGGTGTAGTGACTTCAGGTTGGGGTGAAGAAGGATTCCCTGATCTCGAGTTAACAGATCTGGCCTGATTGGCAACGGAATGGGGTCCACTACTGAGAACTGTTGAAGTAGGGGAAACCACACCTGCCGGGGCCACAGAGGACCTTTGAGAATCATGGTGGCAGGTTCAAGTTGTAGTTTCAGTAGAGTCCACTGCAGAAGTGGGACGGGTGGGGAGGGAGCATATAAGAAGACTCCTGTCCACATTTGGGACAGGGCATCTACAGACAGTCCCTTTCAGTTCGGGATAATGGTATAGTGTCTGGGGAGTTGGTGATTGCTGGGGGAGGCAAAAAGGTTGAGGTGTGGGGTCCCCCACAATTGAAAGATCATCTGAAGAACTTTGTGACGAAGTGTCCACTCATGCGTGAAGGTCTGACGACAGAATGTCGGCCAGGGTATTGTGGTGTCCCGGTAGATGGAAGGCAATCAACGATAAATGTTGAAGTATGGCTTCCTGCCAAACCGCCACTGTTTCCCTGCAGTGAGTGCGGGACTTGGTACCTCCTTGTTTGTTCCGGTAGTACACCACTGAGGTGTTGTCTCATTGGATCAATAGAGGCTCCGGGGAAAGGTGGGGGCAGAAAGCCTGAAGGGTGAGGTGAACTGCTCTCATTTCCAGTAGATTTATATGAGGAAGAATGGAGAATCAGGGCCACCTGCCCTGTGTCCTGTAGGGGCCCAGGTGCGCCCCCCCAGCCATGGAGGAAAGCATCCGCAGTCAACATCTGCTGGGGAGGAGGGGACTGGAAGTGCATGCCTTGAGACAGGTTGGCACGATGGGTCCACCAGTCCATGGCCGAGCGTAGATTGGGAATGACTGATTCAGTCTTCGAAATCCCCTGTTTTTTGCTGCCACTGATTCTGAAGAGTCCACTGGACTGGTCTCATATGTAGACAGGCAAAGGCCACCATGGGGATGGCTGTGGCCATATGTCCCAGAAGGCATAAGAGACGTCTGGCTGTAATAAATTGTTGAGTTCATATCTGGGAAGCCAGAGACAGAATCTTATCTCGTCTGTTGAGCCCTGGCGGAGGAGGTGTCCAGAACAGCTCCTATATACTGGAGCGACTGGGTAGGAGTTGGATTGGATTTGGGCCAGCTGACCATAATTCCTAGGGACTGGAACAGCATGAGGGTCACCTGGAGGGACAAAAGCAAGAGCTTTGAGTCAGCATTAGGCAATCGTCCACTTTACGGGAGGCAGGAAATGTCGTCCGTCTCAGGGCTACCCGCCACTCGCTAGGCACTTGGTAAAGACACAGGGGTGGATGAGAGACCTAACAGGAGTGCCCAAAATTGGCAATGTTGTCATAACAGGTAAAGGCGAAGGAACCGGTGGTGGGTGGGGTAGGTGGGGATATGTAGGTAGGCATCTTTCATGTCTAATGCACATAGCCAATCCTCTTGTTTTAACATCTGTATAATGGATGTTAAAGTGACCATCCGAAACCTTTTGTACTGAATGTGTAGGTTCAGTTGTCTGAGGTCTAGTATAGGTCTGAGATCTCCAGTGTGTTTGGGTACCAGACAAAAATGGGAGTAGAATCCTTGATGGTACTCTGAAGGATGAACTGGATAGACAGCATTCTTGTGAAGAAGTGCCTGAAGATCCTCTTGAAGAATGGGGATATGGTCAGGTGGGTAATGGACCGAGCGGGGAGGATGAGGGGAGGCACTGAAGTGAGTTCCAGCGTGTGCCCCATCCTTATGATCTGAAGCACCCATTCATCTGATGTTATTGCCTGCCAGGCCTCTAAATGGAGGGCAAAGTGAACACCCATGGCTTGTGAGGCCTGGTCAAAGTCGTCCAGGCAATGTCCCAGTTGGTCACTGGGAAGTGGGTTGACCAGCTCCACCCGGGGAGGGGGGTGGGGGAAGGAGCCCATAGAGGTAGGAGTGGCTGTCCTAGAAGATGGCTGGGAATGACCCCGGAATCTGCCCCTGTAGGTACCACTATGTTTACTGCTTCTCTTTGATTGAAAAAGAGGACTGGGAGCAGTGCTGGTAAGATGACTGCCAGGTATGATACATGTCATGCACCATATGCAAGGTCCAACCTGAGGTTTGTAGATCATCCAGAAATGTTTGGGTAACTGGACCAAAAAGTTTATATCCATTAAAAGGGGCATTTACCACTTTATGCTGTGTATCTGGTGTAAATCCTGATGCATGTAAACAGGTGTGTCATCTTAGGGTAATACCTGTGGCAGACACGCAAGCAGAAGTATCCACCACATTATATCCTGAGCGGAGTAGGTGTCGAAAGATGGAATTGCCAGTGGAAACTGTTACCAATAATTGGTCCTTCTCCTGATATGGAGGAAGTTTACTGACTAGTTCTATAGCAGAGGACCAGAGGGTACATTAGTATTTAACTATGTGGCCCATGTAGTAGTAGTAAAAATTTTTATTCAATTGACAAGCAAAAGAATAGGAGGCTCAACTGAGACAAGCTCATTTCCAGTGAGGTCCTTAACACATACTTAAATACATACATAATTAACTGAATCATAAAAAAAAAAAAATACCACAGACATAAAATTATTTACAATAACACAAGCATCCATACGACATACAGCAAAAAACACATACTTGAAGTGCAATTATATGCCCTATTATAGGGCGAGACATAAGGCAAAACCTATGTAATTACTCATCATTTAACCTTTTAACAGCTTCAGATTTAAACCAACTTTTTGTAATTTGTAATTCAGAATTCTGAGATTCATGGTACATGCCTGGAATACTTTCTTCCTGAGGTAATGGAGACAGCGAGATTCCTTATCAGGGGTAATGAGCTCATGTGTTTTGGTCGTTTGGTACGATCATGAGCTGCTGTGATCACTACCGAATCTGCTTCAGGGGTAGTGGAAAGAAAAGGATGATCAAGAGGAGCCTGGTAAAGGCGATCCACCTTTCTAGGGATGGCCTTGACAGCCGAGGGTTGGTTCCAAGCTTCCAGTACAGCATTTTGGTAAGTTTGTATAAGTGGGGGTACCACTACTACAGGCTCTTCAGGCAGTTTAAGATAATCTGCCATATCCTTTCTTTCTTTGTCATGTTCCATTGCTGAAAATCCCATGATTTTTGAATTTGGACCATCATCTCATGAAAGGATGGGCCATTAGGAGGAGAGGCAGCTGCATGTCGGGAGTCATCCTCATACAAGGAGGAGATAGTAGAAAGAGAGGACAGGAGTCCAGGTCCTGAAGGTCAATATCCTCTAGATCTCCAGGAAAACCTTCCAGAAATTCTGCCTCTTCTAAAAAACACTCTTCCTCATAGAAGTAAGAGGACCAGGGTGGAGATGGCTCCCTGTCACCTTGGAAGTGTTTAGGTGGAGGGGTAGGAGAATGAGAAGGGCGACCTGTCTCCCCTGGAGTGGGAGGTTGAGAATACCTCATCACTTCTAAAACCGGATGTACCACTGTGGCTACGTCCAATGAAGTAGTAGTAGAGGATGGGGTAAGTGGCTTCTGGGAAGCCAGAGGGATTGTGGAAGAACTAGGACGTGAGGTATAAACAGCTCCAGCCCCTGGGTGGTAAATACCAAGGTCCCGGTTCCTGTCTTGACTGGCCCCTCAGAGAATGGTTGTGAAGGAGGAGGGGCAGTAGAAATGGCAAAACCAGTAGTTCTCTCCATGAAAACCTGGCCTGTTGTCAACGGGGCAGCAAATGGGGAGGCATTAGAATGCTTAAAAGTAGACGTCAATGGGAAATGAGTCACCATAGATTGAACTTACATAGGGTTCCATAGAAACTGCTGAAAGGGTGCCAGAAAGCACCGTTGACGAGAGGGTGTAAACGCCATTCGACGAGGAAGCAGTTCTGGAGGGCATTGCTGATGGTGCAGCACCTGTGATGGTGGCCGTCGACGAGTGCCTGCCTGATGAGGACGATTTATCCTCATCACATTTTCGCTTATTTATTTATTGAAATTGTTTCACCAGGAAAAGTATGCTGAGCAACAAACTGCTCGTCTCCTGGTGCGACCTGGGGGTACAGTGGAGAGATAAGCAGGTTATCTTACATACATTTGACAGAATACAGAAGCATAGATTAACATTAGTACAGGAATAGACATGATAAAGGTAACAATGTGGGTAACAGTTCAGGCTTGATACAGGGATGCATAACACTGGGGGAAATAGGTACAAGGGCTGGATAGTGATAGGATTGTTCACATGAAAACGAGACAGTAAGTGCAATAGTTGGGGTAGAGAGTCTGATAATGTAGAGCACTAGGTGCTGCTGGTCAGGTGGGGGGGGCACAAGGGGGATGCTCATAGATGGTGTTAGGTGCAGGAGCAGTTTACTGAGTAGTAGTTAACGAGGGCTGCAGATAGTGACCGGGCAGAGAAGAAGTGATAGATTTGTAAGGGGAGTGCATTCCAGAGTTGAGAGAAGCGGTGTGAGAAAGTGGCCTGGCCAACAGTGGTTCTCTGCCTAGGGATTAAAAGCTGTCGGGAGTCGAGGGACCTCAGGGCATGAGTAGATGCAAGGGGGAGCGATAGCAAGGAGGACAGGTAGTCCGGGAGGGCACCAAGCCAGCACTTGGAGGTAAATCTGGCACAATGTATTAAGTGGTGGTTTTCGAGGGAAGGGAATCCTAGGGAGCGATAGAGTGATGGGTGTGGGGAGGAGTGCCAAGAGCGAACTGAAAGAAAGCGTTAAAAAATGGTGTCTAATTTGGATAAGACAGTTTTGAGGGCAGCACTGTAGACAACATCACAGTAGTCGAAGGAGGGAAGTATCATCTTCTAGATGAGATCACGCTGAACAGTAAAGGGGAGGCTATTGCGGTTCCAATATAGGGCCCCCGAGCTTAGGGTGAAGTTTTTTCAAGATGGAGTCGACGTGGACAGAGAAGGTTAGATGGTTGTCAAGCCAGACTCCAAGGTACCGGAAGGAGGTGACATCCTCCAGTACAGTCCCATTGAGGGTGTGGAAAAGAGGTGTGGGGAGAGTTCAGCCTGGCAAGACATTGGCTTGTGCTGAATGTCACAGTGACTTTTTTTTTCGCGTTTAGGGAGAGCTGGTGAGAGCTGAACCAGTGCTGAACTTTGTTGAAGTCAGCCTGGAGAGAAATAACTGGTTTCCTGGATCAACTAGCCCTACCCTCCCTCTCCTCCTTTCAAACTGGTAGTTTGGAAGAGCCCATAACTCAACTGGAAATTCAGGAAGCTACTACAAACCTGAACCCGGGAAAGTGCCCAGGACCCGATGGGTTTATATCTAAGTGGTATAAGATTTTTAAAAAAGAACTGATCCCAAAATTACACACTTTGTTTGCTGAGACAACCCAAAAGGGAGTCCCTCCACCATCGTGGGACTACGCCACCATCGCCCCAATACCTAAACCAAATAAAGATCACTCCGATCCGGCATCTTACACACCTATTTCCATTTTAAATGTCGACTGTAAGATTTATACAGCCATTTGGGCGTCCAGACTTGAATCTATACTACCAAAGATGATACTACCGAATCAGTCAGGATTTATAAAGAATAGGAGCACCACAGATAATGTCCATAGGACCCTATTACTACAAGAATATGTAAAGACAAGAAAAATCCCATCTGTTTTTATTAGTTTAGATGCCGAAAAGGCTTTCGGACAGAGTTTGCCATTTTTGGGAAGGACTCTTGAGGCCTTTCACTTTCCAGATTTATTCATCACCTTACTCACTAAATTATATAGATCCCCAAGGGCCTATGTACGAGTAAATGGAAATTTATCCTTACCGATTAAATTAAGTAGAGGCACGAGACAGGGTTGTCCTCTTTCACCCTATCTGTTTGCCTTATATTTGGAACCACTTGCAACAAAGTTGAGGAATATGATTCAAGTAGAAGGGGATCCCAATAGCACAAGTACATAAAATAAATGTGTTTGCTGAAGATATATTATTAACCCTGTTATCTCCATCTCAATTAATTCCGGCAGCTTGGCAAATATTGAAACAATATGAAACACTGGCGGGTTTTAAGCTAAACACTACAAAAACAGAGATCTTGGCCTTTAATTTTATTCCTACCCAACAACTGAAAAAAGAATACCCATTTAAATGGCATACTACAAAAATAAAATATTTAGGAATTAACATCCCTCTTAATCCAGAGGTGCTGGAAATTTTAAAATTATGAACCCCTCATGAACATTATCCAAAATGACCTGGAAAGATGGTCCACCTTTCTTACCCCCTTCCATCAACGGATAGAAATAGTGCGTATGAATATACTCCCTAGACTACTTTGTTTAAGTCAGAACAGCCCCTTCTTACCAGCAACATATTACTTTAAATCATGGGATAAATTAATTTACACGTTTATTTGGGGTAAGGGACGGCCTAGGATACGGTTGTCTGTTCTTAAACTATACCTGGCTCAGGAAGGCTTTAATCTTCCGGACTTTAAATTATACTCCAAAGCGTCATTTCTTAGGATAATCTTAATATGGTTGACGGACTCCTACTTGACCCCTTGAAAGGATATCGAATTTCACCTAAATGATCTATTTGATATCAAAAAAAAATTCTTCTTTCTTCAGAGGAGAGATCTTTATCACCCACTACTTTAACGGGCATTACGGCTCAAATTTATAACTGTTGGAAAAGTTCAAGGCAAACTGGGCCACACTCTATATTATATACTAATACACTAAATATCAGAAGATGATACATTTACACCCATACACATGGAATCCACATTTCAGGAATGGAGAAAAAGGAAAATTACGTACCTACCGTAATTCTTGATCTTCTTGGACGAGTCTCCACCACTCATTCACACTAGTGGGATTAGTGCCGGAGGCACTAAGACCCATCGGGAGCAAACTTTTTGCTGGAGGGTCGGCGCGAGAGACGGCGCCGCGAGACACGTGGCGCGAGAGCAGCGGCTCGAGCGGTAATGACCATCTCGGCGACGACCCTCCAACCGCCTCAGTACCTTTTTTACCAAGGAGGTGCAGCGCAACTAACGTAAAGAGTAAACCCAACATTAAAAAACGGACATAAGATAGTCCGTATGACCCGTGTAAGAAGGGTCAGCAAAGAAGTCCTCACGGCCTAAAGATTTGAGGGAGTGAAGACCAATACAGCGGTGAGCTCGGGGGATGGAGGGTGGGCGTGTGAATGAGTGGTGGAGACTCGTCCAAGAAGATCAAGATTACTGCACACTTTCCTATCTTCCTGGACATATAGTCTCACCATCATTCACACTAGTGGGAGAGTACCACGTTGATAATCCCCAAAAGGGGCGGCAGGAGAGCTAGAGCTCATTGCCTAAGATAGAAGCCCATTAGTGATAGTTCTGCCGAATGCGGAATGTCGCTTAGCATGAACATCCAGTGTATAGTGCTTAACGAAGGTATGCATCGAGCTCCAGGTGGCGCATTGCATATATCTGCAATTGAACATTGCAATTTAAGCTAGGATGCCATGATCGCTCTAGTAGAGTGCGTACACTCTACCTTCTAATTTAACTTGAGCCATGGAATAGCAATGACCTAAGGCATGCTCAACCATGAAGAGATGCATCTAATACGACAGGTTGACCCAGCCGGGTCACGAAAGAAACGAACAGCTGCTGAGTCTTGCGAATATCCTTGGTTCTATCTAAATAGAACCGCAAGGCTCTTAACATCCAAGGAATGAAGAGCCTGCCCTTCATTTTGGAAATTAGCTAGTAAGCGGGAAGTACCAGAGGTTGGTTTAGATGGAATTCTTGACACAACCTTGGGAAGAAATTTAGGATGAGTACGGAGAACTTACCTTGTCTTTATGGAATACAGTATACGGAGGGTCCGTAATCAGGGCATGTATCTCAGAGACCCTGCGTGGCTGAGGTAATGGCCACCAGGAAGGCAGTCTTCCAGGTAAGAAATTTTAGCTCACGGGTAGCTAAGGGTCTGAAAGGCTTCCAGTGAGCATGTCCAACACCAGGTTAATGTCCCAGGCTACAACTGACGCTAACAGGGGTCTGTATGAGAATCCCTTAAGAAATCTCTTCACCATAGGTAACTGAGCCAGAGTTAAGGAAGAAACTGCTCATGGAACGCTGAGATGGCACTAAGGTGAACTTTAACTGTGGAGTACTGAAGACCTAAGTTTGACAGGTCCAAAGATACTCCAGAACCTTGCCAGGAGGACAGGAAAAGGGATTCCAAGAGGATTTTGCACACCAGAGAGAAAAACGTTTCCATTTGGAAGCGTACGTTTTTCGGGTGGCTGGCTTCCGAGCAGCCAGAAGGATGTCTGAGACTCTACGAGAGACGTTGAACCGATTCACTTCTATCTCTTCAGGAGCCAAGCATGAAGGTGAAGTGATTTCAGGTTGGGATGGACCAACGAACCCTGAGTCAAAAGACTGATTTGCAAAGGAAGTGGTCTCGGAGAGGCTGCCAACATACTGTTGAGTAGAGGAAACCATAGTTGCCGAGGCCAGGAAGGAGCAATGAGAATCATCTTGGTCCCCTGAGACTGAACTTGAGGAGTACTCTCTGGATTAGAGGAAGCCGTGGAAATGAAAGAAAGCGCTTGTCCACCGCAGCCTGAACGCATCCTGACAGAAAATGCCAGGCCCTGGATTTCTGGAGCAGAAGAGAGGCGTTTTGTGCTGGTGGGGATGCAAAAGGTCCAGGTCTGGAGTCCCCATCTTTGAACAGGGACCGAGCTACGGCTGGATCGAGAGACCACTGTGAGGGTCTGCCTCCGTTCTGCTGAGGTGATCTAGGGTCGCTTTGTATACCTGGCAGATAAACCGCTTGAATCAGAGACTTGTGCTCCAAGCACCACTCCCACACCCTCATTGCTTCCCTGCAAAGGGGATAAGAATGAGCACCGCCTTGCTTGTTGATGTAATACATCACTGCTTTGTTGTCCGTTTGAAGGAGAATGTTCTTGTGACAAAGGACATCCTTCAGAGCTCGGATTGCATAGAGGACCGCTCTCATCTCCAGGACATTTATGTGGAGATGAGTTTCGAACTGAGTCCATACACCTTGAGTGTGGAGGGAGAGACAGTGAGCTCCCCATCCCATTAGCAGGCGCTGTGGTGATGGAGATCTGATGATCCGGAGGAGCAAGGAATCTTCCAGGAGATTGTTTCTTGAGACCACCAGGTGAGAGACCTTCAAGGGCCCGCCACCTTGATGGGATAAGACTGGGGTGAGAGGTCGGGGACCACTGAGTGGAGAGCATCCATTGGGTGGTTCTCATGTGCAGTCGGGCCAGAGGGACAGTGAAGACCGAGGACGCCATGAGACCCAACATGCGCTGCATCGAGAGCTGTAACCGATTGGTTCTCCCTGATGTAAGGGCCATTCGCAAGGATGTCTAGTCTTCTGTCCTCTGGAAGGAAAGTCGCTGAAGAGGTGTCTAGAAGCTTCCCTATGAAAAGGAGCCTCTGGGAGGTTGCAGTTGAGATTTTTCAAATTCAGCAGAACTCCCATGGACGTGAGGAAGACGGAAGTCGCTTTGTACTGCTTCCAAAGTCCCTTGGCCGAAGGGCTTGCTAGAAGCCAATCGTCCAGGTAGGGAAACACTGGAGTCCGACTTTCTGAGATGCTCACAGAACTGCACAACACTTTGTAAAACTCGGGCGCCAAGATAGCCTCCAAAGGGCAGGACCCTGAACTGATAATGCTGACCCAAAGCTACAAACCTGAGGAACTTATGTGGGTCGAGGACGGGATATGCTGGCAAGCATCCTGCATATCCAGAGAGGCCAGCCAGTCGTCTGATGCAGCAAGGGTAACAGGGTACCTAGGAAATCATCTTGAATTTCTCCTGGGGAGGAATTTGTTTAACTTTCTGAGGTCTAGAATGAGGCGATCCCCCAGATTTCTTTGGAACCAGAAAGTAATGGAGAGAACCCTGTGTTCTCGTGAGATGCGGGGCACCAGTTCTATTGCCCTGTTGTTCAGAAGGCCTGGACTCCTCATGGTGAGGAGGTCTGATTGAGAGGCCGACAACCTGGGTTGTCGCCTGGGAGGACAATTGGGGTTTCCAAGAAATTGAGAGAATAACCCTCGACTATCCGAAGGACCCATTTGTCCGGGGTTATGGACTTCCACTGGTTGTAGAAGTACATCAGACGACCTCCCACTAGAGGAGAAAGTTCCACTCGGGCAGAGTGGATGGAACTTGGGCCTAACGACTCATAAGGTAGCGCTGGGAGCTTTAGGCCCCTGCGCTTTCTTGCTGCCTTCTTTGAGGTTGGGCAGGTTGGCTTTTCATGGAAGCTTCCCTGCCTCTGCCTCGAAAGGACTGGATCACTCATGAAACTGACGCCTGTTCACATGCCCCAGAGAGGGGCAGGTGGAGGTCTGGCCAACTTTAATGGCCGATCTAGTCTTCTGAGTGGCCTCTAAGGCTTGCTCCACCTGAGGGCCAAAAAGAAAGGAGCCATCAAAAGGCAGCGCCATCACCTGCTACTGAGCATCATTCGTGAAGCCAGTAACTACGCAGCCAGGAATGGCGCCGAGTACAAATCCTCTGCTGCTGAGAGAAGCAGTGTCGAAAGCGCCCATGGCGGCTTTGACCTGTTGGTTATTGACCACATACTCTAATAACGGTCAGAAGAAGCTTCTGACTTGAATCCGAATCTGGAAGAGCTTCAACCATTCTTTTCAAAGAGTGCCACAGGATATACTCATACTGAGAAAATAGCCTTGATAACTGGCAACACGCATACTTAGAGTGGAGGCAGCAAAGACTCTTACCTAATGTATCAATCTTACGAGTCTTTGTTAATAGGTCGAGCTGTAGTAGTTTGAGGAAGAACGACTTGTCATTCTCTGCCAGGACTACAATAGGATCCGCAAAGGCTTGGGATGCCAAAATGGACGATCCTTGGGAGCTGAATACTTTATCAATGGATTTAGCCACTGAGGAATAAGAGCAGGATTATTCCATACCATTTGAGACAGCGCCTCAAGGAAGGCTGGATCGGAGGAGTCAAATCCGTAGGGATCTCCGGCATGAAGATACTGAGTCTTAATATCTTCCCAGGATCGATGTTCTGTAGTCTGAGAGAAAGAGTGGATCCCAGGTTCTTCAACAGAGACTTAAAGGACAGGTCCTCGACCACAGGCTCTGTAGCAAAGAAAGATCCTGTTTCCTCCACTTCATCACCCAACCAGGTCTGGGTCAGGCTCAACATCATCTCCTGATGGTCCAGAAAGGACTGTTTGACAGGAAAGGAGTGAAAATTAGAGAGGAGGAAATAGCAGAAAAACAAGGAGACCCTATACGCTGCGCCGAGACGGCAAAACGGGCTGGAAGATGGCACCGAGGAGGCGCACGGCGTCAAGAGGCACGCGCCCCGCAGCGCCTTCGGCGGGCGCCTGCTGACGACAACGCCGCACGGCGCCGCCTTCTATCCAATGGCACCACCGGGCGGCACTGCTGAGACCTCGCTGGCATCATGGACGGCGCCCGCAAGACCCAGCGGCACCGAAAACGCGCCGAAAGCCAACAGACCTCTGGAAGGCGCCGAAAAGCCCCAGGAACCTGGAAAGCTAGAGAAGGAAAAACAGGAGATAAGGGCATCAGTGAGGCCCCTCGCGCTGCAGCCATGTGAGGGGAAACACTCAGCACGGAGTCGCTGGCACCGAAGAAGGCGCCACGCGACTAGGGAAGGTCCAACCGCCTCTACCTGATCGCCGGAGGGCCCGAGGGCCCGAGGCAACCAAGCCAGGCAGAAGAACCAACCTCCGAGCCCATTGCTCCATAAGAGCGCCCACTGATGAAACTGCTCATCTGGAGTCCTACCTATAGGCGGGAGGGGCTCGAATGTCGAGGACGACGATTATCGGAAGTTGGCGACCAAGAAGGAGACCGCAACTAGCAACGATAACCGACCGTCGACGCCGCGAGACATACCAGGAGGCGCATCGGAGTGATGCCTTTCTCTTTGACCTGTGGGCCAAGAAGAGCTCGAGGTCAACGGCCGCCAGAATGCGACCGCTTATTTTATGCGCGGGGACCGCCCATCCCCCGGCATCGGACTGACCGCTGGTCGGAACCCCGCTGAGGAGAAGGAGGCTGACCGACCCAGCCCGCTGACTGAACAGCTTTCATAAAGTCTCCCTACCGCCACCTGACCTGCTCATGGTCGACTCCGTCCAGTAGGCCGAGACTTCTTCAAGCAAAATTTAAATATTAGAAAAATTTAACGAAAATAGAATAAAATTGCCGATACTACTTATCGTGATAAAGTTACAAAACAAACTGAAAACTATGCGCTAGTTTGAAGTTTGACTCGACAGGCGAGCGACGCCGCCGCTGAAGCGCACTCGACGGGCGGAAAAAGGAACTGAGGCGGTTGAGGGTCGCCGCCGATGGTCATTACTGCCGAAAGCGCTGCTCCGGGCGCCTGCGTCCGCGGCGCCGTCTCTCGCGCCGACCCTCCAGCAAAAAGTTTGCTCCCGATGGGTCTTGGTGCCTCCGGCGCTAATCCCACTAGTGTGAACGAGTGGTGGAGACTTATGTCCAGGAAGATCTAGGCCTTACACATTTTTTCCAGTTTTTATCCCCCCCAAGGGATACTCACTTTGGAAAAACTACAGTCCCAGTATAGTCTTCGTAGATCAGATCTATTTTGCTATTTCCAGGTTAGGAACCATATACTTAGAAACTGAATTATACAACCCAAGATCCAGTATCCAACCCTGGAACTCCTCAAAACATTTATGGAAGCTATAAAGGGGAATTTGGGTAAGCATTTACTGGAATAATATACAGGGAATTGAGAAATGAACAAAAGGAATCAGCTAAATCCATATTACAGGAATGGAATAGAGATCTCCACCTAGAAATAACTATGGAGGAGTGGAGGGGATCAGCTGTAAGTGAGGTCAAGATCACTTCCTCCCCATTTTGGAGAGAATTTGCATGGAAGTGTTGTTCCCGCTTTTTTAGAGCTCCGGCAGTCCTGCTTAAATTCCTCCCGGAAGAATATGGAGTTTGTTGGCGAAAATGTGGGTGCCCGAGGGCGACGCTGGAACACATTTTCTGGCAGTGTCCTTGTTTGATGCCCTTATGGATATTCCTACAAACAGAATTAACTAGCTTATTAGAATAAGAGGTAGCATTAACAGCTGAGCAGGTACTGCTGGGGATCTTTCCAGACCATCCCCCCACCACAGGAATAAACTCTTTTACCTCCCAGTTTGCTGGCGGTCAAAAAGTCAATAACTCGCAGGTGGATGACTAGCACCATTCCAACGGTATTAGAATGGAGATCTATCATGTCCAAAATGTATGTTACAGAATCCCTTAATGCACAAATCCAGGGTAAAGCTCCAATATACATGATGAGATGACAGAGATGGGTGCTCTACCAGGGGGGTGGTAGAATCAAATTTTTGACCCTAGTATTGATAGAATTATTATGGGAGGGATCAGCAGGGAAGGCTTGAATAATCATAGAAGAGTTGAGAGAAAAGAGAATTTAATTTAAGCAGGGGGGTCCAATCAAAAGAGAGGAAATGCCTCACCCAAATATAAAGATAATAAGGAATAAATAAACCGTAAGGGGTAAATAAGGTAAAATGTAGATGAAATGGAACTGCAGCTTTACCTTTTGAATGATCTTTGACTAGAACGTTGTATACTTATCACACTAAACATTCAACTCTTTGGTTAAAATTATATAAACTGTCAATCATATAAATTGACTGGAGATATATGGCAATATAAGAATGTCTGAAATGTACTCTTGACCAAGTGTAACAAAAAACATTTTTTTTTTTTTTTTTTTTTTAAAGTTAGTCTCTTTATCCGCCCGGTCCCTGGTGGCAATGCCTCCTATCGGCTCCCACAGCCCCATCCCCTGCTCGCAGCCTACCGTTCCAGCTGCCCCACGGCTTGCCCCCCATGGTGGGGCAGTGGGGATCCCTCAACCTGCCTAATTCCGGATCTGGTGCTGGAAGGGTTACTGCCCATTGCGAGGGTGGTGCCTGCGGGGACTGATTGTCATTCTGCAGCACCAGTACTTTGATTTTCCACCTGTAATTTTGTCCCCGTAGGCGAGGCATGCAATGACGCCGCTAGAAGTGAGCACGCATGCTCCCATACGCGCACCTCCAAGCGTCTGCCTCGTCTACCCCCACTCTGTAGCATTTCGGTGCGCTAGCCCCTAACCTCCGCCAGGGGCCAGTCGTGCACCGAACCGCAGGTGTCCCCCCTCCCCAGAGAAGAAGAGCAGTCCTACGGACGCTCAATCCCTCTCCTCCCTGCCAACCCCCGGCGGAACAAAAACGGTTTAATAAAAAAGAAATTATCAAAAAAAAAGACGACAGCCTGGAGGTCAGAGACAACCATATCAGGTGATGAGCCAGAGGAGAACAGGACAGTGTCATCTGCATACATGTGGCTCAACAAGGAGAAACAGGTTTGAGGCAGGTCGTTTAAGAAAATGGAGAACAGGATGGGGCCGAGCACTGATCCTTGGGGAACACCAGTGGTCATGGGAAGGGGTGGGCATGTGGCATCTGCAATCCTTACAGACTGGGTGCGGCCTGTAAGGTAGGCATTGAACCAACTGGTGGCGGATGTGGAGAGGCCAGAGTCAGAGAGGCATGATAGCAGTAGGGGGTGGGAGACAGTATCGAAAGCTTTAGCCAGGTTGATGAAGATGGCAGAGGTGATTTGACCTCTATCCATTCCAGATTGGATAGTGTAAGTGAACCTTATCAGGGAGGAGGCAGTGGAGTGGTCCTTCTTGAAGCTAGATTAGAAGGGTGTGAAGAAATTTGAGTCTGAAAGATAGGAGGTAAGCTGGGCAAGCACAAAGTGTTCTTGCAGTTTCGCAAGAGCAGGGAGGAGGGAGATCAGCCGGTAGTTAGAGGTGGAGGTGGGGGCTCCTCCTTTGGGGAGGGGTATAACGCTGGCGTGCTTCCAAGTCTGAGGGACAGATGCTGTGGTGAAGGACTGATTTAGGAGGTAGGCGAGTGGGGTAGCTATGGCTGGGGCAGAGAGGAAGAGAAGTTTGAGGTCCAATCCATCAGGGGAATTCCCTTTAGAGGGGTTTAGTGATAGCAGGGCATCAAGGGTTTCAGCTGGTGAGATATCCTTGAAGGAGAAGGTACCGGGCCCTCGAGATTGCTTAGACCCTGTTTGCGGTGAGAGTGGTGCTGGAGTGGGCAGGGAAGAAGAAAAAATTACTCACCTTAGTAATGTTGTTTCTTCTAATGGAGTCTTGCTATATTATGACTATTGCAGTTTGTCCCAGCCTTAGAACTGCTCCGGAGGTGAAAGAGTTAACTTCCATGCAGAGCATGGGCTAGGAAACAGAGCTGGGATTTCAGAAGCTCTGTTAGGCTGGTTTCAAACCGAAACCATCAGATCTTTACGAGCAAAAACTCACTAAGGTTCTGTGTGAAGTTGTAACCTACACTAGCCAACTGGCCACTAATATAGTACACATTTTCCTGGTCCCAACACAAAGACTCAAGTCAGTGGACCAGAAAAATAAGATAAAATAACTAAATAAACACAACACCCAAACATGAAAGAGGGCATCAATAAATGCCAACAGAGGACTACCCACCCCATACCCAAAGTAGGAGTTCTGAGAGGGGCAGGCTGAGGGAGGTCATAATATAGCAAGACTCCATTAGAAGAAACAACATTACTAAGGTAGGTAATTTTTCTTCAAACAACATGAAGTCTTGCTATATATGACTATTGCAGACTACACAGCAGTACCTCCATGGAAGACAGAACCTACTTAGGGAATAGGCTCTGAAGCACTGCTGTGTTAAACTGAGCATCCCTCCTGGCCTGAATATCCAGGGAGTAATGCTTGTGAAAGTGTGTACTGTCTTCCCAAGTAGCTGCCTGACATATCTCCAAGATAGGGATGTTCTAGCAGCAGCTAGAGATGCAGCTGTACCTCTGGTAGAGTGAGCCCTCAGGCCTGAGGGGGGAACCTACCCAGCTTTTGATAGCAAAATTGGATACAAGAAACGCATCCACCTGGCAATGGATCTCTTTAGTGGCAGGTCTCTTTCCGAACCTCACCATAAGTGAGAAACAGTTGGAGGAGTCAAACCCCCAGACCTTGGTACGCTCTATGTAGTAACTTAGGGCCCTCTTTTAACATCTGTTGTTGTGCAGCCTCCTCTCACCAGAGGAGGAATGGTCAGTGAAGAACACTGGAAGTGAAATAGATTGGTTAAGGTGGAAATCTGAAACCACCTTAGGCAAAAACTTCCTGTTAGTCCTGAGGACTACTTTATCCCTGTGAAAGGAATAAAGTCAGTTTCTACTGATAAAGCCTGTAACTCACTTACTACCAGAAGTGATGGCTACCAGAAATACAGTTTTCCAAGTCAAATACTTAAGTTCTGCAAGACAGAGGCTCAAAGGGTTGCATTAGCTGAGCAATGCATTATTAAGATCCCAAGCCGGGCAGGGTCCCTGAATGGAGAATTGGTGTGAAGCAATCCTTTAAAAAACTTGGAAAATACAGGATGAGCAGAAAGAGAAGAGGGCTTCCCTGCTGAAATGAAGGCAGAGACAGCAGCCAAGTGCACTTTCAGGGTGGCTGGTCTCAGTCCCAAAGAATTAAGATGGACCATGTAGTCCAATACAGTGGGTAGATCAGCAGATTCTGGGAAACATGCTTCCCAGAACACCATATGGAAAACCTTTTCCACTTGGAGTTATAGGTAGTTCCTGGTGGAAGGCTTCCTAGCAGCCTTCAGGATTCTGAGAACACTTTGAGAAAGTTGCAAATCAGCAACTCTAACTGCTCAAGAGCCAAGCTTCTTGAGGTTGAGGGATTTGAGATTCGGATACCAAACTCTCCCTGAGCACAGGTTAACAGATTGTGGTTCCTGGGGAGACACAGGGAAGATGGACTGCTAAGGATAGAAGGAGGGGTACCAGGGCTGCCTGGCCCAGTCTGGAGCAATCAGGATCATCTTTGGAGGCTGAGACCTGATTTTGACTAGTACTTTGAACAGAGAGGGAAGGGGAAGGCATAAAGAAACTTCCCTTCCAATCGAGGAGAAAGGCATCCAGGGAACTGAGCCCAACACTGGGGCCTGCAACAAAACAGTGGAAGTTGATTGTCTGGGGCTGTGAAAAGATCTATCTGAGGAGTGCCCCATCTGGCACACACTATCCCCAGTACTAGGGGATCCAGTGACCATTTGTGATGGCCCTGGGAAATCCTGCTGAGAGCATCTGCCAGGACATTGTCCTTGCCTGGGAGGTGAACAGCTATGAGGGAAGTGTTCAGGGAGTAAGCCAGAGACCACAACTTCATCGCCTCGGTGCACAAGGCTGAAGACCGAGTGCCCCTTGTTTGTTGATGTACCACATTGTAGTGGTGTTGTCTGTTCTGACCTGTACCACCTTGTTCTGAACAGATGCAGAGAAAACCTGAAGTGCTAGAAAAACAGCTCTGAGTTCCAACAGATTGATGTGGAGCAGAGATTCCCGAGGGACCATAATCCCTGGGTGGAGAGGTCGCCCATGTGAGCCCCCATCCCAAGAGGGATGCATCTGTAGTAAGGGTCAAGGAATGGGACAGAGGGATGAAAGGCACCCCTGTCTCAGATTGCTCTGATCCTGTCACCACTGAAGGGCCTGGATCAGAGTTCGAGTCACTGGGATTAACTTGGATAGAGATCTCTTCTTGAGACCAGAAAGCTCTCAAATGGAACTGAATGTCCCTCATCTGAAATCTTGCTCCTTGCACCACAGCTGTGGAGGCAGCCATGTGCCCTAGGAGCTGCAGGAAATGCCTTGCTGGTCGAGAGACCTGCAGAGTGAAGGAGGCGCCAGGGCCACTAAGGTCCTTACCGTTTCCAAGGGAAGGAAGGCTCTGGCTGCTTTGTGTCCAGTTCTGCGCTATAAAGGTGAGCACCTGGACAGGTTCCAAAACTGACTTTGGAAGATTGAGAAGAAATCCCAGAGAGGTAAGCAGCTGCTGGGTAACTAGCAGGTGTGATTTGACCTGGTCTGGAGACTGACCCACAATGAGCCAGTCGTCCAGGTAGGGAAAATGGCAATCTTTGCCTTCTTGGTGAGCGACTGCTACTGCCAGACATTTTGTGAACACCCTTGGGGCAGAAGTGAGGCCGAAGGGCATTGCTCTGAACTGATAATGGCCTGAGGGCAGTTCAATCTGAGGTATTGATGGGAGCTCTGATAAGAACATGGAAGTAGGCATCTTTGAGGTCCAGGGAGGCTAGCCAGTCCCCTGGCCTTAGGGAGGGTAAAATCATTCCCAGTGTCACCATTTTGAACTTTGGCTTTAAAAGGTGCTTGTTTAGATATCTTAGATCCAGGATAGGCCGCCACTCTCCTGTCTTTTTTGGGGTAAGGAAGTACCTGGAGTACAGACCCTTGCCCTGGTGAAGGGGAGAAACCTTTTCTACAGCTCTGAGAGCCAAGAGGGTTGAGACTTCTGTTTCCAAAGCAAGAGTCTCTAAAGGGTTTGTAGGTGGAAAGATCTGGCTCTCATCTTTGGAAATTTCTTGAAGCTGAGAATCAGACCCTGGTTTCACTACTTCCAGGACCCACCTGTCTGAAGTTAAAGACTGCCAGTCCTGGATGAAGTGAGCCAACCTGCCCCTACAGGTAGTGGAGAGCCGACCTGGGCATCCCATCAGGGTGCCTGTTTGGCAGGGCTTTAGGCTGAGGGGGGAGCAGGCCTGCTCGAACCCGCGCCTGCCTCTCCTCTGAAGAACACCCTCTGTACATAGGCTGAAGAGGCGGAGGCCTGGGTCTGGTAAAAGGCCTGTGAAAAGGCCTACCCTACCCCTGGGGGCTGCCTCTGAGGAGTGGCTTGCCGCTCCTTGCTTGCAGCGCCCTGTAAGTGGTTCTGTATTCATCCATTTTTCATATAATTCTCTGTCTGCTCCCAAACAGAGAATTTCCCACCACAGGAAAAATCCATAGCCTTAGACTGGGTATCCTGTGACAAAGTAGTACACCTGAGCCAGGCCAATCTCCGAAAAGCCACAGATGTAGCCATGACTCTAGAGGATACATCGTTAGAATCCACTGCAGCATGGAATTGCACCTTAGATGCCTCAATACCATCAAGAGCCACCTGCTCCAGCTCCTTCTGAGCTGGCAGGGACCTGTTTGGCTAAGGCCATGACAGTATCCCATCTAGATTTCTGGTATCTTGCAACATAAGCCATATAGTTAGCTTGTCTGAGTCCCAAGGATGCTGCCATGTATTGTTTTTGGCCATGGCATCAATCTTCCTGGAATCCTTGTCGGAGGATGTGAAGCCAGTGGAATACTAGCTTTATCACAGGCAGCAGCCTGAACTACCCAAAATGACTGCATTGCTGTGAAAGAAAATCTGTATCAGGATTTGATAAAGTGTACCTCCTGTCCATCTTTTTATCCACAGGAGGCACAGAATTAGGAGCTTTTAAAATTTTTATTGTTTGTTTTCTAAAAGATTTACGAAGGGATGGACAACCTCCTGGACTCTGGGATATCCATCATCTCCACATAGTCAGGCTCTCTTGCTCATCCAAAGCCTCCTCTAAGGGAAGCTGAGGGTCTCAGCAACTTTTTTAAAACAAAAATGAGAAAGGGACTCAGAAAGCCTGATGGGAGACTCACCTGAAGGTCTGTCTGGGGAGATGTCCGGTTCAATGGGCACATCCAGACTTTCAAAGTCACATTCACACTGATCATAATCCTCATCCCTCCTCTGGTTCATAGAACTCTTCTATGTCATAATCCTGAACCACTGGAACCGACCGAACCGACCTTTGCCAGACAGTGGCGGTCTGAGGGAACCGGGACAGGGACTGGACAATCTGTATTGCCCTGGCTATCTCTGCAGCAGTTGGAGAAGGAATTTTGGACTCCAAACCTGCTGATTTTTTAGATTCCTTTGCTGGAACTGGCTCCTCAGAGCCAGCTTTTCGTTTGCCCGAGGAAGTCTCGCCCTGGTCAGAGGGCACTCCCTCCGGTTCGGTTGGCACCGAACCGGGCTGGCCATCCGGGTCAGCGGACTTTTTGGCCTCTCGTTCCCTGAGCCTGCCCACTCTCTTGTCCAGGGTGGCTGCAGGGAAATTTTTTACAAATCTGGCAGTCTGAATTGAGGTGGTCAAACCCCAGACAATAGACACATGTAGTGTGTGGGTCAGCCTTGGCAAAGGCTTCCCCACAGACACTACAGTGTTGAAACCCAGTGGGCCCGGTTTTTCTTTTGGGTTTCTCAGACATGATGCCAGCCTAACCAACAAACTTGCCCTTTTAACGGCAGTGCCAGAGCAAGACACATATCGGT
The DNA here is from genome assembly GCA_016271365.2 of Neoceratodus forsteri. Taxonomy (NCBI): domain Eukaryota; kingdom Metazoa; phylum Chordata; order Ceratodontiformes; family Ceratodontidae; genus Neoceratodus; species Neoceratodus forsteri. The sequence continues at coordinate 1,518,447,821 of CM057452.1, read as the reverse complement.
TCAAACACCGTTATCGCAGGTCGTGGAAAAAACGTAATGAAATCCGTTTTTTAGAACCGATAAGAACCAGGGAATCAAGATTCTAAGAAGCCTTAAAAGGCTTTAAAACTTATATTTTAATATAATTCGATCGTTCAATCAACCGATAACACTTACAAGTTCCACACAGAAAACCCTATCTATTACTTACGATTACATAGACAGAGCCTGAACCGATCGGTTTTTGTGTTAAAATAATTAAATCATGTTAAATTAAACCGAAATAGTGTTTTAACTCAAGAAATGAACCGAGCAACAGGAGGAATCTCCGGAGCAACTGTTCAGTGAGGCGGAGTAAAGAATCTGACGGTTTCGGTTTGAAACCAGCCTAACAGAGCTTCTGAACCGAGCTCGCACTCTAAGCTCCATGCTCTGCATGGAAGTTAACTCTTTCACCTCCAGAGCAGTTCTAAGGCTGGGGCAAACTGCAATAGTCATAATATAGCAAGACTTCATGTTGTTTGAAAGGAGAGTAGTGGTGAATGTGGAGCAGTACAAGCTGAACTCCGCAGCGACTGTGCTTGGATCCGAGAGAATGGTGTTTACTTTTAGGAGAAAAGTGGGATTAGCTGCAGGTGGTAAGAAGAGAGAGCGAATGACCTTCCAAAATTTGAAGGGACTACTCAGGTTCGACTGGAGTGAAGCTCTGAAGTACTCCGCTTTAGCTATCTGAGTAGCTCTAGTACACCTGTTCTGCAGAAACCGGTAGTGGGAGAGATCATGAGGTAGGCCTGAGGATTTCTGAGCTTGCTGTGCTTTATCTCGGGCGTTATGGCAAGCTAGGAGTTCTTGTGTGATCCAAGGCAGGTGGTTGCTTTGTACATTGGTACAGAGAAGCAGGGCATGAGTATCCCAAACTTTGAGGAACGTGTTTTTGAAGTGCAGGAGGGTGTCATCTATAGAGCTGGAGGGAGGAGGAGGATCAGTTTGCAAGGACAAGGTAGTTGAGTAGGGGAGCGAGATTGAGGGATTTGAAGGACCGTTAGACTAGGAACTTGAGGGGAAGATTTAGGGCAGTGAATTTTGTGGACTAGGTAAATGATATGGTGGCCACGCATGGAGTCAGGAAGTAGTCCTGCTTGGATGACTCAGTGAGGATTCTTGCGTGAAGCTGCAGCAAAGGGCTCCTTAGGACAGGCCCCCTTCTCCAAGAGAGACAATTTCTGCTCCACGAAGTGAGCTTCAGTCTCCTGCAGCTGTCATCGACGGGTTGCCTGGTTGAATTCCTGGCAGTGTTTGTAGGAGATGGTATCATGTGTGAGATCCAGACACCTAACACAAACTGTGTGGTTGTCGTAACGGTAGATCTTCCTACCGCAACGACATGACCGAAATACTGCTAATTTGCTTGTAGATTCTTTGGACATTCATCAAAGAATGGAAACAGAGAAATTCCGCTCCCAGCTCAAGTTCTCGTTGATGACTGCTTCACTAGCGCTAGCTGCTGCATGCGAGCTGAAGACGGTGGGAAAAATGAACTGAGGATGCCAAGGATCACCCCCTCTTATATAGGAGCAGAATGATGATGCCATGTGTGGGCGGCCCCTGGAATAAGACTTCTAGAAGAGAGCTGCCGTGCACCACAGCGCCCTCTGGCAATGACCCCAGTGTATTACCTGCTGCAAGAGATTATCCCCGTGGAAGATCTACTGTTACAGGTGAGTAACCTGTTTTTCTAGGGATGTGGATATGATGCTCTATCCACACTTCTGGCAGACTCCTAGCAGTTCTCCGGGAGGAGGGAGGCAAGGCGCACACCCCCTCCTTAGGAAATAAGGATTGGATAACTGAGGCCCCAAAACCAGCATCCAAGCATGACCCAAGCTCTATGTGGTAATGGGAAATGAAGGTGCGTGCTGACCTCCAGGTAGCAGCCCTGCAGATTTCTTGGATAGGGACAACCCTGGAAGCAGCCACCAAGGCAGCGGTATGGCAGGTGAAATGAGCCCTTAGCCCTCCAGGAGGCTCCCTACCCACCAACCTATAGCAGAGATCAATGCAGGATGTGATCCACCTGCAAGTCATTTGCTTGGCTGCAGGTCTGCCAGGTGCGGCTTCAGCGTAGGTGACAAATAGCTGGCGACTTCTCCCCAAATTCCAGCCATGCGCTCTTTATAATAAACGAGTGCTCACCACAAGCCGAAAGTATGGAGCCTGTGCTCGGCCTCGCTGAGGTGTGACTGGTGATGTACATTGGGAGACTAATCACTTGGTTAAGGTGAAACTCTTGACCTAACCTTCAGGAGGAACTTTGGGTTGGGGCATAGGACAACTTTGTCCCTGCGGAAGACCAAATAAGGAGACTCCACCAAAAGCACCTGGAGCTCACTGTTCCTTCTGGCTGATGTAACAGCCACCAAGAAGGCAGTCTTCATGATTGAAAAAGATGGCGGCCACGCTGGGCTAGCTGTCGTACTACTGTTTGCTGTTTCGTTTGTTACACTATCCGTTTTATCATTGCTGTTACAGTTTGCTGTTTTAATGGTATTTTATTTGACAGTTTTTAAAAGACTGTGTCTGCGCTCTTGCTGTTCTGCTTCAAGTGTGCCCGTTTGCTGGGATTAACCGTGTGGTCAGGGGAAGCTGCGGAGGATGTAAGTGAAGCCTCGGTGACATCAAAATCTCTAAGTTTTCCGCTGTTCATTTTATTTCTGTTTTGTTTGGACTGTGATTTGGACTTCCCGGTTCGGACTCCTCCCCCTGTGTGGTGCTTTGCCGGGCGCGAGTGGATTAGTGCTGGGACTGTTACGGAGACTGAGTGGCCCAATGCCCAGAGGCCGTTGCTCAGTGTGGGGTTCTGGCTGATGTGTGTGTTCCCCTGAGCGTGACTTCCAGGACTCCAGGAGGATTAACCTGGGTTATGAACCTGATTGGAAGGTTCGTTGGGATAACATATTTATTTATTTATTTAGATTTTGGTAACTGGGTAAGCCCACTGAGACCAGAGATCCCTCTTTCAGGGGCAACCCGGAATTAGTTACAGTAAGTACACACATTGGTAACATTAAACAGTAGCTTTAGCTGATACATATATAGTTACAGTGAATGCATTAAAAGGCGAAGAAGATCCTGCTGCCTTTTTGGAGTGCCAGATTATATTTTGTGTATTTGTGACTGGGTGAATTTGGGCCTGGACCTTATAGTTGGGTTTGCGGGGTTGCTGAGGTGCCTTAAGGGTTAGTGTCCCACACAGGGGTTGGGAGTAGGGCCAGTTGGAGGGCCGGTCCAGTGTTCCTTTTCCCCTAGACTCCTGGGGTAGCCAGCTGGGGGGCTGACTTAACTTGGACTTGATGTAGTGGGCCACTAATTTAGCCTGGGGTAATTACTTCCTGAATTGCTGGAAGGAACATGTGGCCTGTTGATGGTCCTTTTGGAATTTGAGTTGGAAGCCTGAGAATGGAAGATTGGGAATTACTTTGCCTGCTGGTTATTTTTTCTGACATTGGGGCTGGTATTTTGAACTCTGCAACTTGAGCTTGTAAAAGGTTGCTTGGTGATGTGTTTACAGCTGGACTGGACTTCTTCTGATTGCAAGTACTTTGCGATTTTATGTGTATTTTGTGGGAAATTTTGTGGGCAGTGAAAGTGCTTGGTAACAGCTGTGAATCCACCTATTTTTTCAGATATATGTAAGAGATATCATCTGGAGGGTGGTTCTCTACAGCATTTCCTCAAACCCCCTTTTTGTTCATTATTTTTAAGTCTATTATTTTGATGTTTATTTATTTATTTTGTAACAAGCAGTGAGAGTGCTTAGTTTAAGTAGAGCACCAGGTAGTGAGAGGACCTGTGTGCTAAATAATTGTTTTAAGGTTGTATTTAGTTAAATTAGTTCATTTAAGATTGGTAGGCCCCCAAGTAGTGAGAGGACCTGTGGGCTAAATAAATAAATGTTTTAGGGATGTTTATGTATTTAGGTGGTTTAATTAATTTTTAATTTAGTTATTTTAATTTTGAGTGGGAATAGATTATTAATTTGTGAGGGAGTGGAGATATTTTAGGATAGGGTGAGATTTGTGGGTTTTATATTATTTACAGTTGTCGTAAATGTATCTGCTAGTATTGTTATGTCTTGGGCCTGGGACATATGTCATCGTTTAACCCCCAGGTAGTGCGCTATTCAGTCTCCGTCCTTCATGCCCTCTGCCCCTCCCCTCCCATTGTCTTTCTCACCTATCAACGTTGTCGGAGCTTTGGGTATTGCTCATGGAAGTCGGGGGGTGTGAACAGCGGAGGAGTTAGAGAGTGGGAGCACTGTCATCTGGGTTGTTAAGCCCAGAAGATGCCCTGGGGCAAAGTGGAGTCTAGAACGTGGGCCATCTTGTCCGGTCTCCATACCCAAGGGCACCACCATTGGGAGTGGGCAGGAGTTCTGTCCAACCCGGGTGGAGTTATGCAACACCAGATCTGTTAAAAACAAGACTGCAATTATTGCTGATCTTGTTGTGTCAGGGGATCTGGCGTGCATCGCCGAAACCTGGCTGGATGATAATGCGACCCCATATTTGAGGCTGCAATTCCGGCTGGGTATTCGTGATACACTGCCCGAGATTGGACTACGGGGGTTGCAGTCTGTTTCAAGACCAAATTGGATTTCACTAGTGTACCAGTTGAGGAGGCCAGATCATTTGAATGTGCTGTGGTAGCAGGTGTGGACTATAGGATTGCTCTCATCTACCGTCCACCGGAGATGGGAAGCAATTCCTTAAGGAAGTGGCGGACTTTGTGGTCGACCTGGCATTTGAGTCGCCCAGGCTGATGGTCCTGGGTGACTTCAATGCCTGGATCGATGACGAACTCTCGCAATTTGGACAACACTTCCTCCAGCTGATGAATTCACTGGGCCTCACACAGATGGTTACCACTGCTACCCATAAATTTGGCCATTCTCTTGACCTGGTTTTCCTCCTGGGGATCGAGGCCTCTAATGTGGGGGTGGAACCTGCCGGATGGTCTGATCACTACACTGTGCGATTCAATTTCTGCACCCCTCCTCGTAGGCCAACCCCTGTGGAGATGGTCAAGTACCGCCCTTTATGGGATGTTACTCCTGATGGCCTAGCTGCGGTGCTTGATCTGTCAGAAATTCCTGTGGCTAGCAGGGATCTGGAGGTTTTGGTTCTGGCCTATAATAAGGTCATTACCTCAGCGATGGATTCTATTGCTCCAGTATGTGTGCGTCCTCTCTTCTTTTGCCCTTGGTCTCCGTGGTTTGATGGAGCCTTGAGGGAGTTCCGGCGACTAGGACGAAGGTTAGAGCGGTGCTGGGGGAATCCAGCTTAGATGCTGACCATCTTAGACTGCTAGAGCATTACCAACTCTATCAGTCAGAAATTTCCCATAAGAAGACAGAGTTCCTGTCCAGGGAAGTTGCTGCCACTCAAAACCGACCAGCTCAGCTCTTCAGAACTGTGGACAGACTGTGCAACACAGCCTGTCTGCAGGCCCAAAGAGCATTTTCACAATTGCAGTGTGAAGAGCTTACTCAGTTCTTTGCTGATAAGGTGGCCAACATCAGGTTGAAGACTCGTGCGGCACACTCTATGCAAGTTGTTGATGATCGATGCTTGGTCACTATCCCTCCTCTTTCCTGGAGCTCCTTCGACTGGCTGGAAATCATGGATGTTATGCGGATTGTCCAGGGGATGAGCCCTACATGCTGTAGTTTAGATCCGGGCCCTACATCCCTGATAATGGGTTGTGGTGATGATATCGGCCCAGTTCTGGTGCAGATAGTCTGGTGCTCCCTTGACTCTGGTGAGTATCCCTACTCTTTGAAAGAGGCGGTGGTGACACCTTTGCTGAAGAATGCTTCATTGGACCTAGACTCTCTCGTAAACTACAGGCCTATCTCTAACCTTCCCTTTGTGGGCAAGGTGATTGAGAAAGTAGTGGCTGCTCAGCTGGAGAACCATTTGACCATCCATAGCATCTACGAACCTCTCCAATCCGGTTTCCAAAAGAGGCACAGTACCGAGACTGCGCTGGTTTGGGTGCTCAATGATCTCCTGATGGCGAGAGACCAGAAAAAATGGTCCATTTTGGTACTTTTAGATCTGTCATCAGCTTTTGACACAGTCGACCATGGGGTTCTGCTTGAGCATCTGAGATTCATCTGTGGGCTCTCCGGTTTGGTCCACAGATGGTTTACATCTTTCCTCACCAGAAGAACTCAGAGGGTGGTGTCGGGGGGTCTTTTCCTTTGACCCTATCTCTCTGTCTTGTGGGGTGCCTCAGGGCTCAGTGCTGTCCCCCCCTGTTGTTTGCGGTGTATATGCTTCCCCTCAGAGACATTGTAAGACAATATGGGCTGAGGTTTCACTGTTATGCTGATGATACCCAGCTCTGCCTATCTTTTGCGCCCAACCAGGATGGAGCACTCTCGGTGTTTAACGACTGCCTCACAGAAATCTATGATTGGAAGAAGTCCAGCTGGTTGACGTTGAACCCTGGGAAGACGGAGGTGATGGTTGTGGATCCAGGTCGCCAGATGGGGGGGTTGGGGACAGGTCAACCCATAGGATTATTCCTTGGGGACTCCAAGCTTCCTTCCTCTGAATAAGTGCAAGACCTAGGGGTGATACTTGACGATGGGTTGACACTTCGTGCGCAGGTGTCGGCTGTTGTTAAGTTATCCTTTTATCATCTGAGAAACATCGCTAGGATCAAGCACCTTGTTCCGTCTGGTGACCTTCCTACATTGATCCACGCCTTTGTGACCTCACGTCTGGATTATTGCAACTCGCTTTACTTTGGGCTACTGGGGTTTGATATCCTCCACTTGCAGCTGGTGCAGAATTCCGCAGCCCGGTTGCTGATGGGGATCCCTAGATCTTCCCATATCACACCGGTGCTGCGGGAACTGCACTGGCTGCCTGTTTAGTGTCGGATCACCTTCAAAGTCGGTTTACTGACATATAAAGCCCTACACGGACTGGGCCCCGACTACCTGAAAGAGCTCCTGGTTCCTTACCACCCTGAGCGACTGCTCCGCTCGGCCGACGAGGGGTTGCTGGAAATTCCGATGGTGTCTTTAAAATCTTCTGGGGCCCAGGCATTCATGTTCGTGGCCCCTACCCTCTGGAATTCTCTACCTGGTCAGATTAGGGAGTGCATGACCGTGGGGGGATTCAAACAGGCCTTAAAAACGTATCCTTGGAAAAAGGCATATGGTGATGAAGATGACAGATTCTGACTGTATTGTATATTTTTATTGTGATAACAGCATTGTTTTTACTTGTTTTAACTGTTTTAATTGTACTGCACCTTGACATCTGAAAGGCGCATTAAAAATAAAGCATATTATATTATTATTATATTATTATGACAGGTGAGCGAGATCACACCTGTGCATCGGTTCGAATGGCTTACCCATGAGCTATGCCAAAACCAGCAACAAGTCCCATGGTGTTGGTAGTTCACACACTGGAGGAGAAATGTGGTCAAGGCCTTTCAAAAAGCACCAGACCACCTTCTGCTGTACCACTGATTGCTGACGGGCCCGCACCCGGTAAGCAGAGATGGCCACCAGGTGCACCTTAACGGTCGTCAACCGAAGGCACAACTGGGAGAGGGAACAAAGGTAAATGAGAATGCTAGCCACTGGACAGGACAAAGGATCCAACCCCTTGCCCTGACACCAGATGAAGAATCTCTTCCATTTGAAGGCATAGCACTTACTAGTCGATTCCTTCTGAGATGCCTCCACAATGATGAAGACCGCTCCAGGAGACCCAAGGTCTAGAACTCCAGCCACTCAGAAAACAAGCTGTCAGGTGCAGGGATTGAAGGTCCAGGTGGAGTACTTTCCCCTGACTGACAGAAAGCAGGTCTGGGCATAGAGGAAGATGCCTAGGGAGCCTGCTGCTGAGGCTGAGGAGATTGGGGTACCAGAATTGGCATGGCCAGTCCAGAGCCACCAGGATCACCTGTGCCTTGCCCCTCCTGGCCTTGAGGAGCACTTTGTGGATCAAGGGAATCGGAGGGAAAGCATAGAAGAGGCCTGGGGTCCAGGGCCTCAAGAAGGCATCCCCCTGCAGCGTTCCCTGCAGAGGGAAGTGGACACAAAATAGCCTCAGTTTTGTGTTCTCCCTGGAGGCGAACAGGTCCACCTGAAAGGTGCCCCACTGGGAGAACAGACTGTGAACTACCTCTAGGTGGACAGACCACTCATGAGACACCTTGCACACTCGACTGAGGGTGTCCGCCAGCTGTTTGGAGGCCCCTGCCACATGGATGGCTAGGAGATCCTCCTCCAGGTTGTGCACGAGGGTCCAAATATGGACAGCTTCCCTGCACATTGGCAAGGAATGCATCGCGCCCTGTTTGTTGAGGTAAGTACATGATCGAAGTGTTGTCCATCTGGACTTGGACCACCTGACCCCGAATGTGCGGAGCGAATGCAGTTAGCACCAGCCGAACTGCCCAGGGCTCCAGCAGGCTGATGTGGCATCGGGACTCCTCAGGGGTCCAGAGCCCGTGGACTCTAATCCCCCAGGGTGGGTACCCCAGCCCATGAGAGGGACATCGGTCATCAGGATGACCGTCTGATCTGGGCGGACAAATGGGATCCCTTCCTGCAGGTGTGCTGGGACCAACTACCACTGGATGGTGTCCCATGTCTGCTGAATCACAGTGACCAGCTGGTCGAAGTGACCCTTTCGCTGAGACCACTGGCTGGCCAGTTCCCACTGCAGGGAGTGCATTCACCAGCAGGCCCAAAGGACCACACTGGTGCAAGCCGCCATGTAGCCCAGCAAGCGCAGGAAGTCACGGGCAGGGTTCAACTGCCCAACCTGAAATGATCGGGCACAAGAGGAGATAGCCTCCACCCTGTTCACCGTGAGCCCGGCTCTGGCTCTGCAAGAGTCTAGCTCCGCCTCGAAGTTGATCACCTTTCCCAGGGAGGGAGAGAGGGACACAGGGACCGGCATCACTCTGACACCTAGCAGTGGCTGGGTGCAACGCACAAGGCCCCTCAAGCCCTCAAGCAAGCAGAGAAGGCGGAACAGACTGTCAGTGTGCTGTGGGTAAATGCATGCACAGCACGGCCATACCTGTCGTTGCACATTCCACCGATGGGGAAGCAAGGAAAATGCAGCCGGGCAAGTCAGATAATTGTTGACCCTCATAGGCCCCACCCTCAGCAGGAGCCACCCTCCCAGAATCTGGATCCTTACTCAGTGGGGATATGGGGGTCCTCGCCACCCTGCCATGGAGGGTATAACCATGGGGAAGAAGGGAGAATTGCCTGCCATGGTCAGGGGACGGGGCTGGAGGGTTGGCAAGAACATGGGCCAACAGGTCAAGGGGAGGAGCATAAAGAATGTAATAATAAAAAAGAAGTTGATCACCTGCAAGGGCACGAGTTCCAACCTGGCCTTGTTGACCAGGAGGCCAGGAGAGACGCAGGTCTGGAGGGCCAGGTCCCTGGACCGCTCCACCTCCTGCCTGCAGGGACCTACGATCAGCCAGTCATCCAGGTAGGGGTAAACCCGGGCGCCTCAGGTAAGCTTCCACCACTGCAATGCACTTGGTGATGACCCTGGGGGCCAAGGACAGGCCGAATGGCATGGCCTGGAACTCGTAGAGGGCTCCCTCTGCTCGAAAGCGGAGGAACCTTTGATGAGACTGACAGGACACGAAAGAGTGTGTCCTGAAGATCCAGGGAGAAAAATCACATGTTTTGCTCTAGAGATGGTATGATCTGTGACAGCGTTACCATCCTGAAAGTGCGTGACCTGTGGAACTTGGTCAGGTCATGCAGATCAAGACTGGGGTGCCAGCCCCCTATCTGCTTTGGCACCAGGAAGTACCTGGAGACAAATCCTTTGTGTTCCAGAGGATCCGCGACAGGAACCTCAATCTCCTTGCGGAGGAACTGGGCTATGTCATCTCTGAGAGATGACAGCATGTCTGCAGAAACCAAGTCCTCCCATGGGGCGTGGGCTCAGCAAGGAGGGTACTACTTGAATTCCAGAGGCAGACCCTGACTCACCTGTCCGAGGTGACAGCGGACCAGGCAGATAGGAAGTGGTAGAGCCAGCCCCCCCCCCACAAGAGGTCCAGGGAAGGTGTGATGGGCATGAAGGAGGCACCCCTCATCCCATTACTGGGCAGACTTAAGAGGAGGAGAAGGGCCCGGCTGAGGTACCACCGAAGCCTCTCCCTCCAGGCCTACAGACAACCAAGGCCACCGATTTGGGGGTCAAGGTCACCAGGCCTGAGCCTGCTGGTCAGCCTTATGCTGGGCTGGTTTGGCTGCAGGAGTGGAGGTGGACCAAAAGGACTTCCTCTTCTGCTACTGCTTGAAGCCCATAGGGTCCTTTTGGGCAGATGTCACAGAGTCCAAGGTGGCACTGGACTTCTCGATACAGGTGAGGTTACCCTTGAGCCCAGGCCCTAACAGATCAGTGCCCAGGAAGGGGACATCTGAGAGCTTGTGCCAAGTGTCCACCGTAAAGGTCGACATCCTCAGCCAAGCCCCGTGGTGCATAGCCACTGAGGCCGCCATGGAGCGGGCATAGGAGTCCCCAATGTCCATGGCTGTCTGGAGTTGTTTGACTACATCCCGGCCCGGGTTCTGGACCTGTTTGACCATGGTCTGAAGGTCCACAGGCAGACGAGGTAGCACCTCATTTAAAGTGCCCAGCAGGGCATGGGAGAAGTGGGCCATAAAGAGGGCTGAGCTCACCTGGCAGAGACCAAGTGAGGAGGCAGCACAGACTTTTCTAGTCACATGGTCCAACTTCTTGGGCAGCTTGTCAATGTCCGCAGTGTTGTGAGAGTGCCTAAAACACAGAGTCGGCCACCAAGCCCTCAGCCGAGGGGTGCTCTGTGAATCCCGAAAGGGAACCGATGGGCACTGTGTATTTGCAGACCATCTGGGCAGAAGGAGTCAGGCAGGAAGCAGGGTACCGCCAAAGCTCCAGGGCAGGGCCAAGGATGGCTTCTGCCACTGGGAAGGCCTCCGTCAGAGTCTCTCCCTGGTCAAGGATCTCAGTCCAAGGGTAATGAGGCCACTTTTGCACAGGCTCCATCTTCATACCAGTCAACTGAGATCAGACAGAGAAAGCCCAGGAAGGATGTGGGACCCTCATCTGCCGAGAAAGTCCCCACCGACTCGACATCGACCAGATGGGAGTACAGTGAGGAACCCTCAGACTCTGAGGAGTCGTCAAAGAGAGATCGACCATCTGAGTGCCAGCTGACCCTCCGCGGATGGTCAGGGGTGACGGTGATAGACAGCCAATGTGAAAGCCCCTTGGCTGGTTGAGACTCCTTTGATGGAGAGCTGACTGTTAGTTGGTTGGGCAGCAGTTCCACCACAATCGGCGGAGATGCAGGAGGCGGCTGAGCCGGGACCCATTTGGTCGGCTCTGAAGAAGGAGAAGGCTTCGGCCTTTTGGGCAACAGCCAGGTGATGGCCAGCGTAGAAACCAGGGTCAGTTTGGCACCAGTCAACACCAACTGTTGCCACATGATGTCCTCATAGCGTCGATGCAACTCGTGCCATAGCCTCTCCACACCCAAGGAGAATGAGGACAAAGAACAGCAGCTGCACAGTTTCCTGTGATGCCGAGAGCGGGAGTGCCAATGTCGGCGGGACCAGCTCAACCCACAGGAGAAAGACAGAGACCTTGATCACCGGGGGATTGGAGGGAGTCGGCGACTGTTGAGGCTCCTCCTGGGCAGGGTCAGGGACATGAGGCTGCGGGTCTGCGGACTGATCCATCCCTCCAATGGTCTGCATCAGGACTGCAGTCCCAGACAAGGAAGTATCAGCCTCTTCAGTCGACAACTGGTTGGTTGGCTCGAGAAAAATCTCGGCTGGGACTTCGATCAGCATCTCAGCCGACAGGCCCGACAGTTACCGTGGAGTCAGCAGCCAAGGCCAAGAATTCAACTTAAGTCAAATGGAGAAGCAGGGAATCTGAGGTCTCAAACCGAAAAGCTCCTAATCCCATTAATTGACGAGAGCTCATCTTTTAGACTTTTTAGATTTACATTTGCTGGCTGGTCCCTGACCGAAGGTCGGCAGACCAGCACAATTCCTTGAAAGAGCCCATAAAAGTCGAGCTCAGCTGATGCAGCACGAAGGCAGAAGCCGAGGAGGAATGGGTCGCGGCCTGGGTTGCCCCATCTTCAAGGGCCGCAAGCTGCTCAGCGGACTCCGCAGCTGCCGAGACCACCCAATGGGCATCCTTGGATTTGACCATCAGGTTCCGTTGTCCAGGGCGGCCCAGTTTCAGGTGGCGAGATGGTCCTCCAGGATAGCTGGGTTAAACGGGCGGCAAGAGTCACAGGCCTGGGGATCATGGTCGTGCCCCAGGCAATAGACGCATGTGGCATGCGGGTTGGTCCTGGACATCTTCTGCCCGCAAGGGTACTGGTAGGACCCGGAAGTGGACTTACTGTCCATCACAGTCACGATCGAAGATCGAGCCCATGACAAAAACTCATAACAGTTGACATTTTGGAAGTAATTCTGAAGAATTTAAGCGCTAAGGCCTACTCAACATGGGAGCAGTAAGGAGGGAGCCTGCTTCTTCCAGCGGAAAGGAAGATCTGGCATCATGGGGCAGAGCCAAAGGGAGTTATCACCCGGGTGAGTGGGAGGAGCCAGCTTGAAGACTTTCCGGCAAGCTCTTAAAGGAAAGGGCACTGCCAGAAGTGTTGATAGAACAGCACATCCACGTCCATAGAACTTTTTTTTCTTTTTTCAAACCTAAAACGAACCAGCCGTCAACTAGTAAGCAGGCCCAGGATCCGCCATCTTCTATTCAGCAGCAACCTGGGAAAGTAACTCTGACGACAGTCAACCAAACACTGGTGAAGCTCTGCCGGTCCCTCCAAGAGGTGGACAAGAAACTTGACAACCTCTCCGGGAAACTTGTCATGATAGAACAACGAATGGACATAATATAATCCAAAGCAGAAAAAGCCGACACAAATGTTACAAAAGCCTGGGATGTCACGACCAAGTTAATCCAGGAATACCAGGTACTGCGCCAAAGGCTTGAAGCAGTAGAAAACCTTTCTAGAGTGTGTAATGTTTGACTGTTTGGGTTGCCAGAAGGGGTGGAGGGGAACAACCCAAAATCCTTTCTTGAAATGTGGCTGGGGCAAGCGCTACATATCAATAAATCTTCGACTCCGCTAAGATACAAAAAAGTTTACCACATTACCCGCAGATGAGCGGGTGCTCGATCAGAAGGCCCCAGAATTATTTCAGTGGTATGTACGGGGGTTGGTGTTAAGGAGCGCCTACTCAGAGTGGCCAGACAACAACGTGGGACTAAATTTGATGAATCAACTGTGTCCCTATATCCCGACTTGTCCTACAGCATGAGGCAGTGTCGGAAGCAATTTGACCCTATTCTCAGGGAAGTAAGACAACTTGACATCCGCCATCAAATGCTTCTACCAGCTAAATTACTACTAATGGTGGGAGACTGCACCTATGTGTTCTCAGAGCCAAAGGATGCATCTAAGTTGGTGGTTAAAAGGCTGGAAGAGAAACATCTCTGTGAAGAAGGTGATATGGACAACTCCGAGGCAGAAGATTGAATAGTGTTCCAACTAAAAGTTCAGTCCGTGAGCACCCACTCGAGGGGCAGAGGTTTCAGCCTTGTGTCTACTGACAGTTGACTTTTATGATTTGACTTAATTATCTCCTTAGAAATAACAGGTTATGCCACATCACACTTAAAATGGCATCGACGCACCACAGGGATGATTCCCCGTTCCCTTGCTCGGGATGTCCGAAGTCACTTGCTGTAGGGGCAGACCACTTTTTGGATAATCATGCTTTGTTCCTGGCCAATCAGCAGTTGTACTGTTTAACCTGCTTATCTTGCTTTATTTCTACATAGGTCTACAGACCATAATGGTAAGAGGTATACTGGCAATATCCTGCACTCCATAGGAACTCTGAATTCCTTGATGTCTGGTTGCAATGTCAAGATCATATGTGTTTATTTGCTCTTAATGACAATTTCACACATGATGCAATGTTAGGGAAGTGGCTCTCTCATTCCTGGTTATGAGACTACAGTATATCTGAATCAAATGCTTGTATCTTCCATGGTAAATGATATGTATGTCTAGCATGCAAACTCAATAAAAAAATTCAATATAAAAAAAAACTTGGGTCACCCACTTGGGCAATGTTAAAAGTATTACAAGATTGAGATCCCCGCTGCACCCAATATATAAGGGACATTAAGTCTGTGGGCATTTGAGCCTGGAAGTGTAGGGCATGGCCACAAACAAGGAAGGGGGTCCAGTCCAGTCCCTCACCAACAGTGACTGGGAGTCAATGAAATGCCTCACCTGGAGGTAGCGAAAAATGTCCCTGTAATCCATGCCATACTTAGCCAGAAGTTCCACAAAAGAAGCCATCACAGGACCCGTGCAAAACTGACAGAGGCAAATCAGTCCTTGACACCTCCAGCCATACACTGTAGGGTCTATTCTCACAGAGTGAAAGTCAGGTAGCTGAGCCAGAGGGCAGATGAAAAAATTACTCACCTTAGTAATGTTGTTTCTTCTAATGGAGTCTTGCTGTATTCTGACATATGCAGTTAGGTCCTGCCTTTCAACTGCCCCGGAGAACAAAGAGTTAAACTTTCCATGGCCAGCATGGAATGTTCACCGTGAGCTCGGTTGAAGCCCTTGTCTGCTGTTGTTTAAACGCCAACCGTCAGATCTTTATGAGCAATACTCACTAGAAGTTCTATGTGGAAACTGTAAAACTAAAAACTAGCCAACTAGCAACTATATTTACATAAAAGGGTTTTTTGGTTTCAAAAAGAAGACTCAAGTCAGGAAACCCAAAAACCAAAAACACATCCCAAAACACAATCACTCACCCAAAATAAAAGAGGGTGAAAAAGGGACACCCCTAGGGTGCCAACACTGCTCCTGCCCACCCACATCCCAAAAAACTAGGTTCTGAGAGGAGTCAGAATACAGCAAGACTCCATTAGAAGAAACAACATTACTAAGGTGAGTAATTTTTTCTTCAAACAACATGAAGTCTTGCTGTATTCTGACATATGCAGACTACCAAGCAGTACCTCCATGGAAGAGGGACAGAACCTACTTTGGAAACAGGCTCTGAAGTACTGCTGTGCCAAACCGAGCATCACTCCTAGCCTGGATATCCAGAGAGTAATGCTTGGTGAATGTATGGACTGTTTTCCAGGTGGCTACTTGACAAATTTCTAAGAGAGGAATATCCCTGACAGCAGCCAGGGAAACAGCTGTACCTCTAGTGGAATGAGCCCCCAGGCCTGAGGGTGGAGTTCTACCCAGTTTCTCATAGCAGAATTGTATACAAGAAACAATCCACCTGGCAATAGATCTCTTAGTGGCAGGTTTGCCCTTACCAACCTCTCCATACGTGAGGAACAACTGGAGGGATTCAAACATGTGACCCTCGGTGCGCTCTATGTAGTAGCTCAGGGTCCTTTTAACATCTAAGCTGTGTAGCCTCCTCTCTCCAGAGGAGGAATGGTCAGTGAAGAAAACAGGGAGAGACAGACTGGTTGAGGGGGAAATCTGAAACCACTTTAGGCAAAAACTTTCTGTTAGTTCTTAGGATCACTTTATCTCTATGGAAAGAGATGAAAATCAGGTTCCACTGACAGGGCATGCAATTCACTGCTACACCTGGCAGAGGTAATGGCCACCAAAAAAACAGTTTTCCAAGTCAAGTACTTGAGGTCTGCAGAGGACAAAGGCTCAAAGGGGGGTTGCATAAACTGAGCAATGCAAACATTAAGGTCCCAAGCAGGAGCAGGATCCCTAAAGGGGGGACTGGCGTGAAGCAATCCCTTGAAGAACTTACAAAACACAGGATGGGCTGACAGAGGGGATGGCTTGCCTACTGACAGGAAAGCAGAAACAGCTGCCAAATGCACTTTAAGGGTAGCTGGCCTAAGGCCTAGGCCATTGAGATGGACCATATAGTCCAGAACCGTAGGCAACTCAGCAGAATCTGGAGAAATATTTTTCTTAGAACACCAAATACTGAATCTTTTCCATTTGGAGTTGTAAGTCTTTCTGGTGGAAGGCTTTCAAGAAGCCTTAAGTATATCCAGAACCCCTTGGGAAAGATGCAGATCTGCAAACTCTAACTCTTCAAGAGCCATGCCTTGAGATTGAGAGACCGAAGTTTCGGGTACCAAATCCTCCACTGAGAGGATGTCAACAGGTTGTAATTCCTGGGAAGAGACAGGGGAAGGTGGACTGCTAGGGACAGCAACAGGGGATACCAGGGCTGTCTGGCCCAGTCTGGAGCGATCAGAATCACTTTGCATGGTTGAGACCTGATCTTGATTAGCACCTTGAACAGGAGAGGGAAGAGGGGGAAAGCAAGCAGGAACTTCCCTTCCCAATTCAGAACCAGATCATCCAGGGGGACTGAGCCCAAGACTGGGGGTCTGCAATAGAAGAGAGGAAGTTGGTGATTGTCTGGGGCTGCAAAAACATCTATCTGTGGAGTGCCCCATCTGGAGAAAATCACTTTCAAAATTAGGGGATCTAGGGACCATTCGTGGTGGCCCTGAGATATCCTGCTGAGAGCATCTGCTAGGACATTGTCCTTCCCTGGGAGGTGAACTGCTATCAGAGAGGTTTGCATGGACTAGGCCAGAGACCACAACTTCATTGCTTCTGTGCACAAGGCCGTAGACAGAGTGCCTCCTTGCTTGTTGATGTACCACATTGTGGTGGTATTGTCTGTTCTGATCTGTACCACCTTGCTCTGTACAGATTTGGAAAAAGCTTGCAGTGCCAGATACACTGCTCTGAGTTCCAAGAGACTGATGTGAAGCAGAGATTCTTGAGGTGACCACAGCCCTTGGGTGGTAAGATCCCCCAAGTGGGCTCCCCAGCCAAAGAGGGAGGCGTCTGTGGTGAGGATTAGTGAATGAGACTGAGTGACAAAAGGAACTCCCTGTCTTAAATTGTCCTGATCCTGCCACCATTGCAAAGCCTGGATCAGGGTTCGAATTACTGGGACTAGTTTGGTAGGGGAATCCTTTCTTTGAGACCAGAAGGCTCTCAAGTGGAACTGAATGTCCCTCATCTGGAATCTTGCCCCCTGGATCACTGCTGTAGAGGCTGCCATGTGGCCCAGGAGCTGCAAGAAGTGCCTTGCTGGTCGAGACACCTGAAGGGTGAAAGAAGAGACCAGTTCTATAAGGGTCCTTGCCCTGTCCAGGGGAAGGAAGGCTTTTGCTCTTATTGTATCCAGCTCTGCCCCTATAAAGGTGAGGAGCCGTACTGGCTCGAAAGCCTAGGAGGAGAAACACCTGAAGGTCTGTCTGGGGAGATGTCCAGGTCAATAGGCACATCCACACTTTCATAATCACCATCATCATCATCATTATCTTCATACTCTCCCTCCTCCTCCTCCGGTTCATACACTGAGAACTGACTTTGGAAGGTTTAGGAGGAATCCTAAGGAAGTGAGCAGTTGCTGAGTTATCTGAAGATGTGACTTGACTTGGTCTGGAGACTGACCCACTATGAGCCAGTCGTCCAAGTATGGAAAGATGGAGATCTTTTTTCTCCTTAGGAAAGCAACCACTACTGCCAGGCACTTTGTGAACACCCTTGGGGCTGATATTAGGCCAAAGGGCATTGCTCTGAATTGATAGTGGCCTGAGGGCAACTCGAACCAGAGGTACTTTCTGTGGGAGCACCTGATGGGAATGTGAAAATAGGCATCTTTGAAGTCCAGGGAGGCTAGCCAGTCCCCTGGCCTTAGAGACGGCAGAATTACTCCCAGAGTCACCATTTTGAATTTTGGCTTTAAAAGGTGCTTGTTTAGATATCTCAGATCCAGGATGGGCTGTCATTCTCCTGTCTTTTTGGGGGTTAGGAAGTACCTGGAGTACAATCCTTTGTCCTTGTGTAGGGTAGGAACCCTTTCTATGGCTCTGAGAGCCAAGAGGGAAGAAACCTCTGCTTCTAGGGCAAGGGTCTCTGATGGATTTGCAGGTGGAAAGGATCTGGTTCTCATCTTGGAAAATTCTTTGAAGCAGAGAACCAGTCCCTGGCTTACTACTTCTAGGACCCACTTGTCTGATGTTAAAGACTTCCAGTCCCGGACAAAGTAAGTCAGCCTGCCCCCTAGAGGTATTGGAGAATCGGCCCGGGCAGACCCATCAGGGTGTCTGCTTGGCAGGTGCTTTAGGCTGAGGGGTGGAAGCAGGCCTGCTCATACCCAGTCTGCCTCTCCCTCTATAGAACCCCCTCTGAGCATGAGCAGAAGAGGAGGCCTGGACTTGGTAAAAAGGCCTTTGAAAGGGCCTGCCGCTGCCCCTGGAATGCTGCCTCTGAGGAGTGGCTTGCCTTTCTTTGGCCTGAGCACTCCTGTAGGTGGTCCTGTACTCGTCCATCTTTTTCATGTAGTTCTCTGTCTGCTCCCCAAACAGAAAATTACCAATGACAGGAAAATCCATGGCCTTAGCCTGGGTATCCTGTGATAGGCTAGTACATCTGAGCCAAGCCATCCTCCGAAGGGCCACAGATGTAGCCATGACTCTAGCTGAAACATAACTGGAGTCCACAGCAGCATGAAATTGCACCTTGGATGCCTCAATCCCATCCGCAGCCACCTGCTCTAGCTCTTTGGCAAGCTGGTCAGGGGCCTGTTTAGCTAGAGCCAGCACAGTGTCCCACCTGGACTTCTGGTATCTAGCTGTGTAGGCCATATAGTTAGCCTGCCTGAGTCCCAAAGATGCTGCCATGTACTGTTTCTTTGCCATGGCATCAATCCTCCTGGAGTCCTTATCTGGGGGGTGTGAAGCCAAGGGAATATTTGCCTTATCACAGGCAGCAGCCTGCACTACCCCAACATGGCTGCATTGCTGGGAAAGGAACTCCGTGTCAGAGCCTGAAAGGGTATACCTCTTGTCCATTCTTCTGTCCACAGGAGGTATGGAATTAGGAGTTTTTAGAATTTTAAATGTCTGTTTCCCAAAAGATTTATGGAGGGGAACAGACAATCTCCTGGACTCTGGGATGTCGATCATCTCAACAAAATCAGGCTCCTCCTGATCCTCTACTGCTTCTTCCATAGGAAGCTGGAGGGTTTCAGCCACTTTCTTGTAAAACATAAAGTGGGAAGTGGACTCAGAAAGCCTAGGAGGAGAAACACCTGAAGGTCTGTCTGGGGAGATGTCCAGGTCAATAGGCACATCCACACTTTCATAATCGCCATCATCATCATTATCTTCATACTCTCCCTCCTCCTCCTGTTCATAAAATTCTTCTAAAGTATAATCCGGAACCGGGGGAACCGACCGAACCAAGCCCCTGACAGATGGTGCCGGTTCAGCCGGAACCGAAGTTAGCGATTGAACTATCCTTATCGCTTTGGCTATTTCATCAGCGGTCGGAGAAAGAACTTGTGGATCCGAATGATTTTTCCATTTTCTTTCTTTTAACCGGAACCAACTCCTCAGAATCGGTTCTTCTTTTGCCCGAAGAAGTTTCGCCCTGGTCAGAGGGCACTCCTTCTGGTTCGGTCGGAACCGAACCGGGCTGGCAATCCGGGTCAGCGGACTTCTCGGCCTCCCTTTCCCGCAGTCTACCTACTCTCTTATCCAGGGTAGCTTTGGGAAAACTTTTACAAATTTGGCAGTCTGAATTGAGGTGGTCAAACCCCAGACAATAAACACAGGTGGTGTGGGGATCAGCCTTAGCAAAGGCTTCCCCACACACACTGAAGTGTTGAAACAGCCCGTTTTTTTTCTTGGGTTTCTCAGACATGGCCAATCCTAAACACAACTCACCCTTTTTTCGGCAGTCCGCCAGGCAAGACACCCCTATCGGTTCCTGACCGTGTTACGGGTCTTGGAAAAAAAAGTTATCAAATCCGTTTTTTCTAGAACCGATACAGATCGGTTACCACACTCTAATAAAGACAGAAGTTTTTTTTAACACAAACCTGATCTGTTCAAACCGAACCGATCCAATGTTTACAAGTTCCACACAGAAACTTAAACCGACAGGTTCAGTAGCAGAAATTCGGTAGAAACAGAGTGAAAAAAACTACACTTTAACAGACTTTTTTGAACCGAGTGAAGGAGAAATCTCCAGAGCGACTGTTCAGTGAGGCGGAGTAAAGAATCTGACGGTTGGAGTTTAAACAGCAGCAGAAAGAGGCTTCAACCAAGCTCGAGTTCAGCGTTCCATGCCCTGCATGGAAAGTTAACTCGTTGTTCTCTGGGGCAGTTCAAAGGTTGGTGATCACTGCAATAGTCAGAATACAGCAAGACTTCATGTTGTTTGAAACTCCAGGTTTCAACTATTTCTACCAACTCAGTCTCACTTACAAGCTTGGCACCCCTTAAAAAGGGTAAACCTTTCCGAACCCATATCTTTTGCACCCTGCTGCACCGTGAGTCCCTGCACTAGAAAGTGCTTCCAAATGTGGACAATGCTGCGATTATGCTGTACATGTTTTCTGCAGATTGTAAGAGGTGCATGCCAACATCATGCATGTGAGACATGACATTCAGGTGCATGTGCGTGCCTTCACACACTCCAGGACTCCTCTCCTAGTGTTGAAAATGGCACGAGGACAGAAGGCTGGCTCTGAGCCAGCTACTGATACTAGGAGCCCAAGGACTGCAACACAGAGTGCAAAATGCACAACCGGCCTTGCTGCTCAGAACACAGCCAACAATCAACGAAAAAATGGCCCAGAAGCACCAAAAAGGAAAAAAATAAATAAATAAATGCAAGGCTTTTCAAAGAAAATAAAACCAGGGCCCCAAATAAGACAGTAAGTTTCCTTATTTACGAGGCCCCACAAACCTGCGTAAAGTTGGGAGGCCATGACTCTACTTTATCCTTCCGCGCAGCACTAGGCAGGGTTGCCCCCTTCTCCACTCCTTTTTGCTATATACATAGAGCCCCTGGTACAGGCCATACAGGAATCCACAATTGTAACAGGAATAAAGCTGGGAGGGGTGGAGCATCTTGTGGCACTGTATGATGACGATGTACTTCTATACCTCGAAGACTCAGAAAAACCTTCACCAGTGGTCTTCTGGATCTTGGATGATTTTAGTGTGGTATCGGTATAAATTAAACACTGACAAAACCAAATCCCTTACCTTTCACTACCAACCACCTCAATTAACCAGACATCAGTTCCCATTTAGGCGAGATTTCGAAAAACTGAAAGATCTAGGCAAACGCCTATAAAAACAACTATACCCCTTTTTCTACACAACTATCACAAGATTTGGCCCACTGGAATACTCCTTCCTCACACCTTTCTAGATGGGTGGAGGTGATCCGGATGGTCACACTACCTAGAGAACTGTATTTATTCCATAACATGCTGGTTCAACTAACACTGATCACGTTTCGACAGCGGAACAAAGCGATCTCCAGGTTCCTATGGGCAGGACAGAGACCGTGGATCAAACCGCAATCGTTCTGTCTTCCAAAGTTATGGGGAGGCCTCACACTGCCTAACCCACAGCTCTATTACTGGGCTATGCAACTCTGATACCTAATATTGAGACAAATGAGTAATCCTTGAACCCACTGGCATGACCAGGAGATGACACTTCTTTATTCAGAGTTTATAACAGCTATCTACCACACAGACACACCAATGGGAAAGCCAAGCACCACGGACCTACGATTTCTCTATCAAAACAAGATCTGGCACTTTATTCATAGACTGCTACATGTCATCCTATTCCTCTGTCTACTATACCCCATCCCTCTGTTACAGAACTTTCACCAGCCTGCACTGACCCAGCCTTCTGGAACTGGAAATGCCACTTCCTTCAGTATATGTATCAGTTGGTTATGGGTATAGCCCCGTGAAATTCTTTAATCTTTTTATTTATTTAGGCTATTTCTTTTATCCTCCATGCCGGCTGACATCCGGAGGAAGTCCCCAGCCCCGCCCCCCAGCATCCACCATCCGGCGCTGATCCAAACTCCCAGGGCTTACACCCCTTGGCAGGGCCGGCAGGATTCCTCAACCCCCATCAGGGATGGATCCAGTCGGCCAGCACCATTGCTGGCTGGAAGCGGAGCCTGCGAGGCACCCACCACCATAATGCCGCGGCTTTTTTTTTTTCCTGGTTATTTTAGTTGGGGCATAAAATGATGCCCACGGAGAGCAGCGCGCACGCATCTGCACGTGCTCTCTCCTAGCGTCTGGCCCAACTCCTCCCCCTTCTACAGTGCAGTGCCCTGTCCCCCAGCCTCCGCTAGGGAGCAGGCAAGCGCCGACCACTGAGGGCCCCCTTGCTCAGAGAAGGAAAGCAGTCCATCGGACACTCAGTCCTTTTCCTCCCCTGCCGACCCCCAGTGGCCCAAGCTTGTTCCCGAACATGGGTCGCCAGCGTAGCGCAAAGCAACCACCACCTCAGCTCTCAATGCCACCAGACCATAATCCTTTTGATTTTCTATAATTTTTCTTTTTTTTTCTGGAATTTTGTATTATTTCTTTTTATTCATTGAAAATGTAGTTTTATTTCTTGTTATCATATTTACATTCATAAAATACCTCAAAATGACATACACATGAGAAATCACATTCCTAGTATACTGCACTGTATTAAGCAGACTTATGCTATGATCTTGAAAGGTTTTTTTTTTTTTTTTGAATTAGACAATTCCGCTACTGCCTCCTTGTGGACTGTCTCTGTGGTAACAATGGAACCTCAACAACAACTGCTGCATACATTCATTTAGTTTTTGCAAAAAAAAAAAAAAACCTGTCTCAGCCAGCAATACCCAGCAGGGACCGCCCCCGATGTCAGCTCCACCCCAACGTCAGCCCTGTTATAAAAGGGGGCAGACCCAGCTCCATCCCAGTTCCCCGGTCAAGGCCCGTGAACAAGTCCTGACAGGAGAACGAGGCGAAGCTTGAAGATGAAACTCTGCACACCTCAAAGTGGGGATGGAGGGCGGGAAAGTAACGCCTACTGCAAGAGTTCCTCTCAAAGATCTACTGTTACAGTAAGTTCTTACGTAACTGTACTATCTTACTTCGAGTGGAAGCTCTTGCAGCAGGCTATCACAATAAGGACTGAATCCTAAGCAGTCCCTCGCCAAGGAGGTAATCGACCCCGGGAGGTCAAAGAAATGAAGCTGAACACAAAAGCTGAAGACAGAAGTACCTGAAGGACTGCCAGGCCGAAGCCTGCCCGGCGTCTGGAGACAATGTCCAAATTGTAGTGCTTTACGAAAGTATGCACTGAATTCCAGGTAGCGGCTGCGCAAATGTCCCTAATCGAGATGTTCCACAGCACAGAGAAGGAAGCAGACACTCCCCTGGTGGAGTGACCCCTAACTGGGCTTGGAAGGGGCTTGTTGTGCTTCTCATAGCAGAAAGAAACACAGTGGACAATCCATTTAGAAATGGTCTGCTTGGACACCTGTCTAACCAAGTGTTGTGGCGCAAATGCCACAAACAGTTGCTCTGATTTACGGTGATTAGCCGTTCACTTCAGGTAATACCTCAGCGTCCTGTGGACGTCCAAAGTGTGAAGGAGAGCTTTCCCTCTGTTAGAGGGAGAAGGGAAATAAACTGGAAGGTCAACCGACTGGTTGAGGGTCAACTCCGAGACCACTTTTGGAAGAAACTTAGGGTTCATCCTCAGGGAAACCCTTTCCCTGTGGAAAATTAAATACGGCTCTTTATATATCAGAGCCTGAAGCTTGGAAACTCTTCAAACTGACGTAATGGCAAATAAAAAGCAAATCTTCCAGGAAAGATATCGCAGTTCACAATCTACTGCAGGTTCAAACGGGGGAAGAGTAAGCTTCTCCAACACAAAAAGGAGGTCCCAGGGTGGGATAGGATTCCAAATGGGAGGTCTCATGTGAAGAATCCCGCGTAAAAAGGTGCGGGCCACATCCAACTTGGCTAAGGCCCTGTCTCCGGAAACGGCGTGATAAGTCGAGATGGCCCACATGTGCACCTTTATGGAGGAGTAGCTCAAGTCTTGCTGGTATAAAGAGAGGAGATACTGTAGAGCAGAGTTCATGGGACAAGTATAATGGGATCTAGATGGCGAGACGAGGCCCACAAGCAGAAGCGCTTCCACTTCATAGCATAAGTGGAGCGCGTGGAGGGCCTTCTTGCTGACACAAGAACATCCACCACCTCTGGAGATGCCCCATACCTGTATTTTGCTACGTCTGAAGGAGCCAAGCATGAAGGTGCAAGGATCGGAGATCGGGATGGACCAGAAAGCCCTGATCCTGGGACAGCAACTGTGAGCATATTGGCAGCGGGATTGAAGTTTCCATGGATAGCCGCTGAAGTAGTGGGAACCAAATCTGCCGAGGCCATAGCGGGGCGATCAGAATCATTTATGCCCCCTCAGCCTGTAACTTCAACAGAACCCTCTGGACGAGAGGAAAGGGAGGAAAGGCATAAAGAAACCTCCCTGCCCAACAAAGGGACAACACGTCTGGCCAGAAAACACCAGGCGTGGGCTCTCGCGAGTTTGGCATTGCGTGGTGACGCAAACAGGTCCAGCTCTGGATGACTCCATGCGTCGAGCAGCTGACCCGCTACTGATTGCAGTAGCTCCCACTCATGCGCCTTGGACTGAGATCTGCTTAGACTGTCGTCAAAGTTGTTTAAGACACCTGGAACATGCACCGCAGAGAGAGAGATGTGCCATTCCAGTGCCCAATACCAGACTCTCATCGCCTCCCTGCACAGGGGGTAAGAATGAGCGCACCCTTGCTTGTTGATATAGAAGACGACTGCCATGTTGTCCGTCTGAACCAGAAGAGAGCCTGGTACAAGGTCCTCCTGAAAGGCGTGTAGCGCATTGAGGACCGCTCACATCTCTAGGACACTGATGTGGAGTTCGCGCTCCTTGGGTGTCCAAATGCCCTGCGTTTGGTGGGCCACCAGGTATGCTCCCCAACCCAAATCCGAGGCATCCATTGTAAGTTCCTGATTCGGGGGCTTCGAATGGAAGAGGACCCCTTTTTTTAAATTGAGTGGATCCATCCACCAAAGAAGTGTTCTCCTTATTGGCTCTGTGACTGACCATGTGGTCTAGGTTGTTGGAGTACTGATCCCACTGCACCCGAGCATCCATTGTGGGATTCTCATGTGGAGGCATGTCAGAGGAGTGACTGGAATGGCTGCTGCCATCTGTCCAAGAAGTCTGGGGAAGGTCCTTGCTGGGACCTGAGGAGTTACTAGAACCGATTCGGCTTTCTCCTGCAAGCGATTGCCCCTCTCTGGGGGTAGAAAAGCCATGCCCTGGATCAAATCCAGGACCACTCAGATAAAGACGAGTCTTTGGCTGGGTTCCGGGGAAGACCTTGGAAGGTTCAGGGTGATCCCCAGGTCTCGGAAGTGAGTATAGGTGTCTCCGAGAACTTGAAGCAAGCGTGACCTAGATGTGGCTGCTAGCAGCCAATTGTCCAGGTAAGGGAAGACATAATGCCCCTGACGCCTTAGAGCCGCAGCCACTACTGCCAAGCACTTCATGAAGACTTGAGGAGCGGAAGAGAGGCCGAACAGAAGAACTCAAAACTGATAATGTTCCCCTTGGAAGTGGAACCTCAGGAACTTCCTGTGAGGGGGAAAGACCCTGATACGCATGTACGTATCTTGCATGTCTAGGGAGCAGAGCCAGTCCTCTTGGTGCAGCAGAGGAAGAAGACCTGAAAGGGTTACCATCCAGAACCTTTTGTACTCTATATAAAGATTGAGAGAGCTTAGGTCCAGGATGGGATGAAGGTCCTGAGTCTTTTTTGGGACCAGGAAGAAGCGGGAATAATACCCTTTTCCCCGCTGCCACAGGGGGACTGGTTCTATCACCCTTTTTCACAAGAGGGCCTGCATCTCTCCTTCTATGAGAGGGATGTGAGAAGGAGGATACCTGGAGAACCTTGGGGGAGTGTCTAGAGGAATCTCCGTGAACTCTCAAGTGTGTCCTCTCCTTATGACGTTTAGGACCCATTTGTCCGCAGTGATCGAGCTCCATCCCTGAAAGTACAGGGAGAAGCGACCTCCTACCACCTCCCCTGGAACCTCTGCCAGAGGAGGGGAGGTCGGAAGGGAGTCACTGGGCGGAGCCAGGGGTGGGCAGAGAACCCTAGGAGGACTTGGGCCCACGGGGAGGAGCGCCTCCAGGTTGCTGGATGTCGGCTTTCTTCCGAAAGCCTCTTCTCTGGCCCTGTTGATTGCCACGGGCTTGACCACCCGAGGGCTTCCGAAATGGCCACTTTCGCTGTCTCTGCTGGTCTCCACGGTACATTTGGCAGACCAACCAGATGGATTTGCCTGACTCTTGGAGGCGACAGATAAGAGACTCCGTCTCCTGCCCAAACAAAACGGTACCCTGGAACGGTAAGTCCCAGATGCCGGACTGCAGATCCTGGTGAAAGCCCGAGACCCTCAACCAGGAATGGTGCCTGAGGCAGACACCTGATGCTGCCACTCTGGCTGCCGTATCCGCAGTGTCGCACGAGGCATGCAAAGCACGTGTGCCTACGTCTGAGCCCGATTTCAGGACGTCCAAAATCTCTGTTTTCTTCTCGGAGTCTGGCAAGGCATTTACCAACTCTTGTGCCTGCTCCCATAGTGCATTCTGGCACTGGACCATATGCGTAAGGAAATTCAGGGACCTAATTGAACAGGTGGAGACAGAATACATCTTTTTGCCCACCTGATCCAAATAACGAGACTCTGGATTGGGAGGCTGCAAGCTGAGGTGTTTGGGCTGCTTAGATTTGTCATGAGCAGCCATAATAACTTAAGAGTCCACCCGAGGGTGCTGGGCCAAAAATGGTTTATCCCTCGGGGCTCTATACAGCTTGTCCGATTTCTTTAGAACTGCTGGGACCGAAGCTGGACGCTTCCAGGTAATCCAGGTAAGGTCCTGGAATATGTCCACCAAAGGTTTAGGTTCCTTCTGCCTCAGGTACTTAGCCAATCTCCAGCGTTCCAGATCCAGGTCCTCCGTATCCCACTCACTGGACACCTGGATGTGCCTCATGACATCCATGAAAGTAGGATCGTCAGGAGGCGAGTGGGGCTGGTCCTTCTCTCCTGGGGAACCCCGGATTCCTGAAAAAGAAGAGGCAGAAGAGGAAGAGGAGGAGGAGGAAGGGCTACTGGGAGACGAGTAGCCGGACCTATCCCTATGGCTAGCCCCATTCGAACGTCGGCGTCTCACCAACCGATGATGGTCCGAAGACTGGACGGCCGGTCATAGGACCGACGGGTAGACGGAGACCGACGCTGGTCAGGAGACAGACGCCGGGAGTGGTCCCGCCTAGCAGAGCGGAATGGCTCCTGGTGTGACCTGACCCAGCCGGCTACCTGATCTGGTAGCGCTACCGGTATCAGTCTACGGACCGTGAACGGAATGAGCCCTAGGAGGAGATGTAGGCAGCGGCCTCTCGAGGGGTCTTCCTTGGCGAAGAAGCACCTCCTGGCTGTGGTTCACCCGAAGGGTTCGAGACCGGTGACAGGGCTGGCTGGGGCGCTTCTGGACCTGCCCCCACCAGAAGGAAAACAGATCCTGGAGCTCTTCCTTCGAAAAAACGGAGACTGCTTTCCTCGGAAATGGAATATCTGCAACATCAACCTTGGAAGGAGAGCCCCGGGGGGGAGGAGGACTTAGGGGATGGAGACACAGCCCCTTCGCCGGCTGCGTCCAGATCCGTCGCCCCATCACCCGGTGTCGGTAAGGGGACAGACGACAGGGTACCGACCGAGGGCGGAGTGTCCTTCGACTCCAAGGGTGCGCTCTTGAGTGGCGGCGCTGAGGGCTTGTAAGGCAGCGCCAAAGCTTGCGCCTCCGAGGACTTAACGGTGACCCTTAGCGGGGTCACCTTAGGCTTCGCTTTCCTCTCCTCCGAAGGCCCAGCCTTAGTCTGATCTTTTGATTTTGGACGCTCACCTGAGTCCGTCGAGCCATTGGGCTTTCTTGGGAGAAGACCGCAAGCGGGAGTGAGACCGGAACCTGGACTGGTGCCAGGACAGACTAGGGTCTTTTTTGTGGGACCGCTAGGTTTTGTCCTTTTTCGGCTTCTCCCCTGAGGTGTGCAGGTCCATCTTCTTTTCAAGCAGGAACGCCTTCAGGGCCTTCAAGCGGTGGATCCGAGTCCAGCTGCTGAACTTCTGGCAGGACGAACAGGCCGCGGTGTCGTGCTCAGGCCCCAGGCAAAAAACACACTGCTTGTGGCAGTCTTTAGATGGTATCTGGTAGCCACAACCGCACTTGTTAATGTGGGGTCCCGATGAGGAGACTGAGGACGGGGAAGACATACGTCGGCAAACTTAGAAAAAACATCGAAACTGTGGAGAAGTATGCTCGGAAAGGCGAAAAAACAGTTTTTTTAGCTGGCTGGCAAGCTCAAAACTGGAACTTTTCACATGCCGGACGCCAGGGAAAAGAACTGAAGTGGAGTTGTCTTCCCCTTTATACCAGGGGCTGACGGCCGGGGCGGTCCCTGCTGGGCATTGCTGGCTGAGAAGTTTTCCGGAGGGTCCTAGCGCCTGCGGCATAGTCCTTATTGTGATAGCCTGCTGTAAGAGCTCCCACTCGAAGTAAGATCCTTATTTCTCCCAGGGGATACTCCAATATTCATAACTCTTCTGCAGTATACCTTTAAGGTCAGATCTGCCCGAAGATAGAATGCTATGCAAATGATGGAACAATTGGCATGAGCCACTTTTCAAATGCTGCCACCTATCAACTGCCTACATTCTAACCCTTAGATTTCATGGACGCCTGCAAGACAGGGCCCAAAATTTAAAATATATAACATTCTAACTTCAAAATTCCCTACCCAAACCTCCAACTGGAGGAAATATAAAAAACAATCATAAACAACCCCACAAGCTCCCATGTCAGAATCACATGAAAAGGAGAAAACGTAAGAACAAGTTCTAATAAAAGTAGAATGTGGCATGCAAACACTAAGGTACAGCATGGAATAGAGAGGCCACTGGTTCTTAAAACGGGGAAGCAGGGTGGGAGCGTTATGAATACTAGAATATCTAGTGGGAGAAATAAGGTTACTATGGTAAGTAACTTTTTCTTCTCACCCCAGGAATACTCCAATATTCCTAACTCTTCTGCAGACTAAAAAGCAGTACCTTAGGAGGCAGGAAGAACCTATTTTGGAAATGAGCTCTGCAGGACAGCTGTACCAAACCTGGTATCAGCCCTAGCCTGCATATACAAGCTGTACTGCTTGACAAATGTGTTCCATTGTTTGCCAGGTTGCTGCTTTACAGATATCCACCAAGGGTACATCCCTTGCAGCTGCCAGTGTTGCAGCTGTACCCCTTGTGGAATGGGCTCTAAGTCCTGCTAGAGCTTCCTTGCCCACCTCTGAATAGCAAAATTATATGCATTGAACAATACAATGAGAAATGGACCTTTTAAATGATGGATTACCCTTTCCCACATCCCCATAAGTGAAGAAAAGTTGTGTTCTGTCCTGCCTAAGGGGCTTAATGGCTGTCATGTAGTAGCTCAAAGCTTTTTTGACATCCAGGCTATGCAGCCTACGTTCACGAGAAGAAGAATGGTCAGTGAAGAACACTGGCAAAGTAATAGATTGGTTCAAATGGAGTCTGAAACCACTATGGGAAGAAACTTCCTATTTGTCTGAAGGACTACATTATCCCTGTGGAAGGCAGTGTAGTCCTTTTCAATGCATAAAGCCTGGAGTTCACCAATTCTTCTAGCTGAAGTAATGGCCACTAGAAACACTGTTTTCCATGTGACGTACTTCAAGGATACTGAAAACATAGGCTCAAAGGGAGGGGCCATGAGTTGAGCAATGCAAATATTAAGGTCCAGAGCTGGCATCGGTTCCCTCACCAGTGGATACATATGTGAAAGGCCCTTGAAGAATCTTTTAAAAATGGGGTTTGATGCCAAAGAAACAGGCTTGCCTACAGAAGCATAGGCTGAGACTGAAGCCAAATGAATCTTTAGTGTAGAAGGCTGCAAACCTGAGGAATGTAAATAGACCAGGTAGGCCAGTAGCCCCTGTACTCCTGCCTGGGTTGGCACCATACTCCTACTAGAGCACCAAACAGAAAACCTCTTCCACTTTGCAGCATAGGTTTTCTTGGTAGAGGATTTATTGTATCTTCTTAAAACATCCATAACTGATTCAGAAAGATGTAAACCAGCATACTCTAGGTCCTCAAGAGCCAAGCTTTGAGCCGGAGTGACCTGAGGTTCAGATACAGGAGACTCCCCCTGGTTGGAGGTCAGAAGATTGTGCCTCCTGGGAAGGTGTATTGGTTTGTCCACTGACATGGACAGTAACAGGGAGTACCACAGCTGCCTGGCCCAGTCTGGGGCTATCAGAATCACTGTTGCTGGCCGAGACCTGAGTTTCAATAGTACCCTGTATACCAGGGGAAATGGAGGGAATGCATACAGGAATTTCCCTGACCAATCCAGAATAAGGGCATCTAGAGGAACCGTGCCCACTACTGGAGGTCTGCAACAGAACTGAGGTAGGTGATGACTCTGATGAGAGGCAAACAGATCTATTTCTGGGGGTGCCCCATCTCCTGAATAAGGTCTGCACCATTTGCCTGTTCGAGGACCATTCGTGATAGGCCTGGCTGATTCAACTCAGGGCATCTGCCAGAACATTGTCCTTGCCTGGCAGATGAATGGCCTGAAGTGAGGAGCCCAGTGAGTAAGCTAGGGTCCAAATTCACATAGCCTCCATGCAAAGGAGGCTTGACCTTGTTCCCCCTTGCTTGTTTATGTAGTACATGGTGGTAGTGTTACAGTATCTGTCCTGACTTGCACTACCTTTCCCTGTATAAGTGGTTTGAAAGCTTGCATTGCCAGAAACACTGCCCTGAGCTCTAACAAGTTTGTGTGTAAAAGAGTCTCTGCACTTGACCAAGTGCCCTGGGTAGTGTGCTCTGCTAGATGAGCCCCCCAGCCCAGGAGGGATACATCTTTTGTGAGAATCATCGAAGGAAGTTCTTTTTGGAAAAGGACCCCTTCTCTGAGGTGGGCTTCCTCTTTCCACAACTGAACAGCTTGGATAAATGTTTTTGTTACAGGAATGAGATTTGACAGCGAATCCTTTCGTTGGCACCAATGAGCTCTTAAGTGAAACTGGATGTCCCTCATCTGAAACCTGGAGCACAACACTGTGCCTGCTGCAGCTGCTATGTGGCACAGGAGTTGAAGAAAATGCCTTGCAGGCCTTGAGACATTGAGCCTGAAAGAGCCTGCCAACTGCAGGATGCTTTTACCCTGTGTGTGGGTAGAAATGTTCTGCCCACTTTGGCATTCAGTTCTGCTCCAAAGAATTGCTGAATTTGAGAGGGAATTAGAACAGATTTCTCTAGGTTTAAAAGAAACCCCACGAGACTCCAGAAGTTGCTGAGTGAGTTGGAGATGCTCTGTTAACTGTTGTGGTGACTTTCTCACCACCAACCAGTCATCTAGATAAGGGAATACTGAGACACCTTGCCTTTGCAAGTATGCCACTACCACAGCCAGACACTTTGTGAACACCTTCAGTGCTGAAATGAGACTGAAGGGAAGAGCAGAGAACTGATAGTGACCTGATAGGAGTCTGAACCTGAGAAACTTTCTGTGAGACTCCCTTATGGGGATGTGGAAATAGGCATCATTTAGGTCCAATGATGCCAGCCAATCTCCTTTTCGACGTTCTGGCAGAATCAGAGACAAAGTTACCATTTTGAACTTTGGTTTTGCTAGGAACCTGTTGAGGACCCCGAGATCCAAGACAGGCCACAGCTCTCCATTTTTCTTTGGTGTGAGAAAATACCTTGAGTAAAGTCCTTTTCCCCTTTGATGCAGAGGCACTGATTCCACTGCTTTTAGTGAAAGAAGGTGCTTCACCTCTTTTTCCTGCCTTTTGCTTTCCAGGAGGGGTGCTGGTTTGAAAAAACTGTTTTTTTTGAACAGGGGAGGACTTGAAACTTAGAGACAGGCCCTGACCCACTATCTCCAGAACCCACTTGTCTGTGGTGATGGTTTTTCAATTCTGGAAAAAAATGGGTCAGTCTGCCCCCTACTGACAAAGGAGAGGCAGCCTGATCGATGAAGTCAGGAATCCTGCTTGGATTGGGGCTGAGACTGGGCACCACGCCTGGCACCTTTTCTACACCTACCCTGAAATACCCTTGCTGTGGGTATTGGGGTGCCTGAGGAAGTACCATGGCCTGGTAAGAAGGCCTGGAATGAAACTGTCTGCCCCTGCCTCCCCTACTGAGGGGTCTAGAGGAGGTGTAGGGTCTTTCCTTTGCAGAACTGCTACGGATGGTGGCCTTATACTCATCCGCCTTCTTCATGTAGGCCTCTGTATGGCTGCCAAATAGGAATTGCCCTCCATAGGAAAATCTAGAGTCTTAATCTGGGTATCCTGTGTGAGATTTGTGGCTCTCAACCAAGCAAACATTCTCTGTGCGATGGTATTTGCCATCCACCTTGCAGTAGTCTCATTACTGTCACAGCTGCCATCTGGAACTGGTATTTGACAGCTTCCAGGCCAAACCTAGCAGTTTCAGCTAGGTCTGCCGAAAGAGAAGATGCTTTCTCAGCCATGTCCAGGACAGACTGCTGGAGAGCCTTCTGGTACTGGGCTGCATAGGCCTGATAATTCGCTTGCCTAATGGCCAGAGAGGCTGACAGGTAGTCTTTCTTGGCCATACTTTAAATTTTCTGGGAGTCCTTCTCTGAAGGGTGGGAAGCCAGAGGGACTTCAGCCTTGTCACAAGCTGCAGCTTGCACCATCTCTTGGTGGTCAGGGTGTGAAAATAAGAATTCAGTCCCTGTTCCGTCGAGCTGATACTTTTTATCCAACCTTTTGTCCAAAGGAGGGACAGACCCAGCAGCTTGGAGGAGTTTTAAAATATCTCGTTTAAAGAACTTGTTGATGGGCAGTGACAGTTTTTTAGTAGGAGTCAACCCCATCATTTCCAGTATTCAGCCTCCTCCTCATGCTCTACAGCTTCAATGGTAGGGATGTCCAAGGCATCAGCAATTTTCTTGATGAAGGAAAAATGGAAAGAATAATCTTCCGTGGTCCTGGGAGGGGAGCCAAACTCCTGTTCAGGGGAGACCTCAGGCTCTATAGGCTCACCTTCTTCTTCCTCACCATGCTGCTCAGGAAAAGAGGGTGGGTTGGAAGGTGCAGAAGTCTGGACTGGAGACTGTGAAACCACCGGCAGCAGACCCTGCAAGTTTTGCATTATTTTTATTGCTTGTGCAATCTCAGAGGGAGAAGGCACAGTGGCAGGCATCACAGAAGTCCCCTTTTCCACAGGGGGTTCAGTGTGCTTTGTCTTCTTTAGTTTTTTAACTGGAACCGGAGAGCTAGCCAATTCAGAGGGTCTCTTTTTACCCATATCGGGGTAGAAATTGTGGTGTCACCCACAGACCCTGAGGGTTTCGGCTGGTCAGAGCCAGAGGGACCCTTGAATCTCTTATTCAATCTGTCCAGACGTTTTTTCAATGTTTTGTCTGGAAAAGATTTACAAATGACACAATCAGTCTTTAGATGGTCAAAACCCAGGCAGAAAACACAGACAGAGTGCTTATCTGCCTTGGCAAAGACCTCACCACACTGAGAACAATTTTTAAAACCGGGTTCCCAGGTTCTCTTTTTAGGTTTTCCTGACATAATGGAGAAAAAAACACAACTGTAAAGCACAAGTTTTAAAATAAAAAAAAAAAAAAAAAAACATTTATTGGTTGCGGTCGGGTTCAGGAACCGATCAGAGAAACTGAGCGGAACTGGGAACTGATAGGAATAGAACCGGGATTAGCGGTTCGGAACCGAACACATCGGTTCTAAAATATAAAGATTTAAACACACAAAAGTTACAGAAACTATTAAATAAACAGGGAAAAAAAAACTGAAACTAATTAAAAGTACCTCAGTTCCTCAACGGTTATTCCGAACCGAGAAAACAATACAAAACTAACTAAATAAACTAACAGTTATTAAAATAACACTGATAAGAGGCAGCAAATGAAAATAAATGGAAAATACGTGAGTATTTGTTAATAATAATAGCTTCTTAGACTGGATGAAGGAGAGAAACTCTCCAGGCATCTGGTCTTGACAGACGGAGAGAGAAATCTGAGGGGTAGAATGTAGGTAGTTGATAGGTGGCAGCATTTGAAAAGTGGCTCATGCCAATGATTCCATCATTTGCACAGCATTCTATCTTGGAGCAGATCTGACCTTAAAGGTATCCTGCAGAAGAGTTAGGAATATTGGAGTATTCCTGGGGTGAGAATCCCCCATTTCCATGGAGTGCTGGCAAGAAAGCCTGTCAGAATGCCTCCAAAGTGACCAGCTCACACCAATGGAAAGAGTATGACTGGAAGCACCCAATTAGATTTTTCTGTACACTCTCACTCGGATGGAATGGGTACCCTGGGTCTCCCTCATGGCTCCTCTTTGCCTCCGATAAGAGTCTTAACATTGTAACTCACACCTGCAGAGAACTGGAACTACATAGTAATGCTAGCTGAGGTTCCTCTATTAACCCCACCCCGTGCTGTACCTAAGGGGTGGAGTCCTATAAGGCTGAGATGTTTCCTGCTCTGGATAGAATAAACGTAATAATGACTCATCACTGCACTATGCTTTTGTACACAACCTTTATTATGTAGTGGTGTGCCAAACCTGTTGGAGTGAAACCAAGCCATCCTGAACACATACGGCTCGGTTTCCATGAGACCCGAGCCAAACCTTGTTTGCCAGCTCAGCTCAGATCGGCTCGAATCTTTGAGCTTTTTTTTTGTTGTTCAGCTCCTGCCAGTTATGTGACAGGTGAGAAGAGAGCTGGTGAGTTGGCACTCAAGAAACGCATGTGCAAACCAGAGTATACAAAGGAATGCAGCTCTCCTCAGCACTATTTCAGTTAAGCCACCAAGAAGAGAGCAGCTCTGTAACTTGAGCAAGTGGCTCTGCGGGAAGGGTCTCCAATGACCAGTTAACCTCCTCCACCCACACCAACGAAAACAAAATAAAAACAAAATGGAACATAGAAAAAGAAAAAACTGAGAGGGTAGGGTGGGGACTCAGGAAGGACGTGAGCCAGTGACTGGGGAGGCGGGAAGTGAGCAGCCAGGCAGGAAGGGAAAGGGACACCAGGTCTCTGTGGACCACTTAACTTGTTCCACCCACACCACCAATGAAAAGAAAAGAAAAAACAGAGGTCAGGACTTGGGAGGGACACATGCCAGGGAGTGACTCTGTGTGTGTGTGTGTGTGTGTTGGTGGGGGGGATGCTTCGTGCCAGACTACAAAAGCTGCTGCCAAACAAAACTTACTTACGGGCAAGACGATAGTGGACAGAGACCGTGTGTGTTTGGGGGGGGGGGGGGCAGTGGGAGACTGCATTGTTTTCTGTTAGCCTCAAAGCACAGCAGTGACAGTGCAGTGCCAGAAAGAGAAAAGCACAAGTGCTGCAGTGCAAGAAGTTCAAGTTATGTTCCACTGGCAGTATAGCCTAGAGGATGGAGTAATTTGTTGTGAATGAGCTTGGTGGTACATTGAGGCAGACAGACCTGGGTTTGAGTCCGAAAACCTCCACTTACATACTGTGCAACTCCGAGCATGTCACTTAACCTCCCCAGTGCTCCCAGATCACCCTGGCACTTGTGCCTAGTGGGCCTTACTAGGTTACCAAAGAATAAAATAATAGCAAGCTGACAGTAGAGCAATGGCTCAGCAAACTTGGGATGGGATACAAAGTTGGCATATTGTGAGAGACACTGAGGAAGTTGTGTAACCACCCCAAAACTGTCAGAGCAATGTCACCAGCCATTTACCACACAAGCTGGGGTCAGATGGGGCCATATATTTTTATGTGTAGTCCTGTAAATTAAAGGCTTGTGTCACGTGTGGAATGTTTTGGAGGGAGAGGCAGCCCAGCAGTTAAGTAGCCTCTGTCTGCAATGTCACCAGCCATTTCCCACACAAGCAGGAATTGGGACAGGGACAGGACCATATTTTTTCTTTTTGTACAGTCCTGTCAAATAAAGGGGTTGTGTGACTGTCACGTGAGAAATATTTTTGAGGGAAGGGACAGCCAGGCAGTTGAGCAGCCTCTGTCTGCATAGTGTCACCAGTCATTTCCCACAGAAGCAGGAGTCAGGACAAGAGGACCATTTTTTTTTTTTGTGTAGTCCTGTCAAAGGCTTACATCACATGTGAAACATTATTTGGGGGGGGGGCAGCCTGGCAGTTGAGTAACCTCTGTCTGCACAGTGTCACCAGCCATTTCCCATAAGCAGGCGTTAGGACAGGGACAGGAGGACCACATTTTTTTGTTTCGTGTAGTCCTGTAAAATAAAGTGCGATTGTCACGTGTGAAACATGTTTGAGGGATAGGCAGCCCGGCAGTTGAGTAGCGTCTCTCTGCAGTGTCACCAGCCATTCCCACACAAGCAGGAGTTGGCACAGGACCTTTTTTTGCACAATCCTGTAAAATAAAGGCTTGTGTCACGTGTGAAATGTTTTGGATGGAAGGGCAGCCTGGCAGTTGAGTAGCCTCTGTCTGCAGTGTCACCAGCAATTTCCCACACAGGCAGGGGTCAGGACAAGATCACACATTGTGTGTGTGTGTGTGTTCCTGTAAAATAAAGGCTTGCGTTATGTGTGAAAGGTACTGGAGGGAGGGGCAGCACAGCAGTTGAGTAGCCTCTGTCTGCAATGTCACCAGCCATTTACCACAAAAGCAGGACTCAGGACAGGATCCTAATTTTTTGTGTTTGTGTTTGTGTTTGTGTTTGTGTTTGTGTGTGTGTGTGTGTGTGTGTGTGTGTGTGTGTGTGTGTGTGTGTGTAGTCCTGTAAAATAAAGGCTTGCATCACCTGTGAAACATGTTGGGAGGGAGGGGAAGCCTGGCAGTTGAGTAGCCTCTGTCTGCACTGTCACCAGCCATTTCCCACACAAGCAGGAGTCTGGGACAGGGACAGGAGGACCATATATTTTTTTTGTGTAGTCCTGTAAAACAAAGTGTGATTGTCACGTTTGAAATGTGTTGGAGGGAGGGGGCAGCCCGGCGGCTGAGTAGCCTCTGTCTGCAGTGTTGTCACCATATCTCACACAAGCAGGAGTCAGAACAGGGACAGGACCATATTTTTTTTTTTTTTGTGTAGTCCTGTAAAATAAAGGCTTGCGTCACGTGTGAAAAGTTTTGAAGGGAGGAGCAGACTGGCAGTTGAGTAGCCTCTGTCTTCAGTGTTACCAGCCATTTCCCACACAAGCAGGAGCTGGGATAGGACCATTTTTTTTTGTGTAGTCCCATAAAATAAAGGCTTGCGTCACATGTGAAATCTTTTGGAGGGAGGGGGCAGTGGTTGGTGACTGAAGGAGGGTAACAGGACAAGAGGACACAGTAAATGACAGGTGATGGTCTGAGAGGAGATTTTTTATTTTTTTTTTTAAAAAGGTAGCAGCATGCACAAACAGAATATACTGGACCCTCCCACCGACCTACCCTTCTGAAGAGATTTTTTTATGATAAGCTGACTGTTTTTTTTGTTGCCAGAGATAGGCCCCACAGTTTTTTTTTTACTCATTTAGGATGCACATGCACACTACATCTTTTACTTTTTTATTTTGAATTTATTTATTGTGGTAGTACAATGCCATGAAAACTAAGAAAAAATTACTCACCATAGTAATCTTGTTTCTTCAAAGGTATTCTTCAATATTCATAACTCTTGCAGTCAGCCTGTAGAGTTGGACTGCCCCAAGGGTGGAACGTATGTAAATGATGGAATCATCATTGGCTCATGCCAAGTTTCAAATGCTGCCCTTCCTTACTGCTGCATTCTAAAACGCTCAGATTCATTGGAGCCTACAGTGAAGGCCCTTACTAATCTATCCTAATAAATGCTATGCTAAATACAAAGATAAAATGATTAATAATGATAATAAGAAAAACAATCCTAACAGAAATACCAGCCCCCCCCCCCCGACAGAAGTACCCACCTTTCAGGAACTTGTCAGATACGACCCCAAAAGGGAAAAACTACACCTAACAGGGTTTAAAATTATATATATATATATATACACACTACACACACACACACACACACACACACACACACACACACACACACACACACATATATATATAAATAACACAGCAATAGTGGGTACTCCCTTACTCTATACAGTTAGCCAGAGATGCAGAGGCCACTGGTTCTGGTAGGGAAGGCAGGGTGGGAGAGTTATGAATATTGAAGAATACCTTGGAAGAAACAAGATTACTATGGTGAGTAATGTTTTCTCTAACCAAAGGTAGTCTTCAATATTCCTAACTCTTGCAGACTATGAAGCAGTACCTTTGGAGGTGAGCACAGAACCTATTTTGGAAACAAACTCTGCAGAACTGCTGTGCCAAACCTGGCATCACTCCTGGACTGCTAATCCAGACAGTAAAGCTTTGTGAAAGTGTACTGTCCTCCATGTGGCTGCTTTGCAGATTTCCAATAGTGGGATGTCCCTGGCAGCTGCTATTGTAGCAGCTGTGCCCCTTGTGGAGTGAGCCCTGAGGCCTACTGGAGGTGCTTACCCACTTTTGAGTAGCAGAATTGGATGCATTGAACTATTCAGCGAGAGATGGTCCTTTTTGATGCTGGTTTTCCTTTCCCTACATCCCCATAAGTCAAGAACAGCTGCTGTCTGTTCTGCCTGTGGTCCTTAGTGTGGGTCCTGTAGTAGCTTAATGCTCTCTTGACATCCAAACTGTGGAGCCTACACTCACCTGAACTGAAGTGGTCAGTGAAAAAGACTAGCAAAGTAATGAATTTAAATGGAAGTCAGAGACTACTTTTGGTGGAAATTTCCTATAGGTTCTGAGAACTATCTTATCCCTATGTTAGGATATCTAGTTCTGCTCTATACACAAGGCCTGAAGCCTGATGCACCCTAGCATCCCACTGGCTCTCCTCACTGCCTTGTCACACTGTTTGGTCACCTTAGGTCATCAGATATGACCCCAGGTCTCTTTCCTGTTTGGTGATCGTCAGCACCATCCCCCCCCCCCCATCTTGTACTCCGCTACTGGGTTTTTGTGCTCCAAGTGCATGGTTTGCACTTCTACGCACTGAAACTTAGTTGCCACACTCTTGACTACTCCTTGAGCTTGCTTAGATCCCTATTCATTTTTTTCCCCACACATCCCGCCCCAGAGTGTCTACCCTATTGTAGATCTTTGTGTCTTCTGCAAAAAGGCATACCTTCCCTCCTAGCAACTTGGCAATGTCGCTAATAAAGACGTTAAAGAGGACTGGCCCTCTGGTTGCGCAGTCAGCACTCACTTCACATGTGGCTTCCTCAAATGGCTGTAGCAACTGACATAAATATGACAGAAGATTCCACTGCCCTGAGGTAAGTGTTGTGGCAATAGCCATCTGCTTATTACTTGTATTATATTTTTGCTATAAATGTATGTTTCTTCTTGAATTTCTGCTTGTGAAACATAGCAGTCAGCACAAGGCATCGTGGGACATTGGATTTGTTTTAAAAAGAAACAAAATGTTTTGCTCTCTTGCTGACCTAAAGGAAACAGCTGGCTTGTAGAAAATCTAACACCTATCTGCTAAACTTCCTGAGACTGTTATAAAAACCAGGTTATAGCAAGCCACTGCTTTGAACCCAGGCAACCGGTCGTAAAATATTACATTTTACGGCGAACCAAGAAGGAAGCAGTTTCTGATAGACCTCTGTGAAAAGTCAACCTATTATGAGAAGTTTTTCCAGGATGTTTCTCTGGAAGATCAAATGGATATTGTAACTTGCCATAAAACCATACTCTGATGAAGACAGCCTGTCTTGTTATAATTAAAAATACTGCTGTATTTGCAGATTCCAATCAAGTAGTAATCTGACCTGTTTTGGCTATGCAGTTGCATGTTACTGTGACAGGGTGGAACAGGACCCTGTCCCAGTTGTTATGAAGAGTTTGAATGCAGGGATCTGTTCTGTCCTTTTCTGTCTCTTCTCTGTCTGCTTGGGGCAACCAAATTTTCCTGTAAGACCTAGGATTTGATCACCCCGATAGTCTCGCAATTATTTGCCTCTTGCTATCTCTGTCTTCCCTTGCTGTTGGTCTTTTCCTCCCTTGCATATCTTCAAGCATAAAAATATGTGCAAACCATTATGTGGAAATGTAACCGATATTGAGGCCCCTTTGTTTCTTTTTTGTTTTTTTTTAAACCCTTTTCTCTCCTCCCCTGGCCCTAGTCATGTCTTTGTCCGGCCGCCATCCCCCATGCTTCTCCCCTTCAGGCCCTCACCCTCTGCACCTCCCATGGTTTAACCCCCCCCCCATGGCGGGGCTGCGGGGAGCCCCCTACTCACCCGCCGGAATGGATTTAAGTCGGGTGTTACCTCCAGGGAGAAGCATCAGGGGGACAACCATCAAGCCGCCATGACCAGCCACCAGGGTCTTTTCCACTTTTTCTGCCCACAAGAGCACGGCATGCAATGACACCAGCGACAGGCACACGCACACGCATCCACGCGCATCCCTGCCAGGCTTCTGCCAGGCTCGAGCCTCCTTGTTAGAGCGGCAGTGCTGCGTGATCCCCAGCCTCTGCCAGGGGTCACACACGCACCGATCACTGGCATCCCCCCTCCCCGGAGCTGGAGAGTAGTCCATTGGACGCTCAATCCAGCTCCTTCCTAGCCGACCCCCAGTTCCCGTCCCCAAAGCTGGTTGGTTGGTGGCCTACGCCCCCCCAACCAATCGCGCCCCAGTGACTCCAGCAGCTGTCGCGACCCCCAGCCTCCGCCTGGGGTCAAGGCGAGCCATCGTCGGACGCTCGAGCCTTCTCCTCCCCGGCCAACCCCCGCCAGCCCAAGTGCGCTCACAAACCCGGGTCGCCAGCGTGGAGCGAGGTGTAGCGTCCAGCCCCTCAACCCTCAGAGCCACCGGGCCGGCTCTGTTTTTATTATTTTAGTAAACTTTGTTTTTCCCTAAACCTACTGGAGACATTTTCTCATTTTGACTGTGAATGGTGGAACAGTATTGATAATTCTGACATAACTGTTAAATTGCTTAGTGTGTCACCATATGCAGCCACACTACCAAGGATCTGTGTAAAGATCCAGCCAGTTAAGAAAATACCAGAGTCCCAATTGAGTCAGCAGGGGTTTGTGAACCAGGTTGGTTGTATGCCCACTGGGTAAGTACTGCGCTGCTTTCTCGGAAAAGAGTGTGATATTTGGACCAGTTATCTGGGTGTGCAAGCTAAAAAAGGTTCATAATTGACCCCAGGACTCGAGACTGGTAGTTTGCTTGGACCCAAAACAAACAGGAGGGTGTCCCTGTTTGTCCCCTGATCACGAATCGCACTTAAAGGTTGGACACTGTGGGAGCAGAGGGCCTGACCCCCGGAGTGGATTTGTGACAAGTGTAACATCCCCTTTCCCTACTGCATAGTCTTTTGTGTACTGGTACACTGCTTTGCATTGTTCTTGGAGCCCCTGTAACATGTAAATGGTGGAGTTCCACTTACTAGCAACTTCTTGCTTTAGCTGGTGAATCGGTAAGTTATTCTGCTTTTGCAGTTCCCGCAAAATCAAAATCAACATCTCCCCCTGACTACTCGCCGAGTTAGGGGTGGCTGTACACGCTAGGTGATCCCTCAAAGCGCCGGGGAACTTGCTATGTTCCGAATAACTTTATATTCATATATTTGGAGCTTTTCTGAGCGATCGCATCTCATTTCTGTGTTTCAAAGTCCTGCTGAGGGGTTTTATGCTATATAAGGAAAAATGTAGCTATACCACCAGTGTGAGCACCAGCGTTAACCTGTGCAACATCTTCATATTCGTTGTGTCTTATTAAGGTTGATGTGCCAAGGTTGCTTGCCTGTCTTCCTCTGCCAAAAGAGGTCTCACGTAAACAGCATATTGCTCGTATACTGTTCTGTGGGTCAAAGTGACAAAAACTCCAAACGGAAGAGGATGCCTTTATTTTTGTCCTTGGCATTGCAACTTCTGAATCATCAGAGAGTTCTGAAGGAGTTGGTGGAAGTCCTGGCTAGCCTCTTAGTGGATCTGTTTAACACCTCGCTTCAAATATGTGCGTGCCTCAGGACTGGAGAATGGCACATGTGGTGTGGACCCAAGGATGAAATGGGTAACTACAGACCAGTCAGCCTTACCTACTTTGTAGGCAAATTAATGGAGACAATACTAAAGGAGAGATGGGTAGACTTTCTGAAGGTTAATGGTCTCCAGGATAATAGGCAACATGGGTTTGTCTCAGGAAGATCCTGCCAGACCAACCTGACAGATTGTTTTTGATTGGGTCACAAAGACAGTGGACAGGGCCAGGTGGTTGATGTCCTGTATCTGGACGGGTCACAAAGACAGTGGACAGGGCCAGGTGGTTGATGTCCCGTATCTGGACTTCAGCAAGGCCTTTGACTCTGTGACACACAGAAGACTGCTCAGTAAGCTGCAGGATATGTCAATTACGTACGTACCGTAATTCTTGATCTTCTTGGACGAAGTCTCCACCACTCATTCACACTAGTGGGACTACGACAGAGCCACCAGGACCGAGTGGGAGCCAAAACCTTCAGGAGGGCCAGTGCTGAGGTATGACTGCACATGCGTGGCACTGCGAGACTGGCTCATGCTGTATAGGGTATCTCGGCGTCTACCCTCCAACCGCCTCAGTATTTATTTATTTATTTATTTATTAATTTTTTTTTTTTTTTTACAGAGGAGGTGTAGTGTAAACTAACCTAGTGAAATTGACCCATGTCAGACATAAGATAGTCCGTATGACCTGTATAAGAAGGGTGAACACAACAGTGTCTTCACAGCCCTGCCAACGAGGGAGTGAAGCCCAAAAACAAGATAAGTGAGCT
This sequence comes from Neoceratodus forsteri, assembly GCA_016271365.2. Lineage (NCBI taxonomy): Eukaryota > Metazoa > Chordata > Ceratodontiformes > Ceratodontidae > Neoceratodus > Neoceratodus forsteri. The sequence continues at coordinate 1,518,404,862 of CM057452.1, read as the reverse complement.
CAGGAGATGGTGGGTGGGCGTGTGAATGAGTGATGGAGACTTCATCCAAGAAGATCAAGAATTATGGTAGGTATGTAATTTACATATCTTCCTGGACATAAAGTCTCCACCACTGATTCCCGTTAGTGGGAGAGTACCGAGCCAAAAGAACCCCCGAAAAGGGCGGCAGGAGAGAAAGGAGCTCACTCAGGACAGAAGTCCATTAAGGATTGTCCTGCCAAAGGACGGATGTTGTCTGGCAGGGACATCCAAGGTGTAGTGCTTCACAAAGGTGTGCACAGAGCTCCAAGCAGCCACACTGCAGATGTCTGCAATGGGCACGTTTTGCATTTCTGCCAAAGATGCCTCGACTGCTCTGGTAGAGTGGGTGTACACCCTGCCTTCCAGCTTGATCTGCACCATTAAATAGCAATGGTGTAAACATGCTACCAGCCATGCCGAAATACACCTGATGGCAACAGGCTGACCCAGCCGGGCCATGCTGAATGAGACAAAGAGCTGCTTGGATTTGCAGATCTCTTTCATTCTGTCGATGTAGCACTGTAAAACTATTTTTACATCCAGTGAATGTAGGATATGTTCCCCTTCATTCTGGAAGTTCACAAAGTAGGTCATAAGGACCAAGGGCTGGTTCAGGTGGAATTCCGAGACTACTTTTGGAAGACATTTAGGGTGAGTTCTGAGAACCACCTTGTCCTTGTGAAATACTGTATATGGAGGGTCTGTGACCAGTACATGTATTTCGGACACTCTGCGAGCAGAAGTAATGGCTGCAATAAAGGTAGCCTTCTCTGTCAGGAACTTCAACTCGCAGGTTGCTAGAGGTGCAAAAGGTTAACGAGTGAGCACGTCTAGCACAATGTTGATATCCCAAGTAGCTACCGGTCTCCTGACTTTCATACAAAGTCTCCCTACTATCACCAGCCCAGTTCATGGTCAACCCCATCGAAGGTGGACTGAAAAAGACTCCTCTGTTCTTCGTTGAAATAAAAAACATTTTGTTTTAAAAATAAATAAATATACGAAAACTAATCAAATACTGAACGACTATGCTGCTGTCATATAGATGTGCAGATCTGACTCCCGGCGGGTGAGCGACGGTGTCACTGAAGCACACTCAATGGCAGGAAAAAAGGAACAGAGATGGTCGGAGGATTGACGCCGATATAGCCTATATGGTGTGAGCCAGTCTCACGGCGCCTCACATGCGTGGTCCTACCTCGGTGCCAGTCCTCAAGATTTTTGGCTCCCGCTCGGTCCTGGCGCCTCCAGCATAGACCCACTAGTGTGAATGAGTGGTGGAGACTATGTCCAGGAAGATCTGGGAGTTGGGGCGAAACTGGTAGGGTGGGTAAAAAGCTGGCTACAGGATAGAAGCCAGAGGGTGGTAGTGGGGGGCAACTCTCGAAGCCTAAGCCTGTAACCAGTGGGATCCCACAGGGCTCAGTGCTTGGCCCAGTGTTGTTTAATGTCTTTATTAAGGACATAGCGGATGGGATCAAAGGTAAAATCTTCCTGTTCACTGATAAGCTCTGTGGGAGAGTGGACACAGAAGAAGGGAGGCAGGAGCTCAGAGAGGACCTGGCTAAGCTCGAAAAGTGGTCAGGTTGGGTATATGGCAGCTGGGGTTTAACGCCAAGAAGTGCAAGGTCGTTCACCTGAAAAACTAAGAACCCAGGGACCAGTTACTGGTTGAAAGGGGGACAGCTGTCCATGTCTGAGGAGGAAAAGGACCTGGGGTAATCTTTACAAGGGATCTGAAGCTCTCTGCACAGTGGCATAAAGCAGCAGCCAAAGCCACCAGGATGCTGGGATGCATAGCCAGAAGAATTACCTCCAGGAAAGGGGAGGTCATTTTAACACTGTACAGGTCCTTGGTAAGACCACACCTGCAGTACAGTATGCAGTTATGGTGCCCACATCTAAAAAAAAAAATATCAATTTACTGGAGGGGGTGCAGTGAAGGGCAACCAAGATGATCTAGGTCCTGCAGGACAAACCCTATGAGGAGCAGCTACAGTTGCTCAACATGTATCCCTTGGAGGACAGAACAGACAGAAGGGACATAATCAAAACCTTTTAATATCTTAAGGGTATAAACAAGGTTAGAATAAAAGACATCTTCAATCTCAGGGGAATGGGTCTACTAGGGGGCACAGTCTTCAATTAGTGGAGAGATTCAAAATGGAAGTAAGAAAAAATTCCTCACCTTAGTAATCTTGTTTCTTCTAAGGAAATCTTATTGTATTCTGATTCAATGCAAAGAAGTGCAAAGTAATGCACCTGGGAAACAAAAACCCAGGAGAAGAGTACACAATAGCAGGGGAGGTACTAACAACAACAAAAATGGAACGGGACTTGGGGGTAGTCATATCGGATGATCTAAAGGTGGGTAAGCAATGCGAGAAGTCAGTGAGGAGAGCCGGGGTATACTGGGATGTATAGGAAGGGGCATCACAAGTAGAAAAAGGGAAGTGGTTATCCCTCTGTACAGACAGTTGGTGAGACCCCATCTGGAGTACTGTGTGCAGTTTTGGAGACCTCATCTATGCAAGGACATAGACAGGATGGAAGCAGTCCAGAGGAGGGCAACTAAAATGGTGCAGGGTCTGCATCAGAAATCATATGAAAAGAGACTGAGAGAGCTTAATATGATATACCCTTGATGAAAGGAGGGACAGGGGGGACATGACAGAAACTTTTAAGTACCTCAAGGGAATCAACAAAGTCCAGGAGGGTAGCATCTTTCAGAAAAAGATGTGTAAGAACAAAGGACACAATTTAAAGATAGAGGGGATGGCTCAGGGGTAATGTGAGGAAATCTTTTCACGGAGAGAGTGGTGGATGCGTGGAACTGCCTTCCTGGGGAGGTTGTTGGGGCTAAAACAGTGGGGGAATTCAAACATGCATGGGACAGACACAAGGCAACTGTAGTGGGGGGTGGCAGGAAGTAGGCTGTTGGTTAACTAGAATCTGCAACTTATCCAGTAGGTAGGGAAATGGGCAGACTGGGTGGGCCAAGCGGTCGTTATCTGCCGTCAAAGTCTGTGTTTCTATGTTTCTACATGGTCTCACCACAGGATTGCCCCAGAGCTCAAATGGTTAATAGAACCTATGCAAATGATGGAATGCCAGGCTCGAGCTAGGTTTTCAAACCTCTGTCCCTGGTAAACAATCTCTAACCGTCAGATTCTTACGAAGCATGCACTAAGCAGTTTCCTCTTAATTGAGGATAATAATAACAATAATAAGAATAATGGTAATAATATTAACAATCATAAAAACCTCCCTGCACCAGAAATGGCAGGAGAAAATAAGTGGGAATTAACCTGTTTCAAACACTTCCAAAAAAACCTAGGCATCCTAGAAGACTCAAGTCACAGATGCCCAAAATAAAAACAGTATATACCCCCCAGGTTTATAACGACTGTAGCACAGTTATAATGCAGTAACCATAGGTATAAGAAGGGGAGGAAGGGAGGGAGCTCAGAATTACAGTAAGATTCCCTTAGAAAAAACAAGATTACTAAGGTGAGTAATTTTTTCTTCAAACCCCAGGAAATCTTACTGTATTTCGACTAATGCAGATTACCAAGCAGTGCCTTTGGAGGTGGGACTATAACCTATTTAGGAAACCGGCTCTGCAGGATGGCTGTGCCAAGCCTGGCATCACCTCTGGCTTAGACGTCCAAACAGTAATGTTTTGTAAATGTGTGGTCTGTTTTCCAAGTTACAGCTTTGCAGATGTCTACTAGGGGAATGTCCCTAGCAGCTGCTAAGAAGGCTGCAGTACCCCTAGATGAATGGGGCCTGAGGCCTGCAGGTGGTTCCTACCCACCTTGCCATAACAGAACTGGATACAGGTTACAATCCATCTGGCAATGGATCGCTTTGTGGCAGGTTTGCCCTTCCCCACCTCTCCAAAGGTAAGGAAGAGCTGAGTTCGATTCTGTCTGTGACCCTTTGTGTGGTCAAGATAGTAGCTGACTGCCTTCTTTACATCATGACTGTGCAATCTACGCTCACCTGAAGTGGAATGATCTGTAAAGAAGACTGGCAAGGTAATTGACTGGTTAAGGTGGAAATCGGATACCACCTTAGGCAAAAACGTTCTACTAGTTCTAAGGACTATCTTGTCCCTGTGCACTGCGATATATCCTGGCTCTGTGGATAATGCCTGGAGTTCACTGATCCTCCTGGCAGAGGTAATGGCAACCAGGAATACGGTTTTCCAGGTCACATATTTCAGGTCTGCTGAAGACATGGGTTCGAATGGAGGTTGCATGAGCTGAGCAATGCAAATATTCAGGTCCCACATGGGAGTTGGCTCCCTTGGTGGTGGGTGTAAATGTAGCAGCCCTTTAAAGAATTTTTTAAACACTGGCTTTGAAGCTAAAGAGGAGGAAGAAGCTTTTCCCGCTGAAATAGCTGCCAAATACACCCTCAGAGTGGAACTAGTTAAACCTGTGGAGTGCAAATGAGCCATATAGTCCAAGACAACAGAAATGTTAGCTTGAGAATGATCCAGGCCTCTGCCCTGGCACCAAAGGGAAAATCTTTTCCATTTTGAGGCATAAGTTTTCTTAGTGGAGGGTTTTCTGGGAAACTCTCAGTATATCCATAACCCCTTCTGAAAGATGCAAGTCAGCATACTCTAGGTCCTCAAGAGCCATGCCTCAAGTCTGAGGGTTAATAGGTTGGGGTACATTATTCTGCCCTGAGAGGAGATCAATAGATTGTACCTCGTGGGAAGACTGATTGGCTTGGCTACTGACACAGAGAGAAGTATGGAGTACCAAGGCTGCCTGGCCCAGTCTGGAGCAATGAGAATCACTGAGGCTGGTTGAAGCCTGAGTTTGTTCAAGACTTTCAGCAGTAAAGGGAATGGAGGAAAAGCATACAGGAATTTCCCTGTCCAATTCAACAGGAGTGCATCAAACGGAATTGTGCCCCTGGTGGGAGGTCTGCAACAATACTCTGGGAGCTGGTAATTGTCTGGGCTGCAAACAAATCCACTTTTGGAGTGCCCCACCTCCTGAAAATGGTCTGTAAGACATGATGATTCTGGTTCATCCTGCTGAGTGCATCTGCCAGGACATTGTCCTTGCCCAGGAGATGAACAGCTGAAAGGGACACCTTTAGAGAGTAAGCTAGTGTCCAAATTCTCATAGCTTCTGTGCAAAGAGGGGTTGACCTTGTGCCTCTGTTTGTTTATGTAGTACGTGGTGGTTGTATTGTCTGTTCTGACCTGCACCACCTTCCCTACCACCTGAGTGGCAAAAAGACTGAAGGGCTTGAAGAACTGCTCTGAGCTCTAGTAGACTGATGTGCAGAAGGGATTCCTGCTTTCCCCACATGCCATGGGCAGTGTGATCCCCAGATGTGCCCCCACCCTAGAAGGGAAGCATCTGCAGTAAGCACCAGAGAAGGGGACTGCTGTAGGAAAGGTACCCCCTTGTATGAGGTGCTCCCTTACCTGCCACCACTGCAGAGCTTGAATAAGAGTGGCTGTGACTGGGACCAGCTTTGATAAAGGGTCTTTCTTTTGGGACCAGTACTCCCTGAGATGAAACTGAATGTCTCTCATCTGGAACCTGGCTCCTGGGACGGTTACGGTGGAGGCTGCCATGTGCCCTTACAGCTGCAGGAAGTGCCTTGCTGGTTTGGGAACATGCAGTGAGAAAGACCTGACTGCTTGAACAAGGCTGTCCACCCTATCTTGAGGAAGGTAAGCCACTCCTGTCCTTGTATTCAGTTCTGCTCCTATGAACTGGAGCAACTGCACTGGTTCTAGGACAGACTTCTTTTGATTGACTAGGAACCCCAGGGAGGAAAAGGTGGTCTGAGTGATTAAGAGTGTACTTCTCACTTGTTGCTATGACTGGCCTACAATGAGCCAGTCATCCAGATAGGGAAATACTGACACTCCTTGCCGCCTTAAGTGTGCTACCACAACAGCTAGGCATTTTGTGAATACCCTTGGAGCAGATGTTAATCCAAAGGGCACTGTTCTGAATTGATAACGGCCTGATAGCAATCTGAATCTGAGGTACCTTCTGTGAGACCTTCTGATTGGGATATGGAAGTAAGCATCTTTTAGGTCCAGGGAAGCTAGCCAGTCTCCCTGTCTTAGAGTAGGTATAATGGTGAATAGAGTGACCATCCCGAATTTTGCCTTTGCCAGATGCTTGTTCAGGTATCTGAGGTCCAGAATGGGACACCACCCCCCTGTTTTCTTTAATGTAAGGAAGTATCTGGAATACAGACCCTTGCCTTTTTGAAGGACAGGGACTGGCTCTACTGCCTGGAGCAGCAGAAGGGATGACACTTTCTTTTCCAGTAGGGCTGTTTCTGATAGGGAAGAAGGCTTGAAAGCCTTTGATCTTAACCTTGGTTTGGCTTTGAAGCAGAGTACCAAACCCTGGCCCACTACTTCCAGAACCCACTTGTCTGTGGTGATGTTTTCCCATTCCTGGAAATAGTGGCCCAGTCTGCCCCCTACTGGCAGTGGGGAGGCGACCTGGACATTCTGCTCAGGAAGTCTGTTTTTACTGAGCTACTGGCTGGACCACGGGGCTAGTGCGGCCAGTGCCCCTCCTGTCCCTTCCCCTACAGTACCCCCTGGGCTGATGCTGGGGAAACGCTTGGGGCAGAAAATAAGGCATATAAGGAGTCATGCCTCTACCACCCCTAGAATGGTGCCTTTGAGAACTGGCAGTTATCTCCTTTACTGCTGCACTTTTGTAAGCAGCCTTGTATTCATCCATTTTTTTCATATATGCCTGTGTTTGCTGTCCAAACGGAGACACAGGGTCACGGGGAAAATCCAAGGCCTTATTCTGTGTGTCCTATGAGAGGTTAGTGGTTCTCAGCCATGCAAACCTTCTCAATGACACTGCTGAAGCCATTTGTCTGGATGCAGTGTCATTTGCATCCACTGCCATCCTAAACTGGGTCTTTGAAGCTTCAATGCCCCTCAACTGCTTCCTCCAGGTCAGCAGCCATTGGAGGGGGAACAGACTTGGCAATTTCTAGTACGGTAGACCACACAGATTTTTGGTATCTGGCTAAATATGCCATTTAGGATGCCTGCCTAATGGCTAGGGAGGATCCCAAATAAATATTTTTTGCTATTCAGTCCATCCTCCTGGAATCTTTGTCAGGAGGGTGGGAAGCCAGAGGGATGCCAGCTTTGTCACAAGCTGCAGCCTGTACGACACCTTCATGGCTGAGCTGCTCAAACAAAAACTCGGCCCCAGACTTATCCACCCAGTACTTCCTGTCCACTTTCTTATCTGTTGGAGGGACAGAAGTGGGAGTCTCCAAAATTTTCATGGTCTGCTTCCTTAAAGATTTGTGCAGTGGGAGGAGCAGCCTTTTTGATGGAGGAACGTCCATCATTTCTTTATAGTCCTCTTCCTCCTCATCTTCCAGAGACTCATGGGATGGGACGTCAAGAGACTGGGCAACTTGCTTCATAAAAAGCAAAGTATGAGGAAAAATCCTCAGTTCCCTTATTAGAGGAATCAGTCCTGTGGGGATCAGGAGAGATGTCTGGCTCTATAGGCTCGTCATAATCATCATCTCCATAGTCATCCTCTGGATCTTCAACAAGACCAGTATCATCATACTGTTCCCCACCTTGGTCTATTAAACCAGGGACTTGTGAACCAGGAGTTCGCGGAACCGGCTGCTTATCAACCGGAACCGGAGACTGCAAAGACTGAATAATTCTGATCGCGTTCGTGATCTCTTCAACAGAAGAAACCGCTGTTGGGGTCAGCTGCGGTTCCTGGTGCTTTTCTTTATGTCTTTTTTTTTTTTTTTTAAACTGTGACGGCCGGTTCAGCAGCCTTATCCGTGGTTCTCTTTTGTGCAACTGTCACCCCTGTCACAGGGTAGTCCCTCCAGTTCAGTAGTCTGTTTGGTAGCCGGGTTAGCGGCCTTATCCGACACTTTTTCCTTTAGTCTCTAACTTTCTATCGAGGGTAGACTAAGGAAAATTAGCACAGATCTCGCAGTCTGTCTGAAGGTGGTTAACCCCCAGAGAGAACAAACAAATTAAATGTGGATCAGCCTTTGTCCCAGCCCTTTTTTAAAACTGTCCACTGTTTTCAATTATACTGCCTTCTCCAGCAGTTCATTCCATTTGGACACCACCTTTTCTGTGAGAAAGTGTCTTCTTCAAACCCCAGGAAATCTTACTGTTTTCTGACTAATGCAGTATGGTCTCAACATAGGACTGCCCCGGAGCTGAAATGGTTAACAGAACCTATGCAAATAATGGAATGCTATGCTCGAGCTCGGTCATCAAACCAGTTCCCCGCACTCTGAACCGTGCTGGAAACCTGTGGGTCCTGTTCTCTTTTTTGGTTTCTGTGACATAAGAAACAGTATTCAGGAAAGACTAAAAACTGTCTTTTTTTTTTTTTTGTCGGTTGTCACACCGGAAAAGAAACCAGGCTTCAGAAGTATGTATCAAGGAGTTACCCCAGTTGAAATAAGGGACCCGCACACCGGGAAATTACTCCAGTATAAGTTTGAAATAACTACCGACTATACCGAGTCGAGAATACTAAACACTAACTAATACAATATAAAATAAAAGTTAAGGGAACTGTCGGTTTCCCCTCGGTTAAGGAACCGAGGAGAAAAACGACTACTTACCCTTTACAAACTAAAATCTAAACAATTACTACCCAAAAACCAAGGGCAGTGATAAGAACACCAAATAAAATAAATTCACTGATTAAAAAAACCGAGAAAAATAAACTTTCTTCAAGAGATGAAGGAGAGCTCTCCAGAGATGTCTTACTGAGGCAAGGGAGTAAAGAATCTGATGGTTAGAGATTGTTTATCAGGGACCATGGTTTGAAAACTGAGCTCGAGCCTAGCATTCCATCATTTGCATAGGTTCTATTAACCATCTCAGCTCCGGGGCAGTCCTACGGTGAGACCATAATGCATTAGTCAGAATACAGTAAGATTTCCCGAGGTTTGAAGAAAGCACTTTTTCACCGAAAAGGTGGTGTCCAAGTGGAATGAACTGCCGGAGGAGGTAGTATAACTGAAAACAGTGGACAGCTTTAAAAGGGGCTCGGACAGAGTGAAAGGGAGGCTCTTAATGGGTGGGAAGATGAGTAGGGAGGATGAGAGGGGGAAGGAGGAAGACTCCACATGGAAAGGGGGTTGGGGGGAAGCAGCTCCCGTAATTTCGTCTGAGAGCTGCAAACTCGAGCAGACTAGATAGACCAAAATGGCTTGTTTCTGCTGGCATTTTCATATGTTCGTATTTTCCTATGTATCTGGCATGTCTATGTTAATTTCTATATTTTGATTATTTTACTCATTGTCCTCACTGGATGATTGGATGTGTGGCCTGCCTTCAAAGGAGACAGGCAAGCTAGGCATCATTTCCTTTTCACTGGCCCCTAATGACCTTTCCTCTGATGACCTTTCCCCAGGTTTTTTGGTCTGGCATCTTACAGGTTCCTCTGGCTCCAGGCCCTCATCAGAGTCCCCATCATGCACTGCCTCTCTTTCTGGAATGTACTCACTGCTACTGTTGTCCACATGGTCCGACTCTGAAGAGCTCACAGCGGAATGAGACATGGTAGAATCCTGAGAAAGTGGCACAACGTATGCATGTGTGCTTATTCTTTCCTTTCCACTACGTTAGTGCCTGTAACTGCCTTTATTATTTTTTTTTAAATAATTGTACTTTTGAGCACAGATCTACTTTTCTTAGTTGCTGGTTCATCACCTAGGCTTTTCTTGCTGCCTTTTACTTGGCCTGTATTTGTTAACTGGGTTATCACCTGTTGCGGCAGCAGACAAACATGATGGAATCTCAGAAGACAAGGACTCTGAGCATGCGGAAATTTCAGTCGGTAAAGAGGATGCACCTACTGCAGTAGAAGAAGCACTTTTGATGATGTGACTGTTTTTTTCCCCCTTCTGAATTGCTGTCTTTGTCTTGGAAATTTGTTTCACGGGCCTACTCCCTTCCATTATTATTTTAAATAACAGTTGCTGATCACTAATGAAACCAGCTACCTGACAAGGAAAAAAAACATGCCTAACTATACTATCTTCCTCTGTCACCTTGGGGAAATAGACGGCAATGATGATGAGTAGTTAGTGCACGTCTCAAGGCAAGCCATGAAAATGAACTGGTTAACTAGCAAGACTACAAGTTGGAAGTACTATACAACTGCCAAGAGCTACCCTCTCCTTCCAAAAAGGTTTCATACGTGACTCACCAAGTCACTGTTAGCAGTGCACAACTTGCTTAAAAATCTAGTGTACTACCTAAAACTAATATTAGATTTTCAAAGCAGCCAACCATTACCTTTTATATCCGAGGTACTTTTTCTTTCCCCTTTGTTTAGTTAGAAGATTGTTTACCTGATGTTAGTAGGTGTGATGTGTGGAACAGTTCTTAGCCTGGCAGCTGACATATCTTGCTCTACTGCCCCACACTGCATCATTAGCATTGTAACCTCAATGACTGTGACATCACTGCTACTTTGGAACAATGAGTGACTGCCAGGTCATTCGCTGGTGATGTCACTGTCAGTGAGATCATAATGCTGATGATGTGGTGTGGGGCAGTGGAGTTAGATATGTCAGCTGCCAGGCTAAGAGCTGTTCCACACATCCAACACAATATTATCACATGGAAGACTTTCTGATGAGCAAAAGGAAAAAGAAAAATATTTCAGCAATAAAAAATTACAACTGCCTACTACTTAAAATGTTTATTATTTTCCTGTCTGCCTGTTTTGACTCCAACTAGCTCTTTAACAAACTAACCAAGGTAGCCAGCAGTTATTTGGTGTGTGTGTGTGTGTGTGTGTGTGTAAGGCCCACTAGGCATAAGTGCTTTTTTAGGAGTGACCCAGGAGCATTGGGGTGGTTAAGTAGTGACTTGCTCAGAGGTACACAGTATGCAAGTGGAGGTTGTGGAAAATCAAACCCAGGTGTGCTGGACGAAGCTCAGTCACAGCTCATTATTCCAACCTCTAGGCTATTCTGGCAGGCTATACTGCAATCCTCAACTGTAACACTGCCTCAGCCTATGTCCCTGTATTCAATGTGCCTTGTAACACGGCATCAAACAGAAACGGCAAATAAAGCAGTTTCATTGGACCAAATATAACACGTGACCAAAGTTGGAGCGGTGATTAATTCCCCAGTGAGGATCGCTCCAACTATTATTCACGGGGTCACCAGGTCAAGCTCCAGCACCACTAGCTGTCACAGCAACAACCAGAACACACATCGCAGCGATTACTGAACATCTCAATGCGCCGACACAAAGCCGAACAGAACTGTAAGAATGGACACAACAACGACACAAGTATTGCCGTGTTACAAATGCATTAATGCCCTCTGAAGTCGGCTTCTACTAGGGAATTAATGTATGGTTGGGTGGTTATAGGCACTCAGCGGAGGCCTCGTGCCACAACCCCCCCCCCCAACCATGCATTAATTCCCCAGTAGAAGCCTCCTTCGTCGGACATTAATGCTTACTTGTCTACTGTCATTTATTGCAAGGAATTTAGCTGCAAGCAAATGAAACTATGGGCTTATTCAACTTTAGCACTGGCTCAAAATACCTTACAGGATACATAATTTCCTGTGAACTTACTAACAGCTGGGCCTTGCTAGCTGCCATGCTATTAAATTGTTTTCCTACACAATTGAACCAGTTTTCCTTTATATTATACTTTAAAATGAAGGTAAAGGCCATGTTTTATGTTGAATGAATACTGGCCATGAATCCAAAACCAACACCAGAACCAAAACTAGAGGTGATCTGGCAAAACCAAAACCTCCCCGGTTTTGCACACTTCTATTATTATGTATAAGCACTTGTACATGTTGACAATACAATTCTGGTTAATAAAAATATATTTACAAAAAAAGCTGGCAAGCACACTACACTGTGCTATACAGAAAGGACCAATGGTGCTCAATGCCACTGCAGGGAGGAGAACCAGACTGCCAATTTTTAATTTTTTTTTTCCCAATTATGTTTCCCTTCTGGTCATGGTCCACGGGGCCTCTCAGGCATCCAGCCGGATCCTGCCCTGCCTAAAGTCGTCCTCTTTGCACCTCCTCTCTCCTCCCCCTCGTCCCACAGCTGGCACCCCCAGCTTAACCCCTCCGGGGTGGGTTTGCACCTCCTCTTTGGGAACACTTACTCATAGACTGACTGCTGGTGAGGACCCGGGCGGAGGAACCTGAAAAGCCAGACAGGACAGACCCAGCTGTGAGCATGGGGGCTGGTGCCGTCACTTACCCCATATACCGGGGTTTTCCTTATTCTGATCTCTCTCCCCCCCTCGTTCGTGGTGCATGCCCCGACGCAACAACGCATGGCAACCCTGCCTTGCGTCGGCCACGCTGATCACGTGCTGCCGTACATGCTGCAGTGGCCCCCCCCGGCCTCCACCGGGGGCCGCTGGCATGCCGAGCCATCCGAACCCTCCCTCCCTGGGGAGGAGAGCATCTCAACGGGAGCTCGATCCTCAACCCACCCCTGCCGCACCCCGGTGCCCAAGCTTGCTCCCGAACTCGGGTCGCCAGCGTAGCGAGAGGTGTGGCGACCAGCGCCTCAACCCTCAGCGCCACCGGGCCGGCCCAGACTGCCAATTTCTCTGACAGAAAGAAAAAATCCCCCACTTACATACGGCACCATGCTAAATATTTCAGCAGACACTTCCCCCCCCCAAAACAGCCAACCAGTGGCAAGTGATCCTCATTTAGGTTTTAGCAGGTTGTAATGAGATTATTGCTGGCAGGTTAACCAGTCTTGAAGCTGAAGTTTAACAGGCACAGATTTTCTCAACTTCAGAGTGCTCCCTGTCACCAAGCAGCTCCAACCTGCCCCAGAATCACACTACTATATCTAGTAAAATAATAAAAGTGCCAAAGTTTGTTTCTGCAAATAGCTCATTTACACTGCTACTGACCGTCATGCTTGGAATGCTCACGTCTCTTGTTTTCTGTGCTGCTGGAACAGTCCAAGATTCTGACTGTACCACTATCTCCTGGGAGGGAAGAACATTAACCATATGGATTAACTACTGTCCCAATTGACAAAGAGGAACAATACAGAAAACAGTAGTTTAGTATATATTGGGATATTGACAAGAGATTATAAAGGAACTAAATGCTATTTATGAGATGCCGGAGGTACTTATCCCGACTTTCATCTTGACAGCCGTGTACCCTACTGTACTTGAGGTTCAGGGGACGCTCTATCGAATGTGAACCCTTCTGTTTTTAGCGGCCAAGTAGATTATTACTAGACTCTGGCTTTCCACTCAAATCCCAACTAAAGAGTCTTGGAGGAAATTAACATATGAAATATATAACTTAGAGAGGATTTCAGCTAGATTGAATAATAGGACCCATAGCTTCAACAACCATTGGAAATGTTGGACTCTTTACCAATTGGAACACTATTCGGACTTTGTCCCTTGAGTACACTATATAATGTTCGAACTAATATGGGACCCCAAACGGTGGGGATGGGTGGGGTTGGGGGGTACTATGAATGGGCCTTACTGGCCAAATACCTCTGTAAGCTGGATTGTCATGGGGATATTACTATTACTGTCATTATTACCATCATTATTAGTAATCTGCCTTTATTTTCTAGGAGGAGTCAAACCTACAAAATGGGTCACCACATCTCGGGGATTTGGAATGTATATTGCTACTACTGCCCTTTGTTCTGTATGCTGTATATCAATATATTTCTGTATTGCATTTGGTACTATACTATGTTGTTAAAACTAATAAAATATAATTACAAAAAAAAGAAAACAGTTGTTTAAAATCTCCACAGACGTGTGGTGTGTTTGGCTCCTTACCGCCTGTGTGCCCCAGTAACCCATCCTAAGTTCATTTATATGCACCCCCGTCCCTCTCAGCCATCTAGCCTGACAGCCTGTAGCCTACTCCTGTTCTGTGCCTTTATTCCCCCTTCTTCAGCCACTTGAAGCCATGACGACTCCACTCCCTGTTCTAAGATAGATTTATCCTAGGAGACCCTTATGGATTCCCTAACTTACACTGCCATCCCCCACCCCCCCCTTGGAATTTTACCTGTCTTTTCTAAATAGAACATATCCTGTAACATTTAGGTCTCAGCAATTACTCTGGACATACTTCTACTATAAATCACTAATGTGATTTTAGCCAATCAGCACTCAATCCCAGGAGAATGCAGGACTTCTCATCATGCATACAATGGTCTCTTGTGCAGGAAGAAGACAGCGACATGAACTTTTTAAATTAAAGAATAAATTGGCGGACGTCCGGTGCAGCTTCCGGGTAAATGGCAGCTTAGCTTTCGAGCTCTCGTGCTGCGCTCCTAGTTTTATTTAATAAATTAGCCGCTCTCTCTCTCTCTCTAATTTTTGCTGATCTACTACTGGAAAATTTATGGTGGCTAGCAATCTACATGGGGGAGTTAACAGATTCACGGTAATTCGCCCAGACACGGAAAATTCAGACGGAGACGCGACCGACTCCGGGACCGCCACGCTCTCAACCCAAGCACCACAATCTAGGTCGCGCAGACGGAACAAATCAAAAACTAAACAATCCACCAACATGGACACTAAATTAGATAAAATCCTGCAGGAGATCCAGGAGTTTAAAGCAGACTTTCAGTCATTCAGGCAAACTCAGGAAAAGTTTCAAAACAATCTAACGGAGCTGCATGCCACAGTATCCTCTCTAGATCAGCAGATACAAGAACAGGCCTCGACCACCTCTCAGCTGCAAGACACCCTGAACCAAATGGCCCACCTTTGCCAGCTCACGGTGGAACATCAAGAGAACTCTGAGAACCGCAGTCGCTACCAGAATATACGACTATACGGGGTATCAGAGAACAGCGAAGGATCAGATCTGCTTAGTTTTTTATAGAATCCCTCCTTTGTGACACCCTTGATCTGGGCCCAGATTACAATTTCGAGATAGAGAGGCTACACAGAGCCCTAGGCGCCCAAAGCCCGTCCATCCGACCGCCTGCCCTAGATCCATAATCATCAGATTCCTATGACACCAAACAAAGGAGTTTATCCTAAAACAAGCCTGGGCTAAAGCACGCATCTGCTATGGGGATAAACGCATATTCGTGGATAATGACTATGCCCCCACTACAATGCAGAAAAGGAGGGCATGCATCCCGCTATTCCCCTATCTCAGACAGCAGAAGCTTAAATTCAGGACACCATACCCGAGCAGAATGGTGATCCAGTTTGCATCGGGGCAGCAATGCTATGAATCTATGGAGGACACTTGCACAGACCTAAGAAAACGGGGGTATACCCTACCAGCCATGATTCAAACACCACGGAGAACGCCTGATGACAAAACCACACCCAGAGCGACCCCCTCCTAAACAACTGCCAGATCAACAAGCAACTATTGACTCAATTAAAACCTTGCTGGCACAGTTTTCCCGGCAGAACAGCTGAACTCTTTCTGGAAACAGAACTTCTGACTCGCAGTAAGTAGTGTGGCAGGGCTAGGGTGGGGGTGGCTTACGACAGGCTGCCGGGTGCTCGACTCTCGAGCAGAGGCTTGATGGTGGAGGACATACAGTCTATATTCGTAATTGATTGGACCAGGAAAAATAACCAAGCTGTGTTTGCTTTTTTTTGGGGTTACCGGGGGCGGACCCGATCCTCGGCTTTCAGCTGTACACTTTGACGGGCGGGGTGCAGGGCCTCCTCAGTGCTCACTTCTTTTGGGGCGGGCGAATCTGTCCCAGCCTCGATTTGATGCTCCTCAGCCGTGGACCTCCTATTCGGATAAACAGCTGCCGGGTTGGGCCGGGTAGGAGAACATTGATCTGGCCTTCTCGGAACAGACCCGGAGGGTAATATATATCTACTCTGTCCTCGTTAAATAAGAGTTGATCGAAGATCCCGGATACCACCGAGAGCTAGAGGGCTCAGAGTAGTCACCATGCCTGCTCAGACCCGGACGCCTATCGGGAGGCCGGGGATATACTTAAGCAAACCCAATTAGCAGCCATGTGTATGCCCATTAAATAGAGCGCAGCTTCCGGGTCTTCTCGGCCTGGCAGCTTCAAAGAGGGTTTTTTCCCCTTCTTTCCATTTACTCAAACACATCTGTACCCTCAGCTTTATTCTAATTTAATATGATCCACGGACGACTTTGGAGGAGAAATACTAACAAAGGAGGACTAGATGTTCACTGGCTGGTCGGGCTCGATCCCTTTATTCCCCAGTCTTTTTTATGAAAAAACATAATGAAATGATGGGCCTGGGGTAGTGCTCCGCATCCCACTTCCCGATTTATCCCTCTGTAGAGAGGATTCTTACAGCTTGTGATCCGGGCCGGGTGTCTGGTTGGCTTTCTGGGGGCCCACCCCTTCTCCACTGTTCTCCACACTTCTTGCTTCCTGAGATGGGCACGCACGGTACGTCCTCTGAGCCTCCCCATCCCCCTGCCTACACTCCGCATAACAAGTTACTCAGTCCCTTCTGCTAGTTCGCATCCTCAGAGACTCCCCTTCGAGGGGCCTAAGACTCAGCCATGACACTGACGAAATCTATATAGTTATGGGAAACAATCGATCAGAATGGCCACAGCTCCAGAAGGCTGTTGCCCTGACACCTCACTTTCTTAGACCCTCTGGGCCATTCTGAAACCCTGCAACGAGTGACCATTAAGGACCTTGTCATCCTAGATCTTATCCATTAACACTAGGAGGCGAACATGGTTACTATATGGGGAAATGATGGAAGTGGTGGTGTGGGAGAGTTTCCCCTGTGTTTATGATCCAATTTAAATCTCTTATCCACAGTGATTCTTCTCCACTTCCCATCAGTGCTGAGTTGGGGGCCAACACACCCTGGAATATGCAACCCCGAGGCCCTGACATCGACTATCTATCCCAGGGCTAAATTATTAAATCTTACCTACTCCCCTTCCCACTCTTATTTGAAAAAGGAGGAGCGGGACTGAGACTCTGCTGCTGTTTAAGATACATGCTATAAGGGAACTGTATCTTTTCCCCCTCCCAAACTCTCTCCCATTACCATTAGTTTTTTTACTACCCCTGCTATTGGTTAGTCCCATTTCTTCCCTCCCCACTCCCAGAGTAAGGGGCAGGAGTTTCCCCAGGATCCCACATCACTTGGTTGATAAGGGGTCCACTCATGGACGATCTATAGATCTGTCCCAAATGCTTGCTCCATCTGAGCAGGCATGGTTGGAAGTCACAGAATCTCCCCTTAATTGGGGTTTGTATATAGTTATCACTTTTTTCCATTTTGTAGATATGTACACCTGGTTAATATACCCATCTCTACATATTTCCCACCCAGTTATTGTTCTTTTTATTTTTGAACCACAGTTGATCAGAAAACTGCTAATAACTCAGATGCTATATGTTATTAAAGACAGGATTAAGAATCAACTGATTATCAGAAGGGCTACCTTAGTGGGGAGGGGGAGGCCTGGGAAGTCAAACAGGCTCAAAATCATAAATAAACATGCATAACCCATTCAAACTTATATCTCATAATGTAAATGGACTGGTCGGCCCCATCAAGAGGGTTCATACACTTCGAGCACTTAAAAAACTAAACCCAGATATTCTCTTATTACAGGAGACTCATTTATCTACCACGGAGCATCAAAAGTTGCTCAAATTCGGATTTTCACATATAATAGAATCCTCTTACCAGAGGGGCAGGAAAAGGGGTTCAGTAAGTTTGATTCCAAAATGATCAAAGCTACAATTACTTGACCAGTACACTGACAGAGAGGGCAGGTTGGCATCAGTAGTGGTCAAACTGAATCAACAGACCCTAACAGTGTGCAGTCTCTACATCCCGCCAGGCTCAGATGCCTCAACTGTCCAACAATTAGTAGACACCATCCTTACCAGGCAACAGGGTATTTTAATTCTAGGGGGTGATTTTAATTGTCAGCTTAATCCCTCACTCGATTCCTCAGCAGCTCGCCCCTCCCCACAGACATCTGGTCAAAAGCATCTACGACGTCTTATCCGGGATGTGGGCATGATAGACACATGGAGGCAGTTGCATCCTACACATCGGAAAATCTCCTATTATTCTCACGCTTTTAAACGTTATTCTAGACTTGATTACTTCTGTATACCGAGGAACATGTGGACCTGATCTGATCTGCTGAGATTTTAAATATTTCTTTACCGGATCATGCCCCTATCACTCTGAACCTTAATATTCAAAAAGAGAGAATAAACACCCAATGGTGCTTTAATTCGTCCCTACTCAGGAATAAAGAATTCCAAGACTTGTTGGAGAAACATATCCCTGAAATTATTAGAGATAACACTTCTCCCCGGATCTCTCCCCAAATTCTCTGGGACACACTAAAGGTAGTCCTCAGAGGCGACATAATAGCTTATGCCTCCCATAAGAAAAAACAGTCCGAGAGTAAATTAATAGCCCTACAGGAGGAACTCTGCTTCCTTCAGAAGGCTCATATGCAGGGCGACACAGATCTTCTACCTATGATAGTCCAAACATAGAACAAAATTCAACTGATCCTGACAGCCAAAACTGAGCAAGCTCTGGCCTGGTTGAGGCAGCAATACTACGAGGGTGTGGCGAGAGCCTCTAGACTCTTGGCATACCGCCTCCGAAATCAAATACAAAATTACACCATTACTAAAATCAGAAATCCCATTTCCAGTCAACTCAGATATTCGACTTCACATATATTGGATGCCTTCAAGAAATATTACCAGAACTTGTATTCCTCTCAGAGGGCCCTCGACCCTCACAAAATTTTAACTTTCCTCTCCCAGCTACATCTCCCTACTTTATCAGAATCACAACAAACTGAAATAGTAGCCCCGATCAGAGAAACAGAGCTTCAAAACACAATTCTCAGCCTCAAAAATGGAAAATCCCCAGGCTCGGATGACTTTGGAGCAGAATTTTATAAAGGCACATGGAACTTAATGCGAACCCCCCTTCTTCAGGCACTACAAAGTGCCCACACCACTTCCTCTTTTCCAATCTCTTGGAGACAAGCAACCATTTCAGTGATTTTGAAGCCCCAAAAACACCCACATCTTTGTGACTCATACCACCCTATCTTGGTCCTCAATCAGGACTATAAAATTTATACAAGCATTCTGGCACATAGGCTTGACCATATCCTCCCCGCTCTGATACATCCAGATCAATCTGGATTCATCAAAAGCAGACAGACAACAGACATCATCAAAAGAACCCTGTATCTTATAGGCCATGCTCAGTCTACAAAGTCCCCCCTCCTGATATTAAGCCTAGATGCTCAAAAGGCTTTCGACATGGTCTCATGGGATTTTTTTTTTTACAGGCGGCCCTACAAAAATTTAAATTCCACACCCTATTTATGGATGCGATTAAAGGCATATACATAGATCCAGAGGCAGTAGTGAAGTTAAACGGTTCACATTCTGACCGTTTCTCATTGCACAGAGGCACCTGTCAAGGATGTCCCCTCTCCCTATATCTATTCGCTCTTTTTGTTGAACCTATAGCCCAGATGTTAAGACAGAATCCCGGCCTCCACGGCTATAAAGTCTCTGATTCAGCATACCATAAAATAGCATATTATGCTGACAACCCTCTTCTATATATCACCCATCCCGAAGAATCACTACAAACTTTAACTATTTTACTAGCAGAAATAGAGAACATTACAGGATACACTATAAACGCAAATAAATCAGAAGCCCTTCTTGTACAGCCTCCCTTCCCCCATGATCTCATTAATAAATACCCATACAAGTGGGCTAAAACATATTTAACCTACCTGGGGATTAAAATCCCATCAAAGCTATCCGACTTCTATAACTCGAACTATCCCCCTACTTTCTCCAAAATACATTCAGACTTACAGAGATGGACTCCTCTTCCTTTATCATTAATGGCTAGAGTTCAATCTATCATCCAGATGAATTCCCTCCAAAGCTTCTTTACCTGATGCAAAATATTCCCTTACCCCTATTAAGGAGGGATGTCCGACTATGGGACAACTCTATTAGCAGTTTTTTATGGATGAATCAGCGACCTCGACTAGCGATGGTTAAACTCCAACAACCTAAGGACAATGGAGGCTTATCTCTTCCCAATATATTATATTACAACATGGCTTCACTGCTCACCCATACAACTACATGGCTCCTACCCCCATCTCATGCGCCATCCTGGCATCTAATTGAACAGACTATGATAGATGGCCCCTTACTCCACTCTCTAGTTTTCCAATCTAACAACATCACCAGACTGCAGAAGGCTTCCAGATTTACGAAAGAGATGCTTCATTCTTGGATGAAGTTCCTAACCCACCCTGCTTGTAGGTTTATGGCATCCTGGATAGGAATTCCGGCGGAAGAACCTAACTGAGCCCCGAAACATTTGGACACTACCTTTCAATCCTGGGCTCGTAGAGGTCTTAGACACACATAGCAACTACATGAAAATGCAGTACTCAAATCATTTGACCAACTCAAACAGGAATTCTCTTTGGTGAGAAGTGATTTTTATAGATACTTGCAATTACGTCATTTCTTAAGTTCTAAGACAGGCCTGAATGCTGCAGCCCAGACCACCCCCCCGTCCCTCTCCTGATCCAGTTGGAAAGGGGCGGAGATCGGAGTCATTTGATCTCTCGTCTTTATAAAGCCCTACAAGGGATGCCATCCCAAGCCATGGACCTGGTACAATTTCATTCGGAAGCAGAACTACAGATTGCACTGTCCCAGGAGGGCTGGCGCAGGATTTGGCAGAGGCAACACAAAACCTCCAGCTCTTACACTTGGAGAGAGTATTCTTGGAAGGTGGTTCCAGATACTTCCACGCACCCCAGATCACAGCTAAGTTCCTAAAGGGAAGTGATTCCTCATGTTGGAGGAAATGCGGTTGCCAAGTAGCAACACATTCTCATATTTTTTAGACTTGTTCGGTCCTGACACAATACTGGACTACTATCGGAGATAGAGTTACATACCTCTTTCCTGTCTTAGGCACTTTTTCACCAGCGATCGGGCTCCTACTTCATTATCCCCGCTGTTTCAGGGACCCACATCAAATATACCTTCTTAATATTTTGTTGGGGGCAGCTAAAAAATGCATAACTAGATTATGGCTCAACACTGACCCTCCCTCCATCACAACCTGGGAGGACACAGTATATGATATCTATAAACTAGAACATATGACAGCCAGAATTCAAAATAAAGTCCCCAGACTAATGAACTGATGGAATAGATGGTTCCTACACATAGCACAACTTAGACCAGACCAGATACCATAACTCCTGGGGGGAAATGTGTTATGGGGAAGATCCCGGTGGATGGGGTCATGCCAGTCCTTATTCTAAGTTTCCTATCCAGTTGTTTTATCTAACTCTCCTCTTAGAGACCTTTCAGAACCTGGTTGGGTGGTGATTCTGCCTACTCGGCACTTTGGGGAGGATCCCCAGGCCTCTCTCCCTAGTAAACCCCTGGGTATACCAATTGAAAGTGCAAACTGATTTTTGAAAACCTGAGTAAAGTTGTAGACACTTAGGAAGAACCAGGTGTGTTGCTTTTAACACACCTATATCATGATTTACTTAGATACCCGTTTTATTAATTTTTTTCTACTCTATAGAGGTTTGCCTTCATGCTTACTGAACGCCTTACTTTACACCTGTAACTGATTTCCTGTAAATATGAACTGTGATGTCAATTAAGTTAACATCTGAAATAAAAAAACAGTTTAAAAAAAAAAAAAGAATAAATTGGCTTAAAACTTATTATAAATCAAGCTAACTGACTGGAATGACTAATAAGTTAACAGGTCCTCACACGGATCTCTTATGGCATGAGTCCCCTTGAATGAGGTCTGGCAGCCAGAACCACTATTCTTCACAGTCCTCTCACACAAATCTCATGCTCAGACTCTCTTCTGCCAAAAGAGACAACCTACAGAGGACCTATTAACTTCCAGTATTATCTCCATATACCACTCCCTCAGACAGTTCTTAACACTTCATTTGACTCCTTCCTGCTCATAGGTCTTCTCTTGCCACAAAGGTACTCTTTTTAAGGGCTGCAGGGTTGTGTACCCATCTCTGACCACCCAGTATTCTTTTTATCCGAGACTTGCGGATTTTTGCCCACCCTAGTTACTTTGCATATTGTTTCTCATGTAAGTTATCATTATGTACCATCATGCAAGTTATCATTATCTGCCCATCTGACTAGGGCTGGACTAGTACAACCTGACCTTCAGGAACCATTCACCAGATTATTTATTATTTGTTTAAAAACTGGTGACCAGGAGTGACACACATAGAAACAGACTGTCATCAGAAAGAGACAAGAGTCTGCCCATATTATACCACCTTCCCCCCAGCTAGTATCCTGCGGGGTTGTCCCCTCTGCCCCACCCCAAACACCACCAAGCCAAGGCTCATTTCTATAATTGTGCGAAGTTGGCAAACTTTGTTTCATAAATTAATTCAAAGTTTTCAGCCAGTGATGCAGCACTTTTTTTCCAAGCACAGTTATGCAAACTTGCATGGATAGTTGCCATTTCACGATGACGTTGCCTGAAAAAGTGCCACTTCACCAGAAAAACACAATGTGAAGTGTGGGCGAAGTGGGAACTGTGCAACGGCGAATTTTGCCACTTCATTGGAACTTCTCTGGTGAAGTAAAACTTTTCAGCATCTCTACTCGTTTCCTGGTACGACCGGGGGGGGGGACGACATGGGGGAATACATCATATAGGTAGAACCAAAACAACAGTATAAATACAATGCATATAAGTTATTGCAAGTGGGAAACTGTGGGTCTAAAAGATGAGCAACAATGGTAACATGGTGCAAAAATATAGGTTACTCACCTGTAACCATCGTTCTCTTAGTTGTATTCAGTTTACATCCATGCTCTGGCAGTCTGCTCGATACAGCCGATTCACCGGACATCTTCAAGCGAAGCTCCTCCCATACCTACATAATGTATATCCTCCAGCTCCACAACTTCAACATCAGATCTTTGCACAATGAATGCAAGGATATGTGCATTTCATTCCAGGGGAGGTCAGGTGGGCTGCAATTGAACTATGGTTACAGATGAGTAACATGCATTTTTAATACCGTGGATTTAGTTCACTATCCACATTCTGGCAGACTTCTAGCAGTCTTCTGAGAAGAGGCAGCATGGTGCACACCCCTATTTAGCGAATAGAGACTAGAGGACTGAGGCCCCAAAAGCAGCATCATGATGACTCAGCACAACAATGCTGTAGTGAGAGATGTGTGCGCTTTAACCCAGGTTGCAGCCCTGTATATCTTCTTGATGGGGATATCCCTGGAAGCAGCCACACAGGCAGCAGCATGTCTGGTTGAATGAGCCCTCAGCCCACTGGGTGACTCCTTACCAGACAACCTACAGCACAGGTCAATGCAGGATTTTATCCACCTGGCAGTTGTCTCTTTGCTGCCAGTCTGCCAGGCGCAGTGTCAGCACACGTTACAAACAACTAGTGAGGCTCTCTACAAATTCCCAACATGCACTCCTTGTAATTGGATTGCACCCTCCGCAGGTCCAGGGCATGAAGCCTGCAACTGGGGTCCAAGGTCAGATTGTTAAATTAATTGGTAGGTTAATCACCTGGTTAAGGTAGACCTCTGACACAATCTTCCAGAGGAATCTCACATGGGGACAAAGGACAACCTCATTCTTGTGGAAGAGTAGACAAGAGAACTCCATCAGGAACACCTATAGCTCATTTACCATTCTGGCAAATGTGAAGGCCACCAAGAAAGAGGACTTCCATGACAAGTGTGACATCTCACTCTTGTGCATAGGTTTAAATGGTTTGCCCATGAGCACAACCAGTACCAGCAGTGGGTCCACCAGAGGTGACAAGTGAGCCAGGCCTTTGAAAAAGCACCTGGCCACCCTCTCCTACACCATCACTGGCATACCAGCCCACGCCTGGTATACAAAGATGGCTGCCAAGGGCACCTTTAGGGTCGTGGATCAAAGACCCTACTGGGACAAAGATCAAAGATAGTTGAGGATCATGGCCACTGGGCAGGTGAGAGGATCAAGACCTTTCCCTTGGCACCAGGGCAAGAATCTCTTCCATCTGGATACATACATTCTGAGAGTTTACTCCTTTCAGGATGCCTCCACCTCACGATGGGCATCTTCCAAAAAACCCAGGGCTCGTAGCCACTCAGGAACCAGACAAGGAGGTGCAGGGACAGAAGGCCCAGGTACAGAACAATCCCCTGATGTCTCATCAGCAGGTTGGGATAGAGAGGCAACTTCCACAGGGACCTGCTGAGACTGAAAAGATCCTGGTACACGTACTGTCTAGGCCAGCCTGGTGTGATCGGGATCAACTGCTCCTTGTCCCTCCAAGCCTTGATCACTAATTTGTTGATTAAGGGGAAGGGAAGAAAGACATACCGAAGGCATGGGGTCCAGGGTCAAGAAAAGGCTCCTGTAGCATTGCAGTCTGAGAGGGGTGGGCACAGAACAGCTTCAGTTTTCTGTTTTCCCAGGAGACAAACCGGTCCACCAGAGGGGTGCACACTGGGAGAACAGCTAGTCTACCACATCCTGTTGCATGGACCACTCATGCAAATTCTTTCTAACCCAGCTAAGAGCATCTGCCAGCTGGTTGTTTTGTCTGGTGACACGTACCAACAGGAGATCGGCCTGCAGGCTGTGCACCACTGGAAAAGTACAGAGAACCTTCTGACAACGGAAAGGTAAAACATGGTGGTCGTGTTGTTCAGCTGGACCTGAACAGCCTGACTCCGAATCAACAGAACAAATTCTGTCAGAGCCAGATGCACTACATGGAACTCCAGCAGGCTGATGTGACATCGGAGCTCCTAGGTTGACCAGAATCCAAGGGCCCTGTGGTCTTCCAGGTGAGCTCCCCACCCCACCAGAGTTGCGTCAATCATGAGGGTGACAGAAGGATGGCCTGTCGGCGCAGCAGATAGATTTCCACTTGCGACACTGATGATCAGAGTTCGGAAGCAGACCCGGGAGTCAGAGAGCCAGCCACGGAGATGATGTCTGAGCATCCGATGGACCACTCAGCTCCTCCGGGGGGGGGGAGGGGGTACTCTGGCTCGGGGGTCACCAGACGTATTGCAGCCCCGATGCCCGCACCAGTGGGGAGAGCATGATGGACGCCAGCGTAAGCCATGGTGTCGTGGTACGTCATGCTCTGGGAGGGCGTACACAAGAAAATGCCTCTCCTGGCGCAACACTGACATGAGGACCCGATAGTGGGCCCTCAACTGCCTGCGGCTGCAGTACCGCCTGGATCCCAATGAAGACTTGATTCCCCTAGGGATAGGGTTAAGGGAAAGCCCCCCTAACATGTCCCTGACTGAGGTGTAAGCCAGGGCTCCATGGGTGGTCTTCGGTGGGAAGAGGTGGCTGGGGCAGGTAATTGGGTGACAGTGCAGAGTTGGGGCAGGGGTAAAAATAGAAAATTTAGAAAGAAAAAATCATGAGAGTGACATATGCTCAAGGTGGACAAAAGAGAATTCCTTCTTCTAGGTTCTGGGGACACAGCCACCATTCAATGGCATCCCGCACTGGCTGGGTCATCTGGATTACGTGACCTTGACCCTAGGACCACTGAAGGCCCAGCTCCCACTGGAGGGGGCGCATTTGCCAGCATACCTAACTAACTATGCTGGTCAACACTGCCATGTACCCCCAATAGCTGCAGGAATGCTCAAGCTGGGCGCAGTTGCCCAACCTAAAATGACTGGGCAAAGCATGTAAGGTCAGATGCTCAGTCAGCAGAAAGGCAGGCTCTGGCCCAAAGGGAGTCCAGTTCTGCCCCGATGAACTTGACTTGACATGGGGACCAGTTCTGACTTGGCTGGGTTGATTAGAAAGCCCAAGTCATGAAGGGTCTGGAAAGCCAGATCCCTGGACCTTTCCACGGCTTCCCTGGAGACACCTGTTATGAGCCAGTTATCCAGGTACGGGTAACATCCCAACTCCACTGCATCGGAGAAAGCCGCCGCCACCACTGCAAGGCACTTGGTGAAGACCCTAGGTGCACATGTCAGGCTGAAGAGCAAGACCCTGAACTGGTCTGGAATCCCTTCCAATCTTAACCAGAGGTAACGGCAGTGGAATTGACTGGAATGTGGAAGGACACGTCCTGGAGGTGCAGGGAGTAAAATCACTCCCTTTGCTCTAGGGACAATCTAGTTACAAGTGGCCATACGGTACTTCTGCTCGTGCACAAATCTGTTCAGGTCATGCAAATTCCGTATGGGGTGCCAGCCCTCCAACCACTGCAGCACCAGAAAATACTGGAAGACATATCCCTGTGTAGCCCCAGCATCTGGGGCCCACTCTATGTCTTGTACTTGAGCAGCTGAGCAATCTCACTCCTGAGTGTGGGCAGTGTGCCCCTGGGCACCTAGACTTCTGAGGAGCCAGAGGTCGGTATGGCAGCAGAGCCTCAAAATCCAGAAGCTATCCTTTGCCCACCATTTCCAGAACCCACCTGTCTATTTGTATGGCAGACCACTGTGGCATGATGCGAGTGAGCTGACCCCCTACCCAAGGCTAAAACAGGAACTGGACAGGAGAGGGAAAGGCACCCACAACCCATCACTTAACAGACTTGGAGGGGGCTCTGGCCTGCTGGGTAGCAGAAGCTTTCCCCCTTCTTTTCTTGCCCTGATCACCACACTTCTGGTTTGGATGCCAGTGCTGAAATTCCCGTGTTGGGGCCAATGCTGAGGTTGCTATTGCTGGAACACATGAGCTCAAAAAGGCTTTTGCCTAGTCTTTGTCAGCCTAGGGTCCTTTTGGAACGAAGCCACAGAATACAGGGTGGCACAAGTACCCAGGAAGTGTACATTGACTAACTTGTGCTGTGCGTCTGCCATTAGGTGGACAACCTCAGTCAGGCCCCATAGCACATGGACACAGCCACAGTCACTAAGCAGGCACAGGAGTTGCCCTGCTCTAAATCAGAGTGGGACTGGATAATCAAGAGTTTCTGATAAGAGTCCTGCCCACCTGCTCTTTTTAATAGAATAGCTTCTAACAGAGGGTCAAAGGACCATAAAATATCCTCACGTGGGTCCAAGTTCCTGGATGTGATTAATACTCATTCATACGGGATATGCCACGGGCTGACTAAAAATATCACATTTATTTTTATCTACAGGGTTTGACCTCTATGGCCTCAAGAGTGGCAAAGGCACTACAATTTATACTATACTACAATTCAGACACCAACAGTGCCTCTCTGGTAAGATTAGTTCTTTCAATGAAGATTTTACTCTTTCTGTTTGACTTCACTGTTCTGTTTTTAACTGCAGCAGATGCCATCTTGATGTCACCAGGCATTGTTCAAGCTGTTCTCCCATTGGTTAACAGCTCCATCGTGACCAGTCTCAAGAGGAAATAAATGCGGATGACCCACCTAAGACTGAAATAAATTACTTCCACTCCAGGCCTGTCTCACAGGAAAATAAATGTAGTTGCAAAATTTTATTCTCACAGTCATTGTATAAATACTGCATACTGAATGGAAGAACACATTCAGATTTAAGGGGGGAAATAATTTTTATTTTTTCTTCATATAGAGTTTTACCTTCTCCTGGAGCCCTGGCAGGCAGCTATGGCCCTCCTGACAGAGGACCTCTCTCTCCGGTCGCTAGGAATTCCCCATGCCCCGCAGGCGGGGCCAGGGAGAGCGGTTACTGCTTCTCTCTCCCCAGAGACCCAATCCAGAAGCCGGGAACAGCTCGGAAGCGCAGACCATCACAGAACCAGCCAGGCTCTTTTCCTCCATTTTCTCCCATCCCCCCTCCCCTACCAATGTAAGAAAGTCAGATCATGCCTCCCGACCCATACTGCCCTCCAGACACTGCCAGAGGGCAGTCAACAACGGGACAAGTCTCCCTCCCCACCAAGAGAGGAGAGCAGTCCTCTGGACGTTTGATCCTCTCTCCCCCTGCTGACCCCCGACATCCCGGGCTCATTGCCGAACCCAGGTCGCCGGTGTGGCGCGAAGTGTAGCAACCAGTGCCTCAACTTCCAGCGCCGCCGGACTGGCCAAAGGGGGGGGGGGGGAGATTACATTTATGAATTTAAAAGGTTATTCAGTAATTAACCTTGCAATGGCAACTTTGTCCTTAAAGAGAACAGGAAATCATTTCTCACTGGCAGCTGTTTATAAAGTTCTTATTCTCAGAAATTATACGCATTCCCCTAAATTATCCATATTTCACTGTATCTGAACAAAAACTGATATGAAAAACCATATGTTCCATTATTTTGTTTTCTTGGGCAGCTTTCGGCTACATTTCTCTTCACGGAACCAGTGATTTGGAGTTTTAACTATGTCACAGTTTGTGCACAGAACTCAGCATAGTGCTGATAAGTCAGCAGCTCATAATTAGCATTCTAAACACAAACTGTGACATAACAAAAACTCCAAATTAGTGGTTCCATAAACAGAACTAACCGAACACTGCCTGTAAAATACAAAACAATGTAAAATACAGTTTTTCATATCACTTTTTATTCAGGTACAGTTAAATAGAGAATAATGGCTAGGCGGGTGTGTGTTATATATATATATTTTTTATTTATTTATTTATTTATTTATTACACACACCCAAGGTAAGTAATGAGCCATAAACCTCGAGAGCGAAGTCTGAGAGGTTTATGAGCTCATCACTCACCAAGGGTGTGTAAAAAAATATGAACACACACCCGCCTAGATTTTATTTTTTATAATTACTGGTGCTTTTTACTTCAGCAACGCAACAGCAGTTTGTCACGGTCAGTTGCCGTTGCTAAAGCCCCAACCAGCACGCGAGTCCCCAAAGCAAGTACTGCAACATCAGCCAGATATTTATTTGATTGCTCCGAAGGCAGGATTAACTAATTCAATAGTTTAAAAAAAATACTTTACATTTGTGTTGATTTGTTGCCAGATAGTCAGTGTGGGTGCTCTGGTACCAGAAAAATGGAGCCGCCATGTTGCTCGTTTTGTGCATCCCACCCACAGACCAACTAACAGGCAATAAGGTGGCACGCTAACATTGAGTGACATGAAGCACCAGGGAACCGAAAGGATTTTTTAAAGCAAAACGCTGTAATAACCCATTTTTAGGTTATTACGGCGTTTGACAATACCTGTATTCAGGTTGATAAATGGGGTCACCAGTAATTATATATGGATAATTTACGGGAATGCATATAATTTCTGAGAATAGGTTTATAATCAGCTGCCAGTTAGCACAAATTTCCCGTCCCCTTTAATGTCTAATATCTAGGATTTAAAAATCTATCAAAGATAGAAAGCTCCCATTT
Source organism: Neoceratodus forsteri (assembly GCA_016271365.2). NCBI lineage: Eukaryota > Metazoa > Chordata > Ceratodontiformes > Ceratodontidae > Neoceratodus > Neoceratodus forsteri. The sequence goes on along the minus strand of CM057452.1, from coordinate 1,518,375,437 downwards.
TCCTGTTGAAATACTGCTGGATTTGAATGTTAATCATGAGGAGGATTATCACAGGATAGAATAGGCTATGGATATTATAAAATACAAAGCCAATCAATTGGGATGCCACTCAGCTTCAGAGATTGAGGGATATCTTGGAAGGTACACAATTTCTGGAGCTTAGGAATTTATTCCTCTCACAAACGGTGGATAGCAATATTAAACATAGAAACACAGAATTTGACGGCAGATAAGGACCGCTTGGCCCACCCAGTCTGCCCATTTCCCTACCTAATGGATAAGCTGCAGATCCTACTTAACCAACAGCCTACTTCTTCCTACCCCACCCCCTAGAATTGCCTTATGACTATCCCATGCATGCTTGAATTCCACCACTGTTTTTGACTTCACAACCTCCTCCGGAAGGCCGTTCCATGCATCCACAACCCTCTCTCTGTGAAAAAATACTTCCTTAAATTACCTCTGAGCCGTCCCCATCTTCAAATTGTGCCCTCTTGTTCTTGCACACCTCTTTTTTTGAAAGATGCTACCCTCTTGGACTTTGTTGATTCCCTTGAGGTACTTGAAAGTTTCTATCATGTCCCCTCTCTCCCTTCTTTCCTCGAGGCTATACATATTAAGCTCCTTAAGTTTCTCTTCATATGTCTTCCGGTGCAGACCCTGCACCATTTTAGTTGCCCTCCTCTGGATAGCTCCCATCCTGTCTATGTCTTTGCGGAGATTGGGTCTCCAGAACTGCACGCAGTACTCCAGATGGGGTCTGACCAGCTGTCTGTACAGAGGGATAATAACTTCCTGTTTTCTACTGGTGATGCCTCTCCCTATGCATCCCAGTATCCCCAGCCCTCCTTGCTGCCCTCTCACATTGCTTGCCCACCTTTAGGTCATCTGATATGACTACCCCCAGGTCCCTTTCCATTTTTGTTGTTGTTAGTATCTCACCCCCCATTGTGTACTCTTCCCCTGGGTTTTTGTTTCCCAGGTGCACTACCTTGCACTTCTTAGCATTGAATCTAAGCTGCCATACATTTGACCATTCCTCTAACCTTGCCAAGTCCCTTCTCATCCTTTCCACCCCACCTTGTGCATCAACTCTGTTGCAGATCTTTGTGTCATCTGCAAAGAGACATATTTTTCCTTCCAGTCCCTCTGCAATGTCGCTTATAAAGACATTGAAGAGGACTGATCCTAATACTGAACCCTGCGGTACCCCACTAGTAACCCCCCTTTCTTCAGAGTGGACTCCATTTACTATTACTCTTTGTGTCCTATTCTCCAGCCAATTCTTTACCCAGGCTGTCATCTTGGGACCCACTCCCAGGCTGGCTAACTTGTATATTAATCTTTTGTGTGGGACTGTGTCAAATGCCTTGCTAAGTCTAGGTAGGCCATGTCCACAGCCCCTCCTGATCTACTACTGGTCACCTAGTCAAAGAAATCTATCAGATTCTGTCTGGCATGACCTTCCCGCGTGAATCCATGCTGCCTTGGGTCCGTGCCCTCTGGCCTCTAGACACTCGACAATTCTTTCCTTCAAAGTGATTCCATCATTTCCCTATCACTGAGGTTAAACTAACAGGTCTGTAGTTTCCTGCTTCTGCCTTGCTCCCACTTTTGTGAAGGGGAATCACATCTGCCCTCCTCCACTCCTCGGGTACCACCCCATCCTCCCATGATTTGTTAAAGAGGGTAGTCAATGGTGTTACTAGTTCTTCCCTTGGTTCTTTTAGAATTCTGGCGTGAATCCCATCAGGCCCCATTGCTTTATCCACCTTCAGTTTTAAGAGTTCTTTCAGAACCCTTTCTTCTGTAAATGGGCTGGTATCAACTTCTGTATCCAGAGTGTTTCTACTGTTTGTTTTAAGTACCTCCCTCTTCATTTGTAAATACTGAGCAAAAATATTTGTTTAGTATCTCTGCCTTTTCACAGTCACCCTCTGCCCACCTCCTCCCTTTACTAAGCCTCACTATCCCTCCCTTGGTCTTCCTTCGCTCCCTGATGTACCTATAAAGGTTTTATCCCCTTCTTAACTGAGTTGGCTATCTTTTCCTCGGTTTGGGCCTTTGCTGTTCTGACTGCCTTCCCAGCTTCCTTTTGCTTTAACTGATACAATTCTCTGTCCTGCTCCTTCTGTGATTCCTTGTACTTCCTGAATGCTTTCTTTTCTCTTGAACCTTCACTGCCACTTCCTTTGAGAACCATAGTGGTTTCTTCACATCGTTCGTTTTGTTTATTTGCTTCACACAAAGGCTTGTTACCTCTGTGATGGCAGTTTTATTATTCCCCATTGTTCTTCCACCCCTCCTTCCTGCCCATTTGCTAGTGCATTCCTTAGGCACTCACCATTTTGACAAAGTCAGCCCTCCTAAAGTCCAGTACTTTTGTCTTTGTATGGCTTGACTCTATTACTGTGTTTATTGTGAACCATACTGTTCAATGGTCGCTAGTTCCCAGATGGCTACCCACTTCTACATCTGTGATCCTCTCTCCATTTGAGAGAACCAGGTCTAAGATTGCTCCCTCTCGAGTGGGCTCCAATACTAGTTGTCTAAGTCATGCCCTCTGTAGGGCATCTAGAATAACCCCACTCTTCAGTGGCTGCTGCTGCACTGCCTCCAGTTAACATCTGGCATATTCAGATCACCCATCAGCAATATCTCCCTTTTCTGCCATTCTAAGTATACTTTCCATCACTTCCTTGTCCATTTCCTCCCCCTGAGAAGGGGGTCTGTATACAACTCCTATGCGGATTGTGGCGCCATTACCTGTCTCCAAATTTACCCACAGTGCTTCTTCTCCTCCCTGTTTACCCTTTTGTTCTATTGCTTTGATTCCTTCCCTTATATAAAGAGCTACTCCTCCTCCTCTTTTACCCTCCCTGTCCCTCCTGTAGATAGTGTATCCTGGTATGTTTACGTCCCAGTCATGGTTTTGGGTGTACCACGTTTCTGTGACTGCCACGATATCCAGATGTTCCTCCTCCATCAAGGACACTAATTCAGGAAACTATAATTGTTCAACTGTCTCAGAATGCATAGCCCCTTTATTACGTGACTCTAAAGTAAATAAATCTGTACAGAGTTCCAGCTGGTTTGATAAACCAAGTAAAGATGCTAAAAGAAGACTGAATAAGCGGATTAAACGAATTAGGAAATATCCAAGTAAAAAAATTAGAGCCATCTTAAACAATGAAAGGAAAATTATTCACTTTTTATTGATACAAAAAGAAAAGGCCACACTGAATCAAATTGGAAGGATGTGCACCATTCTATTATGAAAAAAAAGATTAGAAATCCTTTTGGTAGTTGGTAGCAAAAGGTAGGGCTAAATGAGATTTAAACATAGAGGTCAGAATTGAGGAATCAGAATGGGTTAGCTATTATTCAACACTATTTTTCATAATTCCATTCCTGTTTCTCCTAAGAGGGTAAAGAGAATGTTCACTGGATTGAAGTTACTCTCTATTATATGTCATTAAAGAAATTAAGGAGATTTCTTGTAATAAAGCTCCTGATCCAGATAGAATACAAACGGTTATATATATTAACCCTCATTGTTACAGACCTGTTAGTCTGATAGACGGCTCACAAAAAATATTCTCAAAGATAATTCTTAACAAATTGACACCTTGGTTAGAAAATAATTTCAGAAACCCAATTTGGGTTTCGGAGGAATAAGTCAACTGCAGATAATTGCTTTATATCTCATTTACAGTATAAATACCAAAACATTAAAAAAAACTCTGGGAAGAACTGACAAATTTAAATACTGATCCTGTTTTATTGGATACTATAAAGAGACTGCACCAAGATAACAGGACTAGAGTTAGATTTAATTTGCAAGGGTCCCTTTCACAAAATTTAAATACAGCAGTTACAGTAGGCAGGGATGTTTATTAACGCCTACTGTATTCAATATCTTTTTAAATGCCACTTTAAGAAAACTGTCAAACTCAAATTTTCATGAACCAAAAATATTGGATAAACTATGTGGTCATATGGCCTATGCTGATGATACAGTATTCATATTTTTTGTCACAAACTGAACTAAAAAGCAGTCTGGATGAGTTTTGCAGTTTGTGCAAAACATATAAATTAAAAATGAGTACATCTAAAACTAAAACGGTAGTCATAGGACAGAAGAGAAAGTCACATAAATGGTTTGTTGGCAGACAGAAAACTGAGGTAGTAAATTATTTTTGTTATATTGGTTTCGTTTTTTCTAATGGTAAATCTTGGTCACATCATTTGGACTTCTCCAAGAAAAACACTCTACAGCCATGTCAAGGTCTTTTAAAATGTTGTCAGAGTTATGATGGCCATTTAGTAATAGAAGCTATTAAAGCTGCTAATAAGACTATTTTTGCACAACTCTTATCTGGGCCCGAAATTTGGGGGAATGTTGATGTTTTCAAATTAGCAATAGTAATGAATAAGTTATACAGATCAATACTGGTTTTGCTAAGTCAGCTGCAGATGCTCTAATGGCAGCAGAACTGAGTCAGCCACCTATAAAGAGGTATGCGGCACAAAGATATCTTTTCTACCATTTTAGTATCTTTTTAAAACAAAAGGAATGTCTAACCAGGTGTTGTTTGGAAGCGCAACTTCTCGACTCGGACAAAGGATGGGAGTTTCCTTTTTCATATTTCTAAAGGAGACTCTTTCCCATGGGTCTTCTGCGTATTCTGGCGGATATGTATAGATATAACTTCACTGAGAAAATCATTGTGTATGCAAAGATTTAGAGAAACTGCAATGCAGACTGATCTGGCTGAAATAAAAAAAAACTGAAGGTACGTAAATGGTTAGGAAATAATAACATTACACATAAATTAGAGTTTATCTAAATAATATTCGAAACCCAGAGGTTCGCAGAATATTTACTAAGTTCAGATTTGAACTATATAATAGCAATAGAGTGAAGAATATCCTGAATAAGTCTCATCATACACATTGTGATTCTAAGAATGGAGCTTGTGATGACTTGGACTTGAAACATGTTATTCTGATATGCCCGAGATACACTAATAATGTATGGTAGAATGTTGTTATAGGTAGATATCTACCATTTTATAACAACATTTTACCATCGATGCGACGTAACAATGTTGTTAACCAAATCGATGGTATGTCACATCGATGGGTTAACAAATGGGAACAATCTGGGCATGCACCCAACTAGATTGGGTGGCTCTGAAATGGCCACGGCGGTGAGACCAGAGCGGTGGTAACATTAGAAAAACTGCAGTAAGGAACTGCTTTCTATTTTAAAAAACAAATGGTACCATACACTATAATATATAATGTATGATACATCGATGGTTAACTGGTTTTTTAACCCATCATGAGGTTCCCATGGTGACGTAAACCTCTTGAGCTTCACTCTCGAGGTTTACATGGTCGCTCTGGCAACCTCTCGATGGTTAACAAACCGGTTGGTTAACCACTGATGACCATACATTATCCTCTATTTAATAGACAGAAATTTCTGGGTGATTGGACTGCTTCAGATTTGGGTTCAACAGATGTGCAATTAAGAATGTTATTTAATTCACATGAAATGCGAACATTTATACAAAGTAACACGTTTTCTTAAGACATTAAAGATAGATTGTCCTCCCCCTTGCAAGTAACACTGTTAGTTATAAGATAATGTAAATATATTTCAAATGTCTGATCTCCATCTGTATGAATTGAAATGGTATTTCCATATGAATCACTGAAATTTTTTAACTATGATTGCTATACGTTGTGTCAGATTCATGTAAAGAAGTCTACTTTTTATACCCTCTGGACATTTTTCCAAATTGTGGATTGGGGCTTACAGACGTTGCTACACTGTAAGAAATGTAGGTAAGCAGACCTGAATCTTACAGGGTTCTGTTTACACTCAGGATAACTCTCGAGTTTACTAAAGTTACATTTAAACTGTATCCTGACCTACTCCATTATAATGGACTAAAACATATAAAACTAAATGAGAAAACGGTAAAGACATCCTACATTTTTAATCACCCCCACCCACCACATCGAATACAAAACCACTGACAAATATTTGCTATTCTAGAACCAACCCATACTCTCATAATTAAACAAAATAACTAGATTAGTTTTGTCCGATGCAATCTAATTGCACCCATCCAATATGTCGAACTACCCCCGCCACCTCTCTCTTGCTCTCTACTACACAAAAGTGAACATGTCTGGAAAAAATAAAACTGTCTTTTTTTTTATTAATTTCATGTCCGAATTGCCCCAGATAGATCGAAAATCCTATCCACTATAAAACATTCCATTCCATTGCAGAAACCTGACATTTTTATTTACATCATCTAATGCTTTCAACTTCCATCCACACTCTCCCTCTCTCCATATGCTCACCTTCTCTTCTATATTTCTTTAACCTATCAACAACAGAATGGTATGGCTCCAATAAGCACTGCGATCCCCTCCAAAACTTGTAATTTTTAAATTACAGAGTTGAGGAATTTCAATTTAATAATTCGTTTTAACACAACAAATTCCTGCATTTCAGGATTCTCACCACTTCAGTGATCCTAGGCAAATCTTTTTCTCAACAGCAAAGCATAGTTTGCTTTGCTCACTGTCCTTTATTAACTGATGAAAACCCAGTTACTATGTTAACTGTCAACAAACTGAATAATATTGCAGATAAAAACAACTTCTTAACCACAAATAGTAACTAAAATAAGCAACTTTCTAACAGTAATCATACAATGTCTGTCAGAATTTACAACATATCAATAGTTCGAGAATTAACGTGTACAGACTTCACAACTTTCTATAGCATCACGCTGCTTACTGTTTTGGATAATCAACCCACTGTCACCTATCAAATCTCTACATAAAACTTTTTTATTTCCATCTCTTGTTCTTCTACCCTCAATAAATCACTGCTGAGTGAAATCATGAAAACCATTAGATGAAGAATCCAAAAGAAAAAATTACTCACCTAAGTAATCTTGTTTCTTCCAAGGTAGTCTTCAATATGATTAACTCTAGTAGTCAGCCTCCTGTGTTGAACTGTCCCGGAGATAAATGGAACTTATGCAAATGATGGAATTCTATTAGCTTGTGCCACCATTCAAACTGCTGCCCTTACCAATTGCTGCATTCTATAATGCTCAGATTCACTGAAGCCTGCAGGGGTAGACCCCTTACTGAGTTATTGTAAACTAATGAAAAAAATATTTATAACAATAACAACCCGTTTCCAAACCTGTCCCCAGGTAATGCCAGCTAGGACCATGAGAAGGAAATCAAAGCCACCTGGTTTTCAAAACTCAACATGCCCAGTGTATGACCCTTATAACAATAAAAACACCAGCTGAAATGCAGAGGCTAACTGGTTCTGAAAGGGGAGGTAGGTTGGGAGAGTTAATCATATTGAAGAATACAAGGAAGAAACAAGATTACTTCGGTGAGTAACTTTTCTCTTCTAACCCCAGGAATTCAATATGATTAACTCTAGCAGACTACGAAGCAGTACCCTTGGAGGTGGGCACAGAACCCCATTTAGGGAACAAGCTCTAGAGCACTGCTGTGCCAAACCTGGCATCACTTCTGGATTGTGTATCCAAGCTATAGTACTTTGTAAAAGTATATACTGTTCTCCATGTAGCTGCTTTGCAGATTTCCAGTAGGGGAATGTCTCTGGTGGCGGCCAGTGTACCAGCTGTGCCCCTTGTGGAATGTGCCCTCAGGCCTACTGGGGGCTCTTTACCAGCTTTACTGTAGCAGAACTGGATACATGTTACTATCCAGCATGCAACTGTCCTTTTTGAAGCTGGTTTTCCTTTTCCTTTTCCCATGTCCCCATAGGTCTGAAACAGCTGTCGTCTGTCCTACCTATGGGCCTTGGTGTGGTCAAGATAGTAACAGAGCCCTCTTGACATCCAGGCTATGCAGTATTCACCTGAACTAAACTGTTCAGCAAAGAAGACTGGCAAGGTGATAGACTGATTCAGGTGGAAGTTGGAAACTACCTTTGGAAGGAATGTCCTGTTAGTCCTGTCCCTGTGGAAAGAGGTATAGTTCTATTCTATACACGGGGCTTGTAACTCACTTATCGTTCTAGCTGAGGCGATAGCTACTAGGAATATGGCTTTCCAATTGACAAACTTTAAATGTGCTATAGCCATGGGCTCAAATGGAGGCTCCATTAGCTTGGCAATGCAAACACTGAGGTCCCAAGAAGGCACTGGCTTCCTATAGGGAGGATGCAGGTGGACTAACCCCTTAAAGAATTTCTTAAAAATAGGGTTAGCAGCCAAAGAAGCACCCTTGCCGGATGAAAGATAGGCTGAAACTGAAGCCAGGTGGACCTTAAAGGTAGTGGGCTGTAGGCCCAGCGAGAGCAGATGGATGAGATAGTCCAACAGGACTGGTAACCCTGCCTGGGAAGGTAACATTCCACTAGAATTACACCAGACAGAAACCCTCTTCCATTTGGAGGCACAGGTTTTCTTGGCAGAGTTTTTCCTACAACTCCTAAGAACCCAGAGAACACCTTCAGAAAGGTTTAACTGCGTATTCTAGGTCTTCAAGAGCCATGCCTTGAGTCTGGCCTGAGGTTGTGATACAGGATCCTGCCCTGAGAGGAGGTCAGAAGGTTGTGCCTCTGAGGGTGGTGTAAGGGCTGGGCCACTGACGGGGAGAACAGTAGTGAGTACCATGGCTGCCTGGAACTATCAGGATCATGGTAGCTGGTTGAGACCTGAGCTTGATCAGGACCCTGAGCAACAGTGGAAATGGAAGGAACGCATACAGGCTCCTCCCTGACCAATCCAACACTAGAGCATCCATGGGCACTGTACCCTTTCCTGGAGGCCTGCAGCAGAATAGAGGCAACAGATGGTTCTCCTGTGAGGCAAAGAGGTCTATCTCTGGGATACCCCACATGTGGAACACCACCTCCAGTACTTGTCTGTTTAGAGACCATTCGTGGTGGTTTTGTTCGATTCTGCTGAGCACATCTGCCAGAGTGTTGTTCTTCCCTGGAAGGCAGATGGCCAACAGGGACACCTGTTAGAGTATGCCAGACTCCACATTTTCATTGCTTCTGTACACAGCAGGTCAGATCTTGTCCTTCCCTGCTTGCTGATGTAATACACTGTGGTGGTATCATCTGTCCTGACCTGTACCACCTTGTTCCTTACCAGAGACATGAACTGAAGGATTGCAGTACCAGGAGCACTGCCCTGAGCTCTAGAAGATCTATGTGCAGGAGTGACTACAGGGGGCCACGTACCGTGCACTGTGTACTCTTCCATATGTGCCCCCTATCCTAGGAGGGAGGTATCTGCTGTGAGTATCAGGGTAGGGGATACCTTTCTGAATGGGACCTCTTCCCTGAGGTTGGTTCTGTCTTGCCACCGCTGCAGGGCCTGCAACAGTGTCCCTGAAACTGGTATAATCTTTTAGAGAGTCTCTCCTTTGGCACCAATGTGCCCTGAGGTGAAACTGAATGTCTCTCACTTGAAATCCACAGCCTTGCACTGTTCCTGTTGCTGCGGCCATAATCCCCAACAACTGCAAGAAGTGCCTTGCTGGCCTTGGTCTGTTGGGACTGAAAGATCCTGCCAGTTGCAGGATATTGTCTACTCTGTCTTGAGGAAGGAATGCCCTCCCTTGCAGGGTACCCAGTTCTGCCCCTATGAAATTCAGTACCTGGGCAGGCTGGAATACAGATTTTTTGGCATCAAGAACCCTACAGACGCCAGTGTGTTTTGATTGAGTCCGAGAGCCTCCTTTACCTGTTGTGGTGACTTGCCCATGACTAGCCAGTCATACAAGTAGGGGAACACAGTGATGCCCTGCCTTGTCAAGTGTGCCAACATTACTGCCAAGCACTTTGTGAATGCCCTGGGAGCTGAGGTAAGACCGAATGGCAAGAATGAGAACTGGTAATGTCCTGAAGGTAGTCTTAACCCAAGGTACTTTCAGTGTGATTTCCCTGATGAGAATATGGAAATAGGCATCCTTTAGATCCAGTGATGCCAGCCAGTCTCCTTGCCGAAGCGTGGGAAGAATCATTGCAATGGTTACCATCCAGAACTTTGGCTTTTTTTTCTGTAAACTTCATTTAATTTGGACTCATACAGACAGACCTCGCCTCCCCCATCCTGGGAGGTTTCCTCTGTACTGTATATACAAATGACACAAGTACAATACTTAATTCATCTATGGCAGAAGTGACAATGAAGTGCAGCTAGAGGTACAGATAGTGATCAAGTAGTTGCTGAGCATATACATCTATTTATGCATTAAGATATTATTCATTTCTAGTTACTAGCAACTTTTGTTATATTAAAGAGAGAAACATATATGAAAAACATGTGAGGATTGTCAATGGATCTATACTCCTTTTTCAAAAGACCAGAAACCAGTCCTGTGACAGAGCCTGCTCTAAAGGATGCCATATTTCTTCATATTTGCCAAGTTGATTCCTGACTAGGTACTGTGTTCTTTCCAGTTTCATTACTTGCAAAAGGTAAGTTATCCATGCAGCTATCATAGGGACCTGTTTAAGTCTCCAATATAATGCCAATTCCCGCATTCCCACTACTATACCAAGCCTCCATAACTTATGTCCCTCATGGGTTTCCAGATCCCTTGTGTTGGGAGCCCAAACAATATTTCAACCGGGTCTAGCCTAGATAAGTAGTTTAGGGTTTTAGAAAGGATGTCTACCACCCATGCCCAAAAATTCTGGACTTTAGGGCACTCCCAGGCCATATGATAGAAGGTGCCCTCTTGTGTGGAACACTTATAACAATATGGGGAACTCCCCGGGTCAATTTTATGTGCTAATTTGGGAGTATAGTATACCTGCATGAAGAAATTATACTGGATGATTCTCAAGCGGTTATTGACTGAACACTTCAAAACATTTTTATGGATTAATTTCCAGTCTCCCCGCCCAGTAAACGATCTTGATATATGTTCTCTTCCCAGGATTTCCTGATTCTTCCCATAGGATCTGGGAGGCTCCCCAATAGCATCTTGTAACACCTTGTTAGGGGTTTAAACCCTTGGGTGGTAGAGAATTTTAAGAATAGTTCTTCTAAAGGTGTACATTGTAAAACCCGGGAATCTGCTCCTGTAGACAGCCCCGCAGTTATTCTGGCTTTGAGCCTAATATAAAGAAAGTAGTGTGACGTAGTTAAGTTAAATTCCTTCTTTAAGGCAGAAAACTGGTGCACCTTTTCCCCTTCCAGGAACTGGCCCAGTTTGAATAAGTCCTGGGGCCTCCAGGCTTTGAGGCCCATACCATCATGTTTTAAGAGGCTGCCATCTCTCTCCAACACAGACTCCAGGGTCATCGGAACTTTGGCTTTGATAAATACTTGTTCAGAGCGCTTAGGTCTAAAATTGGTTGCCACTCCCCATTTTTCTTTAAGGTTAGGAAGTATCTTGGCGTAAAACCCTTCCCTTTTGGGTGAGGGGAACTGGCTCCACTACTTTTGCCAGCAACAGGTTGGACACTTCCTTTTCCAGGAGTGCCCTTTCTGTGGAAGATGATGGTCTGAAAAACCTTGATCTTAGTCTGGGGAAAGTTTTAATAATAATAAATTTTATTTCTAAAGTGCCTTTCAAGTTTTCAAGGCGCTGTACAAACATAATAAAACACAGATAAAACTTCAGTCTCACAATAATACAACAGTCAAATATGGAACTGGTACTTTGTGGCTTCCAAGCCACATCTGGTTGTTTCCACCATGTCAGCCACCAAACCAGGTGGTACTTTGCCTGCCATAGCTATGACAGAGCTCCAGAGGGATTTTTGATACTGGGCAGCATAAGCCATTTTGAAGTGGAGGGCTAGGCCCTGATTCACCACCTCCAGCACCCACTTGTCTGTGGTGATAGTTTTCCAAGTCTGGAAATAGTGAGTCAGTCTACCCCCTACTGGCATTGGGGAGGCAACCCTGACTGACATCAGGGGTTCAATTTAGCCTGGGCTGTAGCCTGTGGGGTCTGGTCCCCTCGTCTCAAATCCCTTCGACCCCTACCCCTGAAGTAGCCCTTTGCCAGCTGGTAAGCAGGGGAAGCTTGGGCTTGGGGGGAAAAAAAAAAAAGGTCTGCCCTAACCCCTACCTCTACCTCCCGTTCCCTGTGGTATATAGGAGGTTGATGCCTTTTCTTTTGCAATATTGGCTTCTGTAGGTGGTCTTGTATTCATCTACCTTTTTCATGTATGCCTCTGTTTTGTCTCCAAAAAGGGAGTTATTCTCCACTGGGAAATCCACGGCTTTAGCCTGTGTCCTGAGTCAGGTTTGTGGTTCTGAGCCAGGCAAACCTTCTCAAAGCAACTGTTACTGCCATCCACCTGGCTGTGTTGTCACTGGCATCTACTACCATGTGGAACTGGTACTTTGTGGCTTCCAAGCCACATCTGGTTGTTTCTACCATGTCAGCCACCAAACCAGGTGGTACTTTGCCTGCTATAGCCATGACAGAGCTCCAGAGGGATTTTTGATACTGGGCAGTATAAGCCATGTAATTTGCCTATCTAATGCCCAGAGAGGCCGCCAAGTAGCCTTTGTTGGCTAAGCTCTCTAGCCTCCTGGAATCCTTTTTAGGAGGATGGGTTGCTAGAAGGCACCTTGGCCCTATCACAAGCTGCTGCTTGTACCACCCCCTCTGGATCAGGGTGGGAGAACAGGAATTCTGCCCCGATCGGTAAAGCTGATACTTCTTATCAGCTTTTTTGTCCACTGGGGGTATTGAATTTGGAGTCTCCAGGACTTTTAAGGCATGCTTTTTCAGCAACTTATTGATGGGGAGTAATAACCTCTTGGTAGGTGTTAACCCCATCATCTCCAGGAACTCTGCTTCTTCCTCATCCTCCACAGACTCAGGTGTGGTGAAGTCAAGGACATCCACCATTTGTTTCACATATGTGAAATGAGAAGAGCAGTCCTCTGCGAACCTTGGAGGAGATTCAAACTCCTGCTCAGGAGAAACTTCCAGTTCTACTGGATCATCTTCCTCCTCTTCCTCCTCATACTCTTCGTATGAGGGGTCTTGTACCATCGGAACTAAGCTTTGAACCGTAGGATGAGCTGTGCTCAGAACCATTAGTGGAACCAACGGTTCCACTAATACCAGTTGCAGTTGAACCAGTAGTAACCCTTGGTTAGCCACAGTTTGGAGGGCTTGTAGGACTTGCAAAGCCTGAGCCACTGCCTCTGCTGTTCATATGGTTGATTTTGTAACCAAGAGCTCCGTTGCTTTTCCAGCCGGAGTTTCGGTATGCTTTTTCTTATATTTTTTCTTAGCCAGAACCGGTTCTTTCACCAGTTCCCCAGGCCTTTTCGGCTTTGATGTCTCACCTTTTTCAGGGGCAGTAGATTCAACATATTTTGCCTTTTCTTTGGTCTGATCTGAAGTAGGATCACTAGGATCTGATGGGGAGGTCATTCTATCCTTAAAACGCTTGAGGCATTTTTCTAGTTTCTTCTGGGAGAGTTTTACAGACCTCATACTCGGCCTGGAAATGTGAAAAACAAAGGCAAAATAAACACAAATCATGTTTATCAGCCTTTGCAAAGACCTCCCCATACTTGGTACAGTTTTTTTAATCTGGTAGGCCCTGCCTTTTTCTTATCGGACATAACCACAGACTATTTCTTTGTAAAACCAAACAGATAAACTTAAGTTTGGTTTCCAACTGAGGTTAAAAGAGGTGAAACCCAAGTAAGCCGTTCACAGAGTAAACTGGTCGGTTCCTGAACGGAGGGTGAAAAAAAAAAAAACACAAATCTGTCAAATTTAAATGAAACTGCAAAACAAACCAAGGAGGATCCTAACTTAGTTTTTTGGTTTAAAGTATGTTTAAAACTTAACGGAATAAGCCAAGATAGCCAGTTCCTTGACAGTTGCCAAGAACCGATGAGGAACCACTAACTGAGGTAAAAAACAACTAAAAACTAGCACTAACTATAAAAACTAAGTAAAGGTAGCAATACTAATACGGAAATAAAAATGAATGCTTATTTTCGATGAAAATAAATGTTCTCAGTCAAGCTGAGGAGCAGTCTCTGAGGCATCTAACTAGGCAGGTGAAGAATGAAATCTGAGCATTATAGAATGTAGCAGTTGGTAAAGGCACCAGTTTGAATGGTGGCATGAGCCAATAGATGCTCCATCACTTGCATAAGTTCCATTCATCTCTGAGACAGTTCAACACAGGAGGCTGACTGCTAGAGTTAATCATGTTGAAGAATTCCTGGGGTTAGAATTACCATAATTCAATACTGGGTCTGTAAATAATTTATTCACAGAACATAACAAATGAAACCCAGGACACACAAACTGGTTTTAAAATCGCTACATAAAAGTTTTTATATTTGATTATCTTTTTCTTCTCCTGTCAAGAAATGATTAAATATGGGAAGTATCCTAAAGTACTGTAATACAATACCGTGTCTCTGTACCACTTATTCACAAAACATCAGAAGTAAAAACTGTCAGAGACAGATTTTTCTTGCCTCCTGACAAACCTACTACAACTACAGCCGCAACACTAAAGCCAAAATAAGGAAGACACCATGTCAACCTATTAAAACGATCAAATATAACACTAACAATTCATGAGCTATGCATAGATCTCCACATGACATCACAAACCTGATCCAAACCTGCAAAAGTACCACTGTTAGAATCTACCACTCAGTACATTTTGAGGCATGAAATCAATAAGCCAAAAACATATCACTACGCAAAAGTTGGATATTAGCTAACAAAACCGAATCACCTCAAAGATCTCAATGGGGCATGTATCCTGTACACACCAAACTGATGAAAAATGTCCTGGTCTTGGCAATATGCACCAAACTTTGTTTGGTTCCTAAAAATATATTTAAAAATTACCAAAATGTGATAGACAACCAGGAAACTGTGCATGTAGCTTTTAGTACACTAGAGCCAAATAAACTTGAAACAACTTCAGTAGACAAGAAAAGTTTTAAGTTTAGAGCTTGGTGGGAGTAAGACAAAGGAGAGGTATGCACAACAAGGCTCTAATCTACTTAACAGTTTTGGGTGCCAGTTCACAAGCAAAGAATATGCTAGTCAAGTGTGACGCAGTCAATGAAATCAATATTGTTACAAGTAACATGTAAATAGCCTGGATGTATGCAATGCAGCATTCAAAGATGAACCCCAGTTTGGGATATTCAGAAAAATCTTAATCACTCACTAGTGGCTGACATGGGTAAAAGCAGCTATCAATCAATATGTCTTCAAGGAGGTCCTGATCTGAAAAACATAAAAAAAAAAAAAATCATTAATGCAAAGTGGGAAAAACCTAGCGCTACTGCATGTTATTCAAAAAAAAAAAAACTCAGTAAGCAACGTAGTACGGAAACCGAGAGAAAGGAAGAAAGAAATACTGTCAGATCCACCATAATTTATTTTCAGTTAGTTCGAACATTGTCAATGAGTTATTCATAACTCTAACCAACAGAGGAGCGTTTTTTTTTCCCCCATTGACAAAGCCACTTATAATTCACCATTATAACTAGCTAGTTATAACAGCAAACACATGCAGCTTTGTGAAGGGAACAGTCGCAAGGCATTGAGCACTAAACCGTTTACCTATTTAGTCACACTTACTGAGGTGAAAGTACATTCTCCAGCAATTGTATAGACCAAGGCATGGGGTGGCATGTGAAACTCAAAATTTTTCACACACCCTATTGTGGGATGCTTCAACACCTTGAGCTTCATTCTCGGGGTTAATATAGCATCTCACAGCTCAGATGTGTCTAAAATTCTCATTATACACACCATCCCATGCATTATACTAGGTCATCCTGCTAGGGACGCTGACACATTGAAACAATTGTGACATCATCACAGAACCTTACCTACATCAACATTCCCCTCAAAGCTACCAGCCAGTTTCACACTTGCACATAATTACATGGACAGATATCAGACTTTAACATTCGCATTTTCTCAGAATCATAAAACAGGTTCACTCCTACAGTTCAATTATCAGTCACAGCCTCTAATGTTTCAGCATACCCAGATCGACTCGCATCAATTCTCATTTATAGAGCTTTCAAATCTCTTATTCTTAAGCACATTACAGTAACCTAACTAAATAGCACATGAGAAAGGTCAGAATGAACGCAATAGCATACCTCAGTTTCTTGGAATGGATACTTTGCATATCCTGTTTTGAACCTCGGATAGTTTCTGTGGCTGGATCTTATTGGAATATGGAATTAAGCATCCTTCAGCTCCAATGATCCTAGCCAACTTCTTTTTACAGGGATGAAATTACTGTTTGCAGTGTTACCATTCTAAACTTCTTTCTTTCGGTGCCTGTTCAGAAACCTCAAGTCCAGAATGGGTCACAGTTCCCCACTTTTCTTTACAGTAAGAAAGTACCTAGAAAGGAGTCATTTTCCCAGCTGAGAAGAAAAAAAGTACTCACCGCAGTAATTTTGTTTCTTCAAAGGTATTCTTCAATATGATTAACAGTCAGCCTCCTGGATTGCACTGTCCCGGAGATGAATGGAACTTTATGCAAATAGTGGAACACTTGTTGGCTCGTGCAACCATTCAAACCTGCTGCCGTTGCCAACTGCTGTGTTCTATAATGCTCAGAATCACTGGAGTCTGCAATTAGGCCCTCTAACCAAGCTATTCTAATAGTTAAATAATAATAATGACCAATTTAATGTTTACATCCCTGTTTACCCCATGCCAATGAAAATACCCGAAAGAGGCTAATAATAAAAAACAGGGCCAACTGGTTTAAAATTAACAGAACCAGTGAATGGCCAACAAAGCAGAAGGAGTGCCAGCTGTATTGCAGAGGCTAACTGGTTCTGGAAGGGGAGGCAGGGTGGGAGAGTTAATCATATTGAAGAACACCTTGGAAGGAACAAGATTACTGCAGTGAGTAATCCTTTCTTCCAACCCAGGGATTCTTTAATAAGATTAACTCTAGCAGACTATGAAGCAGTACCTTTGGAGACGGGCCCAGTACCCTATTTAGGGAACAAGCTCTGCAGCACTGCTGTGCCAAACCTGGCATCACTCCTGGACTGAGTGCCCAAGCTGTAGTGCTTTGTAAAGGTGTGTACTGTTCCTCATGTAGCTGCTTTACAACTCTCCAACAAGGGGATATCCCTGGCTGCTGCTACTGTAGCAACTGTACCCCTTATGGAATGTGCCCTCAGGCCTACTGAGGGCTCCCTGCCAGCTTTACTGTAGCAGAATTGGATGCATGCCACTATCCAGCATGCAACTGTTCTTTTTAAAGCTGGCTTTCCTTTCCCCTACATCACCATAGGACAGGAGCAACTACTGTCTGTCCTGCTTATGGGCCTTGGTGTGCTCAATATAATATTTGAGAAAACTCTTTCCATCCAGGCTATGTAGCCTGCATTCCCTTGAACTAGAGTGTTCAGTAAAGAAGACTGGCAAAGTGATAGACTGATTGAGGTGAAAGTCAGAGACTACTTTTGGGAGAAATTTCCTGTTAGTCCTGAGCACCACTTTGTCCCTGTGGAAGGAGATGTAGTCCTGCTCCACACAAAGTGCCTGTAACTCACTTATTCTTCTAGCAGATGTGATAGCCACTAAGAAAATAGCCTTCCAGGTGACACATTTTAGATGTGCTGCAGCCAAGGGCTCGAATGGGGTGTTCCATGAGCTTGGCAATGCAGACATTTAGGTCCCAGGAGGGCATCGGTTCCCTGTGAGGACGGTGCAGGTGAGCCAATCTCTTGAAATACTTCTTGAATATAGGATTAGCAGCCAGAGAAACACCCTTACCAGCCGACAGATATGCAGAGATGGATACCAAATGGACCTTAAGGGTAGTGGTCTGTAGTCCCATAGAATGCAGGTGAGTCAGGTAGTCTAAAAAGACTAATATTCCTGCTTTGGACAGTAGCGTACCTCTAGTGCCACACCACATGGAGAATCTTTTCCATTTGGAAGCAAAGGTTTTCTTCGTAGAGGGTTTTCTAGAACCCCTCAGAACCCTGAGTACACCCCTCTGAGAGGTGTAGGTCAGCATACTCTAAGTCCTTAAAAGCCATGCCTTGAGTCTGAGTGACCCGAGGTTCAGGTACAGAATCCTCTCCTGGGAGGAGGTCAGGAGGCTGTGCCTCTGAGGGAGGTGTATGGTCTGGGCTACTGACAGAGAGCAGCAATGAATACCAAGGCTGCCTGGCCCAATCTGGAGCTATTAGAATCATTGTAGCTGATTGGGCCCCGAGCTTGATTAGAACACTCAGCAACAAAGGGAATGGGGGAAATGCATAAATAGTTTTCCCTGACCAGTCTAGCACCAGGGCATCCACTGGCACTGACCCCCTCACTGGAATCCTGCAGCAGAATTTGGGCAACTGATGATTCTCTTCTGAGGGAAGAGATCTATACCTCTGGTGTGCTCCACCTTCGAAACACCACTTCCAGCACCTATCTGTTGAGACCATTCGTGGCGATTCTGGTTGATTCTGCTGAGTGCATCTGCCAGGGTGTTGTCCTTTCCTGGAAGGTGGACAGCCACCACGGATACTTGTAAGGAGTGTGCTCAACTCCAAATCTTCATTGCTTCTGTACACAGCAGGTCAGACTTTGTCCCTCCCTGCTTGTTGATGCAATACATTGTGGTGGAATTGTCTGTTCTGACTTGTACCACTTTGTCCCTTATCAGGGATGCAAGGGATTGCAGTGCTAAGAACACTACCATGAGTTCCAGAAGAGTTATGCTCAGTAGTGACTCTGTGGGGAACCAAGTGCCACACACTGTGTGTTCCTCTAAATGTGCTCCCCACCCCAGAAGTGAGGCATCTGTTGTGAGCACTAGGGTAAGAGATTCCTTTTTGAATGGAATTCCCCCCCTTAGGTTGGCTCTGTCCTGCCATCACTGCAAGGCCTGTAGCAGGGTCCTTGATACAGGCACCAACTTTGAGAGAGAGTCCTTTCATTGGCACCAGTGTGCCCTGAGATGGAACTGGATGTCCCTCATTTCAAATCTGCAGCCTTGCACTGTACCTGTGGCTGTAGTCATGTGTCCCAGCAACAAGGAACTGTAGGAAATGTCTTGCTGGTCTTGGTATGTTTAGGGTGAAAGATCCCTCAATGTGAAGGATGTTGTCCACCCTGTCCTAAGGGAGGTAAGCTTTTCCCAGTAGGGTGTCCAAGTCTGCTCATACAAAGTGAAGAACCTAGACAGGAATACCAGAGACTCCAATGTCTCTGGGGTGATTCTGAGAGATTCTCTTACCTGTTGAGGGGATTGCCCCACGACTAGCCATTCATTCAGGTATGGAAACACCAATATTCCCTGCCTCCTTAGGTGTGCCACCACTACTGCCAGGCATTTTGTGAATGACCTAGGGGCAGAGGTTAGGCTGAAAGGCAGAGCTGTGAACTGGAATGACCTGAAGGTAGTCTGAACCTTAGGTACTTTCTGTGCGATTCCCTTATGGGAATGTGGAAATAGACATCCTTTAAGTCTAGTGATGCCAACCAGTCTCCTTATTGTATTGCTGGAAGAATCACTGCCAAAGTTACCATCTGGAACGTTGACTTTCTGAGATGCTTGTTTAACACTCTCAGATCTAGAATGGGTGACCACTTCCCCATTTTTCTTTGAGGTTAGAAGTATCTGGAGTAGAAACCTCTTCCTCTTTGAGAGGAAGGGACTGGTTCTACTGCTTTTGATGCCAGCAGGGTGGACACTTCTTTTTCTAGTAATGTTCACTCTGATGGGCTTGGGGAACTGAAATGTCTTGTTCTCAGTTTGGGAAAAGTTTTGAAACTGAGGGCTAACCTCTGACTCCACTGCTTCCAGCACCCACATGTCTGTGGTGCTGGTTTTCCAATTTTGGAAGTAGTGGCTCACTCTGCCCCCAACTGGGATCAAGGAGGCGATCCTGACGGTCGTATCAGGGGTTCTGCTTTCCTTGTGTGGCAGCTTGAGGGGATTGGTCCCCTCTTTTGGAGCCCCTGTGTCCTCTACCCCAGCAATAAACCATTTGCTGGTAATTAGGCGTGGCTTGTGCCTGGTAAAGGGGCCTACCATAACCCCTACCTCTACCTCCCCTTCCATATGGCCTATAGGAAGTTGAGGCCTTATCTTTTGCAGAGTAACTCTTATAAGATGACTTGTATTCATCCACTTTCTTCATATATGCCTATGTCTTATTGTCAAAAAAGGGAATGGTTCTCAACAGGGAAGCCCATGGCCTTATTTTGAGTATCTTGTATGAGGCTGGTTGTCCTAAGCCAGGCAAACCTCCTCAAGGCAATCGTTAAAGCCATCCACCTAGTTGCATTATCATTTGAATCCACAGCCGTGTGGAACTGATATTTTGTGGTTTCTAGACCACACCTCACAGTCTCCAGAAGGTCAGCTGCAAGCCCTGGTGGAGCCTTGTCTGCCATGGCCATAACAGAAGTCCAGAGGGTCTTCTGATACTGTGCTACGTATGCCATTTAATTGGCTTCCCTGATGCCCACAGAAGCTGCCAAGTATCCTTTCTTCACCATTCCATCCAGTTTTCCGGAATCCGTCTCAGGAGGGTGGATGGCCAGAGGTACCTTGGCCTTGCCTTGTCACAGGCAGCTGTCTGAACTACTCCTTCTGGATCTGGGTGAGATAGTAAAAATTCAGTACCCATGGGATCTAACTGTTACTTCTTGTTGGTTTTCATATCCACACGTGGTATGGAAGAAAAAAATTACTTACCATAGTAATCTTGTTTCTTCCCAGTGATACTCAAGTATTCATAACTTTCTGTAGTAAGCCTTCTAGGTAGGACTGCCTGGAGAGAATAGAACATATGCAAATGATGGAATTCTTTGCACGTGAAAACTTTTCAAATGCTGCCTCTACTAACTACTAGTGTTCTAAACCTCCTCAGATTTTGTAGGAGCCTGGAAAGGCAGGCCCAAGAGGGCATTATACAATAATTATAATGATTAATATGATTAAGATTTGAAAAATCCCAAATCTGGTAAACCACAAACCTCCAACTGGAAGAAACAACAGAATTAAGAAACACCAGGAAAAAATGCCACAAATACCCAGAAAGAGGTACCAATGAACCTTGTTTACTAAAACCATAACTAGATGCAGAGAATATGCATTCGAAGGGGTATACTGTGTTCTGGTGGTACCACCATGCGGAGTGCAGAGACTGAAGTTCTGGAAGGGGAGGTAGGGTGCGGAGTTATGAATACCAGAGTATCACTGGGAAGAAACAAGACTACTATGGTAAGTAATTTTTTCTTCTAACTCCAGTAATACTCAGGTATTCATAACATTCTGCAGACTACAAAGCAGTATCACTGGAGGTGGGTACAGAACTTATTTTGGAAACAGACTTTGCAGGACTGCTGTGCCAAACCTAGCATCACTCCTAGACAGAATATCTAGGTTGTAGTGCTTTGTAAAGGTGTGTACTGTTTTCCAGGTAGCTGCTTTACAGATATCCACTAGTGGAACATCTCTGGCAGCTGCTAAGGTAGCAGCTATCCCTCTCGTGGAGTGAGCCTTCTACCCTGTTGGGGGCTCCCTACCAGCCTTAGTGTAACAGAATTGGATACACAACTATCCATCAAAAAATGGACCTTTTTGACGCTGGATTACATTTTCCCACATCCCCATAAGTCAGTAACAGCTCTTTTCTGTCCTCCTATGGTCCTTGGTAGCTGTCATGTAGTAGCTAAGAGCTCTCTTGACATCCAGACTGTGAAGTCTTCTTTCACCAGAGGTGGAATGCTCAGTGAAAAAGGTAGGGTAATGGATTGGTTAAGGTGAAAATCCAAAACCACCTTGGGGAGGAATTTTCTGTTTGTTCTTAGGACTACCTTAGCTCTATAGAATGAGATATAGTCCTGATCAATACAGAGAGCCTGGAGCTCACTGATTCTTCTTGCAGAAGTCATAGCCACTAGAAAAACTGTTTTCCATGTAACATATT
Source organism: Neoceratodus forsteri (assembly GCA_016271365.2). NCBI lineage: Eukaryota > Metazoa > Chordata > Ceratodontiformes > Ceratodontidae > Neoceratodus > Neoceratodus forsteri. The sequence continues at coordinate 1,518,353,448 of CM057452.1, read as the reverse complement.
TCAGGTGAGCTGTAACCATGGGTTCAAAAGGAGGGTCCATGAGCTTAGCTAAACACACATTGAGATCCCATGCTGGCATTGGTTCCCTGTGCGGGGGATGCAAATGGGCCAGTCCCTTAAACAGCCTCCTAAAAATAGGCTCTGAGGCTATTATTATCTTTGCTCCAGCAGAAAGATAAGCAGAGACTGCTGCAAGGTGGACTTTTAAAGAACTGGGCTGTAGTCCCAGGTAATGTGAGCGAGGTAGTCGAGAACAGCTGGTACTCCAGCTTGTACTGGTACCAAATCTCTAGTTGAACACCAGATCGAAAAATTTTCCATTTTGAAGAGTAGATTTTCTTAGTGGAGGGTTTCCTGTAACCCCTCAGGATCTTTAACACTGCTTCAGAGAGGTGTAGATTTGCATATTCTAGTTCCTCAAGAGCCAGGCCTTGAGATTGAGAGACTTGAGATTCGGGTACAGCAGGGTTCCCTGATTGGAGGTCAGCAGGTTGTGCCTGGTTTGGCTACAGACATGGAGAGCAGCAGAGAGTACCATGGCTGCCTGGGCCAATCTGGCACTATCAAGATCAGAGATGCTGAGTGGGATCTGAGCTTGAGCAGTACCCTGAACACCTGGGGAAAGGGAGGGAAGGCATACAGGTACCTTCCTAACCAATCCAGAGCCAGGGCATCCCAGAGGAAGTGTACCCTGATCTGGTGGTCTTCAACAGTACCGTGGCAGGTGGTGGTTCTTTTGGGATGCAAACAACTCTATCTCCGGAGTGCCCCACCTCCTAAAAACACTTGCACCACTTGCCTGTTCAGGGTCCATTCGTGATGGGCCTGACTGATTCGACTTAAGGCATCTGCCAGGGTATTGTCCTTTCCTGGCAGATGGATTGTCTGCAGGAATACTCCCAAGGAGTAAGCCAAGGTCCAGATTTTCATGGCTTCTGTGCAGAGGAGGCCTAACCTGGTGCCTCCCTGCTTGTTTATGTAATACATTGTGGTGGTGCTGTCTGTTCTGACTTGTACCACCTTCCCTTGCACCATTGCTGAAAAAGCTTTTAGAGCCAGCAACACAGCTCTGAGTTCTGGAAAATTTATGTGCTGAAGGGACTCTGCAGCTGACCAGGTGCCCTGGGTTGTGTGATCCCTTAGATGGGCCCCCCCAGCCCAGGAAGGATGCATCTGTTGTGAGAACAACTGAGGGAGACTCTCTGAAAAGGAACCGCTTGTCTTAGGTTGGATTCCTCTTTCCACCACTGAAGAGCTTGTAGCAAAGTCCTTGTTACTAGAATCGGCTTTGAGAAAGGGTCTTTCAGGTGTCAGCATGGCTCAGTTGGTAGCACATCCGCCTCTGGACCAGAAGGTCATGGGTTCTCGTCCCACACCGGGATTGGACTTGCACCTAAAAATCGCTGGCATCCGAGTGCAGTATTGGGGGGTGCTGTACTGCTGGGGTGTGCTGTCCTTCGGATGAGACGTTAAACCGAGGTCCCTTCTACCCATCCTGGTGTTGTCCTGGTGGGTGTCCAGGTGGAAGTAAAAGAACCCAGGGCACTCTTCGCAAAGAGTAGGGAACATTCCCGGTGTCCTGGCCAACATTCCCCTTCCCATAAACCGGTTCATGCAATTATCCAGGCTGTGTGTGGGTGATGATGTGCGATATGGCCGCCTCCACACATTCAGTCACTTCACTACCAGTCTAGCATTGCTTGTAAAGCGCCTGGATGTATGAAAAGCGCTATATAAATACTGATTCTTCTTCTTCTTTTTCTTTGACATCAATGAGCCCTGAGGTGGAACTGGATGTCTCTCATTTGGAACCTGGAACCTGGAACCGAGCAGTGTGCCTGTGGATGCAGCTATATGGCCCAGTATCTGAAGAAACTGCCTTGCAGTCTTAGGTTTGTGCAAGCTGAACAATTTGAAATCAGCTGGAGACTTCCGACCCTGTCCAGAGGCAGACAGGCCCTGCCCTGCAGGGTACTGATCTCTGCACCCTATGAACTGCAGGATTTGTGCAGGAATGAGGACTGATTTATTGTGATTGATTAGGAATCCCAGGGACTCCAAGAGCTCTTTGGTGATCTGTAGATACTGTGTCTTGGTCTGGTGATTTCCCTACCGCCAGCCAGTAGTCCAGATACAGGGAAACAGTGACTCCCTGCCTTTGAAGGTGTGCCACTACTGTTGCTAGGCACTTTGTGAACACCCTTGGGGCAGAAGATAGGCCAAAAGGCAGAGTTGAAAACTGGTAATGGCCTGAAGGGAGTCTGAACCCGAGATATTTTTGTAGGACTCCCTTATAGGGATGTGGAAATAGGAGTCTTAAGTCTAGTGATGCCAACCAATCTCCCTTTTGGAGTGTTGGCAGAATCAAGGCCAAAGTTACCATTTTGAACTTTGGTTTCTTTAGATGCTTGTTTCATGCTCTGAGATCCAATATAGGCAGCCACTCCCCACTTTTCTTTGTGGCAAGGAAGCATCTGGAATAGAAACACTTTCCTCTCATGGGGGTTGGAACAGGCTCTACTGCCTTTAGCAGTAACAGGTTTTGAACCTCTGCCTCTAGCAGTGTCTTTTCTGCTAGAAAGGGTGAGCTGAAGACCCTGTTTTTTTGAGGAGGAAGGGATCTGAAGTCCAGAGACACAACCCTGACCCACCACCTCCAGGACCCACTTGTCTGTGATGATGTTCAGCCAATCCTGGAGGAAGTGGGACAGTCTGCCTCCGACAGGGAGGGACGAGACGGCCTGTGTCTCAAGGGGTCTGCTTTGTTTGGGGCAGAGGCTGGGACCCTTGCCTAGAGCCCCTTCTACCCCTACCCTGAAGTATCCCTGTTGTGGATACTGGGGTACTGCCACTTGCTGAAAGAAGGGCCTGGTATGAAAGGACTTGCCCCGGCCTCCCCTTCCATAAGGCTCGGTGGATGGATAAGCTCTCTCTTTTGCAGAGTTGCTTCTAAAAGTGGCTCTGTACTCATCCACCTTCTTCATGTAAGCAACTGTGGATTCCCCCAAAAAGAGAATTACCTTCTAAGGGGAAATCCAGTGCCTTAGACTGTGTCTCCAGAGTAAGATTTGTGGCCCTGAGCCAAGCAAATCTCCTCTGTGTCACCGTATTAGCCATCCATCTGGCTGCAGTATCATTTGTATCAGCAGCCATCTGGAACTGATACTTAGCCGCCTCTAACCCAAACCTGGCAGTTTCAGCCAGGTCATCTGACAAGGGTGAGGGGACTTTCTGGGACATGGCCAAAACTGACTGCTACAGTGGTTTTTGGTACTGGGCAGCATAGGCCTGAAAATTGGCTTGGTGGATAGCCAGAGAGGCCAACAGGTACCCCTTTTTGGCCATGCTGTCAAGTTTCCTAGAGTCCTTGTCCAGAGGATGGGAGGACAGAGGGACTCTAGCCTTGTCGCAGGCAGCTTGCTGCACAAACCCCAGGTGGTCAGGATGGGAGAAGAGGAAGTCTGCTCCCTCCCTATCCATTTGATATTTTTTATCCATCCTCTTGTCAAGGTGAGGAATGGAGTCTAAAGGAGTTTTAACGCATCCTTCTTGAAAAATGTGTTCACAGGGAGGAGGAGACTTTTTGTGGGGGTCAACCCCATTATCTCCATGTATTCCACCTCTTCCTCATCCTCAATGTGTTCAGTAGTGGTGATGTCCAGTGCATCAGCCATCTTCCGAACAAATGTAAAATCAGAGCAGTAGTCCTCAGAAGACCTTGGGGGAGAACCAAAGTCCTGCTCAGGGGACACCTCAGGTTCTATAGGTTTCCGATCATCCTCCTCAAAATCACCACAGTCTTCTTCCTCAAGGAAAGAAAATTTTGCAGTACTGCCAGCCTGGGGACCTGGATAAGGGGCAGGAGGCTGCTGAGGAGGAATACTGGTTTGCAAGGTCTGGATAATTTTAAAAGCCTGGGCAATCTCCTGAGCTGAAAGCATAGTCAGGTCAGACACAGAAGTCCCCAGTTTGGAAGGCGGGGGTTCAGTGTTCTTTAATTTTTTGGTCTTTTTTTGAGGGAACCGGAGAGTCAGCCAGTTCATTGATCCTCTCTGTGCCCTTTTCGCCCATTTCAGCGGCAGAGGCAACTACAGACGTGGTTTCAACCGCAGTAATAGAGGGTAACAGCTGGTCAGAGCCAGAGGGACCAATTAGGCTGAGGAAGCTTCTGTTTTAAGCCTTTCAATGCGTTTTTCCAATTGTTTTTTCTGGGACTGTCTTACAAATATCACATTCCTTTTTTTTTTTTTTTACTTTTTGTTTATCCCTCCTACCTGCCCTCGGTGCCCACTCCTTTGGGCCGTTCGTCCCATGCTAGCCTCCTCCGCTCAGGATCTGCCTGTTGAGTGCCTTTTCCTTCTGCCCCCACCTGCACAGCGGGGTCTGTCCCGGAATTGGTGGCTTGGATGGCTCGGAATGGTCATCTAGGACCGCAGAGGGTGTTTTTCCATTTTTCTGTTGTCCCTTACCCCTAACCCCCTGAAACACCAATGCGAGGACGTACATCCAGAGAGGTGACGTGCTCACGCACGTCTCTCCCAACTGCCCGACAGAGTCTCCCCCCTCCCCAACTCTGGCGAATGGAGCCGCCAACCCCTCGCGAGCCCACGTTTCCACCGGCTCTCTTAGGGCGTCTGGTGCATACAGCACACCTGGTATCCCACCCCAGAGGGAGGAGAGCATCCGTTGGGACGCTCAGTCCTCCCTCACCCAGCCAACCCCCGCTGACCCAAGTCCATTCCTGAACCCAGGTCGCCGGCATAGCAGAGGTGTGGCGTCCAGCACCTCAACCCTCAGCGCCACCGGGCCGGCCACATTCCTCATTTAAATGGTTGTAACCAAGACAGGCAACGCACAAACTTTGCTTGTCTGCCTTTGCAAACACTTCCCCACACTGTACACAGTTTTTGAAACCAGGCTCACCAGTTCCCTTTTTAGGTCTCTCCGACAATGTCCAAAAAGGAAAAAAAAAAATAGTAATTGCTAAATAAAAAATACTTTTTTTTTTTTTTTTTAAATAAAGCAAGCGGTTGCGGTCAGTCCCAGAACTGAGAAGGTACTGGGGGAACTGAACCGACAGTGAAAAAGGAACCGTGTAAGAGAAGTTAATCCGTTACAAAATAACAATTTAAAACAATTTAAATTTGAAAACAAAGGGTGTTTTTAATCAGAAAACCCCGACTAACAACAAAATTAACCCGGTTCCCCCACATTTCTACCAAACTGAGAGGAACCGGGAAAAACAACTAAAGATTTAACAACAAAGTACAATTAGTAGAAGGCAGCAAATGAAAACAAAATATACTTAAATGAATATATCTGAAGTTTTCTTCACATAGGAGAAAGTTAGATGAACGGTACTCCGAGCGACCAAACTTTTCAGGCAGAGAGAAAAATCTGAGGAGGTTTAGAACACTGGTAGTTAGTAGAGGCAGAGTTTGAAGAGTTCTCACGTGCAAAGAATTCCATCATTTGCATGTGTTCTATTCTCTCCGGGCAGTCCTACCTAGAAGGCTTACTACAGAAAGTTATGAATACCTGACTATTACTGGGGTTAGAACTTGGGGTTTCCAGTACCTTTATCCCCTGTTTTTTATTTAAATGTATTAATGGGCAACAGGATCTTCTTCGTGGGTGTTAACCCCATCATTTCCAGGAACTGTAATTCCTCCTCATCCTGTTCGGGTTCAAAACAGCCATCACAGAGGCAACAAGCGTTTGTGTAAATCAAATCAACAAAACACAACGAAGGAAAAAAACACTATGGTTCTCAAAAGAGGTGGCAGGGAAGGTTAAGAAGAAAAGTATAGCATTCAGGAAATATAAGGAAACACAGAAGGAGCAGGACAGAGAACTTTATCAGTTAAAGCAGAAAGAGGCAGGGAAGGCAGTCAGAATAGCAAGGGCCAAAACCGAGGAAAGGATAGCCAACTCAGTTAAGAAGGCGGATAAGACCTTTTATAGGTACATTAGGGAGCGAAGAAAGACCAAGGGAGGGATAGTGAGGCTTAATAAAGGGAGGAGGGTGGGCAGAGGGCGACAGTGAAAAAGCAGGAATACTGAATGAATATTTCTGCTGAGTATTCACAAAGGAAGAGGAGGGAGAGGTACCTAAACCAAACAAGAGAAACACTCTGAAGATGGGGGTCGATACCAGTCCATTTACAGAAGAAAGGGTTCTGAGAGAACTAATAAAATTGAAGGTGGACAAAGCAATGGTGCCTGATGGGATTCACCCAAGAATTCCAAAATAACTAAGGGTAGAACTAGTGACACTGCTGACTACTCTCTAACAAATCATGGGAGGATGGGGTGGTACCTGAGGACTGGAGGCCGTCGGATGTGATTCCTCTTCACAAAAGTGGGAGCAGAACAGAGGCCGGAAACTACAGACCAGTTAGTTTGACCTCAGTGGTAGGAAAAATGATGGAATCACTTCTGAAGGAAAGAATTGTTCAGTACCTAGAGGCCAGTGAGGCACAGGACCCAAGGCAGCATGGATTCACAATGGGAAGGTCATGTCAGACGAATCTAATAGATTTCTTTGACTGGGTGACCAAAGTAGTAGACCAGGGAGGGGCTGTGGATATGGCCTACCTAGATTTTAGCAAGGCATTTGATACAGTCCCACACAAAAGATTAATACACAAGTTAGCCAGCCTTGGAGTGGGTCCCAAGGTGGTAGCCTGGATAAAACAATTGGCTAGACAACAGGACACAAAAGGTAGTAGTAAACAGAGTCCACAGTGAAGAAAGGAGGGTTACTAGCGGGGTACCGCAGGGTTCAGTACTGGGACCAGTCCTTTTTAATGTCTTTATAAGTGACACTGCAGAGGAACTGGAAGGAAAAGTATGTCTCTTTGTAGACGACACAAAGATCTGCAACAGGGTTGATACACAAGATGGAGTGGAAAGGATGAGAAGGGACTTGGCAAGGTTGGAGGAATGGTCAAATGTATGGCAGCTCAGATTCAATGCAAAGAAGTGCAAGGTAATGCACCTGGGAAACAAAAACCCAGGGGAAGAGCACACATTGGGGGGTGAGATACTGACAACAGTAAAATTGGAAAGGGACCTGGAGGTAATTATATCAGATGACCGAAAGGTGGGCAAGCAATGTGAGAAGGCAGTAAGGAAGGCTGGGGGGATACTGGGATGCATAGGGAGAGGCATAAATAGTAGAAAACAGGAAGTTGTTATCCCTCTGTACAGACAGTTGGTGAGACCCCATCTGGAATACTGTGTGCAGTTCTGGAGACCCCATCTCCAAAAAGACATAGAGTGGAGGCTGTCCAGAGGAGGGCAACCAAAATGGTGCAGGGTCTGCACCAGAAGACATACGAAGAAAGACTAAAGGAGCTTAATATGTATACCCTTGAGGAAAGAAGGGATAGAGGAGACATGATAGAAACTTTCAAGTACCCTCAAGGAATCAACAAAGTCCAAGAGGGCAGCATCTTCAGAAAAAGAGATGTGCAAGAACAAGGGGCACAATTTGAAGATGGGGGGACGGCTCAGAGGTAATGTGAGGAAGTATTTTTTCAAGGAGAGGGTTGTGGATGCATGGAACAGCCTCCCTGAGGAGGTCGTGGAGTCAAGTACAGTGGGGAATTCAAGAATGCATGGGACAGACATAAGGCAGTCCTAGTGGGGGATAGGAGTAAATAAAAATTACGCACTCACCGTAATTAGTGATCTTTCAGCATCTTCACCATTCATCACAGATGGGTACTGGCTGGAGATCAGGACCTAAGGAGCCTTTTTTTTTTTTTTTAAAAGGACAGGCGGACGATGCAGCATCGGGCGCCGCCTCAAGGCCGACGCACTCACGTGGCGCCGAGGATTCAGCCGTTAGGCTGCGTCGACTCCGCCTGCCTACCAGTTCTGAGTTGCCGGAGAGGTAAGAGGAAGTGATGGAGGGTGGGACAAGAGAGTCCAAGGGACAGAAAAGGAAGAGAAAAACTGAACTAAAAGGAGAAATAACGGCTGAGAGGACAGCATAGAAGAAGTAAGACTAAGGGGATTGGGTAGGGGCCCCAATCTCTGGAAATGGAAGAAGGGAAGGGGGGGGAGAAAATTTAGGAGACAGTGAGAGGTAACAAGGATCCAAGACCCTTGTCCGTCACCAGACTGTATAGGAACTGCAAGGAGTAGCAAAGCTTTCTTGCCAGAATTCAAGGCACAGAATAACTGGCAATACCCGAAAAGCAGAGTCGGCTATTCTGGAGAAGGACAGGGTACAGGGACTTAGTACTCTCTCTGTAAAGATATTTGGTGAAAAAAAGGGAAATTTTTTTTTTTTTCTTCAAAACAGTTAGATGGATAACAGAAGGAGGGCAACCACCAGCTTCCACCCCGTAGGGGTGGAGATATGTGGTAGAGAAGGAGTGCCACTCGAGCTGTAACTCTTCGGGAAGAAACTACCCCCCTGTGTGTCCCAACTTTACCCCGCCCAAGAAGAGGGTAGGCACAGAGGGAGGGAGGAGGACCCAGAGACTGAGGCCCCAGGGGGATGGCGGGTGGGATTGTGATGAATGGTGAAGATACACAGAAAGATCATAATTACGGTAGGTACGTAATTTTTATATCTTATCTGTGTCAATCTTCACCATTCATCACAGATGATTGCGTACCAAGCCCCCCCGAAGGGGGCTGATTCATTGCACCCTAAGGGACAGAGTCCCTTAGCCCTCAGTGGGTGACACACTAAGGGGGGGGGAACCTTCTGGGCCTGATGAGACCCAAGAGTGGGGAGAGCTAGACGCAGTCCCTCCGGAGGGGGAAGGAAGTTGCCCTGATAAACGTCGTCTCGCCCTACGGGAAAAGAGATAGGTTCCCTGGTGAGCGGAGCAAATCACCCTACACCGGGCCAAGGGTGACAACTGGGAAAGGCGAAGCCACGCCAATCTCCTGGTGCAGATCGCTGTCCCTACGACCCTGGTAGCTACCTCACTGGCGTCGTAAGATGCCCTTGCTTGGTGCCTTGCTAGCTCCAGGCCGCGTGCAGAGAGCGCAATAGCTTGCCTGGTTTGTTCGAGTCAGGCAAAGCAGCTAGGATCTGACCTAGCGCGGACCACAAGAACCTGTTGTAGGCTGCATAGTGGGCCTGATGAGCAGAGATGGAGAGAAGCAACCGTGCCGAGTAGAAGGTCCTCCTCCCCCAGAAGTCAAAATCCAAGGAGTCTTGATCTGGGGGCCGGTCACGGTGGAGGGCGCAAAGCCCGTCAGGGGTGTCCAGGTGCGTCAATCCAGACTGCGGATGAGGCATAGAACCTGGGGACTCCGGGGGAGCGCAATACCTCTGGCTGAGGTCCCTAGGGGCAGGAACTCCGGAGAAGGGCCTCTGCCTGAAACGCATGGACGCCTCCCGAAAGGGAGCAGGCCAGGGCGGCACCACAAGGGTGGCCGCTCCGAAATCGCCTAGAAAGGCGTGCGCCGCATGCTCAGGATTGCTCACAGATGGGGGAGAAAGGTGAAGGTCCTCCATCATCCTCACGAGGAAACGCTGATACTCAGAGATCAGCGGCAGGAGAGATATGGACAGATGGTTCCTCTCCCGCAGAAGAGGGGGATGAGGAGCTGGAGGTCACCATGTGTTCCGAGGGTGGCTGCACGGGGGGAGGCTGAAAAACCTGGCTGTCCATGGCCCTAACATAGGCAGGGAACCGAGCAGCCACCACTCTGAACTGCTCCCAGGTGAGAGGGCCACTAGGACCAAGAATGCCTGGGAGCGCTGGAGAATGTGGCAGAGGGATAAGGGCAGAGCCGAGAGAAGAAGTCGGCTGACCTCTGCCAGGGCTAGGAGGGACCATGGACACCCGAGGAGGGTGTCCCAGAAGACTCCACAGCCGACAGCTGTACAACCACGCTGGTACCGCCGAGGCTGCGCCAGAAGAATCCCCAGTGAGGTGACCGGGCCGGATAGATCCAGAAGGACGGTCCCCTGCCTCCAAAGAATGGGACCCCTCAAGGAACCGGAAGGGGAAGGGGAAGTCCGCATCAAGCTGGCCCAGGGCCGGGTGGACCCCAGAGAAAGGTCAAGGCGCCAACCCCACACCCCCGACCCTCAGAGTCCCGAGAGGGTCCTGGTCCTCGAGAGGGCCAGCCTAGGTAGCTGGTAGCTCTGGGCTGCCCCCGAAGGGGAGACCCAGGGAGAAGCACCCTCCCCTCCCCTCCTGTAGGTTTCCCGATAGGCCCCAAAGTTGGGCGATTAAGACACAATACTGGAGGGGGTACCACCGCCGAGGGGTCGAGGAACCCCCCAAGGCCAGGCTGCATGGCAATGGTGGCACGCACCATAGCCTGCTAGTCAGTACCACTGACCCTAACCTCGGGAAGAACCTGACGCTCCTCAGAAGGAGGCTGGCTGTGACTCGTCGTCGAGACCACAGGCTCGCCCTCCTCTGCAGACAACCCTGAAGGGTGTGACTGCCCGTCCGACTCCGACTCGGAAGAGGTAGAGTCTGAGGCCCTAAGCCAAACAGTAGGAGGGCAAGGGAAGGCGACCTTACCAAAGGGCCCGGTAGTCAGAGCAGTGGCCGAGGCGGCACCCGTGCCCTCCACAGCCCCGCAAGCGGGCTGACAGAAAGCGCCAGGGCAGCTCGGGCCAAAAGTCCAGAGCAAGGGCCAGCTGCGGCGCCGTCAAGTCCACTGGCACCGGGGGAAGGTACCAGGGACAGAGACGGCGCCGACGGCAGCCTCAGCATCGATGACACCGCCAGACCCCTCAGCGCCGCAAGCCGCACCGAGGACCAAAACGGCGCCGACTGCTCCAAAGGCGGACTCGGCGCCGCGAGCGGCCCCGAGAGCACCAATGGCGCCGAGGACGGCACCGACTGACAATGCCGAAGGCCCCACAGCGCCATGCTCAACCTCTGCGCCGAGAACAGCGCCGAGGTGAGACATGGCGAAAGGTGACGCCGAATCCAGGGTCACGGCGCTGCAAGCAGCGTCAGCGCCAAATGGTGCCAACAGGGCCCACGGTGCCGAGAGACAAGTCAGCGCCGACAGGGCCCATGGCACCGCGAATAGCGCTGAAGGCCCGGCGGCACCGCCCACGGCTCGAGGACGGCATCGACACTGGCCTTCCGGACCGCTGGGAGAGACACCGGGAGCCTTCACCCCGAAGAGGCGACTGCCGAGGGCGCCTCCCGCCCGCCTCCCGAGAAAGCGGATGGGCCTCCTGCACTGCGGAGGAGCCTCGCCAAGGCTAGGCTACAGAAGCCGAGGCTCCCTCCTCCTCAGTCCATAGAACCGGAAGGGGACCCAGAGGAAAGGCCGAGAGAGCGCGGCTTGGCCCGACGAGTGCGAACCCTTCCCCGGAAAGTCGGTGGAGCTCGCCCTACTTTAAACGCGCGCTGTTCTAGGACGCGGCGGTCCATGGAGAAGCAGGCGTCGCACGAATCCATGTCGTGAAGCGGGCCAAGACACGCGAGACACCGGTCATGCTGGTAGGTAACGGAATACTTGCAGCCGCACGGGCACCGACGCATAGGGGGCCGACCCGCCTTGGAAAACTTCTTGCCCTCCGACCAAGACATGACCTACGGAAAAAAACACCAAAAACAGACTCGACGTCGCAAACTTTAAATAAAAAGGAAAGATCTTACCGGCGACGTCGAGTGGAGGCAGAACCCAGAACTAGCAGGTAACCAACGGACTGTCGAACGAACGAAAGGCGAAGGCCTAAAATTTCTTCAAAAGTTTTTCTTCAGTTGGCTTCCCACGAGGCGACCTCGACGGTGGGAGATGAAGAACTGGTAGGCAGGCGGAGTCGACGCAGCCTAACGGCTAATCCTCAAGCACCACGTAGTACGTCGGCCTCAAGGGCGGCGCCGATGCTGGCGTCGTTCTTCTATCTTTTTAAAAAAAAAAAAAGGTTCCCGCGGGGTCCTGATCTCTGGCCAGTACCCATCTGTGATGAATGGTGAAGATTGACACAGATAAGATGTAAGCTGTTGGTTAACTAGGATCTGCAGCTTATCTGTTAGGTAGGAAAATGGGCAGACTAGGTGGGCCAAGCGGTCCTTATCTGCCGTCTAATTCTATGTTTCTATATAATGTAAGGTCTAATGCCTCCACCATCTGCCTCACAGAAGTAAAATGTGAGGAATAGTCCTCAGGAGCCCTTGGTGGGTGATTCAAATCCATGCTCCGGTGAAATCTCTGGTTCTATTGCCTCCTCTTCCTCATCATCCTCTCCATATTCCTTCAGAGAGGGATCAAACATTACTGTACTCTGAGCAGAGGAGCCCACACCTCAAACTGATGGCTACAGTCAGTTGCTGTTGAACCAGTGTTAGACCAGTTTGTAAAGCTTTTAAGATTTGTAAAGCCTGTTGCACTTGATCAGCCATAGGCATATTTGGCTACAATTATGTTGATTGTATTGTGTTGTAGATAGTCACTTAAATAGAAAAATGTAATTAATTAGATAGGTATTTGAATGCATCATGTGACTTAACATTGCACACTATTCAAAGCATAAGGTTATCAGTGACTCCAACCCCCCCCGAAGATTTTCTGAGTTTGTCTCCAGTTGAGTGTTTCACAACTTTAAATTTTTTTTTTTTAATATAATTTTTATTCAAAGATTTTGATACACACATTACTTAAGAGTCGAGTTTACATATCGTTGAGTCTACAACATTTCATTGATAACAGACATTATATAGGTGAGTAAGTGATAGTTAATTTTTACCTAGGAGTACCATTGTGGGTTACATTTTGGCACTTAAATAATTATTTCATGATCTACACTGATGGAAAAAACAAGTTTCTTGAATTCCAGAAATCCAACTGTCCCTTTACCTCTCTACAAAAATCATCTCTCTCTTTCCCAAAAAACATCTTTTATAGAAATAAGGGGTCTGGAAAAGTCCAAATACTTTATCATTTCCCAGCTCCTCTTTAAGGGGAGAAATCAGGGTCTACCGAGGCTTGGTAGAGTGACCACACCTGCCACTTCCCCATATAATGTGAGCCTTTACCTTGGATTCTGGAATTAAGGTTTTCAGTGTGATAAATCTGTTTCATTGTCAATCTCCAATCATTGACTGTAGGAATAATAGCTGTCATCCATCGTCGTGTTAGGGTCTTTTTAGCTGCTAAAAGAAAGACTGGGAGGAGAGTGTTCCTCCAGGGTGGGGAATGATCGGGATAGATCACCAGTAGCACCTGTTCTGCTGTTAACTCCATATTTTCTGATAAACATTCTGACAGTTCCGTTTGGAGAGAGAGATCCAAAATAGCATGAAAAGTGGACATAGTCAAAGGACGCAGCCAAGTATCGTGCAATGACATACATTTTGTGTAACATTACATATATCTCAGGTGAATAGTGGCTAAGAATCTCAGGGAACAGAAATATCTCACACGACACTTCCATGCAAATTCTCGCCAAAGGGGCGAGGATGTAACTCCGATTGCTGATATACTGGTTTCTTTCCGGGATTCCCAGGGGATTTCCAAATCTAGATCTTATTCCACTCATTCAGGATAGATTTTGTATTGTCTAGGGCTTCTTCTCTAAGGGTTTTATATATAGTCCCTATTAGATGGGTCTCAATCTTTCCCTCTATTGCCGTTATAAAAAACTGTAATAACCCCTGGGCTGGAGTTAGCAAAATCGGTTGTATATAATAATTTCTTAAAATACGGTTTCGGATTTGGAAATATCGAAATTGGTCCACTGTACGCAAATTAAATTTTGATCTCAATGTACTGAATGGATGAATACCCTGAGGTGATAAAAACTGGAAAAAACTGGATAATCCCATTCGCCTCCATTTCTTAAAGGAGAGATCAGATAATATTGGAAGGAAAGATTCCTCCTCCAAAATCAATTTACAATTTTCATAAGTTGAACGAATGGTTTTGGTCCATCTCAATTTCTTCCATAATTGATATGTATTGGCCGTTATTGTGGAAAAATCCCTAGGGGGTAGAAAGCATCCCTCTGAGGAAAAGAGTATTTTGTTTATATCATGTAGGTTGTTTATCTCAAATTCCAAAGTTTCCCAGGGGTTTGGTAGTCCTCCTCACAGCTGCTACTTAGGATTATGCGAAGGAAAGTTGCTTTCGCATAGAGTGAGAAGTCGGGAAGTCCCACTCCACCCTGTGTTGGAGACAGTTTTAAAACAGACTACCTTATGCGTGGATGCTCGGTACCCCAAATAAAAGTAGATGTTATTTTGTCTCAAGATTTAAAGTAAAATGGTGAAGGGAAGAGTGGTATATTTTGAATGAGGTAGAGAAGTCTGGGGAGTATATTCATCTTAATTGTTATTTTTTGGTGGAATGTGAAAACCAAAGGGGACCATTTAGTAAGATCAGATTTTATTTATTTAGTTTTTGTTGACCGGGTAAGTGCACTAGACAAATCCTGCCTATTTTCAGGCATGACCCGGGGAAGGGGGATACAGATGAATGCCAACTGACCTTGAACCAGATTAAGCTGTTGGTGGTATTTTTAGTGAATGAGGGAACTTTGGCCAGGACACCGGGGAAATTCCCCTACTTCCTGCTTCCTGTGAGCAGGGGGGACCCATTTTCTGGTGGGACCAAGATGGCGGAGGAGGAGGACGTCTGCTTGGTGGGAGAGCTGGTCTCTGCTCCCACAGTGTGCAATGTGGAGGCTGACCCTTTGAATACTCAAGATATGGATTCTGATATGGAGTTTCACGATGCAGTGGTTCTTGGGAGGATACAGCAGTTGATTTAAGAAAACAAATTCTCAAAGGACTGGGAGAAAGGAAATGCTTGAAAAGGAATCTTTGGATGCAAGGTTCAAATCCAGCTTGGAACCTGACGACATGGATGCACTTAATACCTGCAATATTGCTCTCCTGAAACCGAGGTGTTTAAAACTGAGAAAAATACAGGACTGCACTTAAAAGAAAGCTCCGTGGAGCATGGTGAGTCTTTGCAACAATTTTTTATTATTTCGGAAGCCGCTACTGAAACAGACAACCGGCTTTTACAATCTGCTTTACCCGCTTTAAAAAATGTACAGCAAAGTGATTCCCTCTCGCTACACAATCAGTGTGTTACGGGAGTAAGGGAGAAGCAAGCAGTTGAGCACTCTATGGACTTTGCAATTTGGCGTTCAGCCGCTCAGCCTGAGTTGTTAACTCTGCAGCAGGTAGAATCGGGGCTTGACAGCTGCAGCGTTGCTCCTAATAATAATATGGCTGACTCGGTTCAGTCGGGAGTCCTGGCAGGGCGAGACCACTCTCTTTATAGCCCAGCAGCTACGCGGAAGTTCCTGAAGTAAAATTGACTGTTAGTAAAGCTGCTAACAGTACTATAGAGGTTAGTGAGTGCATTCAGCCCGCTATAGCTCCGACTGCCCTAACAATTGAAAAGCCGAAAACAGAGTCCCCAAAGGAAGTACAACAGACTTTGTCTGCATCAGAGCTAAAGCAGTCTGAGTCTGCATGGTTAGACAAATCAGCTGGATTCGTTTTTAAAAAGCATGGGGCTCAGCATAATGTAGTTTATCAGTCCTCAGCTGTTTCCCAAACTGGAGTTACTGAATTCTTCTTTCCAAAAAAAAAAAGAAATACCTCTTATAAAATCTGGTCTACAAACACATAATGTTTCAGAGCTCTGGTCCCCTGATAAAGCACTCAAAGGAGCAGGTTGGAAGCAAAATGCAGCAGGCATATGGAAGCCTGATCCTACTTGGGACTCTGATTATACCTCTCACAGCATTCACCAGAGTGGAAACTGGACTTACAACAGCAAAAGCTGGAGCAAGATTTGCAGGACAATAAAAACTGTTTAGAGGTAGAAAAACTTCCACTGAGAGCTACATCCCTGGAGTCACAGATATCTTTACCTTCCTCGTTGAATACAGATTTGGCAACACCCCTGCAGGAGCCTACTGCTTCTTCTCACACGCCCTCTCCAACGGAATCCGTTCCTCAGAAACCACTTATGTCTGAATTATTTTCTAACACTAAAAAAGAAGCAGCACCTCGCCGGAATGCAGTTCGTATTCGTTATAAAGGGGGTTTGGAGGATCGACCAGATAGACACTACGTGGGGAAAACCTTATTAAAAGAGTCCTTGCATTTTACCCCAAAAGATGTGTATGCATTTATTAATATCTCTGGAGAGGATAATTTTGACATCAGTTTTAGGACACCACATGCATTGGACTTATTCTGGGATAGGTACAACCAGGTTAAATTCTCTCCTCTATGGACCCCTTCTTAGTGATTCCTTTAACTAAACCCCTGATAAAACATGTTACGGTCATGTTTAGAAAGCGAGGGTTCAATGGAAGATATATCATTTGGTTGTCCTAAGTGTGAAATTTTAAGTGGGCCGAACCTATCCTAGATTCTGAACAGTTTTGGACAGGAGGATGGAAATACAAACTAAACTGAGGCAATCTGAGACAGGGTAGTCCATATTCCCAATTACTTTCTATTAGAAAAGACAGAGGGGTTTGTTTTTATAGTGGACAACCCGGGCTTGCTACAGATGTGGGCTAAACACACCTCTCAAGTGTTTGGACCAACCACGTTGTGACAACTGTGGGGAGGTTGGACACACAACTATGTATTGTCAAAATCAGCTCAAATGTGAGCTTTGTGAAGAATCTGGCCACTCTTTTCAGGTTTGCCTTGGGCTGCAAAAATAAAACATCCTGTATAAATTCAGAGCTTTTAATTCAGCAAGCTCAGGATGCTGCACAATTTCCCTCCTAGCTCACAACCCCTCTACCTGTTTCTTCTTCTCAAACCAAAGTTCAGACCCTTGGTGTAGTACCCCATTGACAAATCCTTAGGAATAGCAGACAAGGTGGAACAAACTGTTTTGGTTATGGAAGTCATTAAAAAATCAAGTATGGGCCCACCTGAGCTTTTGGATTTCCCCCCTGTGTGTTACTCTGAGGTTTCGGTGGAGACTTCTGAGGAAGCATCTAAGGCTTTAAATATTAGGCCTTCACTACCCCAACGCAGATCATCTAGGCATTTGCATCCCAAACCCCCCACCTTACTCCTCCCATAGAGACTAGCAACTCTTATGCTGCATTGTTTACTCCTTGGGGAGATACAGAGATGGAATTAGGAGATTCAGACTCCCAAAAATCTTCCACTCGATCTCAGCCAGTGGATAACTATAAAGAAAAGAAAAAAAAAAAAAAAAATGATAAAGTAGTTTTTTTTTATAAAGCTTAATGCAGTGGTCATGGGGCTCTTTGAACACTCATAGTTTGCTTAATATAGTTAAGAGGCAAGCCCTTTTTCACTATATAAAACAAAATTTATCAGTATGTTTTTACAGGAAACCTGGATGTACTCAGCAGAGCAACTCACTACTTTCAAACAGGATTGGGTGTGGGGCCCTTCCTATTGGTCCTTTGGAACTGATACAGCAGATGGTATTGTGATTTTATTCAAATACTTATTCCTTTAAACTTCATAATTTAGTAGATCTTATTCGAGGGAAGTCTTGATATTAGATGGGAAATGGCATGATATATGCTATCGGATTATTAACATCTACAATCCACAGACAAAAGCTGGTAGAATTTCTTGTTAAAAGCTGTTCAACCCTACTTGGTGACATCAGTTAAGGTGCTTTGGGAGTGACTTTAATTTGCACAATTTCTGAGCTCACCTAATCAGAAAAAAGAAAATTTATTGTGATTCTCACATGCTAGCTAATATAGTTAAAATAACAGGTTTAGTTAACTGTATCTCCTTTCTCTCTCAGGGCCAAGGTATTCATTTACAAAGGGAAATTGTTTTCCCTAATAGACTACATGTTTGTCTCTCATAATGTACAACTGGATTCCTTAAAGATGATCCACTGTGAATTTTCTGATCATTTATTACTTTCTTGTAGTTCAGTATCTACAGGTTCCCTGACGTAGAGCAGCTCAATTGAAACTGATAACACTATATTAGATATACCATATACAGTCCGGGTGAAACATATTCTAGCAGCCAGGTTGTCAGTGGCTTTTTTGCCATGAGGATTTAGGAGTTGGTGATTCAACAACTAAGTTAAGATTATGTAATTGGTTTAAAAAGGCAAGGGGCAAAAACAAAAAATTTAAGTTTTTGAGATATTTGTCCCTTAGGCAACAACTACGAAACTTATGACAATTGCATATGTCTCTCACTTAGACTATTCAGACCAAATTAGTAAAATAAAGGAGGAAATGAATTTCCAATATGATAGAGCAAAACCCTACAGGCTATTTTTCCAATAGCATAAAAATCCCCATTAGGGACCCTTTTGAAAGCTATAAAAATATGAAGGCTTCTTCTAATATTGATTCTTTGCAAAACCACAGTGGCTCTTTAGCCACCAGTTGCTCAGCTCAGAGAAACAATTATTGGGCATTTCGAACTCTAGACCCCCCTCTCTTATTACAGAGGCAGAAATGCTTTCATATCTTAAAACATCTAAGCCCCCCAGGTTAGCTAGAAATCTCAACATTATTGGATCAATACACAAGAAGAAATAATAAAAGTAATTAGGAATTTGAAATTAAACATTTCACCGGTAAGCATAGCCTTCTGAATAAATCTGTATAAAAGTTTTTCAAAGGAATTGAGTCAATGCTTGTATATTTTATTCCAGTATTTTATGAAACTGCTGTTTTCTTTCCTCTTTTCTGAGGATTGCTGATTTACTTATTCAAATCTGAGACAGACAAAATATTAAAATTGGGACCAATTACCCTCTTAAATTCAGATTATAAAATCTTCACCAGTATTTTGAATAATCGGTTAAAAAATTCGCCAGATGGAGTAATTTCTCCTCACCAGTTTAGTGGGATACCTAATAGGCAAATTCAGACAGCCTTAATGATCATACGAAGTTATTGAACATCTTTCTGAAGTGAAGTCACGAATGTATGATGGTACTGATTTGGAAAAAGGCTTTTGATGAGGGTATATTTGCCTTTTTATTTCTAACATTAATACATTATGGAGTTCCATTGCACATAGTTAATATAATTAAAATTATATGAACATAATATTATGTTCCCTTA
The DNA here is from genome assembly GCA_016271365.2 of Neoceratodus forsteri. Classification (NCBI taxonomy): domain Eukaryota; kingdom Metazoa; phylum Chordata; order Ceratodontiformes; family Ceratodontidae; genus Neoceratodus; species Neoceratodus forsteri. The sequence goes on along the minus strand of CM057452.1, from coordinate 1,518,334,427 downwards.
CGTTACAAGGTCAAGCGCCAAAATGTTTTCATTTACATACTGGAGTTAAGTCGAGGTTGCCCTCTTAGCCCCCTACTCTATATCTTTTCTTTGGATCCCCTACTACAAAATTAACTACTGTTCCATTGTGGCCAGAGTATTTCTGATGAGATGCAGTTAGGACAAACATCTTCTGGCACAGGCCTATGCAGATGATTTGATTGTATATTTATAGATCATTCATATGTGCACATTTTTTGACGCATTTGAGGCTTTTAAAGTTCGAATGCAAAAATAAATATGCACAAAACATAAGGATTTATTTATCGAACAACAGGTCATAAGGAAGCAGTGCAGGGTGGTATCCATTTTCCAGAACTCCCTTAAAGTTTGAGGCATACATTTTAGCTAGAACATACCAGTTGAGAAATTGGGATATAGCCCTACAAACAGTGGAGAATAAAGTCAATAGATGGAAAAAGTGGAAATTGTCCAAACTGAAACACATACATGTTATCAAACAGTTTCTTTTTACCATGTGTTCAGTATGTAGCTATGATTTTTCGCTCCCAGTGCATCTAGAAACTAAACTGTATGGTTTATTCTTTCAAATGGTTTGGGTAATAGATTAAACCCCATTAAAAGAAGCTATACATATTTAAGTAAAAAACAAGGAGGTCTTGGGATGGTGGATCCAGTGATTTTAGCTCCTCTTTATTCATTATGTGTTCAGTGAAAAGTGACTACTGATTAGAAGCAGGGAGTAGGGATAAATGGATTTCCAGATCATTGGACAAAAATACTTTAGAATTGGCTTTCTTTGGCTCAAAAATAAATCCTCACATTTATATTCCACAGTATTTTAGACCAGCTGCACAAAATTATATAAATGGAAAATAGAAAGAGACAATTCTGAAGTAAGCATGAAAGAATTTTATCAAGGTGGTAATGAGCAAATTTACTTCGCTTTAGAGCCATGTTTAAATTGCCCTTCTTCTTTGAATCCTAAGTATTGGCCCAACTTAACAGACTATGAATTGCCTCAAATGCAATAGGAAACACAGTGGCTAATATTCTATAGCCGTTTAAATGTTAGGGGTAATACCAAGTACAAAGCCATTGAAAGAAAGGAAGTGTCCTTACTTGGATTGTATAAATACTGAGATCGAGTGGAGCATTTTCTTTTACACTGTTCCTATGCAAAGGGTTTGTGGGTTTAGTTGGCGGCACTTTGAGGTTTTAAGTGGCGCAGATTTTCTTACATATCAAATCTTGGTTTTGGGGTTTTATCCAGCGACTCTTTCTGATTTTCATGAAGAAACACTGTCATTATTTTTTGGATGTTTACGTTATTATTATTTATGGCAGAGCAAGGTGTCAGTGGGTAATATATCAAAGAAAAATGCCTTATTTTTGTTTTAGTATTTTGGTTTCACAGAACTAGGATTCTACGCTCAGGATGCTGAAGGACAGTACAGAACTCAGTTACTAAAATGTGGAAAGGGTTTTCATTTTATTAAAATTCAAATAATGTATAAAAATAATCAGTAATTACTCTGATTATTGTATAAGTTTAGTAGATTAAGTTTTGGTTCTTACTTTGTATAATTGATTACACTGAGTTATTCTAATTATGTTTAATAATACAATAAAACTCCCTACTCTTTTCGATAAGTGCCTATCACGATCTTTAACAGCCACCTGAACTTCCACCAATCCAGGCAGATGGGACCTCGGTTTAACGTCTCATCCGAAAGATGGCACCTCAGAAGTGCAGCACCCCTCTCATGCTGCACTACAGTGTCAGTGCTGGGATATTAACCCAAGTGGCAGATGTGAGAACTGAACTCACAGCCCTCTGATCTCCTGGCCTCAGAGGCGAGTGTGCTACCTACTGAGCCAATGTTAAGTGTCAATGGTTCGTAATTAATAATTTCCAGAACCTCTGGATTAAGTGTAATATTGATGCCAAGCTATTTTATTTTAGTTGTGAGCCATTTAAATTATATAATCTTTTAAAGTGCTGGGGGGTCAAATTATAAATAAAAACTTCTGTTTTAGAGTCGTTTAATTTAAAGCCAGCTATTTTCTTATATTGTTTTAAGATTTCCCAGGCTTTGGGTATCGAGGTATCTGGAGAGGTCAGGGAGAGGAGTATGTCATCCACAAATAGATACATTTTATAATTTTGTTGTGCTATAGGTATGTCCTCTAATTCCCTACACTCTCACTCTCTCAATGCCTGTGCTAGCGTTTCCATATAGAAAGCAAATAAGCATGGAGAAAGGGGGCAGCCCTGGCGAGTACCACGGTTTATCGGAATTGGGGGTAGAATATTACCATTAATTCTGAAACAGGCCTTGGGGGAAGTATATAAAGTTTATAAACAAGATAGAAATGAAGGGGGGAAATTAAATACTTGTAGGGTGCACCAAAGAAAGGGCCAGGTTACCCTGTCAAAAGCCTTTTCATCATCTAAGCTAATAAAAATGGTGGGGATCTGTTGTTTTATAATATATTCTTGAAAGATTAATGTTTTACGTATATTATCTGAAGTGGTTCTACGCAGACTAAATCCCGATTGATCTGGGTTAATAATATTTGGGAGAAAGGTTGTTATTCTATTAGCTCATATACTAGTGAATAATTTATAATCATTGTTTAAAATGGAAATAGGGCAATATGCTGCAGGGTTTGATGGATCTTTATTTGGTTTTAGGATTGGGGATAGTGTGGCAGAGTTCCATGAGGGGGGAGGGGGGTGAATCTCTCTTAGTTACCTCATTATACAGTGAATGCAGACTAGGAAGAAAAATGGTAGAGAATTTTTCATACCATTCTGTGATAACGTCATCTAGGCCCGAACATCGTCCCGATTCGAATTTTTGTATAGCTTCTGAAATCTCAATACGAGATATTAGAGCTTCCAAGGTTTTCCTCTGGGTATCATCTAGTCGAGGAAGGTTTAGATGGAATTTTATTTGATCTAAGTCATTAGATTTCTGTTCTTCGGAATATAGTTTTCCATAAAATTCAGAAAATGTCTGGCCTACATGGGATTCAGTGCGGCCCATATTCTTATTCTTAGTTATTAAATTCCTAATCTTTAAAATCGTGGAGTTTTTCCTAGAATGCAGTTTATAGGCTAGTTTCTTTGTTCCTTGAAGTCCCCCTTCGTGGGTAGAATGGCGTAAATAAGTCAGTGCCTGTTGTACTTTTTTGTCTAAAAGCTTTTGTAATGTCGCTTTAGTTTCCCTGATTTTAGTAAATACCTCTTGGTCTCCCTCTCTATATAGTAATTGATAGTTAAGAAGTTCTTCCATGAGTTGCTGATATTTTATTTCCCTTTCCTTATGCTTTTTATTCTAGGATTTTGCCTCAGATTGTGGCCTTTAGTGCATCCATTAAGACTGATTGTGTTGTTGCAGCACTGGAGTTTTCGGTCAAGAACTGGGGGATACGTGTTATCATATAATCCTGAAATTCCTTGTCCTGTATTAATAAAGGATTCATTCTCCAGAGCGTTTTTCTTGAGGCTCTCCCCACATCTAACTTTAAAATTAGGGGGTGATGATCAGAGAACAATTTAGTGCCAATGGATATATCTTGTACTTTTGAGACGTGTTCATAGGTTGTAAAAAAGTAATCAATACAGGAGTAAGAGTGAAAACGAGGTGAATGATAGGTGTAACCGGGACAGATGGAAAACTACGTCGCCAGATATCTAGTATCCCCAAATGGTCAAATGTGTTTCTGAAGTTGGTGACAGTCTTATTTGTTCTATATTTATGTGGGTGGGTACAGTCTAGTGTTGGTGAAAAGATCATATTAAATTCCCTTCCCATATTAAGTTGTCCCTGTAAATGGTTAAGGAAAAGGGAAGTGAACCTATGTAATACCTGGAGCTGGGTTTGAGGAGGAAAATAGACATTAGCTATAGTGACCTAGTGGCCATATAGTAGGCCTTGTGATATTACATATCTACCCAGTGGTGTATCGGCCCATGAATTATTAATTTCTAGGGGAGTATCCGCTGGGATCAAGATCGTGACACCTCTTTTTTCCCCCTTGTGATAAGAGGAGGCGTATACAGTACATTATATCTTTTCCCCCAGTTAAGTTTCTGGTGTTCAGAGTCAGACAAGTGTTCCTCCTGAAGAAAATAAAGGCTGGCCTTTTGTTTTTTAAGCTGTTGCATAACTTAATATCTTTTAATAGGGTCGTGGAGACCATTTATATTGTGTGAGTAAATTTGTATTGGATTAATAGTCATGTTTGTATATATAATAAACTGTATTTGTTTTTTCCCTAGGTGCCAGAAGAAAAAAATTACTCACCTTAGTAATTGTGTTTCTTCTAATGGAGTCTTGCTGTATTCTGACAATCTGCAGTTAGCTCCAGCCTTTAAACTGCCTCGGAGAGTATAGGGTTAATTTTCTATGCAGTGCATAGAACGTTGAGCTCGAGCTCGGTTGAGGTCTCTGTCTGCAGCCCTTTAAAACCCAACCATCAGATTCTTATGAGCAAAAACTCACTAACTACACTATGTGGAAATTGTAAAAATTTTTACTAGCCAACTGGCAACAAAAAGTTTTAGATTCCCAAAGGAAGACTCAAGTTAGGAAACCCAAAACCAAAACCTAACTAAAATAAAGATTATAATACAAAGCACCCAGGAACATGGAGACTGTGCTGAAGACACCCCTGGGGTGCAACACTGCACCTGCCCACCCACTTCCCAAAAACAGGTTCTGAGAGGGGAGGCAGGGAGGGAGGTCAGAATACAGCAAGATTCCATTACAAGAAACACAATTACTAAGTCGAGTAATTTTTTCTTCAAACAACATGAAATCTTGCTGTATTCTGACAATCTACCAAACTACCAAGCAGTACCTCCATGGAGGGGAGGACAGAACCTACTTTGGGGAATAGGCTCTGAAGTACTGATGTGCCAAACCGAGCATCCTCCTAGCCTGGATATCAGAGTAATGCTTGGTAAAGGTAGCAGACTGTTTTCAGGTGGCTCGTGACAGAATTTCTAACAGAGGATATCCTGGCAGCAGCCGGGAAGCAGGTGTACCTCTTGTAGAGTGAGCCCTCAGGCCTGAGGTGGAATCTTTCCAGTTTCTCATAACAGGTTGTATACAAAACACAATCCACCTGGCAACAGTTCTCTTGGTGGCAGGTTGCCTCCCACTTCTCCATAAGTGAGGAACAGCTGGAGGAAGTCAAACCTGTGACCCTTGGTACGCTCAATATAGTAGCTAAGGGCTCTTTTAACATCTAAACTGTGTAGCCTCCTCTCCTCTGAGGAAGAATGATCAGTGAAGAAGACAGGAAGAGACAGACTGATCCAAGTGGAAGTCTGAAACCACTTTGGGCAAGAACCTCCTATTGGTTCTAAGGACCACTTTATCTCTATGAAAGAAGATAAAATCAGGTTCCATTGACAGGGCTTGCAACTCACTGATGCATCTGGCAGAGGTAATGGCTACCAAAAACACAGGTTTCCAAGTCAAGTACTTAAGCTCTGCTGAGGACATAGGCTCAAAAGGAGGTTGCATAAGCTGAGCAATGCAAACATTTAAGTCCCAGGCAGGGGCAGGATCCCTAAAGGAAGGATTGGTATGAAGCAATCCGTTGAAAAATTTACAGAACACAGGATGAGATGATAGTGAGGAAGACTTCCCCACTGACAGAAAAACAGACAGCTGACAAGTGTACCTTGAGAGTAGCTGGTCTGAGGCCTAGGCCATTAAGATGGACCATATAATCCAGAACTGTAGGCAATTCAGCAGTGTCTGGGGAAATATGCTTCTTGGAACACCAAATGCTGAATCTTTTCCATTTGTAATTATAAGTCTTTCTGGTGGAGGGCTTTCGAGAAGCTTTGAGAATGTCCAGAACCCCCTGAGACAGATGCAAATCTGCATACTCTAACTCTTCAAGAGCCATGCCTTGAGATTGAGAGACTGAAGATTGGGGTACCAAATCTTCCGAGAGGGAGGTTAACAGGTTGTAATTCCTGGGAAGAGACAGGGAAGATGGACTGCTAGAGACAGCAACAGAGAAGTACCAAGGCTGTCTGGCCAAGTCTGAGCAATCAGAATCACTTTCAAGGTTGTGATCTTACATGACTAGAACCTCGAACAGTAGAGGAAAGGAGGAAGGCACACAGAAATTTCCCTTCCCAGTTCAAAACCAGAGCATCCAGAGGTACTGAACCCAAGACTGGGGGTCTGCAACAAAACAGAGGAAGTTGGTGATTGTCTGGGGCTGCAAAGAGATCTATCTCTGGAGTGCCCCACCTTGAAACAATCACTTTCAACACCATGGGATCCAAGGACCATTCGTGATGGCCCTGGGAGATCCTGCTCAGTGCATCTGCTAGCACACTGTCCTTCCCTGGAAGGTGGACTGCTATCAGACAGGTCTGCAGGGAATATGCCAGGGACCACAATTTCATGGCCTCCATGCACAAGGCCGTAGACCAAGTGCCTCCCTGCTTGCTGATGTACCACATGGTGGTGGTGGTGGTGTCTGTTCTGACCTGAACCACCTTGTTCTGCACAGACTGAGAGAAAGCTTGCAGGGCCAGAAAAACTGCCCTGAGTTCTAGGAGATTGATATGGAGAAGGGACTCCTGAGGGGACCACAGTCCCTGAACTGTGAGAGCTCCAAGATGAGCACCCCACCCCAAAAGAGAAGCATCCCTGGTAAGAACCACTGAATGAGACTGAGTGACAAATGGGACCCCTTGCCTTAAACTGTCCTGATCCTGCCACCATTGAAGAGCTTGGATCAGTGTCCGAGTCACTGGAATCAGTTTGGTAAGAGGGTCCTTCCTTTGGGACCAAAAGACCCTCAGATGGAACTGAATGTCCTTCATCTGAAATCTTGCCCCTTGGACCACTACTGTAGAAGCTGCCATGTGGCCCAAGAGCTGAAGGAAATGCCTTGCTGGTCGGGACACCTGAAGGCTGAAAGAAGCAGCCAGTTCTATAAGAACTCTTGCCCTTTCAAGGGGAAGAAAGGCTCTTGCCTTGACAGTGTCTAGCTCTGCCCCTATAAAGGTACGAAGCTGCACTGGTTCGAGAACGGATTTGGGAAGGTTGAGAAGAAATCCCAGGGAAGTGAGCACTTGCTGGGTGACTTGCAGGTCTGACTTGACTTGGCCTGGGGACTGACCCACTATGAGCCAGTCATCCAGATATGGAAAAACGGAAATCTTTTGCCTTCTTAAAAAGGCCACTACTACTGCCAGGTATTTTGTAAAACCCTTGGAGCTGATGTTAGGCCAAGGGCATTGCTTTGAACTGGTACGACCTGAGGGCAACTAGAACCTGGGTACTTTCTGTGGGAGCACCTGATGGGGATGTAGTAGGCATCTTTGGGTCAGGAGGCTAGCCAGTCCCTGGCCTTAGAGAGGAAGAATTATTCCCAGAGTCACCATCCTGAACCTTGGTTTTAAAGGTGTTTGTTCAGGTATCTTAGATCTAGGATGGGTGGCCACTCCCTGTCTTTTTGAGGTAGAAGTACCTGGGTACAGACCTTTGCCCCAGTGTAGGGGTAGGAACTCTCTATTGGCCTCTAAGGCCAGAAGAGATGAAACCTCTGCCTCCAGGGCAAAGGTTTGAGGAGAGACTTGCAGGTGGAAAGATCTGTCTCTCATCTTTGGAAATTTTTGAAGCCGAGAACCAGTCCTGGCTTTACTACTTCCAGGACCCACTTGTCTGAGTAACAGACACCCAGTCCTGGACAGTAAACCAGCCCCTACAGGGATAGGAGAGTCGACCGGGCAGACCCATCAGGGTGTCTGCTTGGCAGGGCCTTAGACTGAGGAGTGGATGCAGCCCTGCTCATCCCCCTTCTGCCTCTCCCTCTGAAGAACCCCCTCTGTGAAAAGGGAGAAGAGACCTGTGCTTGGTAGAAAGGCCTATGAAAAGGCCTGCCCCTGCTCCTAGAATGCTGCCTTTGAGGAGTTGCCTTCCTCTCCTTGGCCTGTGCACTCTTATAAGTGGTCCTATATTCTTCCATCTTTTTCATGTAATTCTCTGTCTGCTCCCCAAACAGAGCATTACCTTCCACAGAAAAATCCATGGCCTTAGCCTGGGTGTCCTGTGAGAGGCTAGTACATCTGAGCCAAGTCATTCTCCGAAGAGCCACAAATGTAGCCATGACTCTTGACACATCACTGGAGTCCATAGCAGCATGAAATTGTACCTTAGATGCCTCAATCCCATCTGCAGCCACCTCCTCCAGCTCCTTGGCCAGCTGGGGGGAGGCCTGTTTAGCCACTGCCAGTACAGTGTCCCACCTGGACTTCTGGTACCTGGCTGTATAGGCCATATAATTAGCCTGCCTGAGTCCCAAAGAGGATGCCATGTATTGCTTCTTTGCCAAGGCATCCATCCTCCTGGTGTCTTTATCTGGGGGGTGTGAAGCCAAGGGAACATTAGCCCTGTCACAGGCTGCAGCCTGCACAACTCCAGCATGGCTGCATTGCTGGTAGAAAAACTCCATGTCTGAGCCTGATAAAGTGTACCTCTTATCCATTCTATCAACAGGAGGTACAGAATTAGGAGACTAACATTTTTTGTGTCCGTTTCCCAAATGATTTGTGCAAGGGAATAACAGACAGTCTCCTGGACTCTGGGATGTCCATCATCTCTACAAAATCAGGCTCCTCTTGATCCTCTGTAGCTTCCTCCATAGGGAGCTGAAGAGTTTCAGCCATTTTCCTGTAAAACATGTAGTGGGAAGGGGACTCAGAGAGAGCCTGGAGGAAACACCAGAAGGTCTGTCTGGGAGATGTCAGTTCAATGGGCACATCAGACTTTCTGCTCCATCATAATCATTGTCCTGTTCCTAATCCCCTCCTCCTCCTCAAATTCTGGTTCATAAAAATCTTCAGGGCATATTCCTGAACCGATTGGAACCGATCGAACCGAGCCCTAACAGCGGGCGGATCAGACGGAACTGGGCGAGCGATTCAACAATCCGAATACGCTCGGGCAATCTCATCAGCGGTCGGAACATGAACCTCTGGATCCGAACCGGCTGATTTGTCTTTCCTTTTCCTTTTTGTAGGAACCGATACCTCAGGATCGGCTCTCCTCTTGCCCGAAGAAGTATCGCCCTGGTCAGAGGGCACTCCTTCTGGTTCGGTCGGATCCGAACCGGGCTGGCCATCTGGGTCAGCAGACTTCTCGGCTTCCTTTTCCCTACGTCTACCTAATCTTTTTTCAGGGTAGACTTAGGAAAGTTTTTACGTATTTGGCAGTCTGTATCGAGGTGGTCAGACCCCAGACAATAAACACAGGTGGTGTGGGGATCGGCCTTAGCAAAGACCTCCCCACGCACTGCAGTGTTGAAACCAGTGGGCCGGTTTTTTGGGTTTCTCAGACATGGCCAACCTAACCAAACTTACCCTTTTCATCAACACTAGGCAAGACTCCCTTATCGGTTTCTAACCATGTTACGGGTATTGGAAAAAAGCGTTGAAACACGTTTTTTAAAACCGATAAGGACGGTAACACACACTAGAAGAACACAAGAATTCAATATAAAGGATGGTTCAGCCGAACCGATCAAAAATAAGTTACAATTTCCACAATAACAGAGAAACTATCTAAGTACTAGCGGTACCGCGAATGAGCCTGAACCGACAATGCGGAAATAAATTAGGAATGAAACGGACAACTTTAGCGACTTTGAACCGAGCAAAAGGAGAAATCTCCGGAGCGACTGTTCAATGAGGCGAAGTAAATAATCGGACAGTTGGGTTTCAAAGTGCTGCAGACAGAGACCTCAACCGAGCTCGAGCTCAACGTTCTATGCACTGCATAGAAAATTAACCCTCTACTCTCCGGGGAAGTTTAAAGGCTGGAGCTAACTGCAGATTGTCAGAATACAGCAAGACTTCAAGTTGTTTGAATACAGTAAGATTTCCTGAGGTATGAAAGGGGAGATATTGTTGACGGGGGACCTGAATATGCCAGATGTTAACTGGAGCACCTTTGCTGCAGCCACATCCAAGAGCAGGGCCATTCTCGATGCCCTACAGGGGTCAGCTAGTGTTGGAACCCACTCAGGAGGAAGGAATCTTAGATCTCGTACTCTCAAATGGGGACAGTGAGAGGATCTCATATCTAGAAGTGGGTAGCCACCTGGGAACAAGTGACCACCAAACAGTGTGGTTCACGATAACCTCAGCTGCAGAGTCAAGCCATATAAAAGTGAGGGTACTGGACTTCAGAAGGGCCGACTGTCAAAATGGGAGAGTGCCTTAGAAAAGCACTAGCAAACAGGCAAGAAGGAGGGGTGGAGCAACAATGGAGAAAACATCAAAACTGTCATCACAGAGGCAACAAGCCTTTGTGTGAAACAAACAAATCAAAATAAAAGAAAAAAACACTATGGTTCTCAAAAGAGGTGGCTGGGAAGGTTAGGGAGAAAAAGATAGCATTTAGGAAGTATAAGGAAACACAGAAGGAGCAGGACAGGGAACTGTACCAATTAAAGCAGAAGGAAGCAGGAAAGGCAGTCAGAATAGCAAAGGCCCAAACTGAGGAAAAGATAGCCAACTCGGTTAAGAAGGGGGATAAAATGTTTCACAGGTACAGCAGGGAGCGTAGAACGACAAAGGGTGAGATAGCCAGGCTGAACAGAATGGATGGTGGGTGGGCAGAGAGGGACAGTGACAAAGCAGGGATACTGAACGAATACTTCTGCTCACTATTCACAAAAGAGGAAGAGGGGGAGTTACCTAATCCAATTAACAGAAGCACTCTGGATAAGGGGGGTGGGGGTCGATCCCAGTCCTTTCACAGAAGAAAGGGTTCCAAGAACTCCTAAAACCAGCAGTGGACAAAGCAATGGGACCTGAAGGATTCACCCAGAATTCTAAAAGAATTAAGGGGAGAACTAGTGACACCACCGACTACCCTTTTTAACAAATCATGGGAGGATGGTGTGGTATCGGAGGACTGGAGGAGGGCGGATGCGATTCCCTTTCACAAAAGTGGGAGCAAGACAGAGGCAGGAAACTACAGACCTGTCACTTTGACCTCTGTGGTAGGGAAAATGATGGCATCACTTCTAAAGGAAATAATTTTTGAGTACCTAGAGGCCAGTGGGGCAGAGGACCCAAGGCAGCATGGATTCACAGTGGGAAGGTCATGTCAGACAAATCTAATCAATTTCTTTGACTGGGTGACCAAAGTAGTAGACCAGGGAGGGGCTGTGGACATGGCCAACCTAGACTTTAGCAAGGCATTTGAAATGTCCCACACAAAAGATAAACAAACAAATTAGCCAGCCTGAGAGTGGGTCCCAGGATGGTAGCCTGGGTAAAACACTGGCTGGACAACAGGACACAGAAGGCAACAGTAAACGGAGTCCACTCTGAAGAAAGGGAGGTTACTAGTGGGGTACCGCAGGGTTCAATACGGGGTCCAGTCCTTTTTTAATGTCTTTGTGAGACACTGCAGAAGGACTGGAAGGAAAAGTATGCCTCTTTGCAGATGAGACAAAGATCTGCAACAAGGTTGATACATGGGGGGGGGGATGAGAAGGGACTTGGCAAGGTTGGAGGATGGTCAAGTATGGCAGCTTGGATTCAATGCAAAGAAGTGCAAATAATGCACCTGGAAACAAAAACCAGGGAAGAGTACACAATTGGGGGAGAGGTAGTAATAACAACAAAAATGGAAAGGGACCTGGGGTATCATCAGATAACCTTAAGGTTAGCAAGCAATGTCAGAAGGCAGTAGGGAGGGCTGGGAGGTATGGCGAGAGGCATCACCAGCAGAAAACAGGAAGCTGTTATCCCGCTGTACAGACAGTTGGTGAGACGCCATCTTGAGTATTGTGTCCAGTTCTGGAGACCCCATCTCCGCAAGGACATAGACAGGACGGCAGTAGTCCAGAGAAGGGCAACTAAAATGGTGCAGGGTCTGCAAGAGAAGCCATACCAGAAGAAACTAAAGGAGCTTAATATCTATACCCTTGAGGAAAGGAGGGAGAGGGGGGACATGATAGAAACTTTTAAGTACCTCAGTGGAATCAACAAAGTCCAAGAGGGTGGCATCTTTCAGAAAAAGATGTGCAAGAACAAGGGGACACAATTTGAAGATAGAGGGGGGATGGCTCAGGGGCAATGTGAGGAAATACAGGTTACTCACCTGCAACAGGAGTTCTAGGAATGGTATATGTTGTTCATCCACACTTCATGGCAGGTTCCTTGCTTTAAATCTTGCCGGAAGGTCTTCAAGCTGGCTCCTCCCACCTACCCGGGTGGTAAAACTCTCGGCTCCGTCCCATGGCCAGATCTAGCCAGCTGGAAGCCAGGTTGTGCGTTGAGCCGGGAGGCCAGGTGGGTTGTGTGGATGAACAACATATACCATTCCTAGAACTCCTTTTACAGGTGAGTAACCTATATTTCTAGGGACATGGATATGTTGTTCAATCCACTTCATGGCAGAACTCCTAGCAGTTCTCCGGGAGGAGGGCAAGCGCACACCCCTACTTAGGAAACAAGGACTGGAGGCCGAGGTCCCAAAACCAGCATCCCAGCGTGACTCAAGGTCGATGTGGTAGTGGGTAATAAAGGTGTGTGCTGACTTCCAGGTAGCAGCCCTGCAGATTTCCTGGATAGGGACGTCCCTGGAAGCAGCCACCGAAGCAGCAGTATGGCAGGTAGAATGAGCTCTTATCCCTTTGGGAGGCTCCATGCCCGCCAACCTATAGCTGAGATCTCGCGGGGTGACCCACCTACCTATCATCTGCTTGCTGCAGGTCTGCCAGAGTATGACTTCAGCGTAGGTGACAAACAGCTGGCGAACCTCTCCGGAACTTCAGCTGTTAACTCCTTTAATAACAGCGCTCTTCTAGGGTCCAAAGTATGGAGCCTATATTCAGCCTCCGAGGTGTGATTGGGGTAGAACACACGGCAGAGTCAACACCTGGTTAGGGTGAAACTCCGACACCACCTTCGGAAGGAACTTCGGGTGGGGCGCAGGACAAACTTGTCCCTGTGGAAGACCAGATAAGGATACTTCGATGGAAGCGTTTGGAGCTCTCCCATCCTTCTGGCTGATGTGATAGCCACCAAGAAGCGGTCTTCCACGACAGGTGAGATGTCACACTGTGCATCGGTTGAATAAGCTGCCCATGAGCTTAGCCAATACCAGCAGTAGATCCCACGGAGGTGGAGGTTCTCTCACGGAGGATATGTGATCAAGGCCTTTGAAAAGGACCCGACTACCTTCTCCTCGCACCCGACTGCTTCGGCCCCACCCAGTAAGCAGAGATGGCTGCCAGGTGCACCTAAGGGTGACCGAAGCCCTAGCTGAGAAAGGGACCACAGGTAGTCAGAATGCTTGCCAAGGAACAGGAGGAAGGGTCCAACCCTTGCCCTGACACCAAATGGAGAATCTCTTCCATTTGAAGCATAGCATTTTCTGGTGACTCCTTCACAGGAAGCCTCAACAATGTTGCGGACCTCGTCGGAAAGACCCAAGGCCTGGAACTCTAGCCGCTTAGGAACCAGGCTGTCAGGTGCAGGGATTGAAGGTCCGGGTGGAGAACCTTCCCCGGTTGACTGAGATCAGGACCGGGAGGGCTGGGAGCCGCCTCAGGAGCCTGGAGCTGAGGCTGAGGAGATCTGGATACCAGAACTGGTGGGGCCAGTCTGGGGCTACCAGAATCACCTGCGCCTTGTCCCTCCTCACCTTGAGAAGCACCTTGTGGATCAAGGGAAATGGGGAAAGGTGTAGAGAGGACCGGGGTCCACGGCCTCAAGAAGGCATCCCCCTGCAGCGAGCCCTGCTGAGGGGGGCGGGCATGAAACAGCCTCAACTTCGCATTCTCCCTGGAGGCAAACAGATCTACCTGAGGCGTGCCCCAGTGGGAGAACAGATCTTGTACTACCTCCGGCAGGAGAGACCACTCGTGAGATGCAGCCCTTATCTGGCTTAGGGCATCGGCCAGAGTGTTGGAGGCTCCTTCCACATGGATGGCTAGGAGATCCGCCTCCAGACTGCTCACGAGGGACCAAATGGGGAGAGCTTCCTTGCACAGCGGCAAGGAGCGCGTCCCGCCCTGGCGGTTTAGGTAGTACATGGTCGTGGTATTGTCCGTCTGGACCTAGACCACTTGACCCCGAACAAACGGAGAGAAGGCGGTGAGGGCTAGATGGACCGCTCAAAGCTCCAGCAGGTTGATGTGGCATCGGGACTCCGAGGGGACCAGAGGCCATCGCTCTGTGCTCCCCAGATGGGCACCCCAACCCATCAGAGAGGCGTCGGTCGATAGAGACCGCTCGGCCGGCAGACAAGCAGGATGCCCTCCCTGCAAATGAGCTGGAGCGATCCACCACTGGAGGCGTTCACATCTCCTGGTCACTGCCACTGGCTGGTCAAAGGACGGAGCACTGTGACCATTGGCTGGCCAGTCCCACTGTAGGGGACACATGTGCCAATGGGCCCAACAGACCACGCTGGTGCAGGCCGCCATGAGGCCCAGGAGGTGCAGGAAGTCCCGGGCAGGGTGCAATTGCCCAACCTGAAATGATTGGGCAAAGGAGGAAAGAACCTCGGCCCTGTCCGCTGGGAGCCATGCTCTGGCTCGAAGAGAGTCAAGCTCTGCCCCGATGAATTGAATCACCTGCTTTGGCACGAGTTCCGACTTGGCCTCATTGAGGAGGCCAATCTGAGAGCAAACTTGGAGGGCCAGATCCCTGGACCGCTCCACCTCCAGTCTGGAGGGGGCCGCAATCAGCCAGTCGTCCAGATAAGGGTACACCCGGACCCTTCGGCGCCGCAGGAATGCTGTCACCACTGCCATACATTTGGTGAAGACCCTGGGAGCTGGAGAGAGGCTGAAGGGCATGGCCCAGAACTCGTAAAGGGACCCCTCTGCTCTGAAGCGGAGGAATCACTGATGGGACGGACGGATTGGGACGTGAAAGAACATGTCCTGAAAGTCCAGAGAACAGAACCACACACCTCGTTCCAAGGATGAAATGATCTGAGCCAGAGTGACCATCCTGAAGGTTCGAGACCTTAGGAACCTGTTCAGGTCGTGCAGATCTAGAATGGGGCGCAAGCCCCACATCCGTTTCGGGACCAGGAAATACCTGGACACAAACCCTGGGTCTGGTGGGGGATCTGCCACCTCCCTGATCACCTCCTTCTGGAGGAGCAGGGCAATGTCAGCATGACGGGCCGACAAAGAGGCTGCGGATCCCGTAGCCCCCCGTGGGGTGACGGCTCAGAAGGGCGGGGCCTGCTCGAACTCCAGAGGCAGACCCTTCCTACCACCTTACAACACCCAGCGGTCCGTGGTGATAGCGGACCAAGTGAAAGAAAGTGGCAGAGCCGTCCCCAGAGGACCCAGGGGGAAGCGACGAGGCTGGGGGCGACACCCCACAACCAGTCACTGAGCAGGTTTGGAGGAGAGACCGGCCGAAGGGCCTCCCGGGCCTTTTCCTCCCAGCTTCCTGCTGGAGGAAGCTGCAGGCTTGGCTTTGGGGTGCCAAGTGCGAGCCTGCTGGCCCTGATGCTGGTGTTGCTGGGCCGGACGTGCTGCAGGGACAGAAAGGCGAAAGGGCTTACGCTGCTGCTGGCGGCCTTTGTCCTTCTGGGCAGACATGACCGAGTCCAAGGTGGCACTGGACTTCTCGATCTTCTGGAGATGGCCTTCCACCCCAGGCCCGAACAAATTGGTACCCAGGAAGGGGACGTCTGCCAGCTTATGCTGGGTATCCACCGTGAAGGTGGAGATCCACAGCCGAGCTCTGCAGCGCATGGCCACTGCGGCCGCTACTGACTGGGCACAAAAGTCTCCAATATCCAGAGCAGTTTGAAGCTGCTGTTTCGCCACCGCCCTTCCCTGATCCCGCACCTGCTTGACCATAGTCTGGAGATCAGCCGGGAGATGAGGGATCACCTCATCCAGGAAGCCCATGAGGGCATGGGAGAAGTGCACCATCAGTACGGCCAAACTGGCCTGACGGAGGCCTAGGAAAGACGCAGCATACACCTTACGCCCGGCATAGTCCAGCTTTTTGGACTCTTTGTCGGGAGGCTTGTCCACGTCCCTGGTGTTCCCGGAATGCTGGAAAACACTATCGATAACAAGCCCCTCTGCAGAGGGGTACTCCGAAAAACCGGACAGTGAACCGGTTGGGACTGTGTACTTCATGGCCATCCTGGCCGAAGGAGCAGGACAAGAAGCCGGCCGCTGCCATAACTCCAAGGCTGGGCCAACAATGGTTTCAGCCACCGGAAAGGCCTCCATGGGAGAATTCCCTCGGTCCAGTATCTCCGTGAGGGGATACTTGACTCGCTTGGACACGGGTTCGAGCTGCATCCCAGTAGACTCTGAGATGAGCCGAAGCAGACCCATGAACGAGGATGGGCTCTCGCCACCGACTGTCCCCCAGTGGACTCCAGGGCAAGGGGCTTGGAGAACAGGGAAGAGTTGTCATCAGACTCCGAGGAGTCTGCGAACAGCTGCCTAGGGCCTGAGCCACTCTCCACCTGCCGAGGACGGTCGGGAGTGAGGGTGGCCGACAACCGATGGGGCAACTCCTGGCCCGACTGAGAATCCTTGGTCGGAGCCCCAGATTTAGGTTGTGGAGGTGGGGGTTCCACCACAATAGGTGGTGCAGCTGGTTTAGGCCGAACAACCGGTGCCAGTTTGGGCTCCTTGACAACCACGTGGAGTTGTTTCGGCCTTTCAGGTGACAGCCACTTAATGACCAGGGAAGACGACGGGGTCGGCTTGTTCCTGGTCAGAAGGAGCTGCTACCACATTAAGTCCTCATAGCGTCGATGCACTTGCACTGAAGCCTTTCCTCCGAGGAGGAAGAAGACGAGGACGAGCGGCGCCGCCACTTCCCTCTGTGCCGAGATCACCGGTGTCGGCGGGATCGGCTGGACCGAGAGGCGGTCCGAGACCGATACCGTCTGTGTTTCTGAGGGTGGATCTAGGAGGAAGCGGGGGAAACCCGTTCCTCCCTCAGCTCGGGAACCTTAACCGGGGACTCCAGCGCAGGCAAGTCCTTGGTTTCCACCAAGGGAACCGGTGAAGAAGGGTTGTCGGCTTCTCCAGTTGACAAACCGTCCGACGGGTCGAGAAAAATCTCGACCGCATCGACGGGCGTCTCGGCCGGCTGACCTGACAGGGACACCGTGAAGCCAGCGGCCTTAGCCGCAACCTCGACCGAAGTAGAGTGTCGACTGTCTGGGGAAGGGGACCTCTCCCGCTCCCACGAACACCGACGGTGGGACTTACCCTTCGAGTCCTTCTTGGACCGAGAGGAATGTTCCGATGGACCCTCACCTTTCGTGGAGAGGGATTGACAAAGCTCCTTAAAAGAAGCTGTGTAGGAGGAGCCCAAGGAGAGCGGGATAAATGCCGCGACCGAAGAGGACGAAGATGCGGCCTGGGCCACCTCCTCCTCGAGGACGATCTGCTCAAGTTGCTCAGCCAAGCCCACCGCCACAGACATCGCCCAACGGGCCTCCTTTGACTTCACTGGCAGAATTAGTCTCTCGGGGCACCCAAGATGGAGTCTGGCACCACGGTCTTTGAGGACATTGGCCGAGAAGGACTTGCACAATTTGTAGGCCTGCGGATCATGGTCAAGCCCGAGGCAATATACGCATGTGGAGTGCGAATCCGTCCGAGACATCTTCTGCCCACATGGGCACCGCCAAAAACTGGGAGTCGATTTATCCATCGCAGCCGCGAAGGAGGAAACAGACCGAAGTCTTGTAAACTTTAAAATTAGTTTCGGGTTAACCGAAGAGTTTGGATCCAGTCTAAACGCAGAGCGCTAAAGAGGGAACCTGAGCTTCCAAGCGATAAGGAAGACCTGGCGTCATGGGGCAGAGCTGAGAGTTTTACCACCCGGTGGGTGGGAGGAGCCAGCTTGAAGACCTTCCAGCAAGATTTAAAGCGGCAAGGAACCTGCCATGAAGTGTGGATTGAACAACATATCCATGTCCCTAGAAATTTTTTTTCATGAAGAGGGTGGTGGACACATGGAACCACCTTCCTGAGGAGGCTGTGGGGTCTAAAACTATGGGAGAACTGAAGAATGCATGGGACAGACATAAGGCAATTCTTGTGGGGGGTAGGAAGAAATAGGCTGTTGGTCAACTAGGATCTGCAGCTTATCCAGTAGGTAAGGAAATGGGCAGACTAAGTGGGCCAAGCAGTCCTTATCTGCCGTCAAAGTCTGTTTCTAATGTCCTTTTGGACAGCCTTGGACACCCAATATGCTGTCCATCATATGGGTGCTTGCTTCCCCATATCTACATTGTGTGTCGCTAAGGGGGTTAAGTCCAGGCTTTGCATTAAACAATGGGGCAAAGTCTGCTAAAACCTCCCTTACTTCCTGGACCTGGTCTGGGGTCAACTGGGGCGACATTTTCATTGCCTCCACAGAGGACTCCCGCTTGTTTTCTTCCAGCAAGTCCAGAAGGGGGTCTTCCTCGTCCATCCCCACCCCAGGACTACACACTGCCACACTGCAAAGACCATGTCAGCCCTATTTGCATATGGCTTCATCATGTTGACATGGTACATCCTTTGGGTAGGTCTGCTATCAGGCAGTTCTATAATGCAATTTACATCATTCATCTGTCTGACTACTTTGAACAGTCCTGCACACTCGTCCTGCAGCTTATCTTTCCGGACTGGGATTAGGACCACGTCCTCTTGATCCACAGTGTACGAGCGAGCTCTGGCTCTGCGGTCATACCACACCTTTTGCTTTTGCTGGGCAGCTGCCAGGTTGCTCTGGGCTGTTCCCATAAACTCCTTCAGTTTTTCCCTAAACTTAAGGACATAATCCACTATGTGAGTTCCCCGGGTGGCATGCTTGCCTTCCCAGTCCTCCCGGATCAAGTCTAGGGGACCATGCACCCCACGTCCATATAAGAGTTTGAAGGGGAAAACCCTGTCAACTCTTGGGGCACCTCCCAGTATGCGAACAGCAGGTGGGGAAAGTATTTCTCCAAGTCCCTCCCATGCTGTTCAGCAAACACTTGGAGCATTGATTTAAGGGCATCATTAAACCTTTCCACAAGCCCACTGGCTTGTGGGCACAGCGTTCATTCTAGGAACCAAATTTGGTGGGTCAAATGACCCACTGGCCACTGAAAAGGTGGGTCATTTCAGGAAAAATGTGGGTCATACATGACACTTCTTTAAAAATTTGTATACGGAATTTTAACTAATGCGGCATCAAAGATATATTAAAAAATGGCTGTTACTAGCATGTCACAGTACCATAACAAGCTGATCGACTATTAGAGCAAGGGCAGATCAACAGGGGAGGCGTGAGTTGTGACTCAGAAAATAAATGGCATTTTACATGATGTCAGAGGTGGACGGCAGTTTACAAGAAGGCACTGACATCTCTGTCGCTGCCTGGCATCAATCAAGATCAGGCCTGAGGCAGCAGCCAGGTGAGGTCTTGTGTCCATCCAGTAGTAGTGTGTTCACAATGTGGTAAACTGCGAATTTTTGCCAGCCAAAAAAAAGCACCACCCTTGCACTCTTATATGAGAGAGAGAAAGAGAAAAAGATTAATAATTTTGATAGAATACACAGAGGCATTAATAAACAGCCCTAGTTAGAGTCCTGATAGCAGTCATAGATCTAAGGTCAGGCTATATTAAGATATAACCTACTAAATAATTATTCGTTTAATGAGGCATATCATCAAGACTGATAAAATATTTGAAATTGTTTTTGAGATCTTTGTGGTCATGTAAGTATAGAGTAGTAAGTTGTCACTACCCACACTACAGTCACTGTTTGGTTAATGTGCTGAACTTGAAGTCAGTCAGTGCAGTCCACATGCTGGAATAACCTCCTTTGTTTTTTTCTCTCTCTCCAAATATTGATAGAAAGAAAATCAAATTCAGCCTTGCAAAGTCCCTCAATTGCAACAGTCAGATCACTGACTCTAGTAGCAGACAGCCTATTTCTCATGCTAGTTTTTACAATGTTCTGAGCACTGAAGCCCTTCTCACAGTCTGCTGTATGGACTGGGGCAGTAAATGCCAATGCAGCCAGTGTCAAAAGATTTGGGATGTCTGACTTATATTTGTTAATGAACCCCCAAAGAATTTGTATGTTGTCCCTCAGGTATCCCTCTCTCACAAGTGGCTTCAGCCGTTCCCATTCTGCTTTGGTGCAGTCTGCATCCACAAGTGGTGCTGCCACTGTCTCAAACTGTTTGCGTCTCTGCTCTTGACCGTAATGATCAAGCAGCAACTGAATTTGTTCATTTCCCCAGGTTTCAAGTTCGTCTCTAGAAAGGCTGCTGACAGTACTCCAAAAGCAGCCAACTTATTTCTGTCATACCCAAGGAATCTGTCTTTTAAATTTGCAACCAACTGGTCAATGAAATGGTTCTTGATTGAAAGGTTTTTACCTCCCCTTAGTACGAGATGCCCCTTGAACACCAGCCTTCACTCCTCATCTTCCTGGATATCCTTCTCCACTTCATGTAGATACATTTTTTTCCTTTGTTCCAGATTGTATTTTTTCTAAATCAGAGAATCACTTCTCCAAACTGACAAGGACCATAGAGATGTCCAGATCTCTTTTCTGAAACACTACACTAAGCTGGGTAATTACAGCAAGTACATCCATTAGCATATAGGTTGTCATTATAACGTCATATTTGGACATTTTTAAGGCATAACCTTTTGCTCTAGCAT
Source organism: Neoceratodus forsteri (assembly GCA_016271365.2). Classification (NCBI taxonomy): domain Eukaryota; kingdom Metazoa; phylum Chordata; order Ceratodontiformes; family Ceratodontidae; genus Neoceratodus; species Neoceratodus forsteri. The sequence goes on along the minus strand of CM057452.1, from coordinate 1,518,313,701 downwards.
CTGTCTCATTGCAGAAAAATGTGAGAAGGGAGTCCAGAGTGTGATGAACGGTCTCAACTGCTTTGTAAACTGCTATCCACCTCACATCATGGACCTCCTTCACTTTGAGAGTTGGTTCCTCCAGCATTTCCTGTATTTGTTTTAGTTTGTCAACTCATTTGGCTGATCTTTTAAAATGGTAGAAAATACCAGTTAGCACCTCTTGGAATTCTTTTAGGTAGGGGACAGAGTCTGCTGCTTGTGAACTACATAACGCAACCTTATGAGCAACACAGTGTATATTTACTAGCACTGGGTTTTCACGTAGCATGTGCCCAGTGACTCCCTCATCAGTCCCAGTCATGACTTTTGCTCCATCACTTCCCAATCCCGTCACTTTTTTCATGCCAATTTTTTTCCTGGCTAGGAATTGCTTTAATTCTTTAGCTATCCCTGCTCCAGTGGCATCAGAGATCTGTATGTAACCCCCTTGCAAATGGGGGTTCCAAGAAATGCCTGCTTGGGCTAACCTTAGCCCATTGGTTCTGTCCTTCTCCCGTTGTCTCTCGGGCTTCTCACGACTTGGCCCCTAATTTTTCTGGCTTCCCAGGTGCTACTTTGTCCTCATGAGTGCCCCAGCCTAAAGCTTGAATGAAAATATAGCCCCTTGGGGCTTAAAACACTGACCGTGAGCTCCCGCTGCAAAAGTGCTGCCTCCAAGGCAGCGGGAATCTCGTTGGTGCGCTAAGCGCCTTTGATGTGGAGCCGCTTGTTTTGCGGTCACTCGAGGACTGTGCCGAGGTTCCCGGGATCCCTTCCACCTATTTGGGACCCGGTGACCACGGACAGCCTGCTGGGGGACCACTCAGATGGGAATTAAAGGAGTTCTGACCGGGGCTCATTTGAGTATGCCTGTGCAGGGCCCTGGTCATCTGAATAATGCATAACAGTGTGCCTGGCTGCCTCCAGGGTAGCTACGTTCAGCTCCAGCCAAAAAGTAAAGAATTAAAATGTTTTAAATAATGGAACTGTTGCTGCTTGTTGGGAATATACTGTGCATGTTGGGAAAAGTGTTTAAAGTTAAAATGAGTACGGTTTCCCTGGCAATTCCAGTATCTGGGACTGTGTGTGTCAGCCTGTCAGCTGCTGCAAGAAACAATTACTCACCGAAGTAATATTACTTCTTTCAGGGTATTCTTTAGCATTATTGACAGAAGCAGTATGGCAGCTGGGTTCAGCTGCCCTAGAGAGAAGGAGTCAATGCAAATGAGGAAGGCATTGGCCAATCAGGATACAGTTAGAGTAGAGTGCTGCCTGCAGTCAGCCTGAAGGACCTCAGAACGCATTTCAAAGCTGAAAAAGAGCAAAAACTGTGCCCACTAGAGGCAAAAAACTGTTAGCAATAACCCACTATATAGTGTATAGTGGACCATTGTGCATGGAAACTGGAGGTTCTCAAAATGTTGTTCTGCTGCAGTTCAAAAGGTCATGGAATGTGATAATACCCTACTGCAGCAGAACAACATTTTGAAAACCTCTAGAGGTTCCATGCGCATCACTTACCATAGCGGCAGAAACGGACGAATCCACGCTCCCGCGGCGACAGTCACATCAGAGTCTTACAAGATGCAGCATCAACCAGATATGAGGAAATGCAGGATCAACCAGATATTTGGACTTGAAAATAAAGTTAAAATGAAAAAAATGACCCCCTACTCCACAGCTCTCTCGCTTAGCGAGCGTTATGGTCGCCATGTTTTTTTGTTTTTTTTTTTAACCCTCCCAATGTACCTGCCAGCCAATAGGAAGACACGCTAGACACGTAGCCATGCCTCCTGCTTAGCAACCAGTTGGCAACCACCATTTACCACTGAACATTTCGTCACACACACACAAAGTAAAAGGCTTCTAAAAAAAGAACTGTAAGTGATTTTCCGGGGCAGTATACACTATATAAAATAGTGGACTGGCATCCTCATGCACAACCAGTCGTTTTGTGCCACCTCAGGGTTCTGATACCATCGGACCTCTCGAGCTTCACTCTCGAGGTCAGATGTTATCAGAACCCCTCTGTGTCACAACAGGCTGGTTGTGCATGGATACTCATCCACTATTCTTTCTAACCCACTACTATGAAAAATAATTTTTTTTTTTTTTTTTGAAAAATCACACGAATGAATGAGAGTCATCAAATTTGGCTAAATCCCCTAACAGAGTCTTTAGACAAGGTTTCCAGGGGAGGAAGGGTGGGAGTGTCAATAATGCTAAAGAATACCCTGGAAGAAGTAATATTACTTCGGTGAGTAATTGTTTCTTCTCACCCCAGGAATTCTTTAGCATCTATTGACAGAAGCAGACTTCAAAGTAGTGTAGTTGGGAGGAGGGCACAGAAACCTATTTTAAGAAGAGGCTCTGAAGTACCATCCTGCCAAAATTGGCATCCTATCATACTACACATCCAAGAAGATCTTATTGAATGTGAAAAGCAAATTTCAAATACGTGGTATGCACACTTCAGGTGAGGATATAGCCTTGAACGCTGCCCAGGAGACAGCTGGTCTCCAGTAAGTAGGCCCTAAGCACGAGAAGAGCTGAATGTCAGCTTTACTGAAGCAGACCCAAAATACCTGAAAACAGTCCTGTGGGAAAATATTCCTGGTCACTGGTTTCTCCTTTTTGGAAAAAACGCAGAAAAGGAAAATATGATAATGACAGAACCTGAACTGCTAGGACTGCTGACGCAGACCGGCAGGACTAATTCATGCCCCTTCCAAGCAGGTTGAGATAGCCTAGACAGGACTTGCCTGAGAGCAGTACAGGCAGAGAAAAGGGATTAATGAAGGAAATGGTAGAACACTTGGGAAAAAGATTTTCTGTCCATCCAGAAGACTAATTTGTTCATAAAGGCACTGAGAGGATAAGGCCTAAGAGAACAACCTGAAACTCTGAAAAACATCTGACAGAGGAAAACAAGCAGACAAATTGTCTTCGATGTTACTCGCTTCAGGACAGAATTTCCCCAGATTCAAAGGGACACCCCATGAAACTGAACTTAAAGAGGTTTGTGTTCCATGGGAAAGAACTCCGGTCCCTAGAAGGGTCTGGAAGTGAAGATGGCCCTTTGCGGAATTCTTTGAAATGGTCTGAGAAGAAAAAATTACTCACCTTAGTAATTGCTTTTCTTCTCATGGAGTCTTGCTATATTAGGACCTTTGCAGTATGCCCCTGGCTTTTGACTGCCCCGGAGATGAAATAGTTAACTCCAGAGAAATCTGGAGTTCCACAGCACGAGGGCGCTTATTGAAAGCTCTATCTGGGTTGTTTGAACCCAAACTGTCAGGTTCTTTCTGAGGGCTAAACTAACATAGCAAGTCTGTGTGGAAAAGCCTTACACTAGCCATTGGCTACCTACTAACAGTAGAACCACAAAAACACAACACCAATAAGAAAAACAGTATCACGTATTATTGTTAGGATAACCCTTGACAATCACTACTAAGGCCCCCTCTGCCCAAAGACTCAAGTCCAGAGAGGGGCCCAGCTACCAATTAACAAAAAACAGAAACTATCTAGTTCCTAACCCAAGAAAGAAAAGAAGGGGGGACTAGAAGCTAAACAGGCATGACACAGTGATTGCACCAATTTGCCAACCCCATACCCAAGTAGGGATTCTGAGAGGGGTAGGAGGGAGGGTTGTCCTAATATAGCAAGACTCCATGAGAAGAAAAGCAATTACTAAGGTGAGTAATTTTTTCTTCAAACACCATGAAGTCTTGCTTATATTAGGACCTTTGCAGAGTACACAGCAGTACCCCATGGAGGAGGGTCAGAACCTACTTAGGAAATGGGCTCTGCAGGACAGCTGTGCCAAAGCGAGCATCTCTCCTGGACTGGACGTCCAGGGAATAATGCTTAGTGAAAGTGTGGACTGTCTTCCAGGTAGCAGCTTGACAGATTTCCAAAATGGGAATATCTCTAGCAGCCGCTAGAGATGCAGCTGTACCCCTGGTGGAATGAGCCCTCAGACCTGAGGCGACTCCTTGCCATGATTTTGATAACAGAACTGGATACAGAGACAATCCACCTAGCAATCGACCTCTAGTAGCAGGCCTCCCTTACCCACATCTCCATAGGTAAGGAAGAGCTGGAGGGATTGAACCTGTGACCCTTAGTGCGATCCAAATAATAGCTAAGGCTCTTTTACGTCCAAACTGTGCAAGCTTCTCTCACCAGAAGAGGAGTGCTCAGTAAAAATACTGAAGAGAGATGGATTAGTTAAGATGAAAATCTGAAACCACCTTAGGTAAAAACTTTCTGTTGGTCCTGAGGATCACTTTATCTCTGTGGAAAGAAATGAAATCCTCTTCCACTGACAAGGCTTGCAATTCACTTATCGCCTAGCAGAAGTGATAGCCACTAGAAAAACAGTTTTCCAAGTTAAGAACTTGAGATCTGCGAATCCAGAGGCTCAAAGGAGAGTTGCATTAGCTGGGCAATGCAAATATTCAAAGTCCCATGCAGGGGTTGGTTCCGAAAAGGAGGATTAGTATGAAGTAACCCTTTGAAAAATTTGGCAAACACAGGGTGAGAAGAAAGAGAAACTGGTTTTCGTGCAGAAATAAAAACTGAAACAGCTGCCAAATGAACCTTTAAGGTAGCTGGTTTGAGGCCTAAGGAATTTAAGTGGACCAGGTAGTCCAACAAAATAGGCAGGTCAGCTGATTCTGGGGTGATTGCCTCTCAGAACACAAAATGAGAATCTCTTCCATTTAGAATTATAAGTGGCTCTAGTGGAAGGCTTTCTGGAGGCCTTCAAAATATCAAGACACCTTGAGAAAGGTGTAAATGAGCAAACTCTAACTCCTCAAGAACCAAGCCTTGAGGTGGAGGAGTTGAGATCAGATACCACACTCTCCCTGTGCACAGGTCAGCAGGTCGTGAGCCCTGGGCAAGGTCAGGGGAGGGTGGAATGATAGGACAGAAGAAGAGGGTACCAAGGCTGCCTGGCCCAGTCTGGAGCAATCAGAATCACCCTGCAAGGCTGAGTTCTGATTTTTACTAAAACCCTGAAGAGTAGAGGCACGGAGGAAAGCATAGAGGAACTTTCCTCCCAATCCAGCTGAAAGGCATCCAGGGGACTGACCCCAGAGCAGGGGCCTGCAGCAAAACAGGTAGTTTGTGGTTGTCTGGGGCTGCAAAAGGTCTATCTGAGGAGTGCCCCAGCTGGCAAAGATTGACCCCAGCACTTGAGGGTTCAGAGCCCATTCGTGATGGCCCTGAGAAATCCTGCTGAGGCGTCCGCTAGGACATTGTCCTTCCCTGGGAGGTGAACCGCTATCAGAGGTGTTCAGGGAATAGGCCAGAGACCACAACTTCATTGCTTGTTGCATAGGGCTGAAGAGAGTGCCCCTTCTTGTTGATGTACCACATTGTTGTGGTATTGTCTGTCCTGACTTGAACAACTTTGTTCTGGACAGTTTCTGAAAACCTGGAGAGCTAGGAAGACAGCTCTGAGCTCCAGCAGATTGATGTGAAGCAGAGATTCCTGAGGGACCAAACTCCCTGAGTTGAAAGGTCGCTTAGGTGAGCCCCCAACCCAACAGGGACGCATCCGTGTGAGGATGAGGAGTGAGGACAGGAAGGAATGGGACCCCTGAGGACAGGTTGCTCCGATCCAGCCACCACTGGAGAGCTAGGATCAGAGTCTTGGTCACTGGGACCAATTTAGTAAGGGTCCCTCCTTTGAGACCAGTAGGACCTCAAGTGGAACTGAATGTCCCTCATCTGAAATCTTGCCCTGGCACAACAGCTGTAGAGGCAGCCGTGCCCAGGAGTTGCAGAAAGTGCCTTGCTGGTCGGGAGACCTGCATGGAGAAAAAGAAGATGCCAGGGCAATGAGTTTGTCCACTCTTTCGGAGGGAGGAATGCCCTAGCTAACTTTGTGTTCAGCTCTGCACCTATAAAAGTTAGTACCTGAACTGGTTCGAGAACTGACTTTGGAACATTCAACAGGAACCCCAGAAAGGTGAGGAGTTCCTGGGTGATTTGCAAGTGGGATTTTACCTGCTCTGATGACTGACCCACAATAAGCCAGTCATCCAAGTAGAAACACAGCTATCCCTTGTCTTCTTAAGTGGGCCACTACTACAGCTAGACATTTTGTGAAAACTCTTGGAGCAGAAGTGAGTCGAAGGGCACTGCCCTGAACTGGTAGTGGCCGAGGGCAGTTCGAACCTGAGGTACTTTCGGTGAGAGGCCCTGATTAGAATATGGAAGTAGGCGTCCTTGAGGTCCAGGGAAGCTAGCCAGTCCCCTGGCCTCAAGGATGGCAAAATCATTGCTAAAGTCAGCATTTTGAACTTTGGTTTTACAAGATGCTTGTTCAGAAATCTTAAATCCAAGATGGGCCGCCAGTCTCCTGTCTTTTGGGGTCAGGAAGTACCTTGAGTAAAGACCCTTGCTCTGGTGGCTAGGGGACCCTTTCCACTGCTTTGCAGTCCAAAGAGAGGAAACCTCCACTTCTAGATGAGGGTTTCTAAAAGACTGAGGGGAAAGTGCCTGGCTCTCATCTTGGAAACTGTTTGAAACTGAGAACCAAGCCTTGGCTTACCACCTCCAGAACCCATTTGTCCGAGGTTAGGGACAACCAGTTCTGGCAGAAATAAGCCAGTCTGTCCCCACCGGTACAGGAGAGTGCCCCAGACACCCCGTCAGGGTGCCTGCTTAGCAGGAGCAGCTTTAGGTTGGGAGAGGCCTGCCTGTCCCAGTCTGCCTCTGCCTCTGAAAAATCCTCTCTGTGCAAAAGCAGAAGAAGCCTGGAATTGGTAAAAGGCCTATTGTAGGTGCCCCTACCTAGAGGCAATGCCTATGTTGAGTGGCCTGCCTTTCCTTAGCTTAGGCACTTTTGTAAGTAGTTCTGTATTCATCCATCTTTTTCATGTAATTTTCTGTTTGTTCTCCAAACAGAGAATTTCCTATAACAGGAAAATCTATAGCCTTTGACTGGGTATCTTGGGACAGATTAGTGCATCTGAGCCATGCCAACCTCAAGGAGAGCTACAAGTGGCCACTGACCTAGAGGAAACATCATTAACATCAACAGCAGCATGAAATTGAACTTTAGAGGCTTCAATGCCATCAGCAGCCACCTGTTCCAACTCACTAGCCAGCTGGCCATGGGCCTGCTTGGCCAACTGCAATATAGTGTCCCATCTAGATTTCTGATATCTAGCCACATAAGCCATATAATTAACCTGTCTGAGTCCCAAAGAAGCTGCCACATACTGTTTTTTCGCCATGGCATCAATCTTCCTGGAATCCTTATCAGGAGGATGTGAAGCCAGGGGAATATTAGCCTTGTCACAGGCTGCAGCTTGCACCACACCTACATGACTACACTGTTCAGTAAGGAAGTCTGTATTAGGGCCTGACAACGTATACCTTCTGTCCATTTTTTTATCTACAGGAGGGACAGAAAAAGGATTTTTAAAATCTTAGTGGTTTGTCTCCTAAATGACTTATGTAAAGGAATAGACAACCTTCTAGCCTCTGGAATATCCATCATTTCCACATAGTCAGGCTCCTCTTGCTCATCCACAGCCTCTTCTAAGGAGAGCTGGAGAGTTTCTGCTACTTTCTTATAAAATCTGAAATGAGATGGGGACTCTGACAATAAAGGGGAGACTCAAAGGGTCTGTCTGGAGAAATGTCCAGTTCTATTGGCACTTCCAGACCTTCCAATCACAATTACAATCATCAAAATCTTCCTCCCCTCCTGTGGTTCATAAAATCCCCAACATCATAATCCTGAACCACTGGACCTGAACAGGACCCCTTTTTCAACAAAGAGGGTTCAACAAGTCCCTGAGACAAAGACTGGACAATCTGTATGAGCTTTGCTATTTCTACAGCAGAAAAGAGACAAAACTGGACTCCACACTAGCTGATTTCTTTGTCCTTTTGCTTTGACTGGTTCCTCAGGACCAGCCTTTCTTTGCCGAGTATGGCCCTGGTCAGAGGGCACTCCCTCTGGTCCAGCCGTAGCTGGGCCGGGCTGGCCATCCGGGTCAGCGGACTTTTGGCCTCTCGTTCCTGAGCCTGCCCAATCTCTTTTCCAGGGTGGCTGCAGGGAAATTCTACATATCTGGCAGTCTGACAGAGGTGGTCAGCCCCAGACAATAGACACAAGTGGTGTGTGGGTCAGCCTTGGCAAGGCTTTCCCACAGACATCCTGATGTTGAAACCCAGTGGGCGCAGTTTTTCTTTTGAGTTTCTCAGACATAATGCCAGCCTAACCAAACTTGTCCTTTGTTTCAGGCCTTGCCAGGACAAGAACCTTATCGGTCCCTAACCGTGTCACGGGTATTTGAAAAAACACTTTTAATTGCAGGTTTTTAGGACCGATAAGAACCGAGTACCTCACTCTAAATGCAAAGAAAACAATTTTTAAAGCAAACTGATTGGTTCAGAGCGAACCGATAATGAGTTTCCACACAGACTAAAATTATTTTACTTACGGTTACCAGATAGAGCTTTAAGCGGAAAACGCGGTAATTTTAAACACTTTCTAGGTTAAATGAACGATAAAATACTTTAAACAGCAAAACGAACCGAAATGAAGGAGCTGGTCTCCGGAGCGTCTGTTCAGTGAAAGCGGAGTAAAGAATCTGACAGTTTGGGTTCAAACAACCCAGATAGAGCTTTCAATAAGCGCCCTCGCGCTGTGGAACTCCAGATTTCTCTGGAGTTAACTATTTAATCTCCGGGGCAGTCAAAAGCCAGGGGCATACTGCAAAGGTCCTAATATAAGCAAGACTTCATGGTGTTTGAAAAGACAGATTTCTCTTGCCTGACGGAAAAAGAATCCGAGTAACCATTAGGTGTACTCCAAAGAAAAAAAAAAGGCCTACTGTCCCACTGTTGGAAGGAAAATAAAAACCTTTATATTTTTACAGGAAACAAGTCACAAAGACCAAACTAGTTCAAAGTCCAAGATTGTAATGCCTGGAAATGAACTAAATAATCCAGTCATGAGAGGAAAGAGGATTGAAAAACTCTAGGCTCTTGTCCTTGTATCCAGGGGAAAAACCACTTCCCCTACAAAAACTGAGGTTTTCATGATACTAAAACCTTTTTTTTTTTTTTCTTCTCATAGACGTTCCAGGCCTTGTTTGGATACAGGGACTCTAAGAGATCAAGCCTCTCAGGAACCAGGCCTTGAGAAGAAAAGACTGGGAGCTGAGAAAAACACTACTCCTGATTTTTCAGAAAGTACCAAGGTTGTCCCGAGCCACCGGGATCGTGGTGGCTGATACCTTGACTAGAGAGGTACCTAGGAAACAAGGGATATAACAAGAGAGATAACTTCTCAGGACAGTCTTGAGATAAGAAAATCCGTTGGATGGAACACCAAGCTGGGGCCTGCAACAGGAAAAAAGGAAAAAACTGGAGGTTCGGGCTGAAGGCAAAAATTCAGATCTGGACCTGACCGTTCCCCTGAATGATGTGGCTAGGACTTGTGTGCTGAGGGCTCACTTGCGGTGGTCCTGAGTATTGTGGCTTAGAGGATCTGCCAAAGGGCCCACTTGTGGTGGCCCTGCCAAAGTTTTGTCCTTACCTGACAGAAGGATGAGTGACTAAGACACCTCCAAAGAAGTCAGCTAGAGATAACAACTCGTAGCTATTGCGGAGAGGCTGGAAGTCTTGTGTCCCAAATGCTCGTTAGTGTGATACAGGGCAGGAATATCGAACTAAATGGTATTTGGACTGAAAAAATGCAGGCCTGATAGAGATACTCAGATTCCAGGGACTGAAGAGAGAAGGACTCTCTCAGAAACCAAGACCCAATGATGGAACCTCCGAAGGAAAGCGCCAACCGGAAGAAAGCCTCTGTACCGAAGATTTGAAGGGGAGAGGTGTGAAGTTCACTGTTTCCTTACACCAGTCCAGCTTGTAAAAGGATTCAAGCTTCATGTAAAGTTCTCTTATTTAGAATCTAACCTAGAGACCTAGCCCCTGGGACTTCAATGACAAAATTATGCACCCCATGCAGGGAAAGAGCTTCCCCTGACAAGAGATGAGCATTGCCCCCTAAGAGTTGCCGAGATTTAAATAGTTAGGGGACTTTTTATTTAGTAGGTACAAAGAACCCTCGAGACTGTAGGAAACAAAATGTCAGACTTAGGGCTTGAACACCAAAGTCAAGGGAAATTGGCTAAGGTCGGCCAAACCTCTGATAAGGGAAACCAGAGATTCCCCGTCTTCAGGGAGAACCGCCAACCTATCCAGATACCTGGAGAACAACCTGATTTTTACTCTGTATCTGAGAACACTCTGGAGGCAGTCTAAACGGCATGGAATAAAACTGCCTGAGAAAAAACCCTGTACTAAGGAACTGAGAACACAGAATGTATCGAAGGAGACAAGAAAAATCCCCTACGTTTGCAAAAGCAAGACCTGAGCCAAGGAAGCATCCTGACCCCAGGTTGTGAAAATTGATAATGATTTGCTGTTCCCAATTTTCCTTTTAGATTCGGGTAATAGCCTGGGAAAAAAGGTCCAACTCCCAAGCAGGAGGGGACCCTTTCATGACTTTGACCCTCACGAGGTTCTGGTGCTCTAGTTACCATTGCTGACATGCTACTGAAGAACAACAGAGAAGGCAGCATTTGGAGGTAAATTTTATGTAACCCCTAGATGGCGCTATCCCAGGGGCTACTACCCCTGCCTGATTTGCCACTAACAGGTTGAGGGGCCTGGATCCAATGGCGGGTGCCTCCACCCAGAGGTCAGGGTTTGCAATAGTTAAACTAACTTGGTCACAGCCCTCTGGGACACTGCAACCCCCCTTTCTTCCCACTAGTGGCCCACACAATATATCAAATTACCGTCACAGTATACATTTACCCCAGGTCTGGTTCGGCACTGGGACCTCCTGTGAAATGAGATACAGTGCAACAATCACAGTACAGTACAGTACTTTAACATAGACAAATACCTCAGGCAGTATAACTTTGCTGAAACAAGCAGCTCTGATTTATTAGGGGGATATAACAAGGAGGGAAATCAGGTTAATTAGCTTATCACTCTAATAATCTACCTATGGCTCTGTGCACAGGCCTATCCCTATCAGTTACTGTCTCTGGGTACCCAAGCCCTAGTGGCTAGTCCAAACCGTGGCAGCTGGTAGGGCCCTTTCACACAGAGAAAGGAGAAATTAAACAGTCAGCAGTACAGTAATTCCATTTGGATTTAATGTGGCAATTCAACAGGGAGGCGACCCTGAATTAGTACTCACGACCTCCAAATAAGATAGGGTCCTTCAATGTCAGCAGGGCTCACTTGAGGTACACAAACCTCTTCACACATCCATATAAAGAAAGCACTATACCAGGCAGGCTGCATCTGTATCCGATGCAATTACTGCACAATACCGGAGAACACACAGCAGATTCAGTTCCTGACAGACCGAGTGCAATTTTCAGCAATTCCTCCAGTCTTCTACAGGGTGAGCCTGGTTTCTACTTCAGAGATCCTTTGATTCTTTTCACAGGACAGATTCAGTCCTAACAAGCTGTTACACAAGCTGCAGACCGGAACTCTGGGCCTTACACACGTTTTTGACTAAAACTGCACACTGAAAAGCACAGGGCTCCTTCCTTCTTCCTGCCAAAGCTCAACTGAAACTCCAACCGACAAAACCGGGCACTTCCTTTGAGTTCCTCCCAGTTCTTGACTGGATTGGCTGTCACTCACAATAGACTGCTGCTGTTGGTCCAAAAGGCACTGAAGTCTAAACTACATCTCCCAAGTCACTGCCCATACAATCCTCTTGTGGCTGGCTCAGATTATGAGTCAAGTTCTGATTCGTCAAGGCACCATTTAGAGCTACTTACCCACACTGATTGGTCCAGTTCAGCAGTTCAAAACTAGAATGGGAACTAGAGACACAGTTCTGACTGCAAGAAAGCAGGTTAGACAAACTGTAATTTCATTATTACTCTAAATAATTTCTGGCAAACAGTTACATCTTTCAGATAGGTTCCTTTGCACTCCTAGTGACTGCAAAATGAAGTGAATTGCAGCAGCTCGAGTGGTACTCAGAGAAGCACACAGTCCCCCATACAAACTAATTATGTCTGCAAGCAGACAGCTCTTAAAGACAGTACCAGAGGTTCTAAAACACTCACTGATAAATGGCTTAAATGCCAAACACCATTCAGGCTTGGAGCATTCAAGCAAGCTCCTGGAAGTCTTTGGGAACCCCCATTTGCAGGGGTTACACCCTTCCTGGCCTGGGAAAGCTTGACGTCGCGTCAAGCAAGTACTCATAAGTTTCAACTGCAACCATATACATTAGCATTAGGCGCACATATAATCATCAGTCAATATATAATTTTACCAAGAACACATTTCTGAAACATTGCAGTATGTCACTCTTTACACAGTATTACATACACATTGTACCATAACTCAAGTTATTACCTCTTGTACATGAAACCTGAAGAGAGGGCCCTTCCTATCAGTTACCTTGGGGCTGGATGGGGCAAGGGCACCATACTAGAGAGCAACACAAGTAACTTGGAGTTAGCACTGATGCTCAGTTTGGGCAATGAGCTCGGGGACACATACACTCCTTTATGGACAACATTGAGAGCAAGTCCACAGGCCTCCCAAGTGAATCATAACGAGGTGCACCACAGGCTTTACAGCTCGACCAGTCTTTCTAGGGGAACTGTTATAGTCTCTGCACTCTGAGCCTCATTTTCAGCATTGTCCTCACTTGTCAGGGAGTCTCCATGGGGTAGAGGCTAGAGACTTGGGCACTTTCAGCTCCAGGAGTTACAGTTTCTGAGTCCACAACATTTGGCTTGCATGGAGCTTCCGGACACTGGCAGTGGACTGTCAGGGCACTCAAAATACTCTTCTTGTTGGTGTATCACCAGTCTGCCCCAATCTATCATTTCCTCCCTAAGCTCAAACAGTTCAACCATGCACAATGATTCCATTTCATCTGATCTGATGCTTTGCACTTCACTTTCTGGGAGCATTGGCTCCAGGGATGAAGCTAGGGGCTTAGACAGTCCAGAAGGCCCAGCTTTGTCTCCAGTATTGACTAGAGGATTGCCCGAAACAATTGACTCAGTTAGTAAGAAGGATAGTATTCAAAGTCACTCTCACTTTCTTCCGATATGGACTGACAGTCATGCTCAACTGGGACTTGTGGAGGAACACTTTAACTTTGTTCTGTAGGTGCAGACTTTCTTGATCTTTTCTTAGCAGCAGCTCTAGTCACTGGTCAGAGGGCATCTTCTAGGGGCTCAGACTCAATTAAGATTTGTCCAATGGGCAGTAAATGATTTCTATGCATTGTTTTACATCTTTGAATTATTCTCAGGCCTTACTTTGTACACTGGCAGATCATCTAGTTTGCCCACTACAATGTGAGGAGATGGTCCCATCTGTCAGTAATCTTGTGCTTGCCATGCAGTCCCAGATTTCTTAGCAATACCCGATCTCCCTCCTGGAGTTCCTGTGCTTTCACCTTTTATCATACCTTTCTTTGTTGCCAGATTTCTTTTGGCAGCCATGGTTTGAGCCAGTTAGTACGCATGAGTTAGCTGGGCCTTTAACTTTTGCACATACTGTAAATAGTTGTCAGCTTGAACCCCATCAGGAGAGACCCAAAACACACATCTACTGGTAGTCGAGCTTCTCTTCCAAACATCAAGCGGTAGGGGAGAATCCAGTGGCATCACTTTGGTGCAGTTATAAGCATGTACCAGGGTGCTAATTTGTTGAGCTCCATCTAGGCTTGTCCTTTAGGTGCAGGAGTGCCTAGCATATCTAGCAAAGTCGCGGTTGAAACGTTCAGCTGTGGGTCCCCTGAGGTGGTAAGGAGTGGTTCTGGACTTTGCCTCCCCACAGAGAAAGCATCTCTTTGATCAGCGACTCTCAAAGTCTCTCCCTTGATCAGAATGGATTCTTTGTGGACCCCATAGTGAACAAAAGGTTTTCTAAGTACTTTGGCCACAGTGGATGCTTTCTGGTCTTTGGTGGGGAAAGCTTGGGCATATCTCGTGAAATGGTCAGTGACCACCAGCACATTACTGATATTTCTTTGATCTGACTCAAACTCAGAAAATCAATACAGACCAGCTCCATGGGTGCACTGGTGGTGATGTTAACAAGGGGCAGCCCTCTGGGCAAAGCTTTCCTCTGTAGCTAGCGACTACAAGTTCGAATGTGTTGCTCACATCAGCCCCATCTTAGGCCAATAGAATCTGGATCTCACCAAGTCAAGTGTTCTGTCTATACCAAGGTGCCCCATGTGGTTGTGCAAGGACCTCAGTACTGAGTCTCGAAGGCAGTGGGCAGCACTAGTTGTTGTTTGTCTACTTGTCCCCTCTGTCTACTGTTTCTCTGTATAACAGTTTATTGATCAGTTTCAACTAGGACCTTCTTTGTATAACAGTGCAGTTCTCAAATCAGTGGGCGTAATTTGGACACATCTTTTCCTGCATAGAGGGCTTCTAAAGCTGCTTTGATCATGGGATCGTGGGATTGAGCCGCCGAATACTGTCATTGTCCAGCTGAGGCAGTGCACCAATGTCTATTGCAGAAAGTGGCAATAAGCAGCAGGAATGCAATTCTCAGAGGGTCCCAAGCAATCCACCATGCAGTCCACTGCGTCCGTGGACATTTGTTCCTCCCTGTCAAACTTCGGCAGAGTGCCCAATGTCAGGTTCTGCCAATCGGACCCAATCATTCTGGGGAACAGGCCTCCGGAAGAGAGCATCAGCATCTATGTGGTTCAGACCTGCTCGGTATTCGAGACATAGTCATATGTAGATAATGCAGAAAGCCACCTATGGCCAGTGGCATCCAACTTAGCTGAGGTCTGCACATAGGTCAAAGGATTATTGTCAGTTTTACTAGTATTTTAGCTCCATACAAGTACTCATGGAATTGGTCAACAATAGCCCACTTCAAAGCTAGGAACTCTAACTTATGTACAGGATAGTTCTTTTCCGATGGGGTCAGGCTTCTACTGGCAAAGGCCACTGGTCTCAGGCCATTCTCGTGCTCTTGGTACAACACAGCCCCAACCCTTGCAAGCTAGCATCAGTGTGCAGGGCGTAAGGTTTTCTTGGATCGGCATAGGCCAGCACTGGAGCATGGGTAAGTTGATATATGATCTCATGAAAAGCAGTCTCACAATCAGGAGTCCAGCGGGCCCCAAATACTTCACTCGGATGAAAATACACTCTTTCAGTCTTGAGGATGTTGACTTTTGGTATTTTTGTGGGTTGGGGATACCCTTGAGTAAGGTTAAGTAAAGGCGGATCACTCTTGAATAGTCCTTGATGAGCGCCCGATAATAACCACAGAATCCCAGGAATCTTTGCAGTTCTTTTTTAGATTTTGGGCTGTGGCCAAGTGATCAAGCCTCAACTTTACTTAGGTTAGGTCTCTATTCCCTCGGTGGATACTATGTGTCCCACATACTTTACTGATGTTTGAAAGAATTGACACTTATCAATGGACAGTTTAAGGCCAAAAGTCCTCCAGTCGGTCCAATACCTTAAATAATCTGCTCTCATGTTCCTCCAGTGAGCTGCCAAACACAATAACATCATCTAGGTATACCAGGCACTCTAGTAAGTTCATGTCCCCACTGCACGCTCCATCAATCGTTGAAAAGTGGCTGGGGCACCTGAAATCCATGAGGCATCCTCATGGATTCATAAAAGCCAAGCGGACAGATAAAGGCCGTCTTCTCACGGTCCTCTGGGGCCATCGGGATCTGGTAGTACCCACTCGGAGATCCAGCACAGAGAACCACTTGCTCCCGTTTAGGCAGTCAACAGCACCTGAATGCGGGGCATTGTGTACTGATCAGGGATAGTCCGCGGTTTAAGGTGCGATAATCCACACATCCTTACTGTTCCATTCTTTTTCCTCACTACCACAATGGGAAGCATAAGGGCTTCTGGATTCTTGTATTACACCAGCAGCTAACATCTCTTGCAGATGCCGTCTCCACATCATCGTCAGCAGGTGCCAGGCGTCGAGACCTCTCACGAAATGGTCTTTCGTCATGCAGCGGATATTGTGCTCAGCTCATTGCACATCCTACATCCCATTCCTTTAAAGAAAACACCTGGTCTCTCTGGGCAAGCTTCTCACTGATCCTCACTTTCCATTCAGCTGGCAGCGGGGTCGCGAAATCAAACAAGTCAGGCGTTACTCTGTCATTCTTCCTTGAACTCTTGCTGCTGGGTAGCACTGCAGTGTCTGCACAATGCACATTAGCCAGGATGCAACCTCTGTTTACTCGAATGTCTCTTTCAGACACATTATGAACTTGGACCATTACCCTTCTAGCATAAGCATGGGCTCTAGCGGGCAAAATACTAGGCTTGACCAGCAGTCCCTCTGGCAATTTTCCATCACCTGGTGCATCCAACATTAATATTTTATTCTTAACATCTTTTCTGATCTGGACCTCTCCTGTAAGGTACACTGGGCATTTGGCGCCAGGATCAGAGACTCAGGATCCTTCTTCCATACAATTCCGACCCGGTTCCTCTGGTTCTGTTTTTCAGCATCTCTCTGTGCCTCATAGGCCTTCTTAATTAAAGCGGAACTCTTAAAGCTCTACTAGTCTTTGACCCTGTTTTCCTAACACAACTGTGCCAGCCTTCCGAACATATGACATTTGTTCCAATCAACAAAGGACACCATCATACAGTCCAGTGGGGGACACACTAAGGCTAGGGTCTCTACTTGTTCAGCCACTCCAGCCACGGAGGTGGGAAAGACAGCCAAATTCGGATATACCCAGAATGAGGTGGTAGCTTCTCCTTAACTCCCATACATGCAGTCCTTCTAATGGTTTGAGGGTACATCTGACAAATGCTTCTGATACCAATCTTGGAACATAATTGTCACTTGGGGCCACTGTCTAATACAGCTCTTGTAGACACTCCATTCACCTTTACAGTGGTCTCCATGGAGGGACCCACTATTCTGGACCAGTCTGGAGAGGCGATGAGTGGGGGCCTGGGCAACTGACCTTGCCACAAAGGGCGTGAGTTAGCATTTTGGTGCCCTCACTGGGATCATTTCGTGCACTCTTAACCACTGATTTGTTCTCGAAGCTCTCCTTGTAGCCTATATGCAACTTTGTCAGTGTCTTTTGGGGACTGGCATTCCCTTTCATGTGCCCATCTTCCCACAATTATAGCAAAACATACTTTCTGGAGTTTGAGCTGGCCGGGCGCCACACTGGGAGCCAGGCGGGGGTATTACTAACTGGAAACCTGGGTGCCATCTCTGTCTATGGCATGATAAGCATTTGGAGACATCTAGTCAGTTTCTCCACTTCCATGGTCAAGGAATTGAGTTTGGAGCTGTTATCAGCAGGAGATACATGGGTGAGTACCCCCACCCCAGCAGATGCAGTCGGATACAGGTCAGGGCCCGTACTTGCAGGCATGGCCTTCATAAAGGACTGTTTTGAATTCCCGGATCTCTCTCAACAGTTAAGCCCATTGTGGCATATCTTTTCCTTGTCAGAGCACTCATTGACTGCCAACCTCTGCCCTGACTTCACTTGATGGGTCACCCTCAGTCACTCGGGTCGTGGCCTGCAGCTATTGGTGCAGGTCCCTCGAGTCGTCTTTTCTCAACTCCTCAATTTCTCTCATTAACTCATCATAGGAGGTGGAGTTCCAGTCGATCTGCCAGGCGTAACTGGAAGCAACAGCAGTTCTGAAGGGGCAGACTTAAGGATTCTGTCCAGTCTGGTTCGGTCCAGTTCAATCGCTGGCAAACTACCCTTTCTGAGGCATTCTTGCAACAATTTTTCCAGCCGAGACATACACAGACAACAACTCCTTGGTACTGTTGTGCATTTCTTACTCTCCACCATAGGTCCTCATCAGAATCTGGGCTCCCATACACATTCTCCAAGGCCTCAAGATAGGCCTGTGCAGTCGCTTCAGGGTTACTGGCCCGTTGCTACGGATGGTAGCCAGGGCAGGACCTCGGAGGCTCACTAACCCTCTTTAGCTTTTTGCCTTCTGGCATTGCCATTCTAGCACTTGGGGGCAACATAGTCTATCAGGTCTCCCAGTCATCCTCCTTGGGGGTGGGGAGGTGCCAGAGAGATCCTCAACCTCGGTAAGAGTCGTGACTAATGGCAGGTGCAGAAATAGGAGTCTGCATTGGTTCCAGCCACCATTACGGGCACTGGAGCAGGAGAGGGTGTTGGGGAGGAACACCCCCAGGTGGCAAGAATAGTTTCTTGAAGTCCTCCACAGTTTTCCCCTCTCCCAGCAACCATTCAGCAAATTTCTCCTCAAAAGTTTCAGAT
The DNA here is from genome assembly GCA_016271365.2 of Neoceratodus forsteri. Taxonomy (NCBI): domain Eukaryota; kingdom Metazoa; phylum Chordata; order Ceratodontiformes; family Ceratodontidae; genus Neoceratodus; species Neoceratodus forsteri. The sequence continues at coordinate 1,518,295,343 of CM057452.1, read as the reverse complement.
AGTGGTGGGGGCTGATTCCCCCCCGGGTCTTTACTGTCCTTAGTTATCACTCTCCAAGCAGTGAGGGCTCCCTCTGGGGTAATGGTCTGTGGCACTTTGGAGCTATCTATGGGATCCTTAAACTCTACTAGGGTCAGGAAAGTGTGGGTGAGCAGATTAGCATGCCGACCCACCACCACAGGGTTTTGTAAACCTTCCACCTTGGAAAGTACTCCCTGCACAGTGTCCGTATTGATACCCAGGGGGATGTCCAGGATAAGCATAGCATTTGAGGTGATCTCCTCCCCAGTACACCACTCCACCAGCCGGTGCACAGCCACTTCTGTCGGGGTGCCCATTTTTTCTTAACAGTGGTTCGTAAATATGGCCACTAGAGGACACACAATCCCAGCGGTGCCTCCAAGATGTAACCCCTAGATGGCGCTATCCCAGGGGCTACTACCCCTGCCTGATTTGCCACTAACAGGTTGAGGGCCTGGATCCAATGGCGGGTGCCTCCACCCAGAGGTCAGGGTTTGCAATAGTTAAACTAACTTGGTCACAGCCCTCTGGGACACTGCAACCCCTTTCTTCCACTAGTGGCCCACACAATATATCAGAATTACCTTCACAGTATACACTTACCCCAGGTCTGGTTCCGCACTGGGACCTCCTGTGAAATGAGATACAGTGCAACAATCACAGTACAGTACTTTAACATAGACAAATACCTCAGGCAGTATAACTTTGCTGAAACAAGCAGCTCTGATTTATTTAGGGGATATAACAAGGACAGGGGAAATCAGGTTAATTAGCTTATCACGCTAATAATCTACCTATGGCTCTGTGCACAGGCCTATCCCTATCAGTTACTGTCCTAGGTACCCAAGCCCTAGTAGCTAGTCCAAACCGTGGCAGCTGGTAGGGCCCTTTCACACAGAGAGAAAGGAGAATTAAACAGTCAGCAGTACAGTAATTCCATTTGGATTTAATGTGGCAATTCAACAGGGAAGCGACCCTGAATTAGTACTCACGACCTCCAAATAAGATAGGGTCCTTCAATGTCAGCAGGGCTCACTTGAGGTACACAAACCTCTTCACACATCCATATAAAAGAAAGCACTATACCAGGCAGGCTGCATCTGTTCCCGATCAGCAATTACTGCACAATACCGGAGAACACACAGCAGATTCAGTTCCTGACAGACCGAGTGCAATTTTCAGCAATTCCTCCAGTCTTCTGAGGATGAGCCTGGTTTCTACTCTTCAGAGATCCTTTGATTCTTTTCACAGGACGGATTCAGTCCTAACAAGCTGTTACACAAGCTGCAGACCGGAACTCTGGGCCTTACACGTTTTTGACTAAAACTGCACACTGAAAAAGCACAGGGCTCCTTCCTTCTTCACTGCCAAAGCTCAACTGAAACTCCAACCGACAAAACCGGGCACTTCTTTGAGTTCCTCCCAGTTCTTGACTGGATTGGCTGTCACTCACAATAGACTGCTGCTGTTGGTCCAAAAGGCACTGAAGTCTAAACTACATCTCCCAGAGTCACTGCCCATACAATCCTCTTGTGGCTGGCTCAGATTATGAGTCCAAGTTCTGATTCGTCCAAGGCACCATTTTAGTAGCTTACCCCACACTGATTGGTCCAGTTCAGCAGTTCAAAACTAGAATGGGGAACTAGCAGACACAGTTCTGACTGCAAAGAAAGCAGGTTAGACAAACTGTAATTTCATTATTACTCTAAATAATTTCTGAAACAGTTACATCTTTCAGATAGGTTCCCTTTGCACTCCTAGTGACTGCAAAAATGAAGTGAATTGGCAGCAGCTCGAGTGGTACTCAGAGAAGCACACAGTCCCCCCATACAAACTAATTATGTCTGCAAGCAGACAGCTCTTAAAAGACAGTACCAGAGGTTCTAAAAACACTCACTGATAAATGGCTTAAATGCCAAACACCATTCAGGCTTGGAGCATTCAAGCAAGCTCCTGGAAGTCTTTTGGGAACCCCCATTTGCAGGGGGGTTACATTTAGATATTTATTTACTTATCATGCACATAGATATACTGTATATATATTTAAATGTTAATATCTGCATATATCTATCTCCCTTTATTTAATTTTTTTTTTTTTTTTTACCAACCAAAGAAGGGGTAAAAACTTGAACCAAGAAGAAAAATAACTGAAGAAAAAAGGGATTATCAGGAATGAAAGAGCATTCCTGCTTAAACCCCTGGAAAACTTCACATTTGGAAATTTTCTAATGTGTTGGCGTAGGAAAAAAGGGTTAAAGGGAGAATAATTCCTACCTGAAGCCCCCCAGTAAGACTTCTGGGGAAGGAACGCTTATATTTAACTGAGTACTAGGAGAGTTAAACTCGTCAATAAGTGCATGTCAGCTTCAGTTTGACATAAAGACCAACCAAAATTTGTACCAAAGCATAACCCAAAAGGCTGGAACTTTTCAGACAGGCAAGCCTGAGGGAAATGACCTATGCCAAGACTCTAGAATCTGTAACATTATGACTTACGATGAGAGCATAGTGCTACTAAATGCCACTTGGGTATTAGAGCAAACCTCCTTGTGAATAGTGCTCAAGAGGTGCCGCACTATGGCAAGGATAGTGTACATCAAACACTCTTAATATATAATAACGCATGCTACAAAGGTTAAAGGCATTATGTAGAATTACTTACACATGGTACTTCATCCGAATGCTTCTGACAATCCCGAAACAGAAGGAGGGGTTTCCAGAATCTACCTGTAGGAGTCTTCAGAGAGTTGTCAACTTCTTTGGAGGAGAGCAACCACCAGATCTTCGAAGTCGTCGTCCTCTACCTCTTTATCGGTGTCATCCTGGAGGAAAGTCCAGGAGTCCAGTCCAGGAGTCCACGGATGAAATACACACACACACACACACACACACACACACACACACATATATATATATATATATATATATCATCATTATACCATAACCTGAGTCAACCTCAGGATGACTAACTGAATTAGTGGGCCCCGAGAGGAGTTCAAGAAGGAAAATCCTCTGCTAAATTACTAATAATAATAACAATATCATCCTTGGGCATAAGGATTAACAAGGAGAGGAATACTTGGACCCGAAGGAGCAGAGAAACGCCCAGAAAATAAAGTCTGGAATAATTGCCAAGCTCTCAGAAATTCAGTTGCAGAGGGCATAATTTTTATCAACCCCTGATGTCTCCCTAAGTCCTTCAGGAGGAAGGGTCAGAGGAGATTAATCTCTATCTTTGTGCAGGGAAGAGGACACTGTGCCTATTTCAAATTAAAGGTTTGGACAGAGAAACAACTACTACAGAACCAGACTTGTTGTCATTTCTTTTTGTGTTAACTTGAGGTACCCTCCTCAGTGCTTTTAGAGGAGGGGGAGGTAGACTAAAAGCCCAGATAATAATAGTTAGGCCAAGGCTCAAACAAATCAAAATCAACTTTGAGATTTTTTTTTTTTTTTCACAAAGAGGAAAAAACAGAACCACCTCCACACCTCTTGTTAACAAAGCCCACTGCACATCAAACAAGAGAGTCTCACCCCAAAAGAGAGGGGATTACCCTTCAAATATTAATCATTTTTTAATTTAAATAGAGAAAAAAGGGTTCCAAGAATTCACGGTGGTGCGCAACGGAAAAAATGCGCACATGCGCGAAAAAACAAAGCAATGATTTTACCGCAAAAGCGTTAAAAACCACCGATAAATACTAAAAACTAACAAATTAAATAAAAATGACGCAATTTATCGTGCACGCGGGCGAAATTTACTTCAGAAAAAAACGATGCAGTGGGAAAATACGAAAAAATCCAGCAACTGCGCGGAACCCAGCGCAGATGCAGTAAAAATAGATAAAATGAAGAAAATATACAAAATACCTTAAAGCAGCGCTCAAAAAGAAAGAAAATGGCTCAGGAAGATCTCTGAATAGAAGAGCTCCAGTGCAGTGTTGCCAGTTCAGCGGAGAAAATGTTCTAAGGTCCTTCAGGCCGACTGCAGGCAGCACTCTACTCTAACTATATCCCGATTGGCCAATGCCGTCCTCATTTGCATCGACTCCTTCTCTCCGGGGCAACTGAACCCAGCTGGCATACTGCTTCTGTCTATAGATGCTAAAGAATTCCTGGGGTGAGAAGGGGAGCTTGCATAAGTGCAGTAGCGACAGGAAAAGTAAAAGTAAAAGAGCCATGTTTTTCACCTGTGCAGCGACTGCAAGTGCAGCCTTTAAGCTGTGGGGCATTTGAGGCAAATAATTATTTCTTTCTGGCTGCACCAGGACATTGTTAAGGAATGTATCTAATCTGCTATAAAGGACAGTGGGTTAAGCAGCCACTGCCAGCAGTACAGCCAATTAGAATTGTAGCAATAGAAAGCCAGGACTTGTGGGACATTCACTGCATCTTATGGGTAAGCACCCAAGTGCTTATGGGGGCTTACAGGGACATTATTTTAGGTGCAAATTCCACAACCCAATTGTGCCTCGAGTATTCTGACTGACAGGTCTCTCAGCAACTTGGAGACATGTCACCCCATCCCTGATACCAATCAGGGGTCGAGCTAGGAACTCTATAAAGAAACAATGTTGCCAGTTTGTCTAGAGAGATTGAGAGATGCAGAGCTGAGAGACAGAGCAGCAGAGCAGGCTCCAGCCTGCTGGGAGCCCCCCATGGGGGAGGGGCTCAGGCTCCAGCCATGCCATCAGGCCAGGGCCACTTAATTCAAGCCCTTTCAGTCTTCAGGGGGATTTGCTATTTTCTTCAGTTAACAGTTAATTAGTTACAATAATTGGGCTTTCTGCAACAGCTAGTCTGGAGGTTGCCAGTACTGTCCTCCAGAGGCTAGCTTCCCTCCCACATCGGGGAAAGATGTGGACCGAAGATCAGATGTTCAGCAGCGGTGAGAGCGCTGACCAGACCAGATGACATCATGCAGCGGTGAGAGCGCTGACGAGTACCTCAGTGGTGAGAGAGCTGAAGAAGTCTTCAGGATGCCTTCAATTGCAGATGAGACCCATGGAGGACCCGAGTGAGTACCCTCGTACCCCTCGGTGCAAGGAAGAAGCTAAGCAAGTAATCTTGGGGAACCCAAGCCCCATTAAGAAATGTGTGTTTTTAAGTTTGAAGTACTGAAGTTATCAGTCTGGGCTACTAACCCCATAAGAGACTGCCTAGTTCAAGTAAATAATGCATATTGTCTGTGGCTCAAATGGCTAAGTTGCAGGTGCAGCAAGAAGCCTGGTATAGTGAATCACGTAAATGTGTTGCAAGTTGTGTAGCTATGGGTTAGAGTCCTGCCATCATGGAGCTGACTGCCAAGACGCGTTTGCCACTTCATGAGACAGGAGGTCCTAGAGCATATTATGTCTAAGACAGCTTAAAGAAAACGTACCTGTGTTTGACCAGAATTTCTTCTGAGAGCACTTGGGATAAGTGTACAATGTCTAGACGTGCTAGATAGGACTCCCCTTGTGGATAATGTTCTTGGTATATAGAATGTACTGGATGTGACTGCCTGAAACTAAAGTATGGATGCTTAATGAAAGTATCGCTGTCAACTTACTCTGGATAGATGCCTTTTGGTATATAAAGTACTGGATGTGACCGTGTTTAAACTGTGTTTAGGATGCTTGACAGAAGCATCACTCTCATTGCATTGGATGGGACTTTCAAGTTTTGTGCTGAATGTTCTGGATGTAAGATCCACATAGTTTGTTCTGGAATGTTCAGAAGTCTGCGAGTGCAGGGCAATCCCTGCTGTGGATGTAAATAGTAATTTACTGCTTTACAAAAATCTGTTTCCAAGTTGCCCCCACCCTCAAATTAATAGCTGGCACCTCGATCAGCTGCAACTCCATCAGGCCTGCAACATCTTGGACTGTGCTATCTGTTTAACCAATATGGTATGAGATTGCGGGGTTTCTGCTGTATCTGGGACTGGTACCAGTGTGGGTATTACTAATTATGTTTAATATCTGATTTAATCAGCAGCTAGATAGCCAGGGAGCTGGATGTCTTTAGTTGAATGGTAAAATGTGATTTATGTCTGCCTTTAATCTGTAGCCACCCAGCTGGAGGGTTCACCAGCAAAATCTAAATGATCTCTGTACATGTGTAAATATGGTAAGATAACCTCTACTCCTCCTGTTTCCCTTTCCTAGCTCCTTTAATCACTTCGAAATAAATATTTTATTTGTTTGAAATCCTGTGTGAGCATATTATTAGAGAGAGCCTTTAATTCAAAATGTTGAAATGTGGGGAGCTGTATCTTGGGGCATGTCTGGGGAATGTAACTGGTCACCGTGGGGGGTGAAGTAGCTCAGGGGGCTACACCCAGTACCATCTCACCCACGTAAAGCACCCTGAGTGGAGGCACTGCGCAAAGTATTCAAAAAATGTTATGAGCTAGCGAAACACGAAAATTGCGTACCTACCGTAATTCTTGATCTTCTCTTGTATCTTCACCATTCATTACTGCTTGGGTTAAGCCGAGGCGCGCACCTGCTCACGGAGTTGGTTTTTGGTTTTGGAGTTGGCTCCAGGGCGCCATCCCTCGAGGACTGATGCACTGCTGACGCGCGAGAGGCGCCATTAGGTGCCGCAGACCTCCTCCATCTCAGTTCTGTTAGCCAGAGAGGCGAAATTAAAGGGTAAGAAAAAGAGAAAGTGAGGCAAGAGAGCCGAGGGATAGAAAAAGGAAAGGAAAATTAACTGAAAAAGAAATAAGCCGATGGAGAATAGACAGAGAGGAGAGAGAATTCCTACCCTAAGGGACCGCAGGGCCTCCTTTCTGGGGCGGCTCTAGGGGAGGAACAGAGAGAGGGAAAGGGAAGAAGAAGGAGAAGGAGAAAGAAAGAAAGAAGGAAAAAGGCATGTTGAGAGGGAGAACAGTGCCCATCGAGCATTGTTGGTTGAGAGGCTTATAGGCTCGAAACTAAAAAGGGAGCAAGAATCCCAGTTGCTAGGACTGAGGGGAGGTTCACCGAACCACCTGAACAGATCCAAACGAGGGCAGACTCTCTGAACTCTCAACATGCCAAGTCCCTTCATCCTAGATGAGGGCTCCTAGACTGTCCGAGCAGAACCTGTTCCGGTAGAGCGCCCATCCAGGAAGAGGACTAAGTCCCTTAGCACCTTGTTAAGTGCTAACACGGAAGTGTATGGGAAAGACTATGCCTTCTCGAAGGCAGTTTTATATGAAAAGTAGAGAGGAACTCAATCAGACTTGCTAAGGCAAGGCAGACAGATGCTCAAAACTGACAAGTTCAGTCAGCATCTAGAAAGCTTGAAATAATACCTGCCAGGGGGATTCCAGACTTTGAGGAGGCCAAGACAGGGCATGGCCACTTGGGCTGTGAAACTACATGACCTGAGAAGGTAAGGAATCGCAACATAGGGCAGTCAGAAAGAGTTCCCTCAGAATTAAAGAAATTTGCAACCGTGCTCGTTCCCCTTTACCCTGAGGAAAAAAGTGAGTCCAGTCACAAGAATGGAGAAAAAAAAAAAACAGGTGTGTTTTTTTTTTGTTTTTTTTTGGCATAAAGGCCAAGAGGAGAGAGGGGAACGAGACGCGAGGGGGAGACGCCACAGAAGGAGGCCACTGAGGGGAAGGTGGGTGGGTATCAGTAATGAATGGTGAAGATACAAGAGAAGATCAAGAATTACGGTAGGTACGTAATTTTCTTATCTTCCCTTGTCAATCTTCACCATTCATTACTGCTTGGGTGAGTACCAAGCCTCCTCCCCCCTTGAAAAAGGGGGGGGTAGAACCCTGAGGGAACAAGACCCCCAGCCTCCTGTTGGTGAGGAACAGAAGGGGAAGACCCTGGCTAATGCAGAGAGAAGCCTAAGTGGGAGAAGAGTTAGGAGGTGCCCCCTGAGGACGGGGAGAAGGAGGAAGCCCCTGTAGAAGTCTCCTAGCTCTGGAGGAAAAAAAGACGGGTCCCCGGGAAAGCGGAGCGCATCACCCTACGCCGGGCCAGGGGTGACAACCTTGAAAGACGAAGCCATGCCGTCCGCCTAATGCAGATCGCTGTCTCCGCAAGCCTGGAAGCCACCTCATTGGCGTCATAAGATGCCCTTGCTTGGTGTCTTGCCAGCTCCAGGCCTATAGCAGAGAGGGCAATAGCTTGTCTGGTGTGCTCCGTATCAGGCATTGATGCTAGGAGCTGGGAGAGCATCGACCACAGATGCCGACTGTAGGCAGCGTGGTGAGCCTGATGTCATGCAATGCAAGCCACCGCACGAGAAGAAGAGAACACTCTTCTCTCCCACCAGTTGAATTGTAGGGAATCCGAATCTGGTGGGCGGTCGTGTGCAAGCCGGGAGCCCCCGGAAGGAGTCTCTAGGTACACCAAACCCGAGGACGGGTTGGGAAGGGTACCCAGGGATTCCAAGGGGGCACAATACCTTCGACGACAGTCTGCTGGGGCTGGAGAAAGGGCGGCTGGCGACTGCCAGGAATGGATAGACGCCTCCTGGAATGGGATAGGCCAGGAAGGTACCACCAGGTGCTGGGCACTGAATTCTCCAAGGAATGCATGCGTCTCCCGTTCAGTATTGTCGCGCCTTACGTAAGAGATTCGAAGGTCCCTCACCATCCTCGAAAGGAATCGCTGATATTCAGTGAAATCAGCGTCGGAAGAAAGATGAGCAAGGGGTTCCTCTCCCTCAGAGGAGGAAGATGAGGATGATGGAGAGCTCGAATGTCCAGAAGATTCCTGCGGCGGTGGGGAGAGTCGAAAGACCCGCTCATGCATGTATCCAACGTATGAGGGGAAGGCCGCCGCAGAACCTCTGAACTGCTCCCAGGATAACGGACCCGTAGGACCGACATGGCCTGGAAGGGCGGGGGGTGGTTGCAGAGGTACTGGAGAAGGGCACCTGCGAAGAGGCAACTGACCTCTGCCAGGGCTCTGAAATCCGGGGAACGGAGCCCAAGCTGGCGGGATCCCGGACAACAAACCAGGCCGCAAGACGGAACCCTGAGGATACGATGCCTGGAAGAGCCCGGGGGGGAACCTCCCCTGTGACAAACCCGGGACTGCATGGATCCAGAAGGGCAGTCCACAGCAACGCCACTGGAGGGGACCCCGGGGCCCAAGAGGGAAGGGTGGGGTTCGGCGCTACGGCTCCTAGCCACCCCAGGAGGGGTGGCCGGAGACTCGCGACGACCGTCCCCGGCCCCTCGACCACTCCAGACTCAGAGAGCCCTCCTCCTCGACTGCAGCGTTCCCCCACCCGAGGCGGCAACAGCACCCGGGAGGGTAGCTGTCACAGACCCCCTAGGAGGGGGAGTCCCCCCTTCAGTCCCCACCACATCACCCCCCCGGGGCCACCCCTAGCCCAAGGGCCCTCAGGAGAGGACGGGAGTGGGGATAGTGGGAGGGGCTCGCTGTGCCACCTAACACCCCGTGCAACCGGGGACCCCGACCCCGAAGAGTCAGGATGGGTCCACATCTGAGTCGCCAACCTCCGAAGAGGACGAGACCAGCAGAACCTCAATGCTGGCAACCCCAGGGGTCCCCGGAGGAACGGCGCCGCGAATGGCGCCCTTGCCAGGGACGGCGCCGGACGACCCCAGCCCACCCGTGACAGTCAGGCCCGGTCCCAGCTCCCCTGCCGTGCCAGTTAGGCCCACGGCGCCGCCCCCGGCGTCGGAATCCAACCCGGCGCCACCGAGAGCACAAACCGGGCCCACGGTGCCACAAGCGGTGCTGAAGGCGTGAGCGGCACCGCCTACGGTGCCGTCTCGATCACCGACGCCACAAGCGGCGCCGGGATCCGAAACGGCGCCAGAGGGCGGCGTCGAGGGTCCACCGGTGCCAGGCCCAGAAATCGTGGGCCTCGACACTGGGGAGCCTGCACCTCGAGGAGGTGACTGCCGAGGCGGGTGTCCTGCCACGGCCCCAGGAGGGACCACGCCGCTCCCTCGACACCGCAGAAGAGAGCTTTCCTCGGCAAGAGAAGAGGAGGAAGCCTTCCTCCTCCGCTGGACCATATAGGCCTGGGAGGGGACCTGGGGGAAGGGCCTAGAGACCTTACCTGGGAATCCCTGGAGTGACGCCGTCCCCCGAAGGTCAGCGGGGCCTTGCCGAGCTTGAATGCGCGGACTTCGAGGACACGATGGTCCATGGAGAAACAAGCGTGGCACGCGTCCATGTTGTGGTTGGGTCCCAGGCAACGGAGACAGACATCATGCCGGTCCGAGACGGAAAAATGCCGGCCACAGGAGCACCGACGCATAGGGGCGCGGCCCGCCTTCGACTTACGCCTTGCTCCCGAACCGGACATGATGCGAACTAAACGAGGAAAAAAAGGCAATAAAGCACACGGCGCCGCATGAAAGAAAGAAAAGGAACGGTCTTACCGGTATGCGGCGTCGAGTGTGAATCTTCTGAGAAGCGAGGAGTCTTTGAGGAACCGAGAAACTAACGCTACCGCGCAGCAGGTGCAGCCTCGACAGTGGGAGAAACATAACTGAGATGGAGGAGGAGTCAGCGGCACCTAACGGCCGCCCCTCGCGCATGACACGGTACGTCGTCCTCGAGGGCGGCGCCGTTGGAGCCAACTCAAAAAAAAAAAAAAAACACTCCCGTGGTGGGTGCGCGCCTCCAGCTTAACCCAAGCAGTAATGAATGGTGAAGATTGACAAGGGAAGATCAACCCCCTCAGCCTACAGTATGTCCAGGGTAGTAGGTAGGGGTGTAACACTGGGGGTGGCGCCGCCCAGGGGTGACATGTAGGTTCTCTAGAAAATGAGTAGATGGAACAAAACTTTCAGAATCAAGCACTCTTGCATACAATACTAGTTTTTTTGCGATAGTGATGTCTGTGCTCTCATGACAAATTAACATGATGCATGGGCTATTTTCTAATTTTTTACTTGTCTCCTGCCTAATTACCAAGGCTATGCATTCGAGGATGTCACTGGCTGTAGTTACTGATGAGTATGAAGCATTCTTGGCCACAGACAGTTTGTCAACAAAAGGACAATCTAAACAAAACAAAAATTCCATTAAACTTGTATATTTATGAACTGGCAAGTTTTCTTTGTCCATCCAATAAAACACTCTTCATGGCCACTAGAACAGCTTGTTCTTTTTCAGATATTGCTTTTCTGAATGCATGCTGCAAATCCCCCTGCATAGTTTCAGCTGCCATAGCATCTCTGTGGTCTGCCGAGTCAGCGTGCCTAGTCAGGGTGCCTGTCCTGAAATTGTCAGTGCCAGAAGTCAGAGTATTTTCTTTTTACTGATGCACACAGCACAAGTCATCATGTTTTTCTCTGAATTATACCTCAACCACCTGCACATGTGAGCCAGCAGCCCTGAAAATTACATTTAATACTAGCCACATGGGACTGGCTGTAGGTAGGTAGTTCACAAGCAGCAGACTCAAAATCAAGTTGTGGCTAGCTAGCACTGTTACCAGGTCCCAACTGTGTCCACCACAGTGACGGACAGCACAGTCTGCTTCTCGGAGGACAGAACTGGCACCGCATTGCTCCCATTTGAATTTTTAGAAGACCCTGATCGTGATGCAGCAGTACATAGACTCTTAGGTGCAGAGGACCTGAAAAATGTTTTAATGTTCACTTGTTTTTTTGCCATGACAGTTTTATTTTATAAGCTGCAGCAGGCCTTGTTTTATATTCTAGTTCTTACGAGGAGGGCGACTGAGGAAGTAAGTAAGAATATATGCCGAATTATGGGGTTGGTGTGTCACTGACGGAATGTTTTAATAAAAAACTATTTCTGACAAATGTCCTGTGTCTGAGTCTTATTTTATTTTTACATTACACTATACCATATATAAACAAGGTAGAGAATAGTCACAGGGAATTCAGAACACACACTCTAGTCGTCAGTCACTGTCTGCTTGCTCCTTTTTTTCTGTCCCACCCACCCTGCTTTTTCCTAAACTTAAAGTTTCTTAATCTGCTGTGTCTTATTTCCTTTTCTAATTGCAGATAAATATAGAATAATGCATATGTAGGGGGTTGATGTGCAGTTTTTTTACACACCCAAGGTGTGTGATATAAGAGGTTTCACTAGTATCACACACCGAGGGAGTGTATAAAAAACTGCCTATCAATCCCCCACAAATGTTTTATTTTTTATAATAACTGATGCATGGACTTTTGGTGTAAAAGTATTTGGGCAACAGAGAAAGCATGGCTGAGCGGTGTTCGATTTGGTAAATTATATGCTTGAAAATCCACAAAAAGAGAAATGGCTTGTATGAAAAAAATTCTAAATTGTGGGTGCTGAGCTCATTTGTTTTCAGTTTTAAGACACATAAGCCACCGAGTGTAGACTGACGAGAGTGAGTTACTCAGCGGCTTCAGAAGCAACACTTGTTCACGCTTGAATCTAGCCTACTGAAGCCGCAGAGTAACTCGCTCTCGTCAGTCTATACTCAACGGCTTTTGTATCTTAAAACTGAAAACAAATGAGCTCAGTACCCACAGGTTAGAATTTTTTTTTTTCATACAAGCCATTTCTCTTTTTGTGGATTTACCGAACACTGCTCATTTGAAGGGTACCTGAAATCAGGCTTCTTAGTGAGAGACTGTAAAAGTCGGGTTGATACGAGTATTTTCGTATCAACCTGCGGGTTGATACGACTTTTAACAGCACTCGATAATGGGGGTCACCAGTTATTATAATTTTTTTTTGACCACTTCTTTTAATAATGCAGCTCTCTGGCTTTCCCTGTCTGACTCCAATGTGAGTGTAAAAGCAAAGACTGAGCCCTGCCCCTTGCTTCTTTAATTCAAATTCACTTCTTAGACACTTAATAAATCTATTTCCCTGCCTGCAGTAAACTACATGAGATCAGAAGTTCAAGATTCTGCCCCCTCACTTCCTTGCTGTGATAAATATTTGATTTTGTTTTAATCTTCTGAGTTTCCTGCCAGTGGATGCTGTCAATATATCCCCCATACTCTGGCTTAATTCACAGTCAGTGGCTGCTGTTTATTAATGATTATGAAATCTGCAGCGCGCCTCAGAGCAAACACCACACACTCAGTTATTATTTATTTGAAATTTTTGTGGGAGGAGGTGAAATTCAGACAGATATTGACTGCTCAAACTGTGTAATCAGATGGAGATTAGACAGTGGGTGTGAAAAAGACATAGCACCCCCCCTTACACACACAACCCCTCCGACTCCTCTCCTTCGTTCTTATCCCCGTTTATTTTTTTCAGTTTAACATTCAATTTTTTTAAGTCTACTGTGGCTTTTTCCCTGCCTGGCTGCCAGTTGTGAACAAAACTTAACTAGACAGCCCCCCTCACACTCTTTGCTTCAATTTCTACATTTCCTGTGCTGTAATTCTTTACTTTTTCAACCTACTTGAGCTTTCCCTGCCTGCTCTGCTGCCAACTTAGGTGAGACAGAGCAACCCTCCCCCACACAGAGATCAGACTCTCTGTTCTATAAAATTTCTGCTCTGGCTTTATAATTCTTCACTTTAAGTTCTGGAAAAGCAATTTATTTTCTTTGCCTTTGCTTAGTAGGTAGATGGTTCAGAGGGCAGAGGCCCCACAGCTCTGCCTTGCTGCAGTCTCAACTACCCTCCCCTATCAAAATTGTTTTAGTATCAATCCAGTCGTCTGTAATATATACTTCACAAAATAATCCAAAGTCTACTCTCTCAGACTCTTACAGCTAAATATCAGTTGTAATTTGCCTGATACACTACCAGAATCAGCAATTATAGCGCAGATGCAATTACAACTCTGTCTTTAGATAGAACTACAAGCTGAAGCAGCTCACTCCACGATGGTGACTCCAAAGTGCGCAACAAGGGAAACGGCACGGTTTTGGTAGCTCTGTTCTGTACCATGTGATGTGCCTCAGTGCACATCACATGGTTCACAACAGAAGTGCCGGCCCCTTGCATCCAAATCAGCCATTCTGTGACTGAATACTGTCAGAAACACCCTCCCCCAATGACTGTGTTGCTGCAGTTAGTAGCTCAAGCTGCCACTCAAATTGAATACTCACTCAGTCAGATCTGCAAACTTCTTGTTTAACCCCAAAAAAATAAAACATGCTGCTCTCAGTTTGCTGCAATAGGAATCTTGTAAAAAATAGCATGATCACCAACCTGGCGCAGCTCTGAGTGAAGACACAATAAATTGTTAATTATCTCTCGATCGGAACACACACTAAAGGCAGAGATGTATTTTCTAAATACTGTACGTTGCTGGGCTATGTGTAAACTTTTATCCACCAACTTGCATGTCGGCAGCACTCCGAACTGGCAACCACATGAATCTATCATTCTCCTTAGCAGATTCCCTTAGAGCTCAGCTCACACAAAGGCAACTATCTGCTAAAACAAGAAAATTGTGTGGTTGCCACTTCGGAGTGCTGCCTGACATGTAAGCTAGCAGATAAAAGGTTACAGTACACATAGCCCAGCAACACAACAGTACTTAGAAAATACATCTTTGCCTTTACCCCTTGAGTGCGTGTTCCGATCGAGAGATAATTTAACAATTTACTGTGTCTGCACTCAGAGCTGAGCCAGGTTGGTGCACATGCTGTTTTTACAATTTGATTCCCAATTTACAGCAAACAAAGATTTAACAAATCAATCTCTATTTCAGCATTAGGCCACAGCATTCCTATCGTCAGCATCCTGTCCAGTGCACTGTTCTTAACTCCTCCTCCATACCCGACACATCCTCAAGGGACATTACTAACTTTTCCTTCAGCATCCGCTTCTCTGCAAATTCTTAGCATCAGAGTCAGTCTGTAAACCCGACAAGCCCCCAGGGGCCGGGGGCTTTCCTGAACCGGCAAAGCCGGCCCTCCACTTCTTGGATTCCTGTGGCAAGTTGCAGAATGGTGCAGCAGCCCTAACTGTGGAGGCAAGGAGCTCTAGGGCATAGCATGCCACAGCAACCCCAACTGTGTAGAGAGCAGTAGGGTGCAGCAGCCCTGGCTGTGGTGACAGAGGACATCATGGTGCAGAATCCTCAACTGTGGGGTATGACACGGGGGGGGCAGCAGGGTGCAGCAGCCCTACCCACTTCGGGCAATTGAAGTGGATAGCAGGATGCAGCAAAAGCCCCACCTGAGGTGGCCTAGGGCAGCATGGTACAGTAGCCCCAACTGTGGAGGCAGGGGATCTAGGACGCTAGGGCTTAGCAGAGCACAGCAGTCCTGACTGATTTATTTTATATTTATTAAATAACCCTGTGCCATATAGTTAGAAAGAAAATCAGAGTTTTGATGAGAAAGAACGGACAGCTATGATACAGACAAGCTCCGATCTCTCACAGAGAAAGATCTCCACTACTTCAATTCAGCACTGCAATTCAAATGATCAACTTTTTATAAGAAGAGAATGATAAAATCTATCTATACACAAACCACAGACTGCATTGGCAAGAAACCTGGACAGCAAACCATTAACTCGACAGCCTGCTATAACTGGGACTCTGAAGCAGCAAGCTACAGTACTCCAATATGATATCATTGCTCTCCAAGCCTGACTGTGAGACACAGAAATAATTCCACTGTTTTCAGCCACTGTAGAGCAAGTCAACATATGCGGATTTAAAGAAAACCACAAAACCAAACAGCATGAAATTTTCAGGAAACTCTAATCATGGCACAGGGACTTGAAGTCAAGCTTTAACAATATGCAAAAACCTTTGCACATAATCTCAAAACTCAAATATTCAACTTTTATAAGAAGAGAATGATAGATTTCAAGGTAACCTATCTAAACACAAACCACAGACTGAGTTTGTAAGAAACCTGGAGGGAAAACCATTAACTCTACAGGGTGCTGTGACTGGGACCCTGAAGCAGCAAGCTACAGTACTCCAAGATGATGTCATCATTCTCCAAGCCTGACAGAGAGACAGAAATAATTCCACTGTTTTCAGCCATTGTAGAGCAAGTTAACAAATGCTGATTTAAAGAAAATCACAAAACCAAACAGCATGACATTTTCTGGAAACACTAATTATAACACAGTGACTTGAAGTCAAGCTTTCTCAACAATATGTAAACACCTTTGCACATGATCTTTAAGGGCAGAATTTCTAGTGTGTCCTTAATACTACTGTATCTATATGTGAGATAATGAAATATGGTTCTGTACAGAGGGCTTGAAATTCACTGGCCCTCCTAGCACAAGTCACAGTCATTAGGAAAACTGTTTTGTAAGTTACTGTACCTATTTGAGCTCCACTGAGGCCATTGAATCAGGCATAGTGCACACTTTTATGCTGACTGATTCAGAACTGTGCAAACAGAATATACTGTGACATCAGTACTGTAGCAGAATTGTGAGTGGAATAACAGTTTGAGTAACAACGGTGCAACACACTCTCTGATCAGCGTCTGCAAAAAAAGCATCAAATAAACAGTAGACACGAAAATGTACCGAACCATGCCAGAAACTGCAAGTTGGTGGTTAACTCGGGGGGAGATGCAGCAGATACAAGACCTTCCCTTTAAAATGCTCTTCCCCAACAATAACTGTATTTTTCCTAAACACAGCCCTTCATGATTCACATTTAGACTTCTGTTAGGTCACCATCTTGCCCTACCAAACAGCTGCAGTTCTTCATGAGCTGTAAATCACACCTGGCAATCTGAAAACATGGATGGATAAGCAGGAGGACTGGAGCCTGTTTAAGTACAGTACTTCAACATCCACAGAGGATCTGCACTAGTCAAGATGGGCAAGTAGAAGGTTACATGCACTAGTCATGGACAAACTGCACTACGTCATGGACAGTAGCGGCTCTAGCCACAAATGGTTACCAGGGCACAGCTGGGGCACAACAGATGGCAGCCAGGGCACTGATATATTGTTACTATGGTGGAAGCTCTGCACCATATGGGGCACCAACTGGGGCACAGCATTTTTTTTTTTTTTACTGGGGCATGTGCCTTGGCGGGCCCTGGTGTAGAGCCGCCACTGGTCATGGATAAGAAAAACAATGTTAAGATCGATCCCTGGTTATAGCATACTTGTCCATTAGTAATTTGTTTACCCATATAAGCAGTTATTTGTCACCAGCGTTGAATCCAAAATTTAAACTTACATTTTAGAGCATTAAATGCCAGTCCATAGGACAAGAGTTGAGATTTTTCATTTCTGAAATCTGGCATGGACGAAACATCTGGCATGGATGAAACATCGATCCTGTAATTTACCAGTCTTCTATCTGGAGGTTTCTCCACGTGCATATTCTGAAATATTGCAGCTGCATTCAGGTATATGTAATCAGAGTAACCATTCTTCCCATACAAATCAGTGAAAGAGTTTTCATTCACATCTGTCTTACTTGAGCTTCGTACATCTTCCAAACTGGAAATTTCAATTAGATTTTCCCTGCTATAAGACTCCAATACCAGTTCATTTTTAGAGCTTGACATTTTTTTTTTCTCTTGTTAAATGGGCATTAGATGAAACAAGTCTGGATAAAAATTTCTTCTGTGAAAATACAAAACTAAAATTAGTTGCAACTTAGAGCCTAATTGTTTTCCTAGCTGTATTAAAAAAAACAGAGAATATTCTATAACTTGTTTTTAATACAGTTATTATTTAAACACTCTCCCGAAACACCAAACCATAGCCATTAATGTTTTACTGTAACCTGGATGCAAACAATATAAAGACGTGCAACAGTGGCAACGAACAGTTGGTCAGTCATTTAAGCAGAGTGCATATAAAATAATATGTTCAACCAATGGTGTTGAACTGAATTTCATTTTTGTTTCTTAATCATTTCTATGGTGTCATCTTTTATTTTATGGTCACTTTGTCACAGCTTTAGATTGGTAGCTTGGGAGTTAATCCTGATGCCCCCAATATCTCATAAGATCTAGGAACAGTCAGGGTCAGAGCCTAAAGTTCAGCTTTGTGCCTGGAGGAGGGGAAAGAATACCCCAGGGTCCTACAGATGGGAGAGGGGGTTCCGTATCTTTTGAGGGAGGAATTGCTGAATAGGATTTTCACCGGCTCTGTGGCACTGGGCGATAAGGGATCGCATGGCATGCTGGAGACTCGGGTTCACGCCCAAGCCCGGGATGTCAGGAGTGGAGGCAGTCAGGGAGGGTTCCAGAGCATCCCTTGGATGCTCTCCTCCTGGGGGGGTGGAGCATGGATGCACCATCCTTTGGCGACTCCTTGCAGCTGCTTTCAGCATCGCGCTTTGCGATGTGGGGGACCACACGCTGCATGCACGATCAGCAAGGACACCGTGGCGTGCTCCTCAGTGCAAGGGGGAAGAAAACTTAAGAAAAAAATGGCCACCCTTGCCGGCCGGATGACGGCGGCTTGCCTCCCTGTGCCACAAAGCCGGGAAGCCCCCCCGAGATGCACCTCGTCAACTGATGGAGATGCGATGAAATGCCTTTGTGGCACTTCGATCTCCCCTGCCTGAGACCCCAGCAGGTAGGGGGGCCCCCCTGTGAAGGAATATACCGGGCCAAGCGGGACGGCATTAAAAGGGTGTGGCAGACGGTAGAACGGGAGAGCAGGTAAAGGCACAGGCTTGGACACCTGAAGGAGTGGGTAGCAGGGGGAGAAAACAAATCATGCAAGAACAAAAAAATAGCATTTTCAGCAAAAGTGCATGTCAATGTTGACTGCTATGACAAAAATTCAACATGTATTTCTAGATCTTTTTTTCAGTTTCCAACGTTCACAGCTACAGTATTTGTTCTTCACTACCCAGTTTAGCTAAATTGTTTTTCATACTACTGTCTTGTCAGCACTTGCTATACTGGCTCACTGTACTCCATTTCAAAAATTAAATTTTGTCCATCAAATGGTCGTTGCCTTAAATCACGTGCAGAAGTCTCTCGTTGCCCCTCTGATGCAATGCCAGGTATCAGTGACACTCAGGCTCTTTGCAGTTCAATGCAGGCTACGTTCAGTTACTGCATTGTATCACTGTGTGCAAGTTGCCCTTCCAGTCCAAGGCATCAGAAGGCACATCAAAGTAGCTCTGTCTGGCAGGCAGCAGTGCAGTGTTTATATAGATGTGTGTGTGTGTGTGTGTGTGTTATATATATATATATATATATATATAAAAATGATAGGGGCGCACCCCTATAGTTAGGGTTCAGTCTTAACTTCTATGTTAAACTTGAAATGTTGCACTTTAATAACTTTGCAACCCTTCAAGCGATTCGCATGAAATGTTGTATACCCCATCAGGGACCAAAGATTTCTTGACATGCAAAGTTTTGTTCTGGTTAGATGTTTGGGTGTGGAGATTTATGGTCTGAAATGTTTAGGGTACAAAAGGTCTTGGTGCACAAAAACTGCCTTTTGAAGCTTTGGTGAAAAAATTTGAATCTGTTCTGAAGTTACTAAATTTCAAAAATTTCCCATAATTTCCTATGGAACCAGTTAGATGTCCTGCTCAAAAAAGGACTCGCAAATGCGGAATCCTTTGCCGAAAATATGGAATCTTTTTTCGTGCTGACACCATCTTGTTTTCAGTTACTGGTGGCAACAAAATTAAATAACTTAAAAAATACATGGGTTTAGAGTTGTCTTTACCTAATCAGGACACATAGAATCAGATTCTGGGGTTAGTTTTTCACAATTTACCTAGAAATGTGTTTTTTTTAATTAAAAAAAAAAATTAAGATGCGGAAATCCTTTCTCACAAACCACAGGGGGAAAAAAAAAAAAAAAAAGGCAAAACAGAATCCTTTTTCACAATTTGTGGAAAATAAATTTATTTTTCTGCAAATCGTGAACAAGGAATTATGAAACAAGATCCTTTTTCACAACTTGCAAAAAAAGAATTTTCTTTTTTGCAAATTGCAAAAAAGGAACCGCGGATAAAGATTATTTTTCACAATTTCCAAAAAAGAAATTTTAAGACAGCTGTTTCTTTGTCATGCCACAGTTCACAAATGGTTGTTCATTTTGGTCTGAAATGTTCAGAGTACATAGGGCTTGCCCTACAGATGTGCCTTTTGCTGGTTTGGTGAAAATAAGTTACTTTGCTGCAGTTGGATTTTGGTAATCCTGCAAGTTCTAAACCAGATGGACAGTTACACAAACATAATGACAGTTGTAGCAAACTAAAGGTTTATTTTTCAGAAGCTCATACATAAGGACAGTAATTACAGATTATACATAACGGGGGCCCAGAACTCTCCACACCCAGGTGCAACATCATAAAATCTCAGCTTACAGTAAACATGAGTTCTTACAGTATAGTTTGATAAGATCAGTCCCATTGCTGTGACAATGGGCTCATGTGCACTCAAAGTGCGTACTGCAAAATACTCTCATTGCTTCAAATAGTGGGCAGCTCTCTGGTTATCAAGCTTGCCCTTTGGATTGTTACATGTTTGGTGTTGCACTTCTGATATATCATATTTGTTGATTTGAACAACAGCAAAGTCACAAATATTGCTGATTCGTCATAATAAACTGCTGAATCAAGCAGTGTGCACTTTGTCAGTAGGTGGCGCTCTAAGTCCACAAATATATTGTAAGTATATCTAAAATAAACTAATAATTATGGTTATATCTTATAGCAGCAGGTGGCGCTCCAACGCCACAAATGTATACATGGGGACCTCGTTGAAAATGAGTTTCACTCAATTGAATTAATCTCTTATTCATACGATTTTCATTGAATAAAAATATTTTACTACTAAGTGCATAAAACATGATCAGTAACTTTCTCTTGGTTCAGCTAGACAGAAATCAGGGCTGGCTAATATTTGGTACTTAGCACTGCAATTCATAATGGTTTCTTAGTGAATCATGACTAAACAATAACGAAAAAAGAAAATACACATAATGCAGTACATTCTAACTATCCTAGATATACATACAACAATTGCTAACTAATGACATGACAATAGTCCACGTAAGGGACCGCAGGTCAGGCAGGTCTACATATACACCATATGACGCTCTCAGTATAGGATTGTAGGGGGTGGCCTGGGCCAGCACTGTGGAGTTCTGCAGGTTTAAATTTTGGTTTGTCTCCCACAGGATAACATAGTAATTTGAGATTTACACAGTCATTTCTCTGTTGCTACGCTGTGAAGAAACGGTTTGCAATTTTCCTCCGAAATTTTCAGGGCAGAAAGGGCTTGTGCCACCGATGTGCCTTTTGCTGGGTTCGTGAAAACATTAGTCTGGTGTCCAGTTATGCAGGTTTCAAATTCTGCAGCGTTTTCTAAAGGATAAGACTGCAATGTGAGGTGTTTTTTGGCACTGCATACTACAGGATGGGAACGCAGGGCCCTACATGTAAATACGGATACCATTATGGACTGATGGGAGCACAGGGCCCATTCAGGGAAATAAGGATACAATTACAATCTCTCAAAGATTATGGATGGATGGGAGCACAGGGCCCTCATAAGCAAATAAGACTACAATTTTACCATCTCAAAATGTAAGGAAATTCATTGAAAAAAATTTTGTTAATGCATCAGTTAGGGTTCCAGCAACAAAAGCTGGGAAATGTGTTGTTAGGGTTTCCAGCCCTAACACCTCACTCCCACCCTGCATGCACCAACAGGCATCGGGGTGTGTGCCTTGAGGTTGTCAGCCCTTACTCTCACCCCATTCTCCTATACTGTACCCATTTCAGCTTATTTACTCATGGGATGAGCATTAGGGCCAACAATCCCAAGGCATACCCCTGTCTGTGAATGTGTGTGGGGTGGAGTGTTACGGTTACAAACCCCATTTCCCAACTTTTTGTCGCTGGAACCCTAACTGATGCAAAAAACATCATTAACGTAACATATAAAGTTTTGAGTTCTGAGCATGTTCAGTTCAGTCTTTTGGATAGCTTCCGGGAATGGCAAAAGAATTTAGTCTCACGAAAAAGGATTCTTTCTTGTGAGGGTTCAACCCTTTCTTGTGAGAAAAAAAATCCTTTTTCAGAAGACGCCATCTTTGCACTTTAATATCTTCACAGCCATTCAATGGATTTGCAAAAAATGTTGCATGCAGAGTCTTGGAGGGTAGATCTCTTCATTTGTCAAGTTTCCTTCTGGCCGCATGTGTGGCTCCAGATAGCCAACAAAGTTAAAAAAAAAAAAAAAAGAAAATCACCTAGCCGGCCCAGTGGCACTGAGGGTTGAGGCGCTGGACACCACACCTCGCCCAACACCGGCAGCCCAGGTTCGGGAACAAGCCCGTGTCGTCAGGGCCTGGCAGGGGAGGAGAGGGATTGAGCGTCCGGACTGCTCTCCTTCTCCTGGGTGGAGGGAGGGTGTGGCTGCCGGGCACTGGTGGCCTCCTAGCGAGGCTGGGGGCGTCTGGCACAGGCAACATAAAGGGGCGAGATGAGGGCTCCAGCGCAGGGAGGAGTGCGT
This sequence comes from Neoceratodus forsteri, assembly GCA_016271365.2. Classification (NCBI taxonomy): domain Eukaryota; kingdom Metazoa; phylum Chordata; order Ceratodontiformes; family Ceratodontidae; genus Neoceratodus; species Neoceratodus forsteri. The sequence continues at coordinate 1,518,272,978 of CM057452.1, read as the reverse complement.
GCGGAGCGTGTCACATTCCGTTCACCAGGCGTCACTGCACCCCCAAACACAAGGGGCCAGAACAGGGAAAAATGGCACCGATTGTGCGGCTTGATGCGTCTCCGTGGGGAAGCGCCCGGCTCAGAAGGGCATCGCAGCACATTACTGGATCCGGTCCTGGTGGACGAGCGTAAGGGGGGGCTCTCCACCACCCCGCCACGAGAGGCAAGCCACGGAGGTAGAAGCTGCGAGCAGTCCGAACAGGAGCTGGGGTCCTCGAGACGGTGGCCGGAGGACTTAGGATGCCAGGACACAGGTAAGCAGACCTGGGCCAAAGGCAGAAAAAGGATTAAAATCATCTAGTGCCCAGACAGTTTGCAATTTGGTCTGAGATTTTCAGGGTAGAAAGGGCTTGGCCCACAGTTGTGCCTTTCGCTAGTTTGGTGAAGAAGAAAAAATTACTCACCTTAGTAATGTTGTTTCTTCTAATGGAGTCTTGCTGTATTCTGACATATGCAGTGATGTCCAACCTTTGAACTGCCTCGGAGATGAAAGAGTTAACTTTCCATGCCAGGCATGGAACGCTGAGCTCGAGCTCGGTTGAGACTGTCTGTTGCTGTTTGAACTCAAACCGTCAGATCTTTCTGAGCTATACTCACTGGGTGTCCTGTGTGAAACTGTAAACTTACACTAGCCAACTGGCTACTAAACATAATAAAAGATTTTTGGTCCCAAAGCAAAGACTCAAGTCAGGAACCAAAAATAAAACAAAACACAACACCCACACACCCAAACTAAAGGGGTCAGAAAAGAAGGTGTGGGGCACCTCCGAGTGCCAACACTGCTGCTGCCCACCCACATCCCAAAAACCAGGTTCTGAGAGGGGAGGCGGGGAGGTCAGAATACAGCAAGACTCCATTAGAAGAAACAACATTACTAAGGTGAGTAATTTTTTCTTCAAACAACATGAAGTCTTGCTGTATTCTGACATATGCAGACTACCAAGTAGTACCTCCATAGAGAAGGGGCAGAACCTACTATGGAAATAGGCTCTGAAGCACTGCTGTGCCACACCGAGCATCACTCCTAGCCTGGATATCCACAGAGTAATGCTTCGTAAAAGTATGTACTGTTTTCCAGGTGGCTGCTTCCTGCTTGACAAATCTCTAAGATAGGAATATCCCTGGCAGCACCAAGGGAAGCAGCTGTACCTCTGGTACAGTGAGCCCTCAGGCCTGAGGGTGGGATCCTACCTAGTTTTTCATAGCAGAATTGAATGCAAGAGACAATCCACCTGGCAATAGATCTCTTAGTGGCAGGTTTTCCCTTACCAACCTCGCCATAAGTGAGGAACAGTTGAAGGGAGTCAAACCTGTGACCCTTGGTGCGCTCTATGTAGTAGCTAAGAAAAAATTACTCACCTTAGTAATGTTGTTTCTTCTAATGGAGTCTTGCTATATTATGACATATGCAGTATAACCCCAGGTTAGAACTGCTCCGGAGGTGAAAGAGTTAACTTCCATGCAGGGCATGGAATCTTGAGCGCGAGCTCGGTTGAACACTCTGTCTGTTGAAGCTCAAACTTAAACTGTCAGATCTTTACGAGCAAAAACTCACTAAGGTTCTGTGTGGAAGCCGTAAACCTACACTAGCCACTGCCTACTAACTACAAAAACACCATTTTGATCTTGATCCCAAAAACAAAGACTCAAGTCGGGGGATTCAAGAAGAAACTTAAGCATAACACCTAAGCACCCTAGAAGGGTGAAATGAAGTGGGCATCAAAGAAGTGCCAACATTGCACTGCCCACCCACATCCCAAAAACAGAGGTTCTGAGAGGGGCAGGCTGAGAGGGGAGGTCATAATATAGCAAGACGCTCATTAGAAGAAACAACATTACTAAGGTGAGTAATTTTTCTTCAAACAACATGAAGTCTTGCTATATTATGACATATGCAGACTACACAGCAGTACCTCCATGGAGGAGGGACAGAACCTACTTGGGAAATAGGCTCTGAAGCACGGCTGTGCAAACTGAGCATCACTCCTAGCCTGGATATCCAAGGAGTAATGCTTAGTAAAAGTGTGAACTGTTTTCCAGGTAGCTGCTTGACATATCTCTAGGATAGGAATGTCCCTGGCAGCAGCCAGAGATGCAGCTGTACCTCTGGTAGAGTGAGCCCTCAGGCCTGAGGGAGGAACCTTACTCAGTTTTTCGTAACAGAATTGGATACAAGAGACAATCCACCTGGCAATGGATCTTTTAGTGGCAGGTTTCCCTTTACCAAGCTCACCATAGGTGAGGAACAATTGGAGGGATTCAAACCTGTGACCCTTGGTACGTTCTATATAGTAACTAAGGGCTCTTTTGACATCTAAACTGTGTAATCTCCTCTCACCAGAGGAGGAATGGTCAGTGAAGTACACAGGGAGAGACATGGATTGATTAAGGTGAAAGTCTGAAACCACCTTAGGCAAAAACTTCCTGTTAGTCCTGAGGACTACCTTATCTCTATGAAAGGAGATGAAATCAAGCTCCATTGACAAGGCTTGTAGCTCACTTATGCGCCTGGCAGAGGTGATGGCTACCAGAAACACAGTTTTCCAAGTCAAGTACTTCAGCTCTGCTGAAGACAATGGCTCAAAAGGGGGTTGCATAAGCTGAGCGATGCAAATATTAAGATCCCAAGCAGGGGCAGGGTCCTTGAACGGGGGATTGGTGTGAAGCAACCCTTTAAAAAACTTGGAGAACACAGGGTGAGCTGATAAGGAAGAGGGCTTACCTGCTGACAAGAAGACAGACACAGCTGCCAAGTGCACTTTTAGGGTAGCTGGTCTCAGCCCCAAGGAATTCAAATGCACCATATAATCCAGGATCGTGGGCAGACCAGCAGATTCTGGGGAAATATGTTTACCAGCACACCATATGGAAAACCTTTTCCATTTTGAATTATAGGTAGCCCTGGTGGAAGGCTTCCTAGAGGCCTTCAAGATATCTAATACACCTTGAGAAAGGTGTAGGTCAGCAAACTAACTCTTCAAGAGCCAAGCCTTGAGATTGAGAGATTTGAGGTTCGGATACCAAACTCTCCCCTGGGCACAGGTTAACAGGTTGTGATTCCTGGGAAGGCATAGGGGAGGGTGGACTGCTAAGGACATGAGGAGTGGGTACCAGGGCTGCCTGGCCCAATCTGGAGCAATCAGGATCATCTTGCAGGGTTGAGATCCGATTCTATCACTTTGGAAAGAAGAGGGAAGGGGGGGAAAAGCATAGAGAAACTTCCCTTCCCAACTGAGAAGGAAGGCATCCAGAGGGACTGAGCCCAACACTGGGGGCCTGCAGCAAAAAAGGGGAAGTTGGTGATTGTCTGGGGCTGCAAAGAGATCTATTTGCGGAGTGCCCCATCTGGCAAATATTACCTCCAGTACCAGGGGATCCAGTGCCCATTCGTGATGGCCTGGGAAATCCTGCTGAGAGCATCCGCTAGGACATTGTCCTTGCCTGGGAGGTGAACTACCGTAAGGAAGGCGTTCAGAGAGTAAGCCAGAGACCACATCTTCATTGCTTCGGTGCACAAGGCCGTAGACAGAGTGCCCCCTTGCTTGTTGATGTACCACATTGTAGTGGTATTGTCTGTTCAGACCTGAACTACCTTGTTCTGGACAGATGTGGAGAAAACCTGAAGTGCTAGAAAAACTGCTCTGAGCTCCAGCAAATTGATGTGGAGCAGGGATTCCTGAGGGGACCACAGCCCTTGGGTGGAAAGGTCGCCCATGTGAGCTCCCCACCCAGGAGGGATGCATCTGTAGTAAGGGTCAAGGAAAGAGACTGGGGGTGAAGGAACCCCTGTCTCAGAATTGTTCTGATCCTGCCACCACTGAAGGGCCTGGATCAGGGTTCGAGTCACTGGAATCAATTTGGTTAGGGGATCCGTCCTTTGAGACCAAAAGGCTCTCAAATGGAACTGAATGTCCCTCATCTGAAATCTCACTCCCTACACTACTGCTGTAGAAGCAGCCATGTGCCCCAGGAGCTGTAGGAAATGCCTTGCTGGTCGAGAGACCTGCAGGGTGAAAGAGGAGGCCAGAGACACCAGGGTCCTTGCTCTCTCCAGAGGAAGGAAGGCTCTGGCTTCTTTTGTGTTCAGTTCTGCGCCTATGAAGGTGAGAAGCTGGACTGGCTCCAGAACTGACTTTGGAAGATTGAGAAGGAAACCTAGAGATGTAAGCAGCTGCTGGGTTACTTGCAAATGAAGTTTGACCGGTTCTGGAGACTGGCCTACAATGAGCCAGTCGTCCAGATAAGGGAAGATGGCAATCTTTTGCCTTCTTAAATGAGCAACTGCTACTGCCAGGCATTTTGTGAACACCCTCGGAGCCGAGGAGAGGCCGAAGGGCATTGCTCTGAACTGGTAATGGCCCGAGGGCAGTTCGAATCTGAGGTACTTTCGATGGGAGCTTCTGATGAAAACATGGAAGTAGGCATCCTTGAAGTCCAGGGAGGCTAGCCAGTCCCCTGGCCTTAGAGAGGGTAAAATAACCCCCAGGGTCACCATTTTGAACTTTGGTTTTAAAAGGTGCTTGTTTAGATACCCGAGATCCAGAATGGGCCGCCATTCTCCTGTCTTTTTTGGGGTAAGGAAGTACCTGGAGTACAACCATTTGCCCTGGTGTAAGGGTAGAACCCTTTCCACGGCTCTGAGAGCCAGGAGGGCAGACACTTCTGCTTCCAGAGCAAGTGCCTCTGATGGGTTTGCAGGTGGAAAAGACCTGGCTCTCATCTTCGGAAATTTTTTTAAAGCTGAGAACCAGTCCCTGGCTTACTACCTCCAGGACCCACTTGTCTGATGTTAAAGACTTCCAGTCCTGGACAAAGTAAGCCAGCCTGCCCCCTACCGGTAGTGGAGAATCGGCCCTGGCTACGCCATCAGGGAGCCTGTTTTGCAGGGGCTTTGGGTTGAGGGGTAGAAGCAGGCTTACTAGAACCCCTTCTGCCCCTTTCTCTAAAGAACCCCCTCTGGGCATAAGCAGAAGAGGAGGCCTGGGCTTGGTAAAATGGCCTATGAAAAGGCCTGCCCCTGCCATGCTGCCTTTGAGGAGTGACTTGCCTTTCTTTGGCCTGTGCACTCCTATAGGTGGTCCTATACTCATCCATTTTCTTCATATAATTCTCTGTCTGCTCCCCAAACAGAGAATTTCCCACAACAGGAAAATCCATAGCCTTAGACTGGGTATCTGCTGACAGGGCAGTACCTCTGAGCCAGGCCATTCTGCGAAGAGACACAGATGTAGCCATAACTCTAGATGAAACATCATTAGAGTCTACAGCAGCATGAAATTGCACCTTGGATGCCTCAATACCATCCGCAGCCACCTGCTCCAGCTCCCTGGCAAGCTGTTCAGGGGCCTGTTTTGCTAGGGCCAGGACAGTATCCCACCTGGATTTCTGGTACCTAGCTGCGTAATTTGCCTGTCTGAGTCCCAAAGATGCTGCCATGTACTGCTTTTTTGCCATGGCATCCATCCTCCAAGAATCCTTTTCAGGAGGGTGAGGCTAGAGGAATATTAGCCTTGTCACAGGCTGCAGCCTGCACTACCCCACATGGCTGCACTGCTGAGATAGAAACTCCGATCAGAGCCTGATAAAGCATACCTCTTGTCCATCCTTTTATCCACAGGAGGATAGAATGAGGAGTTTTCAGAATTTTCACTGTCTGTTTCCTAAAAGATTTATGCAAGGGAATAGACAGTCTCCAGACTCTGGAATATCCATCATTTCCACAAAATCAGGCTCTTCTTGATCATCAACAGCTTCCTCAACAAGGAGTTGCAGAGTGTCAGCAAACTTTCTTGTAAAACAAAAAATGAGAGGGGGACTCAGATAGCCTGGGAGGGGATACTCCTGAAGGTCTGTCTGGAGAGATGTCCGGTTCAATGGGCACATCCAGACTGTCAAAATCACACTCACTCACTCTCCTCGTACCCCTCCTGCCCTTCCCCTGGTTCATAAAAATCTTCAAAATCATAATCCTAAACCGAGGGAACCGACCGAACTGGGCGCTTACCCAATGGTGCCGGTTCGGACTGGACTGGGGAAAGAGACTGGACAATCTGAATAGCTTTGGCTATTTCCTCAGCTGGTGGAGAAAGAACTTTTGGCTCCAGCTGACCTCTTCTAGCTCCTTTTCATTGGAACCGCCTCAGAGCTGGCCTTCGCTTGCCCGAGGAAGCATCGCCCCTGGTCAGAGGGCACTCTCAGGTTCGCTGGAACCGAACCGGGCTGGCCATCCGGGTCAGCGGACTTTTTGGCCTCCCTTTCCCTGAGCCTACCAACTCTTTTTTCCACGGTGGCAGCAGGAAAATTTTACAAATCTGGCAGTCTGCATTGAGGTGGTCAAACCCCAGACAATATACACATATGGTGTGTGGGTCAGCCTTGGCAAAGGCTTCCACACAGAGGCCACAGTGCTGAAACCCAGTGGGTCCGGTTTTTCTTTTGGGTTTCTCAGACATAGTGCCAGCCTAACCAAAACTTGCCCGCTAACGTAATCCACCAAGCAAGACTCTCTTATCGGTTCCCAACATCGAACGATCGATGCAAAACCGTAATAAAATCCGCTTTTTTCAGAACTGATAAGAACCAGAACCGCACTCTAAAGGGCTAGAGTAATTTTAAACCAGTCTGATCGGTTCAAACCAAAAAGACGTTACAAGTTCCACACAGAAGAAAAATAAAAAGTAAGCCTATCTATTACTTACAATACCACAGACAGAGCTTAAACCGACGATTGCGGTTAAATTTGCGTAAAATAAACAGAGAATTACACTTTAAAACCGACAAACAAACCGAAGCAGCAGAAGGAATCTCGGAGCGACTGTTCAGTGAATGGAGTAAAGAATCTGACAGTTTAAGTTTGAGCTTCAACAGACAGAGTGTTCAACTGAGTAAGCCAAGATTCCATTGCCCTGCATGGAAGTTAACTCTTTCACCTCCGAGCAGTTCTAACCTGGGTTATACTGCATATGTCATAATATAGCAAGACTTCATGTTGTTTGAAGGGCCCTTTCACATCAAACTGTGCAGCCTCCTCTCCCAGAGGAGGAATGGTCAGTGAAGAAACAGGAAGAGACATGACTGGTTAAGGTGGAACTCTGAAACCACCTTGGCAAAAACTTCCTATTAGTTCTGAGGACCACCTTATCTCTATGGAAAGAGATAAAATCAGGCTCCACTGACAGGGCCTGTAACTCACTTATCGTCTGGCAGAAGTGTTGGCCCACGAAAACAGTTTTCCAAGTCAAGTACTTAAGCTCTGCTGAGGACAAAGGCTCAAAAGGGGTTGCATAAGCTGAGCAATGCAAACATTAAGGTCCCAAGCAGGGCAGGGTCCCTGAAGGAGGATTGGTATGCAGCAATCCCTTGAAAAATTTAGAAAATACAGGATGAGCTGAAAGGAAGAGTGCTTGCCTGCTGAGAGGAAGGCAGAGACAGCTGCCAGATGCACTCTTAGTGTAGCTGGTCTGAGTCCCAAGCTATTGAGATTAACCATATAGTCAAGGACTGTGGGCAGGCCAGCAGACTCTGGAGAAATATGCTTCCCAGAGCACCATATAGTAAATCTTTTCCACTTGGAATTGTAAGTGTTTCTGGTGGAAGGCTTTCAAGAAGCCTTTAAGATATCCAGAACACCCTGAGAGAGGTGTAAATCAGCAAACTCTAATTCTTCAAGAGCCAGGCCTTGAGATTCGGATACCAAACCCTCCCCTGAGCACATGTTAACAGGTTGTAATTCCTGGGAAGAGACAGGGAAGGTGGACTGCTAAGGACAACAAGAGAGGGTACCAGGGCTGTCTGGCCCAGTCTAGAGCAATCAGAATCACCTTGCAGGGTTGAGACCTGATTTTGACTAGCATCTTGAACAGGAGAGGGAAGGGGGGAAAGGCATACAGGAACTTCCTTTCCCAATTGAGAACTAGGGCGTCCAGGGGGACTGAGCCCAACACTGGGGGCCTGCAGCAAAAGAGAGGAAGTTGGTGATTGTCTGGGCTGCAAAAAGATCTATCTGTGGGGTGCCCCATCTGGAGAAGATCACCTTCAAAATCAGGGGATCCAGGGACCATTCGTGATGGCCCTGAGATATCCTGCTGAGAGCATCTGCCAGGACATTGTCCTTCCCTGGGAGGTGCACTGCTGTAAGAGAGGTGTTCAGGGAATAGGCCAGAGACCACAACTTCATTGCCTCTGTGCACAAGGCCGTAGACAGAGTGCCCCCTTGCTTGTTGATATACCACACTGTGGTGGTATTGTCTGTCCTGATCTGAACTACTTTGTTCTGAACAGACTTGGAAAAAGCTTGAAGTGCTAGAAACACTGCTCTGAGTTCTAATAGACTATGTGAAGCAGAGATTCCTGAGGGGACCACAACCCTTGGGTGGCCAGGTCCCCCAAGTGGGCTCCCCACCCCAAGAGGGAGGCATCTGTAGAAAGGATTAGAGAATGAGACTGAGTGACAAAAGGAACTCCCTGTCTTAGATTGTCCTGATCGTGCCACCACTGCAACGCCTGGATCAGGGTTTGAGTCACTGGGATTAGTTTGGTCAGAGGATCCTTTTTCTGAGACCAGAAGGCTCTCAAGTGGAACTGAATGACCCTCATCTGAAATCTTGCTCCCTGAACCACTGCTGTAGAGGCAGCCATGTGTCCCAGGAGCTGCAGAAAACGCCTTGCTGGTCGAGACACCTGGAGGGTGAATGAAGAGGCCAGTGAGATAAGGGTCCTTGCCCTGTCCAGGGGAAGGAAGGCTCTTGCCTTTACCGTATCCAGCTCTGCCCCATGAAGGTGAGGAGCTGCACAGGCTCTAGAACTGACTTTGAAAGATTCAGAAGGAAACCTAGAGAAGTGAGCAGTTGCTGAGTTATCCGTAGGTGTGACTTGACTTGGTCTGGAGACTGGCCCACTATGAGCCAGTCGTCCAGTCTAGGAAAGATGGAGATCTTTTTTCTCCTTAGGAAGGCAACCACTACTGCCAGGCATTTTGTGAACACCCTTGGAGCAGAAGTTAGCCAAGGGCATTGCTCTGAATTGATAATGGCCTGAGGGCAGCTCAAACCTGAGGTACTTTCGTGGGAGCTTCTAATGAGAATATGGAAATAGGCATCCTTGAGGTCCAGGGAAACTAGCCAGTCCCCTGGCCTTAGAGAGGGTAGAATTATTCCCAGAGTCACCATTTTGAACTTTGGCTTTAAAAGGTGCTTCTTTAAATATCTGAGATCCAGGATGGGCCGCCATTCTCCTGTCTTTTTGGGGGTTAGGAAGTACCTGGAGTACAATCCTTTTCCCTTGTGTAGGGGTGGAACCCTCTCTATGGCTCTCAGAGCCAAGAGGGAAGAGACCTCTGCCTCTAGGGCAAGTGCCTCTGAAGGACTTGCAGGTGGAAAGGATCTGGTTCTCATCTTTGGAAATTTTTTGATGCCGAGAACCAGTCCCTGGCTTACTACTTCCAGGACCCATTTGTCTGATGTTAAAGACATCCAGTCCTGGACAAAGTAAGCCAACCTGCCCCTACAGGTGGTGGAGAATCGGCCCTGGCAAACCCATCAGGGTGCCTGTTTGGCAGGGGCTTTAGGCTGAGGGGTGGAAGCAAGTCTGCTTGTACCCAGTCTGCCTCTCCCTCTGAAGAACCCCCTATGAGCATAAGCAGAAGAGGAGGCCTGGGCTTGGTAGAAAGGCCTACGAAAAGGCCTGCCCCTGCCCTTGGAATGCTGCCTCTAGGGAGTAGCTTGCCTTTCCTTGGCTTGAGCACTCCTATAGGTGGTCCTGTATTCATCCATTTTCTTCATGTAGTTCTCCGTTTGCTCCCCAAATAGAGAATTACCCACAACAGGAAAATCCATGGCCTTAGTCTGGGTATCCTGAGACAGGCTAGTACATCTGAGCCAAGCCATCCTACGAAGGGCCACAGATGTAGCTATGACTCTAGATGAAACATCATTGGAGTCCACTGCAGCACGGAACTGCACCTTGGATGCCTCAATACCATCCGCAGCCACCTGCTCCAGCTCCTTGGCAAGCTGGCCAGGGACCTGTTTAGCTAAAGCCATTGCAGTGTCCCATCTAGATTTCTGATATCTAGCTGTATAGGCCATATAATTAGCTTGCCTGAGTCCCAAGGATGCTGCCATGTACTGTTTCTTTGCCATGGCATCAGTCCTCCTGGAGTCCTTATCTGGGGGGTGTGAAGCCAAGGGTATATTTGCCTTATCACAGGCAGCAGCCTGCACTACCCCAACATGGCTGCATTGCTGGGTAAGGAACTCCGTATCTGAGCCTGAGAGAGTATACCTCTTGTCCATTCTCTTGTCCACAGGAGGTATAGAATTAGAAGTCTTTAAAATTTTATTGTCTGTTTCCCAAAGGACTTATGAAGGGGAACAGACAGCCTCCTGGACTCTGGGATATCCATCTTCTCAACATAGTCAGGCTCCTCCTGATCGTCTACAGCTTCTTCCATAGAAAGCTGAAGAGTTTCAGCCACTCTTTTGTAGAACATAAAATGGGAAGGTGACTCAGAAAGCCTAGGAGTAAAAACCCCTGAAGGTCTGTCTGGGGAGATGTCCGGGTCAATGGGCACATCCAGACTTTCGTAATCACCATCACTATCCTCATACTCTCCTTTCTCCTCCTCCGGTTCATAAAAATCTTCTAAATTATAATCTGAAACCGGGGGAACCGACCCCCTTCCTGATGGTGCCGGTTCGGATGGAACCTGGGTTAGCGACTGAACAATCCTTATCGCTTTGGCTATTTCATCAGCGGTCGGAGAAAGAAGTTGTGGATCCGCATCGGCTGATTTATCCCTTCTTTTTCTTTTAGCCGGAACCGACTCCTCAGAGTCAGTTCTCCTTTTGCCAGAAGAAGTTTCGCCCTGGTCAGAGGGCACTCCTTCTGGTTCGTCTGGAACCGAACCGGGCTGGCCATCCGGGTCAGCGGACTTCTTGTCCTCCCTTTACATGAGCCTACCAACTCTCTTTTCCAGGGTAGCTGCAGGAAAATTCTTGCAAATCTGGCAGTCTGAATCGAGGTGGTCAAACCCCAGACAATAAACACAGGTGGTGTGGGGGTCAGCCTTAGCAAAGGCTTCCCCACACACACTACAGTGTTGAAACCCAGTGGGCCCGTTTTTCTTTTGGGTTTCTCAGACATGGCCAGTCCTAACAAAACTTACCCTTTTGGCAATCCGCCAGGCAAGACACCCTTATCGGTTCCTGACCGTGTTACGGGTCGTGGAAAAACCGTAATGAAATCCGTTTTTTTTAGAACCAATAAGGACCGGTTACCACACTCTAAAAGTAGAATAAACTTTTTTGAACAAACCTGATCGGTTCAAACCGAACCGATCCTACGTTTTCAAGTTCCACACAGAAGAACAAGAAAATAAACCTATCTAGTACTCACAGTACCACAGACAGAGACTGAACAGACAGGTTAACGATTAAATTCGGTCGAAAACCGAGGAAAACGGCATTTTAACTGACAAACTTGAACCAAGCAAAGGAGAAATCTCCAGAGCGACTGTTCAGTGAGGCGGAGTAAAGAATCTGACGGTTTGAGTTCAAACAGCAACAGACAGAGTCTCAACTGAGCTCGAGCTCAGCGTTCCATGCCTGGCATGGAAAGTTAACTCTTTCATCTCCGGGGCAGTTCAAAGGTTGGACATCACTGCATATGTCAGAATACAGCAAGACTTCATGTTGTTTGAAATATTAATCTGTTGCCAAGTTATAAGGATTTGAAATTTTGGTTCTGAGCATGCTCAGTAGGGTCTCTGGGATAAACATTTGATGCCCTACTGAGCATGCTCAGAACTACAATTTCAAATGCTTATAACTTGGAGCGGATTCATATTTTTTCAACAAACCAATGAAAAGCACCATTCTGCGGCATACCCTTTCTACCCTGAACATTTCAGACCAAAATTCAAAACAGTCTGGGTTGTAGGTAATGACAAAAAAAAAAAAAAAAAAAAAAAAAAAAAAAAAAATTTTTTTCCTAAAAACGCACTATTCAAATCTTGGAATCCTTACATCTGACTGGAACAAAACTTGGAAAATCAAGACACCTTGCCCCCAGACTGTGTATGCAAAATTTAGTGCAATACCCTTAAACGGGGGTGAAGCTGTTAATTATAGTGGCACAGTAGCGTCACTACAGATAGGGTTGAGCAGTGGTTTCTATGTTAAACCTCAAATTGTGCACTTTATATCTTTGCAACCATTCAATGGATTTGCACAAAATTTTACATGTGCAGTCTTGTGGGGTAGATCTCGAACTGCCAAGTTTTGTTCCGGTCGGATGTCTGGATTCTGAGATGCTGACAGTAAAAAACAAGTAAAAATTAACAGTTTTTGAGCCTACCCTGTGGTGTGGAGGGCTGAGGCATCATGCCTTACCTCCTACCACGCCGACTAGTGTTTGCGATGCGAGCGGGTCGCCGGGACTTGGCTGGGGAGGGAGGGGTTCGAACGTCCAGGGGATAGCTCTCCTTTCCCGGGAAGGGTGGAGACCATGGACTGGCATTTGCTGGACACCTAGCGGTGGCTGAGTGTTGGCATGCAGAGTCCCACACGCTGGGGTACGAAGGAGGAGCAGCTAACCGGCTTGCAGTGTGCAGACGCGCATGCTGCATGCCACTGTCGACACTGCATGCTCACCCTCTGCAAGAAAAGAGGAAAATGGATCCTGGCTGAGCAGCATGAAACCGACCCCGCAGATGCCACCGCAAGATGGCACCTCCCCGGAGCTGGATCCGTTTTGGTAGGTTGAGTCGCCCCCCACCACCCTACCAAGAAGGGTAAGTCATGGGGGCATGAGGGAAGGGGGATCGGATGCTCGGATGACCGTGCTGGGGGGACGGTAGAGGGAGAGGGAGACGGAGAGATACGGCCAGGTCCACGGGAAGGAAGAATACTGGGCGAAAAAATTTGCTGTTTTTGTTTTTTGTCATCCCCTTGCACCCAGACAATTTGGAATTTTGGTCCGAAGTGTTCAGGGCAGAAAGGTCTTGGCCCACAGATGTGTTTGTTTTTTTGTATGGCCACCATCTTCTTTTCTGTTTTCCCCTAAAAATTCTAATTTGGAAAACCACATAAATGACATTCTTCAGAGCAACCAACACATATAGGTTGCTTATCTGGAGCCTCCAAGCCCTCTGATCAGCGTCCCCGTAATACCACTATATTTTCCTGGTGTCTAGTGGCACCCCCAACCCACCGATTGCCCTCCCCATATTTTTTTTTCTTTATTATTCCATGTGTCTAGTGGCTCCTCCTCCGTCCGATCGTCGCGCCCCTGTATTTATTGGCTATTTCCCTGGTGTCTAGTGGCACTCCCCACCCTCCAATCACTACCCCCATAATGTGTTTTTTTTTCGCCCTGGTATCTAGTGGTGAACCACCCCCATCCTGCCATCCTTGCCCCCGTAATATGTTTCATGGTCTCTGGAGTTCAGTGGCACCCCCCAGTTCACCATCCCTGTAATATTTGCTTTTCCCATTGGTGTCCAGTGGTATTCCCCCACCCTCCGATCCCATCTCTTGTTAGACCTGTAATAAAGAAACAGTCCCTTGATGTCTTTTTTTTTTTGAACAGCCGATCCGACCCCCCAACCCTGACCTCCCACTGAGCTACCACCACCCTGCAACCCCTCCCGCACCCCCTGCACACCCTCACTCACCTGTACAGCTCGCTGGCTGAATATCTGCTCTCTGATCGAAAACACAACTTGCTGCTAGAACCGCCAACTGCAATATGAGAAACTAAGGTAAGTGCAGTTCAATGTATTGTATTTCAATAGGATTTTCAACTTTGATTCTTAACTTGGACATTTCTGCATATTTTGACACCAAATTTTCAACATGGCCTTTTTGGGAGCCCACCTCATGAACAATGTCAGTGGAATTCTGCAAATCTGTCCTGGTGATTTCGTGGTCACTTGGTCAAATCACCGTTTGGGCAGGATTTGAAAAATGTCACTGCCCTTGTTCATGAGATGGGGTCATAAGAAGGCTATGTTGTACATCTGGGGACAAAAATATACAAAAATGGCAAAGTTATGAGCATGTGTTGAAATTTTGCTATGCTTGCTCGTAACTCTGGCAATTCTCAGTATTTTGACACCAAATTTTCAATATATACACATTTTTACACCACCTCATGAACGTGACAGCTGTCATTTTTCAAATCCTGGCAAAACTGTCTTCTCGCACCTGTGATGTGGAATGATGTTGCAGTAGCGTGGAATCACATTTGGGCGGGGATTTGGAAATGTTCAGTACCAGATTCATGAGGTGGGGTAATAAGAAGTCTATGGTGACAATTTGGTTGTAGTTTTGCTAAAATTGGAAGCGCAGGACCCTTCGACAGCAATGTACATATACGCAACTATGGAAGGATGGGAGCGCAGGGCCCAAAGGGCACTTCATTCCCACAGGCAAATAGGAATACGATTACGCTATCTCACTATCCCAAAAAGTATCAGTGGATGGCAGCACAGGGCCTGGAGGTCACTGTGCTCCCACAGCCAAATGAGGATGTAATTATACTGGCTCAAAAAGTAAGGAAATTCATTGCAAAAAACTTTTGTTAATGCACTAGTTAGGGTTAAAGTGATAAAAGTAGGGAAATGTGGCATCAGTGTTTCCAACCTTAACACCCCACTCCTACTATACAGACAACAACAGGCGTAGGTGTGCCTTGGGACTGTCACCCCTAACACTCACCCCATTCTCGTATATTGTACCCATCTCAACTTATTTACTCATGGAATGGGGTAAGCATTAGGGCTGACAACCCCAAGCCACACCCATGCCTGCTGCCTGTAGGGTAGAAGTGGGGTGTTAGGGTTGGAAACCATAATTCACATTTCCCTACTTTTGTCGCTTAACACTAACTGGTCCATGAACCACATTTTTGCAATATATCACATATACATATATATATATATATATATATATATATATATATATATATATATATATATATATATATATATATATATATATATATACTATACATATATATATATATATATATATATATATATATATATATATATATATATATATATATATATATATATATATATATATATATATATATATATATATATATCTATACACACACACACACACACACACACACACACACATATATATATATATATATATAGAGAGAGAGAGAGAGAGATAAAACAGTGGCACCCACTACTATTGCTGTATTTTTTTTTAATCCAACTGTTTGCTCTCCTGCTGCCACCTCCACACTACTTTGGGCCCTTGCTGTTCAGCCACCCCCATTTGTTTTAGTGTGGGATTATTCCACCTGGTGGTCAGTGAAATACCAGAAGGCTGTAAAACACACACTCCCCCCACCCCTGAATTTGAAGCTCTGTTTGTTGCATGCTAGTTCATCTGAGCCACAAGGAGAGTGATGTTAAACAAGAGTTCAAAAACAATGGAGGATAATGATGAAAACCTTGGGTAGTCACATTCGAAAAGCCTCAGATACTGTTAGGAAAATTAAGAATAACATAATATTTAAACAAAATTCAGCGTATGGTTCCTATATTTTCTGTAATTCCCCAAAATTTTTATTTTTTTTTATTACTGAGAACGTTTCCATTACAACAGGATTTCAGCCACCAGTTTTCACTTGACATCACAATACTCTGCTTCTGACATCATAATTATTTCCATAGCAACAGACTGATGTCATAAGAAAAAATTACTCACCTTAGTAATTATGTTTCTTCTAATGGAGTTGTGCTCTATTCTGACTATTGCAGTTAGCCCCAGCCTTTAAACTGCCCTTAAACTGCCCCAGAGAACAAAGGGTTAACTTTCTATGCAGAGCATAGAATGCTGAGCTCGAGCTCGGTTGAGGTCTTTGTCTGGAGCCCTTTGAAATCCAACCGTTAGATTCTTATGAGCAAAAATTCACTAACTATCCTATGTGGAAATTGTAAAATTTTTACTAGCCAACTGGCAATAAAAAGTGTTGGATTCCCAAAGGCAGACTCAAGTCAGGAAACCCAAAACCAAAATCCAATCCAAACAAGAATAATAATAACACCACCCAAACAAAAAGAAGAGGGTGCAGAAGGAGCACCCCTGAGATGCAACACTGCACTTGCCCACCCACTTCCCAAAAACAGGTTCTGAGAGGGGAGGCAAGGATGGAGGTCAGAATACAGCAAGACTCCATTAGAAGAAACATAATTACCAAGGTGAGTAATTTTTTTCTTCAAACAACATGAAGTCTTGCTGTATTCTGACTATTACAGCCTACCAAGCAGTACCTCCATGGAGGAGGGACAGAACCTACTTTGGGAACAGGCTCTGAAGTACTGCTGTGCCGAACCGAGCATCACTCCTAGCCTGGATATCCAGAGAGTAATGCTTGGTAAAGGTATGGACTGTTTTCCAGGTGGTTGCTTGACAAATTTCTAAGAGAGGAATATCCCTGGCAGCAGCCAGGGAAGCAGCTGTACATTTGGTGGAGTGAGCCCTCAGACCGGAGAGTGGAATTTTTCCCAGTTTCTCATAGCAGAATTGTATGCAAGACACAATCCACCTGGCAATTGTTCTCTTGGTGGCAGGTTTGCCCTTTCCCACTTCTCCATAAGTGAGGAACAACGAGAGGGGAATCAAACCTGTGACCCTTGGTACACTCTATGTAGTAGCTAAGGGCCCCTTTAAAATCTAAACTGTGTAGGGGCCAGCCCGTTGGCACAGCGGTGGGTTTTCCACTTGCGATGCCAGCGACCCGGGTTCGGGAACGGACCCGGGTCATTGGAGGGCCGGCCGGGGGGAGAAGGATGGAGCGTCCTATGGACTGCTCTCCTTCTCCGGGGGGAAGGGTGAGGGAAGCACTCGGAGCACTGAGGACTCCTGGCAGAGGCCAGGAGATCTCACGCTGCTGACGCTCAATCTCTGGGAGGCGGGGCGGACGCTGGCGTCATTGCACGTCCCCACCTCCGTGAAGGAAAAAGTAAAGAAAAAATAGGCAGGCAAGGGCCACAGTCTTAATGAAGTCCTCCCAGGAAGTCCTCAAGTGGCCACCATCGCTGCGGGTCCCCCGACTAGATACTAGTTCCATGGCCATGGAAAGAACGTGGCCACGGCCCCGCCCTCCAGGGGGCAAGCCGGGGGTGACTAGGGGACCCCGGCAGCCATAGATGGTGGCTGAGGCTTCCAGGGGGGCCGTGACCAGGGCAGAGAAAGTGACAGGAGGTCCTGCCAAAAAAAAAAAAAAAATAAACTGTGTAGCCTCCTCTCTCCTGAAGAGGAATGATCAGTAAAGAAAACAGGAAGAGATAGACTGATTCAGGTGGAAATCTGAAACCACTTTGGGCAAGAACCTTCTATTGGCTCTATGGACCACTTTATCCCTATGAAAGGAGATAAAATCAGGTTCCACTGACAGGGCTTGCAGTTCACTGATACGTCTGGCAGAGGTAATGGCTATTAAAAATACAGTTTTCCAAGTCAAGTACTTAATCTCTACTGAGGACATATGCTCAAAGGGAGGTTGCAACAATTGAGCAATGCGAACATTTAAATCCCAGGGTCTCTAAATGGAGAATTGATATGAAGCAATCCCTTGAAAAATTTACAGAACACAGGATGAGATGATAGTGAGGAAGACTTCTCCACTGACAGAAAAGCAGAGACAGCTGACAAGTGTACCTTGAGAGTAGCTGGTCTGAGGACTAGGCCATTAACATGGATTATATAATCCAGAACTGTAGGCAATTCAACAGTGTCTGGGGAAAAATGCTGCTTGGAACACCAAATGCCCGAATCTCTTCCATTTGGAGTTATAGGTCTTTCTAGTGGCGGGCTTTTGAGAGGCCTTAAGGATATCCAGAACCCCCTGAGACAGATGCAAATCTGCATACTCTAACTCTTCAAGAGCCATGCCTTGAGATTGAGAGACTGAAGATTGGGGTACCAAATCCTCCCCTGAGAGGAGGTTACCAGGTTGTAATTCCTGGGAAGAGACAGGGGGAAGATGGACTGCTAGGGACAGCAACAGTGGGTACAAAGGCTGTCTGGCCCAATCTGGAGCAATCAGAATCACTTTGCAAGGTTGTGACCTTATCTTGACTAAAACTTTGCACAGTAGAGGAAAGGGAGGGACGGCATACAGAAATTTCCCTTCCCAGTTCAGAATCAGAGCATCCAGAGGGATTGAGCCCAAGACTGGGGGTCTGCAACAAAAGACAGGAAGTTGGTGATTGTCTGGGGCTGCAAAGAGATCTATCTCTGGAGTGCCCCACCTTGAAAAAATCACCTTCAAGACCAGAGGGTCCAGGGACCATTCGTGATGGCCCTGTGAGATCCTGCTCAGTGCATCTGCTAGCACATTGTGCTTCCCTGGAAGGTGGACTGCTATCAGAGAGGTTTGCAGGGAATAAGCCAGGGACCACAACTTCATGGCTTCTGTGCACAAAGCCGTAGACTGCGTGCCTCCCAGCTTGTTGATGTACCACATGGTGGTGGTGTTATCTGTTCTGACCTGAACCACCTTGCTCTTCACTGACAGAGAAAGCTTGCAGGGCCAAAAAAATGCCCAGAGTTCTAGGAGACTGATATGGAGAAGGGATTCCTGAGGGGACTGTAGTCCCTGGGCAGTGAGGGCCCCCAGATGGGCTCCCCAGCCCAGGAGGGAAGCATCCATGGTAAGGACCACTGAATGAGACTGAGTGGCAAATGGGACCCCTTGCCTTAAATTGTCCTGATCCTGCCACCATTGAAGGGCTTGGATCAGGGTCTGAGTCACTGGGATCAGTTTGGTAAGGGAATCCTTCTTTTGGGACCAAAAGGGCCTCAGATGGAACTGAATGCCCCTCATCTGGAATCTTGCCCCTTGGACCACTGCTGTAGAAGCTGCCACGTGGCCCAAGAGCTGGAGGAAATGCCTTGCTGGTCGAGACACCTGAAGGCTGAAGGAAGAAGCCAGTTCTATAAGAACTCTTGCCCTTTCCAGGGGGAAGAAAGGCGCTTGCTTTGACAGTATCCAGCTCTGCCCCATAAAGGTAAGAGCTGCACTGGCTCGAGAACAGACTTGGGAAGGTTGAGAAGAAATCCCAGAGAAGTGAGCACTTGCTGGGTCACTTGCAGGTCTGACTTGACTTGGTCTGGGGACTGGTCCACTATGAGCCAGTCGTCCAGATATGGAAAAATGGAAATCTTTTGCCTTCTTAGAAAGGCAACGACTACTGCCAGGCACTTTGTGAAAACCCTTGGGGCTGATGTTAGACCAAAGGGCATTGCTTTGAACTGATAGTGGCCTGACGGCAACTCGAACCTGAGATACTTTCTGTGGGAGCGCCTGATGGGAATGTGAAAACAGGCATCCTTTAGGTCCAGGGAAGCTATCCAGTTCCCTGGCCTTAGAGAGGGAAGAATTATTCCCAGAGTTACCATCTTGAACTTTGGTTTCAAAAGATGTTTGTTCAAGTATCTTAGGTCTAGGATGGGTCGCCACTCCCCTGTCTTTTTTGGGGTAAGGAAGTACCTGGAGTACAGACCTTTGCCCCTGTGTAGGGTAGGAACTCTCTCTATGGCTCCTAAGGCCAGAAGAGATGAAACCTCTGCCTCTAGGGCAAGGGTTTCTGAGAGACCTGCAGGTGGAAAAGATCTGGCTCTCATCTTCGGAAATTTCTTGAAGCTGAGAACCAGTCCCTGGCTTACTACTTCCAGGACCCACTTGTCTGAGGTAACAGACATCCAGTCCTGGACAAAGTAAGCCAGCCTGCCCCCTACTGGAATAGGAGAGTCGACCCGGGCAGACCCATCAGGGTGTCTGCTTGGCAGGGGCCGTAGGCTGAGGAGTGGATGCAGCCCTGCTCATCCCCCTTCTGCCTCTCCCTCTGAAGAACCCCCTCTGTGAAAGGGAGAAGAGGCCTGTGCTTGGTAAAAAGGCCTATGAAAAGGCCTGCCCCTGCCCCTAGACTGCTGCCTTTGAGGAGTTGCCTGCCTCTCCCTGGCCTGAGCACTCCTGTAAGTGGTCCTATACTCGTCCATTTTCTTCATGTAATTCTTTGTCTGCTCCCCAAACAGAGAATTACCCACTACAGGAAAATCCATGGCCTTAGCCTGGATGTCCTGTGAGAGGCTAATACATCTGAGCCAAGCCATTCTCCGAAGAGCCACAGATGTAGCCACGACTGTTGATGACACGTCACTGGAGTCCACAGCAGCATGAAACTGTACTTTTGATGCCTCAATCCCATCTGCAGCCACCTCCTCCAGCTCCTTGGCTAGCTGGGTGGAGGCCTGTTTAGCCAGTGCCAGTACAGTGTCCCACCTGGACTTCTGGTACCTGGCTGTATACGCCATATAATTCGCCTGCCTGAGTCCCAAGGAAGATGCCATGTACCTTTTTTTGCCATGGCATCAATCTTCCTGGAGTCTTTGCCTGGGGGGTGTGAAGCCAAGGGAATGTTTGCCTTGTCACAGACAGCAGCCTGCACTACCCCAACATGGCTGCATTGCTGGTATAAAAACTCTGTATCTGAGCCTGATAGTGCGTACCTCTTGTCCATCCTTCTGTCAACAGGGGGTACAGAATTGGGAGACTTCAGGATTTTTTGTGTCTGTTTCCCAAAGGATTTGTGAAGGGGAATAGACAGTCTCCTGGACTCTGGGATGTCCATCATTTCCACAAAATCAGGCTCCTCCTGATCCTCCATTGCCTCTTCCATAGGAAGCTGGAGGGTCTCAGCCACCTTTCTGTAGAACATAAAGTGGGAAGGGGACTCAGAAAGCCTAGGAGGGGATACATCAGAAGGTCTTTCTGGGGAGATGTCCGGTTCCACAGGCACATCCAGATTTTTACCATCATCACCATCATCTTCAAACTCCCCCTCCTCCTCAAACTCCAGTTCATAAAAATCTTCAGGTGTATAATCTTGAACCAGGGGAACCGACCGAACCGAACCCCTGTGAAAAGGTGCCGAATCAGTTGGAACCGGGCGAAGCGATTCCACAATTTGAATCGCTCTGGCTATTTCCTTGGCGGTCGGAACACGAACCTCTGGATCTGAACCGGTCGATTTTTCTTTACGTTTCCTTTTTGCAGGAACCGACCCCTCAGGATCGGCTCTCCTCTTGCCCGAAGTAGTATCGCCCTGGTCAGAGGGCACTCCTTCTGGTTCGGTCGGAACTGAACCGGGCTGGCCATCCGGGTCAGCGGACTTCTCAGCCTCCTTTTCCCCTCAGTCTACCTAGTCTCTTTTCAAGGGTAGATTTAGAAAAAATGTTTACAAATTTGGCAGTCTGAATCGAGGTGTTCAAACCCCAGACAACAAACACAGGTGGTGTGGGGGTCGGCCTTAGCAAAGACCTCCCCACACTCACTGCAGTGTTGAAACCCAGTGGGCCCGGTTTTTTTCTTGGGTTTCTCAGACGTGGCCAAGCTAACCAAACTTACCCTTTTTATGGCAACTGCCAGGCAAGACTCCCTTATCTGTTCCTAACCGTGCCAAGGGTGTTGGAAAAAAACGTTCAAAACACTTTTTTTTTTTTTTAAGAACTGATAAGGACCAGTAACCACACTCTAAAGCAAAACACAAGGATTCAATACAAATGATGGATTCAGCCGAACCGATCTAACACTTTACAATTTCCACACAGAAAACAGAACAAAACCCATCTAGTACTCACGGTACCACAGAGACTGAACCGACTATGCGGAAATAAATTCGGTAAAAACCGACAACTTAACCGAGACTTTAACCGACTTTCGAACCGAGCTGAAGGAGAAATCTCCGGAGTGACTGTTCTGTGAGGCGGAGTAAAGAATCCGACGGTTGGATTTCAAAGGATTCCAGACAGAGACCTCAACCGAGCTCGAGCTCAGCATTCTATGCACTCCATAGAAAGTTAACCCTTTGTTCTCCAGGGCAGTTTAAAGGCTGGGGCTAACTGCAATAGTCAGAATACAGCAAGACTTCATGTTGTTTGAAAGGAAGAATCTTCTGAAGGGGACTTTGGAGAGCCTTGCGGCCTAGGTCAATCTGGAGTGCGGGGCTCATCCTCTATGTCAGAGCATCCGGAGTCCAGATCAGACTCTGAAGACTCAAATGAAGGAGAAGAAGAATCCTCCCTAGGAGGAGGAGGAGGAGGAGGATGATCGCCCTCTCTGGGGGTTTCCTGGGGAAGCGTGTCCTCCCTGGCCTGAGAACCAGATGGTTCAACTCTGGTATCAGGCAGAGGTAAGGGAGTTTATTCTTGCCGATGCAGGGGGTCCGGCATCAGGCTCGGCATTGGTAGACATTTCGAGACCTCTTGGGTGATCTGTGTTTTGGCTTCAGCCCACCAGGAGACCAAGACCTCCCTCAGGTCCACCTAAGGTTGTGGGGTAGGTGCAGGGGATGAAAAATCCCCAAGTCCGAGGTCCGGGACTTAAAGAACCAGCAGTCGGACTTGAACTGCACAGCCCTAGTCAGTCCGAGGGACTTGGCTGTGCAGTTCAATCGGGGGCACATGCGCAGTGTCTCCTTGCTGGCTGAGTCCTTGATCCCCCCCCCCCCGGGAGCACGCTACCTCCCCGATCCCCCGGGAGCACGCTACCTCCCACTGTAGTCGCACTCTGTTCAGCAGCTCGGAGCAGTTCATGAAGTCCCAACAGAGATGGTGTCTCACAGAGGCGCTCTAGGGAAGTCTCATGGAGTACGGTCATGGTGAACAGCCACCGGAGATCACATGTGTCCAAACGGTGATCATGTGGTGGCTGTTCTGCGCATGTCTGAGGCAATTTTCAGTGCGCCATCACTCCTGTGCAGACCGGCCAGACTGAACGGACGCTCACTTTACCGTCACCACTTACTGCATAGCTATTTCGATCCAGCTCCAACTACAATTTCTCTGTGTTAAATCCTGACTTTTAGGAGTACCAGCGGGCAAAAATTAATATTTGAAATCTGGGGCTATTTTTGGTTGGTACTTAACTACTAGTTATTTGAGTCAGTGAAGTCACAATATTTTCTGGGCTGAAATGAAACCCGCGTCTATTAGTTTGAGTCAGAGAAGTCACAATATTTTTCTGGGCTGAAGCAAAACCTGCGTCTAATAGTTTGAGTCAGAGAAGTCTCAATATTTTTCTGGGCTGAAGCAAAACCTGCAGCTATTAGTTATTTGAGTCAGAGAAGTCAATATTTTTCTGGGCTGAAGCAAAACCTGCATCTATTAGTTATTTGAGTCAGAGAAGTCACAATATTTTTCTGAGCTGAAGCAAAACCTGCGTCTATTAATTATTTGAGTCAGAGAAGTCACAATATTTTTCTGGGCTGAAGGAAAACCTGTGTCTATTAGTTATTTGAGTCAGTGAAGTCAATATTTTTCTGGGCTAAAGGAAAACCTGCGTCTACTAGTTATTTGAGTCAGTGAAGTCACAATATTTTTCTGGGCTGAAGGAAAACCTGCATCTATTAGTTATTTGAGTCAGTGAAGTCACAATATTTTTCTGGGCTGAAGCAAAACCTGCGTCTATTAGTTATTTGAGTCAGTGAAGTCACAATATTTTTCTGGGCTGAAGCAAAACCTGCATCTATTAGTTATTTGAGTCAGAGAAGTCACGATATTTTTCTGGGCTGAAGCAAACCTGCGTCTACTAGTTATTTGAGTCAGTGAAGTCACAATATTTTTCTGGGCTGAAGCAAAACTTGCGCTATTAGTTATTTGAGTCAGAGAAGTCACAATATTTTTCTGGGCTGAAGCAAAACCTGCATCTATTAGTTATTTGAGTCAGAGAAGTCACGATATTTTTCTGGGCTGAAGCAAAACCTGCGTCTATTAGTTATTTGAGTCAGAGAAGTCACAATATTTTTCTGGGCTGAAGCAAAACCTGCATCTATTAGTTATTTGAGTCAGAGAAGTCACGATATTTTTCTGGGCTGAAGCAAAACCTGCGTCTATTAGTTATTTGAGTCAGAGAAGTCACAATATTTTTCTGGGCTGAAGCAAAACCTGCTTCTATTAGTTTGAGTCAGTGAAGTCACACTAAATATTTTTCTGAAGTTACCAGTGTGTCACTAAAAAAGTTTGCAGAAGCACACCTCCCTTGTGACTGATAAATAAAACATTTCATAGTGTCACCGTCTTATCTCATTCAGTCAGTCAGACATTTGTGTTCTGTCTGGCTGCCCTTGCTAACCTAAGCCAATACTTCTGGGCCATAATAGTGCCTCACATGTACCATCCTTGCTCATTAAAGTAAACATTTCTATTACAAAACCTTTTTCTTCTTACCCAGAGCAGTTTCTCACAGCAAAATGAGCTTATTAAAATTTGGTTTCTCAAAATCTGGTGGAGCAAGTACTAGTAGTGCTACAACATCCAGTTCTGCTAAACGTAAAAGTTCTGACGATGGCCTTACCAAGGATCAAAGATATGACAAAGAAAAAAGGGTCAGGAATTTCCGTCCTAAATGGAAAAAAGAATTTCCATGGCTGGATCACAGTGAAGAAAAATCTGTAATGTACTGCATATATTGTAAAGCCTACCCCCAAATCTGTGATCCTAACTCAGCTATGGTAAAAGGTTCAGGAGATCTTAAATTAGACCCCATAAAGAGGCATGATTTGACGAGGGAACACATCACTTACACAAACATTACTTTTTTTTTTTTTTTCTTTATCCCCTGGCAGGACCACCGGGTACATTCTCCGCCCTGGTCATGGCCCCCGGAGACCTCTACCACCGCCTATTGCTGCAGAGGACCCTCGGTCACCCACGGCTTGCCCCACGGAGGGTGGGGCCGCAGGCCACCTTCGTGACCCCGGAACTGTAACTGGTTGGGGTCCTGCAGCGGCGGTGGCGATGCGAGGCTCTTCAGGAGGGCTTCATTTATCGGTGGTCCTGCCCTGCCATCTTTTTCCTCCTTTTTCTCCCCAGAGGAGGCGGGGACGTGCAATAACGCCAGCGACCACCCCGCCTCCCCCCCCCACGTCAAGCCTCGGCTACGTGAGAGCTCCCGGCCTCTGCCAGGAGTCTCTAACGCACTGAGTGCAACCCACACCCTCCCGAGAAGGAGGAGCTGCGCGGACGCTCGATCCCTGCTCCCGGCCGGCCCTCCACGACAACCCGGATCCGTTCTGAACCGGAGTGGCGCGTCATAAACCGAAATCCCACACGCTGCGCCGACGGCTCTCACAAAACATTACTTAAAGGATACCACTCAAGTACCACCCATTCGTCTGTCAGAAACTGCTCTGGGTCAGTCATTTCAAAAAAGACACATGACAACAAAAGAAGTTGAGAAATACAAAATTTTATTTAACACTGCATACACCGTGGCAAAGAATGGGAAACCTTTTTCTGATTTTGAAATCATTTGTGAGATCCAGCGTAAAAATGGTTTAAATGTTGACAACAACTACATGAATATAGCAGGTTGCCGCTTGTTTGTGGACAACATAGCTAAAACAATACGTTCAGCAATAATTGAAGAGGTAAAAAATACCTCCTTTGTGAGTATTCTTGCAGATGGAAGTACAGACCACTCCATCATTGAACAAGAAATTGTCTACCTGAGATATGTAGGTGCTAACTGTTTGCCAGTCACACATCTAATATCTGTGTCACCACTTGAAACTGCAAGTGCTGAGGGTGTATTTAATGCTATTGAGAAAGCCTTACAATCAGTGGGTTTGCCATTACCAGAACTGACAGGCAGTGCACATCCAGCACTCGTATGTGCTAATTTTGATGGTGCATCGGTTAATCTTGGTGAACGGAAAGGAGTTATTACTAGACTCAAATCACTTTTGCCAGACATTATTGGCATTCACTGTGTTACCCACAAACTTGAACTTGCCATTTTGGATGCAAATAAACATTTCAAATACATCGCCAAATTTGAAGAGTGTTTAAAAGGCATTTTCAGTTTTTATTTTTGGTCTCCAAAGCGCAGGAGAGAACTTAAAGAAATTGCTGAAGTTCTCGATGAGCATCTTGCACATTTCACGGCTGTAAAGCAAGTCAGGTGGCTAGCAAGCGAAGAGAGAGCAGTTGTGGCATTAGAAAAAAACCTGGACATTGTGACAATGCATCTGGAGCACAGATTTGTGGATGGCAACAGGGCAGACGATGCTAACAGAGCTAAGGGTACCTCAAGGAACTGACCTCTATGCATTTCATTAAAGTTCTTTATTTCTTATTAGATTTTTGCCAATTGTTGCTAGATTATCAAAAACTTTCCAGTTGGCAGAACTACTTAATTGTTGAGATACCAGAACATATAGAGAAAGCCATTCTGCAGCTAGAAGCACTTAAGTACTCCTGGAAAATATCTTAAAAATTCCAGGAACAGTATAATGCAGAAGAACGTATGTTTGGCAAAACAAAAGTTCATGGAACACCTGGAAGTGAAGCTGAACTTCCCACATTTGTTAACGATACTGTCACGTACATCCAGAACAGGTTTGGTGTTCTCTCAGAGAAACCTTTGTCTTTACTTCAGATTTTGAATTATCACAACTGGCCACTGGAAAAGGAAGATCTAGCAACATTTGGCAATGCTGAACTAATTGAACTCATCACAGATAGCCCTTTTCTCTCTCACTTCTCAGAAGTTGATAAAGATTCTGCTATAGATGAGTGGGTGCAGCTGAAGTTATACCTTTCTCGATTCCGAACCAAACCTCTCATAACTATGTACCAGTTGGTGATACAAATGAAAATTGGTGAACGTGGCCCAGACTCCATGAAGGGCCCTATGCAAAAGCTCACTGAGATTCTGCTCACGATTTCCCCTTCCACAAGTGAATGTGAAAGAGGATTTTCAAAAGCTAATTTCATTAAAAACAAATTACGAACAACCCTGACACAACAGTCTTTCGAGAACCAGCTGCTTATCATGACTACAGGACCATCCGCCTCTGAATTTGATCCACTGCCATCAATAAAGTACCGGCTTGACAGTAGTCTGGGTACTATCCATTCCTCTGGTCACAAATGTCCATCAAAAGAAGAAGAAAATCAGCCTGAAGCAAGCTGCAGTACTATTGCTGTCTTATAATACTCTCTCTGCCTCTCTGTAACCTTTCTCTGACTGTCACTGGAGCATCCTTAAAGGGGGAAAAAATAAATAATTATTTTTTCTCGTAATAATATGAAAAATGTTGTGACTTACTGGATCCTGATATGGACTTACCCAAAAAATGTACCATAAGTCCTGGACTTATGCATCCCCAAAAAATTTTTCAACCCGAGGTGGAGGGGGGAGGAGGAGGCACGGGTGCTCGGATATGGGTAACCTGGGAACCCATAATAGAAGTACCCATAACCTGATGGCGGGAGGCCCGGCGTCGGGTATTGAGGCACCGGGTACTGCGGCGTCGGGTAATGCAGTGTCGGGTATGGTGGCGCAGAGGAGGCAGATACTGCGGTGTTGGGTATGCTGGCGTCTGGTATCCTGGTGCCGGGGGCTCCAATGGAGTCAAAGGTCCTGGCGTCAGCCCTTCAGGCAGACCGGACGGGTCAGGTGTCGGCGTGTAGGGCCAGAAGGAGGACCCGCCAGAGGGTCCAGGAGCCCAGACGAATGTGACGGTATATTGTCAGGAAGCGGAATGCTGGAGGGTGACATCAGGTTGTCTGACGTCGGGTCCGGCATTGGGGAGACCCCCCCCCCACCGACAGCAGCGTTCCAGACTCCTCGACCCCAGCCGAGGAGGAAGGAATGAGCTGCTCGGGAGGAATGGGAGCAGACACAGGAACCTCAGTGGGCAACGCAACGGGTGTGCATTGCGGCGACACACTGGCGTCGGGCATGGAGGAAGAGCCTGTCGACGGGTCGCTGGCTGGGCGGACATTGGGGTAACAATGACCGACTTATCAGCCATGTCCGGGCGGACGTCACTGGAACAGACGCCCGGCTTACCGGATGCACTCTGACTGGCAGGCCTGGTTTAGAGGCCATAGCAGGAGTGCGGGTCTCCTTTGGCTCAGAGGCTCCCGTTCGGCCTGAGCGCAAGCCTGACGGGGAGGGGGGGCAATGCCAGCTTAGAAACCACTAAGGCGGCTGTCGAAGGACGATCCCCGGAGCAGAAGTTATCTGGAGGGCTGCGACTCCAGCCGAAGTCACGGCCGCTGTAGATGGTGTGTCCCGGTCCTGGTGTCGCTCCTTGCCCCTCTTTTTCATATGATGGCCCTCCGGAGAAGTAGACGCCTGCCTCAATTCCTTCAGTTCCTTTTCCATGGATGGCATATTCTTTTTGAGTAAATGGGCTTCCAGGGACTGCGGCCTTCGTTTCCGGGTAGCAGGACTGAATTTTAAGCAGTGCTCACACTCCTCCATGTGGTGGTCTGGGCCCAGACAGAAGAGGCAGAGGGAATGGCCGTTCTTATGAGGGAGCTGGGATCCACACGAGTCACACTTGTTTTTATGAGATTCCGAAGGCATCAGGGATGACATGCACAGCAAGGTAGTAATACACAGTTATCAGAATAACGTAGAAAAATGTCAAAAAGACATACTTATCCAAAATGGCAAGATAAGCGAGCGCTGTTCCTTCGCGAGGTACTATCGCAAGCAGACAGCGGGAAAGAAATGGGGAGTGGGCGTCAGGACCGCCCCCTTTATACTGATGTCAGCTGACGCTGGTCACCTGACGTGGGGGAGGTCCCCGCCAGACTGCTAGCTAGAGATTTTTCTGTGGGGTCCTGACACCTGGCGGCTTAGTCCTACTTGTGAATACCTACTGCAAGAGCCCTCTCGAAGTAAGATCAGCAGTTAATATTGTATTAAACAATATTGTCAGTTGCTGTTCATTTATTTTCCACATGGCATTGACAGGCAACATTACTCCCTTTGTGCTGGCCATGTTACAAGCGCATTAATCCACTCCAGAGTTGGGCTCTACTGGGGAATTAATGCCTGGTTGGTGGTTGGAGGCACTCGGCCTACAACCTTGTGCCCCAACCTTTGTCACAGATTAATGCTTACATACTTTATGCAAGCCCCAGAGGTGTAAGTAAATATGGCCCTAAGTAGTAGTTTTTTTTGTGTGGAGGAAAACGAGACTCGTCACCTGCCTGTGCATTTAGAGAGATTTAAAGCATTGTCAGGGGGCAACTCCCACTCTCAGCCAATGACATTTCTGGATTTTCAAATCTAGAATACCACACTAAGGGTGTGCATTATTAATATCTACAAAATTCTGGCATCATATTTTATCTATACCAATCTTCATTCCAGCTTGTGCTGTCAGAGCAGAACTACAAGAATCTACTTTATCGCCAGCCTGTAATGCAAGCACATTTGCCTACTGCTTAAAAGTCAAAAGCATGAGCTTGGAAAGATTACCATTACAAGCATTAAAAGAGATGGAATCCTTTAAGCAAAGGAACCTAGTCCCTGGTTCGCTAAACCAACTAGAAAAACTTTTCTTGGACACCAGCTTAATCTTCTTGCTATCCTTATCACAACAAGAAATTAGCATTCATCCACCTCATCGAAAGCTAGTTTTTTTTTTGTTTGTGTTTTTTTAACCAGGAGAGACACACTAAGCTGAAGCTTGTTTACAGGTGTGACCCGGGAGCACAAGAAAGTTAAGTAACTTGCTAAGGGTCACACAATATGCAAGTGGGGGCTGTAGGATTCAAACCCAGGTCTCCAGGTTTGCAGCTCAGAGCCTTAAACCACTACGCTATACTGCCTCTGTTTAACAAAATTAAAAGAGAGGAACCAACAAAGATGACCTAGACTCTTTAACAAAGTACAAGTTCAGTCCTTGGTACATATCTCAAAAGCAACTGTACAGACAGGAATGATATTTAGATACAATTAAATTACCACATTTAAGGAAAGGCAAGAGTGATCCAAGATGGCGGCTGTGTGTGAGCTGCCTGAGGTTTGAGCTCAGATGCTGCGTTTATTTTTTTTTTTTGTCCGTTTATTATTTTAGTTTAATTTGCTTCCATTTTTATTTTTATTTTGCTTTAGTTAGTGGTTTTAGCTTAGTTAGGGCTTTCTAGTGAGCTAATTTAGTGTTTTTAAGCGTATTTTCGGGTCAGTAGTTAGTTTGGCTGTTCTCCCCTGCCATACGGGAGTTCTAGCTGTTTAATCGTTCATGTCATGGCTGCAGTTTTTGTAAGACTGAACAGCCAAAAGCAGACATGTACATTTTTAATTACTTTTGTTCCCTTACTATGCAGTAGCTTTGAATGTTGATTTGGTTATGGTACGGCTGATTTCAGTAAAGCCATGATAGACCTAAAGCAAACCCCAAATCCCAAATCAGTGGTGATTCGTGGAGTTGCTGCCAGGAGCTGCTGTTTTGATGTTCGAGTTGGGAAGACCAGGGCTGAACTGAGTATGCTGCTGATTTGAGAGAACCACTTCTGATTTGACTCGGGAGAACTACTGCTGAAAGATCACTCACTCTTGAGCAAGTAGCGGTGTGGTGAGAGCGCACTTTGCACACCTTGCGATTTTAAATATCTGTGTGTGGTTGCTCTTTGCTCTGACTCTGCTTTGGATCTAATGCAACCGCAAGTGTTTCCCTCCCAGTCTTCCACCTGTGACAGTCCAACAGGTCGTATTGAAGTTTGAAGATCTCCGGTGGAGTTGGTGGAGCCAGCGGAGGTGACTGGGGGAAGAGCTTTGGAGTTACCGTTTCTCTGGAACCTAGGGGCGGTGAGGGTCACTGAGTTGCGCTGGGTGGGGAATCCCTCTCCCCCTACACCTTGGGCCGTTGTCCCATTGTGCTACCTGGGACCAAGCGGGAGTTGCCTCACTTTGCCTTTGGGGAGCCAGAGGAGGATTTGGGTCTCTCCTAAGTTGCCCTAGGGGTGTACTTTATTGTCTATCCCTAAGGGAGTCTGTAGCTGTGGGTCGCAGGTGGTGGGGAATTAGGTTAGTCTGGGGTGGTGTAGAGGGGAGGAGGGAATATCCCTTTAATTATCTGTGAGTTTTGCACTCTTGGCCCCTTCCAGAAATCCCCTTTTCGCGATGGAAGATTGTTGAATGGAGTTTAGTGGCTGATTTGAAATCGGAACAGATGGATTGACTGCTTCAGAAGCCAGGAGATTTGAATTTTGATTTCATGTGGATTCGGGCTTGGATATTTTTTGAGCCTAAAGAAAAAACAAGTTTGTTAAGATACCCTCTTAGAGAGAACATTTCCTGGACTTTTTGGTGGAAATATATTTTTGGTTTGAACTTATTTTTTTACTGTTTCTTAGGCAGTGAGAGTGCCCAAATTACTTTTTTATTTTCCAGGTAGTGTGAGTGCTTGGGAACTTTAAATACTCATCTTTATTACATTATCTAGGCAGTGACAGTGCCTGGTTTAGTACTGACTCCCAGGGTAGTGAGAGTACCAGGGGTTGAAAGTGAAACTGTATTTATTATTATTTATCTAAATACATTCTCTTAATTTTCTGGGACTTGAACTCTCTTTAGAGTGGATTCTGTATGGGGTTTCTTTTTCGTGATCTATAAGATTTATTTCCAGAGTTTTGGATTGTTTTAATTAGTTATTTTAAAGGATAACAGTTTTTAAGTGGCCTGTACCTAGGAAGTGCTGGACTATTGGGATTTATGAATTAATTAGTGCTCTATTTTTTTTTGAATAAGTGTTTGGTTATATGTAACTTGTTTTTTTTCTTTTTATTGTGTATCAGTGTTTGGGTTTTTGATCCCCCCATGAGAGAGAGTGAAGGAGTGAATTATTATTTTTTGTTATTTTTGAGTGATAAGTTTTGTTTTGTTTACTACTTTTGTTTATTTTATTTTTTACTCCTCTCCAAACTATTTGGTTTTTATTATAATGTGTTTTGGAGGTTCAGTGACGGTTGGGCATTATTCCCCCACCAGGCTCAGGAAATTGTGTCCCTTTGAATGTCCACCATTGTCATCGGACACCTATTTTAGGTGTTGTGCTTTGGGCATTCTTAGGAAGTGTAAAAGAAGGTGGAGAGCTGGGCCTGGTGGGGGGGACAGGAAAAGGGAGGGCAGATTGGAGTTGTGGGGTCCAGGAGACGCCCTGAGATGAAATGGAGCCAGGATAGAGGTTATTCTTGTCTTGTCACCATACCCAAGAGTTCCGACTTTAGTGGGCAGGTGCCGAGGTCTTCCCCGACAGCTCATCCCACCTTGGCGGTGTTATGCAATGCCAGATCCATTAAAAACAAGACAGCTATTATAGCTAATCTTGTTGGGTCAACTGATCTGGCTTGCATCACCGAGACCTGGCTGGATGAAAATAGAGGCCCTATACTGGCCTCGGCAACACCAGCCGGGTTCTCGATACACCGATCAAGAGCTGGATCATAGGGTAGGGTGTAGCCATTATGTTTAAGACAGAGCTGGGCCTTGCGGATGTGCCACTGGGAAGTACCAGATCCTTTGAATATATCCTGGGATAGGGTGTAGGTTGAGTTCTCCTGAGTCTACCGTCTACCAGGAGACGGTGGAGAATTCCTGCAGGAGATAGACTTCATCGTCGACGTGGTGTTGAGGTCCCCCAGATTGATAGTTCTGGGGGACTTCAATGCCTGGGTCGACTATGAACTCTCGCACTTTGGTCAAAATCTTCTCCAGCCGATGATGTCGTTGGGCCTAACACAGGTGGTTACCTCCTCGACCCACGTAGGGGGTCAGTCATTGGATCTGATCTTTCTTCTGGGTATGGAGATTGCTGATGTGGGGGTGGAACCAGTCAGCTGGTCTGACCATCACACCATAAGGTTCAGCTTCAGGGCTCCCCCTAATAGGTCTGCCCCTACGGAGATGGTTCAGTACCACCCTTTAAGGGGTATTAACCCCAGTGACCTAATGGCGGTGCTGGATCTATCGGGCTTGTCGGGTGAATGCATGAGTCCAGACAATCTCGTGCTAGCCTATAATAAGGCTGTGGGAGATGCTCTGGACAAGATTGCTCCTGTTCGTGTTCGGCCTCTCACCCATCATTCAAGGAGCCCTTGGTTTGATTGCTCCTTGAAGGAGATAAGGCGAGTTGGCCAAAGGTTGGAGACAGCCTGGCGGAGGTCCGGCCATGATGCTGACAGGCTTAGGTTGATGGCACATTATGATGGCTATCAATCAGAAATCACCGTAGAAGGCAGAATTCTGTCAGGAGATTTCTGCTGCACAGAATCGACCGGCTCAGCTTTTCCGGACCGTTGACAGATTGTGCAATCCAATCTGTCTCCAGCCCAGAGAAGCTTTTTCTCAGCTGAGATGTGAGGAGTTTGCTCGGTTTTTTGCAGATAAGGTTGCCAGCATCAGGTCTGGCATCGGTCCGACCTATCCTATGAGGGATTGCAGTGGTCGACAGGAAGTGGCATGCACTCTGTCTGTCTGGTCAGATTTTCACCGTCCGGAGTTCACCGACATTGTGAAGTTCATCCAAACACTGCGACCAACCAGCTGTAGTTTGGATCCGCGTCCTACACCTCCTTTAGTGGGATGTGTAAAAGTTATCTGCCCGATCCTTACTGACACTGTCTGGAAATCTTTGGAGAGGGGGGGTCTTTCCTGACCCCCCAAGGAGGCGGTCGTTCGACCACTCCTTAAAAAACCCTCCTTGGACCCAGATTGTCTAGCCAACTACCGGCCTATCTCTAACCTGCCTTTTGTTGGTAAGGTTATTGAAAAGGCGGTTGCATTGCAATTGGATGATCATCTTACAACTCACAAAGTCTATGATACTCTCCAGTCTGGTTTTAGGAAGAAGCATAGCACGGAGACTGCCCTTGTCCGGGTACTGAATGATCTCCTAATGGCTAGAGATCGAAAGGCACGTACCACTCCGGTCCTTCTCGATCTCTCTGCTGCATTTGACACTGTAGACCATGGTGTGCTGTTGGAGCACCTGCGGTTCTTTTGTGGGCTGTCTGGTACAGTCTTCAAATGGTTCCATTCTTACCTCACGGACAGGTCTCAGAGAGTTGCCACTGGAATTTATTTCTCTGGTGCTCACTCCCTGCCTTGTGGGGTACCACAGGTTTCCATTCTAGCCCCCATGTTGTTTGCAGTGTATATGCTGCCATTGGGAAATATCATCAGGCAATACAATCTGGGTTTTCACTGCTATGCAGATGATACTCAGCTGTATTTGTCCTTTCTGCCCGGGCAAGATGATGCACTCTCCGTACTAAATAATTGCCTTGCTAAAAATCAGACTTTGGATGAGTTCCAGCTGGCTGAGACTGAATCCAGATAAGACTGAGGTGCTGGTAGTGGACCCAGGTCATCCAGGGGGTGGGTTTGGGGGTTGGACAACCATCAGGCTTATTACTGGGTGGTATGTCACTCGCTACCTCCGATCAGGTGCGTAACCTGGGCGTTATTTTTGACGATGGTTTGACCTTAAAATCTCAGGTATCAGCAGTCGTCAAATCCTCTTCTTACCATCTGAGGAATATCGCCCGGGTGAAACACCTGGTTCCTCCGGGTGATCTTCCAACATTGGTCCATGCCTTTGTCACTACCCGTCTTGATTACTGCAATTCCCTCTACCTAGGGCTACCTGGGGTTGATATAAGCCACCTGCAGCTGGTGCAGAACGCGGTGGCCAGGCTTTTGACTGGGACCTCTAGAACCAGTCATATTACACCTGTGCTCCGCAAACTGCACTGGCTGCCTGTTTGGTGGCGGATCACCTTTAAGGTTGGTTTACTAACCTTTAAAGCCCTACATGATCAGGGACCCGGTTACCTGAGAGATCTCCTGGTACCCTATTGCCCCCCTCTCCTCTCCGTTCCACCAACGAGGGATTGCTGGAGATTCCCAGGGTTCGATTAAAGACATCAGGATCTCGTGCCTTTGCTTTCTCAGCGAAAACCCTGTGGAATTCTCTACCTCGCTGGTTGAGAGAATGCCCGACCGTCGATAGATTCAAAATGGAGTTAAAGACATATTTATTTAATTTAGCTTTTCCTAGCTACGGATGATTTATTTTATGCTTGTTTTAAAATTTTATCTTTACGTGTATGGTTTTTATGTATAGTGCCTTGGTTTTGAAAGGCACTATAAAAATAAAGATGATTTGATTTGATTTGAAAGCATTCACGAAATTAAGACTACAAATCTTTGATTCTAATGTGCTAAAAACACACTAACAGTAAATATAATGTCCACAAAGCTTTATTATGTAGCTGTAAGCTTGGTACATTGAGGACCTCAATTCACTTCGTGATCTGTTGCCCAAAATATGCTTCTCAAAGGAATAGGTGATTAGGTTGTTTTTTCTTCTAACATTCTATGGACGTTTCTTCAAAACAACTTCATTATTTACGATCTGGAGAAGATCCAGTGGAACAGATAAGGGGAGTAAAGGAGTACACCCATTTTGTTCTATTTACTAACACTTTCTAATTTTGAGACTTTATTTCCCATACTCTACTTTTAAAATATATTTGGTATGCATGACAAAAAACTGTCAGCTATACTAGCCTCGGCACCTCACTAACAGAATGGAAGCAGTAGCGGGAGACAGAACAGAGCACCAGTATCGATTGTACAGTACTGTGCAGTACAGCACAGAAGACAGTGTCAGAAATTGCTACCTGGCAGACCTGACCAGAAGGGTTGTTGTAACCATGCAAAATATTAAAAATAAGGTCACAACACTATGAAGCATCAGGAAGGTATCTCAAGCTCCATGGCAGTCAGGCAAAGAGAGTCAGTGGCTGCAGGTGCCTAGTGGGTTAGAGAGCTGCTTTAGAGGCACGATACAAAACTGAACTGTGGATGGACCTACCACCATTCAGATGAAAATACTACCAGGTTGAAGAAACTAGCCGTAAATGCAACAAGCAATAACCCCTTCCTACCCGGTCACACTCTTCACCTGCACTACTGATCACTTCTACTGCATTACCAAGTCGACAAAAGTACCTATATGTGCTGCTGGTTTCTGCCACTGCCATACTTCTGACTTCCTGCATAAGTGTTGCTTGACAATGCCTCTTGGTTTCTACCGTTCTCTTTCTGTTGACTTCCTACTTATGTTTTGCTTGACAATGCTTCATGAGGCTGTCACTTTATAGCGTATGGTTGAACGTCGTTCTCCACTGAAATCCATCCTTGTCGAAACCTTGTAGTCACACACTAGTGATGTTCGCAGTGCATCAGAAGGATTTTTCTACTGCACTGTGAACGTCACACAGTGTCCTCGAGCAGCATTTGACAGTTAGGGCTCACTCCATAGACAGGACACACAGCGAAAGCAGCAATGTCGACGGCAGTACTAATGTTGGAGCGTTAAAACGTTCAAAATGTAAAGTTCTTAAACAGTTAAAATGTCAAAGCGTGAACACGTTCAAAATGTAACGTTCTTTTTCCTTCTAGTAACACAGTAAAACTGTTTTGAAGCAGAAACATGCTGTAGTGATTTTTCCCAAAAAGCGAGCGTTCCACCATACACTATAAAGAGAAAATGCATGAGGGAACAGTTGACAACAGGGCATTTTTCACTGGTTATGACGACGGATTACCTCCTCGAGCTGCGCTTCCTCAAGGTAATCCGTCGTC
The DNA here is from genome assembly GCA_016271365.2 of Neoceratodus forsteri. Lineage (NCBI taxonomy): Eukaryota > Metazoa > Chordata > Ceratodontiformes > Ceratodontidae > Neoceratodus > Neoceratodus forsteri. The sequence goes on along the minus strand of CM057452.1, from coordinate 1,518,236,451 downwards.
ATAGTGCCAACTCGGTGAAAGAATAGCCCTGTTGTCAACTGTTCCCCATGCACTATCCTATATATTGTTCAATATTAATTGTAAAAACCGTTGTGTATGACTTTACATCATTGTTTCGTTATCTGTTGCTGATGGGCGTTACTCTGATTACTTAAATAAATGGAATACTTCCCAGTCCTAAAACTTATCTGGACCCCATAGAAGATACAATACTAACTACGAGATGTGCTCACTTTCAGGATACAATTAGAAAAACTAACCAAAAAAAGGTACATATAGAAAGTCTCTATATAGCCATACTTCGTAATGCAGTCTATTCTTCCACTATTTAAATATCACATGAACGGTAATGAGTACTCCAAGATATAAAAAATAATGTATGGTATACCATCCACAACAAGCATGTGTATCCCTGAAGAGGTAGCCATGGTGACCATTTAAACCTCGAGAGCAAAGCTCAAGAGGTTCTGGTCACCATGGCTACCTTGAAAGGGATACGCACGCTAGCGGTGTGGATAGTGGATCATCCATTGTCTTTTATCATGTATGGTGCACCTTACAAGAAGAACGAGTCTCTTTAGTTATAAAAATGCCTGCAGACTCATTTTTTTTTCCATTTCTCAGCACCGCTCTGTTCCAGGTCCAGCTCTCACCACCACAGCCGTTTAAGGACGTGTCGATGTTTGCAGAACACGCATGCGCGAACATGCTCCAGTTGTAGAACATGCATGCACGAACATGTCCCATGTTGCTGTGATGCAGTAGCTACATATCTAGTGCAGCACAAAAACTATGATGATGTAACTACTGCAGCACAGCAGTACAACAGCACTGTTCTATGTATCGATTTTTACCTATAAGAACATTCAACCATGCACTATATTGCTACATTTGGTATGCATCTGCATAATTATAAAATGTTATATCATGGATTATAAACAAGCTGTTAACTCCACGAGCTCCAGGCGCTGATGGCAGACACTGAAGTGGACCTAGTGGCCATTATAGAAACATGGACTTACGAAAATGATGACTGGGTCCTCACTGTTTAAGAGGGATAAAAGGAACAGGTAGAGGGGGAGAAGTGGCCTTTTTTGTCAAGGAAGGCATTGAAGACCGAGTCACTGTGGGTGCAACTTACAGCAGTCTCGGGCAAGAAACTTCACTTGGGAATGATCTATTGACCTCAGGGCAAGGAGAAAGAGCTCAAGAAAGAATCTAAAAGACGGGTGGCATGGGGTGGGGGGAAAAGAGTACTGGTGGTGGGTGATCTGAACCTTCCAAACATCGACTGGGACAATTCAGTGGCCACTTCCTGTACATGCCTTCCAGAACTGTCTGCTGGTGTAACTAGCCAAGGAATCTGACAGACTGAAATTCTCGATGTGGTGCTCATCAACTCGGAGGTGGTTGAAGCTGCGAGAATAAGGAAGCCACTGGGGAACAGCAACCATAACTCCATTTGGTTTGAACTTGCCCTTAGGTCCAGAAAACCCCAATCAACAGCTGAAGACCTGGATTTCAGAAGGGGTGACTTCAACAGGCTGAGGGAGCTGGTCAGGGTAAAGTTAGTCGGGGAGGAACACATGGGCAGGTGGAAGAGAGATTGGGGCAGTTAAGGGAGCCATTCTAGAGGCATCTAAGTTATGCATGAGAACGGTAACCAAAAAGAATAGGTTCAAGACATCATTATGGTTCTTGGCAAGAATCTGGGAAGTGGTGAAGCCAAAGAAAAAGGCCTTCTAGAAAGAAAAGCAGGGGAAGAAATATGGGGAAAATACATACTAAAAAACAAAGAAGGCAAAGAGGGCGGTTAGGGAGGCAAAAGCAGATACAGAGCTACATACTACAGAGAGGGTCAAAGGCACAGAAAAAAAGTTTTCCTGTTATATTAGGGAGGGAAAAGGAAGAAAGTAGAGGGAACTGTAACATTGGGGTGGGGAGAAGACAGGATGATACAGGAGGACAGGCAAAAGGCCGCCATTCTTAATGAATACTTTAACTCAGTTTACACGAAGGTGAATGGCATACCCTTGCTAGAGTGTGGGATCAAAGTGGCCACTAAGGGGGTCCCCGAGATGAGGCAGCCCATATTTGCAAGTGAAAGGATCCAGAAAGGGCAGGCAGCACTAAAAATAGATAAGGTTCTGGGACCAGATGGGTTGCATCTGAGGTTAATAAGGCACCTGGTTGAACTCCTGGTAGGTCAATTCAATAGCTCTCTAAGGATGAGGTTAGTTCTGAAGGATTTGAGGGTGGCGGACATAGTTCTGCTCCGTGGAGGGGGGGGGGGGGCAAGGAACATGTGGGGAACTACAGTCCTGTCAAGTCTTACCTCTATTGTAGGGAAGCTGATGGAGTCAATGCTCAAAGAGCATCTCATGGACTACTTCGAGAGCAACGGGCTCCAGGATAGTAAACAACATGGATTCATGGCAGAGGTCTTACATTACTAACCTAATAGTCTTCTTTCAGTGATGAGGGAATCGGGTAGGGGCCATATTGTGAATTTGCTCTACTTCAACTTCAACTTCCGCAAGACTTTCAACTCTGTGCCTCACCGACACCTGCTGAAGAAGATAGAGGATCTGGGTGTGGCTAACATCACAGTAAACGGAACAGGCAAGTGGCTAAAAAGGAGGCAGCGGAAGGTTGGAGTCAACAGGGTCAAGTCAGCAGAAAGGGAGATCAACAGCAGGGCACCACAGGTATCTGTTCTGGGATGGTCCCCTTAATATGATCATTAGCGACATCTGTAAGGGTATCTGGCGCAGGCTGTCTCTCTTCACACTAAGCTCTATGGGAGAGTGGAAAGCGACAAGGGAATCAGGGAAGTGCAGAGTGACGTATGAAAGCTAGAGTGGTGGTCTATGGTTTGGCAGTTGAAATTCAATTCCACAGAGGGCAAAGTAATGCACATAGGGAACAAGAACCCCATGACAGAGTACTGGATGGGTAGGGTAGATGTACCACTATGGCTGAGGAACAGGACCTTTGGAGTCATCATCAGCGACTCCCTCAAACAATCGGGTCAGTGTAACGAAAAAAAAATTACTCACCTTAGTAATTATGTTTTTTCTAATGGAGTCTTGCTGTATTCCAACTATTGCAGTTAGCCCCAGCACTCAAACTGCACCGGAGAGTAGAGGGTTAACTTTCTATGCAGAGCATAGAATGATGAGCTCGAGCTCGGTTCAGATCTGTCTGCTGCACTTTGAAGCATAACCGTCAGATTCTTATGAGCTAATACTAACTACTATGTGGAAATTGTAAAATTTTTACTAGCCAAATGGCAATCAAATATTTTGAATCCCCAAAAAGACTCAAGTCAAGAAATCCAAAACCAAAAACCAGGTAGTGAACAACTTAAGACTATTAAATTAATAAATATAACCCACTCCCCCTCTCTGAAAAGAGGGTGCCAAATGCACCCTAAGGTGCAACACCTACCTGCCAGCCCACTTCCCAAAAACAGGTTCTGAGAGGGGAGACAGGGAGGGAGGTCAGAATACAGCAAGGCTTCATTAGAAGAAACATAATTACTAAGGTGAGTAATTTTTTCTTCAAACATCATGAAGTCTTGCTGTATTCTGACTACTGCAGACTACTAAGCAGTACCTCCATGGAGGAGGGACAGAACCTACTTTGGGAATAGGCTCTGCAGTACTGCTGTACCAAACCAAGCATCACGCCTAGCCTGGATGTCCAGGGAGTAATGCTTGGTAAATGTATGGACTGTTTTCCAGATGGCTGCTTTACAAATCTTTGGCAAAGAAATATCCCTGGCCCCAGCCAGGGAAGCAGCTGTACCTCTAGTCGAATGAGCCCTCAGGCCTGAGGGTGGTATTTTGCCTATCTTCTCATAGCAGAATTGTATACAAAAGACAATCCACCTGGCAATAGTTCTCTTAGTGGCAGGTTTGCCCTTCCCCACTTCCCCATAAGTGAGAAACAACTGGAGGGATTCAAACCTGTCAGCCTTAGTACGCTCAATGTAGTAGCTAAGGGCTCTTTTAACGTCCAAACTGTGTAAACTTCTTTCTCCTGAAGAAGAATGATCAGTGAAGAACACAGGGAGAGACATAGACTGGTTCAGATGAAAATCTGAAACCACTTTAGGTAAGAACCTCCTACTGGTTCTAAGGACCACCTTATCTCCATGGAATGAGATGAAATCAGGTTCCACTGACAGAGCCTGCAATTCACTGATACGCCTGGCAGAGTAGCTACCAGAAACGCAGTTTTCCAAATCAAGTACTTAAGCTCTGCTGAAGACGAAGGCTCAAAGGGGTTGCATAAGCTGAGCAATGCAAACATTAAGATTCCAAGCAGGAGTAGGATCCCTAAAGAGGGGATTGGTATGAAGCAATCCCCTGAAAAATTTACAAAATACAGGGTGAGATGACAGTGAGGAAGGCTTTCCCACTGACAGAAAAGTAGAAACTGATGACAAATGTACTTTGAGAGTAGCTGGTCTAAGGTCTAGGCCATTAAGATGAACCATATAATCCAGAACTGTAAAGATCTTATAAACATTCAGGCATGGATCCTGAACCACAAGCTTGTCCTTAACCGAAAAAAAAAAAAAAACCCAGGCCATGCTCTTTGGGTCCCGGGCAAAGATTAAGGCCGCCCGTGTGCCATTCTGTGTATCCGGCAAGGGAGATGTCCCGATCCCTATCAAGGACAACTTCAAATACCTGGGAGTAATGCTGGACCCACAGCTCGACCTTGGCCTTCATATTCAGAGGATATGTAAAACAGTCAACTGTAAACTGGGTCTGGCCTACAGGACAAAAAACAACCTCACATCAGCCACGCGTGCTGCCCTTGTGAGAGGGATGCTTCTCCCCTCTTTGTGTTATGGTCTCCTGCTGTTTGCTAGCACCACTAAGGCCCATCTCTCCAGGTGGTCGACAGCTTATAACAATATCTGTCACTTCGCCCTACCGGCCCCCCGGCTCACTCATCACTGTGAGCTCTACAACAAGCTACACTGGCTCTCGCCTACAAAGTACATTGACTTTGTCCTTGGTTGCTTCACTGGTAAGGTCCTCAACATGGGTACCCCTCCAGGGGTGGCAAGCTTGCTGGCCCAAGCTGCCCCCTCATCATATCACCTTAGGTCTCAGGGGTCTGCCACACTCAAGGTACCTGTGACTAGGACCAAGATGGGTGAAAGGGACTTCGCAGCATGTGCCCCTAAACTTTGGAATACCTTCCCAACCCAGGTCCGTGCTGCCCCCTCGCAGGGAAGCCTGCACTCTTCCCTATGGAGCCATCTTAAAAGTGCATCGGCCTGCGGATGTCAAAACCCCCCATGACATATGTTTAGCACCTGCACCCATACAAAACTGCCGGCCCTTAAAATGCAGTATTTCTGTACAGCCCCAAACTTGATGCAAGATGTGTAATCTTACCTGTAGTCTCTTGACGTGTAACCTGTTCCTAATCATGGGATGTGTAAGCTTGCCTTGTAGTCTCATGATGTGTAACCTGTTTCTAATTATGTGATGTGTAATCAATCAATCAATCAAAATCTTTATTTATTCAGGCGAACATCATTGAGCATAGCTCATTTACAAGATGGACCTGAGTGGTCATAACAATATAAGGTTACAAATTTTACACAAAAACATGGTCCTTGTAGTCTCATGATGTGTGACCTGTTCTTAATTATGTACCATGTTGTCCCAAGTGTGTAAGTATGTAATTTCCTGTACTCTCCCGGGTCGTACCTGAAAATAGGCAAATTGCTTGTTTAGTGTACTTACCTGGTTAACAAAAGCTAAATAAATAAATAAAACAATTCAGCAGTGTCTGGGGATATATGCTTCTTGGAACACCAAATGGTGAATCTCTTCCATTTGGAGTTATAAGTTTTTCTGGTGGCAGGCTTTCAAGACGCTTTGAGAATATCCAGAACCCCTTGGGACAGGTGCAAATCTGCATATTCCAACTCTTCAAGAGCCATGCCTTGAGATTGAGAGACTGAAGATTGGGGTACCAAATCCTCCCCTGAGAGGAGTTTAACAGGTTGTAATTCCTGGGAAGAGACAGGGGAAGATGGACTGCTTGGACAGCAACAGAGGGTACCAGGGCTGCCTGGCCCAGCCCGGAGCAATCAGAATAATTTTGCAGGGTTGTGACCTTATCTTGACCAGAACCTTGAACAGCAGAGGAAAGGCAGGGAAGGCATATAGAAATTTCCCTTCCCAGTTCAAAATCGGTGCATCCAGAGCGACTGAGCCCAAGACTGGGGGTCTGCAACAAAACAGAGGAAGTTGGTGATTGTCTGGGGCTGCAAAGAGATCCATCTCTGGAGTGCCCCACCTTGAAAAAAATCACTTTTAACACTAGAGGGTCCAGGGACCATTCATGATGGCCTTGGGAGATCCTGCTCAATGTATCTGCTAGCACACTGTCCTTTCCTGGAAGGTGGACTGCTATCAGAGAGGTCTGCAGAGAATAAGCTAGGGACTACAATTTCATGGCTTCCGTGCACAAGGCCATGGACAGAGTGCCTCCCTGCTTGTTGATGTACCACATGGTGGTGGTGGTGGTGTCTGTCCTGACCTGAACCACCTTGTTCTGTACTGACTGAGAGAAAGCTTGCAGGGCCAGAAAGACCACCCTGAGCTCCAAGAGATTGATATGAAGAAGGGATTCCTGATGGCACCACAGTCCCTGGGCTGTGAGAGCCCCCAGATGGGCTCCCCACCCTAATAGAGAAGCACCCGTGGTTAGGACCACAGAGTGAGACTGAAAGACGAATGGGACTCCTTGCCTGAGGTTGTCCTGATGCTGCCACGATTGGAGAGCCTGGATCACAGTCTGAGTCACTGGAATTAGTTTGGCTAGAGAATCTTTCCTCTGAGACCAAAAGGACCTCAGGTGAAACTGAATGTCCTTCATCTGAAATCTGGCCCCTTGGACCACTGCTGTAGAAGCTGCCATGTGGCCCAGAAGCTAGAGGAAGTGCCTTGCTGGCCGACAGACCAGAAGGTGGAATGAACAAGCAAGCTCCACAATAGCCCTTGCCCTTTCCAGGGGAAGAAAAGCTCTTGCTTTGACTGTATCCAACTCTGCTCCTATGAAGGTGAGGAGCTGAACAGGCTCGAGAACTGACTTGGGGAGATTGAGAAGGAATCTTAGGGAAGTGAGCACTTGCTGAGTCACTTGCAGGTCTGACTCGACTTCGCCTGGGGACTGACCCACAATGAGCCAGTCGTCCAGGTATGGAAATATGGAAATGTTTTTCCTTCTTAAAAAGGCCACTATTACTGCTAGGCATTTTGTAAATACCTGTGGAGCTGATGTCAGGCCGAAGGGCATAGCTTTGAACTGATAATGGCCTGAAGGCAATTCGAACCTTAAGTACCTTCTGTGGGAGCACCTGATAGGAATGTGAAAGTAAGCATCTTTTAAGTCCAGGGAGGCTAGCCAGTTCCCTGGCCTTAGAGAGGGAAGGATTATTCCCAGAGTCACCATTTTGAATTTTGGTTTTAAAAGATGTTTGTTCAGCTTTCTTAAGTCTAGGATGGGTCGCCACTCCCCTGTCTTTTTTGGGGTAAGGAAGTACCTGAAGTACAGACCTTTGCCCCTGTGCAATGTAGGAACTCTCTCTATAGCCTCTAGGGCCGGTAGAGATGAAATCTCTGCCTCTAGGGCAATGGTTTCGGAGATGCTTTTAGGTGGAAAAGAGCTGGCCCTCAGCTTTGGAAACTTCTTGAAGGCGAGAACCAGCCCCTGACTTACCACCTCCAGGACCCACTTGTCTGAGGTAACAGACATCCAGTCCTGGAAGAAGTAAGCCAGCCTGCCTCCTACAGGAATGGGGGAGTCGACCTGGGCTGACACATCAGGATGTCTGCTCGGCAGGAGCCTTAGGCCGAGGGGTGGATGCAGCCCTGCTCATCCCCCTTCTGCCTCTCCCTCTGAAGAACTCCCTCTGATGAAAAGGAGAAGAGGCATGTGCTTGGTAGAAAGGCCTATGAAAAGGCCTGCCCCTAGCTTGCTGCTTTTGAGAAGTTGCCTGCCTTTCCTTGGCCTGTGCACTCCTATAGGTGGCCCTATACTCATCCATCTTTTTCATGTAATTCTCTGTCTGCTCCCCAAACAGAGAATTACCCACCACAGGGAAATCCATGGCCTTAGCCTGGGTGTCCTGTGACAGGCTAGTACATCTGAGCCAAGCCATTCTCCGAAGAGCCACAGATGAAGCCATGACTCTAGATGATACATCACTGGAGTCCACAGCAGCATGAAACTGTACTTTGGATGCCTCAATCCCATCAGCAGCCACCTCCTCCAGCTCTGAGGCAAGCTGGGGAAGCCTGCTTAGTCAGTGCCAGCACAGTGTCCCACCTGGACTTCTGGTACCTGGCTGCATAGACAATATAATTAGCCTGCCTGAGTCCCAGGCCGGATGCCATGTACTGCTTCTTTGCCATGGCATCCAGCTTCCTAGAGTCTTTATCTGGGAGGGGGAGCGATGCCAAGGGCATATTAGCCTTATCACAGGCTGCAGCCTGCACGACCCCAACATGGCTGCATTGTTGATACAAGTGCTCTGTACCTGAACCTGATAAGGTGTACCTTTTGTCCATCCTTCTGTTGACAGGAGATATAGAATTTGGAGTTTTTAAAATCTTTTGTGTCTGTTTCCCAAAGGACTTATGAAGGGGAATAGACAGTCTCTTGGACTCTGGGATGTCCATCATCTCCACATAATCAGGTTCCTCTTGTTCCTCTACAGCTTCTTCCACAGGGAGCTGAAGGGTTGCTGCCACTTTCCTGTAAAACATGTAGTGGGAAGGGGACTCAGAAAGCTTACGAGGGGAAACACCAGAAGGCCTGTCTGGGGAGATGTCCAGTTCAATGGGCTCATCCAGACCTTTCACACCATCGTCATCATCATCATCATCATCATCATCATCACCCCTCCATATCCGGTTCATAAAAATCTTCAGGGGCATAATCCTGAACCGGAGGAACCGACCAAATCAAGCGCCTGCAAGAAGGTGCCGGATCAGACAGAACCGGGCGGAGCGATTCCACAATCCTAATCACTTTGGCAATCTCTTCGGCAGTCGGAAAATGGGTCTCTGGATCCGAACCGCCCGATTTTTCTTTTCTTTTTCTTTCTGTAGGAACCGATCCCTCAGGATCGGCTCTCTTCTTGCCCGAAGGAGTATCACCCTGGTCAGAGGGCACTCCCTCAGGTTCGGTCGGAACCGAACCGGGCTGGCCATCCGGGTCAGCGGACTTCTCGACCTCCTATCCCCCAAGCCTACCTAACCTTTTTTCCAGGCTAGACTTAGGGAAATTTTTACAGATTTGGCAGTCTAAATCGAGGTGGTCAAACCCCAGACAAACACAGGTGATGTGGGGAACAGCCTTAGCAAAGACCTCCCCACACACACTGCAGTGTTGACACCCAGTGGGCCCGGTTTTTCTTTTCGGTTTCTCAGACGTAGCCATCCTAACCAACAAACTTACCCTTTTTATGGCAAACAACCAGGCAAGACACCCTTATCGGTTTCTAACCGTGTCACGGGTATTGGAAAAAAAATGCAAGAAAACACGTTTGTTTTTTTTTAAACCGATAAGGACCAGTAACCACACTCTAAGTTTAGAAACAAAGACAGAAATATACAATTCACTAAACGGCTGGTTCAGCCGAACCGGTCGAAAAATCAAGTTTTACAATTTCCACAAGTTTACTATGTCTAGTTCACTACCTAGTACTTACTATACCACAGACAGAGATCTGAACCAAAACTTGCAAAAAAAATAATCTGTGAAACCTAGGACTTTAACAGACTTAGAGCCGAGAGCAAAGGAGAAATCTCCGGAGCAACTGTTCAGTTAGGCGGAGTAAAGAATCTGACAATTACGCTTCAACGTACAGCAGACAGAGGTCTGAACCGAGCTTGAGCTCAACGTTCTATGCTCTGCATAGAAAATTAATCCTCTACTCTCCAGGGCAGTTTGAGTGCTGGGGCTAACTGCAATAGTTAGAATACAGCAAGACTTCATGTTGTTTGAAAAGGAATACAGCAAAGTGAGTAACAAGGGCGTCATGCAGTCAGAAATTCTTCAGGGACACAAAATCTCAACCTCTCTGGTGGAGGGATTCGAGAACACCCCAGACTGTTGAAAAGTGAAGTGAAATGGTGCATTTTGGTGACTTTTAGCAGTCCAGAAAACTGTTACCCAAAAAGCTAAAGGCCATAATGCTGATATAGGTTAGAGGAATGATCAACTGTTTTTGTCCTTTGTTCATTCTACTTAGTATTACCTTTTGTATTTAATTTTTTTCTTCATTTTAGTCAGAACTTGTGCATTTTGTGAGTCTTTTATCATATATAATCAGATAACTACTTAGAACAGTCATAGCCGATCCATTAACTTCTAAATTATAGGAATTCACCATTTCAAGTTTTTTCATTATAGCCAAAGACGGAAGCGGTACGGCAGTCCCAGAAATATTCAAAGTTGAGTTGCTCGGCTGTTGCCCCTCCCCGCCCACTGTTTTCCATGACCGAGGCAGAGGATAAAAGCAAAACACACATTTTTTCCCCAGCCACATCAAAACCGGATCAGTTGGGAAACGAGTGTTACAGAAGCCCACCTACGCATGTGCCCATAACCTGAAAGATACAGGACGGGAAAAAACAACAAAAAAAAAAAGACCCAGAGTTTTCTTTTTCATGCAATCATGACACAGTGTAACTGTCCGTCAGGAAATACAAATAAGTGTTTCCCAGCCCCAGGGGAAATATCTTGAGGGGGGCAGGGGGCAGCAAGTCATGCTAAACCATTACTCAGCACACACAAGTACAACTATGCCCTAGCCACCCAAACTATTTTTTATGGCGCAACAACAATTCAATTAAAAATAAATTAAAATGCCACAAAATACTTTATTTCTATTTAGTTTTGGTCAACAAAAACACAGGGAGAATTGTATTATAGTAATATAGCCCTCCAGGGAGTGGGTATATTGATGGATTTATCACTTCTGGTGTGGTTAGGTCACTCTTGCGCCTCCATGACCAACCACACCAACCGTGGTAATTCTACCAGTATACCCACCCCTGGAAGGGGGTATATTGCTTAAATGAGTACTATGACTCATCATTGTGTCTTCCGGTGTTCTTTGGGTGAGAGAACTGTAGTGTTCTAACACCATAAGGATGCAAGAGGTGACACCTGTGCACAGTGCAGAGACAGGTGAATAGCTACTAACTCTTAGGCTGCCAGTGGATTTTGAATGTATTGATGCAAATATAGATACTGTACATAGATGTTTACCAACAGAAAAAGACTTAAGGTCCATCCAGTCTGCCTGGTTCCTACTTGAGCCCTCAGCAGTCTGGTGTGCCTCTACTGGATCACTGACTGGAGTCAGTTTAGTCTAGAAGGATAAAGCACTGAGCTCTGAACCTGGAGACATAGAAGACCTCCGTTTGAAGCCTACAACAGTCTTTGGCATACTGTGTGACCCAGAGCAAGTCATTTCACCTCCCTGTGCTCCTGGAATGCAGCTGGACATGAGCTTTGGCTAAGTGTGCCTTTCCTGGCTAAAAAAATTCTAAAATAAAAACAAACAAAATAAATGAAAAAAAAAATACTGTGCTGCCTCACTATAGTGAATCCCACTATAACAAAATCCTTCATATAGTGAACATCTCTGATGGCCACTGTTGTTCTGTAAGTAGGCATATTACCACCTAGCTATAGTGAACCTATTAGCTGGCTCCAGAGGTGTTCAGCATAGGGAGGTTTCTCTTGAACTAGTCCCACCCCCCCACCCCACCTCCTGTTTGAAAATAGGATGTTGTAACTGTTTTCTAGGGGGTCACCTGGTGGGGGATCCGGAGCTGGGGATCTTCTGTAAAGGAAGGGTAGACTGTGTGAATAAAACATAAAAGGTGGTGTGCATATTATTAATTAGTGCTGGTAGGAATACGCTAAGAAGGGGGGAGGAATGATTGCCTACACCCTTACATAAAACATACACTCATACACTGACATTTTATGCAACTTGCCTGTCACCCTGTTGTAGAAGAAATAATGGGTGCAGCAGCTGGTAACCAAGGGCTAGTGAGCAGGTTGCCCTGGCTAGTGAGCAATAGCCCTGGTAGTCAAGTGGTATTTGGAACCAGCCTGGGTAAAGGCAACATTTTTTTTTTTTTTTATATTAAAGCTTATGCCCTGCAGGTCATAGGATATAAGGTACTTCTCAGGCACACACCCCACCGCCCGTATACCTCTACTGTAGTATAATACCTCTATAGACGTCATAACAAATAACAAATCCCAAACTAGCCACAAAAAGAAATCCATAGTCTAACTCTTAACCACTTGTATATAGTTCTACACATTTGGTTGCTTCTTTTTTTTGAATGGTAGATTGTTGAAGGTCTTTAAGTTTTGTTTAAGGTACACCCACAACAGAACTCTTATTCTGCCTAAAAGAGGTATAACTAAACACAACTATGTTATAAATACAAGATGCTAACCACACACACATAAAGGAGAACTGAACACCCATCCTCTTAATATATAGAAGGATAAGTTAAGAAGCGACAGGACACAGGGTCAGCCTATCAGGATTCCTTTTATTTCATCATATGATTTCACTATAAAAACAGCAAATCTGCAAATAAACACATTAATCTGACGCATAAGGGTAAGACAAATTTCAAAAGCAGCATGGATGTTTATCTACTACATTAACAATCAGAAAATCAGAAAAATTCAGTCTATCTGATGAAATAAAGAAAATTATTTGAAACATTTTGAAAAACACAATAGCATGCTGGCTATCTCCATCTGTTTAGGTTGTGACTCTCCATGAAATGTTACCCTGTAAGCTATTCATTTTTAAACTGTGTGGAATTTAATTTAATTTATAAGCTAAGTTATAGACAAGATATACCTGTTGCATGTACGTGTATGTACTATTTTGAATACAATAAAAACTGTTAAACTGAAAAAAAAAAAAAAGGCATGTGCCCTGTTTAAATTCATGAAGAGCGGTAGCTACTGCAAGGCACTGCGGCCCCAAGTGAGAGTGGAGTTATGGAGAGTCAAGCCACAGCTCCATAATGGCGCACTACTGCACTGAATGGGATTCCCCCTTGAACAGCCAAGGAGTGGCTGTGCGAATATGCGACCTCAGTCTCGAAACAGGCATTAGTTGAGAGGAAGGCGCGTTGTGAGAAGTGCTCTTCTCACTGGCAGACCAGATATTTTCAATAAATAAAACAGCTGGCAGGCGGCAAGCACCAGGTATTGAATTTAGGGACTGGCTGCCGATGGCACTATGTTGCACTGTGAATGTGAAATGATTTGCATGATCTATCCCTTTCCTTTTTCTGTTGTGGGGATGAGGCATAGTGTGCTACATGGCAAAATGTCGGAGGCAGAGTCTGCCAGTAACATCTGCACTGTGCATATGTTACTAGAATACTGTACCTCTGACATTTGGCCCTGTAGCACACTATGCCACGTCCCCGCAACAGAAAATGGAAAGGTATAGAGCATGCAAATAATTTCACCTTCTTTTTTTAAGTCAAAATACCGTCCAGGTGAATTTCGTGCAATGATTTGTTAGACGACCCCACTAGCGCCATAAAAGTTATGCCGAGAAAGTTATAAGGAGACTGGACAAAATAATTCGCTGGTTTGTCCTGGCCACAAATATCCTTACCTATTTATCAGGTGACCGTCTGCTTCAGAAGCCCTGTGATTCCTGCCTCTGCACTCCCACTCGGTCAGACACTGTCACAGGAGCTGGACTCTTCAACTGGGGAGAGGCGGACCACGATACTTCTTCGTTACTGCCAGGCGCCCTGCTGCACACTTGGAGGATACAAATAACTTTGAAAATAGATTCAATCATTATCAGGAAACTAACTAAACTAAACTAACCAAAGCAAAGGGTCGGGTCGGGTGAGAGATTGCAAACTTAAGCGAGTGATGGTGTTACGGCTGCCCACCTTGCCTGGTTCAGCAACACTGCAGTAATTCTCATACAGAGAGGTGGGGGGATAGGGTGGCGTGATGATGGCAATGCCAGTGGTGGTGGCAATTAAAACGGCTTCCTAGCCTTGCTTCCGTCCCCTGCTACTGCTCGGCCTCGGCAGTATACCAACCTTTTTTTTCTGGCTTCTTGTGTTGGAGGAACACACTGCGCGCTCTCAGACTGAGTAACGGAATGAATGATGGTGACCGTTAGGTCCGATGACGACGAATGAACCAGTTTGCCGCGTGAGCTATGTCTTCATGCCTCAGCTGTGACTGGTTGCTGGCTGCCTGGCAGTTACCACCAATCAACTGCTTTTGTCTGTCTCTGTTTCTTTTTACAGGTGCTCAGTTGACCCCAGTATTCGCCAGCCAGCGGGGCAAGTACATTTTAAAACCGCTGGCGGTGGCCCATAGTCATTTCAACACACCAATCGAGTAGAACCCCCAAAAAAAGACCTTGAAAAAACATTTTTTTAACCATCTGGAGAATAAAAAAAAATAATAAATATATATTTTAATATCCTGCACAATAATATTGGGGGCACATGCCCCGTCAGGCCCTATGGGCATGATGCCACTGCTTGTATCCTTACCAACTTGATAGAGCAATATCTGCTACTAACCCTGCAAAAGATAAAAATTTCGCCTCTTGCTCTATATAAGGACAGTGTGCACCTGTTGCTCTGTTTACATGCAGGATAAACATTGATGACAGAGTAATCAGTGACTGTGTAATCAAATAGTACCTTGCATGTAAACACTAACATTTAGGGCATGGGGATTTATGTTAGGCTCAGTCCAAACAAGTGCACCAATTACCTGTGCACTTACGATAACTCTAGATATATATATATATATATATATATATATATATATATATATATATATATATATACATATACATATACACACACACACATATATATATATACATACATATACACACACATATATATATACATACATACATACACGTGTATATATACCCGCATAGCATCAGCGCTTGCTTCAATCTTATGTGCGTGCCAGTCTGAGGTGTTGTGAGCACACTTATTTGTGCATGCGTGATGTAATCAAATTGCTTGTAAGTTATCATAATCTAAAAGCATTCGGTCTACTAACAACAGACTGCTACATGTAGACCAAATCGGATTCTGACCAGACTGACACATGAACATATGAAATTGCCAGCAGATACAGGCCTTACAGTATATCTAGTCTGCTCGAGTGTGTACCACTTCAGCCTTTTAGAGACTGCGGCAGCCCCTCCTCCCCTTGCCCCCCCCGCTTTTCCCTCCTGCTTCCTTCACACCCACCCACCCCCATCCACCCTCAGTTTGGACCCTTCCTTTTGATCCTGTCCAACCCCCTCTTGAAGCTGCTTACTGACCTCAATGACGCCACTTCCTCCAGCACAGCATTCCACCCTGTAACCACTCTTTTGGTGAAATAGTGCCTCCACATTTCCCTCCTGAATCTTCCTCCTTCCAGTTTCAGACTGAGCCCCCTGGTTTCCCTCACACCCTTTAATCTGAAAATACTCTGGCCTGGATATTCAAACGGCGCCAGGTTGTGGCGCAAGCCTGGGCGCAGCTCAACTTGGTTGCGCAGGGGTGTGGCCTGGGCAATATTCAACGGAGATGCGCTATGGCTCAGCAGCTTTGAATATCGCACCCTGGCCACCCCCACTGTGCATGGCGCAGTGTCACTGCACCAGCGCAAGTGGCCAGAGTGGAGCATGGAGATGCGCTAGCGCAAGTGCCATTGCGCCATTTACAGCACCTGCGATATTCAAAAGGGGACATGCAAATGGGGCCATAATTTATGCAAGGCGCAAATGGGTCCATTTGCATCCCATTTGCATGCAGGTGCGCCGATCTCCGACGACTTGCACCTAGCGCCCTGCCAGGCAGCAGCCGTCAGGGACTGACGCCCCCTGCAGCCCAATCGCGGGCATTTGTCTAAAAAAATAAATCCTCATCTAATATCCCTGGTGGTCCAGTGGACCGCTATGTGCCCAATCGTGGGCATCGGTATAATAAACCCCCCCCCCGTCCAATATCCCTGGTGGTCCAGTGAACGATCGCTGCCCGATCGTGGGCATCTGGTTAAATCGCCTCCCCAGCCAATATCTGGTCCAGTGGACGCCTCTGCCTGATCGCGGGCATCTGTAAAACATAAAAACGTCCTATTACCCTGGTGGTCTAGGGCCCCCCTCCCACCACCCACTGAGCCCCACCACCCGCTCCCCGGTCAGCGGCGGGCAGCAGTATTCCACCGCCTGCGCCCGGCGACTGACAGCTCAGTAGGGCTGCATCCACTGCTTCACAGCATGAGCCAATGGACGTGCAGCCCATACCATACTACACATTCCAGATCGTGAATGATTCATTCATATCTCTGAACTGTATCGTATATAGACTGCATGCCCGTTAGCTCACGCTGTGAACCAATAGGCGTGCAGCTCTACTGAGCTGTCGGTCGGCAGGTGGCGGGGAGGCAGGCGGGTGGGGTGCTGCCGCCCGCCGGCTGACCGGGGAAGGGGGGGCAGCGTGGTGGGGCTCAGTGGGTGGGTGAGGAGGGGGGTACCCTAGACCACCAGGGTAACAGGACGTTTTTTATGTTTTACAGATGCCCGCGATCGGGCAGAGTGCGGTCCACTGGACCACCAGGGATATTAGACGAGGATTTCTTTTTTAGACAAATGCCTGTGATCGGGAACATAGCGGTCCACTGGACCACCAGGGATATAGGATGGGGTTTTTTATTTAACCAGATGCCCTCGATCGGGCACCATTCGGTCCACTGGACCACCAGGGATATTGGAGGGGATTTATTTAAACAGATGCCCGCAATGAGGCATGGGGGAGGCGCTGCCAGGTGCGGCAGGAACTCGGGTGGCCACCCACAGGTGGCAGCTGCCGTGTTGCGCCCTGCAATGTGGCAGCTCACCTGTGGGCGGCCATCATTTGTTCCTTTTTTTTTTTTTGGCTTAACTTTGTGCAGGCGCAAGTAGGGGTTGCGCATGCATGGCTCTGCACATCCCAGGCTGAATATCAGTCTGTGCAGGTTATGCATAGGCACACCCCCCCTACCTGTGCCTACATACATTACTGATGCGCTCCAGTGCATCGGGATTTGTTCGGCGCACTTTTCCCTTTGAATATCGTGCAGGCGCATCAGTGGGTTATGGGCACAACACTGTTGTACCATGCGCAACCCTTTTGAATATCTGGGCCTCTGTGTTTACTCTTGTTCATGCCCTTCAGGTACTTGAAGGTCTCAAGCATATCCCCTCTCCCTTCTGTCCTCTAGGGAATACATACTGAGCTCTCTCAGTCTCTCCTCATAAGATTCATCTCCCAATCTCAAGATCATTTTCGTTGTCCTACGCTGTACCACTTCCAGTAGCTTGATGCCCTTCTCCTTCGCCCATTTTAGGATGGCCTTTTTATCCACGTATTGGAGGTACTTGATTAAACAGTGCCTAGGGCGCGAACCGCGTGGGAGTTTAGGGACAATCCTGTGCGCCTGCTCGACCTTGCAGTTTTCCAGATAAGGGGGCAAACTGAGATGCTCCACTAACCAGGCATGCAGGATTTTCTCCTCGTCATTCCCCTCAACCAACTCAGGGAGGCCAATTATGCAAAGGCTGTAGCGACGTGACCTGTTTTCTTGGTTGTCCACTCACTCAGCAAGGTCATCCACCATTTTCTTGAGTGCATAGTTTTCCCTCGAGGTGTCAGTGAGGGAATCCTCCAGCAATCCAACACGGTGTTCGAGCTCCACGATCTGGGTAGTGTGGGCTTCCTCAGATGACTCAGATAACCCAGTCACTACCGACTGGAGGTGGGAGATTTGCAATGTTATGTTCGCGAACCCTGCCTTCATATTGTGTTGAATGAGGGCCAACGCTGTAAGAACTGTGGCCAGAGATCGCCAAGTATTTTTTTTTTTTAATCAATTAGGGTTGGGGGGGCTCTGTCCCCATGTTTTTTTTTGGATTCAACATGGAGGGGTGTGGTAGGAAAAGCCTCCTCCACAAATAAACTGATAAACTCTACACAGCTATACCAACTAACCTCAACCATCACTGGATGTTGGAGAAATCCAGCTGGAGCAGAAGCTTAAAAATGCATATGTATTTGAACAGTTTCTTTAAAAAAAAAAACTACACAAACGTGTACAGTAAGTATGCCTGCCTACACCCTCAAATTGGCCTACATCAAGATTTGTATAGCACTGGCCAGATTTTTGTTGTACAGAGTGGTTTTAGTAGTACTGCAGGACTACTGTACTGACACCATACAACTAGCATAGCACAGCAGTAGGCTAGTTATGCTACTTATTAGGTGGTGAGAGTTTAATACTATTTTCATGACACACACTCCACCACCACCACCACCTAGTTAATTTCCATTTTAAAGCAAACCAGGCTCATTACTGCCCACTCTTGTCTTTTTCCTTGAACATTTTCTCATGTCCATTCAAGTTCCAGAGTTGTAGCCAGTGAAAAAAATGTGCACACCAGGGCCATGCTTGTTGTCCTATCTGGTACCATAAACCCACTTTTTGTATAGCATGGCACCGACTATTGCCCCCACTCATGCACTGGTAATTACAGATGCCATGCATTGCTCCCTTAGACACCCACGTTGACCCACAGCCTATAATTTTATATGATCCCTGGGACGCAAAGACAATTTCAGTGGACAACTCTTCTAGTTTCGGGTCCCAGGACTGAAATTACATAAAGGATCAGTTCCTTCTGTGTCGAGTTTCATGGAACAATGACAACAGTGCAGAGCCTTGCTGCCACCCCCTAAAATAAAATTGCACACCATGGCGTACGTCTTCCTATACCCGTGCATTTAACTGACTGCATTCGGACTGTAAAGTAATCCATTCCAATGAGCTTCACTACGTCTTGAAAACAACGGCAAATACACCAGATAGCCCCTAAAACGTTCGGTGTTAAAAGTGCCACTTGAAATTTACTCGCAATGTCTTGATCACAGCTGCGACAAAAAGTAAAAAGTTTACAAAAGATGAAGAAGACACCAAAGTACGTGCCAACTGAAAAATATTTTTCGTAAAGCTAATGACACAGCTCTAATGTTTCATTTTGACTTTCGCTGGGCGATATAAGCCCGGCATAGGAGGCATGTAACGGGGTTTCAGTACTAGTGCAAAATGTCCCTAGAGCATCTTTTAACTTTTAAACAAAATAAACAAGCCCCGCCTCACAGTACACCAGCTATCGAAAAACGTAAAAAAATCTTACCTGCGTAACTTTCCTTACTCTGTTGTTATTCTCTGACCCTGGGTCAGGGCTGTTTGCAACGCTGCCCACAACGTCAGCAGCTCCAAGACAGCAATTTCTCAACTCCAGAAGGTGTGAGTCCAGCATGTGCGGCAGCGCCGACAGGGCCGTATTATTTAAATTTGGAGGCGACCACTGGCACGCAGGCAAGTCCAAGCTCTCTTGAATATCAACACTGCTGGACTGGGTTTTTGTCTTCGGCTCCCAACCTTCTTCTCAAGATCTAACGTGTTTGTCAAATCAGTCTGAGATTTGCGAAGGTAACAGTATTGTAAAGGGTCAGCTGTGTTTACAGCAAGAGAATGTGGCACCCCTGTCGACAATAGTACAATCGAGTTTCTACTGCTATGGTAACAATCTACAAAGCGGGTGCTTGTAAATCTTTTTTATGTAGCTCTGGGTCATGTACCTGTACATTTAATTTTATTTATTTAACAAATCGGAAAGACATTTGAGACAAGGGCTCTTTTACAGAGGTTCCATGTCAAGTCACAAGGATAGCTCATTACAATGGTTTCAGTAAGTAATATAACATGAGGAAAGTAATTACGTAAACAAAAGAACAATTTGGCAAGATAAATATTGTGTCAAGTGCAGCCAGTGGCCTTGTTTATCTGAAGAGGGGTAAAAGGGATTACAAGGAGAGAAGTACAGGGGATGAATTGGAGGTGGAAGGAGCAAAATAAGAGCAAGGAGGGAGATTCCACAATGAAGCTTGAGCAGGAAAGACCCACAGGGGTTTGGGGTAGCGAGGAGAGAACAAGGGGAGGAAGGGGGGGGGGGGGTAGAGGGGTAAATGAAGGGGGGATGAGGTAGGATGAAAAGAGGGCAGGGATAAGGGAGGAAGTGCTGTGAGTGGAATAGCGCAGCAACAGGATAGGGCTATACGGGACAAATGGTAAAAGAGGGAGGTCACAGTGCATTTAGCTGTCAGCAAAGATTAGGTATAGCAGTCACAAGATGATCTGGAAACTAAGAATTAACGCAGCTTTCACTTAAATGGTCCCAAGGTTGCAGTCATCGCAATCTCAGGAGGAAGGGAATTAAATAAATTAGCAGCTCTAACTGCAGTGGATCGCTGTCGGAGCGAGGTTCGATGGCGAGGGACGGTAAAAGTTTGGCTCACAGAACTTCGTGTGCTCCGAGTGCCCTAAAAGGGACTGAAAAGCTGACGGGAACCTGGTGGTAGGAGACCAAGATCTGCCTTCTTAGCCAGAAGGCAGGCTTTATATTCAATGCAAGCCTGGAGTTGAAGCCAGTTTGCTTGTCCGTTGTACATAAATTACAGTATTTCCTATGAAGCCTGAATTACACGTTTTGTTTGTTTGTTTCTCGCTTTGCACAAGCAATACAAGTTTATGGTGACGACTGGCAATTTTCATGTTGATAACAGGTATTCCATAGGATTATACCTCCCCAGTTTCTTTCCGTTCCTGAGCATCTGTGCATGCACCTTTTAAAAGACAGGATACCAAGCCTGACATAGAATTCAAGGGCTCCCAGACGTATGGGGAGTCCTGTATTTTGCAGGGAAATTGAGCTAGCTACAGGGAAGTTGCTCCCATAGACTTGTATTGGGCATATGAGCAAACTGAATAATTCTGCTTCCATAGGAAACAATGTAATCTACAGGAAAATCGGTCTGGAGTTATGGGGAAAAGGCCACATCAGTCTGGGAGCACCGTCTGTGAAACCTGGTGCGAAGACTGGCATGTTCAGGAGTTTCACTTTTTTCAATGTTGATGTAAGGTAAATTTGATGGACTGTATAGCCCAAACTATTTACTATTTAATGTAATACTTATACCAACCACAGCCATATGAAAAATATTCCTGTAAACAATTTAAGCAGTAATTCACAACTGGATGTGGGTTATGCTGGGATTTACCCACACCTCGTATGGTTTGCCAGATTCACACCAGAAGTGAGTAAATACCAGAATAACCCACATTCTGGGGTGGATTATGTCACAAACCTACTCAGCAGGTCAGCCCTCTACTCCCAAAGTGCCAAACTCCGAGTGCAGTCTTGTGAACAGTTAACAGAACAAGGTAACCCTCTTGTCTGTTTTTGTGGATTCAAATCTACCTTTGGTCTCAAGTTCTGGAGGGATTCAAACTGTGAACCTCTTGTTAGCGTACTCAATGTACCAGGCTCAGATAATTCTGTCTTTGGGGGGCCAGATATCTTTGCCTATGGGCACCTAACCAGGTGTACTGAAATGAACCCTTAAAAACTGTAATAAAAGACCTCAGATTTAAAACGCTTACTTTTTTCCAGTTTGGTATCACCGTTCAAGCTTATGTATAGTGTCTGATTTAACCATATATACTCTACTTGTAAAGGAAAGAAATCAAAAACAGACCAAGTAAGCTCTAAAAATAGAGTTACTACAATAAATAAAAAATATGTAACACATAAAATACAGAATTATTATATCACAAGACATACAAATTTCTTAAACAAAACAGGTTTTAACAGTGCAATTCTTACCACAGTACTTAGATTTGTCTCTCTCTCTCTCTCTAAATACCTGCTTAAAGTGTTCACAGATTTTTCTTTGTCAGAGTCTAGATAGAAGTGTCTTTGAAGAAAAACAGAATTATGTTTAAAAGCTGTTTTTTCCCATCTATTTTGCAAGAGGTCACCTAGCTCCTCCCTGTCAGAATATATAAAAAAATATATCTATATAAAAACAGGATGTCTTTTCCAAGTATTAAATTCTGCAACCTCAGCATAACTCATGTTCTTCAAATGACTGTCTTTGATCTTATGATAAGCTTCCCCCTTCCAGGACTTCACAGCATCTTTTATGACTTCGCACTAAATCGTCATACCCTGCTCTTCTTCCTCTAAGTGTTATACAAGTTTATGATCTATCTTGGCAGTTAGGTATCTTCTAGCCTGTAATTAGCTTCTTGCCTTCCATGTAACACCTTGTATCTAAAGCCTGTGTGTGTGTGTGTGTGTGTGTGTTTGTGTGATCTCACATGCTGTTTCAGCATTTCTCATGGGAGACAGTCCATACACATTTTTATATTACAAAAAATGATACAGCACTCAGAACTGGCTGTCCACATCACAATCCTCCCCACCTAGACTGAATTTGGGGGCACTATCCCCTACATGGGATGGGCTTCCCAAATCAGTTCACTCCTCATAGACCCTAGACAGCCCATCGGAGTTCTGATTTTTGGCTCCAGCCCTGTGTAATATTGTCATATCATACCCTTGCAAAGCAAGACTCCATCTTAGCAGTCTACCATTGTACTTTCCCATCTTCGTCAGCCAAACCAGGGGGTTGTGGTCAGTCTGCACCACAAAATGCTACCCATGTAAGTATGGCTCTTATTTCTTTAGGGCCCACACTATGGCAAGACACTCCTTTTCCACCGTGGAGTATGCTTGCTCCCTGGGAAGTAACTTCCTACTCAGGTATACTACTGGGTGATCTGTCCCTTGGCTGGATGTCTGACTCAGTACTTCCCCAATACCCACGTCTGAGGCGTCAGTATGAACTATAAAGGTTTTGCTGTAGTCAGGACTTGTCAAAACAGGAGCGCTGCACAGTGCCTCTTTTAGTTTGGAAAAAGCTTCCTCACAGGCTGGGCCCCAGGTAATTTTCTTGGGCATCCTTTTCTTTGTCAGGTCAGATAGGGGAGCTGCTAGGGCACTGTAATTGGGTACAAATTCTCTGTAGTACCCTGCTGTCCCTAGAAAACTCCTGACCTGCTTCTGTGTTTCTGGTCTGGGCCACGCCTGGATTACCTCTGTCTTTATTTGGTTAGGACGGAGCTGTCCCCGGCCTACCACATGCCCGAGGTATGCCACTTCTCCCATGGCCACCTGGCACTTCTCGGCTTTGACAGTGAGCCCGGCCCTCGGTATCCTGCCCAGCACTTCCCTAAGGTGGGACAGGTGTTCCTCCCAGCTGGTACTAAAGATGGCAATGTCATCCAGGTACGCCACAGCATACTCCTCAGCACCATTTAACACCTGGTTCACCAACCTTTGGAAAGTGGCCGGGGCGTTCTTCATTCCGAAAGGCATTACTTTAAACTCAAATAAGCCTATCAGAGTGATTAAGGCCGACCTTTCCCTAGCTCTGTCTGTCAACTCTACCTGCCAATATCCCTTTGTCAGGTCAATCGTCGTAAGGTAGGTCACCCCTCCCAACTTGTCCAGGAGTTCATCCATCCGGGGCACCGGGTGTGCACCTGACTTCGTGACTGCATTCAGTCCATGACAGTTCACACAGAAACAAGTAGAGACATCTGGCTTAGGCACAAGGACTACGGGTGAGGCCCAGGGGCTGTGGGATCTCTGGATTACCCCTAAATCCAGCATCTCCTCCACTTCCCTCCTAATGTCCTTTTGGACAGCCTCTGACACCCGATATGCTGTCCGTGCTATGGACGTCTGTGTCCCTGTCTCCACATCGTGTGTCGCTAAGGGGGTTAGTCCAGGCTTGGCGCTAAACAACGGGGCAAAGTCTGCTAAAACCTCCCTTTCTGGATCTGGTCCGGGGCCAGCTGGGGAGACAATTTTACTGCCTCCACAGAGGACTCCTGCTTACTTTCTTCCAGCAAATCCAGAAGGGGGTCTCCTTCATCCGTCCCCTCCTCATGACTACACACTGCAAACACCGTGTCAGCCCTATTTGCATATGGCTTCATCATGTTGACATGGTACATCCTTTCTGTCTGTCTTCTGTCAGGTAACCCCACAATGTAGTTCATGTCATTTACCTTCCTAACCACTTTGTACAGGCCTGCCCACTCAGCTTGCAGCTTGTCTTTCCGGACCGGAATAAGGACCATGACTTCCTGACCCACCATGTACGAGCAAGCTCTGGCTCTGCGGTCGTATCACACATTTTGTTTCTGTTGGGCAGCGGCTAGGTTGCTCTGGGTTGTCCCCATAAACTCCTTTAGCCTTTCCCTAAACCTAAGGATGTAATCCACAATGGGAGTTCCCTGGATGGCGTGCTTGCCTTCCCAGTCCTCCTGGATCAAGTCTAGGGGCCCACGTACCCGGCGTCCACATAAGAGTTCGAAGGGGAAAAATCCTGTAGACTCTTGGGGCACCTCCCTGTATGCAAACAACAGGTGGTGAAGGTATTTCTCCCAGTCCCTCCCATGCTGTTCAGCAAACGCCCGGAGCATTGACTTTAGGGTACCATTTAATCTTTCCACAAGCCCATTGGCTTGTGGGTGATATGGTGTCGTGCATCTCTGCACCACCCCACACTTCTCCCATAAATATTTCATCCGGTCCGACATGAAGAAACCCCCTTGATCGGTGATTACCTCCTGCGGAAACCCAACATGGGAGAAAATCCCAAGTAAGGCATCTGCTACTTTGTCCGTCCTCAGTGAGGATAGGGCGACTGCCTCTGGGTACTGGGTGGCATAATCCACCACAGTCAGTATGAATCTCTTCCCTGAGGAGCTGGGGGTATTTAAAGGCCCCACAATATCCATTCCCACCTTCTGGAATGGCTCCTCCACTATGGGCAATGGAATCAGGGCAGCTTGGGTTTTCTTGCCCGCCTTCCCTATTTCTTGGCACCGGTGACAAGACCTGCAATACTCCTTCACCTGCTGGGTGAAGTTAGGCCAGTAGAAATTCTGGGCTAACCGCTGCATATTGCGCGTGATTCCCAGATGACCAGACAAGGGAATATCATGTGCAATTTTGAGCAACTGCTCACGATACCCCTGGGAAACGACAAACTGCCTGCCTAGCATCCCTCCCTCTGTCTGTACTGCCTAAGTATATATAAGTCTATCCTCCCAACAAACCCCATGTCTGCCATCACCTCCCTGTGCTCCGTCAGAGTCTGCCCAAGCCCTCAGCTTCTCTAAACTAGGGTCACTTCTCTGAGCACCTGCAAACCCCTCACACATTCCCAAGGCATGGGACAGGCCCCCTTCAGTCGCTAAAATAGGGTCCCTAGCACTAGCGTCAGGGCAGTCAGGATCACTGTCAATCCCAACCCTCTGACAAGGGGTCACCCCTCCCTCTTCAGAGTAACCCTCTGTAGCTGTGTGGTTACTTGCTACTGGGGAAATTTATACCCCCTTTTTGTTAGTTTTCCCATCTGGAGACACAGGCTGGGGAACCAGCCTCTCAGTGGTTTCCACAATGGCTTCTGTGGGGTTCAGGGAACTACAATTTTCCCTTGCCACTTGGCTACAGGTAACTGCACATACCATCCCTTGTTTGAGATTGTTGCCCACGATCACATCCACTGCTAAGGTTTTGGCTACAGCCACCTGTTGCACAGTTCCCCCTGTTTCACCCTAGTCCAGGAGAACACTAGCGAGGGGCAGTGTTTTCGTCTCACCAGTGAAGTCCTGTACAGTGACGTATTTATTGGGTATAAGCTGACCAGGCTGTACCAGATCCCCCTTTATCAAGGTCAGGGATGCACCTGTGTCCCTTAACCCCTGAGTCTGTACACCATTCACCTTGACTGGGTGCATGTGTTCCCTCATGTTCACTGGCATGCTTCCAGGGACACACAAACAACCCACTTCTTTTCTAGCACCACCTTAAATATTAGTGCTCGCCTTTTTGGGACACTGTCTGGCAATATGCCCAGTTTCTTTACATAACCAACATTCACTTCTCTTTTCAGAGAAACCTTTTCTCTGAAACTTATGGCTAACTGGTTTTGGTGGAGGCGGTGAGAGTTTTAGCTGCCCTGAAGGTGCGCTTTTCCCTTTCTGCGCTGCCATGCCTGCCCCATTCGTTCTCAGAGCAGGTCTGCTGTTGGCATAGTGGTCCGAGAGTTCAGCAGCCTCTTGCACTGTTTTGGGATCTCGGTCCTCTAGCCAGGTTTTTAGCTCGGCTGGGCATGCCCAATAAAACTGCTCTAATAAAATCACATTTTCAATTTTATCAACACAGTTTGCCTCAATTCCTTCCTACCAACGTTTTAAAAACTGACATTTTGTGGCTAGCTCCTCATAGCTCATATCAGGGCTTCTCCTCAGCTCACGGAATTTAGCTTTGTATGATTCAGCAGTTAATTCAAACTTTTTTAACAATGCAGCTTTAAGTTTACTGTAATCATCACTGTCCTCATTGTCCATTTGACCCAATGCATCCCATGCTTTCCTGGTAAGTAGCGGGGATAGCTGGAAGCTCCAGGACTCCCTAGGAATTTTAGCCTGAATACAAACCTTTTCAAAAGAATCCAAAAAGGCATCCATATCCTCCCCCTCTTTAAATTCGGCTATTAATTTGGAGTTCAATTTATAACCCAGTCCTGCAGTCCCAGTTAAACCCAAGCCACTTACCTGCTCTGGTGCCGCTGGTCGGAGTCGTAGCTTCTCCAGTTCATGTTGCCTCTGGCGCGCCTCTCTCTTCTCCTCTGCAGCTCACTGGCACTCACACTCCTCACGGTCTGCCTCCCTCTGTTCTCGCTGTGCCTCTCAGCATTCTTGCTCTGCCTCACAGTCCGCCTCCCGCTTCTCTCACTCCCTCTTCTCCTGGAACTCCAGCTCCATCCTGCGCAACTCAGTTTGCAACCTGAGTACCTCTGGATCCAGGATACTGGTGACCTTTCCCTGCTGTTGTGGCCCTTCACTGACAGTGGCCCTGTTGCCCTCCTCATTGATCTGGACACTGAACTGGCCACTAGCCCTGTCACACTCGAGGTCTGGTCTTTTTCAGTCACGGTCCATGACTCACTGCTCTGGCTATCTGCTACCATCAGGGCATCTATGAGGTTCTGCTTGCAGGCTTTCACTGCAAACGGGACTCCTCTGTCACCGCACAACTGCTTTAAGGTGTCTACAGTGTGCCTGCCGTAGTCGGAAGTCAGCTTCCCTCACTACTGCTACTCTGGCTTGCACTTTAGAAAAAAAAATAAAACAGGTAGGAACTTGACTGTACGCCAAGTGAGCTTGTAATACCAAAATTATCCGCACTGCTACCAACCAATCTGTCACAAACCCACTCAGCAGGTCAGCCCTCTACTCCCAAAGTGCCAACCTCTGAGCGCAGTCTTGTGAACAGTTAACAGAACAAGGTAACCTTCTTGTCTGTGTTTGTGGATTTGAATCAACCTTTGGTCTCAAGTTCTGGAGGGATTCAAACTGTGAACCTCTTGTTAGCGTACCCAATGTACAGGCTCAGATAATTCTGTCTTTGGGGGGCCAGATATCTTTGCCTACGGGCACCTAACCAGGTGTACAAAAATGAACATTTAAAAACTGTAATAAAAGATCTCAGATTTAAAACGCTTACCTTTTTCCAGTTTGGTATCACCATTCAAGCTTATGTATAGTGTCTGATTTAACCATATATACTCTACTTGTAAAGGAAAGAACTCAAAGACAGACCAAGTAAGCTCTAAAAATAGAGTTTTACTACAATAGATAAAAAAATATGTAACACATAAAATACAGAACTATTATATCACAAGACATACAGATCTCTTAAACAAAACAAGTTTTAACAGTGCAATTCTCACTACAGTACTCAGATTTGTCTCTCTCTCTAAATACCTGCTTAAAGTGCTCACAGATGTTTATTTGTCAGAGTCTAGATAGAAGTGTCTTTGAAGGAAAACAGAATAATGTTTAAAAGCTGGTTTTCCCCATCTATTTTGCATGAGGTCACCTAGCTCCTCCCTGTCAGAATATATATAAAAAATATATCTATATAAAAACAGGATGTCTTTTCCAAGTATTAAATTCTGCAACCTCAGCATAACTCATGTTCTTCAAATGACTCTGTTTGATCTTATGATAAGCTTCCCCCTTCCAGGACTTCAAAGCATCTTTTATAACTTCACGCTAAAACGTCATACCCTGCTCTTCGTCCTCTAAGCGTTATACAAGTTTATGATCTATCTTGGCAGTTAGGTATCTTCTAGCCTGTAATTAGCTTCTTGCCTTCCATGTAACACCTTGTATCTAAAACCTGTGTGTGTGTGTGTGTGTGTGTGTGTGTGTGTGTAATCTCACATGCTGTTTCAGCATTTCTCATGGGAGACAGTCCATACACATTTTTATATTACAAAAAAATGATACAGCACTCAGACCTGGCTGTCCACGTCACAGATTATTGTGATTATACAATGGTTAGGAAGTAAAGGATTTAAATATATAACACAGGGCACATACAACATAACACAGGACACCGGCCACTCAAAGATAAAGGTGCTAGATTTCAGAAAGGCTGACTTCCAAAAAAATGAGGAACAACATAAGTAGCCAGTTGATGGAAACAGAGATTGAGGAGGTGGAGGTCATGTGGGGGAGACTCAAGGCAGCAATAAAGATTGCCACAGATCAATGTATCAGATGGGTCAGCAAAGCAAAAAGAAAAAGTGGTTTTCTAAGGAAGTGGCTACCACAGTCAAAGAAAAAAAGAAAGGCGTACAGCATACTGTATACCAGGAAACCAAAACTGGGAAAGACTGGGAGTCATACAAAGAAAAAATGAGAGAGTCTAACAAACAAATTAGAAAGGCAAAAGCCCAGACAGAGGAAAAAATAGCAGAAGGGGCAAAGAGAGGAGACAAATCATTTTTTAGCTACATTAGGGAATGTAGGAAGGCAAAAGGGAGGATAGTAAAGATTGCTACTGAAGAAGGGAAATGCACCAAACATGACCCAGACAAAGCCGCAATCCTCAACAAATACTTCTGCTCGGTGTTTACCAAAGAGGACCCAGGGGATGGCCCAGCCCTGAAAAGCACAACACCCCAGGACCAGGGGTAGACACAAGTCCCTTTACAGAAGCCGAAGTATGGGAGGCACTAAATAAACTAAAAGCAGACAAAGCCATGGGACCAGATGAGATGCACCCCAGAATCCTTAAGGAACTGGGAGAAGAATTAGCAGCCCATCTGGCACTTCTATTCACGAAATCCTTGAAAAGCGGTGTGGTACCTGAAGACTGGAAAAAGGCAATAGTGGTTCCACTTCACAAATCAGGCAGTTGCGAAGAGGCTAGTAATTACAGACCGGTGAGCCTTATGTCTATAGTAGGGAAACTAATGGAGACTCTACTCAAACAGAGGATCATAGCATTCCTCGGAACTAGTGGCCAACAAGGCCCTAAACAGCACGGTTTCACAGCAGGTAGGTCACGGCAGACAATTGTGCTAGAGTTTTTTGACTACGCTACAAAAATAATGGACGACGGTGGGGTAGTAGATGTGGTCTACCTGGACTTTAGTAAGGCCTTCGACTTGGTTCCACACAGAAGGCTGGTAAAGAAGCTTGACTACGCAGGGGTTGGTCCGGAAGTAGTTAGATGGGTACAAAACTGGTTACAAGGCAGAACCCAGAGGGTACAGGTTAATGAAACGCAATAGATGGAAGTCAGGGTGACCAGCGGGGTGCCCCAGGACTCAGTGCTGGGGCCTCTGCTCTTCAGTGTTTTTACAGCAGACATCGCTGATGGACTGGAAAGGGAATGTGTGTCTGTTCGCAGATGACACCAAGATATGTAACAGTGTGGACACCTCAGAAGGATTGAGCAAGATGGAAGCTGAGCTGAGATTTAATGCCAAAAAGTGCGAGGTTGTGCACATAAGAAAGAAGATTCCAAGAAAGGAGTATTACCTAGGAGGCGAAAAACTGACAGCCTCAAACGAGGAACGAGATCTGGGAATTATAATCTCAGATGACTTGAAGGTTAGTAAGCAGTGTGAGACAGCAAGATTGAAGGGGAACAGAATGCTGTGTTTCATTGGGAGGGGAATCACGAGCAGGAGGAGAGAGGTGGTACTACCACTGTATAGATCGCTGGTCAGGCCTCATCTGGAATACAGAGTCCAATTCTGGAGGCCTTACAGTACACAGTAGAAACAGAACAGAGAAAGGCGACAAAAATGATTCAGGGTCTGGAGTACATGTCCTACGAGGAAAGACTTAGGGAACTGAATATGTACTCCCTGGAGCAGAGAAGAGAGAGAGAGGGAACATGATTGAAACATTCAAGTGCATAAAAGGCATTAACAAGGTACAGACACAGGACCTTTTTTAATTCAAGAAGGGCTCCAGGACCAGGGGACATGACCTCAGGCTGCAGGAGGAAGGTTCTCTACCAACACCAGGAAGTTTTTCTTCACAGAAAGAGTGGTGGACGCCTGGAACAGCCTGCCCCAAGAGGTTGTGGGGGTCAGCACTGGGGGGGGATTCAAGAATGCGTGGGATAGACACAAGGGAGCCCTGACTACAAAAGGCAACTAAAGTGTCAAAATATGTCTAAAACAAATGGGCAGACTAGATGGACCTAGTGGTCTCCTTCTGCCATCAACTTCTATGTTTTATAGACTTTAAAATCTACTTTTTTATTGATTATTTAGTACAATATCCTTCTTCTGTATATTATATACTCCCCAGCTGCTGGGTAGAATATGATTGTCAAAGATTCACCAAGTACCTTCACACTCCGCTGCCCCCCCCCCACACACACACTAATTGAGGAACACTTTTTTTTTTAATAGTGAGAGAGCATTATCTAGTGCTGCTGCGTTAAATGTTTTTTCTCTCTCTTTTTTTTTTTTTTTTTTTTTTGAGAAAGAGAGAGCCAGCATGCAAGTTGGGAGTGGCTGTCATAATTGAGGCTAGGTGAAAGAGCAAGGCACCAGTGCTCAGCACCTGCCGTAGTTTAGTGTGTTGATGGGGGGAGGGTGGGCTAATAGTTTTGTAGTTGGGTGAAGGGTTGGCTCAGCAGATATGTGTTAGTGTTATTGTGATCGGAACACAGTGGCATTCATAGTCACCATTTATGAGCATCTGGAGCTGAAAAAGCGAAAGTCATCAGATAGCGACAGCGTGAATGAAAGCACAAATGAAAGGGTCAGCAAAAAAGAAGTTTCAATTTGAGCACTCAGTACATTACTGCATGAAGGTACTGTGCAGCTGAAAGTCATTTCAGAAGTTGTTTAAAGTGATGTTCTGACTTAGCTGAGAGCAGCTACCGCTCATATATTGTGGTAGCTGCCCTCAACGATAGTTATTCCAACCTAGTTTAAAGAATATGGATCCTAGAAAATACCATGAAAATCAAACGGATGGAAAACAGCCGTGCAGCACCACAAAAGCAGGGCGGCTAACCCCAAAACAACACTGAAAGTCAAACAAGTAGTGGTGCGCATCAATACCTTCCCACTGAGATTAATCAAAATCACCAAGTATGGAAAAGCGCAGTCCATAAAAGATAGCGTGAAGCAAAGTTGCCGAGACTGCCATTTATCTCATCCAAATTCCATATAAAAGTGGGTATAACAGGACCTTCTGCAAGCAATGAAAAAACCCCTAGCACCTCGACTCTCATGAGTCTTCAAACTCGTGACAGTCGAGGTGCTAGGGTTTTTTTCATGGACTGCGCTTTTCCATGCTTGGTGATTTTGATTAATCTCAGTGGCAAGGTATTGATGCGCACCACTACTAGTTCAAGTTTATTGCAAGAAAGACTCCGTTGAGCAAGCTCATTCACATGGAGGTCCTGAGGCACATACACATACAGTTCGCAATTACATAGACAGGAGATATAAAATGTAGAACAGCAAAGAAAAAATCTATAATACAAGAGGTATACACAATAGAATTCCTTATGCTATATATGCAGTACATTCCAGCTTTAACCTTGCCCCAAATTATGCAACACATTTCAGCTTAATAAGTAGAGGGCCAGTTGGTAGCTAGGAAGTTGACTTGGCATTGGGGGCCTAGTAGCACCTACATATGTCTTTTAATTTAGAGATAGCTAGTGTTTTGTAGGAGTTAATTGATACGATGCTGGTTAGCTTCAGCATGGCTTGTAGTTGGTTCCAAATGTTTGGTAGGGCATCTGAGACAGCTCTTTGACCAGCTGTGGTACGTGTCCTGGGAACATCTAGTAGGATAAGGTCAGATTTCCTTAGGGAGTAGGTGCTATGCAAGATGTGTATGAGAGACGTTAAATAGACAGGCAGTTTGTGGAGTAGTAATTTGAGGGTCCAAATGCCAGCATGCAGGAGGCGTCTGGTGGCAAGAGGTCACCCAACTGCTGCATAAAGATCACAGTGGTGGGTCCTGTGCAGAGTTAGTAATGAAGCGAAGAGCACGGTGATAGAGTATGTCAGTTTAGATAGGCTCAAGGTTGGGGAGGAGATAAAGATAATGTCTCCGTGAGTCAAGCAAGGAAGGAATGTTGCTTGGACAAGTCTTTTGCAGGTCGCGAGAAAAGAGGGTCCTATTTCTAAAGAAGAAACCAAGCTGCTTTAAGCCTCTTTGATAGATCCACATGTGGTCATTGAAGGAAAGCTTGTTGTCTATCCACATACCTAGATATTTAAATTTAGGTACGACTTCCAAGGGTTCACCTAGGGAGGTAACTATGAAGTTTTTAGGTGGGGTAGGTAGGGTACCAGACAAGGCAAGTCTCGAGAAAATCATTGTCTTGGTTTTTTTGGCATTTAAGAGAAGCTTGGCATTGATAAGGTTGCTTTCTAACTGGATAAAGTCAGCTTGGAGTGCTTCCCTGACTTCAGTTAAGGACGAGCTTGATGCGTACAAAACTGTATCGTCCGCAAAGAAATGTATGCTAGAGTTCTTTACATGGGAGTCAAGGTTGTTGTTGTACAGGGAAAAAAGGATTGGTCCTAGGATGGAGCCTTGAGGGACTCCTCTGGCAATTGGAAGGGGGGCAGATAGTAGGCCATCAGCTTTGACTTTTTGTATCCTTCCTGTCAGATAACTGTTAAACCACTGTAAGGTAAGTGGAGTGGCACCTATGTAGGCAAGACAGGTGATTAGGATGTGATGGTCTACAGTGTCCAAGGCCTTACTGAGGTCTAGAAAGACTGCACCAGTAACCTTCTTGGTGTCCATAACATGGATCCAGTCATTAGAGACTTTAGCCAAGGCTGAGATGGTACTGTGTTTCGACCTGAAGCCAGATTGGGCTGGGTTTAGGAGTGAGTGTGCTTCAAGGTGATTTTTTTAGTTGGTTCTATATAAGTTTTTCCAGCACTTTGGAGAGAACGGGCAAGATAGAGATAGGACGGTAGTTGTTTAAGTCACAAGGATCTCCTGATTTGAAGAGAGGAAGAACATGGGCAGATTTCCAGCAGGATGGAACAGTGGCTGTGGTAATAGAGAGGTTGAAGATGTGAAGGATGGGGGCTGTGAGCTGGGCATAGCCTAACCGCAAGCAAAATGATTCAAGGCCATTGTCTCCTGCACTTTTCTTGGTGTCAAGGCTAATAATTATGTCTTTGACTTCTTTGTAGCTAAACAGGTACAACTGGAAGGGATGAGGTGGAGTAGCATGTGTAGAATCTGGGCTAGTGTTGCTATTCACTCGGCTAGCATATGGGGAGGAGTCGAATGCCAACCCGGCAGTGGCAAAGTGAAGGTTAAGTTCTTGAGGATTCGCAGTTTATTTTCAACCATCCCGTTCTTGGCCAGAATCTTAGTGGGAAGGGAGGAAGCAGCAGGATGGCCTTCAATGGATCTCAGTGTCTTCCAGATTTTTTGGGAGTTCCCTTTGGCCTGCTCCAGAGTAGAGATCTAGAAGTTTGCTTTAGTAGCACGTACACTTTTAACACAGGCATTTCTGGCAGTTCTAAACGCCTGCCAGTCTGCCGGGTTCTTTGTGTGCCTGGCCCTAGCCCATAGCTTGTCTCTATTGGTAAGTGCAGATTTGAGCTCTTGGGTGAACCATGGATGCGAGATTTTCCTCACCCTCATTTTAATAAGAGGAGCATGCTTGTTAATTAGAGTGGCGAGGTTGTCATTTAGGACAGCGATGGCGGCATCAGCAGATTTGGCAAGATATAAGTCTTGCCACCTGATCGTAGCTAGATCGGTTAGGAAGTTTACTGAGTTGAATTTGTGGAACGACTGTTTGATTCTGAATTTAGGATGCTGCTGGGTTTTAGATTGGAATCTTGTACATACAACGATACTGTGGTCGCTCATGTCGTTATGGAAAACTGCAGAATGTGAGATTTTATGGGGATGCAAGTTAAGATGACATCTAAGAGTGAGCTGTTGGCAGAGTTAGAAGCATTGATTCTTGTGGGTTCAGTTACTATCTGTGTAAGACCCAGCTCATCACAGATGGCTTTTAGAGGTGGGATTTAGTAGTGAGCCAATCCATACTGAAGTCCCCCTAAGATTATTGTTTCCGTGTATGCAGCCAAAGTTATGGATTTCAACACGTTAAGAATTTCTGTGCCTCCTGACGGGGGTCTATAGCCACCAATGATTGTGATGCACTCTGAGGATGGAAGGTGAAGTTTAAGCGAGACAATTTCGTATTCCTTGGGCTTAGTTTTACAGGAAATGCTGCTAACATCAAATTTTGATTTGGCGTATACAACCCCCCCCCCCGAATCCCTATCAGCCCTAAAGAGCTTGAAGCCCGGTATAGTAATTTACGGATCAGTGTTGGTCTTTTTTAGCCATGACTCAGTACTTATAATCAGATCTGGGTCAGTGTGGGCTGCCCAAACTTGAAGATGATCAAGTTTTTTGAGCAGGCTTAGAATATTGACCATTATCAGTTTCATCCCAGGAGCAGCTGCAAACTCCGACGGAGAAGTGATTTGAGTTGGGAGACCTAGATTTAGTTCGAAATTGCCTGAACAGAAAAGGAGAATTAGAAACATTTTCTTGAGGGCATTTATCAGGTAGAAGTGGGCTCTTTTCGTATGGGTTCTTGTGTGGTGTTCAGTCATTGAGGTACGTCTAGCCAGGGCATAGGAGATGCTGACATGGCCGTTCAAGGCTAGCAGGGGAAGTGCACGGAAAGACATTGGCGAAGGGAGGAGGGCCAGAGGAGAGGGATGAGAATTAAAATGAAAACCCGATAGATTAAGAGTAGGGAAGCAATATGAAGATGCAACAGGAACTATGATTGTGGGTTCCCAGGCTGGGATGACTTCTGACTTAGCATAGATCAGTGCTTTATGAGTCATACTTTTTGCCAGGATTAGAAGTAGAATGATAATGCAGGCCATATTGCCCACAATTGAGTACAGTGATTTGTGTAGAAAGACCAAGAATCCCTCTAGTGGCAGGTCTGTATAACCTGCTAATGGAAAACTAGCCACAAAAAAAAAAAATCTTCTATTACGCACTTGAAATGTGCCTAGTTCTATCTAAAATTTATTTGTAAAAAGTGCCAGGTGGCAGAAGCAGGGGAAAAATCGTGGCCAATCAGAGTGGGTTTGCTGGAAGCGCCCGTGTTCCGATTGGCTGCGCTGTCCCGTACCTTCCAAGGAGCTGCAGGCGGGTGTCCTGGTCTCGGTCGGTGGCTGGCTGGGTGCCAGCCGACTGTGGGGAGCTGAAGCAGCCTGTTCAGGCAGGCAGCTTCAGGAACTGCAGGCGGGCGTCCTGGTCTCCGTGGTGGCTGGCTGGTGCCGGCTGACCATGGGCGCTGAAGCAGCCCCGTTCAAGGGCAGGCAGCAAGTTTAAAGAATACATTTTTTTTTGCATACCTTAGTATTTTCACTCATAATTTTACATCTCTCTATGCAGCCCAACTGATTCTGAAAGTCCTGGTAATGGTGACATGCCCCTGTGCTCAGGCACATAATGACGTGTGACCAGGGAGATCGGGGGGAAGCACACCCCATTGAAATGAATGGGGCTGGATTTCTCATTCATTTTTAAAATCAAGGATGGCCACTTAAAGATTAATGAAGGGCACCTCTCGACTAACAAGGGTCATGTTAGTCGAGCGGTGTCCTTCATTAATCTGTAAGTGGCCATTCTTGATCTTAAAATGAATGAGAAATCCAGCCCCATTCATTTCAATGGGGTGCGCCCCCGCGCTCTCCCTGGTCACATGTCATTATGTGCTTGAGCGCGGGGTCATGTCACCATTACCAGGGCTTTCAGAATCGGTCGGGCTGCATAGAGAAATCTAAAATTATGAGCGAAAGTACTAAAATATGCAAAAAAAATGTATTCTTTAAACTAGGCTGGAATAACTACCGCTGAGGGCAGCTACCACAATATGTGAGTAGCTGCCCTTTATCGGAAACTTCTTTTAAACAAGCATTTGTCAATGGCGAACATTTCTTGCTTGTATTTGCTGTTTAGATGTTTGGCACTGATAGTGCAGAGGCAATAATGAGCAAATTAATAAACTAGTCTTTAATTAACTAAGGCCATAGACCACATGTACACGGCATTGTCCTTCCGAGTGCATCGAGCCATAATGGATAGTAAAGATTGCTACTGAAGAAGGGAAATGCACCAAACATGACCCAGAGAAAGCCGCAGTCCTCAACAAATACTTCTGCTCGGTGTTTACCAAAGAGAACCCAGGGGATGGCCCAGCCCTGAAAAAACACAACACCCCAGGACCAGGGGTAGACATGAGTCCCTTTACAGAAGCCAAAGTATGGGAGGCACTAAATAAACTAAAAGCAGACAAAGCCATGGGACCAGATGAGATGCACCCCAGATTCAGAGTGCTTCTAATTAAATAATCAGCAGTCCCCCGTCTGTCTGGCTGTATAGTTGCTTTCGGCTATCTGGCAGAAGACTGTAGCTTTACTAGCGGCTCAGGATGTGTAAAACCACAGACCCCCACTACCACTGTTTGGTGCAGGGAAATAGTTAAGTGTTATCTCACTTTTCCTGTCCCTACCCCTTAGATGCCGCTACAACGTCATGCTAGCTTCCTTAGTGCTACCCAAATGGTAGCTGCAGCTAAATAAGCTGCTTCTTATTAAAAAAAAAAAAAAAAAAAAAGACTACTGTAAACATAACAACCCCTTTGTGAACTGAGGTTTTAGAACAGCAATGGCTGTAAGGCACATGGTTTACTCACTTCAGAGGCCGTGAGCCAGAGTGGATTCTGGATTGTTTTTTTAAAGTAAGATATGTACCATCCCGTGTTTAGACCCGGTATAAAATTACCTCTCTAGTCTGGCTCCAGTAAGGAAAAAAAAACTTCAAATGGGAATTAATCAAGTTTTGTATGGGACTGTTAATCCTTTCACAATCCTCTGTTGCAGCGAAGTTTCAGGCCACTCACAGTGCTCAGTATTCTGTTGCAGTTGCGGTTGCTGTGTAGCAGTAACAGCGCTCTCTTCCTTGTCAGTTTCAGTCAGGGCAACATCGCTTGTGGATTTCCCTGGCACTGTCAGCGGCTCGTTTCTTTCTTGTTTGTGCATTGAGAATGTGTTTTCTGCATTAAGGGAGATAACACAGAACTCTGTTTGTTGTAATGCAAAGTGCTGCAGTCCACTTAGTACAATTAACCACAAGGTCATAGTGTGGCAATCTGCATAGTAAAACTTGCACAATTGTGCACATTTCACAATGTGAGTTGACACATTATGCTACACAAATTGCATAGTTCTTTTCTCTTTGCCTGCAGTGAATTTTCTCATCTTTGCTGCCACTCTTTCACATTTTTGCCTTCCAGAACAAAAAAAATTGTTTCTCTTCCTAAGAGACCCACTCTTCAGTAATTGTTTACCAATATGTTGCCCACAATCAAGTTTATAAAAGTAGTCTGTGGCATTAAAGTTGCTTCCTTGAAAGCAATGTATAAAATCATCATCTAGTGGAAGATTACAGGACACAATGAAAAGCAGAAGGGAACGGAGAGCTGGAGCCGAGCGCGGTGGATGACGCCATACCGGGAAGTGCCGGCATAGGAACGGAGGGTGGCTGGCTACAAGAAATGCCCAAAGCAAAACATGAGGAGACAGGAGGGACAACAAGGGAGAAATGAGGTATGGGGGAACAGACGAGACAAAAGGTGTGTGTGGGGGGGGAGAGACAGCAAGGAAAATGGAGTGATGGAGGGAAGGGGGTGGTATTATGCAAATGAAACAAACAAAGTGCTCTCTCATTGGAGCACTTCATTTGTTTCAAGTATACAAAGTTTCTGCCCATACACTGTGAACCACTGTCATACTTAGCTAGCATGATCATTGATGTCAAGGACAAGCCCAAATAGGCTTGACCTGCATTGGGCTAGTCAGTGACACATCTCTGAAATGCCATTCTCTGTAGCAAAACATTTCACACAGAATTCCAGATGAGGTCTCACTATTGTTTTGTATAGTGGTATCACTACCTCCCCTCTTCTGATGGTGATACCCCTTCCTACCCAACCCAGCATGCCACTGGCCTTCCCCACAGCCTTGGCACTCTGCTTGGATGAGTCATCTGAGATGATTATCCTAAGTTCCCCTCTTCCCTGGTGACTGCTAGCAGTTCCTCTCCTGTTCTGTAGCTCTCTGCAGGGTTCCTGTGCCCCAGGTGCATGATTTCGCACTTCTTCACATTGAACCTCAGTTGCTATATTTCGGACTATTTTCCAGCTTTTCTAGGTCACTTCTCATTTTCTAAACTCATCTGGAGTGTCTGCCCTGTTGCAGATCTTGGTGTCATCTGCAAACAGGCAACCCTTCTCTTCCAGACCTTCTGCAATGTCACTAATATAGACATTAAAGAGGACTGGCCCCAGGACCAATCCCTGGGGTACCCCACTGGTCACTCCCCTTTCTTCAGATTGGATCCCGTTTACCACCACCCTCTGCATCCTGTTCTGTAACCAGTTTCTAACCCAGTTCACCACCTTGTGGCCCACCTCCAGGCTATCCAGCTTGTTTACCAGTCTTTTGTGTGGAACAGTGTCAA
The DNA here is from genome assembly GCA_016271365.2 of Neoceratodus forsteri. NCBI lineage: Eukaryota > Metazoa > Chordata > Ceratodontiformes > Ceratodontidae > Neoceratodus > Neoceratodus forsteri. The sequence continues at coordinate 1,518,197,457 of CM057452.1, read as the reverse complement.
AGGCATTACTGAAATTGAGATAGGCGACATCTACGCCCCTCACCCCCACCCCCAATCCACTACCTTCATCACCCAGTCAAGGAAATCTGTAAGATTTGTTTGACATGATCTTCCTGTTGTGAAGCCATGCTGCCTGGGATCCTGTGCTCTGATTGATTCCAGGTGTTCCACTATCCTTTCCTTAAGCAGTGCCTCCATGATCTTACCCACTTTTGAGGTGAGGCTGACTGGCCTGTAGTTTCCTGTCTCGTTCCTACTATCATTTTTGAGAAGAGGGACTAATTGTGGAACACCTGGAATCCATGGGGGCGCGCAGGATCCAAGGAAACATAGATTCATAGCAGAAAAGTCCTAGCAAACAAATCTAATTGATTTCTTTGACTGGGTGACAAAGGTAGTGGATCAAGGGGGAGCAGTGGATGTCACCTACCTAGATTCCAGCAAAGCCTTCAGTATCATTCCCCATAGAAGGTTGGTCAACAAGATGAGTAGTCTGGGGTTGGGCAACAAGGTGATGAACTGGGTTGGTAACTGGCTGAAGGACAGAAGGCAGAAGGTAGTAGTAAATGGAACCCAGTCTGAGGAAATGGAAGTGACCAGCGGAGTACTCCAGGGTTCAGTTTTGGGGACATTCCTCTTCAATGTCTTTATCAGCGACATTGCAGAACGACTGGAGGGGAAGGTTTGCCTGTTCTCAGATGGCACCAAAATCTGCAACAGGGTTGATACACCAGAAGGAGTGGTAAGAATGAGAAAAGACTTAGAGAAGTTGGAAAGATGGTCTGAGGTGTGGCAACTGAAATTCAATGCTAAACCCTGGATCAGAAAATAAGTTTAAAGTGATACAGTTTTTTCTGTTTAGACCAGATTTTATTTGGGTCACAGTTGTAAGCTTTGCCCTGCAAATAATCCAATTTCTGTTTCACTTTCTATCCTTATGTCTCCTTCCTGCTTGAATCTGCCCACCTCCCATCCCCATCTCCAGCCGTTATTTAATACTCTCCTCCCCCCTCGGCATCGCCCCATGGCAATCTTCATCCTCCCCTCTCGCTAATATTGCAACTCCACTAAAAGATTCAGAGTGCAGCTATAAGGCCTAGCACTTGTCCTGTCATCCCTTTAAAGACATCTTCCTATTTTTGCCATCTGCTCATCTATCAGCTTTGTTTAGCGCCTGCTCTGCTATCTACTTTACAGTTCCATACTTGAGCTTCCTCCCTTGCTACCCTCAACATAGCCCCAGTAATCTTCAAGTTGCCTTAGTACCCTTGGCCCTAGCTGTAACACCCTATTTTAACCTACATTTTATATCTTAAACTAGATCCACTGCCCCTGATTGGGCTCCCAGCAAGAGGCCAGCAGTGGGTTCTGGGAGGGTGCGTGTGGTGGACCAGAGGCGAAGCCCCCTAGTTGTACCTCTACACAAATCATATGTCATTCTGGCAGAGCAAGGTTCCTCTATGATGACACCCTCAGTGGAGACCCAGAAGAATGCTGAGGACATCCACAAGGGAGACCCACAAAAGGGTGGCAAGGGACACCACAGGGGAAGGAAACAGATTCTGATAGGGGACTCAATTGTTAGGGGGGTAAAACTGGGGAAGGGAGAGGAGAAGGAAGAAAGGTGCCTGCCTAGTGCCATGGCTTGGAGGGACAGGAAGCGAATCCTCAGGATTGCAGAAGCAGCATCACAGGAGAGGGAACTAGATATCATAGTCCACCTTGGGACAAATGACCTAGCTAGGCATGGGATCAGTGCAGTGCAGAATGAATTTGTGGAGCTGAGGAGGTGCCTCAGACGGGTAGCAAGCACGGTAACCTTCTCAGAGGTGCTACCAGTCCATGGCAGGAGTGAGGCTAGGGTACTGCACACCATGCAGTTTAATGAATGGTTGCAAAACTGGTGCAGAGCACAGGGCTTTAGCTTCATTGGGGACTGGGGGTCCACCTGGAGAGATAAAGGTCTATACTGGCGATGGTCTGCATCTGTCCACAAAGGAACCAAGCTCCTAGGTGACAGGTTTAAATGCTTCCTTGGCAAGCTTTTAAACTAGCCAAGGGGGGAGGCGCTGATAAAAGGCAGGAAATTTCAAGCCTCCCCCACAAAATATGGCAGGTAGTAAGGTAAACACTGAGGTACAGAGCTCAACACAGGGCAGAACAGGGGTAAATGGAAACATAGACAAGGGCAATAAGAGCAGGGATGGGGATAAAAGGATAAAGCCAACATTAAATGGAGGGCAATGAGTACCAATGCCCGTAGTCTGGGAAACAAGCTTCCTGAGCTAGTAGCCCTGATGGAAGATGAACAATTGGATATTGTGGCAGTCACGGAAACATGGTACACGAGAACCATGACTGGGATGTCAACATACCAGGGTACACAATCTACAGAAGGGACAGGGAAGGTAAAGAGGAGGTGCAGTAGCTCTATACATAGGGAAGGATCAAAGCTACAGAACTAAAAAGTAAGGGGAGGACAAGAGGCACTCTGGGTCACCTTGGAGACAGGGAATGGCATCACAATCTGCACAGGGGTTGTATACAGACCCCCGTCTCAAGGGGAGGAAATGGACAACAAAATGATAGAGGACATTCTCAAAATGGCTGAAAAAGGGGAGATACTGTTGATGGGGGACCTGAATATGCCAGATGTTAACTGGATAACATGTACTGCAGCCACATCCAAGAGCAGGGTCATTCTCGATGCCCTGCAGGGGGCAGACCTTAGACAGTTAGTGTTGGAACCCACTCGGGAGGAGCAATACTAGACCTGGTACTCTCAAATGGAGAGGAGTCCCAAGTTTAGAAGTCAGTAGACATCTGGGAACAAGCGACCACTGCACAGTGTGCTTACAATGAGCACAACCATGGAGATAAGCCATACAAAAACAAGGATACTGGACTTTAGAAGGGCTGACTTTGGCAAAATGGGTGAATACCTGAAGAATGCACTAGCAAATGACCAAAAGGAGGGTGGAAGAACAATGGAGAAAAATCAAAACTGCCATCATAGAGGCAACAAGCCTTTGTGTGAAACAAATAAAGAAAACAAAGCGGAGTAAAAACCACTATGGTTCTCAAAAGAGGTGGCAGGGAAGGTTAAGGAGAAAAAGGCTGCATTCAAAAGTATAAGGAATCACAGAAGGAGCATGACGGGAACTGTACCAATTAAAGCAGAAAGAAGTGGGAAGGCAGTCAGACTAGCAAAGGCCCAAACCGGGAAAAATAGCCAACTCAGTTAGAAGAGGATAAAACCTTTTATAGATACATTAGGGAGCATAGAAAGGTTAAGGGAGGGATAGTGAAGATTGATAAAGGAGAGGAGGAGAGGAGAGGAGGAGGGAGGTGGGCAGGGGAGACAGTGAAAGGCAGAGATACTAAATGAATACTTTTGCTCAGTATTCACAAAGAAGATGAGGAGGAGTTACCTAAACCAGACAATAGAAGCACTCTGGGTAGGGGTTGACACCAGTCCATTCACAGAAGAAAGAGTCCTGAAAGAACTCCTAAAACTCAAGGTGGATAAAGCAATGGGCCTGGCGAGGATTCACCCCAGAATCCTAAAAGAACTAAGGGAGGACCTAGTGACACCACTGACCATGCTTTTAACAAATCATGGCAGGATGGGGCGGTACCAGAGGACTGGAGGAGGGCAGATGTGATTCCCTTCACAAAAGTGGGAGCAAGGCAGAAGCAGGAAACTACAGACCTGTAAGTTTGACCTCAGTGGTAGGGAAATGATGGAATCCTTTTGAAAGAAAGAATTGTTGAGTACCTAGAGGCCAGCGGGGCACAGGACCCAAAGCAGCATGGATTTACAGCAGGAAGGTCATGTCAGACGAATCTAATTGATTTCTTTGACTGGGTGACCAAAGTAATAGACCAGGAGGGGTTGTGGATATGGCCTACCTAGACTTTAAGCAAGGCATTTGACACAGTCCACACAAAGATTAGTAATCAAGTTAGCCAGCCTGGGAGTGGGTCCCAGGGTGGTAGCCTGAGGTAACAAACTGGCTGCACAACAGGACACAGAAGGTAATAGTGAATGGAACACATTCCGAAGAAAGGGGGGTTACTAGTGGAGTACCTCAGGGCTCAGTACTGGGTCCAGTCCTCTTTAACATCTTCGTAGGTGACATTTCAGAGGGTCTGGACGGAAAGGTATGCCTCTTTGCAGATGACACAAAGATCTGTAACAGAGTTGATACACAAGAGGGGGTAGAAAAGATGAGAAGGGACTTGGCAAGGTTGGAGGAATGGTCAGACATGTGGCAACTTAGATTCAATGTAAAGAAGTGCAAAGTAATGCACCTGGGAAACAAAAACCCAGGAGAAGAGTACACAAGAGCAGGGGAGGTACTAACAACAACAAAAATGGAAAGGGACCTGGGGTAGTCATATCAGATGACCTAAAGGTGGGTAAGCAATGTGAAAAGTCGGTAAGGAGAGCCAGGGGGATACTGGGATGCATAGGGAGGGGCATCACAAGTAGAAAAGGGAAGTGGTTATCCCTCTATACAGACAGTTGGTGAGACCCCATCTGGAGTACTGTGTGCAGTTTGGAGACCTCATCTATGCAAGGACATAGACAGGATGGAAGCAGTCCAGAGGAGGGCAACTAAAATGGTGCAGGGTCTGCAGCAGAAACCATATGAGAGAGAGACTGAGAGAGCTTAATATGTATACTCTTGATGAAAGGAGGGACAGGGGAACATGATAGAAACATTCAAGTACCTCAAGGAATCAACAAAGTCCAGGAGGTAGCATCTTTCAGAAAAAGATGTGTAAGAACAAGGGGCACAATTTAAAGGGGGGGGACGGCTCAGGGGTAATGTGAGGAAATTTTTTTCTTCACGGAGAGAGTGGTGGATACATGGAACAGCCTTCCTGAGGAGGTCGTTGGGTCTAAAACAGTGGGGGAATTCAAACATGCATGGGACAGACACAAGGCAATTATAGTGGGGGGTTGCAGGAAGTAGGCTGTTGGTTAACTAGAATCTGCAGCTTATCCAGTAGGTAGGGAAATGGGCAGACTGGGTATGCCAAGTGGTCCTTATCTGCCGTCAAAGTCTATGTTTCTATGTAGGCCATGGCTAATCTTGCCAGCCACCCACACCTCCATCCTCTGGATGACCAGGACACCTTCAAAGCCGGTTAAGAGTCCTGGCTACTCCGTGGAAGCACTGCACTGCTCTGATAGGCCGCCACCTGCTGCCACCCTCCTCTAATTGGACCGCTGCTCTCCGCTCGGCCACTGATTGGCCCTGCCTGTTCTCTATTGGATTTTCAATCTCTGGGCTTCGGTACCCACTGCTTTGCATTGACTTTTGCCAAAAATGTGCGCCCGTCCCTGCACCCCCACCTCCTACCTTTATTAAATAGGCTTTGGCTCCACCCACTCGACCTTGGTATCCACCCTGCTTGAACCTCATTTGGCTCACTTACTTGGGACCCCCAACCGCTCCCTCTCCCTCTCCTCCTCCTTGCTTCACCTCCACGGGCTGGGTCTTGCCCTACAGACCCTCTCGGTTATTCTCTACACATCCTGTAAGCACTATGGCTCTGCCCCTTCTGCCTCTTCATCTCATTCTCTCTTGCTCCCTGCTACCGCTGTTTTTTCTGCCTGGAGCTAGATACCCCTCTCTTCCTCTAGGCTACAGGATTGACCTTATCTACACCCATTCTGGTACCCTTCCAACTGAGCTTGTCTATACTCCCCCATTCTCCTCTGGGGATGGTTGGCAACTCCCGAAGAACCATGATTGGGTAGTGTATGTTCGCCTGTTCCCGTTCTCAACACTGGATATATTACTTCACTTTGGGACCTAAGACAGAATCACTATAATAGACAGTGCATGAAACGGGTAAACAAATCTGCCTTAAAACAATTAAGATGGTGCATTCTGAAGCTTCTGCTACTGCTGCTGCTGCTGCTATCTGGGAATGTTCACCCAAATGCTGGGTCTAAAATTCCCTGCCCCGGCCATCAGTCGAGACACCCTGGGACTCTTACCCTTGCATCTCTCAACATATGCAGCCTCCTGCCTAAACTTGATGCCCTGTAAATATTTACTAACCAACACAACCCTGATATCCTTGCAATTGTTGAAACCTGGCTATCACCCAAAATTCCAGACATGGCTGTTGCCCTGCCAGGGTACAATATCTTCAGACTTGACATGAGTACAAAAAGAGGGGGAAGGCTGTGCTTTATATCTCAAAGACACCCTCCTGGGTCACCGCTTACCTTCCCCCCTCTCGGATTCTTCTACACAGATCCTACCTATTAAAATTCTGCTGGGGGCTCACAACAAAGCACTGACTGTTGCTGCTGTTTACATTCCTCCAAAAGAACAGGGTAAAGGCCTCAACTCAGTCTTGGACCTCATCCGTGCCCAACCCCCTGATTCGAAGTCGATCCTAATGGGTGGTTTTAACATTAATTGGCTAGCTGCTGACACAGGGGGCCTCAAGGATGCCATCTCATCAGCCAACCTGGCACAGCTGGTAGTCTCCCCCACCAGACATGATTATAAAACTGGCGCAAGCACTCTCCTGGACTGGATACTGACCAGCCATCCTTCCCGCATCTCTGATGTTTCCATCCTTCCAGATACACTAAGTGACCATTCCCCAGTCATCTGCGAATGGTAGAATAAATTCTGCAAGCCCCCCCCCAAAATTAATCAGTAGTAGTCCTCCCACGTGGTCAACTGAAACACCTCAAATCCCACCCCCTGCAGCTCGATTGGTCTCCTATATTCAACGCTTCTGATGTCAGCTCAGCCTTGGATTTCTTCATCAACTACTTCAATGCTGCCTGTGACACCTAAGCCCCTTTCAAAAGCTGTAAAATCAAAGGCCTTTGCAATTCATTGCTCTCCACAGAACTACTTACGGACCTAAAAGCAAGGAACCTCCTCTGTCTTTGGGCACGAGCCACTGGCAATCAAGCCGATATTCAGAACTACAGACGGACGCAAAACGACTGCACTAAATCAATCCGCCAGAAGAAAAATGCATTCTACAGAGATACCCTCACGAACACCTGGGGTAAGGGAAAATCCTTCTGGGACAATCTTAAAGAAGTAGCTGGAAAGCAGCCAAAAACCTCACCTACTATGTTGATCATTGATGGTGGCATAACTCTCAACCCTACCACAATTGCAAATACTTTCAATACTGCGTTCTCTGACCTCAGTAGTGTTCTCCCTTCAGATTTCTTCAATGATGACCACCCTCCTTCTCCTACCCCCAGCCCACAACCGCCTCCCTCCAACCGCCCTCCGTTCTACTTTAAGGAAGTCAGGGCGCATGAGGTCTGTAAATATGTCTCTAATGCAATCGCCAAATCCAGAATTAGTGGGGACTCACTCGACCTCAAGCTGGTGTCCCTCACCCTTGATGAAGTGCTACTTCCACTAACAAAAATTTTCAACCTCTCCCTCGCCCTCAGCCAGTTCCCCGACAGATGGAAATCAGCCACAGTAACCCCGGTTCACAAAAGTGGGGACAAGGATCTGCATGTGAATTACCAGCCTATCTCCATACCCCCCCCCCCAAGGCCATTGAACGTATGGTATCTGACCAGCTAACGGAATACCTGGACAAACACAACATCCTCTGCCCCCAACAACATGGTTTCCATACAGGTCACAGTACTACATCGGCCCTCCTTGAATTCACCGGTGCTATCCATAGCTCTCTGAACAACAGCCTCCTAACTGGGTCGGTCTTCATTGACCTGACCAAGACTTTTGACACTGTACATCATAATCTATTAATCACACAGCTAAGTTCTGCTGGGCTCTCACCTGAGTCCACTACCTGGTTCAAGAGCTACTTCGAGAACCGCTCCTAAAGAGTGAAAATAGCTGATGTTCTCTCAGATGCACGTCCTGTTCACGCAGGAGTTCCTCAAGGCTCCATTCTTGGGCCAGTTTTTTTTTAGCCTCTGAATGATCTTTCACAATCATGTCCAGCACAAATCCTCCTCTATGCTGACGATGTCGTCATCCTCTCCACTCACAAGGATCTGGGCCACCTTGAAAAGAATATACAGCTTGCCTTCACCTCGATTGAAACTTGGTTTAGTACACATAAATTGGTTCTCAACTACAAAAAAAAACAAGTCCATGCTCTTCTGCAGCCTGCACAACAAACATAGACTCAATCCCATCATGATCAAAAACTGCCTTGGTGCAACCCTCGAACAGGTTCAATCCTTTAAATATCTAGATATTACCATCGATTGTAACCTATCGTATGCTACGCACATTGACAACATTGCCAAGGCTGCCAACACTCGCATTGGCCTACTCTTCAGGCACAGGCAATGCCTTACCTCAGATGCCTTAAGGATTGCAGTACAGAGCTCGGTAATCTCAATAATCAACTACGACCTGATCATCTACAGCTCTGCCTCTGCCACCACCCTCAGGCACATATTCATTGCACTAAACAAAGCTTGCCATCTCATAACCGGTGCCCATCGCCTCACCCACATGTGTGATCTCGACGCACACACTGGGTGGCTTCAACTTTCAAACCGGATCAAGTACCAAACCTGCCGTATGACAAAAAAAATAACACTAAGCCTTGCTCCCCCAGGTTTCAAGCTCTCCTCTGCCCAGCGCGGATTACTCGCATCACCAGGGGCTCTGAATCCCAGTATCTGCATATCCCACATTTTCGCACCACACAAGGGCAAAGATTGTTTGTGCACAGAGCTCCCAGCTGGTTCATTGGTCTCAACATTGACATTGCCTCAGTGCCAAAGCTTGGTCCATTTAAATCCAGTCTCCGTCACATCCTGTCTGCATCTAGCTCCTGTGACTGTCCTTCCTAATTGTTCTCCCCTCTCCTCTTTGCTCTTTTCACCTAGCACTTAACCCTGTCCCCCTCAACTCCCTCTCCCATACACCCATTCATCCTCCCCTCCTCCCACCCTCCTTCCCTACCCCCCTGTAGCACTTTAATTGATATTTGACAAGTGCCTATGGCTGCACCCCACTAGTGTGTGTCTCTGTTCTATACCATGTCAACCCTGTTACCAGACCTCCTGGCATTTTTGCCACTGTATTGAATGTATAAAACTGTATGTAACTGCCTGTAACCCACTGTTATACTGTTATTCAATGTCTTGTTTGAATTGTACCTCAACTGATGTGGAACCTTTGTAAAAGAGCCTTGGCTCAAAGGTACTTGTAATCCTAGATTCAAATAAATAAGTAAATAAAAAACATGTACGACTATGCATGTGGGGAGTAGAAACTGGGGAGAGAACTACAAGATGGGGGGGAGCTGCTGTCAGTCACCAAGGAGGAAAGAGCTGGGGTCATTATCACAGATGGCCTGAAGTCCACCAAGCAGGCAGCAAAAGCAGTGGGGAAGGCCAGTGGGATGTTGGGGTGCATAAGAAGGGGTATCACAAGCCATAGGAGGGATGTACTAGTTCCACTGTACAAAACACTGATGAGGCCTCGTCTGGAATACTGCATGCAGTTCTGGAGGCTGCACCTTAGTAAAGACGTAGACAGGATGGCGAAGGTGCAGAGGAGGGCAACTAAGATCATGCAGGGATTACAGCATAAGACAAACGAAGATAAGTTAAAGGACCTCAATATGTACACACTGGAAAAGAGGAGGGAAAGGGGGGACATGATTGAAATGTTCAAATACTTCAAGGGCATAAATAAGGGGAAAGGGTAAAACATCTTCCAGTATAAAAAGAGTACTAGAACAAGGGGTCATGGCACGAGGTTGGGGGGCTACATAAGGGGTAAAGGGAGGATGTTCTTTTTCACTGAAAGGGTGGTGGATGCATGGAATGGCCTACCCCAGGGGGGTAGTGGGAGCAAGCACTGTGGCGGGATTCAAACATACATGGGATAAGAATAAGATGGCCATAGAGATGAGAAGCAATGGCTTAAGCAAGTGTCCAACTATTGGCACCAGCCGCCATTACAGGTAGGGAAAATGGGCAGACTGGATGGGCCTGGTGGTCCTTTTCTGTTGACAACTTCTGTGTTCTATGTGCTGTCCTTCAGTCCCCTGGAACCACTTCTGAGTTGAGTGACTCACTGAGTAAGGCTGCCAGTGGTGCAGCGAGTTCATTCTTCAGTTCCTTTACTATCCTGGGATATATGCCATCTGGTCCCATTGCCTTGTCTACCTTTAGTTTTGTGATCTTGTAACAGTCCCATATAGACTGTTCCATCTAGCTAGTGTTAAATTTGTAGTTAGATTTCATTTAGCAGTAAGCAGATGTGCCAAGGATCCAGGTTCTAATCCAGAGTTAGGTAGGAACCAAATGTAACTAAGTAAAATAGCTCTGACAATAATATGTATATATTCCAAATTAACGAAGTAAGAGATTAGTAAAATAAGTATTTAGAAGGTTAAAATAAGTAGGATTTGTGAGCATATTACTAGTGGTTGTAGGGGGATGTGGGGGGGGGGACGAGGGAAAGGATGACCTGATCCTGCCTCTGGCTACTCATACCTATGCAGTTTTCCTCATTTTTACTGACTGGACAGTTTTAGTATTAAAAAGCATAGTCATTTGGTTTAATCTGTAAAAGGAAAAAGATGCTGCTCCTAAGTAACAAATGGGAGTAGCGGTTGAGGCTGAGGCACAGCCGTGGAGAGAGGGAGTGTGAGTAGCTGAACGTTGGCTCCACAGTGGCTGTAGCGTTTCTCAGAATCCCAAGGCAATTGCGTGGCTGCTCTCCACTGGAGCCCGGGTGGAAGGTCAGGCTGTGGCTTATTTGCTGTGTGAGACATTCTGGGAGTGGCTCACAAGTTAAAAATAAAAGTAAATTGTGAGCCAGGCTATGCACAAGCCAAAATGGAAAGAAATAAAATGATAAAGTGGGAAAAAGTGTGGAAAAGCTCCTCAGAGCCATTTTAAGCAAGGTGCCTTGAGCACATGGTTTTTTTTATGCAAAATCCTCACACATACACATAAATGTAAATAAAATAAAATTAAAAGCCATACTAGAACAAGGAGAGTCCTCGGGATAGGCAAAAATTTTAAGCAAAAGAGGAAAAGGAATACAGACAAAATCGGAGCAGTTTAAAAGAAAATGGCTCCACAGAATTGCATACAGTGACGGGAACAATATACATAACATAGTGCTAGATGTAAATTAGTGCTGCCAAGCTGTTTTTCAAACAGTCCACCTTAAACTTGGTAAATGGGTGCAGTGAACTGTTGACTATCAAGGAAAAATAGTTTTATTAATAAAAATATAAAAATGGAGGAGTTGCTAACGTTAGAATGGGGAGTGGGACCTGGTTGCAAGTTAATCCAGCTAGTTGCTCAGGAGGTGGAGTGCCGGCATAGAAACAGAAGGTGGCTGGCTAGAAAAAATGCCCAAAGCAAAACACGAGACAGGAGGGACGACTAGAGAGAAATGAGGTGTGGGGGAACAGATGAGACAAAAGATGTGTGGGGTGGAGGGAGAGAGACAGCAAGGAAAACTGAGCAATTGGGGGGGCGGCATTATGCAAATGAAATGGACGAAGTGCTCTCTCATTGGAGCGTTTCATTCATTTCAACTACACAAAGTTTCCACCCATACACTGTGAACCACTGTCATACTTAGCTAGCATGATCATTTGTCTGTTAAGGATTCGCCCAAAGCAGCTTGACCTGCATTGGGCTAGTCAGTGACACACCTCTGAAATGTCGTTCTCTGTAGCAAAACGCTTATTGTGCAAGTGCAAGCAATGTAATAATGTGGCATGTTTTGGGAGCCGGTTAGTGGGAACAAATCACAAATTACTAGTCTGATCCTAGATGGCCAAGAGGACCAAAAACCATTACCATGAAACCTTTAACCGACAGTCCATTTCCCAAAACAGAAATCATGCTGACAAGAGACTGCACAACAGGGAAACTGGCATGCACACAGAGGAACTGTCAGGGGACAGGATACAAGGAGCACAGACCACACACAGATTCCAGATCAGGAGCTAGCATAAACTAGCCCCAAATCATGTGCATCTAAATCGATCCCAGCAGGAGTGTAGGGTTAACCTGTAGACAACATAGGGCCCAGTCCTCAAAGGCACCCCAGATACACACAACTTGCAGCATGCCTGCAGGCGCCTGGCATTCACAACCCCTACCCCTGTCATACTGCTAGTGCAGAGACACATTTTGGAGCAGGGTGCATTGGTAGTGGGCAGAGCAGGTCCAGACCACAGGCATCCAGTCGAATACCCATGCCCGTCCCCAAGTGTATCCCTGCCTATGCAGGTGGGCAGAATGTGTTGGGGTATGGCAATCCTGCGGCCCCCAGCTTCCATTGAGGCTCCTAGAGCTGGAGTTAAGAAGGCAAATTGGGCTCTATGCTGTCTTTTTTGTCCAGGCAGAGAGGGGTGCATAGCCGCTATTGCTGTCTCTAGGCAGGCGTAGTTGGTGGTGTCCCCTCTGCACCATGGAGTTTGGTTTGAGGAATGGGCAGATTCCAGCCCATCTCCCCTGGTCTGCACCTGTACCAATATCATAACAGATTGGTTCCTTGGTTCCCCTCCAGATCAGTTCCAGCAGAGTATGATCGCGCATGCGCCATATGATCAATACGCCTCCTCGTCCACTGCTAGGTAAGTTCCACATAGAGATCATAGAAAGTAAAATGTGAATCGGGCTGTTAAACATATTACAGAAGAAGGGGTTTTAAAGCACTGCATTTACTGAGTCAATTATTTAATAGACTTACATGTGCAAGGGAGTCCAAATGCAGCCGCGCTACAGTGAGGCTCTGAGCCAGTGCTGCTGAAGGGGCTGGCTAGCCCTAGGCTAGATTACAACAGATCAGAGAACCCAGCTGCACTTGTGAGGGACTGTGTACAAATCAGGCAGCACACAGGTTGAGCTGATAAATATTTAAATGCCCTCTGGTACTCTGTAGAAAACAGATAATAATTCCAGTGCAGTTACAATAATATAATAATACACTGTGCCAATCACATAAGGAAAGAATTCCTCAGCACTGAGTGCCAGAAGACTTTAAAATATTTAACAGTTTATCCTGTGAGCTGCCTGTTTTATTCACACTCCCTCTCAGATCTGTTATATGCAAGGGATCATGTGTGTAAATTATCTTAATCTGCTATCCTGTGTATATTACTAAACACAATGGGTAGAGCTCTACATTTCACATGACTCTCCACTACATGGTGGGACACCCGAATTTAAAAATATAAATTAACATCTTGTTTTTTTCTCACTATTCCCTCACAATAAGTGTTCTCCTTATAATACAAATAAATACAACATGAACAAGAATGGACTATAAAAAAATGCATGGGGAGGAGTGCATAATAAAGGTTTTATGCACACCCATGTTGTGGGATGCTAAATAAACCCCAAAGGCGAAGCCCAAAGGGTTTATCAAAGCATCCCAAACAGACTGTGTGCATAAAATGTGAGTTATGCACTCCTCCCCATGCTATATTTTATGTAATTGCTGGGGTCTGTTTTTCTAGCTACTGTAATGGAAATAAAGTGATGAAAATAAGACACTGTCTGTGTTTTATTTCTTCCATTCACATTGCTAGAAACTATTGTTTTTTTGTGGTATAAAAAGGTCCAAAAACTAGAACCTGTGCTGAATACTAAAAGATCAGCTCAACTTCAATCCCACGTTGCTACAGAGATGTTAAAATCAGGGGCAGAGTTCAGAGGTTGCCATGGAGCTGAGCCAATTTCTCCGTTTTTGAACAGCAGGTTACAGAAACATTTACTTTTACAGGTGAGTTTTCAGTCTAAATAAATTGTCTGCTATAGTGGTTGAAAGCAGATTCAGTTTATTTACGCCATGCAATTGAGGGAGCTCGAGCTGTGCTGCAGAGAAGCTGGCGCATGTTCACTGTTATAACCTACGAGTTGTAATCGGCTTCTCCAGTGTGCAAAAACAGTACCCATTTATTACAATACAGTATGCTATGAATATATAGGGTGTGAACCTCATCTTCTGACACCTTTTTCTGTGGTTTGTGAGAGTTGACAGTGTCAAGGATCTCTGGTGACTTTGTTATATATACAGTATAGTATTTATTCAGAATCATTTTTTAATTTATATTTATTGATTTTATGCAATAAAATACATACATCTCCCGTAGGACAGTACATTCTATTAATTAACACTTTACAGGATTTGGTTTTTCAGTATTTATAGCACTCCTGTATTGGTACTATATATGAGGGGTTTCCTAAAATAACATTTTAATCATTATACATACTATACGTAGGCTATCCGCTGTCATGAGTGGGGACATCCTTTAATCAGTTAAAGGCATACTCAGTAAACACACCCCTGTGATTGGTGAATATATCCCCATTACCCTACTATAAGGGAACAAGAGGAAAAAGAAAAAGAAGATTGCTGTCCAATGCCAGGTTGATCAATAATAAGACTGCAATTATTGCAGATCTGATTTCTTTGGTCGACCTGGCTTGCATTACGGAGACCTGGTTGGGGGATGATGCTGGACCAGTGTTAGAGGCCGCCATCCCCCCTGGGTACTCTGCTGTGCACTGACCCAGAGTGGAATGCAGGGGTGGAGGAGTGGCTATCTGTTTTAGAGCTGAGCTAGGCTTCACTGTGCACCCAGTGAGAACATCGGGTTCTTTTGAATGTGTGGCCGTCCATGGGGTTCCGGGTGCAGGTTGCAGGATTCTCCTGATTTACCGTCCTCCTGGGACGGCAGGAGAGTTCCTGCAGGAAGTAGGTGATTTTGTCATTGGTAAAACATTGGAGTCCCCCAGGTGTTTGGTCCTTCAAAGTTTGGTCTGACGACGAGTCATCTAGGTTGAGCTATCAGTTCCTCCAGATGATGACATCTCTGGGCCTGTCACAAGTAGTTACTACCGTGACCCACCAGGGTGGCCACATGCTGGACCTGGTCTTCTTGCTGGTGCTTGAGATTGAGAATCTCAGGACTATCGGGTTATTTGGTCTGATCACTGCACGGTGGAGTTCTTGCTCAGGGCCGCTTCCAGGATCCCTCCCCCTGCAGAGATGGTAAGCTACCCCCCTTTGAGGGGTTTGACCCCGTAGGGTTTTTTGGCCGAAGTAGATCTATCTAGTGTGGACAGTGCATGAAGGGGAGGTGTGGGTGAAGCAGTTGCCGCCTATAATAGGTCGATGACTGAGGCACTCGACTCCCTTGCACCTGTCCGTGTACAACCCAGATCTTCTCACTTGAGGTCCCCATGGTTTGATGGGGAGCTCAAGGTACTGAAGATCAAGGATCAGAGGTTTCAGCGCTGCTGAGGACCATGCTGGAGGTGGACAAACTGGCCCTGCATACACACTGTAGTGTGTACTGGGGGCAATCAACTGTAAGAAGGTAGTGTTCCTGTCTAGGGAGATTGTTGCCTAGCGAAACTGACCAGCTATGATATTTCGGACTGTGGGCAGGCTTTTTTTCTTTTTTAACCTTACGTTTATCGCATTTAGTAAAAACAATAACATATTTTACATTCGTCTGTAGGGCATCACAATAGTATAGAAGTACAAATACATCAAATGTATAAGGAGTTGATAAACCTATACAGAGTTATGTTAGGCAGTGGGGGGAAAAACAAAAGATGATTTATTCATCTCCATAAAGTTAAAGAAAGAAAGGCTGCAGCTATCTAAGGCTTTTGAGGTACGAGTCCATAATAGCAAGATCAGTCTATAATGTTCAGCACTCAGCAGCCAGTGTTGATATGTCCCCAAGTCCAGAAAAATAAAGTTTATCTTAAAATATTTAGTGCCTAAAGAACTGCCTTCACATTCCTTCTCTAAACTGTATAACAGCAAGTGATTCAAAGCTCAAACAGAATATTCTGGATATCTAATTCCACAGTATTAGTTATAAACAACGAATAAAATTTTAGGTATAGCATTTAATCCAACAATACTCTGTCACTTATTTATTTATTTTTTAAAAGTTTAGTTAGAAGCAACAGATTTAAAACTATACTTAAGTGTAATCATGAGGTTAGAGTCCAACTCAAGTCTCCTCATCAAAATCTTCGATGCATTGTCCCTCTGCAGCCTGAAATTCTCAGGCTATTGCTTCCACTTTCTTCCCGGCCTCTGTCGGGTCACTAAACTGAAATGTACATCCCCCATAATGGATTTGGAGTCTGGCCAGCATTAAGAGAGAGTGAGAGATCCCTAGGCCTTTCTACCTAGCACACACTGCATCGAATTTCTTCCTCCTGGAGCGAGTAGCATAGGAGAGGTCTGGAAATAAATGGATCGTAGCTCCTTCATAGGACAGCCCCCCTGCAGATCTCTGGCCATTGGGTTTACTGTAATCATCAGGATCACCCGCGGCATATCTCCTCGTGGACCCGCTGATCGTGGGTGATTCTGAAAGCTTTCAGGAGGTAATCTGCCAATAGATCTGTAGGTAAATTTAAGACTTCAGGGAGCCAAGATTTTAAGAAGGTCAAAACTTCTGCTCCCTTAGTCCCTTCGGGAAGTCCGATGACTCTGACATCTGAAGCTCAGTTTGAATTCTCCAAGCCTTTGAGCCTATAGTGCAATAGGGAATTCTTCTGGACTAGCTTAGAAGTTGTGGCCAGAGCTTGGGTAGCCGATTTCTCTGCCATCGTGGCAGTATTCGCAATTAGCTCAATCTTGGTGTCTTGCTCTACAAATTTCTTGGAGTATCGACTCTACTTTTATGTCGATAGCCTGCATGGCCGACTGTAGAGCTTTACAAGGGGGCTCCAATCCAACTGCCAATGAGGTTGTTGTGGCCTGGTCTGGTGCAGCCGCCGAAGTTTTCACTCCGCTCCCAGTCGCTTTCTGGTTCCGACCCATCATTAAATTTAATATCTGCGGACTCCTGGTACCTTCGTCCGTTCAAATCTGGAGCTTCAAATCTCTTTTATGTCACTTGCTGAGTGTTTTTATATAGATTTTGTTCAAAAATGCACAGGGCAGTCTTCAGGAAAGTCTTGCCAGATTGCTGCTCAACAGCACCCCCTCTGTGGACAGGCTTTTACATCCAGCCTGTCAACAGCTGAAAAAAGCAGTCTCTGAGGCCTTGTGCAATGAGTTTGCTTGGTTTTTCTCGGACAGGGTGTCCGCCATCAGGCAGGGAATTCTGCCAGTGAGCCAGGTTATGGCCAGCAGTGGTCGCCTGGATTGTCAATGAGGCACTCTGCCTGGTTGGGGGGAGTTTAAACCAGTGGAGGTGGCTGATGTCATTGAGGTGGCCTCAAAACTGCAGCACACATATTGTGAGCTGGCTCATTTCTTAATGGGATGTGTCAACACTGTTGGCCCGGTGTTCACCTTGATTGTCTGGTGTTTCTTGTCGAAGGGGGTCTTCCCAGATGCCTTGAAGGAGGTGCTGGTGAGACCCCTTCTGAAGAAGCCATCATTGGACCCTGACATCAAGGCGAATTATTGACCTGTCTCCAACCTGCCGTTTCTGGGAAAGGTTGTGGAGAAGATTGTGGCGCAACAGTTGGGAGAACATCTCATGGCATTTGATGTATATGAGCCGCTCCAGTCGGGTTTTCATGCAGGACATTCTACAGAAACCGCATTAGTTCGGGTGCACAATGATCTCCTCAGGGTGAGGGATCGTGGGAAGGGGACAATTCTCATTCTACTTGATCTCTCTCCTCAGCTTTTGACACGGTGGACCATCGTGTGTTACTTGACCGCCTGAGGGACTTTTGTGGACTCACCGGCATTGTCATCTGCTGGTTTGAGTCCTTTTTGACAAACAGAAGGCAAAGGGTGGTGATGGGGAATTTCTCCTCCTCCCCTAGCCTTCTGTCTTGTGGAGTACCTCAGGGTTCGGTCTTGTCACCAATGTTGTTTGCCATGTATATGCTACCCCTGGGTGAGAGCATTAAAAAGTACAGCTTGGGGTTTCATTGTTATGCTGATGATACTGAGCTGTACTTATCCTTTGCCCCTGGGGCATTCAATGCAGTGGAAGTATTAAACTACTGTCTGGCCAAGATCAATGACTGGATGGCCTCTAGCTGGTTGCGACTGAACCCCGATAAGATGGTGGTGGAGTTGAACAGGAGGTGGGATAGGATGGCCTCTAGGGCAGATATTGGACTAGTTCTAGGCTCTGTCCCATTGATGGCCTCCTCTAAGGTGTGTAATCTTGACGTGGCTCTAGACAGCGGTCTGACACTGGAACATCAAGTGTCATCCATTGTCAGGGTTAGTTTTTTCCATCTGAGAAACATTGCCAGGATCAAACACCTGATTCCACCCCTGGACCTCCCCACCTTGGTGCATGCATTTGTTACATCTAGGTTTGACTACTGTAATGTCTCTGGAGGCACCCTCCATCGACTGCAGCTGGTGCAGAATGCAGCTGCCAGGCTGTTGACTGGACAGTCGAAATACTGTCATGTCACCCCGGTGCTGCGTGAATTGCACTGGCTGCTGGTTCGATGGAGGGTGCTCTTCAAGGTGGGCTTGCTCACCTTTAAGGCCCTACATGGACTGGGCCCTTGCTACCTGGTGGACCTTCTTACACCTGCTGCCTCGGTCCGCTCCCTGCGATCCTCCTCGAGGGGCCTCCTGACGATCCCCATGACTAGGCTGAAAACTGCCGGTAATAGAGCTTTTAGTATCACTGGCCCCGTCCTGTGGAATTCGCTTCTGCCATTGGTGAGGGAGGCCCCTTGTGTGGAGTCATTCAAAGCCTGCCTTAAGTACTATCTGTTTAGCCAGGCTTTCTCGGATACTGGATGAGAACATAGACTATCAGTTCTTTTTTAAAGTAAATAGGGTTATTATTTATATGCAGAACATTACCTATTTTGACATGTGAGTATTTATTACATTGTGAGATGATATTTTTAAACTTTTGTGTGTTTGTACGGTGCCCAGAGCCTCTGGGATTGGGCACCAGAAAAATAAAATTTGCCTTGCCTTGCCATTTGCCATCCTACAGCTCGACATAACCCACCTCAGTTCCTATGCAACTATATAAAGCACAGCAGTTATATCTGTTTAGCTCTATAAAACATTTCAACATTTTTAACTTTAAGCAAACTATGCAGAACTGACTTCCTCTGAAATCCTGATAAGAGGGAACACAACCTCTATGTCCTTGTACAGCTGCAAGTCGCTTAACAGTTCGGTGTACAAAGGTAAACTGAGTCATAACCGAAACTAAAAAAAAATACTCCTCGAGTTTAATAAAACAGTGAAACTGTGCTCCTTTAACCACTTCGATAGATTCTCTTTTTTAAGCTACATCCACATACTTCCCAACATTCAGTAGGAGTAAGAGAGTCCAAAGTTAATATTATATCAACGCCAAAGTCTGTCAAGCATTATCAACATAGTTGAACTTACAACAAACTGTCCTTAGAAACTTCAGGTTTCCTCCTCCCCTTCGGAATCCGACTCTTGGCGTTGTGCCGCACAGTCCAACTTGATTCTGCTCAGCAGCTTGCTCGCATCCACGGGATCAGTAAAATGGAAGATTTTATTTCCATGCACCACCTTTAAACTTGTTGGCATCAGAAGTATATGATGGACACCCAGTTGACGAAGTTTTACTCTGACCCCATCAAATGCTTTGCGCCGCTGCCTAGTGGCATACCTGAGATCTGGGAAAAAGTGAACAGAGGGCCCTCTGCCACCTGATAGGACCTTGCTTCCTCGCCACTTGCAAGATATTGTCCTGCTCCCTCATGTAGCCCAACACGGCCAACAGCGCATGTGTCAGGGAATGGGCTGAGTCCACATGTAACTGGGCCCCTCGTACGTTCACTTGATATACCCGTTGGATCAATATGTGTCTCCAGCTGCATTTGTTCAGGGATCCACTGCTCCAAAAAGCTACACAGCTCCTCGTCTTCTCCCGTCTCCAGTAGACCGATTATCTGTATATGGGACGCCCGCGCCTCATTCTCAAGATTTTCGAGGCGTCAGCGGGGTAGAGTGTTTTCTTTCACCAGGCCCATTGTGGCAACTACTGCTTTCTCCGCTGCTTTACTGGCCCCTTACGCTACCTCCTCTGCCATAGACAGCTTAGTTTCTGCGACTGCTAATTGTGAAGTAAAGACATCCATCATTCCATCTGTTCCTTGAATAGCTTTTAGTAGTGCAGCATTCGAGGGCTGACTCGAGGTAGACTCTGCAGCTTCTTTCTCCTTATCTGGGCCGTGTCAGATTTCTTTCAGTTTGCCTCCATCTCCTCCCGCAGTCATTTTTGTGCAACCCATATTATTGAGGGAGACAATTTGGGTATGCTCAAAGTCCGTTTCAAAAGCTGAAGCTGGATTTAGCTCTTTTGGACTAATTAACAACCTTATTACTGCTGAAAATTAGTAAAATAAGACTTGTAGGTGTGGAGCTGTCTTAGAATGCTGCTTTCAGCTCGGCTGCTACCCTTGCCCCCCCAAAAAAAATCATTTTTATTTATTTTTTTATAACTGTATTTTGTTTGCAGAAAACATTATTTATATTTATTTATTATTCTTTTTCCTCAATTTTTGTAGTTTTCTTTGTTATTTTATTGTATTTTATTTTGGCCCTTTTCATTTATTTGTCTTTTATTTAAATTTTGTAAGTAAAATCTCTTGGTTTAACAGAGAAGAATGAATGGAATAATGAGATTTAAGAATGTTTTTAAATATCTTAAAGGCAGGTTGTACTCTGAATGATTTTCTTTAAATCAGAAGCAAGGCCTTAGGAAATATTCCAGTCGTTTTTTTATTGAAGGTTACATTTCGTATTACTTTTTTATTTGTGTCATAAATTCAGTTTGTTTGGCTGGGGAGTTACACAGGTCCGAACTCAAACATGGAATACAGTGCTTAGTGATGGGATGCCCCTTAGTGTGTCATCAGATGAAGTAGGGGTGAAAATGTGGTGTTTTCTGAGAACGAGGTATTTACTGTCTTAAAAAATATAAAAATGAACACTGCGACTGGTCCGGATGAGATTCGTCCTAGATTTCTAAGGGATTTGGCCGATATTCTTGCCTGCCCACTGTCCTTGATATTTAATAACTCCCTAATCACTGGTATGGTTCCCACTGACTGGAGGAAAGTAACACTGGTGCCTGTTCATAACAAGCATTTGTTAATGCCGGATGCTTGCCGCTGGTATTAATGTTGTACTGGGTCAAGTTGAAGATCCCGGGTCGTGCCAGAAGACTAAGGCTTGGATCGGGGGGAGGGGTAGTTATGGTGGGCCAACAACTGACAAACTGAAGGGAATTTAAAAGAATAAAAAATACAGTTTTCATCATTCTCTGCTTGAAGTGGGGGCTGGGATCTCAGTGTAGAGATTCTTCTGCAGCAGTGCTTTTGTTGTCTGGTGTATGTGGGTGACTTCAGAAAGGAATGTGGCTTCTATTCACACCAGTCTGGTGTGAGAGCATCATAAAGCTGAACTGCAGGCTGTGGTGGAGCTGTGCTCTATGTTAGGAATAACTGGAGCACCCAGGGACATATTTTTCTCATCTATCTCCTTGTCTTTCTTAGTAGTCTGCTGCAGCAACGCCATTTTCCTATCCTATTTATTTCCAGTTGTATGCCTCAGTACATTGTCCACCTACCTAGGTAGTCTCCCAACTCACTATTCTTCCTCTTACATTTTTTCTTTTCTGTCCATATGTGGTGCTAAAGTGCCTGCTGTGCCGAATAAAACGCTTGATATGCATATGAATAAAAAAAACTGCTTGAGAATGGTGACAGAAATAGAAACATAGAAACATAGAATTTGACGGCAGATAAGGACCACTTGGCCCACCTAGTCTGCCCATTTTCTTACCTAACAGCTAAGCTGCAGATCCTAGTTAACCAAAAGCTTACTTCCTCCTACCCCCCACTAGGACTGCCTTATGCCTGTCCCATGCATTCTTGAATTCCCCCACTGTTCTTGACTCCACGACCTCCTCAGGGAGACTGTTCCATGCATCCACAACCCTCTCTGTGAAAAAATACTTCCTCATATTACCTCTGAGCCGTCCCCCCTCTATCTTCAAATTGTGCCCCCTTGTTCTTGCACATCTCTTTTTCTAGAAGATGCTACCCTCTTGGACTTTGTTGATTCCCTTGAGGTACTTGAAAGTTTCTATTATGTCCCCTCTCTCCCTTCTTTCCTCAAGGGTATACATATTAAGCTTCTTTAATCTTACTTCGTATGTCTTCTGGTGCAGACCCTGCACCATTTTGGTTGCCCTCCTCTGGACAGCCTCCACTCTGTCTATGTCTTTGCGGAGATGGGTTCTCCAGAACTGCACACAGTACTCCAGATGGGGTCTCACCAACTGTCTGTACAGAGGGATAACAACTTCCTGTTTTCTACTATTGATGCCTCTTCCTATGCATCCCAGTATCCCCCCAGCCTTCCTTACTGCCTTCTCACATTGCTTGCCGACCTTTAGGTCATCTGATATAATTACCCCCAGGTCCCTTTCTATTTTTACTGTTGTCAGTATCTCACCCCCCATTATAGAAACATAGAAAAATGCCTAGTGAGTGAAGCCCTAGACTGAGTGAGGCAGCTGGTTCCATATTGGGAGTGAAAGGGTAACATTAGTTGTCTCAAAGAACTGCTTCTATAGTTAATCTGGCAGAAGTCTCACTAAACAGATTTATAGCCTTTCCCATGTGTAGCCCACATTACAACAGACTTGGTGCATTCCAAATAGCATGCTTCAGACACAAACATTAACTGTTCCTTGCTCTGACACAGAGAGTGAAAGAGCTGATTTATGAATGTGTCTGTTGGCACAATGTTTTGAAGTCCAAGCACTTCATGCATGAGAGCATCATAATCAGTCTTACTAATTATTGGTCAAGCCCCTTGTAGACTCTTCTGGATTGATCACTGTGTCACACCTCTCAAAACCCTGGATAGTAGCAAAATGCTTTGCCTATAGCAAGCATAAAAAGGGTAACAAAGGTAGCGTAGCAAATTATAGGCCAATTAGTATTACATCTCTTTGTTGTAAAAGTATTGAACGACTAATAAAAAATCTACTTGAAGAAGAAATTAACATTCTGGGTCTGGTTGATCTTTTTCAGCACGGTTTCCAGCGAGGCTTATCCTGCACTACAAATCTCATTACCTTTTATAGCAATGTTAGCACTAGCGCTAGGCTGGATAAAGGCTCCCCTTTTGATGTTATCCTTTTAGACCACAGTAAGGCATTTAATACTGTTCCCTATCATTCACTTATCTCAAAACTAATAAGGATGGGAATAAATACAGCTACTGTATAGTTAGATGGATGGAACAATGGCTCCTAAATTATACTCAGTGTGTTAGAATTAATGGTCATCTTTCCTCTGAGTGTCCAGTCTCCAGTGGGGTCCCCCAGGGATCAGTATTGGGGCCCAACTCTCTTCAAATTATTTATCAGTGACATGCATCTAAATGTCAAAAATTGTATTTCCAAGTTTGCAGATGACACCAAACTTGGTGGAGAGGTTGATACTCTGGATAAGCACTTGTCACTGTCCGGTGACCTTAAAGCAGTTGAGAAGCGGCCCGATGGCACTGAGGGTTGAGGTGCTGGATGCCACACCTCACGCTACGCTGGTGACCCGGGTTCGGGAACGAGCCTGGGCTGCTGGGGGTCGGCAGGGGAGAGAGAGGAGCGAGCATCCAGAGGACAGCTCTTCTCTCTCTGGGGTGGGATTCAGGCATGCCCGGCATTGAAAGTGTCCCCCGGTGGAGACTGGTGGTACTGCACATGCTAGGGGGCATCATGTAGCAGGACGAGAGCTGCGGCAGGCGACCTGACGCCATTGCACGTCCGAGCTCTCGGGGGGGGTGGGGGGAAACGGGCGTAAAAAATCAAAAATAAATCCCTCAGCCATCCGATAAATGACAGAGTGCCCGTGGGATGCAGCCTACCACTCCCAGTGCCAGGGTCCTCCTCTCACTTCCTCTGTTCTCTGTCTCAGAGGCCGCCCAACTGGATTATAGATAGAGCGCCAGCAGGCGTAAGTCTGGCGGTCCTGCCTCAGGGGACTCAGAGCCCGGGGGGGCTGAGTGGCCGAATGGTATGGAGATACTCTGTCACAGAGGAGTGGGAAGGAGCTTCAGGTGGGAGGGATCAAGGCGTCCACCGAGTGACCACTCCCGAAGGAGTTTGGGTTGGTAAAGAGCATAAATAAAGTTTTAAAAAAAAAAAAGCAGTTGAGCGGGCTATTACAACTCGAATGTCTTTTAATTTAATTTAATTTAGTCTTTGGTAACTGGCTAAGGCCCACTAGGCACAGGTCCCTGTTTTCAGGGACGACCTGGGAGCACTGGATGGTTAAGTGACTTGCTCAGAATCACACAGTATGCAAGTGGAGGTTGTGAGAATCAAACTCAAGTCTGATCTTCTGGATGTTCTAAGCTCGTTTACACCTCGTTCCTCTAACCTCTAGGCTATACTGCCAGCCTTAATCCAAACAAGTGTATAGTATTGCACTTCAGTAAGAATAATCCTCAATATACATATTTATTAAATAAGGTACAACTTAAATCAGTGACCAAAGAAAGAGACCCTGGAATTGCAATAAACAATAAATTCTCATGTGAAGACCATTGTATAAACATATCCAAAACTTCAAGTAGAATACTATGATCCATTAAACGCTCATTCCTTACATGAAATGTTTAGCCATACATAATTGCACATGTTGATTTTGGGTCACCCTTTTGGAACCTCTATCACAGGCGTGACATTGATTGTTGGAGAAGACCCAGAGACGGGTGACTGAAATGATCAAGAGTCTGACAAATTTGTTTTATGAAGAGCGTTTAAGTAAACTTGGGCTTTTTAGCCTGGAGGCAAGAAGAAGTAGAGGCGATCTCCTTTTACTATACAAGATTTTATAAAATCCAATGCTTATGGCTCAATGTGATCCACATTTAATATGAGAACAACTTTACTAAGGTCACATAATAGACAGTTATTTCTTCCTAAAGCTAATACCAACAAAAGACTTTAACTATTTTACCATTGGAGCTGCACAATTGTGGAACAAGTTACCATATGACCTGGTGCACTGCGAGTCATTTTTAAGTTTCAGACAGGGACTAGACAATTATACATTGTCAATGGGCATATAATTGGTACACCCCACTTTGAGTGGGAGACAGTCTCGATGGGCCCATGGCCTACTTTTGCCTGACGAACCAAGTAACCAAGACAGTGTGCTTGGTGGTCTGTGGTTTAAGAGAATGGATGGGTTGTGAGCATTTGTGTTAGTGGGGGATGGGGTGTAAAGTGTAAGTGGGTGTGTGAGTGGGCATGAGATTGGACAGTGTTCATATGTGTGTGTGTGGTGGGGGGGTGTAAGCATGTACATGAATGTGTTTGTATATGTATGTATGTGTGATGGGACAGAGTGCATGGCTGTGTGTTGCATCACACAAAGGGGTGGATGGAACATGTGGACAAGCCATGAGACCCCCCCAAAACTAATTTTCCCACATGAGTTCATCCATGTCCCTCCATCCAGAACAGACTGTGGACCACTGCAATGGCATCTCCCACCAAAGTCATTCCTGGCCATTTATGAGACAACTATATAACTCCAGATCTGCTCTCTTCACCAGTTGCCCCATGTCTGCCCACCAGGAAGGCAGGAACAACACTGCAAACAATAGGTGTCCTATAGCACTGCCCCTCAGGCCTGCATCATGGCTTAAGGGAATTGAGGAAGTGCGAGCATGGGTGTAAGTGGAGAAGGGGGTGTTAGTATGCATGTGTGTTTGCGTGGGTGTGAGGTGTAACAGTGCGAATGGGTGAGTGTGAGTATGGGGTGTGAGAATGGCCATGGGTGTTTGTGTGTATGGGGTGTGACAGTGTAAAAATGAGCCTTGACAGTGCATGTGGTGTGTGGTATCAGATGAGGTGAGGGTGAACATGTGGTATGACAGTGTGATGGGGGTGTTGCTAAAGAGAAATGGATTAGTTGCAAACATGGGTGTGATTGGGGATGGGACATGACAGGGTGAATGGGTGTGTGAGGGGGTATGTGGTTTGACAATATGCAGGGCTTGTGTGACGTCAGATGAGGTGGATGTGAACATGGGGTGTGACAGTGCACATGGGAGGATGTGGCTTAAGATAATGGAGTGAGTGTGAGCATGGGTGTAAGTGGTGATAGGGTGTGGCACCGTGCATGGGTGTGTATGTGTGGAGTCAGTGTACATGGGTGTGTGTGGCATCACACAAGGTGGGGCCAAAAATGTGATGAGATAGTGTGCATGTGAGTGCACATGGGTGTGTGTGATGTCATAAGGGGGAAGGTGAGTAAACATGGGGACAGGCCATGGGTCCCCTGAACCAAATTTCCCCACCTAAATTTATCCATGTCCCTCCAACCTGAACAATCTTGGGAATCGTGCACTGGCATCTCTTAACAAAGTCACTCTTATCCATTGATGCAGCAAGTCTATGATCCCAGACTAGCCTTCTCCACCTATTGCCCCCTGTCTACCTACAGGGAACATCACTTTGTACAACATGCAGGTGTCCAATAACACTTTGGTCCCAAGACCTGCATTGTGGCTTGAGACAATTTATTTATTTCCAAAGTTTTACCAGGAAAAAATACTGAACTGGTAACAGGTCATTTCCACATTTGTCTTGGGTTGATGGGGGATGGGGAGTAAGCAATACAAGATATGTAAGCGAAAATAATATAATGTAAGTTGCAGTAGTAATAAAAAATAAAATACAGTACAATAACAATATGTTACAATAAATATAGAGGTAAAATACATAAGAGTTCTGCAGTCATGATTTGCAGGCAGAATGTCAGAGCAACACAAAATAAGGATGTAAAATTGTTCCTTATGGTACAATTGCAATAAAGTACTGGAAGCAAACACAAGATAAGGAGCAGATTGCTACCACCCAGCAAGTGAAGGTGTGAGAGGTTGTCAGTGCCAGAAAGTAGGTGCAGGAACCAAACATTACCAGATGTAAATAACTGATAGGAATAGTTACAGAGCAACACAGACCAGTGCCTAGGGTGAGTAGGAAGTGCTCACAGCCAGATTTTGGGGGAGGGGGGGTAGAAGGGCATCAACAAATCATAGAGGGGGAACCCAAGGATCAGGTGTCAGGCGCAGTTGCAAAAGTGGGTAGTAAAGAGTAAAGGGACAAAGATGGGACTTGAGGGAATAGAAGGTCGAGGCTGAGTGGATAGATATGGGAAGAGAGGAACAGAGCTTAGAAAAAATGATATGAAAAGGCAGCTTGGCCCATGTTGGTTTTCCGGAAGGAAAGGAAAAGAGAATGAGAGGAAGTGTTACAGAGTGGGTAGGAGGGAGGATAGGGTGAAGATAGAAGGGTGGAATGGTAGGGAGGCGAAGAGCCAAGCCAGAATTTGGAGGTGAAAGAGACGTAGTGGGCAAAGTGTCTAGCATCAAGGGAAGGGAGGGAGAGGAAGGGAGGAGTAAAGAGAGTGGTGTGCACAAGGAGGGCATTTCAAGACAAAATGGCAGAATGAGTGAAAGAGGGGGGGCCAGTCTGGCATGGGTGGACTTGGGAGCTGTGCTGTAGACAGTGACACCATAGTCAAAGATTGGGAGGATAATCTTCATGATTAGCTTTTGCCGGCCAAGGACTGGGTTGCTGGCTTTGTTTCTGTACAGCTCAATCCAGTATGGGGTGGAGCTTAAGATGGATGGCATCAATGCACATAAACTAATTGAAGTAATGGTCCAGCCAGACCCCAAGGTGCATAAGGGAGGAGACATCCTCAATCGTACTATCATCAAGGGTGTAGAAGGAGGAGAGGGGAGAGAGCCTGAAGATTCTCTGCTGGGAGCCAAAGGTCAAGATGACCATTTTCTTTGCGTTGAGGGACAGCAGGTTGGAACAGAACAGCACTGAACACTGTAGAAATCCTATTGGGGAGGGCAGCAAGGTCAACAGCAGAAGAGCCTGAGGCAAGCATCACAGTGTCATCTGTGTACATGTGGATGGACCCAGAAGAACAGGCCAAATGGAGGTAATTTAGAAATATAGAGAAGCATACCGGAGTGCATGAATTTTGCAAGCCTGGTGGCTATGATGCAAGCATTGGTAAGAGTTCAGTAATTTAAAAGCATAGCAGGACAACTATTAATCTTATAAGACTGCAAGGCTAGGTCATGAGCTTAAAGGTAGTCCAGCAGGTTGGCAATAATCCAGGGAAAGTGAGAACCCTGGACCCTGGTTTTCCTGAGGGGGCGGGGCTTGGTAAACCCAGACAGCCATACATATGGTTTGGAAGGATTCAAGGACAGAGTTGATGTTGGTGGCTGTTGAAGTGTAGGACCACTCAGTGACCATCATGAAATCCAGCAGCCTTAATGACCTAATGAGGATGGTTTTAGGGGCAGCTTTGAGGCGACGGATCTTACACACACAGTAGATCACATGATTGTCACTGACAGCATCTCTGAGGATACCTGCATCCACAGTACGATGCGAGTGACAAGAGAGTTTCCAGTCCAGAAGAGTGTGGTTTGGGGATTTATATTGAAGATTGGTGGGGTCTGAAACCAGTTCAGATAGCTGAAGGGATTTAATATTTAGACAAAGTTTGTGTGCAGAGTGGGAAGGCAAATTAATGTTAATATCATTAATATCAGCAACTCACTAGAGAAGGAGTGGGAGCAGATGGAGAGAGTAGTTCAGTGACCAATGCATGGGTTAGAGCAGGGCAACAGTAAACCTCTTCAACAAAAAGAGGGACTCAGGAAGGTAGAATGAGTTCCAGGAAGTGCAGCTTATAAGTGGATGAGGAAAAAAAAGACCAATAGCACAGGCACAAATTGGATGCCAGAGTAGTGGTAGACTTGTAACACCTGTCTTAGGACAATCCTGCCTGGTTATGAAGTAACCAGGATTTGACACTTCAGCCAAGTCTTGAACCTTGTGGGAGAGACAAGACTGAGATGACAAGTACATCTGGCTGGAGATTGACCACGAGGGGCTGCCACTGATCCAGTTTTAGGAGAAGGCTGCATATATTAAGATGGGCAATGCACAATCCTATGGGAAACTGCATTGGTGAGGGGGAGGTGGGGCCAGGATGACTTCCAATGTCTTCTGCTACCAGAAGTAGCAAATATATAAGCAGCTTAAGTGAACCATGGAGATGTTTGGAGGAAGAAGAGGACGGCAGTTGAAAGGGGGGGGGGGATGGAAGTGTGATAAATGTGGCATGAGGTGTCAGAGAGCTTCAAGGTGGAGCCAAGGAGCAGGAAGCAGACAGCACCCAGGACGCCAGTGAGAATTGGGAAGGGAGAGGAGAGATAAGGATGGAAGAGTGGGGGACAGAGATGGGTGGGAGGGCGAAGGAGAGTGGAAGGGAGGGAGGGAGACACGGAGAGAAGGTGTTCTAGGGTATGAAGCAGTATACAGTACCTAGTAGTGGAGTGGTTACACCAGGAGGGCTATCAGGAGCATAGGTCTGAACCAGATTGGGAGGCAAGGGGAAGCGTAAGACTGACTCAGATAGTGAGGCAAGGGGAAACATGTGCCTAACCCAGATAGGGAGGCAAGCGGTAGTAAGGCATAAGACAGTGGGAACCTAGTGAAGCGTGAAACTAAAGTGTTACAATAAGCAGCCACTACAGTACAACACTATACTAAGCCTTTGAAAGAACCAGTTGAAGCTAGACAGTATAACAATTCAAGGGAGGTGATGCGAATGTAACCTCCTTTACCCTTGGGCGAACACCCATTTTTGTGTAACCCTTGTACTTTCTTTCCTTAGCAACAGGTGACTTGGCTCTTTCTGCAGCTCCGCACATTTGCACAGCATAACTTTGGCAATTACTTTTACCTCAGGAGAACTGCTACAATCCCCGGAGTCTCCACTGGCACACCTGGGCACCTCTCCTCCCTTCCCATGTCTAGGGGCATTGGTCGATGTTACAGTCACAGGAAAAGGGGGAAGGGCCCCTGGCTGTGACTCAGGCAGTTCACAAACATTTCAGCATAACATAAAATAAACAGTCCATTCACAAAAAATCGGGCACTCACCAGCAAAGTACAAATGAACTCGACCAGATAAAAAGAAACATTTATTTCACAAAATTGAAAACCACCGTGTGGTACTCGCTTTACGCATTTCAGAACCCCTTGGTTCCTTTCTCAAAAGCTGTTGTACCACAAAACACCAACACTTAAATTTAATTTGAAGCCTTATGTGGAAAATAAGTTACTGGGTTACTATTAGTGTATTTCATGCTGGCACTTCAGTTTGAATTTAACTAATACATAAGATCTGTCAAAAAAGTTTTTCTATATTTTAGGGATTTTTCCATTAATACACAATTTGCATGCCTATTTGAGTAGCACTTTATATTTATTATGTTCCCTGTTTCTATCCTCCCCCCCATTCTTCTCTTTAAAGTGATCAAATTGGTGTTTGTATTTTATTTATTTATTTATTTAGCTTTTGTTGACCGGGTAAGTGCACTAGACAAATCCTGCCTATTTTCAGGCACGACCTGGGGGAGGGGGATACAGATGAATGCCAACTGACCTTGAACCAGATTAAGCTGTTGGTGGTATTTTTAGTGAATGAGGGAAATTTGGCCAGGACACCGGGGAAATTCCCCTACTCTTTTCGATAAGTGCCATGGGATCTTTAACATCCACCTGAACTACCACCAATCCAGGCAGATGGGACCTCGGTTTAACATCTCATCCGAAAGACGGCACCTCAGAAGTGCAGCACCCCTCTCATGATGCACTACAGTGTCAGTACTGGGATATTAACCCAAGTGCCAGATGTGGGAACTGAACCCACAGCCCTCTGACCTCCCGGCCTCAGAGGCGAGTGTGCTACCTACTGAGCCACTGACACTGACTATTCTTTTAGAATCATTATTGGTGTGGAATGCGTCAGCATTTAAGAGTCGATGTTTAAAACAATTAAGTTATATTAAATTTGCACTACATGTGATGGGTTTGCACCAGTATCAATGTATTGTTACTTGTGATGTCATTCATGTTGATTGAAGCTTTTAAGTATTTAAATGTTGGTGTTTTGTGGTACAACAGCTTTTGAAAAAGGAACCAAGGGGTTCTGAAATGCGTACAGCGAGTACCACACGGTGGTTTTCAATTTTGTGAAATAAAAGGGTTTTTTATCTGGTTGAGTCCATTTGTATTTTGCTGGTGAGTGCCCGATTTTTTTTGTGAATGGATTTCGATGTTTGTCGTGAGCACCACCTCCCCAGTGCACACTTTTTGAGACTGGTAATAAAATAAACAGTACCTCAGAAGCTGATTGGTATTCTTTCCAGTGACAGTGTGTACTCTGTCTTCGGTGCTGGATGGCTGTCTCACGGGTTGGAGGGGAAACCAGGCATTTCTGTAGGGGTAAAGTCATTAGGACCAACAACAGCAGAATAGCAATTCGTCAGGCAAGACAAAAGATGCGGTCCAAACCAAAATCCAGATGCAATCAGGCACATTTTATATTCTTCCAAAACAGTTACAAGACTCAAGCCAAAGACTCATTTAGCTCCATGGAGCAGTGCGGGCACACTTGCTTTCTTTTTTTAACTAAGTATACT
The DNA here is from genome assembly GCA_016271365.2 of Neoceratodus forsteri. Classification (NCBI taxonomy): domain Eukaryota; kingdom Metazoa; phylum Chordata; order Ceratodontiformes; family Ceratodontidae; genus Neoceratodus; species Neoceratodus forsteri. The sequence continues at coordinate 1,518,165,901 of CM057452.1, read as the reverse complement.
TTTTATTTCTTTCAGTGGTGGTCCCCCTTCAGCTGCCCTACCCCCACCAATGGACCCAGCGTTATCCCCGATGCAGTGTCCCCTGGATTGCCCCCCAGGGCAGAGCATTCAGAGCCTTACTAGCGCAACTCCATCAGTGCTCAGTAATGGATGCGCCGGGTGACCCGAGGTCTGTTACTAGGTTGGGAGGGATCACTTGGCACGCTGGAGGTACTTTTTCTTGTGGGAGGGTGTGTGTCATGGCAGACGCCGTGATGCAACTGCGTCATGTGTCCAACATGCCCCCCAAGGAGCGATGTTCACAGGTGCTCCATTTGTGATGCATCCCGTGGTTACCCGGGAGCACTGGACAAGAGTCATTCTACCTCGTCCCCCCTTGGAGGTGGAGAGCATGCGATGGCCGCTCAGTCTACCCCTGGCCCCAGCTGGCCCTCAAGGCTCCTCAGGCATCCCAAGTCCATTCCTGAACCTGGGTCGCCTGTGTCACAGCAGCAAATCTATCTGCTGCTCCAGTGGGCTAGCCTGGGGGCACACTTTCTGAAATGGCACATCACAACAGCAATCGACAGTTGTACTTTGCTTTGGGGACGTGAATCCCAAACCTGGATCCTGTCACATTCTACTTTGCTAGCTGAATGGGATCTCAACTCTGTGGTGGCAAGCAGGCTCTAAACTTTCCATTTTCCTCTCTGCACTTTGATTCCTCAGACCATCCCCACCTTTGGGTTACAGGGGACCCGCTGCTCTCTCTCTCTCTCTCTCTCTCTTTCTCTGAAATGGGGAACACTCTTTCGGGGGGGAATTACTGGACACAGTCCTTTCACTTATGACATTCCCACCCTTGCCTGACAACTCTGCGAGGGGTCACAATGCATGGACCAACTCTTTGCAGGGCAATACTTGGGCAGACCACTCCCACACCAGCAAGGTGGACATGGACTTATGTCTGCAGGGTCCAGTCCACCACACCGGATGCTCCAGAACCAGGTCACTGCCACTTGCCTGGTCCGGGCCTACCATGGCAGCCAACAAGTCACTTCAGCCATTTCTCCACAGAGCCAGATGGGCTCCACTCTCACAGAGGCTTCTTCCATAGATTTGCAGCTCTTCTGATGCCCTCCCCACCGATGGATGTGGGGATCTATCACCTTCTGTTTGGGCACCAGAGGGCAATTGGCCCATCCTGGCCTCTGGCTCTTCCAGTCACGACTGGTGGACCACCCCCCCCCCCAATGGCGCTACTAGGTCCCGACACTCCTCACTCCTCCTCTCTCAATGAACTCTCACAAACTACTCCTCTTACAGGCACATTTTCATGCTCTACCCACTGAAGCGCATCATGCCAAGGCACCGCCTACTTTTCCTAGTCTGGCATCACGCAGGGTCCCGATGCCTATGGGGTTCCTCCCCCCAAACCACAGTGGGGATTACACTCCCCCCCCCCACAGAAATGCTTTGCCTCCTGGTGACGCTCTCTGGAGGTTGGCTAACCGGGATGTTGGGCCCAGTGGGATAATACGCACTCTCCCAATGACCGCCACACCCAGGCTCCACCAGCTAGGCCGCATACTTGCAGCCTTCCCTTTCCCTAGGTGGCAATCTCACCTACCTGTCATCAATCCCACCTATCCCACGTCCCACCTGGGGGCATGGCTGCCTGGCTTGATTTCCTACAGTCAATTCACCTTGTACTCTCAGGGCTGCGTCCCACCCTAACTCACCCCCCCAGGGGACCTGGACCTACACTCCCTGCTGCCACACCACCAGGACCCAGTATTGTTCCTGGGGGAACACTTGGTGCATCCATGTATATTATAATAACATAAACATTCTTTTTCTTTTTAAAACAGGTTTGTTACTTGTCAGAATCTCCACCAAGGTGGAACACAGCTTACAATTCTTTTTTTTTTTTTTTTTTTTGAAATTACTATTTATTCCTCCTCCCCGGCCTGCCACCTCCGACCCTTCAGGGGGGACAACTGGACATCCCACTGCCCGGAACCCTACCCAAGCAGACCCCCAGGCCCCATGGAGCCACAGATTACCCCAGGCGGGGCAGCGGGGACTCAGACCAGTAACTTGCCATCCGGTCTGAGGTCTGCTGGGCGACACAGGCATCACGGGCTGGCCACGGTCTTCCCATCTTCCGGCTGAGGCAGGCTTGTTTTTCCACGTTTTCTCCCTCCCCGAGCAGCAAGTAACTTCTCCTGATGTCATGACGCGCGCGGCGATGTCCATGCTGCTCAATGGCCACATCCCATCCCCAAATGGAGCTTGCAGTTCCTCGAACCTCCGCTCAGGGTCATGCAAGTGTCGGGCATTGGCCAGATCCCTCCCTGGAGAAGGCGAGCTGTCGTTGGACGCTCCAACCTATCTCCCCGGCCAACCCACCGACGACCCGAGTCCGCTCCCGAACTCCGGTCACCGGCATGGTGCGAGGTGTGGCGTCCAGCACCTCAACCCTCAGCGCCACTGGGCCAGCTACAGCTTACAGTTCTACTAAACTGTAAGAAAAGGCTGCATGCTGCTTTCCCCCCCCTCAGAACTGCCTACTACTAGTATCTATTATCTGCTAACATACCTAGCTAGCTATCTATCACTACAGCATTTTTACTGCTGGCTTACTATACATTCTTTTCTAACATGCTACCATAAAAGGCTGCACTGCTTAACTGTAAATCCTATCCTTAAAGGCATTTATGTTCCTAAATGCTCTGCAGTACAGTTTCAGGGAGTCCAAATGGTGGCAGTCTCTTTCTACAGAGTCCATGTACTTATCTCCACATTTTACACTAGAGCACCATCCTACTTAGCATTTCTAACAACAAGCATAGTCTGATCCTATTATCCTATCTAGGGCTAAACTGTACTACTTCCTAAGCTACATTTTTCTAACACTTTAGTTCAGTCTAAGCAAAAAGCATGGCAATAAACACAGATTAGCGATTTGCAATGACAAAATGATTTATCAGTAGTTTTTTTTTCCACATTTGAAAACAACAAAGAACAGTCTCACCCAGGCAGTAGATGTTAAATAGGGGCAGCAGCACAGCAGCAGCATCAGGGGGCACTGAGCCCAATCATTTCTTCTTCGTCACCACCTGGGAGCCTTTCTGGGAAGTGTCTGGGGCATAATAAAAACAGGGGTCTGGCTTGGTACATTCTACTCCATGGCAGTCATGGTTGACCATGTAGTATTTAAAACAATTCCCAGTCTTGTCTTGTACCAGAGCAAAAGTTTTCAATAAAGTAACCCCTTCCCACACAGAAGATGCGCACATGGACCTTGCTGTAGTCAGTACCTTCTGGCCATCACAGGCTGGCTTAGAGGGGCTTACTTTGTTCCTGAGGTGCACCTTCTCGACTGCTACATAAAAGACCCACTCAGCTCTCTGAATTTGTACAGTGTCACACAGGCGCTCACATAGATAAGGGTAGTTCTCACCTGGGTATTCTTTTTTGAGGTATCTTCTTACCCAGTGTTCTGCCTGGCTCCACACAGGTATGGAATGGACACTGAACCTCCGGGCCTGACCTTTAGGCAGCCACATACCATCTCGGTAATTCAGGAAGCTCATATCCAGTGTGTGCAGGGAATCCATGTCTGTCAGCCTGTGCTTGCATTTTTCAAGCAGCATAGGGGTGGTTTCCAGCAAGCCCAATTGCCCATCATAGGGAGAGCATAAGGTTGAAGGATGTCCCTCTCAACTACCAAGTCCTCAAACACTCAAGTGATTCTTTCTCTAGCCTGGGAGTATCTGGACAGTTCTTCTCTACTTATTCCCTCATGCTCTGCATCTGACTCTGGATCCTCCGCTACTGCTTCAACTATTACATCAGGCTCCTCTGTACCTTTAGGCTCCTCAGTCTTCTTGGGGGTCTCTGCAGCTGATTTCCTCACCATGGGGCTGGTTACCACAGCTGAGGGGGGCCTCCTCTGAGCTGGTTTGTCTGCCACAAACCCAGCCTCAGCAAACTTAGCTTGAGAAGCCAACCCACGGCCCCTCTCTCTGCCAGGGGGAAGTTCACAGGCAACCAACGATGGGGAAGGGCTAGGCGGGTGGCTATGTCTTTCCACCACCTGCTTCACTTCAGGCACATTGGCAGCAACTTCTTCCCAGCTTTTGAGTGGATCAACTGTGGAACACTCACTTTTGGTGGGGGTTGCAACTCTTTCCCAGCAACTCCATGGCACAAGCATTTGTAGTGGTGGCACAAGAGTATGGCGGGGTTGTGGGATAACAGATGGACCAAACACCAAACTTCAGTTTCAGCACACAATCTCTGTGTGCTGTTTATTCAAAATATAGGAGACAACGTTCAGCAATGACATATTCTTTTCCAATACATCAGTTTGCAGCAACTAACTATGTATGTCTTTCCTCTGCACTTGTCAGCACCTACTGACTCACTGATCTACTGATCTAAACTTTGCAATGACAATCCTTCATCCCTATGGTTGCCTTGTTTGCTTGGGTGATGGGGTCTCAAACAGAAAAAACCCCAAACAAGCTACAGACAAAGAACCTCAGTGCAGAAGCACTGAAACAAGGGTTACCCCAAAGGGCATTGACAATAAGCCAAGTTTCAAAGAAACCCAACATCACACATACTTCCATAATGCAAAGCATCATGAGACACAGTATATGCAAATCACCATGACATTTCAAATTGGCTCAGTTTACAGCAGGAATGCGTGGTTCCAATTTACATGCATTTAACAACACAACCAACTTAATTTCTATAATACAATCACCTAGTACTTTTTACCTTTATCAGAAACACCTAGTGCCATGGTATTTTCAACATTTACAGGTTTCATAAACATAAGGTACATACATCAGGGTATTTTATGACATAGTGCTATTACATACTAAATCCAACAATGATAAACATAGCCTGTTGTCTTACATAAGCTTGTAGGTCACCACAATAACCTCCCTGTATGAGGACCTGAGAGGAAAAAGGAAAATTAAAGAGGTCACTATAGCATAGTCAAGAAAGGGGAGGGGGGGCCCATAGGTGGCCAACCTTATGGACTAGAAATTGTAAAGGATAGATTAGGCTAAGAAACAGAACTGTTGCAACACATTTAAGAAAGGTCGGTCCTCAAGAGTGGCAGGATCTCCCTGTCACAATGAGGCACATTAACCACGCCACGGGAACACTGGAGTGACCGGTGCAAAACTCCACTTCCAATAAATCCACACATGACACATTTTCTCCTGTGCCGCTTCTCTCAAGCATGTCCCACAGCCAACTCAGCAGGGATGCAGGCACAGTCACAGTTCTGCCACTAGCTCCTGGAGCACTTGTCATTGCAACTGAAATTTTTGCCACTGCTTCCTCCACAACAAACACTTGAACACTTTTTTCCTTCAGATTTTTCTTTAGTATCCACTGCTTTTGTGTTCCTAAATAAGCTCTGCGGGATATGAGCTCCTGTTAGCACAGATCAAGAGGGCTGTTTACTAGTTTCTTCCCTCTATCCCCTTTTATATGCCTTCATCTAATTAATTCAATCCACCAATCCACATTTGCAGAGTCCCTTTTCAGTTATGCATGCCACAAGGCGCCAGGCACCATTTTGTCTCTCAGAAGCTCTCAGTCCTTAGGTGGCAACTTGAAACTCTACTTAGCGCCTGTGGTCTTTTCAGCACCCCTCGCCTGTCACCCTCTAGCATTTCATGTAGGTGTTTAGCACCCGATTTCTTTGGATCCTGGACGAGTCCTCATTTTTGTAACCTCCATTTCCCTTGGGTGAACCCCCATTTCTGTGTAACCCTTGTACTTTCTTTCTTTCCTTAGCAACAAGTGACTTGACTCTTTTGGCAGCCCCCTGCATTTGTACAGTATAACTCTGGCAATTACTTTCCCCTCAAGGCAACTGCTACAACCCCCTGAGTCTTCTCTGGCACACTTGGGCACCTCTCCTCCCTTCCCATGTCTAGGGGTATTGATCGATGTTACAGTCGTGGGGAAAAGGGGAAGGGCCCCTGGCTCAGACTCAGACAGTTCACAAACAGTTCAGCATAACATAAAATAAACAGTACCTCAGAAGTTGGTTGAGATTCTTTCGGGTGACAGCGTAAACTCTGTCTTGGATGCTGGATGGCTGGCTCATGGGCTGGAGGAGCAACCAGGCTTTTCTGTAGGGGTAAAGTCATTAGGAACAACAACTGCAGAATAGCAATTCATCAGGTAGGACAAAAGATGCGGTCCAAACCGAAATCCAGATGCAATCAGGCACATTTTATTTTCTTCCAAAACAGTTACAAGGCTCAAGCCCAAAACTAATCTGGGTCTATGGAACGATGGGGACACACTTTCTGAACTGGCACATCACAACAGCAATTGGCCATGGTACTTTGCTTTGGAGACATGTATCCCATACCTGGATTCTGTCACATTCTACTTTGAGAGCCGAACGGGCTGTCAACTCTGTGGTGGCAAGCAGGCTGTAAACTTTCCATTTTCCTCTCAGCACTTCGATTCCTCAGATCATCCCCACCTTTGGGTTACAGGGGACTCACTGCTCTCTCTTTCTCTGAAACAGGGAACACTTTTTCGGGGGGTTACTGGGCACAGTCCTTTCTCCTATGGCCTTCCCACCCTTGCCAACTCTGCGGGGGGGGGGGGTTGCAGTGTAGGGGGCCAACTCTTCCCAGGGTAATACTCAGGCAGAACACCCCCACACCAGCAAGGTGGGCATGGACTTATGGCTGTAGGATCCAGTCTGCCACACTTGACCCTCCAGAACCAGGTCACTGACACTTACCTGGTCTGGGCCTGCCATGGCAGCCACCAAGTCACTTCAGCTGCTTCTTCATGGAGCCGGACGGGTTTTACTCTCACAGTGGCTTCCTCCACGGATCTGCAGCTCTTCTTGATGCCCTCCCCATCAATGGATGTGGGGATCCATCTCCTTCCATTTGGACACCAGGGGGGCAGTCAGCCCACTCTGGCCCCAGGCTCCTGCGGCCCCGACTGGCGGCTTGCCCCCTTGATGGTGCTACAAGGCCCTGATGCTCCACATGCCTCCTCTCTCAATGAACTCTCATGAACTACTTCCCTCGTAGGCATATTCTCCCCCTCTACCCACTGAAGCACATGATGCCAGGGCTCCACCTACTTTTCCAAGCCTGGCATCACGTAGGGTCCCAGTGCCTATGGGCATCCTCATAACCCCCAAAACTGGAGGGGGGGGTTGCACAAATATGGGTGCAGGTGGGGGTGGAGTATGTGCCATTGTGCATGTGTATTTACATGGGTGTGGAGTGTGACAGTGTGAATGGATTTCTGTGCAAGTAGGGTATGACAGTTAGCGCTGGTGTGTGCACATGTATAGGATATGACAATCTGCATGGGTATGTGTCATCAGATGATGGTGAGGTGGCAATATGTGGGGCGACAGTTTTCAAGGATGTGTATATGTGTTGTTAAAGTGTGTATGAATGCAAGTGTGTATGGGATGTGACAGTATGCATGGGTATGTATGATGTCAGATAAGGTGGGGTGAACATGGGGTGTGACAGTGTGTGCTGGAAGGACTGGCATAGGACAATGGAGGTGTGCAAGTATGATGTGAGTGGTGATGTGTGACATTGTGCATGAGTACGTGTCGATATGTGGTTTAACAATGTGCATGGTTGTACGTGCCATCAGATGAGGTGGCGCGAGCATGGGGTGCCCCCTACAAATATAACTACTGGACCCTAGATCATCCTTTCTTACCTTTGTCCCCCCATATATCCACCAGGACCAGCACTATGAATCGCAGACAGGTGTCTGATCACCACCACCACCCCACCTCTCTTAGACTTGCCTTAGGGCTTAAGGCAATGAAAAGAGTGGGAGTATGGATACGAGTGGGGACTGAGTATGACAATGTGCATGGGTGTGTATATATGGAGTTTGACAGTGTGCATGAGTGTATGTGGCCTTAGAGGAGGCTGGGATGAACATGTGGTGTGACAGTGTGCTTGGGGAGGTGTGGCTTAAGAGGATGTATGGGTTGCAAGCACTGGCGTGGGTGGGGATGGTGCATGGATTTATGAATGGGTATGGGGTTTGACAGTGTGTGTATATGTGTGGTGTATGAGTACACGTGGATGTGTGTTTATGTATGGGGTGTGACAGTGTGCATGGATGTCTGTGGCATCAGACGAAGTGGTTGGGGAGTGAACATGGGGATGAGCCATGGGACCCCCAAACCAAATTTCCCCACATAATTTCCTCCATGTCCCTTTATCCAGAGCAGACCTGGGACCGCTGCACTGGTATTTCTCAACAAAGTTACTTCCATCCACTGACAAGACAATTCTGTGACCCCCGACAGGCCTAAACAACTACTTTAGGGCCTGTCTTCCTGACAGGAATGGCACTGGGAACTTTTGGAAAGGGGAAGATTGCAGCCAGAATCCATGAGTTATGGACAGATGATAAAGAGAAGAAGTGGTTGAGGAGTTAGGTGATAGTGACGGGGAATGGCATGGGCAGAGAGATACAGGAGTTTGGGTATCAAGACCATCACAGCTCCAACTTTGTGCAGGTTTAGTGCCAAAAGTGCCTTAACAAAAGCATCAGGGGTGGTGGGATAGAAGGCAAAATTAGAGGCAGGAGCTGCAGGGAGGGTAGAGGAGAAGAGTGATAGGGAGATGAGAAGAATCAGGACAAGTGGAGGATAAGGAAGAGAGGCTGGAGTGAGCACAGGATGCGAAGAATGAATTCAGTGAGGAGGCGACTGAAGCATGGGTATGGATGGTGTCAGACAAGAGAGAGAGAGAGAGATAAGGGGGGGGTTGTAGGGAACATGGGGCCAAGCAACTGGACAACCGAACTAGCTTCCCTACCTAAGTGCCTCCATGACAGTCCATTGGGAGAAACCATGGGAGCACTGTAGTGGCATCCCCCATCAAAGTACTTCCTTTTTTTTTAAATTAAGTATATTTTATTGGTTTTCATAAGGGCATAACACACAACAAACAGTCATACACGGGCAATACAGGATCCCCAAATAAGAGCCAAGTATAACTTCAATACCACATTGTATACCTTTTTGTTTAAAATTAAATTGAAAGCAGTCATCCAATATAACTCTTGATATTCCTCTGTTAACCCCATCTGTACTTTCAGTGCTCCAACACTCTCGTTGCTCCAGGGTGTGTGTCTGTGTGAGATAATGTCACTTCTCAGGTGTTGGATGCACTCAGCCTGTGGCCTCAAGCCCAACCACCTGAAGCGTGACATTATCTCACCATGACACACACCCTATCATGCATTCTTGCTTAATTGTACAGTTTTTGTTTACCTTTGTTGTTTTCTTCGAGTAGACACTTCTTACATTTACTTTTTCTACAAAAATGTACAAACAAAGCATTGTAGATTAAAAAACAAACAATTACTTTTAGGACCATATCCACCACATAGTATCCTCTTATGGGTATAATATCCAAAATGAAAAAAAAACTGTACAAAATTCCCAAATGTGTTAGGCCTATTTCCATATGGAAAATGAAAATCATTAGTATTGTTATTTGAGATGAAATCCATATATAACACACTTTATTAGTGTCATCCATTCCGTAAACCATTCTGCCAGACACAATATTAAATTGTCCCAAAAAAAGTGATCAAAATATGGTGGCCATACAACTTTTGGAAGCATTGACATCCGTGCTCCAGATGTAGTTGTCCCTTAAAGAATCTGTGATTGAAGACGCTGATGGACTTCTCATGTACCACAGTGGTCTGATTGTTCCACAGTAAAAGCACTCTATTTTTATTATTTTTTTAACCTAGCTTTTTTCCACCACTCAGAGCTAGGCAGGCACCTCCTTCCACCCCAGCCAGCCTGCCTGTATACTGTCCTACCGAGAATCTGCCACCTATCCAGTCGGGACTGCCAGCCTACCCACAACACACCACAGTGCCCCCCCCCCGGCTTATACCCATGGCCGGGTACACCTTCAGCTACTTCAGTATTTCTTCCCCGCAGTCCATCTGGCCACCCACAGTGGAGGTGAAGACTGGTGGTGTCTTGATGGAAGGTGACTCGGTTCCAGTGGTGGATGTGGTGGGCAGACTGAGGCTTCATCCTCCCAGACCTGCACCTTTGTTTCCTGTTTTCTGTGTCCTGCCCACCCCTCTAGAAGCATGCAACGTGACTGATCACTGGCACAGCCAGTGCAGCCAATCTGTGTGCTTGGTTCAAGGATCCCTCCCTGGTAGTTACTGAGCCCCTAAACCACCACCCGTGGTTACCCAAGTGGCAGTAGTGCATCGGATCGCAACACCCTCCCTTCCAAGAGGAAGAGAGCATCCTGTGGGATGCTCGATCTTACCCCCCCGGCTGACCCTCCGATGACCTGGGCTTGTTCTCGAACCTGGGTCATATGTGCCATGAGCAATAACTCCACTGCTGTGCCAGCAGGCCAGCAAGCATTCTGTTTTTAAAGCAGTACTTCCTCCCTGCATTGTCTCCTTCCATAATTTCTGTGCTAATGAACTAGACAATTAATTGATATTAATAGAAGAGATACATAGATACTGACAGCAGCAAAATGATGTTGACCCATCAAGGCTACCTATTCTACCTTGCCCTATCAGAAAACCTTCACATTTTTAACTTACTCCCTTTTTCCTAACTAAATCTCAATGGATGTCTCATCTCTCCTTCTTGCAGCTACTGATTGACTTGGACTTTTACCATTTAGAAACATAGAAACATAGAAGCTGTCGGCAGAAAAGAACCTCCTGGCCCACCTAGTCTGCCCTAAGGTCCCTATCTACTGTGCTACCATAGATCCTAACTGATCCTTAACCCTCCTCCCAGCCCTGTTACCAAGGTCCCCTTGTGTCTATCCCATGCATGTTTGAAACCTGTTACCATTTCTGTACCCACCACCTCTGCTGGAAGACTGTTCCAGACATTCACCATCCTTTCTGTAAAGAAGTATTTCCTCATATCCCCTCTAAGTCTCCCCCTTTCCAGCTTCATATCATGCCCCCTTGTCCTTGAACATCTCTTTCTGTACCTTATTGATATCTTTGAGGTATTTGAATATTTCTATTATGTCTCCCCTTTCTCTCCTTTCCTCTAACGAGTACATATTTGACTCCCTGTCTTTCCTTGTAGGGCTTCTGGTGCAGCCCATGCACCATTTTGGTTGCCCTTCTCTGTACTGCCTCCATCTGGTCTATGTCTTTCCTGAGATGGGGCCTCCAGAACCGGACACAGTGTAACCCCCCCACAAATTTGGGGTTTACCTTAATGTCATCCTGGGCTTCCTCAATGCCCACTGCCAGGCTGGTGTCCTGTCTTAGTGTGATCCTGCTTATTTACATGTGAGTGCTATGTTGAGCCTCCTTGCCTGTCCCTTTAAGAGACTAGCTAATACGTGTTTAGTGAATAGTCTGAGCTGGGTCCGTGCAATTTAATGCTTGCGACTGACAAGACACCACTCTAATCTGCTCCATTCTGCAGTCGATACTTATGCAGAGGGAGCCTGTGTGGAAACTGTGCTTATTTACTGTTTACATGTTGTTATATTTGAGTTAGAGGAGTTTGTTTAACCTGCTTTCCTTGCAGCTTGCCTTTGGAATGGAAGACACCATGTTAGGTCTGGGACTTCCAGTAATTGGACCAATCAGACTCTAGGGGCCTAAAATGGATCCTGACCCAAGTGTATCGTGGGAAGGACAACTGCAGTTTTTGTAGTTTTTAGGTTGGCGCCAAAACTAACCTGGAGGGGAGCCCTGACTGTGACTGATGGCTTCCCCAGCCAACCTGAATGCTGGATTACAAGGGAAATGCCCAGTGTTGCAAGAGACAGTGGATCAGTTAGAGTTGGAGCTTGACGTGTGAACAGCTCGAGCTTTTGAGCAGCTGCTCCCTGGACAGAGTGTAGGGGAATCGGAGGGAAGAGGCCCAACTTGCCTCCCTGCCATGTTTCTCCTGCCTGGGACTGCCAATTGCAGAAGTCAGACTTGTTCCAATTCCAGCCTGGAACTGCGGCAGAAAGAAGATTATCAGTACCACTTGCATTTTGGACCAAAGATTTGCTCCTGTGAAGTGATTGGACATGCTAGATTGCTAGATGAATTTTGGATTGAAAGGTTTGCTCAGAGAATATACTGAATTAGCAACCAACTGGACTGTATCCGAACTGTACAAAGTTAATGCCGCCTTATTTGAATGTGCTGAATGTTTCTCGTGGGTCGAGACCTGCTTGCCTGCAACCCAATCTGTTATGCCAGCTGGAGACTTCACCAGCAAGAAACAAACGAACGAACGTTGCCATTTTGCTCATCCTACCTGGGCCTGTGCCAACCCAATTCAAACTGATTGCCCTGTACCAGAGACTCACCGAAACAGTGAGAGACTGGTTTGGGGGATCCAGCCCCTGCGCAACAACTCGCCGGTTGCTGCAACCAGGAGGAAAAGGCTGTGAAGAGGAGGTGCATCGTGTCAGCCCTGCTTCCCCATGTTCATCAATGAACACCACGAGGTCTCCATTTCGCCTTCCATCCTGCAGAAATCTGGTAGCGTGAGTACACTCAGGGCAACTCCCTGCAATTAATATTTAAATCATCTGTGGTACCATCTGATTGCTTTAACTTTCTGGGTTTTCAAGAGACTGAATCAACTGGCTTGGATTACAAATAATCGTCTTGTTGTTTTGCATGCTAACTGCTTTTCTTTCATCAAGGACCCCAACATCAGCTGCAGTGCCGGCCACCCCCGGGCAACGCCTCTGGCTAGCCAACTTTCTATCCTGGGTACCCAGTGTTGTCGAACTGTATATTTGGGACTTAAAGTGCATGCTAGAAAACCTGATTTAAATCAGAGTACAAATCATTTGACTAAATTCACGCCCCTTCCTTGTTCACATCCCTTAAATAAACCTGATTGTCTTCTTTCACGTTTAACCTGGCTAGCGTGCATATTATTAGTTGGGTTATAGCATTGAAAGTCTGTAGTTATATTGCTAACCTTATTTTACAGGGGGTCTCCAGGGAAGTTGCAGAAGGTCCATCCCTGGTGGTAAGTGTGAAGGGTGTGTGTGTATATCATTACTGCTATATGCTGACTGTGTGTTAACTGCTGTTATAGGAACAGATCCACTAGGAGGGTCGGTGGGTAGTTATAGCTTCCCAGAGGGCTATAGCAGGATAGATAGACACCCCCAATACCATTACTCTGGGTGGAGGCTTCTTAATACTAAATCCAGGCCCCTCAACCTGTGCTTAGACATACAGGCAAGGGTAGTAACCTTCAGGATAGCGCCACCTAGGGGTTACAACAGTATTCCAGGTGGGGCCTCATCATTGATCTATACAGGGGTATTATTACCTCCCTCTTTCCTTTTTTTTTTCTTTTCTATTTTTCCTCCCCTGCTGCCAGCCGCCCGGTACCTCAGCCCGGTCACGGACCACAACTTCCACCTCCACAACGGCCGTGACCCTCCGATACCCCCTGTCTTACCCACCAGGTTGGGGTTGTGGCACTTGACTCCCCTAGTGCTGCATACAATGGGATAGGTCGGAGGGCCGGCCTGGAGACTAATTGAAGCCGTGGCGGGTTTATCTAGGCAGCTGTCAGCTGCTCTTTTTCCTGGTTTTTCTTGGGAGGTGGGGACGTGCAATGACATCCTGCATCCGCCCACCCCACCCCCCTGAACGTTCTTGGCACCAGTCGCCAGACAACCCCCGCCTCCGCCAGGGAACTGTTGAGTGCCAGTCACACTCTCCACCTCCCCCAGAGAAAGACAGCAGTCCTCGGAAGGCTCCATCCTTCTCTCCCTGGCTGGCTCTCCAGCGGCCTGGGTCCGTTCTCAAACCTGTCGCCGCACAGTGCGGAGATCCAACCGCCAGCCTTTATCGCCAGCTACCTCCCCTTTCTGCTGATGATACCCTTCCTATGCACCCCAACATTCTACTAGCCTTTCCCACTGCTTTATAACACTGCTTTGCTACCTTTAGGTCATCAGATATGATGACCCTCAGATCCCTTTCCTTTTTTGTGGTTTCTAATTCCCCCCTCCCCCAAATGATATGTTACTCTTGTGTTTCTGTGCCCTATGTGCATAATTTTGCCCTTTTTGGCATTGAAGCCCAGTTGCCAAACTCTTGACCAGTCTTCCAGCTTTTTTAGATCTTCTGTCATTTTTTCCACTCCCCTGGTGTCTCTGCTGTGTTGCAGATTTGTGTGTCATCAGTGAACAGGACATATCCACCACCCTTTCTGTGAAAAAGTACTTCTTTATGTTGTTTTTGAATCCCCCTTCCCCCACATTAATCAATTCCATTTGTCACTTAGTTTGATCTCAGTGAAAATAGTTAATTAGAATCTACTATATTTATTCCATGCAGCTACTGGTATGTCTCGATCTTGTCAACCTTTCTTTCCCTCACATCTCCAGGGTGAACATGTTAAAGTTCTAAAACCTCTCCTCATATGTCTCTATTAACTACCATTCTTTGTTCTCTACATCAGGCTTGCTCATTACCCAGTTCACAGTCTTTTCCTCTTCACCAAAGTCCCTAATCGTATGTACCAGCCTCATGTGGGGATTGTTAATCATCCCACAGAGGCTCAATGTGGCACAAAGAGTGATTGAATGTTAACTCCTGGGAATGCCTTATTACTATTATAAAAATCTTACTTAAAAAGAAAAGTGCTAGGGCCGGTCCAGTGGCACAGAGGGCTGCGACGCTGGATGCCTTACCTCGTGCTCCGCCGGCGACCTGGGTTCAGGAACAGACTCGCGTCACTCAGGGGTTGGCTGGGGTGAGGAAGGATTGAGCGTCTGCTGACAGCTCCCCTTCCTCGGGGTTGGGGGGACTCAGCATCGTGCTTGCTGTAGACTGACACCCAGCGGAGGCAGGGAGTCAGCACAGGTGCGAAGCTAGAACCGGGTGGATCCACACACAGGGTGTAAGACTGCCTCCGCAGAGGTGGAGACAATAGCCCTGCCCATTGCACATGGTGGTCTGGGCAGAAACGAATAAGGGGTTCAAGCTGGCAGGCTCAATGATGGTGGACTGCCCACGCCTCCCAGCAATCTAGATGTTGGCTTCTGGGGTGGGAGGGGAGGCCAGCATCCTCGCCACCGCCCTGTCACGGGGGCAACCTATGGGGGATGGCTGGTTGGGGGGTGCGGGGAAAGCCTTGTCGGAGAGATGAGTCCCCTCTGAAGGAAGGTCCGAGCTGCCTGCCAGTGCTGAAGGAGGCGTAAAGTGTGTATGGAAAAAAAAGAAAAGTGCTAGTAGTGTACCTATTGATTTTTTAACAATAGAGCATGTCCAGGCATTAGAGTAACAGTCTGTTAATCAACCTTGTGGGCATAATTTGGCACAAGGTGCAGAAAATGGAATGCCAACATGAATAGCATGCACCTTTGTGATCAGGCTGTATGTGACAGTGTAACAGAGATTAAATGTATCACCCAACATGGTTTAAACCAATTTGTGCCAACCAACATTGTAACTTACAGACCCTGTATTATATTACATTGGTAACAAGAAATCTGAGCAAAACAGATGTGTCATATTAAGAAATATGAAATATTTCTTGAGTGCCACAATTCTGAATTTGGTGGTCATATGGGTGAAAAGAATTTTCTAGTAGGTTGGACTGATGAAAGATGCTTGCCTATGGGTATATGCATTCGAAATAGTTACATAACTGACTGAAAAATTATTGTGTCACATTTTTATATTGATTACAGTTATTATAATTCTAGTTACAGATATCTAAATGTGACCAATGCCAGAGGGTCAAACCAACAATATATGCGGCTCCTGAATTAAGGAGCACTAGAGTTAATGCTCCATGGGATATTCTGGGGATCAACGTAGTTGTTTTGGTTATTATTTTAAGAACTTAACATATAAGGATATTATGAGTGATAAACTTCCATGCTCTCAGCAATCTATTAACCATGATTTCCATATAAATTGTATAAACTATAGTAATAAAGGCATTTAGTGACTACTAATCACAACGTGTAACTGTCTGATTTATAAATGTAAGAACTGCGTTTTGTGAGGCAATATTATAAAAATACTGTTTGGGTTAAATGATTTTACACTCCATATCAAATACGTTTACTTACTTTACAGTCCCAATCAAATATTTTTACTTCTAATAACATTAAATAAAGGTTTAAACTGTCTACGGACTTTCTTTTTCAATTTCATTTTCTTGTTTTACAAGGCACAAAAAACATGCTTATTTTTCTAAAAGTAACTGCTAATGTCAGCTGATGATGGGACTTAGATGCATTTTGCAACCTTGACACCCTAACCGGATGCCGTCCAAGGCTGTTTGCCAGCACTGATGATGACAATATGTAAGCAATATGACACAATGGGGTGTTGGTTGGGCTGCCACAAGCACACGCCCAAAGACGTAGTAAGGCATGAGGCTACAGGCCAAGTGTCTTCAGCTCCTGGAAGTGTGGTTGTGGCAGCACAACTAATACTCCATTGTGTGTGTGTGGTTGTTACAGCACAACCAAAACCCCATTGTGTCATATTGCTTACATATTGTCACCATCATTACTGGCAAATGGGCTTGGATTGCATCAAGTTAGGATGTCAAGGATACACAATGCAACTAAGTTGCATCATTAGCTGCCATTAGTAGTTACTTTTAGAAAAATAGAGTATGGCTTTTGTGCCTTCAAAGACAAGATAATGAAAACTTAAAAGGAAAGTTGGGAAACAGTTTAAACCTTTATTTAATGTTATTAGACGTAAAAGTATTTGATTGGGAATGTCCTGTTGTGCTTATAAAAAGGATTTTGTGTTAAGAAGTGAAGAAGATGCCGGCCCGGTGGCGCTCAGAGCTGAGCCGCTGGACACCTTACCTCGCATCACGCCGGTGACCCGGGTTCAAGAATGACCTCAGGTCATTGAGGGGCCAGCACAGGGGTGGAGGGAGGGAGCAGGATTGAGCAACTGATAGGCAGCTCTCCTCTCCTGGGGAGGTTGCTTGCACCTCTGTAGTTTCGCTCCCATCGGGTGGAGGTCCAATGGGCAGCATAGGTGGAGGGGGCAGCAGGCAATTGCCAGGGTTGGGGCGAAAGTGGCTGAGCCAGTACCGGCATGTGTGTGCACCTCCACGTGCATGCACCCACATGTCTGCTGAGGTCCCAGGAGTTGGGGAGAAAATTGGGACAAAATCTGAAAAATTGTAAATAAAAAAAAGAAGTGAAGAAGACCAGAACAAAAACGTTTAAATGTTTAAACACAGTATAAGAAATAATCCCTCCACAGATGTTTGAGTGGTATGACCTGGTTTTAGTTACCCAGACCCAAACTTGGAAGCCAAATGAATGGGTGGCAGTCTGATTTATTTTATACTAACTCAAGAGCAAACCTTAATCCCAGTTATAGGATCTCACATAAATCCCACAATGTTATGAGTTTCACAGGACAAGTAGATAACACGAATCCCATACCATACCATTCAATAGGTTTTTTTAAGCAACAGACCTAAAAAGAAATAGATGACACACAAGCAATTAACAAGTGATTAAGCAGCAGTCGCTTTAAAATACATCTGTACCAGTGCACTCTCTTTAGAAGAGCATAGCACTGCTGACAGTCTTTGCCATTGTTCGGGGGGTTGGGGGTGGGGGTGGTGGTACTGGACGGTATGTTCTTTAACAGTTTCTTTTTAGCTGATACCCCCCAGTACAACAGTCCCAGTTTCAGTTTGGCATATAACCAATCCAGATGATGGCAGTTTATATAGTGCTTATCAAACCATGCACGCACGTTAGTTACTTGGTAAGTCCATAGCCACTTGATAGACCTGTAGCCCCCCCCCCCCGGTAAAATCTCAGTCCTAGCTCTTTTAATCTCTTGCCAAAGATGAAACATTACGGAGTTTATTTGGCGAGGGCTTGCAGGTATTGGCAAACACTTGCTTTTACCTGGTCTGGGGGGTTGTGATGCTTGCTGGCATTCTCCCCTCGATGATCTGATCCCGTGGCAGATGTCTGGAGCAGGTGGGAGTCTTGTTCCTCAATACCTTGTTGCATCATGATTTTGAGGCATGGTAGATGGCACAGGATTCTGCGTGTTGTTGTCTTTCTCCTGAGGCCCCGTAACTATCAATTGTTGCAACTAGACTTGTTGCTGTAGCTGATGAGACGATGATGTTGGATGTTCAAAATACCATAGCTGATGGCATTACATATTAAGAAATACCACAGTTCTTGATGGCATTGGATGTCGAAATACCATTTTGATGGTATTGTTGTTCAGACATACCACATCTCTTGATGGCACATGATGGTCAGAATACCATAATCTCTCTCGACAAAAAGGCACTGTCAACCTTTTTTGCATTATTTATTTCTAGTTGAAAACCTACATTTTATGATCACTTTCTTTTTAAAATTAATTGATGCTGCTTGTTATACCTACTTCCTTTTCTTTTTTTTTTTGTAAAACTGAAAGGAATGCTAATGCTGTAATTATATCCAACTTTGTTTTGCTTCAAATCCTCGATCTGCTTCTATTGCATACTTCCTGAACATTAGCAACACCCCAAACAGTGGATCTACTCATAATATAATGGTCTCTTCTTCTCCCACTGTATCATGAGTGGCTAGACTGTGTTGGGGGTGTTCCAAAGTCCAGAACAGGTGCAGTAGGAGTTGATCAATTACTGTGAAAAAACATGTTTTTATGTGGTAATACTACTATTGTGGGCAGGTGCTTTCTCACTTTAATACTAGTATTGTGGGCAATTACTTTCTCACTTTAAAAAATGAAAAAAGGGATCAGAATCAAACTGACCAGCTTTCTCAGGAAATTCTACAAAATGTGAGCAATCATACAATAAGCTTTTAAATTAGAGACAGTTTGAGGTCAAAGCGAGATTGACAGCGTCCCATTAACTTAAAAAAACAAACTATGATACTGTTTTACTTTGTGGAATTCAATTGGAAATAATTGGCTTCAGGTGTTTTAGTTCCATGCCTGACTGGACCAGCAAGGTACTGTAAGCACCTACACGCTATTTGTGATAATTGAAAAACACTGGTACTGGGAGTCGAAACTTTTTCATACCTAGTGGTTGTGCTTTCTCAATCCAATGATACAGTAGAAACAAGCTTCAGCCAATCGGGATGTAGGATACTTAGTACTCATTTTATAAATAAATGTAAATAGAGATGTGCCAAAACCATTGTGCTGAAACTGAGCCGCTCTGAAAGGCTCAGATTTTTTTTCCTTTTCATTTTAGATCCCTCCCCCCAGCCACCCAGCCTGTTCTCAGACTTTCCGTCACTGCGAGTCATGTGACTGGCTTTTGAGACTAAGGGGAGTGGTGAAAGGGTGCCCCTACAGCCAGTCCTATACCCCAGTTTGACATGTGCAAACTGGGGTATCAGAGATGGCTCATGCTGCAGTTCAGTGCCATTCCACACGTGCAGAGGAGGAGAGCAGTCATGTCAGGAGGGAGGACTTGGGGAAGGGACTGAGTGATGCTGGACCCTAGCCGAGGTGTGGGTGAGGTGGACTGGGGAGGGAAAGCAGAAAATGAAAAGCACAAAAAAGTTACTTAACAAAAGAAAAAAAACTTTACATTTGACAAAAAGAAAGAAATTAAAGTCAAAGCCAGAGGGGACTGAGGGAAAGTGAAAGTGGGGGTTAGGGGAACTCAATGGTGATCGACAATGTGGTGGTGGGAGTGCTTGTATAAAAAGCAAGTTTGGGAGGGATTAGGCCTAACTGAGAAAGATGCCAGAGACAGGGCTGAAAGAGAAAGTGAAAGTGAGGGCTGGAGGGCTGGGACTTGGAGGAAGGTGATGAACATTGTGTGTGTGTGTGTGTGTGTGTGTGTGTGTGTGTGTGTGTGTACATGCCGATTTATACAGAGGACAAGAAAATAAGATAAAAAAGAAAGAAAGTACGAGAAAAGAAGACAGAAATATTTAAAAAGCTAAGGAGACAGAAGGGAAAGAATTAAAGCAAGTTAAGAAACTAAAATTGGAGTTTGGAAGAGGGGATGAAAGGAGGGTAGTTTACAAAAAGCTTGTGGGGTGTGGGTGCTGATTTAAACAAAAGAAAGACAAACTAAGAGAAAAAGAGGCAATTACAATAAAAGGAGACAGAAAGATAAACGCTAAAGAGAGAGAAGGGAAAGAACTAAAGCAAGTTAAGAAACTGAAGTTAGGGTTTGGGAAGGGGTCTAAAAGGAGAGAGGGTTTCTGAAAGATTGTGAGGTGGGGTGTGTGCTTAAGAAGAACAAATTAAGAAATACAAAAGAAAAGAAATCAAGAAAAAGAAAAGTTACTTTTTTTTTGTAGATTCTGTTTCTATTCCAACCTTGGTGAACTCTCTCCGGCATCCACCCTACCGCGAGCTCTGCCTCCTACCTGAAGCTCTCTCTCCTCACCCCCGCACCGGCCTGGCAGATCCCCCGGCTCTGCACCCCCCGAGGTGGGGCCACCCTATCCTCCCAGGGTGCTCTATCTAGAATCTAATGTGCCGGCCCTGGAGAGGAGTGGAGCCTGGTACTGGAGTGTGGCTCGGTGGGGCTGTGGTGCCATCGCCTATCCCCAAGGACTGGGATTTTTCTTTTGTATAGTTCCCCAGGAGTGCAACGATGCAATGACGTTGACATGGCATTATGCCGTAGACGTCCGCCGAACTCCTCCCACCTGTTAGCCCGAGCATGTGTAGTGCCTCCGCCTTCCACCAGGGGCTGCTACTTCACCTGGCATGCCCTGGAACCCTCCCTAGGGAGAGGAGAGCAGTCCTCCGGATGGTCCATCCCCTCCCTTCCCTGCCGACCCCTGGCGCCCTAGCTCATTCCCGAACTTAGGTCACCAGTGTGGTGCGAGGTGTGGCGTCCAGCGCCTTAACCCTCAGCGCCACCGGACCGGACTACAAAAAGTTACTTTTAACAGAAAAAGAAAAATGCAATAAAAAATTTTAAAAAGAAAAAGAAAGGAAAATGAAATTGAGGGATGGGGTTGGGGAGGTGGGCTAAAAGAAGAGAGGGGACAAAAGATTATTGGGGTGGGGGTGTGCTGAAGGAGGATAAGCTAAGAATGTAAAAATAAGAAATTAAGAAAAAAAGTTACAATTAAGTATAGAAAAAATAGAAAATATATAGCAATAGAGAAGGGAAAGAAAAACATAGAACATAGAATCTGACGACAGATAAGGGCTGCTTGGCCCACCCAGTCTGCCCATTTTTCCCCAACTACATTCTCACCGTAGACACTACTTGATCTACAGCTCTTTCTCCCTCCCCCGCTTTCCTTTCCACTATGATTCACTTGTGCCTATCCCATGCATTCTTGAACCCCACCACTGTTTTCACCCCCACCATCTCTACTGGAAGACTGTTCCAGGAGTCCACCACTCTTTCTGTGAAGAAATACTTCCTCACATCTCTCCTGACTCTACCCCGCTTCCAGCTTCATATCATGGCCCCTTGTTCTTGAGCACCTTATTCTTAGATACATACTTCCCTCCTGTACTTTATTTACCCGTGTGAGGTATTTGATAGATTTCTTTGACTGGGTGGCCAGGGAAGTGGATCAGATGGGAGCAGTGGATGTGGCCTACCTGGATTTCAGCAAGGCCTTCAGCAATGTTCCACATAAGAGGTTTGTAAACAATCTAGGCAGCCTGGGAATGGGTCCCAAGGTGGTAAACTGAGTTAGGAACTGGTTGAGGGATGGAACACAGAGGGTGGTGGTAAATGGAGCTCAATCCAAGGAAAGGAGGGTGACCAGCGGGCTGCAACAGGAATCAGTTCTGGGGCCAGTCCTATTCAGTGTCTTCATAAGTGACATTGCAGAGGGCCTGGAAGGAAAGATATGCCTCTTTGCAAATGACACTAAACTCTGCAACAGGGTAGACACTCCAGAAGGGGTGGAAAAAATGAGGAGGGACCTAAGTAAACTAGAGAAATGGTCAAGAGTGTGACAGCTAAGATTCAATGCAAAAAAAGTGCAAAATCATGCATTTGGGGCAAAGGAACCCAGGGGAGGCTTACATGATGGGGGAGGGATACTGATGGCCACCAAACAGGAAAGGGATCTTGGGGTAATCATATCAGATGACCTAAAAGTGGTCAAACAATGTGCCAAGGCTGTGGGGAGAGCCAGTGGGGTACTGAGGTGTATAGGGAGTGGTATCACCAGCAGGATGAAGGAGGTGGCGATGCCACTGTAAAAATCATTAGTGAGGCCTCATCTGGAGTACTACATCCAGTTCTGGAGGCCACATCTCCATAAGGACATAGACAAAGTAGAGGCAGTTCAGAGAAGAGCAACAACAATGGTGCATGGCCTGCACCAAAAGACATATGAGGAGAGACTGGAGGGCCTCAATATGTATACCCTGGAGGAGAGGAGAAAGGGGGGGGGGGATATGATCGAGACCTTCAGATATCTCAAGGGCATAAATAAGGTACAAGAGTGCAGTATCTTTCAGAAAAAGAGTTGTTCTAGCACAAGAAGTCATGACATGATGCTGGAATGGGGTAGACTAAGGGGTAACATGAGGAAGTATTTCTTCACAGAAAGGGTAGCGGATGCATGGACTAGCCTCCCTGCAAAGGTGGTGGTGGCAAAAAGGGTAGGAGAATTCAAAAAAGCACGGGATAGGCATAGAGGAACCCTAGTGAAAGGAAAAAGAACAAAGCCAGAGATCAAGTAAGGTCTGTGGTTTTGGCAGCAGGTAGAGAAAATGGGCAGACTGGGTGGGCCTAGTGGTCCTTATCTGCCGCCAATTTGTATGTTTGTATGTTAAAGATCTCTATCATATCCCCCCTCTCCCTCCTCTCCTTCCATGGTGTACATGTTGGGGTCATTTCATTTCTACTTGTAGGGCTTTTGATACAGACCCTGCACCATTTTAGTTGCCTTCCTCTGAACTGCCTCCACTCTGCCTATGTCCTTCCAGAGATGTGGTCTCCAGAACTGGACACATTACTTAAGATGGGGACTTACCAGTGATCTATACAGGGGCATCACCACCTCCCTCTTTCTGCTGGTGATACCCTTTCCTATGCACCCCACCAACCCACTAGCCCTCCCAACTACCTTGTCGCACTACCTGGCCATCTTTAAGTTATCCAGTCTTATTACCCTTAGGTTTCTTTCCTCCTTGGTTGTTGTCAATAGCACTCCACCCATTGTGTACTTCACCTCTGGATTTCTGTGACCCAGGTGCATCATTCTGCACTTTTTCACATTGAAACCCAGGTGCCATACCCTTGACCCCTCCTCAAGTTTTCTCAGGCCTCCACTCATCCTTTTACCCCCCCACCCCCACCCGGAGTGTCCACCCTGTTGCAGATCTTGGTGTCATCCACAAAGAGACAGACCTTCCCTTCCAACTCCTCTGCAGTGTCACCTATAAAGACATGAAAGAGGACTGGTCCCAGCATCAATCCCTGAAATACCCCACTAGTCACCCTCCCTTCCTCGGATCAAACTCCCTTTACCACTACCCTCTGTTGTTTATCCCCTAACCAATTTCTTACCCAGTCTGCCACCTTTTTACTCACCCTAAGCTACTCAGTTTGCTCACTAATCTCCTATGTGGAACAGTATCAAAAGCCTTAATGAAATCCACGTAGGCCATGTCCACCATTCCTCCCTGATCTTATTCCTTTGTCACCCAGCCAAAGAAATCTATCAGATTTGTCTGACATGACCTCCCCCTGCAAATCCATGCTGCCTTGAGTCTTGAAACCCACTGGATTCAAGATATTCCACAATCCTTTTCTTCTGTAGTGTTTCCATCAGGTTTCCCACCACCGGTGTCAGGCTGACTTGCCTATAATTTCCAACCTCCTCTCTGCTACCACTTTTGTGAAGCAAGACTACGTCCGCCCTCCTCTAGTCCTCCAGAACCACCCCAGTTTCCAATGATCTATTAAATAGGACTGTTAGAGGTGCAGCCAGTACCTCTCTGAGCTCCCTCAACACTCATTGCTTTGTCCACCTTCAGATTAGTGAGTGCCTTCAGGACTCTCTCCTCTGAAAAAGGACTAGTGTCCATGTCACCCCCCTCTCCAAAACTCCTATTACTTTTTTGTGATCTGTCCCCTTCCCTTTCCTCTGTCAACACTGAGCAGAAGTATTTATTCAAGATGTCTGACTTTGCAGTCCTCCCCCTTCCCTTTTTAACCTTACAGTCCTTCCCTTGGTCTTCCTCTTCTCGCTTACTTACCTAAAAAATGTCTTGTCCCCTTTTGATACTGCCTGGGCTGTTCTCTGTTTGGTTTGCGCCTTTGCATTCCTTATTGTTTTCCCTGCCTCCTTCTGCTTCCCAGATACACCTTCCTATCCTCCTCCCCCCCGTGTCTTCTTGTATCTTCTAAATGCAATATCTTAGCCTTTATTTTTTCCAACACCTTTTTCGAGAACCATAGCGGTCTTTTTTCCTCTTACCTTTGCTCATAAGCTCAATGCCGAGATTTGTTACCTTCACTACACCCTCTTTTAGCTTGGCCCACAATTCCTCCACCCCCCCATGTCATCCCCCCATCCCACCAGGACATCCCTACAACATTCATCCGTCTTTATAAAATCTGCCCTTCTGAAGTCCAGGACCCTCATCCGTGTGTGGCTCAATTCTGTGGCCGTCTTTATATTGAACCATGCCATATGATGACCACTGGTCCCCAGGTGGCCTCCAACCCTAACGTTTTCAACACTGTCCCTATTAGTGAGTACCAGGTCCAGTATTGTCCCATCACAATGGGCTTCCTGACTAGTTGCCTGAGAAATGCCCCCTCCAGGGAGTCCAGGATGTCCCTGCTTCTAGTTGAAGCTCCAGCTGGGGAGGCTCCAGTTTACCTCTGGCAGATTGAAGTCCCCCACCAGCGGCACCTTCCCCTTTTCTGTCATCTTGCCAATGACTTCCAACCGTACCTTTTCTTAACTCTTCCCCCTGTGCTGGAGATCTGTAGATCACTTCGGTGCAAATGGTAGGAATAGTGTCTGTTCCATAACTCCAGGGTAACCCACAGTACCTCGCCCCCCCCACTAAGTTCCCTGTATCTCCATTGCTTTTCTGCTTTTCTGCACCTAAAGCATCTCACACTCACCCCTTTACTTCCTGCCCTGTCCTTATTAAACAGAGCATAGCCTGGTATGGCCTTGTCCCAATCATGGTTTTCAGTGCACCATGACTCAGTAATGGCAACTATATCCAGGTTGGCCTCTGCCATGATAGACTCTAGGTCTGGAATCTTATTTTCTAGACTTCTAGCATTCACACATGGCCTTCCAGATTTTGATGATGATGATAAAACTTTATTTTTATACAGGATAAATTGTTAGGATTTTACTCCTATTTACAACAACGTCCTGTTTGTTATGTCACAAAAAGATTCAATACACATACAACAATACAAAAGACTTACAGACTTAAAATAACACACTATGTTACTTTCTAAAAACCTATGAAGGTAAAAGCAGGTACATTTTTGGTGCAGGAAACTTTTCAATTCCTTTTTAAAGACATCAGTTTATTGTATGGTTCTCAAATCATTTGGCAATGATTTAATTTCATTTCATCTATTAGTTTTACCAGGAAAGTGGATTGGGTCCAAACACCCTTTTTCAACCCCACCTGGGAAAAGGGATTACAAAGGATACAACATAATAACAAACATGGGACCAGATATTCAAAACTTTGCCCCGGGGCTAAATTAGCTCTGCCCTGTGGGCAAACTTAGCCCGGAGCACAAAGCAGGCCATATTCAAAAGGAATAGCTCAGGGCAAACAGCTTCTGAATATAGCATGGGAATGAGGCCGGGCAAACTGGGCTGGGAGTGCAGGGCAAACTTAGCCCTGGAATAAGACAGCTCTGAATATGGCAACCAGGAAGTGCAAACCACAACAGCAAAACAGTGCACAGCGATGTGAAGGTAGGTAGAGGTGAACTATGTGGCCAATGTGTGTGCCAGCAAATGCGTGGACCCAGTACAGCTGCAGGCAGCAGCATGTGTGAAAGTACAGTGTTCAAAACTGTAAAATATTCCCCGAACTGATTGCGCAGTGCTAACATGTTTGCACGGGTTTAAGCGCCAGAGGCTAAACCATTAGACCGGTCGCTAACCGCGTTTGCCAGTGCTAAACTTTGCCATATTCAAGTGACATGCAAATGAGTCTACTTACATAGTCTCTGGGCAAACATCCAGATTAGCATCTCATTATGCCCTGATTTGCATGTTGTTTGGCGCCGGGTAACGGTTTAGCTCTTCACTAAACCCACAAGAATGCGTTAGCGCCTGGCGCAAACAGTTTGGGGGAATATTATACAGTTTTAAATACTACTTCCACATGTGCTGCTGCCTGCAGCTGTACTGGGACAACACATCATACGCACAGATGGTGGTGGTGCTGCATGCAACTGTCACACTGTAGGTCATGCTGCAGCGCACAGCAGACACTACAGTAGCAAGGGGACCAGTAGTGTATGGACACAGCAATGCCTATGGTGTGTAGGGCAGTGATGATGACTGCACTATACACAGTGAGAGGCCCAACCTGCAGGTGTTTACTGACAGTGGACATTACTGTTACACTGTTGTGTGATCCACAGATGCTGCACCTCTGGCATGGGATGCTCACAGTGATATATACATGTCCGGCTTTATGTGCTGTGGCAGTTGTACAGCTGTGCGGTATGTGGCCGGGGTGGGCATATATTGTCAGAAACGTACACTGGTGTTGGGGTATGCCCAACACTGGCCCATGTGCACTGCATGATGTGTCCCAGCCTTGTGGCCACACCTGGTCTGTGGCACAGCCTGGCCACCCATACACTCTCCCTTCAACATCCTCCATGCCCACAGTGCTGCATGTGTGTGTGCTGGCATCTGTTGGTGTCCACAGAAGTGTGGTCTGCAGGTGTGTGCTGCCATGCTGTCCACTGGCGGCAGGGTGACCACTTACTGCCTCTTCTGTGGGTCACACAACAGTGTAACAGTAATGTCCACTGTCATTAAACACCTGCAGGTTGGGCCTCTCACTGTATATAGTGCAGTCATCATCATTGCCCTATACACCATAGGCACTGCAGTGTCCACACACTACTGGCCTCCTTGCTACTGTAGTGTCTGCTGTGCATTGTAGCATGACCTACAGTGTGACAGTTGCATGCAGCACCACCACCATCTGTGCCTATGCTGTGTTGTCCCAGTACAGCTGCAGGCAGCAGCGCATGTGAAAGTACAGTGTTCAAAACTGTATAATATTCCCCAAACTGTTTGCACAGCGCTAACACATTTGCGCGGTTTAGCGCAGGGCTAAACTGTTAGCCCGGTGCAAACTGCATGCAAATCAGGGCATAATGAGATGCTAATCTGGATGTTTGCCCAGAGACTACCTAAGTAGGCTCATTTGTATTCACTTTTGAATATGGCAAAGTTTGAGTGCCCAGCATAAGCGTGTTTTGCACCCGGCTAACGGTTTAGCCCTGCGTAAACTCCGCGCAAACATGTTAGCGCCAAGCAAACACTTGGGGAATATTTTACAGTTCTGCACACTGTACCTCCACATACGCTGCTGCCTGCAGCTGTACTGGGTCCACGCATTTGCTAGCACACACATTGGCCACATAGTTCACCTCTACCTACCTACACATCGCTGTGCACTGTGTTGCTGTTGTGGTTTGCACTTCCTGGTTGCCATATTCAGAGCTGTCTTATTCCAGGGCTAAGTTTTCCCTGCACTCCCAGCCCAGTTTGCCCAGTCTCATTCCCATGCTATATTCAGAAGCTGTTTGCCCTGGGTTATTCCTTTTGAATATGGCTTGCTTTGTGCTCCGGGCTAAGTTTGTCCACCGGGCAGTGCTAATTTAGCCCTGGGGCAAAGTTTTGAATATCTGGCCTCTAGTTAGTCATAAAAATGTCTTTTCTGTGTGGGTTGTAACCAGTTTAACATCACACAGGTTTTACAGTGATGCACCCCATATTTACTTTTTGTAACAAATTTTGACAACCTATAATACATCTGAGCAATCTTTTTTAAGTCACCCATGGGGGAATTCATATAAAGATATGGGCCATACTCCAAACTTGGCATCAGCAGGTGACTCACCAACTGACCCCTTACCTCAGTAGACAGACTTGCTGAGGCTCTTCTTAAAACCCCTAGTTTTTGGTTCACTTTTTAATTTGTAAACTTATATGTTCAGAATAAGTAAGTCTGCTATCAACTTGCACCCCTAGGTATTGGAATGATTTAACATCAACTATAGTGGTCCCATCCATCAAAGAGATTTTCAGTCCTGGAGCCTGCCTGGCCTGAGGGGCCCAGGGTAAACAACATGCTTTGTGTCCTTAAACCATTTTTCCATGGATAGTATATCTTCCTGGAGAGCTTTTTCTAGAGAGGCTCAATTCTCTGCTGAGGCCACTATTACCGTGTCATCAGCATATAGTTTTACATTACTATGCACAATATTTCTTGCCAGGTCATTAACATGTACGTTAAACATTAGGGGTCCCAGTATTGAGCCCTGGGGAACCCCTCTCCTAACCTCCCCAAGGCAAGATACCAAGCCCCCACATGATACACACTGCTGCCTATTAGAAAGATAAGAATGAAACCAGGCTAAAGGTTCTTCATTAACATCACTCATATATAATCTTTGTAATAATAGTCCATGGTCCACAAGATCAAACACCTTACTGAGGTCCACGAACACTGCCCCAGTATTCTTACCCAGATTTAGATATAATGTTACTAAATTGTTAAAGTCCACTAAGGCAGTGTCCGTGGACCTCTCCGTCCTAAATCACTCTGCACTCTGCTTGTTACTCCCACTTTTTCTTTTGTGCTCCCCTTCTCCCCCCTCTCTTTTTAATGTTTCTATTCTCCTCCCTTTCTGTTACTGACTCCCTGCTTTCTTTATTACTTTTCACCCGGGGGGTGGTGGTCCTCTCCCCTCAGGATCTCTTTACTTTCTTCGGCAGCCCTGGGGGGGGGCAGTTTGTAACTCCCTGATTTCATCTGCCACCCCACTTGGCTAGTTTAAGTGTTCATCAAAGTAACATTTAAACTGTCCATTGATAACTGCGGTTCCCCTCCTGCAAGGATGCAGGCCATCACCCCTGTATAGTCCCCTCATCCTAACAGGTGGGTCCTCTGTCCCCAGTGTTACCGAACCCCTCCTCTCTGCACTAGTTCTTCAGCCATGAGTTGAAGGTTCTGTTGCAGAGAACCCTTTCCTCTCCCCTGTTGTAGACAGACACAATCTTAGCGAAAGCTACCGAATGTGCCATCTGTCTAAGACTGCTCCCCAGTTCCCTAAACTTCCCCTGCACTATCCCAGCCTCCTCCCTGGCTAGGTCATTTGTCACCAGGTGGACAATGATATCCAGCTCCTCCTTCATACCTGCTGCCCTAGCAATCTCCAAGATATGTTTCCCATCCATCAGGGTTGTGGCACCAGGTAGGCACCTGACCTGCTTCTCTGCCCCCTTCCTATTCCTAAATCTATCCCCCTGACAATCGAGCCCCACACCAGAAGTTGTGTCCTCCTCTTTTGGGGTACTCTCCCATCCTCCTTGGGATCTCCACTTCTGAGGGCCCCCACATCCTCCTTAGTCACTGCCATGGGTGCCTCTTTATGGGAGTCCCGCCCCACCAGAGTGGCGTAGGAATTATGTAGTGGTACCAGTTGAGGCATGTGCCCCTGATCCACCCCCAGACTTCCCAAGCCCACCATCCCCATCCATTCTGAGCCCACTGTCGTCTAGTCACTCCTCCTTCCCGGCTTCCTCTGTGGTAACAGTATTAGACCTGGTGGCCCCAGGCTGGGGGAGAAGGTCAAAACAGTTCCTGGGCAGTGCTGTGACAGTGGTAGGGTACAGTGCTAAACAAAAAGGGCAGCCAGCCCTACAAGTATAAACTCCAACAAGACTGTAGCATTCATATGAGATGAAGGCACACAAACAGCAAAATGCAAAGCTCAAAAACATTTAATGTGTGCTGAAAGATATCGGACAAAAATAGCAAACAAGAACAGCAGCAGCAGCAGAAAAAATAAAGAGTTTTTAAGTAGTCCCTAGGATGTTTGAAATTCCTGCCTTGAACACAAAATTTACACATATTGCACCTATAACATTTATAACAACCCTTGTGTTTTTCAGGTAACCAGTTCCTGAACTCTGTTTTTTAGTTTCCATACTTACACGGCCAGTCGAATTTATTTATTTATTTTTTTAAATTTTGGTGACAGGGTAGGCCTACTGAGACCGTAACAGTCCCTTTTTCAGGGGCAACCCGGGATTAATTACATAAATATCGAGAACAACATCAATAAAAGCATATCATGTCAACAGTACAATCAATACAAACATACAGCACATGTTAAAGGTACATCGGGTGGGATAAGTACAGTTAATACCAGCAAGAGAAGCAATACAATTTACATTAAAATAACCAGAAATCATATATAGATCCAATATGGATATATCGATCTCAGAGAAACCAGCACAGTCATAAGAGTGTCGTCCTGAAAGTTCAACTGATTCTCAGCGGTAGCAGGTATAGCGGCTCAGTTCCAAAAGGTGAGTCTTAAGACCCTTTTTAAAGCCCCCAAAGAAGTCACATTCCTGGAGACCATTCCAGATGGAAGGGATGAATGCAGCGAAGGACCATAGTCCTTGGGAAGTCCTTACCTTGGGGACTTGGAGAAACTGGCAACCAGAGGACCTTAGTGATCTACTGTTTTGCTTGGCTGCTACCATGTTAATTAGGCTGGGGGGGGGGGCGTGTTAACTTGTTGGAATTTAAAGGCCAGGCACAGGGAAGGATAAGCTAACCTGCCTTCGAGGGAAGGCCAATTTAGTGATTGTATTACCTTGCAGTGATGCTCCAGCTGCGGGTCCCCTGCGGTAAAGTGACTCACCCCTGTGATACAGGGTTCTCAGCCTTTGCATCTCAGAGTTTCTTTCAGAAAGTAGTAAAGGGAACCCATATAGTAAGGTGGGCAGGAGAGTGCCCATGGCCACCTTGATTTTTGATTCCCGAGTGTGGAATTGGCTCAGGTGGTACAGGAGACCCAGTTTTTGGTTGAGTGTCTTAGTCAACTGGTCAATGTGAGGCTTAAAGGTACAGTCTTGGTCTATATATATCCCTAGATATTTGATATAGTCAATCACCTCAATCTTTGAGCCATCGGAGAGGGTTGGAGACAATGAATGTTACCTGCTTGGACCCAAGCTTTTAGGGTCAAATAGTAAGGCCTTGGTCTTTTTTTTGCTAAGAACTAACTTACTAGTATGAAACCAGATTTTAAGTGATACGAGGTCTAGCCCGAGAAGGTGGTTCAGTTGGACAGGGTCTTGGAAAGATGTGTAGATTACAGCATTGTTTGCATACAGGGTCACCTTGACACCTTCACAGTGTTGAGGCAAATTATTAATAAATAGTGAGAATAGTAGTTTTTTTTTTTTTAGTTTTTGTTGACCAGGTAAGTGCAATAGACAAATTCTGCCTATTTTCAGGCACGACCCGGGGGAGGGGGATACAGATGAGTAGTCCCAATATTGAGCCCTATGGGACACCATCCAGGATGGGATGTTTGTCAGAGTTTGCACCATGCCATCTGATGATTTGGGACCTGCCGTCAAGGTATTCTGTGAACCACTGTGCAGCCAGACTATCTAGACCAATGGATGTCAATTTAGTAATAAGCAGCTGATGATTCACCAAATCAAAGGCCTTGGTGAGGTCTATAAAGACTGCACCTATTTGTTGGCCATTTTCCAGGGCCGAGAAGATATCCATAGTGAGGCTAATTAGGGCTGTACTGGTACAGCAGTAATGACGCATTTGTCAAGTAATTTTGTGAGATTCCCCATTTATCCTTCAGGAAATTTAGGGGAACAAATCCTCTAAAATCCCTTTTGTTATACCTAGAATGGAAACAAGATGGTGTAAGTGCTTTACTCTTGCTATAAGTGGCATGCTTTTTGTCAGACCAGAGGAAGAGTTTAGGAATGCCTACCAGGTGGCATCCTGAAATCAGGTGGTAATTAAAGAAACGGTCAAAAGCATTTTCCCCCAAGTACAATACAGAGTAGCTTAATTACATTTTGCTTGAGGTTTTATATTATGTGTTACTCTAATTTTGATGGTTACATTATTACATTTTGTGGTCAACTGTCCAAATCCAGTTGATGAGATTTTTCACTAATACTATTTGTTTCTCTGATGTTGATGGCTACATGTTATTAAATGTTGTGGCCAATGGTTCATTTCATTTTTATTTTTATTTTGTAACATGGTTAGCTTCACATGGCATTAAAAGGCCTTTTTGAGAGACACATGCATTACAATTAACACATTTATAGTCCAAGTTGGTACAGAGATTCTAATCCAGCTGATGGTATTTTTCCAAGAATAACATACATTAATTTTTCTCTAATTTACAGGAGTGCTGTTTTCAGAAATAATTTCTGGTTAAATATCAGTTTTGTTTCAAATTGTGCATATGATGCATTAATTGATCTTTTTAGAAATCAGCTTAGGGCCAGATATTCAAAACTTTGCTCCGGGGCTAAAGTAGCACTGCCTGGTGGGCAAAGGTAGTCTGGAGCACAAAGCAAGCTATATTCAAAAGGAATAGCCCAGGACAAACAGCCTCTGAATATGGGCTGGGAGTGCAGGGCAAACGTAGCCCTGTAATATGACAGCTCTGAATATAGCAACCAGGAAGTGCAGACCACAACAGCAACACAGTGCACAGCGATGTGAAGGTAGGTAGAGGCGACCTATGTGGCCAATGTGTATTCCAGCAAATGCGTGGACCCAGTATAGCTGCAGGAGCAGCCTATGGGACAGTACAGTGTGAAAGCAGTATAATATTCCCGAACTGTTTGCGTGGAGCTAACATATTTGCGTGATTAGTGCAGAGTTGTTGTTTGTCTGTGCAAAACACATTTGCCCGGCGTTAAACTTTGCCATATTCAACAGTGACATGCAAATGAGCCTACTCACTTAGTCTCTGGGCAAACAGCCACATTAGCATCTCATTATGCCCTGATTTGTATACAGTTTGCCCAGCATTACTGCAGGGTCCCACAGCTCCACCTGTAGGTCAGTCTGGAAGTACAGGGGCTGGCCAGGTCCGACTGCAGCTCCACCTGTAGGTCAGTCAGGCAGTGCATGATGATAGCTGCAGGCTACATGTAAACAGTACAGCATAGCATAGCATATCGTACCCCAGGGGACAACACAGCATAGGCACAGGTGGTGGTGGTGCTGCATGTAACCATCACACTGTAGGTCATGTTACAGTACACAGCAGACACTACAGTAGCAAGGGGGCCGGTAGTGTGAGGGATACGACAATGCCTATGGTATGTAGGGCAGTGATGACCACTGCACTCTGCACAGTGACAGGCGATTACTGACAGTGAACAGTACTGTTATGCTGTTGTGTGATCCACAGATGCTGCACCTGTGGCATGGGATGCTCACAGTGACATATACATGGCTGGCTGTGTGTGCTGTGGCATCTGTACAGTTGTGAGGTATGTGGCTGGGGGGCACGTAAGATCCGACAGGCACACAGGTGGTGGAGTATTCCCACTACTGACCCATGTGCAGTGCATGATGTGTCCCAGCCTTGTGGCCACAACTGGGCTGTGGTGAGGTCTGGCCACCCGTACACCCACCCCTCAATGGCCACCATGCCCACAGTGCTGCAAGTTTGTGTGCTGGCATCTGTTGATCACCACAGATGTATGGTCTGCAGGTGTGTGCTGTATGGCTACACTACCATGATGTCCCCTGTGGGCCAGATCACCCCTTACTGACTGGCATGGCTGGGACTGGTGGCAGCTGTTGGCATCATGGTGGTGCCATCAGTGAGCAGCATGTGTCCTCCATGTCTGGCATTTTCTAAGTGTCATACTCATATGTTAGGGTCGCGCAAGCTACACAAACCCGCACAAACACCACGCAAAGCACCAATGTCATGCAAAGCTGTTTGCCCAGGGTTAAGACCAGCTTTTCCTGGGCGGTAATTTGTACTGTGCTAAGGGTTACGCTAAGTCGCTCTACACACCTTAGCGCAGTGCTAGCCAATGAATGTCCCGTAGCACCTGTATTCATGTTCAGTGTGCCCCTTACATATAATTATAGTTTGCCTGGCGCTAATGTGATTTGCGTGTGCTATTTGGCCTTTTGAATATAGCAGACCCGTACTACTTCCATGCAAACGGTTCGCGCACTGCACAAAGCTTTGAATATCTGGGCCTTAGAGTTTTACTGTGGCAAACCATAAGAAGTGTATGTCATTATAATTTTGTGGTCAGTGGTTCAAATCCAGCTGATGTTATTTTTCCAAGAATAACATAAATTCATTTTTCTAAAATTTATAACAGCGATGATTTCCAAAAATTATTTCTGGTTAAATATCTGTTTTGTTTTGAACTGTGCATATGGTACTTTAATTTATCTTTTTAGAGGTCAGCTTTCACAGTTCTACTGTGGTGTATTATGATAAGTGTGTGTTGATATGTTTTTATGGTCAGTGGTTAGAATCCAGCTGATGGTATTTTTCCAAGAATAACATAAATACATTTTTCTAAAATTGAAAACAGTGATGTTTTCCAAAAATTATTTCTGGTTAAATATTGGTTTTGTTTCAAAGTGTGCATATGGTACATTAATTGATCTTTTTTGAGGTCAGCTTTTGGAGTTCTCTTGTGGTGTACCATGATATATGTGTGTTGATATGTTTTTGTGGTCAGTGGTTAGAATCCATCTGATGGTATTTGTCCAAGAATAACATAAATTAATTTTTCTAAAATTTAAAACAGTGATGTTTTCTAAAAATTATTTCTGGTTAAATATCAGTTTTGTTTCAGACTGTGCATATGGTACATTAATTAATCTTTTTAGAGGTCAGCTTTTGGAGTTCTCTTGTGTTGTACCATTATAAGTGTATGTTGATATGTTTTTGTGGTCAGCGGTTCCAATCAAGCAGATGGTATTTTTCCAAGAATAACATATATTAATTTTTTAATCTAATTACATTTTGTGGTTAATAGTTCAAATCCAACTAATGGGATACTTGGTAATACTTGGTTATGAAAGACAAAGTAGACTATACACCCATTTGTCTCCCACTCATAGTGGATTTATTGTCCCTGAAGATTCTGAACAAGGAATTCATCTAGCTGTTTTTTAAATTGTTCAAAGTTGGGTGCATGTACAATATAACTTGGTAAAGAATTCCAAACTCTGGCAGATATTACAGTGTAGAAGCTATGCCACTTAGCTGAACCGACTCTTGAGACAATGAGTTGTTTCATATGAGAGCTCAGGTTGTTATTTCTTGCTTTATCTTTAATGCCACATAGACCATTAAAGTTAGATTTTGCATAATTTTATACATGAGTAACATATCCCTCCTCTGTATGTAATAAGATGTAGCCATACACATTAAGTAACAAGAAATATAAAACATGAGGCAAAATGTATTTTTGCTATTCTTGAAAAATACCATGAGCTGGATTTGAATCACTGATCACAAAATATAACATACATTTATCATGGTGTGCCACAGTAGAACTCAATAGGTTGATTTCTAAAAATGTTGTGGTTGGGAAAATACCATCAGCTGAATTTGAACCGCTGACCATAAAAACATATCAACACACATTTATCATGGTACACCAGAGGAGAACTCTGAAAGCTGACTCCTAAAAATATCAATTAAGGTACAATATGCACAGTTTGAAACAAAACATATATTTAACCAGAAATTATTTTTGGAAAATATCACTGTTTTAAATTTTAGAAAAATTAATTTATGTTATTCTTGAAAAAATACCATCAGCTGGATTCGAACTACTGACCACAAAAATATAACAACATACACGTATCATGGTGTGCCACAGTAAAACTCTAAGTTGACTTCTAAAAAGGTCAATTAATGCATCATATGCACAATTTGAAACAAAACTGATATTTAACCAGAAATTATTTTGGAAAAACAGTACTCTTATAAATTAGAGAAAAAATTATCGGGGTTGTTTGCTATTCTCCACTCGTGTATTGTTCTTCCTTCACTCAGTGATTTATTAAATAATTTAGTAAGTGGTTCTGCTATTACGTCTGCCAATTCCTTCAGGAGTCTCGGATGTACCTCAGGTGACTTATCCGTTTTATGTTGTTTTAATCTCATGGCCACATCTTTAACTAATATAATTTGCACTCGTCCCAGTTTAGTGTCTGTAGATTTTATAGATGTTCCTATTGCTAATATACTACTGGAGTTATTCTTAAATATACTAGCAAAATATTTATTAAATTTGTTAGCTATTTGTCCACCATCGTTCAGAACTTGATCACCAGTCTTAATCTGCCCTATAGTGTTTTGTTACCCCTTAAACCTCCAATATAGTTGAAAAACTTCTTCTTATTGTCTTTAGTTTGCACTGCAATCTTATATTCTTCCTCCATTTTAGCTTTTTTTATTCATTTTTTACCTGTTTTATTTAATACCAAATATTTAGTGTTGGTCTCATCTGTTGGCTGCAGTTGATATTTCTTATATGCCCTCTTTTTTTGCTTAAGCTTAAGTTTTATGTTTTTATTATACCAACGAGGTACTCTTTTATTTAGTTTGTCCTTTTTTATTTTTGGTACATGACAGTTTATACAATATTTTAATTTCTCTTTTGTAATATTCCACATCTGTTCCAATGTTCTATCATCAAGATCTCTTTCTCAATCCCAAGCATTGATGTATTCTGTCATAGCTCTATAATCAGCTTTATTATAACATTTTAGAATAGCCCCCCCCAATTCCTTTATCCACTAAACTGAGAGTTCCCCATCTGCTAGTGGTTCTCTGACCTCCACTTTCTCTATAAATCCCTGCATATTTGTTAATATTATGTCCAGAGTATTATTACTTGTTGTGGGCATTTTAACAATTTGTTTCAGATTTTTATGCAGAAGCATGCCTAAGAACTGCTTTTCTTTTTTAAAACTCTTTTTATTTGTATTCAATTTTTGAATGTCATTAAAAACAAGACATAGAACAACAACAGAACACACATTTAAAAATACATAATAAAAACAGGTTATTGATTAGAGAGCTCTTGACAAATTTCTTGTTGTTGCATAAGGGAACTAAGAAGGTAAATCAGCCAAGAAGTCATTCTATGTGGGTAAATCAGAACACCAAAATGATTCATATAAATAGGGCATAGAGGTGGGATTCTTATGCTTCTATTCTTAAATCAGAACCAATTTGGGTATGATCAGCCAACTAACTCTAGGGAACAAAGTCTGGGTGGAGGGGGGCCAAGTACAGCACCCATCTCCTCCACAGCAGTTCAAACTGCTCCTGCTTCTTATTTAAGACTGCTTTTAATCTGTCCATTCTATACATTTCAATTAAAATGTCCTGCCACTGGGTATTAGAGGGAGCTTCTTTCAGCAGCAACTTTCTTGTCATAGCCTTCTTGGCTGCCAATATCAGGACTGAAATCACTTTGACTGAATTTGGATCTTTGAACTCTATTGGCCATTGAGATAGAAAAAAAAGGTGAGGGGGTTAACTTCAGATCGGGGGAGAAAATCAACAAGAGTGCCCTCTGAAGCTCTATAATAAAAGGGTTGAATTTTGGGGCAGTTCCAAAACATGCCAGTGCGTGGCTGGTGAAATTCCGCACCCTCTCCAACATTGTGATGCCCCTTTTCCCAGGTATTTGGCGGTCACTGCCGGTGTTCTAAAAAAAACGAACCATGTTTTTTCAGAAAATTCCCTCCATGCTAAAGCTGAAACTCCTTTATAGATCCTATGTAAATATTTCTCCCACATTTCTGATGGGATGGGCATGTCCAGATCTGAGGCCCAGGATTTTCTAACAGAATCTGTGGAATCCCCTTCCAGAGCATTTAGTATTTCATATAAGTACAAAATCATGTGTTCCAAAGGTACT
Organism: Neoceratodus forsteri; assembly: GCA_016271365.2. Lineage (NCBI taxonomy): Eukaryota > Metazoa > Chordata > Ceratodontiformes > Ceratodontidae > Neoceratodus > Neoceratodus forsteri. Next base: position 1,518,127,922 of record CM057452.1, on the reverse strand, counting down.
CTGCCCTCAAGAGCCACTTTCATGATCTCTATGATTGGGGCATCTGCCCATAGATCTCCTCATAGGGATTTTATAAAATCCCTTGCTTGGAAATATCTGAATCTATCTCTGTGCGATATCCCAAACCATGCTACCAGATCAGTAAAGTTTAAGATTGTCCCCTTTTTTTATAAATTGGTAAACTATGTGTAGGCCCTGTCTCTCCCAGTGATGGAATCCCCAATCCAGTTGAGCTGGATTAAAATCTTCTTAGTAGGGCAGAGAGTACAGGAGAGGTTGCCATTTTTCTAATTTCTTAGATTGGAGTGTCTTTTGCCAGCACATCAAAGATGTGTTTGTATATAGGTTGTCTCCTCTATCAATACCTGCCCTACGTTGACCTGGCAATAATATTCTGTGTAGGTGCCCTAAATATTCTGACTGCATTTCTAGAGTTTTCCATCTAGCCTGGTAATTAGGGTTAAGCCAGTATAGAATGGTCTGTTGAGCTGCCTGGTGATAATATGCCATGTTTGGGAGTGAGAGTCCCCCCTCTCCGGTGAGGTAACTGCAATATGGACAGCCGAATTCTAGGTCTCTGAGATGCCCAGACGTACCAGGAAATCTTCCTGTTAAAGGATACATAACACTCCCTAGGGCCTGGGATAGGGATCGTTTGGGCTAGATATAGAAAACGCAGCAACAGAACCATACACACCGAGTCCACTCTTTGTGATAGAGGGAGTGGCAGCAACCTCCATTTTTTCATCTCAGCTGTCGTTTTTTTAAGCAAGGGGGTGTAGTTCAGAGCGAATAAGCCTTCTTGTGAGGGGCCTTTATGAATTTCTAAGTACTTAATACTAGCGGAGTCCCATTTAAAAGGGAATTGTTGTTTAATATGGGCTGAAGAAATATAATTCATCTGGAGGATCTCCATTTTTGTAAAGTTCAGCTTATACTCCGAAAGTTTTCCAAAGTCCTCCAGTATCTTCCAGAGGGGATTTAATGATTTCTCTGGGTCAGGTAAATATATTAACAAATCATCGGCATACAGTGCCAGCTTGTGGGGGGTTCTCTTCATCTGTCACCATCCCTTCTATTTTACTCTCCTGCTGAAGGGCTTGTGCAAGTGGCTCTAAATATAAGGCAAACAACAGGGGTGACAAAGGGCACCCCTGCCTGGTGCCTCTACCCAGCGGCATTGGAGATGAAATGGCCCCGTTTACCTTAATGTACGCCTGGGGGTGGGAGTAAATCACCTCAATAGTTCTAATAAAGCTGTCTGGGAAACCCATCCTCCCAAGAGTCTGAACAAGAATGGACAGGCCACCCTGTCAAAGGCCTTCTCCGCGTCCAGACTAAGCAGTAGAAAAGGGGCCTCCGACAGGGCAGCCAAATGGGCAGCCAAATGGAGGATGTGCAGGGTTCTCTTTATGTTGTCTTGAGTTTGGTGGCCTGGTATGAAACCCGTCTGGTCTGCGTTTATCATTGCAGGCAGTAGCCCTTCCAGCTTCCTAGCTAATGTGGTGGCAAATAACTTATAATCAACATTTAGGACCGAAATAGGCTGATATGATGAACAATTAGTTTGGTCTTTCCCTGGTTTAAGGATACTTGTAATGGAGGCATAGTTCCAAGTTTGAGGTAACCCCCCCCCGGACCTCCCCACACACATCCAATAGGGCTGGAAAAGCCGACCCTTGAAGGCTTTAAAAAACTCCCTAGTAAAACCATCAGGTCCTGGACTCTTATTGGTTTTGATATCCGATATTGCTTTTGTCAATTCAGAGCTGGATATTGGCTGAGCTAGGGTCTGTTGTTGCTCCTCTGATAGTAACAGCAACTGAAGTCTGTGCAAAAACTCTCTGACTTCCCCTAAGTCTATCTCCATTTCCAGGGTATAAAGTTGTTGATAAAATGTCCGAAAGGCCTGCCTAATTTTAAGGGGTATGGTGGTCAGTTTCCCCGTGTCCGGTTCTCTAATTTGATTGATGGCAGATTGGGTCATTTTCTGTCTAAGTCGGTAGGCTAACAGTCTTATAGCCCTAGGGCCTCCCTCATAATATTTAAGTTTTAATCTCTGCAATGCCTGTTCTGATTTAATCTCCAGGAGTCTCTGCAGTTGCCCTTTAGTGGCTTGAAGCAGGGGGTAAACCCCTTCATCCCCAGCTGCATGCTGCATTTCTAGTTCCTTTAGCTGCTTTTGTAATAAATCCTGCCTAGCTGATTGTTGTTTCTTTTGAAAGGCGGCATCTTTTATTATTTCCCCCATAATACCACTTTAACTGTGTCCCAAAGGGTAGATTTTGTTATTTCTGGGTGTCTGTTTTCCCTATCTGTGGAATCTGATCCTTTATTAATTCTTGAAAATTTTTAAAATTGAGCAAATTATTATTAAAATGCCACAAGGTTTCCTTCCGCTCCAATAGCCAATCCAGCCATAAACTCAGCTGGGAGTTGTCCGAGAAGGGGGAAGGCGTCATTGAGCAATCCCTCACCCTATAGTAGTGCTCTTTAGGTATATCAAACTAATCAATGCGTGTGTAAATTTTATTTGGGATGGGGGAGTAGTGGGAATACTCCCTTTTGTGTAGATGCTGAGTTCTCCAGATGTCTAGCCATTGCATTTCTTTGGCGTAAGTCCCTACTGCTTTTTGTGTGTGTGTGTGTGTGTGTGGGGGTCTTCTTGGGGATTCGAGGGTTTGTTGTGTCAAGCCAGTCATATATCTGGTTGTGATCCCCCCCCTTACCAAAATTCCCTCCTGGAGCTCTGTGTATTTTTGCAGTAATGGAAGTACTGTATTAACTTTTGATCCGGTGGGATATATAAAGATGCCAGGGTTAGTGGCTGTCTCTCCACAGTTCCCACAGCTATTGCCAGGCAGCCCTGTGGGTCCACATATGAGTTGGTGAGGTGGAAGGGGGTGGCATTTGGTATCAGAATCACAGCCCCTCTGCACTTTCCCTGTCTGAATGATGTTGCTATTATATGGGAGAACCCAAATTTAGACAGCTTGCAGTGCTCTTCCCTACTTGAGTGAGTCTCCAGGAGGAGAACAAAGTTGGGTTTTTGTTTTTTCAAAGTACTTACAACCTTATATCTCTTAATTGGATTATTCAATCTGTTCATGTTATGGGAACAGATTAATAATTTCTGTAAGGGACTCATTTTAATTCACTTTGAACTCTGTCCCCCTGATTCCTCTGGCTGCCACCAGTCTCCCCCTGTGGGTCCTGTGCAACATTGTTCTCCATCCGTTCCCAAATCTCTCGCTGCTCATCCTCCCCATCCTTCCTCCCTCCATTTCCCACACTCATACCCAGAATTATCATCTTTTGGCATAAGGTGTTTGTTCCCGATCCCATATGATTCCTATTAATAAGAGCATTATTCTTCTTTGGTTTGAATTGGCACACATAGCTGACAAACAATTGTAAACAGTGAACTATTAGAACAAAAAAAAACATAGAACTATCTACAGAGTGACCTCCAAGGTTGGAGGGCTCAGAATTTCACCCTCTGTGGGTGCGAGAGTAGGAACCAGCCGGCCCCCTAGCCCCCTCTCCAGGAGGTAAAGTGTCGTGGAAACTCACCAGGCCTCTTTGGACCCTGCACAGAAACGGGTCCGCAAAGTTGAAATAAAGTACTAACCTCACTACTATAGGATAGAGGTACAAAGAAAAAGCCTCTGAAAGAGGCATGCCTTGTCTTCAGTGCTGATAATCGCTCCTTCCCACTACTTAATTTTCACAGTATTGTGATCCCCATTTTGGTAATACCCAACTCCCGCCCCTCCCAGACCTTGCAGCTCATAATCGAGGAAGGAGGCCCATGTTTAAATGGAGAACATAACCATCATAATAAAGCTTAACTGATGCTAAATATAAACTTTACATGGTGCCCCTTCCCCTTTGACTTGGTCAAGATCATAAGTCCAAGAAGTGTCCAGATTCCAAATAGCCAGGCATTGAAGAGAGAGAATCTTAAAGATTAGACCGCTCTATTTCTCTGGGCGAGCTGGTTAAGGGAAAGTTCTCCACAGTGTCTCATCATTTGGCAATGTTCTCAGCTGTAGCTTAGATTGTCCTGCTGCCTTTAAATGGGGTCCACTCAACTCACACAATTTAGGGGGGAATGAGTCATAGATTAAGTTCTCCAAAGCGTTGTGCTCATTTAGAAGCTCAGAGTCAGGCCCAAGACCATGTTACTCCCTTTAAGTGGGTCGCTCTGACCTCTCAAACAAGAAGGGAGCAACCCAAATGTTCAGGTATGTATGTAATTGCAAAACATAAGAAATAGAAAAGGACATTAACTCAATTCAGGTGTTTCTGCTGCTGATCCGAGCTTTGCAGAGATTGCCAGATTTCTAACCCCAGTAATGCTCAGTATATTCATAACTTTATGCAGTAAGCCTGGAGGGTTGGACTGCCCGGAGAGATGGAACACATGCAAATGAATGGAATTCTTTGCACGCGAGCATCTTTCAAATACAGCCTCTACCAACTGTAGTGTTCTAACCTACTCAGATTTTTCTCTCCGCCTGAAAGTCTGGTCACTCGGAGTGGTCGTCTTACTCTTTCGCGTGAAGAAGATTAAAAAAAACTCAAAACCTTAAGTATTTTCTATTTCTTTTATTCCCTCTACTAATTGTTAATATAAATCTTGTTGATTGCTTAAGTTACGTTTATTTTCCGGTTCCTCACGGTTCGGAATAACTGTGGGGGAGCCGGGTTAGTCTTTTAAGTTATCGGGGTTCTCTGATTAAAGAGCCTTGTTTTTGTTTAATTATTAGTTTAGTTTTTTTAGTGTATTTCTTGTTTTTGGTAACCGTATCTTATCGGTTACAGAACCGCTGATCCGGTTCACCTGTCATCTCCTGGGTTCGGTTCCTCTGGTTCCTATCGGTTCAGGAACCGACCCCGAAAAAAAAAAAGTCTGAGTTTTAAATAACTGGTTGGCATTTTCTTGCCTTTCTGATCATTACCATATCAGATAAACCTAAAAAGAGAACTGGAGAACCCGGTTTCAAAAATTGCTTAAAATGTGAAGATGTATTTGCAAAAGCAGACAGGCACACCCTATGTGTTGCTTGTCTTGGATTTGAACATCTGGATCAGGATTGTGAAGTTTGCAAGACTTTCCTAGAAAAAACTGTGGAAAAACTCCTTGAAAGACTAAACAAGAAATTTCCTAGGGGTTCCTCCGACTCTGACCAGCTGACACCCCAATCTGCTGTGGCTGAAACCACAAGTTTGCTTACCCCTGCCCCTGAGACGGGCGACAAAGGGGCAAAAAGAGGGAAAGAACCGGCTGACTCTCCAGTTCCCTCAATGAAACTTAAGAAAACTAAGCATGCAGAATCCTCCCCTGCTAAACCAGGGACTTCTGCTCAGTTGCCTGACATGCCCTTGGCTCAAGAGATAGCCCAGGCCCTTAAAATTATCCAGGCACTGCATAATATTGTTCCCCAGCAGCCTTCCCCTACCCAGGGTCCCCAGGCCAGCATGGGTGTGCTCCCTTCTTTACAGGAGGGGCAGTTTTATGAAGAGGAGGAGGAGGAGGATCCTTTTCAGGACAATGAACCTATCCCTCCAAAGGTTTCTCCTGAGCAGGATTTTGGTTCACCTCCCAGGGTGTCAGAGGATTACTCATCCCATTTTACATTTGTATGGAGAATGGCAGATACTCTAGATATTGCTACTATGGAGCAAATTGAGGATGAAGAGGAAATTGAATACTTGAATATGATGGGTTTGACACCCACCAATGCCCTCCTCTTGCCAGTTTACAAATTTTTCAAAAAGGACACCCTGAAACTTCTACAAACCCCTAATTCTGTTCCTCCTATTGATAGGAGAATAGATAAAAAGTATCAGTTGGACAGGATGGGGGCTGACTTTCTTTTCTCCCACCCTGACCATTAAGGGGTTATACAGCAGGCAGCCTTGACAAAGCCAGAGTCCCCCTGTCCTCCCACCCGCTGGACAAGGACTCCAGAAAAATGGATAGCATGGCCAAAAAAGGATATTTATCAGCCTCTTTGGCCATGAGACAGGCTACCTTTCAAGCTTATGCTGCCCAGTATCAAAAATCTCTGTGGCAGTTGGTACTGGAAATGTCCATGAAAGCCCCCTCACCCTTGTCTGAAGACCTGGCTGAAACTGCCAGTTTTGGGCTGGAGGCGGCTAAGTACCAGTTCTAGATGGCTGCTGATTCTAATGACACTGCAGCTAGACGGATGACTAACACTGTGGCACAGAGAAGGTTTGCTTGACTTAGGGCCACTAACCTTATTCAAGATACTCAATCCAAGGCCCTGGAATTTCCCTTAGAGGGAAACTCTCTTTTTGGGGAATCCACAGTAGCATATATGAAAAAAGTGGATGAATATAAGGCCACCTATAGAAGCAACTCTGCTAAAGAGCATGCTTCACCATCCACTAGGCCCTATGGAAAGGGGGGGGCAGGTGAAGGTCTTTTATGACCAGACCTTTCTTCCAGCCAGTAGCCGTGCCCCAGTACCAGCAGTCTCCACAACAGGGATACTCTAGGGGTAGGGGTAGAAGGGGCTCCAGAAGGCATTCTCAAACCCAACCTCAACCCCAACCAAAGCAAAACCCCTGAGGATCAGGCTGCCTCCTCCCTCCCTGTTGGAAGCAGACTCTTCCACTTCCTCCAGGCTTGGCTAAGCATCACCACAGACAAGTGGGTGCTGGAGGTACTGGGTCAGGGTCTGTCTTTGGACTTCAAATCTTTTCTGCCTCAGAAAACCAGGGTTTACTGCTCACCTCCTCTAGCAGAGAGGGCATTGCTAGAAGCAGAGGTCCAAAAGTTGTTGCATCTCAGAGCAGTGGAATTAGTCTCTACCACCCTGAGAGGAATAGGTTTTTTACTCCAGATACTTCCTAACAACAAAGAAAAGTGGGGAGTGGCGGCCACTACCGGATCTCAGAGCTTTGAACAAGCATCTGAAAAAACAAAGTTCAAAATGGTCACTTTGACTCAGATATTGCCAACAATCCAAAAGGGGGACTGGCTGGCATCACTGGACTTGAAAGATACCTATTTCCACATCCCCCTAAAGCAGTGGTTCTCAAATGGCGAGGCTAGCCTCCCAAGGGAGGCCCCATACTGTTCAAGGGGAGGCCCAGTGAAGTCCGAGAATGTACAGTACTTAAATTTTAAGTTTTGAATGTTTTGTGTGAAGGGAACAAGCAAACTAAATATGGATAATGGCAGGTGAATTTCTTTACTTATGCATAGACTGGTGACCAGGAAAGGCCCTGAGCCAAAGCGTGTTTATACTATAGGCGTGTATTTACGTGTACATTGGTGACTAAGAAGACACACTGATTCAAGGCTTGTTTCTACAGTAGGTGTTTATATGCAAATTGGTGACTGGGAAATGCACACTGAGTCGAGGCTTGTTTCTACAGTAGGTATTTATTTTGCATGTAAATTGGTGTCTGGAAAAGGCACTCTGAGTCAATGCATGTTTCAGGTGTGACCTCGGTAAGGGTACAAGAAGTTGCTTAACAGGGTAAGGGGGGAAGAGATGATGTGGCTAGGTTAGTTGTTCCAGATAGAGAGGAAGTAGCATAATAAGGGTCCAAGAGTCAGAATAGTGGAGTGACAAGGATAACCTGGGGTGTGGGGTTTTGGGTGGATAACAATAAGTCAAATAAAAAGAGAATATACTCTGTCAACATTATTAGTCTCACTTGATTCCTGGTGTATTGTGCAAAAGTATAATAAATTTTTTCTAAGGGAGGCCCAAGATTTTTTCCAAATTTGAGGGAGGTTCGAAATCTGTTCCATGGCTTGGGGGAGGCTCACTATCACAAAGTGTGAGAACTAATGCCCTAAAGGAATCTTTCAGTAAGTATTTCAGATTCAGGGTCCCTTCAGGCCACTATCAGTTTTCAACTCTTCCTTTCAGTCTCTCCTCAGCACCAAGGGTGTTCACAAAACGCCTAGTTGCTGTAGTGACATATCTAAGAAGACAAGGAGTGACTGTTTTCCCTCACCTAGAAGATTGGCTGGTGGTGGGAAACTCACCAGACCAAGTGAGGAACTCCCTAAAAATCACCCAAGTCCTCTTAGAGTCTCTGGGTTTCATAATAAATCAAAAGAAATCAGTCCTAACCCCTCCTCAAACTCTGCAGTTTATAGGGGCAGAAATCAACACACTTCAGGGCAGAGCCTTTTTACCCTTAGACAGGGTGCAAAGTCTTCAGTCAATAACAAATTCCTTCATCCTGAACAGCTCAAAAACTGCAAGACAGTTTCTGCAGTTACTAGGTCATATGGCTGCATCCACAGGCACAGTCCCAGGATCCTGATTCCACATGCGAGACATCCAGTTTCACCTCAGGGCTCACTGGAGTCATAAAAAAGACCCTTTTTCAAAACTTACAGTATATCAGTGACAGGCCCACTATTAAGGGTCCTCTTGTGGTGGAAACAGGAATCCAATTTAAGGCAAGGAGTGCCTTTCCAGAAAGAAAACTCCTCTTTGGTACTCACAGCAGATGTATCTCTATTGGGCTGGGGAGCCCACTTAGGAAAGCACACGACCCAGGGACTCTGGTCAGCAGCAAAGTCCCTTCAGCACATAAACTTACTGGAGCTAAGAGCAGTGTTACTAGCCCTAAAGGCTTTTTCTTCACTGATCATGGGCAGAGTGGTTCAGATCAGAACAGGCAATACCACCACAATGTATTACACAAAAAAACAGGGAGGCACCAGGTCAGGCCTCCTCTGCACAGAGTTCATAAAGATTTGGACACTGACGTACTCTCTGAAGGTCTCTTTATAGGCAATTCACTTGCCCGGAAAGGACAATACTTTGGCAGATGCACTAAGCCGCATCAACCAGGCCCATCACAAATGGACTCTGAACAAGCAGGTGGTACAAGTTATTTTCAGAAGGTGGGGCACTCCAGAGATAGACTTGTTCGCATCCCACCAGAACCACCAACTACCTCAATACTGCTGCAGACCACCAGCACAGGGCACAGTTCCTCTGGACGCCCTGATTCTGGACTGGACAAGCAGGCACCTGTATGCTTCCCCCCCCTTTCCCCCTGGTTTTCAGGGTGTTACTGAAGCTAAAGTCCCTCTCGGCATCCCTGATCTTGATAGCTCCGGATTGGCCCAAGCAGCCATGGTACTCTCTTCTGCTCTCCATGTCTGTCAGCAAACCGATACAGTTGCCCCTCAGACACAATCTCCTGACTTCCAATCAGGGAACATTGTTGTACCCGAATCTCAGATCTCTTCATCTCAAAGCATGGCTCTTGAAGAATTAGAGTATGCAGACTTAAATCTTTCAGAAGCTGTTCTAAATATTTTGAAGGGTTATAGAAATCCCTACACACAGAAAACTTATTCTTCAAAATGGAAGAGATTCTCTCTCTGGTGTGCCAGTATGAACCTTATACTACGAAAAGCTGGAGTTCCAATAGACCTGGACTATCTCACTCATTTGCATTCACAAGGTTTGCAACCCAGTTCACTTAGGGTTCATTTAGCAGCGGTATCTGCCTACCTTTTCGTGGGCACCAAGGTATCAGTGGCATCTGATAAACTTTTCAAAAGATTTTTTAAAGGACTAATGCAATTACACCCACCTCACAGGGCACCAGTGCCTGCTTGGAATTTGAATGTGTGTATAGCCAAGCTCATGGGCCCTCCCTTTGAACGCATGGCTACTGTCCACTTGAAATACCTTACTTGGAAAACAGTCTTCCTAGTGGCTATTACTTCTGCAAGGAGAATTAGCACGCTCCAGGCCCTCTGCATTGACCAGGACTATATCTCATTTCACAGAGATAAGGTAGTCCTCAGAACTAACAGACAGTTTCTCCCTAAAGTGGTTTCAGATTTTCATCTGAACCAGTCAATCACTCTACCTGTCTTTTTCACAGACCACACCAGTTCTGGTGAAAGAAGATTACACAGTCTGGATGTGAAAAGGGCTCTCAGCTACTACATGACAGTCACTAAAGACCTTATGAACAAGCTCTGGCACAGCCACTACAACTGTGAATGCATTAACTAGATAAGGGTGTTTCCTGGGCTTAAACATAAACATTTATTTATTAAAAAAATATCCGATTTACAAACCTTTGAGTCTGATACTCATTTACACAGGCACCACATCAAGAAGACCAAAGCAGTTCAAACAATATACAATAGCTAAAGCAAATAGACATCAGGAGTCAAAGAGAAGCCCAGAGTGTTCACATGAAGACTGTTGCATACACTAATTTTAAAGCAGTACACATGCTAAATCTAAGGGCATGGCTACACCACTGTCACATGAGACAGGGGGCATCATAGGAGAAAGAAAGCCAATAAAACTATTTGTTAAGGAGATCCCCAGGGGTTGTAAAAGTACTATACAGCTAGCAAGCTAATTTAGGAAAAACTCCTAATAGCAGACAGAGGGAAGGACGCACTAGGATTTAACATATGTATCAAAACACTCTAAATAAACATATGTTTTTTTGCACATTCTGGGTGCACTACTCCTTTAACTTTCTGTGGTCTCAATTAACTCCTCAAGCCAGAAGAAAAATAATGCTGTAAAGCTTGCTATATACTACACACAGGCACAGAAACTGGAATAACAGGTTCCAAGGAGTGTAAACTCAGTGGGAATGTTAGGGGGATGGCAGCTCTGATAGCTGTTCCAGTCTTTCTTTTCACTGCTAGAAACTGAGCCAGGAAAAAAGTAAAATGCATTTCATCACAGACTGTTTACACCAAGTACATGAACCTGCATGATTTATCTGTAAAGACAATTAAAAATGTATTTCTAAATGCATTACAAAAATAAACTATGTATATATATAAAGATAGATAGAATATGGTAAACAAATATTGTTAATCCCAAAAGCTGAACTTTGTTTATAGTATATAAATGTTTAAGAAATACTTGAAAGCTGAGTCTTTCCTTTTGAGACACCAGGTGACTCTGATAATCATTTGTTACAAGGGTTTTTAAGTCAGTTTGAATGCATTAAATATTATCTGTTTTCCTAGTCCTTAACAAAATGCAGGGACTGCACATATTTGTTCTGTTCCTTGGCCAGATACCAAACTAGTGACTCTTCTTTCAGCATGATAGGACCCACCTCGTGCCCCCCCACATGAATAAAAAAAGAGGTAGACTGAATTTTTAGGAGCTTCTTTGTGGAGTTGGGTTGGATCTTACTTCCCCCCCAAAAAACAATGCTGCCTCCCACTACTCAGGTTTCAGTTCTTGTACCACCCATTTAAGAAAGAAAATAATACCCTGCAACCATTGACTAACATGAAAGCGTATTTATTTGAGGCCGGAAAACATTTTTTGGAGGAGGGTAAGGCAGAGGAGACTATTTACACCTTCAGTAAGTTCCATGGACAGAAAACATGACACCACTCCTTTTGTACATGCAATACTCCTGTGGCTCCACCCACAGTCGTAAAAATGGAAAACAACTTTTCCTTACATATGGGGATGTAGGAATGGGTAAACCAGCCTCAAAAAGATCCATTTCTCGGTGGATAGTCCAGTGTTTTCAGTTCTGCTACACTAAGGCAGGTAAAGAGCCCCCAACAGGATTGAGGGTGCATTCAACAAGAGGAACAGCTGCTACCCTTGCAGCTGCTAGGGAGGTTCCCTTGGTGGACATTTGCAAAGCAGCTACCTGGAAAATAGTACACACCTTTACAAAACACTATAACCTGGATATTTTATCCAGGGGTGATGCTAGGTTTGGCACAGCAGTCCTGCAGAGCCTGTTTCCAAAATAAAGTTCTGTGCCCACCTCCAGTAGTACTGCTTGGTAGTCTGCACAAAGTTATGAACATACTGAGCATTACTGGAGTTAGAAGAAAAAATTACTTACCATAGTAATCTTATTTCTTCCCAGTGATGCTGAGATGTTCATAACTCCCTCCCTTCCTTCCTCCCCTTCCAGAACTTCAGCCTCTGCACTCCGCATGCTGGTGCCATCAAGCCAGATTATATCTGTTGCATTTTCCTGTTTTAATCATTTTAAACTGGAGTTTTCAGTGTTCTCTTTTACAGTTTTATTGATGTGGGTTTTATTAAAGTCAACCTCCCTTTGGAGGCTTATTCTAAATTTATGCTTTAGTTAGGGAAAACCCTCTTTTACAGAATTTAATTACATTAGTTTTCTAATGCCTGACTTCTAGGCTTCTCAGAAATCTGAAGAGGTTAGAACACTACAGTTGTTAGAGGCAGTATTTGAAAAATGCTCACGTGTAAAGAATTCCATTCATTTGCATGCGTTCCATCTCTCGGGGCAGTTCAACCCTCCAGGCTTACTGCACAAAATTATGAATATCTGAGCATCACTGGGAAGAAATAAGATTACTATGGTAAGTAATTTTTTCTTCCTGCTTCCTCCAGTAGAAATACTGTTTTTCAAATGATTTATGCCCTGTATAATTTTCCCAGTTAATGTGAGGATAATTAAAATCCCCCAATAAAATATAGTCTCCATCTACCCTTACTTTGTCTATCATGTTTATAAAGGAATCATGTTCTTCCCTGTTTTGACCTGGGGACCTATAACATAATCCCATTACTACCTTTTTATTGTCTATATGTATTTCTGTCCATACACATTCATTTCATGGGTCAGAATCTTCCAGATGGTGCTCACTTGCCTTTAAATCATCAGAAACATATAATGCTACTCCACTACCCCTTTTATTAAATCTTTCTTTATGGAACAAATTGAATCCTGATATCTGAATGCCCCAATCATCAATCGTGAACCATGTTTCTGTCACCGAACAAATGGTTATGCTTTCTTCTTTTAATATAACATTTAGTTCTTTTTTTTTTTAGACTTCTTGCATTCAGTAGCAATATTTTCAAAGGTTGAACTTCTTTGTGGGATGCACGTTTTTTATTTCCAGTTGCCCTGTTATTCTCCATTATTCCCTGATTATCCATATTTGGTATATGATGAAAATTGCTACTATTCCCCTCCCCCCTTGACATAGTTTAAACAATCATTAATGATTTTATTAAACATACTGCCCAGCAGAAGATTTCTATTTCTGTTCAGATGAAGTCCATCCTTACTGTATTGCTTTTTTTGATTTTGAAATACTTCCCAAACTTTTAAGCAAACATAACCATTTGTTGTGCTCCATTCCCTAATAGCATTATTTATTCCTAGAAAATGGGCTTTTTATTTGCTGGGTTCTGATTGGCTAGTACCCTTGCCGGGGGGGTACATTAACTTTCAATAGATGCCCAGCAAATAAAAAATGCCAGCACAAGTGCCCCTTCACCCATTCAAGTATCTTTGTGCCTGCCCTACTTGACCGTTGGCTGAAAGCACCCCATTCAACTTGAAAATGCTGCCATTTTTTTTCTCGCTTAGTGAGACATACTGCCTTACCAAAATACCCCAATTCATTGTCAGCAGGCACAAACAACCACACACCAACCTACTCTGGGCTAACTTGTCAATGGATCGGTGAATTACAGTGTACACCAAAAAGGAATAAAATTTAGCCACACAATTGAGAAGTCAGAGCAAGTTGTCAATGCGATTGATGAGCTTTCTATAACCGTGGTCACCAGTGTATTTTAAAAATCACGCCACGCACCTCTCCATGTAACAATTACATACCGATTTTGGGCACTTCACAGAATCAAATGATTGTCCTGCACAAAATTTAGCCTCACATTTGAAACATAAGAGGAAGTCATCAGTGCGATTGATGAGCTTCCCATATTGATGGTCACAACGCAATTTAGAAACCACACCACGCGACTCTCCACGTAATGATTACAAGCTACTTTTAAAACACTGGGCAACTTACAGAATCAAACAGTACCATATTAATAGTCATGTCCTGCACCTGCTCTGTGCCCCAGTTCCTCCGGCTGATTTTCACTGTACAATACATAAAACTAAGAAATCTTCACATTTTATGCAGTGTCACTTAAACCTACAAAGCTTCCATCTGCATTCCACTGTTTTACAGTGTGGCTGCCCGCCCCCCATTGCTCTACTCTCGATGACGATCTCCTGATGATCTTTTTTAAGACACTTAAGTCTTTCTCAAAATGGAGCAAACATCAAAACCAAGTGCAAAATGTACCTCTATGCAGCACGCTTAGTTTTCTGGTCTACTTAACTCTGCTGGTAGCCACCACTGCTCCTCACTCACATCTCTAGATAAACAAAATAATTAATTCAAATGTACAGTAAATGAATGAATGATTTAAAAAAAAAACAAACAGCTGTTTAATTTTAAGACCTGTCTCTCTCGTGGGGGAGCAGCTTGACTACCAGCTCAAAAGAATCAACTGCAGAATCTCAGGTAGAGGAACTATTTTATTACTCAACTAATTTTAAACTAATTTTGAAAACATTTTTTTTTTTAATTCATGTTTATTGCATATTTCGGCACAATCATACATTTGTTCAGAAACACTTTCAACATCTCTGTTTTTAGTGGTACACACACTTTACATCAGGGGCATCCTTATACATAGTCATTTTCTGTCAGCTGGATCTTTCTCCATCTTGAAGATCTCATTTTACATTGCTAGAGGAGGATGTTTTATTCATAATCCTCAAGTGGTTCCCAACTAAGTTCGCACATCTCCATGTCCTTCCCCCAATCCCCTCCCCTCCCTCTCTGCTACCCCCAAGTTCAGAGACATAAGCCATGGGGTCCATCTTCTCACAAAAATTTGTGTCCTCAGATTTATTCTATAAGTAACCTCCTCCAACTCTCTTATCTCACCCACAATGGTAACCCATTCCATGTCGGTCGGTGGGGACTGTACGAACCATTTTTTTGTCAGGGCCTTATGGGCCGCTGTAAGGAGGATGTTCCACATGTAAATCCTGTCCGATCCCCTTATTTCATCTGGTTTTATTCCCAGTATCAGGTATCTGGGCCCCAGGGCACTCTCCAAGGAGAATACCTGTTTTATCTTTTGGCTGATATCTGCCCAGTATTTCTTAAGGATCGGACATGACCAGAAGACATGGAGATAGTTCGCCATAGTTGCCCCACATTCTCTCCAGCATTTCCCTGTACAGTTCCTGTCCCATTTACTCTGAGTAGCTGGTGTGACAAAAAACCTCATTCTTACTTTCCATTCATACTCTTTCCAGAGTGAGGATGATGTGGTCTTGGAGGTCTGTGCAAGAGCCGTGACCCACTCATCCTCCACTAGGTTTTCTTCCAGCTCCACTTCCCATCTACTCTTAGTTTGGGAGGTCTTGCTTCCACCCCCATCCCTCAAGGCTGCATAAATAGCTGAAATCTGTCCCTTGACTTTTGTTAAGTTTATTATTTCAGTCATTGTACTTAATAACCCCACTGAAGGTTTGGTTTGTCTGTGTAGGGATTGTAATTTATGTATGTAGGTTCTTATCTGCAAGTACCTGAAGTAATCCTCCTGCCTTAAGGATAATTTTTCCTTGATCTGAGTGAATTCCATTACTATACCTCCCTCTATGAATTGATCTAGAGAGTACAGCCCCATTCTCCCCCATCTTTTAAAGGTGAGATCCTGTTTAGTGGGGAGGAACTGTGGGTCCCATGCAAACCATCACAAAGGCCAAGCCTCTGCATCGAGCCCATGTTTGGCCCATAGGCATTTTAAAGAGCCCAACGTGTTTTTTACTGATAAAAGAGATATCTCTCCATCTATGATCTGTGAACCTGGTGTCAGGGCTCGCGCCCCCAGGGGCATTCCATCTGTTAGGACCTCTTCAATCTCCTTCCATCGCGCAGAGGCAGAGTATGTTCTGGCCAACCATAAAAGGGCCCATCTTAACTGGGCGGCCAAGAAGTAGTCCTCCAAACATGGAACATTTCTGCCACCATATTTTCTGCTTGTCTGTAATATTATGTTTTTTATTCTAGGCCGCCTACTATTCCAAATAAACTTTGTGAGCATCCTTTGCCATATTTGAAATGGGTTCTTATGTATTTTTATTGGAAGACATTGAAATAGATATAAATATTTAGGAAGAATGTTCATCGACACTAATTGTATCCTGGAATATAGGGTAGGTTCAGGGCCTCCCACCTTTCAATGTCCTGCCTTATCTGATTTATTATTGGATCAAAATTGTATGGGTAAAGTATTGTCAGGTTTTTTTGAATTTGGGTGCCAAGGTACTTTATTTTCCCCCTATTCCAATTCGTGTCCAATAGTTGTTTGATGTTGGGTGTAGGGTTGCAGTGAAACTTCAATACTTCGGTTTTGTTTTTATTCAAGGTATATCCTGAAAATTGGCTGAATTTGTCTATTATGGACCAGATCTCGGGAATGGATCTGCTTGGGTTGGTTATGTATAGGAGAACATCATCTGCATATAAGGAAATTTTATGATCTCCTTCACCTACCCTTACCCCCCCTCACCTCTTTTGCTTCCCGTATTGCCTGAAAACATTTTTTTATTATACTTTTTTTTTTTGCAGTGCCCATTTTCTAAGCGCAATAATACCCTCCAGGGTGGGTGGTATGGGCAATACTGGACCGCCCAGGGGCTACAAGGCCCTCTGCCTGCGGGGTCGGGCCTCATTACGCCCCTGGACGGTCCGGTATTGCCCAATACCGCCCACCCTGTCGGGTATTATTGCTTGCTTATAATTTTCCTATTGGTTAATCCAGATGCCCTTGGTACAGATAATATCTCTGACAGGATCTCTTTACAATTTAAATTTAAAAGCTGCTTATGAATCATTTTTGCATTATTAACTACATCAATTTCACTTTTGTTATTTAAATAGTTTGTTCCAACATGCACCATTGCTAAAGACTCCTCAATCTTTTTCTTGACTATTCTTGGGATTAGATCAATTAAATCTTGTGTTCCTGCCCCTGGTAATGAAATACTAAGGACTTGATTTTTCCTATTTAGAGTAGTAATTGAATTTGTGTATGTAATCATTGAATCTCCGATCATATATATATTTTTTGTTTGTTTTTCCCACATGGCCATATGTTGATCCCTTATTCCTATGCTCCTCACCTAATGCACCTGACAGAGTCGTACGATTTCTCTCAGTGGGTTCAGTCATATCCATTGCAACATTATTTAACTCGTTAGCCTCATTATGTTCACTATTTGTCAATGTCGCTGTTGGATCAAATCTGTTCATAGTGGGGATGTTAAACTCCATATGTGTGTCAGTGTCAGTTCCTGCCTCTGCATTATTAGCTACAACATTAAGTTCCTGTCATTCTGTCAAACTACTGAAATGTATTTCAGCATGTGTTATTTTACTATCTACTTTTAAAATCTGTTTTCCATTACACATAGTAGCGGATGGTACTCCCTGTTCAATTTCCGCCCCGATCAGCTGACTAACATCATGCTCCACAATAGTAGCCTGCTCGTTGTTACCACTATCCTCATCAACCGCCATAATATGTGATAGAGAATTCACTACAGATCCATTAAGGCCTAGGGCTCTCCTTTTTTTTTACCCTTATTTCCTTGCCTGATGAAATAGCATCATTGTCCCTCATATCTCTTGTCCTTTTTCATATTCCCTCATTCATGTGATTTTGTACATTTCCCTTGTTCACCATACTTATATTACTCTTCCTCTGTACCTGGCTTTTCAGACACTTTATCTGCAGCTCCAGCCCAACAATGACCATCTTGAGTGTTTTTATCTCCTGGCACTGTTTGCATAACTGCTGTTTTTCCAAATCGGTATCATCTTCCCTGTTAGTATTCCCACATGCGACACATTTAGTGCCTACTACCCCACTACTACAGTGACCCTCCACACGCATTTTACTACTTCTACTTTGTTGGATACCTGGCCTTCTTGCCTTTTTCCACTGTCTGATGCTGACAGACGCCGCTGGCCTCTGCTTGCATCACCTCTGCTCCATGCTCGACTCTGCTCACTGGAGTTGAGTGCTAACTAGGCGCCGGGGTGTGACATCACCTGATTGCTATGGTGACACTATGCTGGCAGTAATAGCTTCTTGCGGGGTGGAGCAATGTATATAGCCCGCCTTTAAAAAGGCGAGCTAGCCTACACTAGAAGAGGCTTAAACAGCCCCCTCTAAACACACATTTGCATGTCTGCTCAAGTTCCTATCCCCTCGAGAAGTGGGGGTTCAGGAACGCCTCCACACTGGTCACACTTGTACACTTGGGTTTAGTGTATTAAACACCCAAGCACTCTTTGCCTTCCAAGGCTTATCCCATGCCAGAAAACACTTGGAGAGAATAAAAACAAGACTGCTCCCTACCACAGCCTCTTAAAACACTGCTTACTACAGTCAAATGCTAAATAGGCACTGGGGTGTGACGCCACCTGATTGCTATGGTGACACTGCACCGGCAGTAATAGCTCCCCTGTGGAGCCGAGCAATGTATATAGCCCGCCTTTAAAATGGTGAGCTAGCCAACACTAGAAGAGGCTTAAACAACCCCCTCTAAACACCCATTTGGATGTCTGCTTGAGTTCCTGTTCCCTTGAGAAATGGGGATTCAGGAAAGCCTCCACACAGGTCGCACTCGTACACTCGGGTTTAATATATTAAACGCCCAAGCACTCCCTGCCTTCCAAGGCTTGTGCCACACCAGAAAACACTTGGGAGAGAATAAAAACAAGACTGCTTCCCACCACAGCCTGCAGACTGTTGTCATTGTTCATTCTTTTAGCAGAGCCCTGTCTTCTTGAATTGAGAGTGCAGAGTGAACTCAGTCATTAGAGCTGCAGGCATCATCTATCTGTCATCCATCACAATTTTTATTAATTAACAGTGACTATCTGACAGTGTAGTTCTATTTTTGAATTCATAACCTCATTTTCTGATTTGCTCCTAACTCCACAGTTATCCCCAGAAAAAATATATGTACCATGACTGAGCTTTGCACACCACATTTTCTGCTGCCTAGTAAGCATTAAGCCACGACGAAGGTGGCATCTAATGCTGGATTAATGCATGGTTGGGAGGGTTTTTGCCCGAGGCCAGAGGCCGAAGGTGAACAATGGCCCAACCATGCATTAATCGCATTAGATGCCACTGCCGGAGTGGTTAAATGCACTTTGTAATATGGGTCATGCTGACGACAGAGTCGCCAGGAGCCTATTTCGTGTGCGTTGAACAACATAACACAGGGAGTCGGAGTTGTGAAGAAACATTTTTACTGCACTTTCAAATCTTGTTACAAAACAGCATGAAGATGCTGATGTGGTCAAAATATTCCGTACGTGTAAGTAAAGCAAATAGTGCGGCTCACATGCCAGTCCGGAAAATGTGCTGATCTGCACGGGTATTTCTTTCATACCAGGCATTGGAGGTCTCCGGTGCACTGCTGACTCGCCGAGGTGTGCGATCGCTCCCAAATTTACATGCAGGCTGGGTCACTTCCACTTCCCTCTTGCAGACTCGACAACGTCAGCTACTGCGTCATGTGCTTCGTGTGCTGCTACTGACTCTCCGGTGTGCTGCCTTCCGGTGTCCAGGTACTTCTCCCCTTGGGTTCTGGTGCCCCTCCGCTGTAATTGACATTGACCGTGCCATGCACGGTGAGGTTGTCACACTAGAAGCCCGCTGGCTGATAGCCCCACCAGACATTGGGTGCCCACTCTTGCACCGTAACACCTCCTGTCACCGAGAACCATACGCCAGTTGCCTGCATACTGTATCTCTGTCAGACTGTCCTATCTCTCCCTGCTGTACGCCCCTGCTTCTTCTCCCCCTCCCCCTTTCCATGTGCATGTAGCTGGTCTCACTGTCGCTGTGCCAGACTTGCCTCTCTAACACTCGCTCCCCACCTGTGCCCAGTGCTGCTAACCTAGCTGTCTGGCTCACATTGGTAGTGCAATTTTCAACACGGCATCTATTGTGGATTAATACCCGCTCCGACTTTGCCCCCGTGATGCCATTTGACCAATCACGGGTCCCCATTTCACCATTCACATTATTGTCATGTTACAAGTACCCTTATTTACATGTTTAAAATTGTATCTAACATAGCTACATAGTATGCAATTACCATATTCTGGTTTTGTCTAGTTTTGCTGAAACTAAATCTGTATCCCTTTGCAAACTGTTGCAGATACTGTATGTACAGTAACCCAGTCCATCTGCAGTAGCAGCCTTTTGTGATTTTCCTTAACTGGATGTCAAATTACTGTACATATTTTGTTTTGCAATATTTATTTACATAGCTTTTGTTAACTGGATGGGGTTTGCTAGGCAGACATTTGCCTATTTTCAGGTACGACCTGGGAGAAGTACAGCACATCACAAGGGATACAGTGAGTAAGGGACAGTAACATTTGAACTACAAAAACAATACACAATAGTACAATTTAACAAAACATGGCAATATGAGAACAGCATAAATGAGTCAAATAAATAATACATAGAAAATGGCAACTTATTAGAATATACAATAGCCAGTACAGCCTAGGATTGGTAAGTAGCAGAGATGGGCAGGGCATATGTACAAGACTAGAGGGTGAGAAGAAGTTAGGGTGATTAAGTGGGTAAGAGGGGCAAGGAAAATGGGTGGAGGCAGGAAATAAGGGGCAAGAATAATAGACTAGTGACATGTATATAAAGAATGGTCAATTAAGAGGGAGTGAAGCTGTCTTTTGAAAATGCTTGGTTTGAGGCAGGAGTGCAGAGCAGCTGGGAAACTGTTCCACTGTTAGGAAGCAGCGGGGAAGAGGGCCCCGGAACCACATTTGGAATGTGATTTGGGGATTGCTAGTGGCTTAAATAACTAAAGTAAAGAAACAAATGTAATTTTGTTAAAGTAAGATACAAACCTAGGTATCGTTAAAAATGTGAAGTTCAGTCATGGCTTATATATTCTTCCACTGAGAAACTTGGAGGTAGGAGCCTGAAAGACTAAAACCCACAACCTCATGTTACAACTCTGTCAGCCAGTCACTGAGTTAATTCGTTAAATTTGCCAAGGATGGCCAGGAGATGATGAATGCAGTCATAATGTGTACGGTCATATACTGTAGCAGACTCGTGCAAAGGTGCGGTGAACAAGGGGGTGCCACAAATCCTTACAAAGCTAGGGTTGTCTGTTGCCATCCCCCCAGAAATTTTCTATACACCACTGTAAATGGTGCAATATCCTGCATTTCAGAGTACTGACATCCATAAACAGTCTGGCAGAGAGAGGAGACTTACACCTCCCCCCAAGAGTTGAGTATGCAGGCAGAGCAGCCTGCTAGCCAATAACATCAACAGTGTATGTCCCAGTGATCTGTTATTGTCACTCCCTGCCCAGCTACAGGCAGGCAAACATTTTTTTTAACTATCGTTATTATTATTATTAATATTAGTAGTATTAATACAGCTGCTGCATCTGCACGTTGGCATGTACAGTATATTCAAAAACAAATACTTTATGTGATAGTGGTGGCGTGGTGGGACTTGGAGACTGAAAACCTGTATTTTTTACCTGACATTTGTCTTATGAGCAGTGAGCAGTGGATGGTCTGGTAAACTGCAACAGTACAAAGCCGGGAGTATTGTCCAGTAGAAGTATTGTCCTCTTTATTATGGCCCTTTTCTGTTCCACATCAATCCCTACTCTGATCCCAGAAAGGTGTCATAGAAACATAGAAATTGTCAGCAGATAAAGACTGCTAGGCCCATCCAGTCCACCCATAAGCCCTGTACCTGATTACAGCTTCTGACCCATCTCTGCTTTACCTCTATGGTTCCCCTATGCCTGTCCCATGTATGACGGGGTGGAATAGGACCCTGTTCCAGTTGTTAGAGAAAGTGTTTAAAATGCAAGGATCTGTCCTTTTCTGTCTTTTCTCTGTCTGGTTGCACAACCCAATTTTCCTGTGAGACCTTGGATTTGATCACCCTGACAATCTCACAGTTCTTCACCTCTCACTGTCTCTCAGTCCTCACTTTGCTGTCTGTCTTTTTCTCCCTTGCATATCCGCTAATATAAAAATGTGTGCAAATCATTGTATGGACATGTAACTGATATTGAGATCCTTTTGTTTAGAAAATATATAGTGTTACTGTTGAAATGTATACAATTATATTTTGAGATGATTGCAGAAAGATATTGTAAACTCTAGAGATTACTTGAGTGCAAATCTTCCAGCCTTTTGCAAAAGCTGCAGAAGGGGCCTCAGAAAGCACACTGTGTTCTAGCAGCTCCTGAAACTTACAAGAACAGAATATGTACAAGAACAGGATGTTTGCTAAGAATGGGTGTTGAAAAGACGTATAAAAGAGCTAAGCTGCAACTGCAAGAGATATTACTGGAAGAACAAGGGACACAGAAACTGAAAGAAAACTTTGTTTTATTTTGCCTTTGTAAATAGTTATACTGATCAAGTTTATTTTATGATACTGCTAGTGTAAATAAATAATTTTTGGTGAATTCTACAACTGCTCCTGGATTTCCTATGCTTCCTGACCTGTGCCTCGATGACACCATGCATGTTTAAATCCAACCACAGTGTAATTGCAGAACTTCTGCCACCCTGTCAAAGTCAGCCCTCTGAAAGTCCAGGACCCTCATCTTGGTCCTACCCATCCCTCTGGCCAAGTCCAGGTGAAACTACACTTGTAACTTTTAGGCATTACCTGCCCTTTCTAAATTAACGCTTGATTATAAGTGCCAGGTGCCCTTCAAAATGTCAGCCCTCCCCCACACTATTTATGATGTTCTGACACCCTTACCTGCTAGTGTAATACCTTTTTCATCCTTTTTTGTTTATTTATAAACCTTTCATCCAGGGCTCTTGGGGACGTGGGCACCCACGTCCTTTATGCACATTTTGTGCTTTGGGATGCTGCCCGCCAGCCCCAAGAGTCCCCAAGACTCTCAAGCAGTACAGGCCTGGGAGTCCTGAGTGGACTGTGTACTGCGCATGCATGAAATGCACAACTTTGTTTATTTTTTTCCCCTTCCCTCCCCTTTTCCACCTCGTGATTTCGGTGCTTTGGAGAGTGGTGCATATTACCAGGTGAGGTGGGGAGGGGGGAAATGAGGAGGAAAGGCTGTATTTGTGTGGGGGACGATCAGTTCCCCCCCTTGAAGTCGCCTTGGTGGATCTGGGGGATGAGAGTTGGAGGACCGAGTCAGACTCTCAGGAGTCATTTTGGAGAGGCATCAATGGAGAAACGTGGCAGGGTAAGAAAGAGCAAACAAAAGAAAATGTGTTTAAATTAAAAAAACAAAAACAAATGCATGGTCAGACAGTCCTCCCCAGTTGCCCGAGGAGAAGAAGAATGTGCGTGGGTGTATTTGTCCAGCCAGCAGGCTGCACACATTCGCTGGAGGCACCAGTGTTTTCTTATCATGGAAACAAGGGTAATTTTTCAAATTACAATTATTTTAGGCAGTTAGGCATCGTGACTATTTCTGGCCGATGGTTTAGTGAGCTTAAGGGTTATACTTTTTGTGCTTTTGTGCAGGGCCAAGTCAGTGGAGTGCATTGCGACCAGGAGAGAAGGAGGAGGAGAGTGAAGAATCTGGGCGGGGGAAGCCTCATGAGCGGCACACAGCATGTATCAATGAAGCCTTTCTGATTATTTTGGTGGAGGAGAATCCTCCACACCAAAGGATAAGGAACAAACAACTTCATACTTTAAGTGTGACTTAAGCACACCTCAGAAGACTGCTGACATTGTGAATGTTGAAACTGAAAATGATAAGCAGTCTGAACAGACTGCATCTGCTAAAAGCAGCAATAAATTAAGGTTGTGGAGGGACAGCTGGACAAAGTTATTTCCATGGCCTGTAAAGGAGGAAGTAGAGGGGAATATTGTTGGGAAGTGCAGTTGGTGTAAAAAAGGTGCCAAAACAATCCATTTGCCACAGCTGACACAACCAATCTGCAAGTGTCTGCTTTCTACAGACATGAAAGAAACAGAGAACATTTGCTGGTGCACACTGGAAAGAAAACAGCAGAAAAACTGGCTCTGCCAGTGGCATTTGAGAAGCAGATCTCAGATCCTGAGGCAAAGCATGACAGTAAAGTTGTTCAGTTAATTACCAAACAAGGACAATCACTCAACCATTCTGAAACACTGATAGCTCTACAGGTGAGGAATGGAATCTTTCGGGCCGGGACACAGGGTGGCTGTTGCTTGTGGACTGACATTAATGGTGGTGTTTTATGTCCACAGAAACAAAATGGCTGTCCAGCCTTGCAGGACAGTAGCACAATCTACTCTTGTTAGGATGCTAGATATGACATGCTCGACTCCATAAACAAAGTCCTACAGGAAGAAATCAAAGCTCACTTAGCAGGTTCTCAGTTCCTTGGGGTAATAGTGGATGAAACCACTGAAGTGACCATTCACAAAAGGCTGCACATTTATGTGAAGTGCATACACAATGCACAGGCCAAAATTAATTTCATTGACTGTATTGCAATAACTGATGGGAGGGCAGACACAATTGTGGGAGAACTGTTAAGTGTGTGTTCTGCTAATGCAGTTGACCCTATCAAGATCATCACACTAGCAAGTGACGGTGCCAGCATCATGACTGGAATGCACAGTGGGGTGGGTGTAAAGTTAAGACAGCAACTTAACCCAAGGCTGATTTAGATCCATTGTGTTGCCCACAGACTGGCACTGGCAGCAGGTCAAGCATGTTGGGACAACCATGTATTCAATGAATATCAAGTAACCATCAAAAATGTGTACAGATACTACAGCAACTCTGCAGTACAGTATAGTGCCATGCGTTTCACCCAGGAAACGATGACAACATCAGATATCTGTCCCTAAAAGAACCTGCAAGTTTTCAGTGGCTGCAATTGCATGCTGCAGTTCAAGCAATTCACAGATCATACCCTGCACTTTTACAAGCCCTAGAGCATGATGCTGCATCAAAAGGTGTGGCAGAAGCAAAGGGCCTTCACACAAAACTGAAATCAGTCTGCTTTATCTTATGCACTTCTTTTTTCGTGGATGTCTTAGATGTGGTGAATAAACTGTCTTTCGTCATGCAACGGGACAGTGTTGACATTTCGATGGCTAGCAGCATGACTGAAGCCACAATTACTGGACTACAACAGTTTAAAGAGCAGAATGGGGTATAGCTATTGAAGACATTTCAGGAACTTGACCAACATCCTGGCATGTGGCAGGATCAAAAAGTTAATGACAAGCCAGCACTGTGAATGCAGTTCCAGATGGCATCTCAGGAATATCTGACGCAACTCACTGAAAACATTCACACAAGATTTGAGACTACTTCAGTGCAGCTGTTGCATGACTTAAATGTACTTCTAAATCCAAAGTGTCTCCCAAATGACTCCAACATAATGGACCAGAACTGCAGGAGCTCAAGGATGTTTGCACTTTTTTCCAAGAAACAACCTTTAAAGAAGAAACACTGCCAGCACTTATTGACCAAGACAGGGCTGAGAAAGATTATGAACAATTCAAACTTGTTCTGAAATCTAAAAAAGGACTGACTTTGCTCAGTAGTGTCTGCCAAGACTTAATTGAGAACTATTCAGATGTACTCCCAGATTTTGTCACAATGGCCAAGATTTTACTTGTGTCACCTGTTACATCAGTGGCATGTGAAAGAGGGTTTTCTGTACAAAATAAAAACAAAAGGTAGATGTTCCCTAAAGGCTGACACTGTGGATTGCCCAAGAAGGAGCTGAACTTGAAGACTATGACCCTCATCCAGCACTTAAGAAATTTAAGGCCATAAGATTGCGCAGGAAATAATTATTTAAAATTTTAAAATGTTTTAATAATTGTCTTTCATTGTGTTTTTTTATTTCAGACAATTCTCAGATGACTGACAATGACCCAGAGACAGGACGATGGAGGAACTTGGGCACAGGAGTAGAATAAGATAAGTATCAAAATGTTTTGTTCCAACAGGTGGGGTGGGGTGGGGCAAAACAATTTTCAGCCCCAACTTAAGGCCAATGCTACTTTTGGTGGGGGCCCCGTCTGGGGGAATGGATCAAGATTTAAATTTCCCAGGAGTTGGGGGATGGTGGGTGGCTGGCCATTTATATCACCATTCTGCTAAATTTAATATCATTTTGTTTTTGTTGGGAGAGGATCACAGTCTAACAAGTTCAAATGATCGGGTGGGGGGGTGTAAACTATAAATATGGCCACAATGCAGTCCCTGTGGGGTTTTTTTTAGTGGGGGGACAGTCAAGATTATTGTCAATGCAGTTACTTAACCCAGTCTGCTCTTTCCACAGTCTGTCTGCAACAGTGGCTTCTATTGTCATCAACAGTACACACACAAAACAGTTAAGAAATGTGCAGGAGGGAGAGCTTCGAGATTAAGTTATGGGAGAAGTTATGGGCAGGAGGATGTTAGGAGAAGTTAATGGGCAGGAGGGTGTTAGGAGAAGTTGTGGCCAGGAGGGTGTTAGGAGAAGTTATAGGCAGGAGGGGTGTTAGGAGAAGATATAGCCACAGAAAACATGGCATGTCATGAAAAAAGAAGTTCAAACAGAAAAAGCAGACTGGCAGTGGTGCAGATAATTCATGCCAAGGCACCACCAGATTGTGCCACACACCAGACAGATTTGGTAGACCTGCTGAGCCAAGGTAAGTTGTGGGTGGGAGGATGGGAGGATTTTTAGTCACCCCACTGTGCTAGCCAGTCATAAACACTGGCACTAGTTCTCTTTTAGCTGCCACACACTCACAATTAAGAAATGTGAAGGAGAGTGTTAGAAGTTATGGGCAGGAGGGTGTTAGGAGAAGTTATGGGCAGTAGGTGTTAGGAGAAGTTATGGGCAGGAGGGTGTTAGGAGAAGTTATGGGCAGGGGGTGTTAGGAAATTGCCACTGAAAAAATGGCAATCAAATGCCATGAAAAAAGAAGTTCAGAGAAAAGCAGACCCTGCAGATTTCATGCCACCAACCAGATTAAATTGTGCCACTGTCTTAAACATGACAGATTTGGGAGACCTGCTGAGCCAAGGTAGGTTGTGGGTGGGGTGGGGTGGGTAAGAAATATGCAGGAGGAGTGTGGGAGAAGTTATGGGCAGGAGAGTTGTATTAGGAGAAGTTAATGGGCAGGAGGGGTGTTTGGAGAAATTGCCAGCATAGAAGTATGCCATGAGAAGTACACACAGAAAGCAGACACATTGCAGACTGAGTTGTTCCATATCCACCAGATTGTGCCACTGTCTTCTTAACAGCAGACTGTGACAGCTGTCAAGCCTAAAAATGGTGTGGGTGG
Organism: Neoceratodus forsteri; assembly: GCA_016271365.2. Lineage (NCBI taxonomy): Eukaryota > Metazoa > Chordata > Ceratodontiformes > Ceratodontidae > Neoceratodus > Neoceratodus forsteri. The sequence continues at coordinate 1,518,100,719 of CM057452.1, read as the reverse complement.
GGTGCATTTTAGTCGCCCCAGTCAAATCCATGTCTCTGGTACAGCCAGGTATTCTTACAATTTAAGATTTTGGGCAGGAGAGTAGCACGGAGAAGTTTTGGGCATGAAGGTGTTTGGGATAAGTTGTGGGCAGAAGGGTGTTAGGAGAAGTTGTGGGCAGGAGGGTGTAGGAGAAGAAATAATTACTTTTATACCAGGTCAAGACACAAAACAGAAATGAATTGCCACACAGATGGCACCACCACCTGATTGTGCTAGGAATGGATGTAACAGGTTTGGGTAGGAGGTGATGTAAGGAGGCAGTCTGGTTTAGCCAGATCAAAACGACAATTTAAGCAAATTGCACTAAGGAGCAGCAACCACACAATCATGTTAGCCTGTGTCATCTTTCTAAGCCTGAGTCATCATTGGTGGGTGAGAGCTGGGAGGGAGGTTTCTGCAATGTTTTATTAGAGTTGGGTGGTGGGTGGACACTGGAAGTCTGAAACAGGGGGGCTGGTTCAGATTATAAGTAATTCAAACTAAAAATGCCAATGTGCTGGAGAGAACGAAGGAGAAGTATTTTGGGCAGGAGGTGACTGGGAGACATAGGTGACTGTCAGCAATGACTGTTAGTCATTGAAAAATGTTTCTGTCTAATGACTGTTACTAATCTAATGGCAAACTTTGTTTGTAGCAGTTTGGCAAATAAATAAATTGGGCCACTGCACTCAGCTGCAGCAGTAGCATTCCCAATTCAATCAATGTACCAGAACTGCAAAACTGTAAGTCCATTTTTCTCACAATTGTTAAATTGTGACAGTGAAAAATGAATGAACAACAGTCATCACAGGTGAATTCTTTATTTGTAATTATGTAATCATTCACTGCTGTGGTTTTTAGCCATCTGGTACCTTTGTAAAAGGACTGCAAAACAACACTGCTGAAAAAAAGAAACTTTCTGGCATTATATCTGCAGAATGATGACTCAGGAATATACAAAAATACATGGGTATATTAATAAACAACACTGAAATGCACTTTCCAGACTAGTTCCATTCATTTCAATGGAAATCCCCAAAAATTTCATGAGTACTCCCAGATTTTCGACACAGATGCCCATTTTTTTTTCAAGAAAATCCGGGACTCCTCAACAAAAAATCCTACCAAAAGCCCTGTTATCTTCTGTATTTAACTCTTGTTCTATATATATTAAAGCTGACAAAACTGTTTTATTTTTTAGCTCACCTCGCAGTGTCTTCTCTACCTGCAATCCTTCAACTTGAATTTGACAAAGTGGTTAAAGGGACACTGTCAACCTTTTTCGCATCATGTTATTTCTAGCTAAAAACCCACATTTTCTGATTGCTTATTTTTTTTTAGTTGTTTAACCAGGTATAGCACACTAAGCTGAAAGCTTTTTTACAGGAGTGACCTGGGAGCACAAGGAGGTTAAGTGACTTGCTCAGGGTCACACCGTATGCAAGTGGAAGCTATGGGATTCAAACCCAGGTCTGGTCTGCTAGATGTCACCAGATTTGCAGCTCAGAGCCTTAGACCACTGCGCTATACTGCCTCCTTAGCTGTTCTAAAATTCATTGATGTTGCTGGTTGTTTTATCTGCTTCCTTTCTTAGTGGAGCTGAAATGCATGTTAATGGTATACTTATAACCAACCTTGTTTTGTTTCAAATCCTTGATCTACTCTTATTACATACTTCCAGAACATGGGAACACCCCTAAACAGTACAACCACTCATGATGCAATAGTCATCTCTTCTCCCACTGCATCATGAGTAGCTAGACTGTGTTGGGGTATTCACAAATCCAGGAAAGATGCAGTGGCAGTTGATCAAGGAATGTAAACAAACATATTTTGGTGTGGTACCACCAATGTGGTAGGTAGTCTATTTTTCACTTTTTAAAAGAAGAAGAGAAGCATAATCAAACTACCATGTACATCATCAATTTCTACAGAATATGGCCAATCATAACATGTTTTTTTTTAAACTAGGGACATTTTGAGGCCTAAGTGGGATGACTGTTAATAGAAAATAATTTAATACTCAATGCTAAGCAATTGCAAGCCATGTTATTTAGGACCTTACAACATTTAAAGCAGGTGTCTGTTCCATTCACAATGAAGTTTAACAACCTCCTTTGGAAGTTTTCTCTAAATATAAATATTCAGGTCTTATGTTTGACCAAAGTTTGCCATTTGCATCACATGGTGATATGTTTTTTTAAGAAAGCCAGACTCTGTTTCAATCTTCTCAGAAGATCCCATAATAGTATAGTACAGTATGACCAGTGCAATATTGTTTGTCAAGAGATTTTACCCTTAAAAGACTACCGTAATGTAGTCTACAAATATGCTGCCAACTCAAATCTCCTTTCACTGGAAAGGTTATAGTACAAAACTGCAAAGGTTTATTTTTAATGCCAAATGAGATGTTCATCATTGCTCATTATACAATGGCAAGAAAGAATCCTGGTCTCTGATTGGTTAGTCTGGAACTGGACCCGTGATGTTATCCCAGCACAACATAACGGGTCTAGTCTCAGCAATGTTAACCCATTTGGAGATCCATGATGCCATTACTTATTCCTTTTTTTGCATCTTCTCTTAAGAAACAAAAATATTCTTTAAATTTATTTTTTTTTATTCTGTATTACAACAAGCCATTGTATAACAGCAATAATGCCCTCCAGGGTGTGTGTTATGCTGGGATAACATCACACCTCAGGTATTGGACGCACGCCGGCGCCTCGTCCAACCATCTGAGGCATTACATTATCCCAGCACAACGCACACCCTGTCGGGCATTATTGCTTACTGTAATTATTACATGATTTGAACTAGTTGTCATTGTCTCTTAGAAGACAGCTTTATTGGTGTACCCTGGTTCTTTAAATCCATTCATGGCCTGCTTGCTCCCTATTTAGCAGAAAAAGATTATTTTACCATCACACTTGAACAATCGTAGAGCTGTCCAGCATCACTCTCTATCTTTTCCTAAAGTTCTCTCCATGTTTGGGTCAGCAACCTTTTCTTTTGCTGCAGCTCAGTCCTAGAATTATCTTACTCCGCTTCAGAAGGACCATAGCAAAGTTACTTGCATTTAAAGTCACTGCACAATTATCTTTTGTAATCTTGGATCAAATGTCTATGTTTTTTATTTATTTAAAAGTTGATAACTGGGAAAGGCATCAATGAACCAAAGCTCGTTTCCAGATGCGACCCGGGGGAGGGGGGTACAGGAGACAAGACAGAAACACAAAAAAAAGGCAATGCAGTGAAAAGAGAAAGTGCAACACAGGAGTAATGTTTATTTATTTATTAAATTTTAAAGACTGGGTAGGCCCACTGAGCCCCGAAGGTTCCTTTTTCAGGGGTGACCCAGAGAGACATTACATGGAGAGATACAGGTAGTGAAAAGGTAACAGAGTACATACAGGTTCAATAGTTACAGTTTTGTCATAGATGCAGAGCAATAATGGCATTCCATCCATAACAATGGTATACAGTAAAATCAAAGAAAATGCAAAAACAGGAGCCATGTACAAGTGGTAAGGTACTAAAAATGATAGAAGACATATGCAAAAAAGATATTTATAGCGGTACAAGATAAAATGCAGAACAATTCAAGAATGCATGGGACAGATAAGGCAATTACAGTGGGGGGTAGGAATAAGTAGGCTGTTGGTTAACTAGGATCTGCAGCTTATCCAATAGGTAGGGAAATGGGCAGACTGGGTGGGCCAAGCGGTTCTTATCTGCTGTCAAAGTCTATGTTTCTATGTAATTTACAAAATCATATCTACAGTGGTACACAGTACATTACAAATTGGGTATTTACAGTGGCTACTCAGCTGAGAGGGGATTAAACATGCTGCAGAAAGTGAGAACTAGGAGGAGGAGGAGCAGATGCAGGAGGTTAAAGGGGTGGGTTTGAGCAGGCATTTCAGAGCAGGGAAGGAGGGAGAGAGGCGAGTACAGGAGGGGAGGCTGTTCCAAAGGGAAGGAAATCTGTAGGAGAAGGAGAGCTTGCCAGCAGTTGTGCAGATGCGAGGGAGGGAAAAGGTATTATTATTATTTAGTATCTTCTTGAATCACAGAAGGTGAGGATACCGAAATCCACAGTCCCGAATGACTGAAATGCCCAAGTAGAATTACGGGTATTTAAGTTGAAATATCTGTAAAATGCAGGGGCTTTGACCCCATACACACCCCGTAACCAAATATTCAACTCCAAGGGGCAGACCCGGAGTAAAAATATAACAGTTACGGGGTAGTGTGTAAAATGATGTGACCCGGACAAGAACCTGGGTCACGCACAGTATGCTGGCCGAGCAACCAGTGGTATTCCCCTCCACACCACCGGGGCAGCTCAGCCAGCAACCCCATCGAGCAGTCCTTCCTTCCAGCTCACGCAGGGTAAGGTAGCATACTGTCACATCCGCTACCTTACCTCGATGGGAGTAATAGCATCGGGTGTAGTAGGGTCGGGTTAGATCCTGTCTTGGGATAAGCTGACCAGGGTAATGTGTGTCAGGATCTGCAGTTTCCAGCATTCATAAGTATACTGAAGGGGACAGCAGAAAAGGACCTCAAGGCCCATCTAGTCTGCCCCTTGCCCTCCTAGTCCACCCTACCATATCTTGAGACTCTCCCACTTTGCCCCATGTGTCTGTCCCAAGTGGACTTAAATCCCTCTATGGTCTCTGAATTCACCATCTCCTCTAGAAGCCCATTCCAGTTTTCCACCACCCTTTCCATGAAAGATTTACCTCTCACATTGCTCTTGAAGGGTGTCCCGTGACTTTGGCGACCGCGATTGGGCGCCTACCGAAAGAGCAACTCAGTTGCGGCACATGTCATTGTGGCGACTGGGGAAGGTGGGCGACCAGATGGGGTAAAGGAATAGCGACATCCTGTCACTATATGCCTATGTGCTGGGAGGAAGCTGAGCATGCAGAGCGTGGGGTTTGGAAGGGGTGTAGAGGTTGTAAAGTGCTTGAGCTGCTTCCTGGCGTGATGGGTAGGCCCCAGGGCTGGGGTGGGGTGGGAATGGTCTGGGCCGGGTCCGGTGCAGGTACTTTTGTTGTGCCCAGCCTGAATTTTTAATTTTATGTTTGCACCCCCAACATGCACCCCTGAGTTGAGAATCCTATGGGGGTGCGGGTGTAGGGGGCAGCCTCCGCATAATGCAGAAAATCCCAACTCCCCAGCACCATTTTGCTGTGCGCCGAGGAGTAGATCACTAAAATATTTTTTCAGCGATGTGCCATCGCCCTAATAGCAGTCGCTGTTATCACATAGATCCCTCTTGAAGTGTCCCCCGGAGTCTCAGTCCATGCCCGCTTGTTATGTTTCTTTCCTTCATGTGGAACAACTTTCCTGGGCCTCCCTTGTTCATCCCTTTGGTGTATTTAAAGATCTTACTTCGAGAGGGTTCCTGCAATAGGTCTTCACAGTTAGGACTGCGCCTCCTGGCGTCAGGACTGCATGGCAAAATTGTAGCTAGCAGTCATCGGCAGGGACTTCCCCCAGTGTCAGGTGACGGACGTCAGTGTGACTATAAATGGGGCGGTCCCCTGCCCGCCCTCCAGTTCTTTCCCGCCGTCGACCTGAATCGTTGGACCTAATGCGGTAGAACAGCTTCAGTCGCTCGCCATTTTCAGACGTTTTTCGTACATAGTTTCCAATACATTCTTCCATCCACATAGTGGTGTATGTCATCTCGCTGGCCCAAGAAAAAGTGCTCCAAGTGCGGCGCGTAGATCCCACATGGGGACGACCATTCTCATTGTGTCCTCTGCCTGGAGCCTAAGCATAACATTGCAGAGTTTTCCATCTGCCAGGGCTTCAACAAGGCCACTTGCACTCATCGCAAGAGGACCCTTGATGCCCATTTACTGACCCAAAGACTGGAATCGATGGAAAAGGAGCTCTAGGAGCTGAGGGAAAGATCGTCGTTGCTGGCCCGAAGAAAAAGAAGGAGAAGGAGAGACGCCGGGAGCAGAGCCACTCTCCACAGAGGAAATCCAGTCAGACAGCCGACGCCATCCCGGGTGGGGCCTCCACCCCCATGAGTACCCCACTTCCAGGGCTTTCTTCCACTCTGGTGGACTGGACACCTTCCCTCCCCACTGAGGTCAGCAGGCAGTCAGGGATATCCTCTTTGGAGGATCCAGCTATGGCACCTGCTTTGTGCCTGGCCGTTAAGTCACCCTCTGGCTCCACTGCCATCGCCCGGCCCAGGCTGATCAGCCTGACTCTAGCCTCCCAGCTTCTGTCAGCCCGGCCTCCGTCTGTAAGTCAGTTGATGGCTCCTCTGTCGCCGACCTGGCCATCACCTCTAAGTCGGACACCGGACCATCCAGCTCCCACGAGGTGACTTCTCTCCTGTTGGACTCCTTTGTGGACCCCGGCGCCGGGCAGAGAGAGCTCGCAGGTCCATCTTCATCCCACCAGGGTTCTCCCTCAAGGGATTCACTGTCCTTCTCTGGCCTCTTTGGGCCTGATCACTAGGCCCCTCTTCCATCGGATACTCTACCGGACCTGTCTTCGGGGACTCTTCCAGACCTCCCCCCCTTCGCCAGGCTTCATTCCTGCCGATGGATCTTCACCTGATGCCCAATCCCTCGCCAGATACTTTTGGGGGTGGTATGGATCCTGTCTCATCAGGACCTTCAGGGATTCTCCCTCCTACTCCGCTGATGGACCCGCCACCTAGCAGTCCCTCGGCACTGCCTCCGGCGGGGCCCTACACTCCTCCATTGGGCCTGACTGGGTACTATCCTGGCTACGCACCACAGTATCCACAGTATCCAATGCCAGGGGGACCATCACCGGGATACCCTCTGGGTCAGGCCATGCATTATCAGGGATACCAGTACCCTTACTGGTACCAACTGCCCAGCTACCCTTCTTACCCCACAGGGTTCCCAGGTTATCCTCCACCTGCTCTGCCTCCTCTTCCACCACTGCAGCTGGAACAAGATGCCATTACTGGCTGGTGGAAGGACGCAAAGTCTCAACTGCTTCATGAGTTGGGTCAGCCTCAGCTGGTGATCAGGGCCACCCCACCTCACAGGGTGCTTCCTGGTAGCCTGGCACCTTCCAGTCGAGCCTTGGACAGAGGTTTGGGTGTTCTGCCCTTAGGCATTACAGAACATAGGCTCCTGATTCCGGTACCAGAGGCCTCTCTGCCCAGTAGGCCGGAATCATCTGAGTCAGATGAGGACTCTGATGTGGGGGACCAGTCAGAGCCTCACTCTCCCATTGAGCCTCAGCCGAAAGAATCCCCCAAATCCCTTCTGGAGGACCCTTCTTTCGCAGAGCTTCTCCGGACAATTCAGAAATCCTGCGGATGGGCCTCCCAAGAATTGGATCCCAAACGCAGATGACTGTCAGAACATCTGGTTTTGGTCTGTGCATACCCCCTCCCCATTCCTCCTTGGATGGAACTGCATGAACACCTTACGTCCACAATCTGGCAGCAACCGTCGTCCATCCCGGCTGTTTCAAAAAAGGCTGATAGGACCTACCACCCCTCCAGAAGGGATTTCCCACCTTATTGCCCAACCTAAGGCCGATTCTATTGTGATCACAGCTGCTCATGATAGGTTGGCCCAACCTAAACATCTTAGTGCCTCCCTTCCAGACAAGGAGTCAAAGCAGATAGACCAGGGTCTATGTCTCCTCCACTTGCACCATTCGCTTCTTAAATTATGTGGCCCATATGGGGGCTTTCCAAAATTCCTCTTTGTCGGATCTGGAAAAGGATCTTCAGGAGATTCCCGATGAGCAGCTCAGGAACAAGCTCCTTTAGAAGGTTAGGTTGAATAAGTCATCCTGCCGCCATGCCTTCCATGCCACCTACGACTCAGTGGACTCAGTGGCATGAAGTGTGGCTACTGGCATCTGTCTTAGATGCCTTGCTTGGCTTCGCCTGGCAGGGTTGGCTCAAGATGTGCAGAGTTCCCTTCTGGACGCTCCCTTCAGGGGTCCAGTTCTGTTTGGCGGCGATGCCAAATATATTATCATGGAGCTGTAAGAGAGTGCCAAATCCTTGAAGGATGTCTGTTCCCCTTTACCATTCAGGCCAGAAACCACAGCAGTAGCCCTTTCACCGCAAGCAGAAATGGAATAAACAGAACCAGGGCAGACGACACACCAAGTGTCGCTCCCTGGGTTCTGGTGCTCAAGACCTAGTTTCCCAAAACTGCCTTGGGGAAAAACACCCCTCCCCTTTGTGTTCTGACTCCCAACTCCCTCTCCCGCTCCCTCCTATTCCCATGGAGGAACCGGTGGGGGGACAATTCGGCCTCCACTTGGATGGGTGGAAGCTTGTAACTGCAGATGCCTGGGTTCTTCAACTCATAGTAAGAGGTCACTCAGTAGAGTTCCTGGGGGAGACCTCCCGCCAACCCTCCAGGAAGGTTGCACTACCCATCAGGCCAGCAACATCTAGTCTTCCAAGAAATCCAAGCTCTGCTGCAGAAAGCAGCCATAGAGCGAGTTCCACCGAAACAAGCAGGAAGGGGATTTTACTCCCATTTCTTCCTGGTTCCCAAAAAGACGGGAGATCTAAGACCTATTCTAGAGCTCAGCATGCTCAGTCTCTTCGTAGAATACAAAAGGTTTTTCATGTTGACCCTCCAGGGACTGTTACCCCTGCTCCAACCCAACACTTGGCTGTGCCCTCTGGATATGCGGCATGCTTACCTCCATATCCCCATTCTACCAGCCCACTGCCACTTCCTGACGGGCCTCTCCTCAGCATCTCGGGTGTTCACCAAGTGCCTAGTGGTGGTAGTGGCATTCCTACACCACAGGGGAATTTATGTGTTCCCATATCTGGATGACTGGCTTTTCTCAGCCCCTTCTTCGGACAGTCTGAAGGAATCCCTTTCCTTCACTCTGGACCTATTTTCTAGTCTGGGCATTTTGGTCAACTACCCCAAGTCCCGGCCGTCACCCTCCCAGCACCTCCAATTTATTGGAGCAGTGCTGGATATGGTCCACAGCAAGGTCTTTCTTCCGACCGATGGAGCAGAGACCCTCATCTCTCAAGTGGGATTTGTGGCTTCATCCTGGTGGACCACAGCGCGTTCAGTCCTATGACTGCTGAGGTTGATGGCGTCTGCCATACCCACAGTCCCTCTGGCCAGACTGCACATGAGGGTTACCCAATGGTCTCTGCGAATCCAGTGGGACCAGTGCCTGGACGACATGGACCAGAATATCCTCATCTCCAACAGCCTTCAGAAGGCTCTCCTTTGGTGGCAGGACCCAGCCAACCTTTCGGTGGGGTTCCCTTTCTACCCTCCATCTCCCTCCATAATTCTCACCTCAGATGCCTCGAACTTGGGATGGGGAGTGCATTTGGGAGACCATCGGACTCAGGGCTCTTGATCACCCATGAAGGAGAACCTTCATATCAACATTCTGGAGATGAGAGCGGTGCTCTATGCTCTCCAGGCTTTTCAGTCCCTTCTGATTCTAGGAACACTTCTTATCCAGACAGACAACATGGTTACTGTCTGGTACTTAAACAAACAGGATCTTACCCTCTTTGCAGGGAGGCGATGTGGGTGTGGTACTGGGCTGTATAGCACAGCCTATCCTTGACAGCAGTCCATGTGCCAGGTGTTCACAACATTCTGGCGGACAGTCTGAGCCGATCAGTTGACAGGGCTCACGAGTGGGAACTAAAGCAGGCTGTAGTAGAAGACCTGGTTCTTCATTGGGGTCAGCCAGACATAGATCTCTTCGCCTCCCCATCCAATGCAAAACTACCCAGCTTTTGCTCGCTCGTTCCCAGGCATGGTGCTTTTTGGTGAAACGCACTCTCTTTCCTGGACAGGGAGATTTCTATATGCTTTCCTTCCCTTTCCTAGCCTACAGAAGATTCTGCTGAAGCTTCAGGCAGAGGGGGCACACATGAGTCTCATTGCCCCCCTGTGGCCTCAGCAGATTTGGTTCCTGTTGCTACAGCAGTTAACACTGGAACCCTCAGTACCTTTTCCTCTCTCTGACGACCTTCTGTCTTGGGAGCAGGGCACCCTGGTACATCCGAACCTCAAGTCTCTTCATCTTCATGCGTGGCACCTGTGGACTTAGCGATTTCTCACTATGGCATCTCTTCCAGAGTCGCTCAGGTCTTAGTAGAGGCTAGAAAACCCTCCACCAGATCCACTTATGCCATGAAGTGGAAGAGATTTTCTATATGGGCATCAGCTAAAAGCTTAGATCCCTTTTCCTGCACGGCCTCCCAGGTTTTAGAGTACCTTTTACACCTGTCAGAGTTGGGCCTCAGTTATTCCTCCCTGAAGGTCCATCTCTCTGTGTTTTCGGCTTACCACCTCCCGGTGGGGGCAAAACCCTAGCACAGCTAGAGGTTTCCAGAACTTTCCTGAAGGGGATCCTTCACATCAAACCTCCAGTCCGGAATCCTGTTCCCCCCCTGGAATCTTAACTTTATGTTAGAAAAGCTTACTTTGCCCCCTTTTGAACCGGCAGCAAGCTGTGATATACGTTTTTTAGCATGGAAAATGCTCTTTTTAGTTGCTATCACTTCAGCTCAAAGGGTTTCAGAGCTTCAGGCTCTAGTTTGTAGAGAGCCTTATTTAATTTTCCACAGAGACCGGGTGGCTCTGCGAACTAATCCGTCCTTTCTTCTGAAAGTGGTTTCAGAACTGACCCTCAACCAGAATGTAGAACTGCCGGTGTTTTTCCCAGAACACTCCAACAGAGGGGAGTATCTCCTGCACACCCTTGACGTGCACAGGATTTTGAGATACTATGTATCAAGGACTAAGAAGGTTCATAAATCTAACCAACTCTTTGTAGCCTTTGCTCCCAAGTGCCAGGGCAAGGCTATCATGAAATAGATCAAGGTGGCTGGCAATTGTATTCATTACATTTACCAGAAATATGAGAAGCCCCTTCCGAGGATGGTTAAGGGCCACTCTACTAGGGGTGTGGCCACTTCCACTGCCTTTTTCAGTAATGTGTCCACTGCGGACATCTGTGCAGCGGCCACTTGGTCCTCCGTTCACACCTTCACTAAACATTACAGTTTGGACATTGCTTCTAGGTGCAGGGCTGGCTTCGGCCTTGCAGTCCTGCAAGGTCTTCTGTCGTGAAAGACCTGTAGTTGGCAGACATTTTCCTCCTCCTGGATCCTCATCGCCGACGCCTCCTTTTTTGTTTGATTGCTTGGTATTCAGTCCTAACTGTGAAGACCTACTGCAGGAACCCTCTCGAAGTAAGATATAGGAGTCACATAGGAACTTACCGCAACAGTAGATCTTCAAGAGAGGTTCCTGCAGTAGGTCTAGATTTCCCACCCTCCTTCCCCCAGCTCCTGTGTTTTTTCTCTTTATTCCCTTCCCAGGACTTTGTTTCATCCAGGGCACAGGTTCCCAGGGGTTTTCCACTCCTTTTTTCTGCTTCCTCTTTAGCGGTCTCTGGAAGAAGAACTGGAGGGCGGGTGGGGGACCTCCCCTTTTATAGTAACGCTGACGTCTGTTACCTGATACCGGGGGTGGTCCCCGCCGATGATTGCTAGCTAGAATTTTGCCATGCGGTCCTGACACCAGGAGGCACAGTCCTAACTGTGAAGACCTACTGCAGGAACCTCTCTCAAAGATCTACTGTTATGGTAAGTTCTTACATAACTGCAATGTCTCAATCATGTCTCCCCTCTCCCTTCTGGTCTCCATTGTATAAAGCCCCAAGTCCTTGCACCTCTGTTCATATGGCTTGCCCTTCATCCCCTGCACCATCTTGGTCACCCTACACTGGACCCTTTCATAGAAACATAGAAATTGTCAGCAGATAAGGACCGCTAGGCCCATCATGTCTGCCCATAAGCCCTATACATGCATGCATCCACTCACCCTAATTGGTCCTTGGCTTTTCATCACTCCCTTCCTGCCCAAGGTTTCCCAGTGCTTGTCCCAGGCATGTTTAAACCCCCTCCACTGTGCTTGCCCCACCACCTCTTGTGGCAGACTATTCCAAGCATTCACCACTCTCTCTGTGTAGAGAAACTTCTTGACGTTACCTCTTAATACCCCCCTCCAATTTCATATCGTGCCCCTCATTGTGGTATCATCTCTACACTGGAAAAGACCTGGAGAATATAAAACTTCATCTGTGCTGTGTTTCTGGACCTAAGCAAGGCTTTTGACACTGTCGACCACAGCATGCTTCTCTCCACCTTGAGAATGATAGGTCTGGACTCACTATCCATTTGTTGGTTCAATGACTACCTCACAGGCTGGCTCCTATGGTCCATACTATGGTAAAGAAAAAGGGCTAGTAGGTGGAGGCCTATAGTGCTCTTATACTAGGCCACAGAGTAGTACGACAAATTATATCCTGACATTATCAACATGTCAAGACGATGTTTAAACAAATCTTTTGTTTTACTCATAACTACAAATGATGGGAGTTTTTTCCAAGGACCAATAGTTCTTAAAGTAAAGAAAAACTTGCGATTATTGTGTTTAAAAGTTTTGCCAGTCAATTGAAGTGGGTGTCCTCTGGTGTCATGAACAGCTGACCTAAAAGATATACCTAACTCGGACATAACATAAGGATCATGAACAACATTGTATAAGAATAGAAGGTCACCTCTCAAGCGTCTAACAGTAAGAGACATGAGTTCTAAAGAATCTAACCTGTATTCATAGGAAGTGGAATGTAAACCTGATATTTTTTTGGTATACCTTCTCTGTATTTTTTCAAGGGTGTTACAATCAGATTTTTTAAATGGGCACTATAACTGAGATGCATACTCAAGATGGGGTCTGACACAGGACCTGAACAGGGGCAACAACACCTCACGATCTCTAGATCTAGTATTATGGAGGACAGACCAAATAACCTTATTGGATGTACTGATAACTGAATGCAGATGCTTGGAGTATGTTAAATCATTGGAAATAGTAATTCCCAAATCCTTCTCATCAGTAGTTGCACACAGTGTTAATCCATCCAATAGATAATGAAAGTTTGAATTATTAGAACCCAAGTACATAACTTTACACTTTGTAGAATTCAGTTTCATACCCCATTTGACAATCCAGTTAGAAACAATGTCAAGATTGTGCTGGATACAAGATATCTGATATAGGTTAGAACAGGGTCCCCTAATCTTAACGTCATCTGCATATTTTATTGTAAAGGAAAGGCAATTATTGGTTAGATCGGCAATAAAAGCTTGAAAAAGACAAGGGCCAAGGACAGAGCCCTGCGGGACTCCGCTCCAAACTCTGCCAGAGTTGGAAATAGCACCATTAATAATCACCCTTTGTGCCCTATTACAAAGCCAGTTTGTGATCCAAGCAATTATATAAGTGTTAATGTTAACTCCCCTAAGTTTCTGAATTAAAGCCCAATGAGGTATAGTATCAAACGCCTTACTGAAGTCAATAAAGACTACATCACAAGGTATCCTGTTGTCCAACAGAGAGCTGAATTGTTCATAAAAACAGAGCAAGTTAGTTAAACAACTTCTACCCCTCTTAAAGCCATGTTGTTGAAAATCATGTGCATCGATGACTGGGGCAATGATGTCTTTAAGGAGACTTTCCAATACTTTACATATGGAAGAAGTTAAACTGATGGGCCGATAGTTTTCCCAGAGATGTTTAGATCCCTTTTTATGTATTGGGACAACTAAGGCCTCCTTCCATTCTACAGGAATATAATTTTTTTCTATGAAAAGTTCAAACAGAAGTTTTAATGGATAAGCAATATGGTCTGCCAAGAGATGTAATAAGTGGCGTGCTATATTGTCTGGGTCTGGACAAAATTTACCTTTGAGTGTATGTAATTTAGTAAGAATAAGATCCACAGTAAATGTTATAGGGAAATCAGAAGAACTGATGATAGACTGAGGGGTTTGGTCATCTGATGTTGAAAACACTTTACAGGACTTCCGGTGACGTCACCAACATCATGGCAGCTTAGACGATCCGCTCTTCCCCTCATCAACAATTAAAACGTCTCCACACAGCTTAGTGCAAGTAAATTGGGGTAAAGATGCAAAATCTGAAAAGTGGAAACTCAGCTGCGAAAAGATCCCGCCCAAAAAATCGGAAAGTGAAGGCTGATCAGGGAGGATTGAGCCCGGCAAGTTCAGCGAACAGTGGGAGAGAATCGCCTCCGAGTATGGCGGGAGGAGACACTGAGACTGAATTAGATACTCTGTCCCGCTCTAGATTAGAAACCCTCCTCTCAGAAATTAAGCAGTTTCGATCGGAAACGAAACAAGAGTTTAATAAACTGCACTCCGACTTAAAGGGACTGGAGACAAGGGTGACCACCGCAGAGGAACGCATATCAACAGCAGAAGACGATTTAATACAAATGTCCCGGGCCATGGAGTACCTAGTGCATTAACAAGAGTTCACTGCTGCCAAATGCCTAGATCTGGAAACACGCTCCCGTAGAGACAACCTAAGAATATATGGTCTACCTGAAGTGACGGAAATTGGGGAGATGACTGAATTTCTGGAAGATCTGCTACGGCATGTCCTGGATCTCCCGCCAGCCTTCCGGTTCACAATTGAAAGAGCGCACCGAGCACTGGTGCCTAAACCGACCTCAGCCTCTGCTAGGCCCTGGTCAATAGTGGCGAAATTTTCAAGCTTTCGGGAGAAAGAGCAGGTATTGCGGACAGCATGGAAACAAGGGCGGGTTGAGTACAATGGTGCCCGTCTGTCGTTTGATCAAGATTACCCCCCGGTGATCCAGCAGCAGCGAATGGCCTACTCCCCAATATTGCGGAAACTGAAAGCCCTAAACATCAGATTTCAGACGCCTTACCCTTCCCGCTTACAAGTTTTCTGGGACACAGGTACTGAATTATACCAATCGTATGAAGAGGCGCTTCAAGCAGTGAGGAACAAGGGACATGAAATTGCGGAGGCCCCCCATCGCAAGGAGCAGCTGACCGGATTGCGGCATCCCTGGCGACCGACCAGACCCCGGCACGCCATGCGTCCAGGAAAGAAAGTGGCAGCTAACACACTCCAAGATATCAGAGATATGCTGCACAAACTCACCCACCCTCAAACCCCTGAGGAGTCTTCAATAGAAAGGATGGAGAACACATGAGGGGTGTTTCCAATGCATCGAGTCTGTAGCTGTGTTGGGGAGAGCTGTCTCCCTATGTTTTTTCCCCGTGGACACTTGAACTCTACACCTAAACGAGAGGGACACACGGGATTGATATCGAGGCCCACAAGTGAGGCCTAGCTGGTAATTGATAAGGGACATGGGGGGGACAGGGTTCGAGGGGGTGTTGAGTCGCCTGATAATTATTGTCTTTATAAAATGGAAAAAAAAAAAAAGCTGAAAACTCAATGTGTTTCAAGCAGGCGATCTCGTCACTTCAATAAGTCAAGTATTCTAGGAATTGGATCTCTTGATGTTATGTCGTTAATCAATCGGGAGGAGGGGAGGCAAGGACTGGGGGTTTGAAACCCGGCAGTAGCACAAAGAACCATGAGGTATTGAGAGGACTGAGATGCATTAATAAGGGACGCAGGGGATTTAGTGCTGGAGCTGGGTGGCTCGCTGGGTGGTTCCGCTCCGGGGGGGAGGCTACGGAAGTTAGTGGGCCACAAGGCTGACATTTATTCCCAGATGGTGTAACATTGAATTACAATTGAACAGGGGTTGGTACTAACATAACATAATGAAAAAGATTGTGGCATCACCGTGAGTAATTGCAGATTCGCCCAAATTAGTGGAAACTGGGGGCTATGACCTCACAGGGGCGTTAGTATTCTGCATTGGAAGATGTCAGCAACGGCCATTCGACTCAGGCCTGAATTACATGCATTCTCTATAAAGCCGGGGGTGGCAAAGAAGGGAGGGAGAGAGAGTCGTCTTTTTGGCGGCAGCTTCCCTCAGTTCAGGTAGCTGCTGGTGGAGTGTTGGATTATGCCTCCCTACTGGTCATCAGTTAGGAAACCCTGGCCGTGATTGCAGGCTGCGGCTGAGGGTGATATATAATCATAGTGGGACACCACTATGAAATTTGGAATCTTTACCTTTATGGAAGTAGCGAGCTACCATAGGTGTAGTCTCAGGAATAAAGGGAATGCGGGATCTTATTACACAGCCTTGATAAAATGTGGAGGGGGGGGCTGGAGCATTTCTCAGACATAATCCTAGATTAACTATGCTGGGAGGTCTGCTGCTAGGCGTACCCTATGTTTTTATGGGTACACTGTTGGTGATGATGTGCCAAGACATCTGGCAAGGACCTGATAAATTTAACGTCCAGGAGGAACGAGCCATTGTAATGGCTCCTTTGCCTCCCATTCGAGTATTGCGAACTCGAACGAATAGAGAATAGTACCTACTGTTCTCCTACCTTGGAAGTGACTTTGTGAACAGTTTTTTTTCCTGGGGGAGGATCGCTGTGTTGGCACCTGCCCATAGGAGGATTGAGTTTATATGTTATGTTTGTGTTCTTGTGGTGTGGCAAGTTACAAAATTTTATGAGGTTGACCAGTTGAGGGCGCCTCACAGGTTGTATGAAGTTCCAAAGTTTTATTCGGCTGATGTGAAGTTACACAGTTTTTTATTGCACATACAGATACATAGGCAAAGTGTGTATATGTATCAGGAGAGGTTTCAAGGCTTGCTGCACCTCTCGAAGCAGTGGAAAGAAGATAATGGGGTGGCAGAGAATAGAATGGAAAGAGAATTGTTAAAAAACTCACTGGGACGGGGAAACCCCTAGTGTATGGAGAAACAACACATTAACATATAACAATGGGAGATAGTAAAGGATTAAAGTTAGTTCACATAGTCAATGGTCTCAATAATCCAGTGAAGCGATACAGAGTTATGTCTACTCTGAAAAGAGAAAATCCTTCCTTTATCTTGTTACAAGAAACACACCTTAATAGATCTGAGCATCAAAAACTCGGAAATTTGGTTATGGTTTGAGTGTAGCGGCCCTTTAGAAAGGGAAGAGAAGAGGCTGCAGTATTGGTGGCTAAAGGACTCAATTTCAGAAAACTAATAGTTACACAGACCCAGAGGGCCGTTTGGCTATCCTAGTGGGAACCCTAGAGGGGGCACCTATCACATTGGCTTCCATGTATGCACCACCGAGCACTACGAAGGAGGCTATGAGGTCTTTATTCCACAGAATTGTGGAATACCAGGTCGGAACACTAGTGGGAGGAGACCTGAATCAGATCTGGCATCAGAAAGATACTTCTAGAGATCAGGTGTTTAGACAGACCCCAGCTGGGAAATTAATCAGGAGACACTTAAAGGGAGCTTTCTGGATAGATGCATGGAGGCGTCAGAATGCTAACAAAAGAGAATACACCCACTACTCACACTCACATGGCTCGTATGCTAGGATAGACTACATCTTAATTTCAGGAGAACATCAAGAGCAGGTACTAGATTGTAGGCACATCCCATCGGTCTTATCGGATCTTGCCCAAATAAGTCTGACTCTAAGCTGGACAATTAAAAAGGGATTATCCCTCTGGAAATTCAATAATTACTTGCTAAACCTAAAAGAATTCACGGATATGGCAAAAGATAGGCTTCCTCAAATACAAATGGATAACGAATCCGAGGAAATCCCTGACACGGTATTATGGGACACAATTAAAGCGGTGTTCAGAGGGGAATGCATTAAGTTTGCCGCACACCTTAAGCAACAACAAAACAAGCATATGGAACAACTGCAGGGGTAATTGCAGAGCTTGATGGATCAAAATGCAGTGGGGAAAACCTCGGTGCAGTCAGAAATCCAGAGGGTCAAACAACAGATCCAAAAAATTATTGACATAAAAACAGAACAAGCACTGCAGCGCCTTAGGCAGAGGTATTATGAGTCTGGCCCACAAGCATCCCGCTTGCTTGCACACAGACTTAGACGCCAGACAGTGGAGAATACAATTACTTAGATTAGGGACCCCAGGGGGGGAGGCCTACAAACAACCTCGGAAAAAATACTGTCAAGTTTCAGGGATTACTATACACAATTGTACAGTTCTGAGCATTCACCAGAAAGAGATCAGATTAAAGCTTATTTAAATAATTTAAAATTACCTGAGCTACCACAGGAGCTCAGAGACACCCTTGACTCACCTATTTCCTCAGCAGAGTTGGTAAGTGCAATTAAATGGCTGAAAACTAGGAAATCTCCTGGACCGGATGGCTACACCCCTGAGTTTTTTAAATTCTTCTGTAAGGAGTTAAACACCCCACTATTAAGGGCTTGCAAATTAGCACAGTCGGGGGAGAGCCTTCCGGATTCCTGGAACTATGCAGTCATATCAAGTATCCCCAAACCAGGAAAGGATATCACTCATTGTGGGTCATATCACCCTATATCGGTATTGAATATTGATTATAAACTTTATTCATCAATACTAGCGAGGAGGCTGGAGGAGATCCTTCCCAAGATAATTAACCATGATCAAACAGGGTTTATTCCAGGCAGGCAAACACAAGACAATATTAAAAGAACATTACAAATAATTCATCATGCGCGCCGGGTCAAGGCCTCTTGTATGATCCTGAGTTTGACGTGGAGAAGGCTCGACCGAAAGTGGCATGGAAGTTCTTGGGCTGACTTTGGATAAATTTGGCTTCTCAAAGGAGTTTGTTAAGACCATAAACACAATATACTCCAACCCAAAGGCCTATGTAAAAATAAATGGTAGGGTCTCATGCCCTATCTCTCTACAACGTGGCACAAGGCAGGGGTGCCCTCTCTCTCCTCTCCTCTTCGCCCTTTACCTTGAGCCTTTGGCTCAGGCCTTGAGACAGACAGAGGAAATACGGGGCTGGGAGGTGGGGGGGGTGCATAAACTCACACTTTATGCGGATGACCTTCTACTTTACCTCCAAGACCCAGAACAGTCTCTGGAGAGGCTATGGGATGTCCTGATAGAATTCAGCCAGCTAGCTGGATATAAGTTGAATATCTCCAAGACAGAGGCATAAAAAATGCACTATGAACCATCAGATAGCGTCAAACAAAAGTTCACTTTTAGGTGGAACCTTCCCCATATTAAATATCTGGGGGTGCAAATGAGATCTCAAATAGATAACTTATTTTCACTCAACTTTGCCTCAATTCTAACAAAGATTAAAGGAAAACTACACCCTGTAGCAACCCTAGATGCCTCTATAATATCTCCTAAAAAGCTTAAAAACTCTCCATTAACTTGTGATGCCCTCTGCACCGAAAATAAAGTTTTACCTTTCTCCCGAGTCTGCTCATTCAGTCCCCGCCCTGTTCTGGGGCTCACCATTTCCTCTTGCTGTCCCCGGCGCTTTCCTGTCGTGGGCTCCTGTTTGCGATGGAAAATGACGTCTAATCGACCGGTATCTCTCCCCATTCACTTTAGTGTTGCTGCTACCTTGTTTGGTTCAGTCTCCTAGGCAACGTTTTCAGTCTCAGAGCTTCACCAATTGGCCACTCATTCTTTACTTTCATTGGTTCACTGCTGATGAGTCATACCTTTCCCAGCGTCCATAGAATTTAAAAATGGCTTGCTTTGCTCTTCTGGATCTGTTCAGCGACATCTACAAGCATTTATCCCCTGGTACTGATGACTTTGTATACGCTGTGTGTTTTCGTTATGTACATTCACTTGTCAGTGTTGCAGTCGCCTTGGTTTCTGATTAGCTACGCCATCCTGTGAACAGCAGAACAAGTCGGCACCTCTCACGGCTCTCTCCCTTGCAGGGCAAGTTTTTTGTTGTTGTTGTTTTGGGTCACTGTGTGTGAAGGTGTACAGTGTAATCTCTGGCAGGTAGTGGTGGAGCCTGAGGAGCTGGGAAAGAGGCAGGCAGCTGGTTTCGGTGTGCTGCCTATGAAGTGAGACCGGACTCCGGCTGCACCATGTCTCAGGGTTCGTTAGAAATCCGCCTGCGGGACACGGACGAGGTAAGGGGACCTTCGTGGTACAGCAGAGTTAGAAAGAAGGGACAGGGAAGTGGAGCACTGGGGTTCTTTTCCCTGCTTCTCGGGCCTGCCTTGCATGCAGGCCCCTTTATTTACCTCTATCCGGGGAAGCGCTGCAGGAGGAAACTGTCTCAACTGCAGCTGCTGTTCCCTCTACCGGCACTTTTGACATAGGTATCTGCAAGGCACTTCTTAATTTCTACGGACTTGGGGGATTATGGACAGTCGCGTTGCAACAGTCTGCTTTTAAACGGTTTCTAGGCAAAAAATTTTGCCAGTTGAAACTTTTATTGCACTGTACTCCGTAAACATAAGTTTGTTATCAAAGCTATGGTCCCTTCGCTAAAGCTGGATGATTAGCATTATATACTGCATTAGCAACTTATTTGTTCATCTATCTTGTGATCGGTTTCTAATCACCTGTTTGTTGTGCATTAAGTTTGCTTGCCCAGATTGCTGCTACTTACTTGGCGGTCAGAGCACGAATCGGCAGATATAAAACAATGAGTTACTTTGTAAGGAAAACTGCACACTTCAACATTCGGATTACCTATTTCGTGTAAACCATTTGTAAACATGGGCAACATGTTCTTTTTTAATTTTGTACTTACTAAAATCGTCTGTTTTTATATCTTTAAAGAGGCGTTGTTACATTTTGGTGGCTTTTTTGTGATCTGAACTTATGCATTTTTCCTTGCTTGTACTTGTTGCACAGAGCAATTATTTGTTTTAATTTAGATATTTTGGGACACGTTGTTTTGGCCGGCTGGCATTTTATGTAATATCCCTCCCATTTTACTCTTAAATCTGTGACAAAATATAGCATAATATAGACTTTTTACTCCTGCATTTTTTTTTTGGGGGGGGCAATTTAGAAAATCTTGCAACTTAGAAAATCTTGGTGTCTGAAACCTACAGGGATGTGTGTACTGGTAATGTCTGAAACCGATACAGGTGCCAATCTTTCAGTATGCATGGTCTGCAACTTTAATTCTCAGCACTGCTCTGTATCCCATTTGACTTCCTTTGGTGACTACTTCAGCTTTACGCTTTGTACCTGCCTTAGTCAAGCTTGTTGAGCCTCTTACTTTGTATCTGCCTTAGTCAAGCTTGTTAGTACCGAGATCTGATTTTATTGAGCCATGCTCAGCAGTGAAGCAAACTCTTTCAGTGAGCTTGTGAAATATGGGATGGGGGGGGTGCAACATTCTGCTTGCCTCTCCAGGACAATACCCATAAACATCTGAGAAACAGCAGATTGATAATTCAAGCATAAGTTGCTGAGCCTGCTCAGAACCATGAAAGGGTGGGGGGGGTAGACCGCTGGACATAAGGCTGCTATGAGCGAGGGGTGATGGTAACCCAGTTTACTGAATCAGGACACAAGGGCCAGGATATTCAGAAATGCGCCAGAGGGAGGCACAAGAGATGCGCAGCGCAAATACAGCGTGCCATGGTGCAATGGGTGTGAAATTCAAAGGCTGCGCACAGCTGGATGCGCCTGTGCAATGCGGCTGAAAATTGCACGGATGTGCCAAAGCGCACTCAGGGAAGCACTAGGGAGCAAGTCAAGATGTGCCATAGTGCACCAAAGGATGCACAGGGGAGCAAACCAACAAGCAACACACACACACACACACACAGGCATCCAGCACACAAGGCAGTCAGCACAGGGCCTGAAGAGACAGGCTACAGCCACACCGCCACACACAACCCATGGTGGAACACCACCAGGTACAAACCCCCGTCCACCCCAGACGGGCCACACAGCAGCCATGCACACCACTGCAGCATGGTTCCTTATGCCAGCTACAAAGCAGACACTGACACAGACGGGTAACCAAAATGAATGTAATGTGACAGTCATATAAAACATATTTACAAATATAACATCAGCCAGGGAAAGGAGGAGCCACCCACAGACAGGGAGGTCAAGGATGGGAGGCAGGGATCGGGTGCAAAGGCAGTGGAAGGGGTTACGGGAAGGCAAGGGAGGATGCAGCTGTCCAGCACATGGGTCCTAAGGCTGACCATGGCCCACCGATGGGCGATGCTGACGTTGGTGCCTCCAGCGCTGGCCCTGCACCAGCTGCTGAACCATCTGGAGTGTGGCAGTGGTGACACGCAGTATCTGTTTCAGGAGCCGTGCATGCACATCTCTGGTCCCGACACCTAGGACAGAGGAGGGGACATGGTATGAGTGGATGTCCAGCAGGCCGCAGCCCACCCACGGTACACAGCAAGCATCAGTGACATGCACCTTTGAGCTGGCATCCTACCACCTTTAGAAACATTCAAGTACCTCAGAGGAATCAACGAAGTCCAAGAGAGTAGCATCTTTCAAAACAAAGGTGTGCAAGAACAAGGGGGCACAATTTGAAGATGGAGTGGGGGGGCGGCTCAGAGGCAGTGTAAGGAAGTATTTTTTCACAGAGAGGGTTGTGGATGCATGGAATGGCCTTCCGGAGGAGGTTGTGGAGTCAAAAACAGTGGTTGAATTCAGGCATGCATGGGACAGCCATAAGGCAATTCTAGGGGTTGGGGGTAGAAAGAAGTAGGCTGTTGGTTAACTAGGATCTGTGGATTATCCATTAGGTAGGGAAATGGGCAGACTGGGTGGGCCAAGCAGTCCTTATCAGCTGTCAAATTATATATGATATATATATATATATATATATATGTGTGTGTATATGTATATGTATATGTATATATATATATATATATATATATATATATGTATGTATGTGTATATATTATATGTTGTGACCATGGGGGGGTCGTGGGCGGGTGTGCAGACCAGACCGGACCTGAGCAGTTTGGTAATGGGCTGATTTGGTGGTAGGTAGGGATGCGTGGCTAGAAGGGGGCGCCATTTTTAAATCCCCTTGTACACTACTGTACCTTTCTACTTGGAGCCAGCTGTGAGGAGAATTATTTGGGTCCGCAGTGTGAGTGTTCAGGAGGAGTAAGAA
The DNA here is from genome assembly GCA_016271365.2 of Neoceratodus forsteri. Lineage (NCBI taxonomy): Eukaryota > Metazoa > Chordata > Ceratodontiformes > Ceratodontidae > Neoceratodus > Neoceratodus forsteri. The sequence continues at coordinate 1,518,077,784 of CM057452.1, read as the reverse complement.
CCACTAAAGTCAAGCCTTGCTAGTTTGGATGCCGGTTAGTCAGTTGGGACAGTGAGATACGAGAACAGCACCAAAGTCCATACCGAGAGCAGTCCCTGAGCCGCAGACTCCAACAACAGTGCGCACGGCTGACTGCAGTAGTAGTTCACGGGAACCGGGGCACAGCACTGATTGACTGTGAAGGCAAACTACGTACAGGCACGGGCAGCAGCAAAAAGAGCTGTAATTAACTTTTTACAGCATCGCAGTGGCGCTACATTGATTCCTGGCTCTTTCTTCTGCCAGTGATGACTTTCTGATTTGTCTTTCCTGCGCCGGGTGCCCAAGTCCTCTTGTTCAGCTCGTTGCCTCTCTGAATCCACACTCCACAGACGCCAGATGCCACCGGTCCTTTTCATGATTGAGGAGCCAGTCAGCCAGGGCAGCACAGCACTCGTATGGACTACTGCAGCACACACAGCAGGAGCTGCAAGCAGACTACTATTGGTACAGGAGAAAGCACCATTGATGTAGTTGAGGGAGCCAGTGTGTGTGTGTGTGTGTGTGTGTGTGTGTGTGTGTGGTGTGGGGGGGTGCGCGCCTGCCTGCTTGCTCTGCATTGTCAAGTTTAGTGGTGAACTAGTTGGATTAGGGTCAGTCATGTGGATGGGAGTATCGCTGCGTTGGGTGATTACTCAGATTTGAACAGACATCACCATCAGCACTACAGTACCAGGCAGCCGCCGAGACATTGAACAGGGGCACAGCAGGATCAAAACTCTGTAAAGAGGCAGACTGAAAACAGACAACTGAGGAGCCTGTGGTATGTAAAGTAATACTGTAGGTTTCTTTTTTTATTTTTTTTTTTAGTGAGAATAATACTCAGATATTGGGGTTGGGGGAGATGTACAGAACAATGTCAGTATTGTATGTTCCAACTTAGTTTTACAAATCTTATTCTCCACAATTACTTTTCACAAAGTAGCTTTTTATAACATGTTGACTAAATGGTCTTAACTTGTTTTGCTTCTTTCTTGTTTAAAGCTTATGTGAGGAGAAATGTCACTTTGCCAAGTTGCCAGCCAGTAATGCAGTTGGCTACTGGAGGAAGCACCGAGAAGCAGAGGTGGCAGATTATGATAGATGAAGTTTCATACATCAGAGATTAAGTACCCTGTGGTGCAAGTCAAGGGAAAGCAGTGTGTTATGTTTAGTGTATTAATGCATGAACAGTAAGGAATGGTGTTTCATAGCAGAAAAATGAATGCAGTATAATTTTTGCCACCACATACCTTTATTTCTTTTGCCATTGAAACATTCCATCTCACATTTTTCTGCTCTGACCCGTACTGATAGGCTTCTGTTATTCACATCAATTGTCTTAAAATTTAAACTTATACCTGCTGTATGCTCTTTGCTACTAGCTACTGGTATATGGGTGATATTACACAACATAACAGAGCATACTGCATGTATAATTTCACATTTTCAGTACAGAAATGACACATCCCAAATTGATTATTTCTGTACTCCGCTATTTTGCTTAAATCTGTAACTTACATGTGATTAAAGAACCTGTGTATTGAGGCCCATATTGGTGAATAGAATCCTGTCAATATGGTGCAGTGAAGATGAAAGAAAGTGTTTCCTTTTGTAGAGATGGGAGATGAAGTATAGATGTGAAAAAGTACTTTCTGCAGTTTTTATGTTTGCTTGCACGCATGTGCAAGAAACATAGTGCCATCATCTGAGTTTTTCAGAGGCGTGTCAGCATCTTCCAATTCAGTCAGTGTGTTTGCAGGCGTGGTCACAGTTCTCCAATCACTGCTGGAGCTGTCTATGACAGCAGTTGAAAATGCAGTGGCATACAGTTGAAAGAGGGAGCTACGCTTCAGTGAGCAGCTCCTCCCCCACACAAACACAGATCAACTGTGTTGGTTACCTGATAGATTGCTGTAGTCTTGTCTAGATTAGAGAGACAAGCCATACATCATTACTTTAATAAACTGTTCCCTGCCACAGCAGGACCACCAAAATGTGTGGGTGCCTAACAGTCCTTACACACACCAGCTCTCCAAAGCACACCTTCATGGACTCCATGGGTTCTAATCTTCCAGAAAAAAAAAATATCTCAGCATTTGATGTGAAAACTCAGACTTCATTGTATGTGTAATTCCAAGCGTTTTCTCTTACTAGACTCTGTCAATGTGAACTCCCCGCTGTTAAAACCTTGCAAACGAACTTGAGCGTACTGTACTACCTGCAGCTGAAGCAAAGAACAGCCAGAATGCACAAAGGAGAACATACTGCTACGCATTTCAGCAGCAGCCAGTGGGGGAGGTTTTCATGACTGAAGCACTTTAATGCACCTTTTAGTGCTGTCATATACACACCCCCCTGTGTGGTAATGCACTAAACTGCACACTTAGTCTGGTAATGCAGCTTCAAAATATTTTTTTTTCTCTGAATTGCCATGAGCTGGCATTTTTTATGTGACTGCAGAAACAAGATGCTGTATGTCAGCCATGTGTCTGCATTCCCACACTCATCCCCCTCACACCTCTCAAACAAAGCCACTGATGCTTACTGAATTGAGAAGAGTTACATGGATTTCAGAAATTGTGCCAGATACACTGCACATTCTCATCCACTCTCTTTGTTTCAACCCTCCACCCCCCCACTTCTCTTGAGCAAAGCATGAAGGCTAGTTCACACTAGCACATTCAGATACTTAATAATTCACACTTCCTTTCAAATCAGGGAAAGGCATGTTGTTGGTCTATTACACTATGAAAACAAGCATTTGTCAATGCCGAACGTTCACTTGCAGGTATTTGCAGTGGTATTTGGCACTTGGACATGGCTTAAAAAAATCAGTGACAAAGAAGTACAAGCATTTGTCAATGCCGAATGTTGCTTGCTTCTATGTGCTGTTTAGGTATCTGGAAGTCACTGGAGTGCAAATATTGAAAATTCGCGAACTTACGAATGTGCGTAGGAACTGCGCAATGCACACTCGTAAAACAGTCATTTTTAGGAATTTTTTCACCAAATTTTCAACATAGCCATTTTAAGACCTCTGCTCATGAACAGTGTCACTGTGATTTTCTTAATGTGTCCCATACATTGAGTTCGCACACCGACTGCGCCATTGTGCGCTACATGGGCAGAAACACATTTTGGGCAGGATGTGAAAAATGACAGCTATACTGCTCATAAGGAGGTGTGGTAAAATGGCAATGTTGAAAATCTGGAGTGAAAATATTAAAAATTCGCAAACTTATGAGCCTGCATAGGAACTGCGCAATGCATGCTCGTAAAACAGTCATTTTAAGGAATTTTTTCACCACATTTTCAACATAGCCATTTTAAGACCTCTGCTCATGAACAGTGTCACTATGATTTTCTTAATGTGTCCCATACATTGATTTTGCACACCAACTGCGCCATTGTGCGTTACATGGGCGGAAACACATTTTGGGTGAGATGTGAAAAATGACAGCTGTACTACTCATAAGGGAGTGTAATAAAATGGCAATGTTGAAAATCTGGAGTGAAAATATTGAAAATTGTGAACTTATGAACCTGCGAGAACTGCTAATGCACGCCAGAACGAACATATTTAGATGCCACCAATTTTAAAATAGGCTTTTTGAGAGCTCACCTTATGAATGCTGGCACTGTTGTTTCAGTTAATCAGGCCAAAAGGTGATTTCGCTGCAGTGACTGCAAAATCACCCTTCGGGCCCGAATAACGCCATGACAGTGACAGAATTCATGAGAAGGGGTCCCAAAAACCCCATGTTGAAAATTTGGTGCAAAAATTCCAAAAAATGCTTAAGATATGCGACAAAGTTGAAAAAAAAACATCTAGCCCATTATACAGCTTACCAGCATTTCCTCAGTTCGCGGTCGGCTTTGAAGAGTGCAGACGTGTTCCCGGTCCAGCGATGATCTGTCGCCGAGCTCTGGGGGTAAGTATGGGGTGAGGGGGTGGGAGGCAGGGTCCGCAGTGGGTGGGTGCGGTTGTGGGAGGGAGGGGGAGACCGGGACCGTTTTAATTTACAGGTTTTCTTTTTTCTATAATTGACGACGCGGGACGTTTGCCATGCTGGGGTGGGCTCCCAGCATGGCAGAAGGATGGCTGGGGGGCCGTGGAGCCGACGGGGGATTGGGCACCCCGGCGGCAGACGACGCTGGGACATTTGCCACGCTGGGCGGCTCCCAGCATGGCAGCAGAGAAAGCTATTTGGGAGGGGAGTAACGGGATTGGCACCCCATTGGCAGCAGATGATGCAGGACGCTTATTATGCTGGGGTGGGCCCCAGCATGGCAGCAAAGACTTGGAAGCGGATGCGCAAAGCACACAGCGGTGGTTTTCGGAAGAGAAGACCGCTGTCATACACAGCACCGCAGCGACAGCAGAACCGCCACGCCTGCTCAACAGAGTAGGGGATTGCACAGGGCAGGCACATCTCCAAAGTGTCCCATTCTCTCAAGACGTTCCTTGCGCATGCACGCAAGCGGACGTAAAAACAAAAAACAAATGATGGACCTTTAGAGGACACAGTAGCAGTGCTATCACATTGATTTTGCATTTTCCTGTAACTCTAATGCAAATTTTCCTCCCCTCCCCGCACATTTCATTATTTCACATGAAGCAGAATTGCTCTGATGCCCTGAAGCAAATGATTATTTACCTTTAATGGACCAACATAGATGTAACAACAAGAACAAAGTGCTCTAGCTTTCGGACCAACCAGTCCTTCTTCAGAAGCTCATGGCAGTTGTTTAGAAAACACAATACTTATAACAGCTAGATAATGCAGAGAAAAACAGAAAAAAATCCCCATTGGTTTAAAATACTAATTTAAAAAAAAAAAAAAAAAACAGAAGATGATGTCAGAGAAGTTTAACAGTACTATACAGCCTTCAGCCAGAAGCAACCTTGGGTTAAACGTGCTTGGTGGAACACACATACAAAGAATCCTACTGCATATAAATTTAATTGACATAAGATAACACTGCTGAAGCAGAAAACTCCTAAATCAAGCTGTGAGTGTCACAGTTAGTATAAGGATGTGATTACTGAAAGGCAACCCCCACCCAGATTAAAGACAAACTAAGATTATTATAGGGCTCATGAAGTTTCAATGTCTGCATCATAGACAAGAATTTACCAGTAAAGTTGTCTTAAAGACATAAGTGCACACTGTGTGATGTGTAAAACCTAGCTGGACCTGTCACCCAGCTGTACTCTCCAGCTAGATATAAGGCCCAAGAAATTTCAAAAACCTCAGGACTATATAAATGATAATTTAAATATAAATTGATATTAGTGTCAAACAAAAAACTCTAGTCGAGGAACCTCAAGGAATTAAGTCCACATAGCCTGATATGTACTGATGTCAATATACACTGAGAATGTAACAACTTGATGTACCACAAGTGTCTAAGGAATCTGAAAAAAGAGATAAAAATGTAATTTCTCTCCTCCTCTTCATACAAACAATACACCCATACCCACCCCACATCACCATAATGTGGGTGGGGGAGATACATAGCTTTAAGGAGATGTCTCTCTCTCTCTCTCACCCCCCCCTTTTTTTCCCTTCTCTTTCTCTCTCTCTCTCCCACAGACACGCACGCACACATACACACACACACACACACATTCATTCTCTCCTAGTGAACCTATATTCACTTCAGTCACTGCAATTGTTCCCCAAAGGAATTCAACTTGTCATGAAATCCTGAGTAAAAGGACTTATGTCTGATGCCCCTGTAACCAATGCAAGTCAATGGGGACAATTTCCCTGTAAATGACTCCCTATAGATCTGGGAGCCCTGCTGTATGTAGTCTGCCAGGGTCTTACAATATAATTCTTATTTTAATGCAGTGCATTCAAAAAAATATACTGAAGCAAGTGGTAGTTGCCTTTTACTGAACCAACATACATGGATGTTACAAAAAGAACAAAGTGTCTTAAGTGTTTGGCCCAACAAGGTCTTCTTCTGAAGCTTACATGAGTAAACTTACGAGGGATGTTCTAGCCTGTGTGACAATGGTTTCAACTATGCCACTGAACTTGAAAAAAACAGCAATTAAATTACTTAGGATGATGCAGGATATATAAATGAAATCAGCGCGCACATGTGAAGGTATTGTTGTCATGTCAAAAGACAGCAACAGTACAGCAGCTACCTGAATTCACCTGCTTTTAATTGCTGTTTTAAAAGGGGGATTTTTTTAAATATCCTGTAAATAGTTTCACAATAATTCCCTCATACCTTTTTACCAAGTGTCTGCTCTACATAATCCAATGGTTGGCAGCTCCTCCACAGCACACAAATGAACAGAAACTATTTTAGTTGTCATTTTTCATATCTCACCAAAATGTGTTTCATGCATGTAGCATATTACCTGCAGTTGGTGCGAATCAATGTTTCGACAGATTAAGAAAATCACAGTGACACTGTTCATGAGCAGAGGTCTTAAAATGGCTATGTTAAAATTTGGTGACAAAAGTTCATAAAATGACCGTATTACGAGCGAGCATTGCGCTGTTTCCACGCACCCTCATAAATTCATGAATTTGTAATATTTTCAGTCCAGATTTCCACCACTGGCATTTTTCCACATTCCCTTGTGAACAGTACAGCTGTCATTTTTCACACCATGGCCAAAATGTGTTTTTGCACTACCAGCGAAGAAATGCATGGTCACTGTGGGAAATCACTGTCTGGGACAGATTAAGAAAATCACCATGACACTGTTCATGAGTGGAGGCCCAAAATGCCTGTGTTAACAATCTGCTGTAAAAAATCCTCAAACTAATTACATTACGGGTGTGCATTGTGCAGTTTCTATGCTCACTCATGGCTTCACCAGTTTTTCTGATATTTTCACTCCAGATTTTCAATATTGCCATTTTTTACACCTCCCCATGAACTGTACAGCTGTCATTTTTCACATCCTGTTCGAAATGTGTTTTCACAACTGTGGCGCCAAATGGCGTAGTCACTGTGCAAAATCAGCTTTCAGCGAACAAACTGATATTGCAACTGTTCATAAGGTGGGGGTCACAAAAAAACAATGTTGAAAATTTTGAGCGACAATACCAATGAACGTCTGAGTCGTTCCCTATAGAGACTGACAGGCCTCAGGGGTGTGACTTGGGATTGTCTCCTGTAATGCTCATACCATTCCACCCCCACCCACACCCTGCAGCCAGTGAGAGGCATCGAGTTGTGCCTTAGACTCTTCAGCCTCAAAGTTCACCCCATTCTCCTATACTGCACCCATCTCACCATATTTCCTAATAGAATGGGGTCAACATAAGGGCCAAAGACCCCAAGGCACACCGTGACACCTGTCGGTGTCTGCAGGGTAGGGTGTGGTGAAATGCCATAGCCGTTATGCCTGATGACCCAAAGGCACACCCCAATGCCTGTCAGTATCTGCAGGGTGGTGGTGGGGTTGGCTTCAGTTCAATACTTCACTGCCATTCCTATTATGCAGCTCTGTAACTCCTACACTACCAGTGCCAATGCCAGCAAGCAAACATTCAGCATTGACAAATGCTTGTTTGTTCTGAAATGCAGTTCTTTCTGTGTTTTTGGGTGGCTAACTGGAGTGAGAAGAGTATCAGGGCTCAGACCACTCTGCTTCAGGCGTCCTTCAGTTTCATAGAAAGTGTGTGTGTGTGTGTGAATGGTGTTGCCAGTGGTGTGTGACTGGACCTCTGTGGGACTGGCTAACTTAATGTGGTAGAGGCTTGTAACTAAAAGCTAGTCTGTTGGTCTGACAAGTGTTGGTGTGTGAATGGTGTGGCGTCATGGTTAGTGGTGTGTGAATGGATCTCTGGGAGTGGGACTGTGGCTACCTTGATGTGGTACATAGGCTTGTCCCAATGCAATCTTGTAATTAAAGCCACTCTGTTAGTCTGACAAATGGTAGTGTGGCTAGTGGTGTGTGAGTGGACCTCTGTGGGACTGGCTACCTGGATGTGGTACAAAGTCTTGTCACAATGCAGTATAGTAACCAAAAGCCAGTCTGTCTGACAACTGTTGGTGGTAGTGTGGTTAGTGGTGTGCTGGTATACAACTCAGAAAATGTTGCTTGTGTCAGGTGAGGGGGCACTAACAGGGCATTGACAGTGGGTGGCGTGGCAGCTGGTACAAACAATAGGGTGGTAGCAGTAAGTCCACTCTGTGTGCAGATCTACACCCCTTGCAGCTTGCCTGTGATGGCTCAGTGCAGTGCAGTGACAGCAGTGACGTAACCATGCATACTTATTGTACACCCACACAAAGGTCTCCCATTTTAAATTTACCTTTTTTATTTGTAATAAGCTGCCTGTCTCCAAACGTTCGCACCTTCATCAGCCATTTTGGGGGTGGGAGGTTGGGGGAATACGAATCAGACAACCGTGACGCCATAGCTAGTGAATCTAATGAGGCAGGTATGTGGTGGCAGAGCAGATGGACACTTTTTGTACATGCGCTGCAGTTGCTTCTTTGAGTGGCCAGCCTGCCCGGTTCCAGCAATGGTTGTCCCTATAAGTTTCCCACGCTACTGTCACTCACGACTCGGGTGAATACCAGTGAGTCCAGACAGTCAGCCTGTTGCAGGCATCATGTCATCTGCGAGAGCAGGTACCAGCACGCCCAGGTCGAGCAGCTGGAGACTCGAGACACAGTGAATCTCTCAGTGCACCCTGGGGCAGAGGGCCAAGAAATCTTCTAGTAAGCAGCACAGCAAGTGGCAGGACTCTGAGTCTGCCATGGCTGAGCAGAGGAACAGCACTCTTATCTTGGTAAGGAAGCAATGCGGGGGGGGGGGGATTAATTGACTCATATGTTTGTGTTCTTTTTTTGTTTTGTTTTTTCCAATCCCCTCTGTAACAAACATGTAAAGTGTTTGATAGTTTGATAGTTCATGCAGTCGTCGTACAGACTGCAACAAAGAGTGACAGATTTGTAAATACTCCACCTGTTTAACACTGCTGGTATCCTCACACATCTACTCACCGAGTACAAGAGATTATTAAAAACTTACGGAAGTTGAGGGTACTCTTCCTGAACTGTTAAGATTCGGCTAGAGGAGACTCCACTTCATTGGTCTTTGTTTCTCATTTGTATGTGCGGGGCAGGGATGGTGTGTGTACTAAAGCTCCTCTAGTATTGATTGCTTTTCTTTGTGTGAAATCAGGTTATTAAGGTTACTGTTAAAAGTTGTAAGTTACAGCATCTTGCTTATAGGTGTCATCAAGCAATGTGGAGGGTTCTGGTCTGGTAATTTGGGATTAAGTTTTGTTTTGCCAGTATTTGGAAGCTTTGCCACACACACGGACTTGATGCAGAAAAGCCTTGTTGACATGATAGGTTTCTTAGCAAATGTACAGCTTGGCTCGCCCCCAGTGCAGCATGGCTCGCTTGGTAGCCTCCCTATTGCCAATAGTTGGAAAACTGCTGTTGAAGCAGCTGCAAGGTGCAAGCTCTGGCCTACAGAGACCCTCTGGCTCCAGTTGCCTTGTTGGCAGCAAGCGCCGGAAGGTCATGAATGCAGCAGGGTGTTTATGCTCTCCCAGGCCTCCAGCCTGACGCGAGCTACCGTAGAGCAGGGGAGGGTGCACCTGCATCCCCTGAACTGAAACTTGAGGTCAGTTGGACAGTGGGAGGCTCAGCTGGAGCAAGGCAAAAACTGCACCGGGATTGGGGAACTCTGGATGGAGCACACCAGCTGGCCTGCCCAGCCCACCACACACCAGGCCTGCTGCCCCATGGCCGGGTTACTGGTACAGCATAAGAGACTAATTTCAGTCCTGATCCACTTCCTTATAGGCATTGTACCGGAGTGGCCCCAGCAATGACCAACGGGGAACCACACTAGTAACCCACCTTTGGGATGAGGCTAGCAACCCCCCCCCCCACAACAACTACCACCCTCTGAGTACAGGTAGGTTTCTGTTCTCTCCCACCACACACACACACACACACACACACACACACACACACACACACACACACACACGATTGTACACCTGAGTATCATGCGTCCAGTTCTGATAACCCATCTCGACAAGGTCAGAGGATGGAGGCAGTCCAGAGGGAGGGAAAGAAAAATGGTGCAGGGTCTGCAAGAGAAGCCATATGAGGAGAGACAAAAGGAGCTTAACATGTATACCCTTGAGGAAAAGAGGGAGAGGGGAGACATTAGAATCGCAGTCCAAGAGGGCATCATCTTTCAGAAAAAGAGATGTGCAAGAACAATGGAGCACAATTTGAAGATAGAGGGGGATGGCTCAGGGGCAATGTGAGGAAGTATATTTTCACAGAGTGATGGACACAGGGAGCAGCCTTCCTGAGGAGGCTGTGGGGTCTACAACTGTACAACTGTGGGAGAATTCAAGAATGCATGGGACAGTCATAAGGCAATTCTTGTGGGGGGGGGTAGAAAAAATTAGACTGTTGGTTAACTAGGATCTGCAGTTGATCCTGTAGGTAGGTAAATGGGCAGACTAAGTGGCCTAAGCAGTCCTTATCTGCTGTCCGTTTCTATGTTTCAGTAACCACCATCACCTGACACATGGTAATAGTCTCTGTACTTTATAAATCATTGTGTGCCTCAAATGTTACCCCTTTGCCACTGCAATGGCAGGACCTACATTGTGAACATTCCATGGATGCCTCACTGAGTTATTGACTGTATCTGTGTCAAGTGGTTCGGTTCGGGTAGGGTTTGTGTGGAATTGTGCATCCCATTGTTCCATCGCTTTCCCCCATCTGCATTTGCATTTCTTGTGTCTACATTGCCAAGTAGGTAGTAATTCACACTTGCCAGCTGGTGATGCATTTACATTCATTGCTAATTTGTACTCTTGAGGCCTGGCACTTTGAGATATTAGCTCCTAGTTTATCCTTTATCTGCAGACTATATAGGTACTTGTCACCTCATATTTTAGTAATTGACAGTGAAGTTGAAGGCTATTACAGTTCAACACTGTTGCACATTCTCAAGAGCAATTCAACACAAGTGCCTTGACATTCAAGACCAGACATGTTATGCGGAATGCTTACGTTTGTTGCACCTCGATTTGGATACCATGTACTAATACCCTTTGGCCCAGATATTCAATCTGGTTGCACATGGCGCAACAGTGTTGCGCCATGTGCAACCCACTGATGTACCCTGGAGCGATATTCAAAAGGGAAAAGTTTGCGGCAAAAATCCTAATGCACTAGAGTACATCAGTAATGTATGCAGGTGCAGGTAGGTTGGGCATGCCCATGCATACTCTGCACAGCCCACTATTCAGCACGGGATGTGCAGAGCCATGCATGTGCAACCCTACCTGCGCCAGCACAAAGTTGATCCAAAAAAAAAAAACGAATGGCCACACACAGGTGAGCTGCCGCATTGCAGGTTGCAACACAGCAGCTGCCACCTGCGGGTGGCCACCCGAGCTCCGGCTCCACCTGGCGGCGCCCCCTGCCCGATCGCGGTCATTTGTAAGATTAAAAAACTATATCCCTGGTGATCCAGTGAACCGCTGTCTGCCAATCACGGGCATTTGTGTGTGAAAAAAAGAGTTCACATTCCCTGGTGGCTATGGTATCCTCCCCCACCTCGCCCACTGAGCACTACCACCCACCCCCGGTCAGCTGGTGGTGGCAGCACCCCATCCACCTGCTGCTTCACCGCCTGCCAACTGACACTGTAGGGCTGTACGCCCATTGGTCCACAGTGTAAGCCAATGGGTGTGCAGCCTGTACTGTACTACACATTCCAGATATGTGAAGGGGGGGTTGCTGGGCGGTGGGGCTCAGTGGATTCGTGGGGAGTGGGGTGGGTACCGCTAGACCACCATGAATATTGGACAAAAAGCTTTTTTTTTTTTTTTAATGCCCGCGATTGGGTAGACAGCGGTCCACTGGACCACCATGGATATTGGATTTTTTTTTTATTTATACTGAAGCCCGCAATTGGGCTGCGCTGTTCAGGGGGCGTCGGTCCCTGATGGCTGCTACCTGGCAGGGCGCCAGGCGCAAGTCACCGTGGATCGGTTCACCTGCATGCAAATATGGCCAGTTGTGCCTTGCATACATTATGGCCCCATTTGCATGTGCACTTCAGAATATCGCGGTCGCTGCACATAGCGCAATGGAACTTGCACTAGCGCATCCCCCTGCTCCACTTGGGCCACTTGTGCTGGCGCAGTGACACTGCGCCAGGAACACTGCAGGTGGCCAGGGTTCAATATTCAACAATGTTGTGCCATGGTGCAACTCCGTTGAATATCGCCCAGTCAATGCCACTGTGCAACCAAGTTGCGCTGCACCCAAGCTTGCGCCATAGCCTGGTGCAGTTTGAATATCTGGCCCTCTGTCTACATCTGTCATTTTCAAATCCCCCATCAGCAGGATTTCACCGTTTGCTGCCATACCGTGAAATCCCTACATTGGTACCCTGTCCACTTCTGCCCTGTATGGCAGAGGTCTACAGCTCACTCTAGGACATATTGCAGTGCATTTCTTGTTACAAGTGTGACACACATTGCCTCTGCCTCCCCCTGTCTATCCTTTAGTTCTGTAGTCTTTATGCGTTCTGTGATCTACAGGCAGGGCTTGACAAATCCCATCGCCCAACGTCCTGGACAAGTGTTTTTTATTTGGTGGCAAGCACTTTGCTAGTTACTACTTGTCACAGGACTACCATCTGGTATGTTATTTACTGTGCCTGTCTCCACCCTCCCCCCCCCGGTCTGCTGCTAAATGGCAGTGTCACTTCCTGAGCAGCGTGAGCCTATCGAGACCCGGCAGTAACCTCATGGTAACAGCTGCAGTTGTGTGGGACAGTTGTGAATGTAAATTAATAACGAAATGTAAGAGTACCACATAAAGCATTTATGTTTTCAGGGTGTGGGTGTGTGTGTGTGTGTGTTGCGTGCACAAGCGATACTCTGAGACCTAACCTGTCCCTGAGGTGAATTTGGAGAACTGGAGACTTGCTAGAAATAAATTACATTGCCAGCTGGGTGGGGGATGAGGCGCTGAATGGCACACCTCTAGCCGCACCGGTGACCATGGTTTGGGAACGAGCTTGGGTCATGGGGGCAGGGGGAGAGAGACAGGATCGAGTGTTGCGGTGGGGGTTGAAGACAGAATCTAGCGTCTGGAGGACAAATCTCCAGTCCTGTGATGGAGGTGTTGTTCTGACTCTGGGGACTCCGATTGTTGGCTGGGAGCACAGTAGACTGAGACCAAGAAGTGTACAGGGATTGGCTTCAGAAATGACCCTGTAGGCACGCACAGGATCATGCATGCCCACGCTCGGATGCATTGAACGACCGAGTGAGTGTGGAAGGGACCAAAAGTGGAAAAAAGTTGAAATGCGGTGTACTAGTGCAACTTGGCTCCTGCTCCCTACTATTTCCACCTATAGTACTCTGTCAAGGTCCATTTGTGTTGTAAGCATAACAGCTCAATGTAAAATAAATGACACCACACACAGATTACATAAGTTATTTTATTTTTTATTTTATTTTTGCTGACTGCAGAGTTACCAGGGTGGTGAGAGCAACTATGGCTAAAAAAGAGTTGTCCTTTGCCAGTGGGATCCGGAGGGGGACAAGGGGTTCTTTACATACATGGGGGGGGAAGGAAAGTAAAGATCAGCAAGAGAAGTGTAGGGGATGGTTGGGCACAGGAGGCGGGGGAACGGATAAAAGTCTGAAATGAGTACTTTGCCTCAGTGTTTACCAGGGTGTTGGAGGAGCTGGGTCTTGCGAGGGGAGCATGAGGAATGGAACCGGTAGAGGCTAGTGACCTTGATGGGTCTGGGGAAAGGGAGTGGCAAACACAAACAGGTGGGGGGCCACCAGTGCAGGGTGAAAAGGGTGAAGACGTGGAGGCTGAAATCCCGGTAGACAGAGTAAAGTTAAGATGGATAGGAAATTGGCTGTCTGAGCATACTCAGAAGGTGGTGGTTGGAGTCTTAGCCTCATCCACAGGTGGGTTACTACTGGGCTTCCCCAGGGATCTGTGCTGGGGCCACTCCTGTTCAAAGCCTATGTCTCGGACATCAGGAGGGGGGATCAGGAGTGAGTGGAGTCTCTTTGCAGATGACTCAAAGCTGGGTGCAGTGGTGAATGAGGAGGGCAGGGATGGCCTTGCAGGAGGACCTGGAGGCTCTGTAACGGTGGACGGAAAAATGGAAACTAAAATTCAATGTGGGGAAGTGCAAGGTTCTGCACCTGTGAGTACGAAATCCAGACCAGGGGTATACACTGGGAGGAGACATGATTCAAGTCACAGAGGGTGAGAGGGACCAGGGAGTAGTGGTAGATGGCAAAATGAAAAACTCTATGACTTTCTGTGTTTAGTACAAGCGAAATGGTGTGCTATTACCTGATCTGCTAATCATGCTAATAATGCGTTGACATACTTTGTTTATATGTGACAACCGTGTGTTGTCTGCCAATGGACCATGGCTTTAGTCACCATGCTGGACAGATGACATGATGCACCACAGAACTATGTTTATGCCGTACTCTCCTATCTGGCAACATTATGATTGTACGTATCTGATTTATAATATTACATGTACTATCACTATTTCAATTATTTTCATGAAAATTGTGATGCCTGCAATTGTAACCTTTCTTTGCCTCCATCCAACCACAGACTTCACAGAAACATTAGAGTACACAACATGGCAGATGGACAGGACCACATTATGCCCTACAACTTCCAGCCACTGTATGATTAGGATGCACTGCCACAGACCAATGATGACGGCAGCAGTGCTAGCATCACATCGGACGATGATGATAGTGATGGAGAACAATACCAGACTGAAAATCCTAGACTTCAGAATAGAGACTGGTGCACTTGCGGGCACTGCATGATTATGAGTACCTCAAGAGAGTGCTACTGTTGTGGGGAATCGCCACGTAGTAGGGCAAGATGCATGGCCAACCCTGACAACATGATTGTGTGCATTGTCCACCACCCAGCCTTCCAGTGCATGATCCTCTACGATGAAGCCCTCCGGTTACTCTTTTATCAGCTGCAGCATTTCTGCCGACAGACACGGCAAATCCAGTGGACTAACCGGTAAGTGTTATGCCCATAATTTTTAATTTTGCAAACCAGTATTTACTTATGTAACCCAGTCCCATCATGTGTCCCTTCCTACAACTATTCTGTAACAACGATGTGCAGTGTCCTTCCCCATGTGAGTACAAATTGTTATGTATGCACTTGGATCACCTCCCTTCCACTCACGTATTCATGTATCGATGTCCAGCAACGATTTATGTCTGGTTGCGCAACTTAGTGGTCCTACTGCATCTTCTGCCCTCAGTCACATGTAACCAAACTTGCATGGCTTTCATGACTTGCTCTTTCTCTTTATGCCCTGCAGTACCTCACACTCATTCTCACTGACCTCTTACTGGCCTTTTCTCCACCGTCCCCCACTTCACTCTGGCTTGCAGAACTCCTCTTACAGGCACACCATGCATAGAAACATAGAAACATAGAAGTTGACGGCAGATAAGGACCGCAAGGCCCATCCAGTCTGCCCATTTCTTTTTCTACCTTATAAATGTGCCATCGGCCTTTGCTATGTCAGTGACCTATCTATTCATAGTCATTTGTATTGCTCCCTTATGCCTATCCCATGCCTGTTTGAAGCCCTGCACTGTATTCATAGCCACTACTTCTTGTGGTAAGCCATTCCATGCATCTACCACCCTTTCTGTGAAAAGAATTTCCTCACATTCCCCTTAATCGGCCTCCCTCTAATCTCATGCTGTGTCCTCTTGTCCTGCTATTTTCTTATATTTAAACATGTTAGACTCTTTCACCTTGTTTATGCCCTTAAGGTGTTTAAATGTCTCGATCATATCACCTCTCTCCCTCCTTTGCTCAAGGGTATACATATTGAGCTCCGTTAATCTGTCCTCATATGTCTTCTGATGCAGTCCCTGCACCATTTTGGTTGCCCTCTCTGGACTGCCTCAATTTGGTTAATGTCCTTGTGAAGGTGTGGCCTCCAATACTGCACGCAGTACTCCAGATGGGGCCTAACCAATGTCTTGTACAGAGGATTACCTCCCTCTTACGACTTGTGATACCCCTACTAATACACCCTAACACCCCCCTAGCCTTACCTACTGCTTTAGAGGTCTGCTTGGATGATTTCAGGTCATCAGTGATGATGATGCCCAAGTCTCTTTCTTCCTTTGTGACTGCTAGCAACTCCCCTCCCAGCCTATAAGTGGCTTCAGGGTTTCTCTTCCCTATGTGCATGATTTTGCACTTTTGCATTAAATCCCAGTTGCCACTCTTCTGACCATTCTGCTAGTTTATCCAGATCTCTTCTCATTCTGCCCACCCCATCTGGATCATCTACTCTGTTGCAGATCTTGGTGTCATCTGCAAACAGACAAGCCTTACCCTCTAGTCCATCTGCTAGGTCACTAATGAAGATGTTGAATAGGACTGGCCCCAGGACTGATCCCTGAGGTACCCCACTCTGTGACTTGCATCTCTTCTGACTGTATACCATTTACCACCACTCTCTGTTTTCTGCCAGTCAACCAGTTTGCCACCCAGTTGACCAACTTCTGACCCACCCCGAGCCTACCTAGCTTATTTATCAATCTTCTAAGTGGAACAGTGTCAAAAGCTTTTGGCTGAAGTCAAGGTAGGCTACATCAACTGCTCCCCTTGGTCCACCACTCTGTTACCCAGTCAAAGAAATCTATGAGATTAGTTTGACAGGACCTTCCTTTTGTAAACCCATGCTGTCTTGGATCCTGTGCCCTATGGATTCCAGGTGTTGCACTATCCTTTCCTTAAGGAGTGCTTCCATAATCTTGCCCACTACTGAGGTAAGACTGACCGTCTGTAGTTCCCCGCCTCCTCCCTGCTACCACTCTGGAGTGGGATCACATGAGCCCTTCTCCAGTCTTCTGGGACCTCTCCTGTGCTCAGAGACTCACTAAACAATTCTGCTAATGGCTCTGCTAGTTCCTCCTTTAGCTCCTTAAGTACCCTGGGATGTATGCCATCAGGTCCCATTGCCTTATCCACCCTGAGCTTAGCAGCTTGTAGGACCCTTTCTTTTGTGAAGGGAGTAGTGCTCACCTCCCTCCCCTGTGTCCATGATGCTGAGCTGTGGGCCCTGCCCTACCTTCTCTTCAGTGAATACTGAGCAAAAGTATCTATTTAGGATAGATGCCTTTACAGGGTCCTCCTCTCACATGCTCCCTTTTCTCCATTAAGCTTAGCAATACCCCTCTGGACTTTCTCCTTTCACTAATGTATCTATAGAAAGTCTTGTCACCTTCTTTACTGTTTGTGCTAGTGTTTCCTCAGTTTGGGACTTTGCCTGCCTTACTGCCTTACCTGCTTCCCTTAGGGCAGTTTGGATGCCCCTTATCTTCATCCGCTGTGTTCCCTTATATTTTCTGAAGGCCAGCCTTTTGGCTCTGACCTTTTCTGCTACTGTATTGAGAACCAAAGTGGTTTCCTTCTTTTTGCACTTCCTTTTCTGTCTAACACAATGGGATGTTGCTTCAATATTGTATCCTTAATGCTTGCCCACTTTGCCTGTACCTCCTCACCTGTGTTTCTTTTTGCAGGGCTAGCTTAACTCTGTTGGCCATCTTATCAAAGTCAGCTCCTCTGAAGTCCCATATTTTTGCCTTGGAATGGGATGATTTAGATGTAGTAGCCAAATTGAACCATACCATGTGATGGTCACTGGCCCCAGGTGACCTTCTACCTGGAGATCTGTGATCCCTTCTTTGTTAGTCAGTACTAGATCTAGGATAGCCCTGTCTCTTGTGGGTTGCTGTACCAGTTGTTTGAGGCCCTCCCCTGCAGGGAATCCACTATGAGTCTAGTTCTGGCAGATGTTCCTGCTGGTATTGACCAATCTGTATCTGGCATGTTGAAGTCTCCCATTATCAGAACCTCCCTTTAGCTGTCATGTTTTGTATATCTTCTAACAGTAATGTGTCTATGTCCTCCCTCTGGTCTGGGGGCCTGTAGACAACCCCAGTTCTTATGGCTGTCCCATTTCCTGTTTCCAGGGTGACCCACAGTTCTTCTGGCTCCTTATGTTATTCTGAATTTCTGTAGCTTTGATATTTTCATTAACATACAGGGCCACTCCTCCCCTTTTGCACCTCGGTCTCTTCTGAACAATACATAGCCAGGTACTGAAGTCTCCCAAGTGTGGTTACTGGTAAACCACGTCTCACTAATTGCTACTATGTCCAGTTTAGCCTCTGACATTATTGCCTGCAGGTCTGGGATCTTATTTCCAGGCTGTGAGCATTTGTACATGATTTTCCATTGGCCAGATTTTGGTGTGTTAGTTGTTGGGTGAGGTTTGGCATTACCCTGTGCATCGTATGGGAGACAAACCTTTTTCTTACCTGGTGATGCAAATGAACGGCAAACACACTGATTCCAGTTTGACCACTAGCTGAGGGGAGGGTGTTCTTCCCATTCAACGTATGGGTGCTGCACCCTCTCCCCATTTGCTAGTTTAAATATTCTGCAAAGACGCCAAACTTCTGCCCCAATGCACTGACTCCTCTTTAGTCAGATGCAGTCCATCAAATTTAAAGAACTTTCGCTCCCAGAACTGTTGCCAGTTCCCTACAAATCTGTGTCCTTTTCCTGGCACCAGTCCTTGAGCCATGTGTTTAGCTCCCCTATCTCCTTCTCTGACCTTCTGTCCATCTGCTCCCTTCTCCCAGACTGGCAGGATCTCAGAGAAGGAGATGCAGACGAAATAGATGATAGTTGTCACCCAGCCTAGTCAGGTGTTC
Organism: Neoceratodus forsteri; assembly: GCA_016271365.2. NCBI lineage: Eukaryota > Metazoa > Chordata > Ceratodontiformes > Ceratodontidae > Neoceratodus > Neoceratodus forsteri. Next base: position 1,518,058,948 of record CM057452.1, on the reverse strand, counting down.
CTTGGTCTCCACAACTGACGGCTGGCGAGATCAATAGTCCCTATGTGTACTAGGACATCAATGTTTTCTCCTGCTTTGTGAACAATTTTAGTAATGCGGTCAGTGTCTCTCCATGCTGATGTACCTGGAGACATCTGACCATCACCCTGGCTGGAGATGGGTATCAACTCCCGAATCATGGAGTCACCTATGATCAGAAGTTTTGGGATTCTTTGTGCTTGTTTAGTTTTGGTTCCTGATTTGGGTGAGTATTGTTGTGCTAGCTCCTGTGCATGAGTGTCCTGCTCTGCAGTGTCTTCTGCCTCTTTATTTGATTTCAGAGATAGAGGCAGATACCTGTTTGTAGTGTTTATATGGTTTTTGGAGGTAATGTGTTGGAGAGCAGAGAGTGATGGGGCACCTGATTTGCTCCTCCTAACCACCTGCCAACCTCCTGGACCAACTACCCTCTGCGGTTGAGGTTTTTCTGTTGGATGCTGGGGAAATGGCGGGTGGTTCTTATAATGTATTTCCTCTTCAATATGAATATGAATGCGTAACTGTTCATGTCCATGTCTGCCTACTCACTGTTATCCATCTCACACCCCAGGTTGTAACCTGACCACCCGTTGCCACCTCCCTTACAACCCAATACATTGAGGCAGTACAGCATAGTGGTTTAAGGCTCTGAGCTGCAAATCTGGTGACATCCAGCGGATCATACCGGGGTTTGAATCCCACAGCACCCACTTGCATACTGTGTGACCCTGAGCAAGTCACTTAACTTCCTTGTGCTCCCAGGTTGCACCTGGAAACAAGCTTCAGCTTAGTGTGCCTTTCCTGGTTAAACTATTTCCCCTTACACACAGCGGAGTAGTATATGCATGGCAGTCACCATTTTTACAATGCTCACACACGCTGTCTTTCTGTCCCTCTGTATGTGTGTGTGCCCCTTTTTGGTTTTCACTTTGTGCCTCCGTGTGTGTTTGTTTGCATGTGCTAATATTGAACATGGTGCAATGATAAGTGTGGCTATATTGTCAGTGTGTATTAATGTCTTACATGTATCAAGGAAGAATGAGTAATCCAATTCAGCTTCATTCTCAAATGCCAAATGCTGCTGTCAGGACACTGCATGCAATCATCCAACAGGTGCTAATACTGTGAGTTTCAGAGTTCTTCGCACATAGCACAATGCCATTGTGGCAGATTAATGTGCCAGTTATGGTCAAGTATGCGTTACCCACTGTTGGCTCAGTGCAATGGGTAGCTATTTTGAAGTACAATTAACAGTGCATACTTATTCCTGCATTTCAGGGTGTGCAGCTGTTATGTCTTAATAGGTGTTTATCACTCCTGCTTTGTTTTCTCTTGCTGCCATTTAAAATCCACTCTGAAAAGCAACAAGTGGTTGAGCAATCATAGTAGCACAGCACAACAGCATTCTTTCTTGTGGTTTGAATTTGTCAGTATCACTCTGTAACATGCTTTAGTACTAATTTCAACTGCTTTTAATTATTTACATGCCACTGAAGAGTAAAACTTAGAAACATAAACTTTGACAGCAGATAAGGAACGTTTGGCCCACCTAATCTTCCCATTTCCCTACCTATAGGATAAGCTGCAGATCATAGTTAACCTACAGCCTATTTCTTCCTTCCCCACCCACCGAGAGAATTGCCTTTTGTCTGCCCATGAATATTTGAATTCTTCCACAGTTTTAGACTCCACAAGATCCTCTGGCTGTTCCATGTGTCCACCACCCTCTCTTTGAAGAAATACTTCCTCACATTGCCCCAGATCCGTCCACCCTGTATCTTCCAATTGTGTCCCCTGTTTCTTGCACATCTATTTTTCTGACAGAACCTACCCGATTGGACTTTGCTGAGTCCACTGTGTCACTTTAAACTTTCCATGTTGTCCACCCTCCCTCCTTTCTTCAAAGGTATACAACTTATGCTCCTTTAGTCTAGCCTCATATGGCTTCTGCAGTAGATCCTGCTCAATTTTAGTTGTCCTCCTCTGGACCTCCTACAGCCTGTCAATGTCCTTCTGTAGATGTGGACTCATTACTCCAGATGGGATCTCACCAAGTGTCTGTAGAGAGGGATAACATCTTCCTGTTTTCTGTGGTCGATGACTCACTATATATACATACCAGTATACCCCCAGTCCTCCCTACTGCCTTCTCACATTGCTTGCTGACCTTACAGTCATTTGTGATGATTAACCCTAGGTCCCTTACCATTTTAGTTGTTACTACCTCCCCCACCACCACCCGCACACTGTGTAATCTTCCCCCGGGGTTTGGTTTCCCAGGTGCATTAATTTTGATGACTTTGCACTGAATCCAAGCTGCCATACTTCGGAACATTCCTCCAACCGTGCCCATTCCCTTTTCATCATTTCCAACCCTTCTTCTGTATCAGCCCTGTTGAAGACATTTGTGTCATCTGGAAAAAGGCATACTTTTCCTGCAAGTCCCTCTGCAATGTCACTTACAAGGACAGTTAAAATTACTGTACCATTACTGAACCTGTGGTACCACAATTAGTAACCCCTTTTCTTCAGAGTGTACTCAATTTACAATTACCTTCTGTGTCTGGTTATCCAGCCAATGTTTTAACCATGCTACCACCCTGGCACCCACTCCCAGGATGGTGAATTTGTTAATCTTTTGTGTGGGACTCTGTCGAATGCCTTGCTGAAGTCTAGGTATGACATGCACACAGCCCATCCCTGGTCTACTGATTTGGTCACCCAGCCAAATAACACTATTAAATTCATCTGACATGACCTTCCCATTAACACTTTGCAGATTCACATGATACAACCCATTCTGTTACTGCATTCGGGTTCGCTACCACCCCGTCTGGGGAAATATTGACTCCTCATTACTTTGCATGGAAGGTATGCTACCAATGCTCCGACCACACGTTTTTTCTACCTTACAGCCCATTGAAGCTGCTTTTCTCATCTCTACCGCCATCCACCACTTTGCCCATGTCAGTGTTGTCCGTGCGCAGACATACCTTGTTCACTAGCACTATTCCACTGCTAGGTATATAGCTTGATATGTCCAAATTGATAAAACTTCAGATGGTTTTATGTGTGTGCTTTTATTTATTTATTTTTTTTGGGGGGGAAATCTTACCAATGTTTATTTTCCTCTTTTTGTACTCACAGGGTGTACAGGCATATTGCTTACCGTGCTTATGTACTATGGATCTATGATGGGCACAGGCTTGGTTATGGAAATCGTGTAGTGATTCCATCATGCATGGTCAATGCCATACGAGAGAATTTCCCTGCGGAAGGAGAAGAGTACATTGGCTTTCTACCCTTTGAAGGTTTTTGGGCAGTTTTGGGTTAATGTGATTGCCAGCTGTATTACGCAACCATGCCCTCAATGTGGTACAACCAAGGACCAAACGTGAATTTCAATACACAAGACTGTTATATTCTCCATTGGACTTAATGCATTCGACATGTTTGTATGTATGCTAAGGCATTCATGCTGTAAACACCCCCTGATCTGATGTTAAACTTTGATTTCAAACCATTCTTTTATGTCTTTGCCTTCAGCGATGTCATTCTGTATTACACCATGATGCACATAGCAATAAAACATTTTTTTTCAACTAAACTCGTCCGTTGATGCCCTTGTCTGCACCACATAATATACCATGCCACTAAGGTCTCCATATTGAGCCATTCTGATAGTACACTCCTCTTGTGTGTAGGTAGTGTTGAAGAACAAGTGCTGCAAGTGGAACTGTTATGCGCTAAAATGTGCTGCATATTGGTTCTGTTAATTTTTTCTATTTTCTGTTACGTTGCCCAACCTGTGACAGGAATCTCTGCACTGTAAATGGCAATGATGAAGTACTACAAAAAGGAATACACCACACAGTTACACTTACTACTTCATGTTCATAAAAAAGTGTCACTTTCACAGATTAGTTATTTGAAAGTAATAGGTTCCTTAATTGTTACTGTCCAATAACTTATCAGTTACAGTTATATTTACCGTAATGTGTATTGCATTTTCTAGTACTTCTTCATCCTTGCCTGTAACTGCCCAGACAGCCAACTAGAAGCCTGAATTTTTCATGCCCGTAGTGCACTTCAGCAACAATACATGACAGGGTGTGGTATATCATTAGATATCGTCAAGCAGCAGATGCATTATGCAGCGCGAGGCCACAGTCAGTGTCTCATAGTTATGCGAAGTGACTATATGCTATGATCTACCATGCCCTGGCATGTATTACTGCGATTATGAAATGGACCCAAAAGTGTTAGTAAAAGGCTGATCTGAATAATCATTTCTTCTGGTGACAATAATATATCGTCATTGGTCAAAGTATTTTGCAGCTAATCACCTTTCAGGATGTATCCTTGTCATTTTGACACTAATGATTTCACAAGTGTGCCTGCATTGGTAACATGTTGTTTTTACAGTAGAAATTACATTATTCAACATGGAAGAGACAGGAGATCAGTCGAGAGTTATGTTCGGCACACCTTAGCAGGTGATTTATATTAATTAATCCCCCCCTTTTGTCTTCCCCTAACCTGAATATAGCTGTACCCTGTTGGAAAGGCCTCTTCACTCCCTCTCTGGGATTCTTTCTTCTCCCCACACCAAAAACTTGTGAGCTCACTACCCTTTTGCATCATGAACGTAGTTAGTACAGTCATCCATGTCATTTTTACATATTACTAATGAACATGATCTTCTGGTAAGCCAGGCCGATAGCAGCAGGGCACAAGGAGAAACATAGGCATTCCTACCCATATAAGATCTAATCCACCTATACTTAAGCAATATTAAATGACATGCATAATGATGTGCACACCCATCATTTAATAGTGCCTAATCAAAGGTAACCGAGCTCTTTTAAGGAAAGGAAGCCCATCTTTCCACTTGTTCCCTGCTGCTATCAGCCTTACTTAGTGGAAAGATTTGTTTCTTTTTGATAAGTCAAAAAAAACATTGTGAATATGCTACCTACATTCATGCTGCAGAAGGGAGATGAGTTCACCAGTTTTTGGTGTGAGGAGTAGTAGTGAAGAATGAATACCAGAGGGGGACTGAGAAGGCCACTCTGTCAAGTTACTGCTATATTCAGAGAAGGGGCAAGACCGAAGGGGAGAAATTTGAGCAGATCACTGAGACGAAAGATATGGGGCTGCTGGCAGCATGATCACTACCTAGCCTATTGTCCTCACCAACATTCCCTTTCCCATAAAACCAGTTTGTGCAATTGTCCAAGGCTGTGTGTGGATATTAATGTATGAAATAGCTGCCAATACACGTTCAGTTACTTCACTAGCAGTCTAGTATTGCTTGTAAAGCACTTTGGGATACAATGTGTATGAAAGCACTATTTAAATACTGATTCTTCTTTTTATTTTCCATGGAAAAAGAAGACATGAAAAGCATATATTTGATTTCCAAGAAAGTATGAACTCTGGCATTGAACTACAGAAGAACTTTGCTACAAACAAGGGGTGAATCTATGGGGTGATGAAGGATGCGGCTGTAACCACCCCCCTTTTAAAGTACTCTCTTGATGCTGCTGCATTTCGCTTTGTTGAAACAGTCTGATTTATTGATTGTACAAATGTTTACATTCCAAAATATGGATTACATTTGTAGTTTCAGTCAAAAACATACCCCCGGTTGTAGCATCCTGGATCTGCCATAACCACTAGACCTCCATGATATTCTAGAATTGTACTGCACTGCAGTTATCCAAAGAGAAAGTCAGTTGTATTAAAACACATTTTCAGTATGTTAAAGTGAACAAAATGAAATTAACCATAGCCTAACATGAGTAGTGATCTAAATAATGCACATGCTTTTGACCATTTGGTGAAACAATTCTATACACAGGGAAAAAATTACTAGGTAATACAATAGTCATATAGCTCTCTGACTCTTGCGCCGATGTCATCACTCAAAACATTTGGTGGCCATTTTAAAAAGCAGGTAAAGCAGTTTCTTTGAAAGTGGAAGGCTGATTTTACGTTTTTCAAATGCTTTGGAACCACATTTAGGTAACTTATATGAATGTAGTTTGAGCAATAATGAATTGGCATGAATTGGTTGGCAAGGCATCTGGCTTGAGGCGACGCGTGTATCGTTGTGGTTGGAACTCTGGAGGTAATAGTTGCATTTTAAAGTCCGGTTCGAACATGCTGTCATCAAAGTGGAGAGAACAAATGCTGTACTTCTTTCGGTTGTCCTTCAATGTCTTGCTGACAAAAGTCTTAATGTTGCCAATATCTGTGCGACGTCTCTGAACCCATATCTCTGCCAACTTATCACGTGGAAAGAGATAAACTGATATTCCTTTTGGAAGTCTCCCTGTATGTGTGGAGCAACCAAATGCAAGACAGTGTGGCATACTGAATGATGATCGAAAGGATATCTGAAATGGGAGTAACGAGAAATGCATATGGCGTCAACTGATGACAAAAAAATAGTACATAAGCAGATTAGCATGTGACAGCAATATTATTGATGTATACAGTGTTGAGAAATTGGGTGCCTCCACTTAGTGCATTCAAATAATTAGTACTGTACAGACTGTTTATGCTACCTAATTTACTTTACTATACAGCCAAGACTGAGACAAGCATTTGTCAATGCCAGGTGTTGCTCGCTGTCATTAGCAGTGGACGTGCAATAGTTAGATGCAGTATCAGAATGGCAGTGAAGTACTAAACTGACGCAAACGGCCGGTGATCAACACAGCATGATCCTCTATTGGCCGATGCAGGGGTTAATCTAAAGGGGGAGCCATCATGGAGGCAAGGATATATAATACCACCCTGGATCGCATCTGCTACTGTCCTCTCCCTTACTCCCGCAACCATCTGGTACCAATGTTTAAAAAATAATATATAAAAAACACAAAAACTTGTCTCTCTATAAAAAAATCATACTTTGGGAGCTGCCAAGGGGAAGGCGGGAGGCAGAGCTGCAGCAATTGATGAATTACAGAAAAAGGTGTACCATGATCGCAGAGCTCTGAATCTGCTGGATTGCGTGATTCAACTAACTTACTACTGGTCCCCCTCTACACTTGGTGCAGTGTCTGCGACTTATCGGTGGTAAAGACCACGGAGTTTCATGGGACAGTGCAGTTTTCGCCATATCCGTGAATTTGTGGCACAGCGTGGAAAAAAAAAAAGATTTGGAGTAGGGAATAGATACAGAATCAAAACAAACCTTTTGCAGGAGAGGAAAAAAAAAAAAAAAAACCTTTGCCCAAAGGGAGGAAAAATTAGCCCTTACCCAACAAGAATCCTGTGTGGCGGTTATCCACGCTATGACTATGTTCAGGCAAAAGCACTATAAACGTAGACCCTGAAATCCTACATGGTCGATTAGACATCAGCTCAAAGGGCACCCTGGGAGCTAAGTGTGGGACAAAGGGCCCATAAAAGAAAGCTGTATGGTGATCCCCAGGGGCCATCAGACTAGCTGAGACAATTCAGAAAAAAGGACTAGCACACATAGTTAAAAGAACTGCCAGGAAGGAAAGAAAATACATGAAAACACTTAACATGTTTTCCTTTAACACACAGTCCCATGAACAGATGGTGTTAATGGCACAGCACTCCTTTAACTCCCATAGCAAGACGCACAACGTAACTATCACCATGCAAAATATATATACAGTACATTATCTTGGTGCTTTGCCTTGTTGGAAGGAGGGATGTGCCAGTAAATCATGGTACAGGACTGGGGGGGGATAGAGTGGTGGTCACTAAATGCCAGTTGGTGGTGATGGGCCACTAGATGCCCAGGGTTTTATGGTGTCACCAGTGCTTATTTGGGCATAGGGGGCCGGGTATATTGCACAGTACGCAGTTAGGTTTATTGCTGTGTGGTGAATGATACAAAGGGAAGACCTATATTTCATAAACTGTACTGAAGCATGTTCGGCCATGAATGGTCGTGGGTGCTTCACTGTTAAACTGTTGCATAATAGTGCCATCATAGCATGTGGGGTGGGGGGTAAGAAGATGTCAAGGGAATTGAGGTGGGACCATGGTGGGTACAAACTAAGTGGGACTGGACCGTACACATTGTTTACAGTTGCCAAACATCTGTGTACCTCAAAGTAACATTAGCCCATGTTTTGGCAGTACTAAATGTATGCAGTATGATAACTTGAGTGGTGTCATTGTGAACCAGACACACACAAATGTAACAAATGCAGTAGAGCGGTTTTACTGCAGCTTATTTAGCAGGTGTTGGGGATATAGGAGTGCATGTGTGTGTGTGTATGTGTGTGTGTGTGTGTGTGTGTGTGTGTGAGCCACACTGACATCTCAGCCTGTCTCATTGCATTCCAGTCCTCAACATCTGGATCCTGTACAATATAAAATGACATGGCATAAAATAGCAAAGGCTAGAATCCAGTGAAGGAGACCAAAATAAAATCACAAAATACAGAGGACTGGCCCGGCAGGGGAATGCCACAGCTATGCAGTGTCTCAAACCATCTCACTGAAAATGTCACACAGGTTGTCTGCAGATGAATCAAACACCTGTTATCCCTTCCCCACCACACACCAACACAAGTAGAAACCATGCAGCATCTGGCAGCACTCGCACAAATAGGAAGAATATGCCACTAGCAAGCAAGCTGCTCTTCAAATATTTAAAGTTGGTATTAATAACAAAACAGGACAAAATCATGCAGAGGGCTTCTGGTGCAGATCCCTTGAACACAAAAATACTGAAGGCTGCTTAGCCAGTGGATGACAACTGCTGCAAAATGATTACATTGGTCTACAAGCATGAATCTTCTACACGGGACACAAGCAACTGAATCAAAAGTGCAGAATATGTTGAATGAAAGGGGCCGGGAGAGCACGAGGCTAAGCAAAGTAACAGTTTATACACAGGTTGCATGCAGCAGTGAGTGCTGCTGGTATAAACTCTCTCTCCTCTGCTATGCCCTGGGGGCAGGGGAAGGGGGTGTAAATTAGCATTGATGGAGCAGACAGACTTGTTAGTTGTGCTCCATGATGTTTGCAAACTATAGAAAACATTCCAATGCTCCATATATTCTTTCATCTTGTGGCTACTATAAACAATAATAAGGTGCTGTTCCATTTCTGCTACTTGCCACTGGTGCAAAACCAGAAAGGGACTAAGATAGCAAATCAGTGCAGACAAGTATTCTAAAAAGTGAACAGCTTATATATACACACAGACCCACACATCTCTCTCTCTCCCCCCCCCCGCCAAGCAGAAAACAGCTGGATAAGGTACTAATATTTAAGAAACATACTTACACAATGACAAGCAGCGTGAATCCTGGTTGTGGTGTTGCTTCTGTGTTGTGACTGAGAGACTGTAACAAGACACTGGTCAGATGCATGGGCTATTAGACCTCAGAGCAGAGAGCACTCTGGGAAGACTATCTGGGACAAGAAGCAATAAAAGTCAGCTAAATGGCAGCCCCCAAGGGCCATAAAATGGCAAGAGAAAGTTAGAAAAAAAACCTCATACAGCCTGAGCTGAAAAATAACACTGGGATGAACTAAGAACACACAATGGATGGTAAAAAATATATTTTCCTGATTTTAACATGTGGTTTTCCTTTAAGCTGGAATTAGAACAGTGGTCAGATATCCCTATCACCCTGATCCAGAGAGTGGAAGCCATAAAAATGATAATTCTCCCAAAATTTTTATACTTAGCCCAAACAATTCCTACCAGAATACCAGATTCATACCTTGATACATTAAACAGGACGGTATCTCGCTTTCTCTGGGGTCCTCATAAACCTAGGATCCGACTCTCAGTCCTCCAAATACCGAAATAAAGCGGGGGCCTTTCGCTACCCAACTTTAAACTATATTACATCGCAGCCCAGTTGCGGACAGTTATGTACTGGTTTGATAAGTCATATTTTTCAAAATGGAAAAAGCTAGAGCTTTTAGATGAGGGACACCATGATCTGAATAGCATGCTTCTTGAACAGAGAAGGGCCTGCTCGGATCAGTGGGAGAATCCCCTCACAGCGTTAACCCTAGAAGTGTGGCACAATGTTCTGAGAGACAAGAGGGCCGGAGGCTGGAAATTTCTGCTGTGGTCTATTCCACACTTGACCAATTTCTCCCCAGGTGTCTGGGATAGAGGGTTCAGGGGCTGGGAGGCAAGAGGTCTGCACCTAGTCTGGCACTTTCTAGATGATTGGGGGGGGTTGTACCCTTTGAGAATCTTGTAGACAGATACAGCATCTCTTGGCAGGATAGATTTAGATATTTTCAAGTTAGGAATTTTATAAAAGAGCTTATCTCAGAGTCTAACTGGGGAGTAACCTCACCTCCTCGAATAGTTTTCACTTTTAAAACTGCGCTAGAAGGCACACCCATCAAAACACATATTATTTCCAAAGTATACAGAGACCTATTGGACTGGAAGGGGGACTCCACAGATTCTATAAAAAGAGCCTGGGAAAAAGATTTGGGCAGCTGTATTCCACAGGAGATATGGCTTTATGCCCAATCTAAATCACATTGAGGGCTATCAGCTATAGGTTGGCAAGAATTTTCCTGGAAAGTTTTTGTTAGATACTTTTATTCCCCAAAGAAAATTAGTCAGATACTAACCAAAGACCATGTAGAGTGTTGACGGAAATGCAGCCAAATGCAGGTATCATATTTACACATGTTATGGACATGTCCAGTGCTTTCCACTTTCCTGTTGGAGCTACAGCAATCCTTAAGGGAAATATTTATCCCAGACTTGACATTATCTCCCATGTGTTATGTATTTCTAGAGATTCCGCAGAGAATAAGAGACCCTTTGTCAGTGAAATTTCTGAGAATAGCCTTTTTGGCTGCCCAGAAAGTGACAATTAAGAACTGGAAATCTCATACTCCTATCTCTATAACTAAATGCCAGGACATCATGATAAATATATACAGGATGGAAGCATTAACAGCCACCCTGAACAAAAAAACTACTCAATTTGAAATCTTGTGGAGACGTTGGGTCTTATATATGAGAGGGGAGAGACCTGACTTTACTCCTTAGGCTCTGGGTCACTTTGGGAGAATAGACAGGCCCACGTAGAAGTACAGGGGCCTCTTAGCATTTTTCTAGATGTGGTCCAGGAACCTCCCATTTCATGTTTAACCTCTAGTTTTTACAAGGGAACCCAAAATGGAGGAGGTAATTGATGAAGTCAGGACTCTACCTGTGTATGGGAAACTGGCTGACCCGTATGATTAAATTAAATGTTTTTTTTTTTTTGTTTTTTTTTTTAGGAACTCCTATTCCACCGGTTGTATACACTGAACTTGCCTATGAACTCTCACCTGTAACTATTTACTGACAAAAGAATGAATGTATTTTGTATGTGCCTGTATTTATAAAATCAATAAATAATGAAAGTTTAAAAAAAAGAAAACACTTTACATAATTCTCTATTGAAAACATCAGCCATAGTTATAGGTTCATGAACAATGAATGATATTGTCAACTGACAACGGCCCCACCATACATGGTGTTTTTCTAAGAGAATTTATATATGAATAAAAGTGTTTAGAATTAGATTTACTTGCAGTCTTAGCCAACTTCAGTTCCCATCTAGATTTAATCTTTCTAATTACTGATTTACATTTTTTATTAGATATTTTATAAGACTCCCAACTGAGTGTAGTTTTATGTCTAAGATATTTACAGTACTTTTTATTTTTTTGCTTAATCAATCGTTTAACGTTATAATTCATCTATCTTGGAATCTGTTTGCCATTCGCATTCTTAATTTTAGAGGGGATATAAGTATCCCAAAGAAAAGATAGAAGTGACATAAATGAGACCCAACTTTGATGAGGCGATTGATCAACAAAAATGGATGACCAATCAAAATCATCAAGATACTGTTTAATGGAGCAGAGATCAGCTTTATCATAAAATATATAAGAGAAGAGTTATGATTGTAAATAGTATGAATCTCTGAGGTGAAAAAAATAGAATTATGATCACTGCCACCGATAGGTGAGGAAACTCTCACGTCCCTAACATCCAGCTCAGCGCTACCCAAGATGAGGTCTAAAATGTTGTTATCTCTAGTAGCGGAAGTAACCCATTGATTCAAGTCAAGTTCTAGACAGGTGGACAGGAACATATTTTTTTTAACAGCTGGAGGATGAAGAAAGCTGCCAATTTATTTCAGGAATATTGAAGTCACCTGTTATTAGGACCTTACCCATATGATTAGTAACATCAAATTCAGATAACATAGCCTCCAAAATAGGACCAGGTGAATTAGGGGGGAGGTAACATGTCCCAAGAATAATGAAGTCTAGTTTAGACAGAAAGAGTTTAATCCAAATACTCTCAGTAGTAAGATTATGAGTTTTAACCGAACTAGAAATAGAGGCTCCAGCAGGTTACGGCTGAAGACGAACTCTTTCTCTTAAACCTTTAAAAAGAGGTGTGCCTCAGGGATCCATTTTGGGTCCCTTATTGTTTGAAATTTACATAAACAAGATTGATGATGGCATTAAGAAGGCCAATATTCACCTGTTTGCAGATGACACGGTTCTTTACCTAAGCCCGTCCAATGCTGGAAGCCACCTGTGGAGACTTGCAAGCTGACTTTAACCTGCTACAGAGCCAGCTCCTAAATAAAAAACTTCTACTCAATAGCAAAAAAACAAAAGCGATGCTCTTTTCACCCCTCATTCATACTGCAAACCCGGCCTGTGTTGGATCTACTCCACAGATTACCACTATGATAGGAGAAAGGTTGGAATTTGTTACGAAATTCAAGTATTTGGGAGTTTGGCTGGATCATAGACTCTCCTTCAAGGATCTTGTTGAGGATCTGCTGAAAAACTGAGGCAGAGGCTTGGTCTCTTCTTCAGGATGAACCACCTCATGACCAGAGATGCTAAGCTGCTGTTGGTCCAATCAACGTTTCTTTCCCTAGTCGACTATGCTGATTTCCTTTATAGTCAGTGAACTGCCTCCTATCTTGCAAAGTTGGACACCCTGTATCACAGAGCCCTGAGATTTATAACTAGCCTACCCTTCTTCACTCATCATTGTTCTTTGTATGCAGCCTTCCCCTCAGTACAGGTGGAACAGAAATGCTGCACTCTGGACCTTCAGAGCTGTTACCAAAAAACTTCCCCAATATATCTCTGCCTTCCACTAAGTTTGTTAGGAAATTATGCACTGAGAAGTTACTCCTTTATTTCCTTGAAAGTTCCTAGGGCTAAAACACATTTTGGGAAAGCGGCTATAAGTTTTGTGCTGCCATCCCTATGGAACAAATTTCAAAAATCACTGAAATTGATCTTCCCTGTTGGTCTCACAACCTTTAAGACACTATATGTCCTTGCTGTTAAGGAACCCTGCAACTGTTTCCCCCACTCCTAGTCTGACATGGTGTCTGCTGTCTACCCTGTTTTCTGCATTGCTCTGTCCATGTCATGGTCCTCTGGTTTTCATAATCCTATTGTAACCCCTAGGTGGCACTATCCCAAGGGCTACTACCCCTGCCTGCTTGGCTAGTAGCAGGTTAAGGGGCCTGAGGTCTGAAACGGGTGCCTTCACCCGGAGGTCAGGGTTGGTAGTGGTCAAGCTAACCTGGGCACAGCCCTCCGGGACACTGTAACTCCTCTCTTTCCTTACCAGTGGCCAGAACAATACACAATAATCACTTTCACAATACCCCTGATACAACAGACAAGTACCCACACTGTTTGCACTTACCACCAGGGCTTTCCTCTGGCCCGGCTCTGGGGACCCCCTGTAAAACAAGGTTATACACAGCAAATAACAGCAGTACAGTACTCTTGAACAAACTGGAACCACAGTCATGGTAAATGCAAAAAAGAGTTAGATCTGATTTATTTAAGGGGCTTGAACAAAGGAGGGGCATAATCAGGTTAATTTGCTTAAAGGCTCTGTCAATCAGTTATGCATGCACTTCAGGGTCCATAAACAGTCACACACTCTGGGTACCAAGATGGAGAATGGTGGGCTAGCCAGGAATGTTGCAGCTGGTTGGGGCCCTGTGATGGAAGAAAACAACATGCACAACACACACTATTTGTAATCCGGAGCCGGAGGGCTCAGTTCGTGAAAAGAAAGCAACAATACAATCAGATGACACACTTTTAGATTAGGCTGTTGTTGCAGGGAGCTACCCTGATGATTATTCACAATACCCAAGACTGGACACAGGCTGGAGAAAAATCGAGACAGCAGGTGGTTAATCTGGAGTGCCAGGAGAAGCAGGACCCACATGATTTGCCGAGGCGTCGTTCCTGTTCAAGTGTGGAGCAGGGGGCTGATCCCCAGGCAAGTCTCTCATCTGTGGCTTTCTCTGTGCAGTGGAGTAGTCTGGCAGGGCCAGCGTGGCATGGCCCAGGCCAAATGGAGATGAATGCGTATTCAGTCCGATTAGGCTGGATAAAGCTTCCAGCAAGCAGAACACAGTTCACACAGTGGGGAACCAAATCACGACCCACTTTCAATACACAGCACATTTACATGTAAAGAATTCTACGGTACCAGCAAGCAGAACATAGTTCACACAGTGGGGAACCAAATCACGACCCACTTTCAATACACAGCACATTTACATGTAAGGAAATTCTACTGTACCAGGCAAACTGCTCTCGGTCGCGATCGCAAAGTCTCTGCACAAACCGGGGATTCAAAAGCAGCTGGAAATCCTGACAGGCCGATTGCATTCAGCAAATCTTCAGTCTTCTTCAGGTTAAAGCCTAGTCACAGTCCAGTGGCTTAAATAGTCCTCACAACTCAGATTCAGTCCGAATAAACTATATTTTCCCTCTCAGGGACAGCAGGCAGACAGGCAGGCCAAAACTCAGCCCTTTCACAGTTCTCCCATGCAAATCTACACAGAACTGCTGCTCAGAATCACTTGAGCTGTTACTTCTTCACTTCTCAGCTCAAAACTGAAACTAGCTGCAGCAGCCTGGGAAATTCCCCAAGATCCAAAATGTTCGGTTGGTGATCCTCCTGTCAGTCACAACAAAGGTTCCCCCTTCAGGTGCAAAAAGGCACAAAAAGCCCCAAACTACAATTCCTACAGATTTTGACTCCAGACAGCTCCTGTAGTCCGGCTCCATTTTAGGTCCCACCAGTACCGATTGGACCAAGTCGCAGTCCAGGACCAAGATAGTGGAGAGAAACAAAACAGTCCTTGCTGCAAAGAAGGCAGGTTAGACAAACTACATTATCATTATCACTCTAAATGATTTTCAGCAAATAGTTACATCTTTCAACAGAGCTCCCTCTCAGATTACTTATGACTGCAATCCAGGCAGCTCTTAAAGAAACAGTACACAGAAGCTACACAGGCACTCTCTAGCAATCACATTTAAATTGCTAAAACGCAGGACACCAGCCTGGCAGTGAGAATTTAGGTAAGCTCGAGGAAGACTTTTTGGGAACCCCCATTTGTAGGGGAGTTACACCCTTCCCTGCCTGGAGAAAACTTGGCGTCCATGTCAAGTCTGTACCGTCATGCATCAGTTAACATAAACTTATTACTTTATTATACATATTCACTACACTTCATGATACTATATCCATTCTGATAACACATTGTGCATATTTCACACAGGTAAATTGAACATTACTATACTGAATCAGGTAATAACTTCTTGTACCTTAAACAATGCAAGAGGGGGCCCGTCCCTATCAGCTAACTTGGGGCTAGAGGGGGGCAGGGGCACCATGGTGAGAGGGGAAGACAAGTAACCGGAATTAGCTGTCGAGCTCCATTTGGGCAGTGTGCTTGGTGAGACATAAACACCTTTGTGCATTACATTGAGAGGCAAATCCACTGGCCTCCCAGGAGAATCATAATTGAGGCATACTACTGGCTTGCAGCTCAGTCAGTCTTTCTGAGGGGCACAACTACAGTCTCTGTACTCTCAGCACTGGTCTGGGGACTCTCGTCACTTGTGAAGGGTGCCTCTGCCTGGGTGAGAGCGTCCAAACTTGGGGCACTGTCGGCTCCTTGCTCTGCAGGCTCTGTTTCTACAACACTTGACTCATTTTGCAAAGGCTCAGGCACAATCAAGCTTTGCGACACTGAAGGGGGGTGGTGGTCAGCACTCTCTTCGTGTTCTTCAAGTTCTGGTATGTCACCAGAAATACCCAAACCCTCAGCCCCTTCTTCAGGCAAATCATACAGTTCCACAATACACAGAGACTCAACATCTTCAGACGTGATACTTTTCACTTCACTTTCTGGGAACATTGGCTCCAAGGATGAAGCTGGGGGGTAAGGCAGTCTAGAAGGCCCAGCTTCATCCCCACAATTTATCAGGGGGTTACCTCAAAACAGCTGACTCAGTTCATAAGAGGGGTAATAGGCATGGTTGTATTCACTTTTGTCAGAAGTGGACTGACAGTCACTATCATTCTGGGCCTGCTGTGGAGGAAACCTTAAATCTGTGACCACTAGGGTAGGTTGACTCTGTCTCTTTCTTGCAGCAGCATGAGTCACTGGCCCAGGGGGCTCAATTTCTGGGGGTTCAGCCTCAATCATGACTTGGCCGATAGGTAGCAAGTAGTTACAGTGCATGGTCTTGACAGCTTTGGAGTTGTTCTCTGGGTGTACCTTGTACACAGGTAAATCATCCAATGTTCCAGCTACTATGTGGGGAAGATGGTGCCACTGATCAGCAACTTTGTGTTTACCATGCAGTCCCAAATTGCGTAACAACACAAGGTCTCCAGGTCGAAGCTCTTGAGCCTTTACTTTTTTATCATGCCTCTCTTTGTTGGCTAGATTTCTCTTGGCGGCCATTGTCTGGGCCAGTTGATAGGCATGGTTCAATTGAGCTTTCAGTTTTTGTACATATTGCAAGTAGTTTTTGGCTCAGACCCCATCTGGAGAGACCCCAAAACAGACATCAACTGGCAGCTGGGCCTCTCTCCCAAACATGAGGCAGTAGGGGAGAACCAAGTAGCATCATTTTTTCGTGCAATTGTCGTGTACCAAGGTGCTAATCTGCTGGCTCCATTTGTACTTGTCTTTTTTGATTGGAGGGTGCCCAGCATGTCTAGAAGGAGTGCGGTTAAGCGATTCTGGTTGGTCTCCCTGCGGGTGATGGGGGTGGTTCTGACTTTCGCACCCCCCATTGAGAGAGCATTTCTTTGATTAGCCAACTCTCAAAGTCTCTGCCTTGATCGGAATGAATCCGCTGGGGGGGCACCATAGTGGACGAAGAAATTTTCCACTAGCACCTTGGCCATGGTAGATGCCTTTTGATCTTTGGTGGGAAAAGCTTGTGCATACAGTGTGAAATGATCTGTAACCACTAACACATTGCCAATGTTCCGCTGATCAGGTTCTAAACACAAGAAGTCTATGCAGACTAGTTCCATGGGGGCGCTGGTAGTAATATTAACAAGGGGGCAGCCCTCTGAGGCAGGGCTTTTCTTTGCAGGCAGCGACTACAAGTCTTTACATGGTGCTCAACATCGGCCCCCATTTTGGGCCAGTAGAAGCGAGATCGTACCAGGTCAAGGGTTCTGTCAATACCGAGGTGCCCCATGTGATTGTGGAGGGACCTCAGCACCAAATCTTTAAAGGCCGTGGCAGGACCAATTGTTGCTTGTCTACTTTGCCACTACAATCTACTGTCTCTCTATACAACAACTGACTGAGCAACTTCAATCTGGGGCCTTCTTTAAACAATAAAGCAGTTCGCAAGTCAGTGGAACGTAACTTAGACACATCTTTCCCTGCACGCAGGGCATCAAGTGCTGGCTGAATCATAGGATCTTGGGATTGAGCCCACTGAATGTTGTCATTGTCAAATTGAGGTAGTGCACTAATATCTAGAGCAGAGAAGTGGCAATAAGCAGCTGGTGTGCAGGTGTCAGAAGGGCCCAAGCAATCTACTAAACAGTCCACTGTGTCCGCAGACATCTGTTCATCTCTATAAAACTTTTGGCACAATGCTCGAATGTCAGGTTCAGACAGCCTGACCCAATCACTCTTGGGAGTGGGCCTTCATGATAGGGCATCAGCATCAATATGGTTCAGGCCTTTGCCCCATAGAGGTATTCATGAAACTGGTCAATGATGGCCCAATTTAGTGCAAGGAACTCCAACTTATGCCCAGGGTAGTTTTGTTCAGACTGGGTCAAGCTCCTACTGGCAAAAGCTACTGGTCTCAGGCCATCCTCATGGTCTTAATACAGCATCGCTCTTAGACTGCTTCACAGTCGGGCATCCAGCGGGGCCCGAAGAGTTCACCTGGGCAGAAGAATACTTTTTCTGGTTCTTTAACGGACCCTTTTTTGTATTTACGATTGGAAGGAGGGTAACCCTGGGTAAGGTTCAAGAGTGGGCGAATCACCTTGGAATAGTCTTTTATGAACCTGCAGTAGTAGCCACAGAACCCCAGGAAATGTTGTAGTTCTTTCAGATTATGGGGCTGGGGCCAAGTAGTCAGTGCTTCAACCTTACTGGGATCAGTCTCTATCCCTTTTGTAGATACTATGTGCCCCACATACTTCACAGAGGTTTGGAAAAACTGGCACTTGTCAATGGACAGCTTGAGGTCGAAGTGTTCCAGTCAGTCTAGGATTTTAAACAGTTGGTTCTCATGCTCCTTTAAGGTGCTCCCAAACACAATGACATCATCTAAGTACACCAGGCATTCCAGCAAATTCATATCTCCCACCGCATGTTTCATCAGTCGCTGAAAGGTGGCCGGGGTGCCTGATATCCCCTGTGGCATCCTCAGAAACTTGTAGAACCCCAATGGACAGATGAAGGCTGTTTTCTCATGGTCTTCTGGGGCCATCGGGATCTGGTAGTATCCGCTGCCAAGATCCAACACCGAGAACCATTTGCTCCCATTCAAGCAGTCCAGGGCATCTTGTATACGAGGCATAGTGTATTGGTCTGGGATGGTCCGCTGATTCAGGGTTCGATAATCAACACACATCCTCACAGACCCATTCGTCTTACACACAACCACAATGAGAGAGGCGTATGGGCTCCTGGATTCTTGTGTCATGCCAGCAGCGAGCATTTCCTGCAGGTGTCTTCTCACATCATCTATGTCTGCTGGGGCTAGGCGTTGGGACCTCTCTCAAAATGGCCGTTCATCATGCAGACATATGTGATGCTCCGCACCCTGGACACATCCCACATCCCATTCCTTCAACAAAAACACTTGGTCTCTCTGGGCAAGTCTCTTGCTAATTCTAGCCTTCCATTCAGCTGGCAATGGGGAGTCACCAAAGTCAAACAAGTCTGGGGTCACTCTCTCCTTCTCACCCGGCTGCTTGTTGCTGGGCAATACTGCAGTGTCTGCTCAGTGTACCATAGCTAGGGTGCACCCTCTGTTCACCTGGATCTCCTGATCTGACACATTGTGAATCTGGACCATCACTTGTCGTGCATGGGCATGGGCATGAGCAGGCAAGATGCTGGGCTTGACCAATAATCCTTCTGGCAATTTTTCATCACCTGGCACATCCAACATCAATATTTTGTTCTTGAAATCTTTCCGGAGGTGGACCTCCCCTTGAATGGTACACTGGGCGTTAGGGGCCAGTACCATTGAATCGGGATCCTTCTTCCACACGATCCCCACCAGTTCATCCTGGTCTACTTCCTAGGGTTTCTGTTGCAAATCATAGGCCCTCTTGATCAGAGCTGGAATTCTCAGGGCCCTCCCAGTCCGTCACCCTTGTTTCTCATGACAAAGTTGCACCAGTCTCCCAAACATATCGGCGTTTGTCCCAATTAAAAGGGGGATCCCATCATACAGTCTGGTCTGGGGACACACTAGGGTCAATGTCTCTACTCGCTCCTCTACACCCGTCACAGTTGCAGAAAAAGACAACCAGAGGCATACATACCCTAGGTAGGGATAAGACTTGTCGCTCAGGCCCCGCACATGTAGGCTTTCCAGGGATTGCAAAGGCACATCAGATAAGTGTTTGTCATACCAGTCCTTGAATACAATGGTCACTTGCGACCCGCTGTCAAGCACAGCCCGAGTATGAATACCATTCACAGTCACTGTAGTCTCCATTGAAGGGCCCACTATTTTGGACCAGTCTGGAGAGGCAGTAGCAGAGGCCTGGACAGACGATTTAGCCACAAAGAAATTTGAGTTAGGGTTTCTCGAACCCTCACTATGGTAATTTCGGGCACCCCTTGGTTACTGATTTGCTTTTCGGAGCTCCCCTTGGAGTCTGTTTACTATTCTTTCTAAATCCTTCTGAGACTGGCATTCTCTTTTCAGATGGCCATCCTTTCCACAGTTGTGACAAATGATAGACTCCTGGGTCATCCTGGGAGAGAACATCGTATGAGGAACTGAAGCAGTAGTAAGAGATTGGGGTCTAGTATCTGCCTGCAGCGGTGAGAGTGGTGCAGTGTGTCTTAACAGTTCCTTTAGAGTGGCAGTCAATCTGGTGATCTCAGCCTTGAAGCCACCCTTGGTAGCAGATGCCTGAGGGTGCACCCCCACCCCCATGGCAGTCACATCCTGAAAGGGACCAGAATCTTGTTCCATGGGGGAAACCCTTGCAGAGGTGCCCATCTTCAACTCTCGGACTTCCTTTAGTAGCTCATCTTTCCAATGCTGGGCCCAGGGTGGGAAGTCCTTTGCATTCTCAGAGTGCTCGCTAGTTAAGTGCCGATTTTGCCCCTGAGCCTCACTTGGCTGATCACTCTCGGTCACTTGTGCAGCAGCAGCAGATATGGGTGCAATTCCCCAACGGGGTCGCCTTTCCTCAACCCCCTGAATTTCTTTCATTAGCTCATCATAGGAGGAGGCACTCTTGTAGCAGCTTTTCAGGCTGAGGCACATACACAGACAATGGCTCCCCTGAGTACTGCTGAGTGTTTCTTACTCTCCACCACAGATCTTCATCTGAATATGGGCTCCCATACACATTCTCCAATGCATCCAGATAGTTCTGTGCAGTTGCTTCAGGGTTATTGGCCCACTTGGCACGAACGGTAGCTAGGGCAGGATCTTGGAGGCTCTCACTCAACCTCTTTCATTTCTCTGCTTCTGAGCATTGCCATTCAAGTACTAGAGGGGCAACATAGTCTATCCAGGTCTCCCAGTCATCCTCCCTCTTGAGGGGTGGGGAGGGTGCCCGAGAAGATTCTCAGCCTTCGGTAGGAGTCTTGACTAATGGCAGGTACAGATATAGGGGCCAGCATTGGCATGGACACAGAAGGCGTGGCAGTAACAGGTGCTGGAGTGGGAGGGGGTGTTGGGGAAGGAACACCCCCAGGTGGCAGGAATAGTTTCTTAAAGTCCTCTATGGTTTTCCCTTCCTCCAGCAACAACTTAGCAAATTTCTCTTCAAAAGTCTCAGATAATGGTAGGAGTTCATCCTCCTCGAGGTTTTTACTGTCTTTTGTTGTCACCCTCCAGGCAGCTGGAACCCCTTCTGGGGCAATAATCTGTGGCACTTTAGAGCTGTCCATGAGGTAACTACACTCTACCAAGGCTATGAAAGTTTGGGCGATCAAATCAGCCTGTCGACCTACCACCACAGGGTTTTTTTTAAACACTCAGCTTTGGAGAGTGCTCCCTCTACAGTGTCTTTACTGGTTCCCAGGGGAATATCCAGTATAAGTAGAGCATTTTGGGGGTCGATCTCCTGCCCAGTACACCACCCCACCAACTGGTGTACAGCCATTTCTACTGGGGTAGCCATTAATCTTTAACAATAGTTCATAGTTCAGGAGGCAGTATAGCGCAGTGGTCTAAGGCTCTGAGCTGCAAATTTGGTGACATCCAGCAGACCAGACCTGGGTTTGAATCCCACAGCTTCCACTTGCACACTGTGTGACCCTGAGCAAGTCACTTAACCTCCTTGTGCTCCCAGGTCGCTCCTGTAAAAGCTTTCAGCTTAGTGTGCTATACCTGGTTAAACAACTAAATAAAAAAATAAAAATTTTGGCCACTAGAAGGCACAAAATCCCAGCTGAGCCTCCAAATGTAACCCCTAGGTGGCGCTATCCGGGCTACCCCCTACTTGCTTGGCTAGTAGCAGGTTAAGTGGCCCGAGTTCTGAAACGGGTGCCTCCACCCGGAGGTCAGGGTTGGTAGTGGTCAAGCTAACCTAGGCACAGCCCTCCGGGACACTGTAACCCCCCTCTTTCCTTATTAGTGGCCATAACAATACACAAAAATCATTTTCACAATACCCCTGGTACACCGCACAAGTACCCACACTGTTTGCACTTACCACCAGGGCTTTTATCTGGCCCGGCCCTGGGGACCCCCTGTAAAACAAGGTTATACACAGCAAATAACAGCAGTACAGTACTGTCGAACAAACTGGAACCGCAGTCAGGGTAAATGCAAAATAAGAGTTAGATCTGATTTATTTAAGGGGCTTGAACAAGGAAGGGGTGTAATCAGGTTAATTTGCTTAAAGGCTCTATCAATCAAACAGTTATGCATGCACTTCAGGGTCCATAAACAGTCACACACTCTGGATACCCAGATGGAGAATGGTGGGCTAGCCAGGAACATTGCAGCTGGTTGGGGCCCTGAGATGGAAAAAAACAACATGCACAACACACACTATTTGTAATCCGGAGCCGGAGGACTCAGTTCGTGAAAAGAAAGCAACAAGACAATCAGATGACACACTTTTAGATTAGGCTGTTGTTGCAGGGAGCTACCCTGATGATTACTCATGATACCCAAGACTGGACACAGGCTGGACGAAAATCAAGACAGCAGGTGGTTAATCTGGAGTGCCAGGAGAAGCAGGGCCCACACGATTCGCAGAGGTGTCGTTCCTATTCAAGCGTGGAACAGGGGGCTGATCCCTAGGCAGGTCTCTCGTCAGTGGCTTTCTCTGTGCAGTGGAGTAGTCTGGCAGGGCCAGCATGGCATGGCCCAGGCCGAATGGAGATGAACGCGTATTCAGTCCGATTAGGCTGGATAAAGTTTCCAGCAAGCCAAACACAGTTCACACAGTGGGGAACCAAATCATGACCCACTTTCAATACACAGCACATTTACATGTAAAGGATTCTACGGTACCAGCAAGCAGAACACAGTTCACACAGTGGGGAACCAAATCATGACCCACTTTCAATACACAGCACATTTACATGTAAGGAAATTCTACTGTACCAGGCAAACCGTTCTCCGGTCATGATAGCAAAGTCTCTGCACAAACCGGGGATTCAAAAGCAGCTGGAAATCCTGACAGGCCGATCGCATTCAGCAAATCTTCAGTCTTCTTCAGGTTAAAGCTTGGTCACAGTCCAGTGGCTTAAATAGTCCTCACAACTCAGATTCAATCCGAATAAGCTCTATTTTCCCTCTCAGGGACAGCAGGCAGACAGGCAGGCCAAAACTCAGCCCTTTCACAGTTCTCCCATGCAGAACTGCTGCTCAAAATCACTTGAGCTGTTACTTCTTCACTTCTCAGCTCAAAACTGAAACTAGCTGCAGCAGCCTGGGAAATTCCCCAAGATCCAAAAGGTTCAGTTGGCTGATCCTCCTGTCAGTCACAACAAAGGCTCCCCCTTCAGGTGCAAAAAGGCACAAAAAGCCCCAAACTACAATTCCTACAGATTTTAATTCCAGACAGCTCCTGTAGTCCGGCTCCATTTTAGGTCCCACCAGTACTGACTTGTCCAATTTGCAGTCCAGGACCAAGATAGTGGAGAGAAACAAAACAGTCCTTGCTGCAAAGAAGGCAGGTTAGACAAAGTACATTATCATTATCACTCTAAATGATTTTCAGCAAATAGTTACATCTTTCAACAGAGCTCCCTCTCAGATTACTTATGACTGCAATCCAGGCAGCTCTTAAAGAAACAGTACACAGAGGCTATACAGGCACTCTCTGGCAATCACATTTAAACTGCTAAAATGCAGGACACCAGCCTGGCAGTGAGCATTTAGGCAAGCTCAAAGAAGACTTTTCGGGAACCCCTATTTGTAGGGGGGTTACACTATATTTCTCTCACCTTGTTTCTTTTCTGTTCTGTTTACTCTTCCTTACCCTACCTGACATCTTACCTGTGTTATCCTCCGCCAATGTCTCTCATTATGTGGTAGGAGTTTGTACTTGCTTGGTTGAGATCTGTCCCCTTTCCCTATTGTTCTTGCACCCCTTGAATTATTGTGGCCCTTACCTTACCCCGGAACCTCTAACTCCCCTTATAGCTTTCTCATGATGTCCCCTTCCAAGTCTGAAGGCCGTGTCATGGTTTGTACTAGGCAATGTTGGCAATGACAGTGTTTAATTATCTCCTTTTACCATGAACCAGTTACTTTTGTCATTTCCACTGAATACTGTGGTGTGCATGTCGCTTATATCTTGTTAACTCTTCTAATCGCTACAAACACACCTGGGATACTGTTCCAAAAGTGGATCTTATGCTATTGTTTTGAGTGTATTCTTTGTCTGTATATAAATGTATTGTGCTTTGACCTTGTTTGACCCAGATCCACCTTGCAAATGAGCTTTGCTCAATGGTGTTCGCCTGGATAAATAAAGATTTTGATTGATTGACTGATTGATTGATTGACTGATTGAAATCTCCCACCTGCACCTTGTTTGTGCCCTTGAGGTACTTAAAAGTTTCTATCATGTCATCCCTTCCTCTCCTCTCCTCCAGTGAGTACATATTGAGGTCTCTTAGTCTCGCCTTATATGTTTTGTGGTGCAAACCATGCACCATCTTTTTTGCCCTTCTCTGGACAGCCTCCACCTTGTTTATGTCCTTATGCATGTGTGGTCTCTAGTACTGCATGCAGTACTCCAAGTGAGGCCTTACCAGTGTTTTATACAATGGCATCACCACTTCCCACCTCCTACTAGTAATACCTCTGCCTATGCAACCCAGCATGCCACTGGCCCTCCCTGCAGCCTTTGAACACTGCTTTGATACCTTAAGGTAATCAGATATGATAACCCCTAGGTCCCTCTCCTCTTTGGTGATGGTCAGCACCTCCCCCCCATCCTGTAGCTCTCCCCAGGGTTCCCCCTACCTAGGTACATTATCTTGCACTTTTTTGCACTGAACCTTTCGATTGAGCCTATATCTTTGCACAGGTAAGGCCTCCAAAACTGGACACTGTACTCGAGGTGTGGCCTCACCAGGGCTTGATACAGGGGCACCAGAACCTCCCTATGCCTGCTGGTGATCCCCCCCCTGCTAATACTTGCCAGCATCCCATATGCCTTCCCCACCGCCCTCGAGCATTGCCTCCCTACCTTGAGGTTGTTGGAGACTGTTACCCCAGATCCCTCTCGTCCTCTTGACACCGTGACACTCTCTCCCCACCCAGTCCCAGTATATACCTTAGGTGCATAACAGCACACTTCTTGATGTTGAAGTTTAGCTGCCAGGTCTCCGCTCACTCCTCCAATAATCTCAGGTCCCTTGTCATGTCCTCAACCTGCCCCAGGGGAGTCAACTCTATTACAAATTTTCGTGTCATCCGCAAAGAGGGCCACCCTCCCTGTCAGTCCATCCACAATGTCTAGTACATAGATATTGAACAGGAGGGGTTCCAGCACTGATCCTTGGGGAACTCCACTCCTCACCTGCCTAATCCCTGAGCATACCCCATTTACCACCACCCTCTGCCTCCTATCCGCCAACCAGTTTTCAACCCATCTTGTTATTTTGACCCCTACCCCTATGCTATCCAATTTGTTGACCAGCCTCCTGTGGGGTATGGTGTCAAAGGCCTTACTGAAATCCAGATAGGCCACATCCACCACTACCCCTGGTCCACTACCCGCGTCATCCAGTCAAAAAATTTGATCAAATTGGACTGGCTTGACTTGCCCCTAATGAACCCATGCTGTCTGTCATCCAGCAGTCTGTTCACCTCCAGGTACTTCGTTACCCTTTCACCGATGAGTGCCTCCATGACCTTCCCCACCACGGCTGTCAGGCTGATGGGGCGGTAATTTTCCCTCATCTCACTGCTTCTCCCCTTGTGTATCTGCACCACCATCATGTTTTTCCAGTCCTCTGGCACTATACCGGTGTCCAGGGACAGGTTGAACAGCCTCACAAGTGGGGTAGCCAGCTCCTCTCTTAGTTACCAAATTACCCTTTGATGCAGGCCACCTGGCCCCATGGCCTTGTTCACTTTCACCCTGGTTAATTCCTCCCTAACTCTCTCCATGGTGAAGGGATCCAATACCATCCTCGTGCCCCTCCCCCCATGCTATATGTATTTATTTTTGACTCAGGACATTCTATAACTGAGACTTGTATCTCATTGAACTTATCCTGTAATTACACATTAAAATAAATAAATAATAAATGCCATGAAACAGGCACACCCCAGTCTATCAGTAAGTGCTTGGAAAACCAGGAAGCACGTAATGGTACTGAAACAAAGGACACTCCCACGTACAGTAGGCGGAGATAGCAAAAGGCCATTAGCCCCAGGAAGTAGCAGATTAGAGGTTTGATCCTTTGCTTCTATAAGCAGTTACTGCCTCAGAAGCCTCAAAATGTGTGTTTAAGACTACAAAAATCTGTTTTCTTAGAAATTATTGGATAGGGGAGGATTTTTAAGTATTAATTTCTTCAGATAATACAAAGCAGTGTGGTAGCCACTTCCATCCAGCCAGTGAGAGAAAAAGAAAAAAAAATGTTGTACCATTTATTGGACTAATTGTTTTAAAGACTAACTTTACCCAGTGAAGAGAGTATAACTCCCTAATGTTAGTCTGTAAAGCAATTTTGTTAGTCTGATAAAAGGTATCACCTGCAACCTTTTTTCAGTACATAAAATTTTGAAGATGTTCATGCAGGAGTCATTCCCAGATAATGTGGCTCAAGATGGTACACATATTTTAAGTTTCAACAACAACAACAAACTCTAGCCAGAGCTGATACGGTTGTGACGAGCTGCCAAGTGAACAAAGTTACACGTGTGCATAGAAATTATTGAACGCCCAGGTGTAACTTCGCCATTTTTTGGAGGTGTTACACCAAATTTTCAAAATGGCCTTTTTGGGACCCCTCCTCATGAAGAGTGCCAGTGCCATTTTGTTCACTTGTTCCAAAAGGTGATTTCGCAGAGCGACCATGCCATTCTATGCCACGGGTGCGAAAACACATTTCAGGCAGGATGTGTAAAATGACAGCTGTACTGTTAAAAAGGAAGTGTACAAAAATAGCAACGTTGAAAATCTGGGTAGAAAATATTAAAAATTGCCGAAGTTAGGCGTGTGCGTAGAAACTGCGCAATGCACGCTCATAATGCAGTCAATTTTTGGAAATTTTTCACCAGATTTGGAACATGGGCTTTTTGGGACCCCACCTCGTGAACAGTGCCACTGTTGTTTCGTTACTTGGTCCCAAAAGGTGATTCCACACAGTGACCACGAAATCACCTTTTGAGAATGAGTAACAAAATGACATTGACATTGTTCATGAGGTGGGGTCCCAAGAACCCCATGTTGAAAATTTGGGACCAGAATTCCAAAAAATGGCTGATTTATCAAGTTAAGTTGAAAACCCCATTGAATGCCATTATAACATGCTTACCTTTGATTCATCAGTTTGCAGTTCAGCTGTGAAGAGTGCAGATGCATCCCAGTCCAGAGAAGATGACAGCGCTGACCTCTGGAGGTAAGTATGAGGTAAGGTGGAGGTGCAGTAGGTAGGTGCTCAGTGGGAGGGTGGGGATGGGGAGGAAGACTGGGGTGATTATGAGGGACCATTTCCTTTTTTACAGGTTAAAAAAAACATGTTGGGGAAGGTTTTCTTAATTTACAGGGGTTAAAAAAACATACATTTGGGCATACTGGGTTGGGCTCCAAGTGTGCCACATGAGTTGGGGGGCACATAATGCCGACACGGGGATTGGGCACCTAAATGTCAGCGCAGGGCAAATAAATACATTTGGACAAAATGGGGTAGGCTCCCAGTGTGCCACATGAATTGGGGGGGGGCTACATAATGCTGACACGGTGATTGGGGACCCCAATGTCGGTGCGGGGACGGGGAGCGAGGAGGACAGCAGCAGTGGAGGATTTTCTTTCCTGCTGGTTCTGGCAGCGGTGATGCGACTGCCTTGCAGGTAATGGCATTTTGCCATTCACAACATGGCGGCACCAACAGCACTATGCATGCGCGCGAGTCGCGCATGAGTAGTTCTTGCCCTGGAATGTGGAAGTAACAGCCAAAATAGTGTGGTTGTTATTCCGTAGCAGCCGATCGTGGTGGAGTGCTTCAAGTTATGTTGGTCTTTCAGAAGGATACTTCCAAAAGTCCAACAGAATGATCCAAAATTTGCCGTTTTTGTAAGCTACAATCGATCCCAAAAGGGCTGTAGGCTCCGCTCACAGCTGTAAAAAGGAACGAAAACTGCATTACAAGCAGATGGAAGAACACTAAACTTCTTAAGTGATCACCTTTTTAATACTTACTCTATGAATAATAAGTGTAGAACATCAAGATATAGCAAATAAAAACAGTTCTTTATATATAGGAAAGGCAGGCCCTGTGAAAAATAATGGTGTTATAGGGCATATACGGTAATACTAATACAGTCCAATATGTGCTGTGATGTCAACAATATAGTAGAAGCACACACCCCCAGCACTCACAATCCATGTGAACCAGGTACCAGGGAAATTGGGATACTGTACATAAGTTCATTTATGCTCACACAGCAGAGTGCCCTCCATTATTTGAAATTATTGCCAGCATTACCTTTTGGAGATGATCAATGCATTTGTTACAGTGTTCTTTTTTCAATACTCTTCTCCAAAATCGCCAACGGCCAAATCCAGAAAAAACATGATCTTACTTCGAGACACAGCTCTTGCAGCAGGTTACACCATTAGGACTGAAGCCGGCAGGCGTCAGGACCACACGGAAAAATTCTAGCTAGCTATCTTCAGCGGGGACAGCCCCCGACGTCGGTCCCGCCTCCGACGTCAGGCGTAGGACATAAGGGGGCGGTCCCGCCAGATTCCCCAGTTCTTTCCCGCCGTCGACTTGCATGTCTCGACCCTTCGGTTCAGCTTCTAGCGTGTGACGCGTGGTAAAATGTTTTCCTACGGGAAATTTGTTCCCTTCGTTCAGTTTTTTCTCTGATGTCCTCTCCGACCTCCGGTCACTCCTCGAAGTGCGCCTGTGGGAAGCAGATCCCATTCATGCTCGAGGAACAACTCAAGACCATGGCTTCCAAGGGGGATTCTTCGCAGAAGGCCCTCAAGCATGCTGAGAAGCATAGAGAGAAGGCCCCTTCCAGGTCCCCGTCTAGGGCCTCCGACTTGCGCAGCTCCGGTTCCAGGTCCGACCGCTCTCCTTCCCGGGCCAGCTCTCAGCCTCCCCCCACTGCAGTGACAAAGTCTTCAGGCTCCTCTTCTCAGGCCAAGACTCCCAGGCCTTCCTCGTCCTCCAAGGCCCTGGCTAAGTCGGGGGATCATCATCATCACCACAAGTCGGGTTCCCGCCATTCTGAACCCTATGTCAGGTCCGCCTCGTTGCCTTCTCCTCCCCAACGGAAGACCAAGGAGCTCACCTCACTTAAGAGGCCGTTGGACCCAACGCCGGTTCGCCCAACGTTGGCCTCTCGCCACAGGTCCCCAGAGCCGTCGTCCGTCAGAAGACTGTCGCCGGCCAAGCCAAATCATCACCGGATGCCGGCAGGGGGACCGGCGCCTGCTCCAATCGAGAAGAGGACCCCGACGCCAACCGACCGACGTCGGTCAGGAGACCATCACTGAGGAGGAGTTGACTCAGCCCGAGGACCAGATGGGCGACCCCGGTCCTGTTGAGACTCCCAGGGAACCCTCTCCGCAACCCGAGCCCCCTGTGGAGCCGACGCCGGGACCCGACGACCGACCACCGGCGCCCGGTCCATCGTCGGGCCTTTCTTTTTCAGAGGTGAAGGAGCTTTTCACTTACTGGTGGGATACCATCAAAAATGACATGGTCCCCACTCCACCTCCGTTTCCACCTCCTCCTCCTCCTACACCGGTTACTCCTCCGGTCCCTGCATCCCCTTCTCCATCTGGGTCTGCAGGCCGGTTACCTCCTCCCCGGGAGCCCAGGACCCCTCCAAGGGGGAGACCAGACAGAAGGAGACCTCCATCCAGATCTTCTTCTAGGTCACCCAGCCCTAAGAGACCCAGAAGATGCCACCATTCGCCTTCGACGGAGGACACGGGATCAGAGTTTTCAACATCCAGATCCCCATCTCCTCTCTCCATACCTTCTCTGGACCCACGTGAGCTTCCAAGGTCTCCTCCGGATGACCCATTGTTCTCGGATATAATGAGACACATCCAAGAGAACATGGGATAGGATGCGGAAGAGTTAGACCCCGAAAGGCTACGCCTTGCGAAGTATCTTCGGCAGAAGGACCCCAAGCCTGTGGTGGTGCCACCCTTGGTAGACACTTTCGTGGACGTTACCAAGGCAGCGTGGAAGCGTCCACATTCACTCCCGGCGATGCCGAAGAAAGATGACCGCCTGTACAATTCAATTCAACTTTATTTTTAAAAGGCGCTTTTCTTAAAACCAAAGCGCCTGTACATTTCAAACAATAAATACAGTAAAATTAAAACTACTATAAATCATTAAAAGCTATGCTAAAAAGGTGGGTCTTCAAAGCTCCTTTAAAACTAAAGATGGTCGGGCAATTTCGCACCTGACGAGGTAGAGAATTCCATAGGGTCGGTGCCATAAAACTAAATGATCTTGCACCTGATGTATTCAAATGGACCCTAGGAATCTCCAGCAATCCCTCGTCAGTGGATCGGAGGGAGCGAGAGGGACAGTAGAGGCAAAGGAGTTCTTTCAGGTAGGTAGGTCCCAGGTCATGTAGGGCTTTATAGGTCAGCAAACCGACCTTGAAGGTGATTCGCCAAGCCACTGGCAGCCAGTGCAGTCCGCGAAGCACAGGCATTATATGGCTGGATCTAGAAGATCCAGTCAACAGCCTGGCTGCCGCATTCTGCACTAGCTGCAGGCAGGGTTCAACCCCGATAGCCCTAGGTATAGGGAGTTACAGTAGTCAAGATGGGAGGTAACGAAGGCGTGGATCAACGTTGGAAGGTCCTCTGGAGGAACCAGGTGCTTCACCCCGGTGATATTCCTCAGATGGAAAAAGGACGTTTTGACAACCGCTGACACCTGAGATTTAAGCGTCAGATGGTTGTCAATTATTACGCCAAGATTCCGCACCTGATCTGAGGTTGCCAACTGAACTCCCCAAGCCATAATCCTGAGGGTGAACCATCTGGCAAACCCACCTCACAGCGGCCTTTATCCATGACCAACACCTCCGTTTTCTCCGGGTTTAACCTCAGCCAACTCCCATTCATCCAGTCTTGAATTTCTGCAAGGCAGTTATTAAATACCAACAAAGCAGCATCCTGGCCAGGCACAAAAGACATATACAGCTGGGTATCATCCGCATAGCAGTGAAAACCCAGACCGTATCGTCTAATAATCGCTCCTAATGGCAGCATATACACTGCAAACAACATGGGTGCTAAGATAGAACCTTATGGGTGCTCAAGAGGGATAGGGAGATCAGATGCCGAGGAAAAAAATTCCTGACACCACTCTGAGTCCCACCTCAGAGGTAAGATCGAAACCATCTGAGGACCGTACCAGATAGACCACAGACAGACCTCAAACGCTCTAACAGCACATCATGGTCAACGGTGTCAAACGCTGCAGAGAGATCAAAAAGTACTAAGATGGATCGAGTCCTACGATCTCTCGCTATTAGGAGGTCATTTAGTACCCGAACCAGCGCTGTCTTGGTACTATGCCTTTTCCTAAATCCAGACTGGAGAGAATCGTAGATATTGTTGTTGGTCAGATGATCTTCCAACTGTAATGCGACCACTTTCTCAATAACTTTACCCACAAAGGGTAAGTTAGAGATTGGCCTGTAATTTGCTAGACAATCTGGATCTAGAGAGGATTGCTTTAGTAGAGGCTTAACTATAGCCTCTTTTAGGAGATCCGGAAAGATCCCCCTCTCCAAAGACTTCCAGACTATCGAAGCCAGGACTTGGCTGATTTTATCCACACAACCCATTAAAAGGCGTGTGGGGCCAGGGTCTAAATCACAACTAGTCGGTCGCATCGCTCGAATGATCATCACAACATCATCGATTATGGGAAGACTGAAGTCAGACCAGCTAAACTGGGTGTTCGACATCTCCTGCCGACCACCATCGCTCCCATTGGGGAGGGAAAAGCGGATATCCAATCTGATCTTGACAACCTTATCTGCAAAGAAGAGATCAAGTTCCTCACACCATTCTTGAGATAAGGCTCTTCTGGGCTGCAGACAGACTGGATTGCACAGTCTGTCCACAGTCCGAAAGAGCTGAGCTGGTCTATTCTGTGCAGCTGCTATCTCTCTCTGGACAGGAATTCTGCCTTCTTACGAGAGATTGCGGATTGATAGACCACATAATGGTCCACCAAACTAAGCCTGTCAACATCAAGACCGGATTTCCGCCAACACCTCTCCAACCTTCGTCCAACCCTCCTCAACTCCCTCACGGTCTCATCAAACCAAAGAGACCTGGGGGCGAGAGGTGAGAGGACGAACATGAACTGGTGCAATGGAATCCAGGGCCCCTGTCACTGCCTCATTATGAGCATGTACCAGGTCACCTGGATCCAAGCAATCTATCGGTAGGCTTGATAGGTCCAACACCGCCATCAGGTCATCTGGGGAAACACCCCTCAAGGGGCGGTATCGGACCATCTCCAAAGGGGCTGACCTAACAGGGGTGGCCTCAAAACTGAACCTAATGGTGTGATGGTCAGACCATCCGACCATTTCCGCCAACAGGTCGGATATCCCCATCCCCAAAAGGAACACCAGGTCCAATGAGTGTCCACCAATATGGGTCGAGGAGGAAACAGACTGTGTGAAGCCCAATGATATCATCAATTGGAGGAAGTCATGACCAAATCGAGATAGTTCATCGTCGACCCAAGCATTGAAGTCCCCCCAGAACCAACCATCTGGGGGACCCCAATGTTAGGTCGACAATGAAGTCTGCGACTTCCTGCAGGAAAGCATTCTCGTCACCTGGTGGATGGTATACAAGAAGTATCCTGCACCCCACACCCTCGACCAAAATACACTCAAAGGATCTGGTGACTCCCATCGGTACCTCCACCAGGCCCAGTTCTGACTTAAAACATATGGCAACACCCCTGCCCCTACGATCCTGCCTCGGGTGGTGTATCACTGAGTACCCAGCTGGAACTGCTGCAGCTAAGACAGCCCCAGCATTTTCATCCAGCCAAGTCTCAGTGATGCATGCCAGATCAGATGACCCAACAAGATCGGCTATAACAGCGGTCTTGTTTTTAATAGACCTGGCATTGCATAACACCGCCCGAGTAGGATAAGCCTCCGATGATGACCACCCTACCTGCTGACCCTGATCAGAACCCTTGGGTATGGACACAAGACAGAGAGATCCCCTCCTCTCCTGTGCCCATTTTGCCCCAGGGCGTCTCCTTGACCCCACTATTCCTATTCGCCCACTCCTTTCCATTCCCCCCCAGACCCAACACCAACCCTCCATCTCCCTCTCACAATCCCCAGAGCCCTACACTTTCTGTAGACTCCCGGAGACAAAGGGGGACAGGAAAAAGGACGGAGGTCCCTGAGCATAGAGGGGGACTAGTACCTGACCATCTTATTATCTTTCCAGCACATAAATCACACCAAAATTAATAATAATAAATCCTACTCAACTTATAAAACAAAATTATGAAAAACTAAGAATCCAACACACAAACAAAATCTATTAATAAATTTAGTACTGACAAATTATTAAAAACATAATATTATCTACCCCACCTACAGTGCTCTCACCACTGCGGGAAGAGGAGCTTACCACCTAAAGCATAAAAAGTTGACCCATCACATTAATACTCATTAATAAATACCCTCATTTTACCCAAAACAAAGTTCAAGATCTTTTATCGTCCACACTTCTGTGCTCTCACCACTCAGTGTGGCTCCAGCATTTATCCGTCTCCTCTCACGAGACCGATAGTTGTAAATGAACTTAGATTAAATTTCCTAATAGTCACCCAGTAATTAAAACACTGTAGCTGCAACAAAATAATTCGTGGATACTTCACCAAGTTCAAGTAATCCACGCCAGTCCATATAGATCCAAATATAAACGAAGTGTTCAGAAATCACAGTAGCCAGAGTCCTAAAGGCAGCAGATGAACAGACGCCATGAGAAACTCCACCATAGGTTCCAGCTCGACCTAACCCTCGCTACGATGAGGCAGGCATAACCACCCTCCGATAGTACCCCTGCCACACCTAGGGAGAAAAGCAAACCCCACCACCCACCGGAGGCAGGAAAACCAATCCCCCTGTCTGGATCAGGGAGCCAAAACCTCCAATTATGTGGACCAAGATGCAATCAGTCTTACTGCCGTTATTTGCCTTCCACTTCCTTATTCCAGTGGTACCACACACATAGAAGACCGGTAACGTCTTTCCTGTAATCCGGCGAAAATTATATCCCCAAATAGAAACTGCAGTCTAGTCACTGGGTTCCAAAGAAGGGAAAATCACACCAAACCTCCACCAATATCCTGAAAGAATATCTTCAAGGAATCTTCAAGATATCTTCAAGGAACACTTCAGCATGTTCACAATTCTCACAACTTCACTTGATTTAATAACTAGCACTCTAGTTCAAGCAGGCGCTTCAATCCTGGGGACACAAACAATCACCCCCGTAACATCGGGACCACGACTGTCACGTACTAATGAAAGTCACCTAACAGTCTTGAAATCAGCCACCGCAGCAGCCGACTCTCACCAGTAATACAAAAAAATTTTAGGCAGTCAAATTAGGCAATCAAAGCCAACTCAGTCCCACACATAGAAATCCAAAACGGCCCGCGACCATGCCGATTAATAGCGCCAGTGAAGAAAATTCAATCCTTGTAGATCTTAAATCTCAGCTAAAAGATAGCAGCTCAGACCCAGCGTTACCGAAAATGTGAACCCAAAACGTAAAACGTTTAAAATAAGATAAACAAACTAAACAAATAAAATAAACTAAACAAAATAAAATAAACTAAACTAAATAAACTAAAACGAAGTTAAAAACGAAGCTCAAACAAAAACTGAAGCAGAGCTAAAACGAAGACTGACCCAGCGTGGTTGCCATCTTTGAATTATAGCTAAAAGACCGGTGCTACTAAGGGAAGGAGAGAGGCTCTTCTGCAGCCAGAAAGTCATAACGCGATGTGACGGTATACCCGAATGGCGCCTGCTTTTGTTCATGGTTCTAAGCACGCGGCCTTTCCCCTTTAGGTTGTCCGTGAAAGTGGTGTTAGAGTACCTGCTCTCCCTTTTCCGTTTGGGTCTCGCCTACTCCTCTATTAAGGTGCACCTCTGTGCCATTTCAGCTTATCACCTTCCAGTGGGACAGCGCACAGTGGCACAATTAGATGCCTGTCGAGAATTCTTGAGAGGGGTGTTACATCTTAGGCACCCATTAAGGACCCAGTGCCTCCATGGGACTTGCTCTTTGTCCTGGAGCAACTCACGCCCCCTTTGAACCTGCCGCGGATTGCGAGCTGCGTTTTCTGTCATGGAAAACGTTGTTTTTGGTTGCTGTTACGTCAGTGAGAAGAGTTTCTGAGCTTCATGCTCTCATGTGCAAAGAGCCTTATTTAATTTTCCACCGGGACAGAGTATCCCTGAGGACGAATCCTAAATTCTTGCCTAAGGTGGTTTCCACACTCACTCTCAATCAGGATATTGACCTGCCGGTCTACTTCCCAAATTATTCTAATAGAGGAGAGGCGCTGCTTCACACCCTGGATGTTCACCGCAGCTTAAGGTACTACCTGAGCAGAACTAAGCAGCTTCGTAAATCGGAGCAACTTTTCATTTCCTTTACTGAAAGGATGATGGGCCAACCAGTATCCAAACAGTCCCTGTCTCACTGGCTTGTCCAGTGCATCTCATACTGTTATGATATCAAACAAATGCCCCTCCTGGGATCAGTCCGGGGCCATTCCACTAGGGGAGTGGCCACCTCCTTTGCAGCACTTCAAAATGTTTCCACTTCTGCCATTTGTGCTGCAGCCACTTGGAGCTCTGTACATACCTTTATCAGGCATTATAGCTTAGACATCGCTTCACGGCGAAGAGCCGGCTTCAGCCTGGCTGTGCTACAGGGTCTCCTGTCCTAGATTCAGGACCTGGAATGTACTTTCTAGTTTCCTCTTCCCAGAGGGTTTGCAAGCGCTACTGCTTGGAAATCAGTCCTAATGGTGTAACCTGCTGCAAGAGCTGTGTCTCGAAGTAAGATAGTACAGTTACATAAGAACTTACCGTAACAGTAGATCTTCGAGAACAGCTCTTTGTAGTGATAGTATAATATGTTGATTATTGTCACTCTATTTTGTATGCTATTTCATGTAATGTATGTCATTTTATACTCCATTTTGTATTGTGTGACTCCATTTTACATGCTGCTTCATTTAATTGGTGTTTTGCTCTTTAGATAGCCTCATTATTATGTTTTGCTTCAGACAGTGTATTTTGCTAACTTGAAGGTTGCATATTATCAGGCAACCTGTTTTTGTAGTTTTGTTTAAACTTCTGCTTAGCTCATAGTGTTCTAGGCACCCGGCCAGTGTTTGGAGCACAGTGACCTAGCAGGTGTAGGGAATTCTGAGCAGTCCTTATGGTGTGAATTCGCAGTATCCTGGGAGCCCGGCCAGCTTCTAGAATGTGGCGAGACAACACTATGAAGGCTGCACGGTTATTTTTAGCATAGAATAAGATATAAATGTAGCTTTCTCAATGCCTGGTTAGAAGCCTCACCTGCAGGGTGGACGCATCGCTGTGGGGCCAATTCCCGGTTCGTGAGACTCCTAGCCAGGCTGACAAAGGGGCTTCCCAGCCATTGGAACAGGCTTGGATGTAGCTTTTGGAATCGGTGATGTATAACCTTTTGTATTATATTTTGCTATAATAAAGCTTTGGTTTGCTGTACTTATTGTAACCTTTTATATTATATTTTGCTATAATAAAGCTTTGGCTTGCTATACTTATTGTACTGTTATTGTGTGTATGTGAGTGTGAATGGCAAATAGCTGCTTGGTTTGAGTTGGCAGAACATTTTGGCGTAGGGCAGGATTCAAAATAAAATGTCTATTTTCAGGAAAAAGATGAGTTCTTTTTTAAAGGTGTATTAAGGCTCAAACAAGCAAGGGCAACTGCCCTTTGTACTTGTAATTTGTGCTTGCTGCAAGTATATACTGTTAGAGCCAATGATGGCTTTCACAGTTCAGGCTGCTTTAGGAGAAAAGCAGCGGCTGGTTAAGTAAAGTTAGATAAGCAACATCTAAAAAGAAAATAAACTACTGTGGATTACGCACAGTAGGTGACTACAGACGGATGATTTTAAAATCCTCCCCCATGTTGCCTATCTGTGTAGTTTCAAGTTTTTCTGTATCAATTTCAAGTTCCCTTGCCTCCTATAGAGGCTGAAACATTTGATCCTAAACCCAAGTACTGGGGACCTCTACCAGATGGATCTCAACCTAGTACTGTTAGAGATTTTGTTTGTTTTGTTTTAAACTGCAAACCAGAGCTCTGGAAAAGACTTGGTTTGGCAGGTTACTAAATGGCTAAAGAAAACCTTTGAAAGGGTTAAAACCTTTAAAAGGGTTAATAGCTGCAGTGTTTGGAAATTATCATGAAGGTCCTGCAGTCAGTTTTCTTACTCAGACTAGTGTATCGGAAAAGAAGAAGAAAAATACCTTGGCACCGGGTAAGTCTGAATTTTTTTTTTATAAAGTTGTTTTATGTCTGTCTGTTTTATTTCTGTAATACGTATACTAAACAAGGTAATGTTCCGTCTTTCTCATGCATATTTTCTAGCTTATATCTGTGTTCTGTAATTATGTTCTGTTGTCAAGGTTGCGAGATAGGATTGACTGCCTTCAGTGCACAACATGTTACAGTAAAAAAAAAAAAGAAAGAAGAAGTTTCTTTGCCTCATAGCTGACTGTTTTAATTGGCTTTATTTTTAATGGAACATTTGTGCTGCTTAGATAGGGTCAGTGAAGAACTTTTGTTTGGTGGAGCAGGTAGTGTTGATGGTGAAGAGTTATGATGTCATATAGATTGCAATGTGCAGAAAGAGTTGTAGTTTGCAAGCAACGTGCCAAGCCACTGCTAGGTGAAAATGTAATGTGTTAACAGCTATAAATGGCTTTATCATAAAACCAGAAACTTTTTGCAAAATGGCAGAGTGCCTTATTTTAGTTATGTGCCAAAAGGTGTAATCATGTTATACGAGATGTGTTCACTTACAGATGGTATAGTTGTACTGCATTTTAACGGAGTTAAAATGTGTTTAATGTTTTGTTCTAGAAAGATTTGGCATGGCAATATGTATAAATGTGTTGGTTTAAAATTGTCAGTGTTACAAGACAGGCAGGAGGCAGCACATATATCTAAACCACGTACAGTTTTCTAATGGAACTATGGGCATTACCTCAGCAAATTGGTGTGAAACAATGTCAGTCTTATTTTGTGTTAAGTATTTCTTTTGTGTATGTGTATGTGTGTACTGTCTTGGCCAGCAGTTTAATTGTGTGCTCTATTGTTATTTAAAGATATTTTAATATTGGTGGTGTTCAAGGACACTACAGGAATGGCTGAGTTTGAACGACCCTGCATGCACACTGTGACCTTTTGCACGTTATTTGACCTTCTTGTGTTTCAACATTTTATGTTACTACCAGTTCAAACTTGATGTATTTCATGCCTAAAGCACAACTTTTCACACAAAATGTATGTTTTCATGAAAGCACACCAAGAGTGAACCATGTAATTTGACTTTTTATTGCAAAACTAGTATTCTAAGTGAAGAGGAACAAACTTTTACAATTTTGAAAAAGGACTATTACAGCTGTTTTTGAGAGTTTACCATCTACAGAGATACGTACGTACGGTATTACCATCAATCTGGACATTTTGTCATGCTTAGGATAAGGGAACCCAGGGACGCTTAGCTTCTTTTATCCTATGAAATAATCTTGTTTTATTTTTAAACTGATGTGTGTTTGTTTTGTTGTTTATCTGTGTTTCACAGCTAACCTTTTATTGCTACAGTATTTGAGCTGTCTCTTGCACCTCAGGCTGTGTCTTCCACCAGTAGGAGCTTGGAGGGAGGGTAAGCTGCCCTTCCTCCTTCAGTGTGATACCCACAAAGGTTGCAAGGTACATGTCATATTTATACTGATTCATGGTCTGTAGCCAATGGTTTAACAACCTGGCTGCCCACTTGGGCTAAGGATGAGTGGAAAATTTATTCGAAAGAAATATGGGAAAAGAACTGTGGCAGGAAATATGGACTATGGTGCAAAATACTCAGACCACTGTATTTCATGTTGATGCTCATTGTGCTTCAGATACACTAGAACGATGGTATAATTCTATTGCAGATGAAAAAGCTAAGATTCTTCCAGTGGATATTGAAGAAACTCAAAGTCAGCAGTTATCAGGGCTG
Organism: Neoceratodus forsteri; assembly: GCA_016271365.2. NCBI lineage: Eukaryota > Metazoa > Chordata > Ceratodontiformes > Ceratodontidae > Neoceratodus > Neoceratodus forsteri. The sequence goes on along the minus strand of CM057452.1, from coordinate 1,518,019,362 downwards.
GCAAAATGGGCACATCAAAAATGTGGACATTTGGGAGAAAGCCACTTACAGGTGGGCATATAGTAGGGGTGTACCCTAACATTGGATTTGTTAAAACTGTTATTGCTCAGTGTCCTATATGCCAACATGGGCAACAAAGACCAATCCCTCATATTGTGAAAGGACAATTGGGAGGAAAAATTACCAGGACAAATTTGGCAGATTGATTACATTGGACCTCTACCCTTAGTGGAGGATGTTGATATGCTTGCACAGTTGTAGATACACATTCAGGGTATTTATTGGCATACCCTTGTAAACAAGCTACACAGAAAACACCATTAAGGCAATTAACTTAATTATGTTGTACTATGGAATACCCTTGCAGATACAAAGTGATAATGGTTCCCATTTTAGGGGAAAATGGTACAAGCTTATGCTCAAGCCCATAACATACAGTGGGTATTTCATCCCTTATTACCCGCAGGCAGCAGGGTTAATTGAGAGAATGAATGGATTGCTGAAAGAACAGTTTAGGAAATTGGGGGAGAGAGCCTACGAAAATGGAAGAGAATTTACATGAAGCATTACAGATTTTACATAATAGACCAATTGGAGAATCTGAGACCCCTTAATGCGAATGATAACTCCTAATTTGCAAGTGCAGGCTTACTCAACTACAGAAACAGTGTTATATTGGGAAATTACACAGGAGCTCTGTCTCTTGCAGGGCAACCCCAGAAGCTGCTGGACTTGATTTACATGCCCTTCAAGAATACAGAATAAACAGCAGAAACATTCAAGTGATAGAAACTGGTATTGGAATACAAATTCCACCAAGACATTTGGTTGGATAGCACCTAAATCAGAACTAGCCCTCAAGGAATACAAATTTTGGGAGGGTGATTGATTGTGATTACCAAGGAGAAGTGAAAGTAATTTTGTTGAATAGTAGAGAACAAAATCTGTTAATTCAACAGTATGACAGAGTGGCTCAATTGTTAATTATTCCAGTTAACAAAGTGACCCCTATAAAGGGACAAGCCCCACACTCTTAACAGCAAGGGGATAAAGGTTTTAGATCTACAGGAGGTTTTAACAATGGTGCCAAAATATGGGTTACAAACCCAAATGGCCCTCCTGAACCAGCTGAGGTGATAGCCACCGGACGAGACAACACAGTGTTAATTATCAGGTCAGGAAAGAGATGGGAATATGTACCAGCAACACATGTTATCTTTGAGAATAATCAGTCTGTGTATTTTCTAGGTTCTTCAATGGATTCTAAAAGGAATAACACTCTCTCTCACGGTCCATTCGGTAAAGCCTATTACCCAGGTGGAAGAATATTGAAGCTTGGCGACCCATTTATACAATGGGGTTGAAATCTTCCATCAGCTTACGGTGCAAGACAACTTTACTTGCCCTGAAAACCAAGGATGTCCTATAGTGAACATTACTTTTCACCAGATGTGAACATTTGGAAACCAGTTGAGACAATGGCAGGACGATTATATGTCCAACCTATGCAGGACACAGATTGGATTAAATTACAGAACCAGACTGCTATTAGATGCTGCAACTTCGAATAGTTGCATGGTGACTGTACAACATAGACTTGATTGCTGCATGAATCAAACAGACATTTTCAATGCAAGTATTACTTTGATTGACATAGACACGTTATTCTGCATGAATGCTACTGCAATAACTAATAGAACTACTTGGGCAGATCACATTACAGTGTTGAAAAATCATCCTGTAATTAGCAATGATAGTATAGTTAAGGTTCCATCCACATGTACATCAGTGAGCGCGGTATCAGAAAAATGTAATCCATTTTAACATAACGTTTATGTTTAGTAGAAAATGCAAATATAAAAGAGCTTGGTATGATACACTATTAGGTGGAGCAGGGCAGGCATGGGAATTTTAAATAGTGTTGATATAGAAACACTGACTAACAGGCTTCAGGCAGTAGGAATTGATGTATTTAGCTTAATTAACTTACAAGCTCAATGGATGCCAACTGTTTTCTTACCCCAAAGATTAACTTTGAATTATGATTTTGAGTTCTTGCAGTTATTTAATGCTTCACAGGTATGGGGGAATGGGAGTAGCAGAAAATATTTATGATTTATTGATTGGACAGAATGCACAATGACACATGTATTCTATAATGCAAGAAATAAGGCCCAGAGTGATTTAATGAGTAATAATGAATATGTGTGGAGGACCGTGTTCAAATCATGGATTCCTAGTAATCATTGGATTGTAATGTCATCCACCACAGTAAAATGCACAGATAAATGTAATATCACCTGTAATTTTGGTCCCCATTATTTGATCCTGAGTTTTGGTTACCACATTTTAACGGAGATTATATAGATAGTCAGAACACCACCCATGACTTAAGTCTGTGTTCAAAAACAGCTGATGGAATACTATGTGGACAGCATTCCAGACTTTATGAACCTTGTTTACGAGCATTCGATAAATTTGTGTCAATGGACAATTTTACCCATAACCTTTACCATGTTTACAGAAATAGGACCCAGTATGTTTGTATAGTAACTAATCAGGAGAATACTGTTAGGATGTATAACTTAACTCATCCCTTTTCAGGTTGTTTAAGAAATGTGACTCATTTGTGGTGGGAAAAATACTACTTACACCTTTTTTCTTGATAATGAGCAGAAGCTTATTTTGTATTGGCAGCCCAATATTTTAGATCAATCAAGATTGAGTATCTCATTAAATAAAATTAAACAGATAATTCAGGAAACAGATGTAATGCAGGCTCATTTGGCAATAAGAAATAAATCATTAGTGCAAAGTCAGGTGCAAACTACGATAGTTAAAAATAAAATGATTGATTTAAGTTCCAAGATTCAACAAGAGACTACTCATTATTGGGATATTTTTACAGGATGGTCTCCATCAGCTGCAAAGTGTTAAATATTCTGATACATCCTATCATAATCATTGCTGTAGTGACAATTATCTTGCTTATTTGGACTTGTTACTTATCATGTTATATTGAGTAATTTTGCTATGGTACCAATATCATACAAATCGTATTCACAATAATCAAAGGACGAATGTAGTGATAGTATAATATGTTGATTATTGTCACTCCATTTTGTATGCTATTTCATATAATGTATGTCATTTTATACTCCATTTTGTATTGTGTGACTCCATTTTACATGCTGCTTCATTTAATTGGTGTTTTGCTCTTTAGATAGCCTCATTATTATGTTTTGCTTCAGACAGTGTATTTTGCTAACTTGAAGGTTGCATATTATCAGGCAACCTGTTTTTGTAGTTTGTTTAAACTTCTGCTTAGCTCATAGTGTTCTAGGCACCGGCCAGTGTTTGGAGCACAGTGACCTAGCAGGTGTAGGAATTCTGAGCAGTCCTTATGGTGTGAATTCGCAGCATCCTAGAGACCCGGCCAGCTTCTAGAATGTGGCGGAGACAACACTATAAAGGCTGCAACGGTTATTTTAGCATAGAATAAGATATAAATGTAGCTTTCCAATGCCTGGTTAGAAGCCTCACCTGCAGGGTGGACGACGCTGTGGGGCCAATTCCTGCCCTCGTGAGACTCCTAGCCAGGCTGACAAAGGAGCTTCCCAGCCATTGGAACAGGCTTGGATGTAGCTTTTGGAATCGGTGATGTATAACCTTTTGTATTATATTTTGCTATAATAAAGCTTTGGCTTGCTGTACTTATTGTAACCTTTTATATTATATTTTGCTATAATAAAGCTTTGGCTTGCTATACTTATTGTACTGTTATTGTGTGTATGTGAGTGTGAATGGCAAATAGCTGCTTGGTTTGAGTTGGCAGAACAGTCTTGCAGCAGGTACCTTCCCGCCCTCCTTCCCCCTTGGAGGAGGCATGGCTTAAGCCTTTTTAACAGGGATTTTTACCCTTTTATCTTCTGACGGTGGATCCTCAGTCTCCCATTTTGATGTTAGCCTGCGGCCAGAAGTCTCCGGCGGGAGAACTGGGGAATCTGGCGGGACCGCCCCCTTATGTACTACGCCTGACGTCGGAGGCGGGACCGACATCGGGGGCGGTCCCCGCTGAAGATAGCTAGCTAGAATTTTTCCGTGTGGTCCTGATGTCTGCCGGCTTCAGTCCTAATGGTGTAACCTGCTGCAAGAGCTGTTCTCGAAGATCTACTGTTACAGTAAGTTCTTACGTAACTGTACTTTTCTTGGTTTTGCAACACTCCGTATATAGTGTTTCATTTGGTGCCACACCATTTCAATGGGGTTCAAATCAGGGGAGCTGAAAAACATGAAGATAACACGTCAGTACCAATGAAGACAACTAAGAAGTGCATCCTCCCCACCCCACCCTCATACAGTGCATGCAGGCCACATTGCAGGTCACATCAGGAAAATGGATTTCATGGTTCAACATGACTTTCATGGTTAATAATTAGAAATAAAAGAAATATGACAATGGCCCAGAGGAAGTGTGATGTTCAAATATGCAGGCAACCTAACATCAGGTTCATTTTTTGATCACTGTATTAGGAAGGAGGCCATGGTTGTTGTATGGTAACTATTGACAGCAGTGCACCTGAGTGACATCTCTTTAGTTAGCTAGGCAGTTATCCATTTGTTATTGTTAACCAGGTAGGTGAACTAGACATGCTTATTGTTAGTCACAATCCATGAGATTTGCATATAAAAAAATGCAGCAAACTTAACAGTAGCAAGATATGATCCAAACACTGTAGATATCACAGAAGGGAGAGGTTTAACAGAACAACAAATCAGGCACAAAAACAAAGATAATAAAAAAACACTGCCTATAGGGTTACCACCTTTTAGGAAGCCCAAAGTGGGACATTTCTTACTGAAACATGATTTTTTGCAGGAGAATATGTAACCTCGACCAATGCATTGGACTTGTTTTCACTAAATAATCAGAATTAAGACTATATATGATAGTTTTTTAGTTGTTTCTAGTGTTTCTTATCATTTTAAGGTATTTTAGCTAAGGTATTATAGTTTTTTGCAACAATTAGAAGAAAGTCAGAAAATATTTTTCCTACTATAATGTCAAGACATTTAGTATTTTTCATGTTTTTTTGCAGGACACAGCTGCCCAAATCAGGACAGTCCTGAGAAACTCAGGACAGGTGGTAACCCTAGCTGCCTATAATCCATGAAAATATCGATGATAAGCAAACACAGACAAGACCAAGGCCAAAACCAGGGTTTGGGATTTTAAGAAGGCATACTTCTAAGAAACGGGAAAATGTCTCATGGATATGTAACAAATTCAGCCCTATAAGAAAGCACAAGATCAAAGGTACCGCTGCTGGGTGTATCACCCCACCACTGCTTGCCTTTATGTGAGACAGAGATAATCTCTGGTATTGAGTCAAGGCCACTGGTTCTCCAGTTGACCTGTAAAAATACAGAGTTCTGTAATAAGTGCACTGGAAAGGTTAGACAGGCCAAAGCAGCCTACTACAGACAGCAGCATAAGCACAGCTGGAACAATGGGGGGAAAGCTGTGGGACAACATAAAGGAACTCATTGACAACAAAGACAAATCCCCCCCGTCAATGCTCAACATTAATGGGAAAGCCTCCACCACTTCATCTGAGATTGTGAATGCCTTCAAAGCAGCCTTCACAGACCTGAGGTCGGTTCTCCCACCTGACGAAGGGAATGCTGACAGTGATGAGGTCTCCCAGCAGTCTAACCTTGACTGAGTCAAATTCTATTTTAAATATGTTGTCCCCAAAGAAAGTCTTAAATATGCTAAAAGAGTTCTTGGGAAAAACAAGAATAGGGAGTGACTCAATAGACATGAAACTTCTGGCCCTAGCTCTTGAGAAATTAGCAGTCCCTTGGTCAAGCTCTTCAACTTCTTGCTGACATTTTCCCAGTTCCTGTAGATCAGGAAAACTGCGATAGTTACTGCAGTCCACAAAACCAGGGACTGTACTAATGTGTCCAACTACAGGCCCATTTCTATTCTCTTCCCCCATGTCCAAGTCATTGGAAATAATATTAATTGATTTATTTTTTGAAAAGTTTCACCAGAAGAGGCACCACTGAGCTTCAGTTGCTTGTTTCCAGGTGCTTCTTGGGGGGGAAACAGGAGCGTGATCAACAGCATACAGATTTTAGCATATAACATAAAACTTCACATTGTGCAAGTACAGTTTAAAACATACAATAAGAGTTGAAACGGTTGAAGTGTTTACAATTTATGGATTAAAATCAGATATTTCTTGCAAACTGAAGAATGACAGTCAAAAACACACGTAGTGGCTGGATGGAGATTTAGGTGGAAAAAGTTAAAAAGTAAGGAAGGGAGGTGGGTGAGTTTAATGAGAATCCCAAGTAGTGGAAAAAAAGTTGTGTAGAGGTGAGGAGATAGCAAGGGGGTGAGGTGTGTTGAATGTGAGGGGGAAGAGAGTTCCACAGCTTGGAGAACTGGTACGAGAAAACAGCCTGTCTGACTGAAGCTGATCTATGAGGAAGAGACAAGGTCCTCATGTCACAGGATCTTAGTGAGTGGGAAGGGGGAAGGGGGAGAAAGAGATACGGAGAGGCAAGGGGAGAGAGACAAACCAGAATTTTGATAGAAATTTTGCACAGTGAGAAAGATGCCTGTCTCCAAGTGAGGGAAGAGAGACCGATTTGTAAAGATTACAGTGGTGAGTGCATGGGGGAGAGTCCAGGGTAATGTGACAGAAGGAGTGGAAGAGGGTGTCCAATCTGGTTAAGGAAGTCTTGGGTGCAGTACTATAGACTACATCTCCATAGTCCAATATTGGTAGCATCATTTTCTGGATCAGTTCTCACCTAGCCGGTATAGGTATGCAATTCTGGTTCCTGTACAGGGCACCTAACTTGGGGTGCAGTTTTTTTTTGTTAGTCCTTTTTCCTCCCCTGGCCCCAGTCTGCTTACCTTTGATGTCTTGGCATCCCTTCGGTTATCAGTCCGCTGTCCTGAATATCTCTCCAGCTCCCATTCAGGTCTCGCGGCCACTACCCTCACAGCTTGCCCACTGTGGTGGGGCGGTGGAGAGCCCCCCCCCCATGCTCACCCACCGAATCAGGATCCAGTATGCGTCAGGAACCTTTGGAGCTGAACAGTCCCCCCATTGAGACGGGCATCATGCTGCCACGATTAGAGCCATTTTCCACTTTTCTTCCCTGGCGTGGGCCTGGGGTGTGCAATGATGCCAATGAAGGGGGCACGCATGTGTCCACACATGCTCCCTCCCAGCATCGTGCCCCAAACCCACTCCTTTCTGTGCAGTGCCAGCGCAATGACCCCCAGCTTCCGTAAGAGGTCGCTAATGCACCAACAACTGGTGACCCCCTTCCCCCGGAGAGGGAGAGCAGTCCATGGACGCTCAATCCCTCTCCTCCCCGGCCAACCCAAGTCCATTCTTGAACCTGGGTTGCCAGCGTGGAGCGAGATGTGGCGTCCAACGCCTCAACCCTCAGCTCCACTGGGCCAGCATTAGGGTGCAGTTTTTTCAAGATGGCATCCACATGACCAGAGAAGTTAAGGTGTTGGTCTAACCAAACTCCAAGATACCTAAAGGAGGAGGTGTCCTCCAATGTAGTCCCATCTAGGGTATGGAAGAGGTGCAAGGATGGGAGCTGAGAGAGTCTCTGCCTTGTGCCAGAGGTCATTGAGACAGTCTTCTTGGCATTTAGGAAGAGTTGATATGAGCGTAGCCAGTGTTGAACCTTGTCAAAGTCAAGCTGGAGTCTGGCTGCTACATCAGTAGGAGACTGGCCAGGGTACACAGTACAGTGTCATCTGCATACATATATATGGAAGGAGGTGGAGGAGCAGACTGAGGGCAGGTCATTTAAGAAAATAGAGGATAATAAAGGGCCAAGCACTGAGCCCTGTGGGATCCCAGTGTTGACAGGGAGAGGATCAGATATCAAGTCAGCAGTACGAACTGATTGTGACCTGCCTATATTTATTTATTTAGCTTTTGTTAACCGGGTAAGTGCACTAGCCACAAAATGACTATTTTCAGGCACGACCAGGGAGAGTACAGACATGCAGAAACTTAACAGGATAACAAATTTATACACTATATCAGAACATACAAAGTAAAGCGCTTTACATACAATGAGTTAAAGTGGATACAATACATCAGAGACATACAGAGTAGACCATTCATAAGTTCATAGGTGCCTACCTATGCAATGAATAGAGAGGACCTTGGACAATAAATTATCAGGTGACATAACTGTAGGCCCTGAACCAGTTTGTGGTGTTATCAGATAGCCCAGCTGAAGAGGGTGTATTTAGGAGGAGGGCGTGGGAGACTGTGTTGAAAGCCTTAGTGAGGTCGACAAAGATAGCGGACGTGATATGGCCTCAATCCGTCCCAGAGAGGATGGAATCGGTTAGCCTAAGCAGGGAAGTTCCGGTGGAGTGATACTTCTGAAAACCAGCTTGAAAAGGGGTGAAGAAATTAAAGTCTGTGAGGAAGGCAGAGAGTTGTGAGAGTACCATATGTTCCTGGAGCTTAGCGAGGATAAGGAGAAGTGATATACGTTGATAATTTCCTGGAATAGAGGGGTCGCCAGCCTTTGGGAGTGGTAGAACAGTAGCATGCTTTCATGCAGTAGGGATGGAGGCAGAGGTGAAATAAAGATTTAGGAGTGAGGATGGGGGAGATGATAGTAGGAGCAGATTGTAGGGCTGTGCAGAAATGTTAAATTCTGGCGGAATGGAATTCCACGGAATTTCTTGAATTTCTGCCTATTTCTGGCGGAATTTTACCAGCAGCGGAATAGCAAAATTCTGCATATTTTTAATGTAGAATTTGTGTGAAAACAGTTTCTGCGGGCTAATTTTCCGTGGATGCTCTTTTTTCACATGGAAATATCCCGCCATGAATTCAGGCTTCCTGCTGTCAATGCCATTGGCTAATATTTAAAAAATACATGCATTTTGATATGTTATGCCTGAGGATGATCAACACGAATACCAAATTTCACCATTGTGTGTTAAAGTAACTTTTTATGCTCTTTCTGAATTTGCTATTGAAGCACGTGGAATTCTGCAGAACATAATTCAGCGGTACATACAATAATATTCCACGTGTAGACTTACTGGCACGAGTTAGCTTCCTCTGAGTCATGTGACAGCAGTGAATGTAGTAATGTGACTCCCTCTGCTCCATGCAGATTAGTACAGGTGTCTGAGGGAGAAGGATCTACTCTGCTGAGTTATCTGTTGCTGAACAGGAAATTGTTTCCAAAAACCTCTAAAAATTATTTGTGGTCGATTAGTTTTACTACATATTGGTAGTAAATGTTCTGGTAGTGTGTTATGTGCTTGAAGGTGTGTTTTGCCTATATTTTCTTGAACTGTCTTAATTATGTTTGCTTGCATGTATGTGCAACAAACATAGTGCCACCATACGAGTTTTCGTAGGTGTGGCACCCCCGCATCCAATGCCCTGATCTTTTTTGCAGGCATGGTCGCACCGCACCAGTGAATGTCCAAGCTGTCTATGACAGCATTTCAGATGCAGTGGCATACAGTTGAAAGAGAAAGACCACTACAATCAGCGGTGGTAACGTGTAGGCAATTTGCATACTGCCTTGTGTCAGCAGTATGCAAATTGCGTACAGTCACCACCGCTGATTGTACTTGTCAAACTGTACACCACTGCATCTCCCGTCACCCATTTGTTGTGTGCCGAGGGGGTGCCCAATCCTCCTCGGCTCATGCACACTCCCCCCCAAGCACACTGTATGTCCGGCAGGTGCCCAATCCCCATCGGCTCCAGTGCTCCCCAAAAACAAACTTTCAGGTGCCACGCTGGGAGCCCACCCCAGCGTGGCAAAAGTCCAGTGTCCTCATGTGTCCCCTCAGAGTGGCCAATGGGGTGCCCAATACCCCATTGGCTCCACTGCCCCCCAAACAAACTCCAGGTGCCACGCTGGGAGCCCACCTGAGCATGACAAAAGTCCCTCGTAGTTTTTGTTAAAAACAAAACAAAAAAAAACCCTGTAACCAAAGAAAACTGTCCCTCGTTGACGCTCTTGCCCCTCCTCACCCAACTGCGCATCACCCTGCATACCCCACCTCCTCACACACACACCTCATACTTACCTCCCGAGGCGGTGGGACTATCTTGGTGGACGGGAACATGTCTGCACTCTTCAAAGCCGACCACAAACTGAAGAAATGCTGGTAAGCTGTATAATGACATAAATAGTTTTTTTTCAACTTTGGTGCATATCTCGGTCATTTTTTTGAATTTTTGCACCAAATTTTCAACATGGGGTTCTTGGGACCCCATCTCATTAATTCAGTGACTGTCATCTGGTTATTTGGTAAAAAGTGATTTCACAGTCACTGCACGGAATCACCTTTTGGGACTGATTAATGAAATGACAGTGTCACAGTTCATGAGGTAGGCCCCCAAAAATCCTATGTTGAAAATTTGGTGAAAAAATTCACCAAAATGACTGTTTCGCGAATGCGTTGCGCAGTTCCTATGCATGCTCGTAACTTTGAGGATTTTTAATATTTTCACTCCAGATTTTCAACATTGGCATTTTCACACCTCCTTATGAACAGTATAGATGTCATTTTTCACATCCTGGCCAAAATGTGTTTTAACACTTCAATATGAATAGTTCTGATGCAGCTGTGGAAGTCAATGTTAGGGACAGATTATGAAAATCCACAGTGACACTGTTCATGAGCAGAGGCTCAAAATGCCTTTGTTGAAAATTTGGTGACAAAAGTCCATAAAATGACTGTATGTGGCGTGCATGCGCGAATTTTATGCACCTAGTAACTTCGTAATCTGTAATATTTTCACCCAGATTTTCAACATTAGAATTTTTTCACACCTCCTTATGAATAGTACAGCTGTCATTTTTCACATCCTGGCTGAAATGTGTTTTCGCACTTCCGGCGAGAGAATAGCATGGTCACTATGGGAAATCAGTGTTCAGGACAGGTTAAGAAAATCACAGTAACACTCTTGATGAGCAGTGGTCCCAAAATGCCTATATTGAAAATCTGGTACAAAAAATCCCCCAAATAATTACGTTATGGGTGTGCGTTGCACAGTTTCTACGCACGCTCGTGACTTCACCAGTTTTTTTATATTTTCACTCCAGATTTTCAACATTACCATTTTTTACACCTCCTCATGAACAGCACAGCTGTCATTTTTCACATTGTGTTTGAAATGTGTTTTCGCACCTGTGGCGCCAAATGACGCAGTCACTGTGCAAAATCACCTTTCGGCTAACAAACTGATAGTGTCACTGTTCATGCAGTGGGATCACAAAAAGCCCATTTTGAAAACTTGGAGTAAAAATACCAAGAAACGCTCAGGGCGTTAGGGTTTCCGACCATAACACCCTACCCTGTAGGAACTGACAGGTTTCAGGGGTGTGACTTGGGATTGTTGACAGTAATGCTCATGCCATTCCACCCCCACCCCTACCCCGTCCTGCAGCTAGTGACAGGCATTGAGGTGCACCTTGGACTCTTTGGCCTCAGAGTTCACCCCATTCTCCTATACTGCACCCATTTCAGCGTCTTTCCTTATGGAATAAGGTGAGTGTAAAGCCTGAACACCCCAAGGCACACCTCGACACTTGTCAGTGTCTGCAGGGTAGGGTGAGGTGAAATGTCGTGACCATTATGGGCAATGATCCAAAGGCACACCTCAATGCCTGTCCATCTCTGCAGGGTGGGAGTGGAGTTGGTGTCAGTTCAATACATCACTGCCATGTCTATACTGTATCTGTCTAACTCCTGCACTTCCACTGCTAATGCCAGCAAGCAAACATCCGGCATTGACAAATGCTTAATTTTTATGTTTGCTTGCGCGATCTGCAAAAACATAGTCGATGATCCAAATGCAGTGCCGGTACAGTTGAAAGAGGCTCAGCTTCAGTGAGCAGCGCCCCACATGCATAAAGCATGCATATTGCATGCTCATGCACCCACGCAGACACTGTATGGCTGGCGGGTGCCCAATCCCCGTCAGCTTCATGCCCCAAAAAGCTTTCGAGGTGCCACGCTGAGGCCCACCCCAGCGTGGCAAAATGTTATGGCCGATGGGGTGCCCAATCCTCCGTCAGCTCCAGCCCCCCAAACAGCTTCCAGCTGCCGCTTGGAGCCCCACTAGCGTGGCAAGCGTCCCGTATCGTCTTCCTAAAATAAAACCTGTAAACAAAAAAAGTTCCCTCAGCAGTCTCCCTGCCCACCTGCGACCACCCTCTGTACACTCTGCCTCCCCACACCCCCACCTCACCCCATACTTACCTCCGGAGCTTGGCGCGACGATCTTCAGTAGACCAGGAACACGTCTGCACTCTTCAAAGCCGACCGCGAACTGAGGAAATGCCGGTAAGCTGTATAATGTAAGAAATAGGGTTTTTTCAACTTTGCTGCATATCTCAGGCATTTTTTGGAATTTTGGCACCAAATTTTCAACATGGGGTTTTTGGGACCCCTCCTCATGAATTCTGCCACTGTCATGGCGTTATTCAGGCCCAAAGGGTGATTTCGCGGTCACTGCATGAAATCACCTTTTGGGACTGATTAATGAAACGACAGTGCCAGTGTTCATAAGGCGAACTCTCAAAAAGCCTATGTTGCAAATTTGGTGAAAATATTCTAAAATGACTGTTTCTAAAGATCTTGGCGTTGCACAGTTCCTACGCTCATAAGTTCATGAATTTTTAGTATTTGCACTCTGGATTTTCAACATTGCCATTTTACCACACCTCCTTAGAGCAGTATAGCTGTCATTTTCACATCTCAGCCAAAATGTGTTTTCTACAGCATGTAGTCAACAATGGTGCAGTCAGTGTGCAAATCAATGTATGGGACAAATTAAGAAAATCACAGTGACACTGTTCTTGAGCAGAGATCTTAAATACTATGTTGAAAATTTGGTGAAAAAATTCCTAAAAATGACTGTTTCATGAGCATCGCCTATAATTCTAAGCACGCTTGTAGTTCACAAATTTTTAATATTTGCACTCCAGATTTTCAATATTGCCATTTTACCATACCTCCTTATGAGCAGTACAGCTGCCATTTTTCACATGTCACCCAAAATGTGTTTCCGCACATGTAGCGCACAATGGTGCAGTCGGTGTGTGAAAGCAATGTTTGGGACAGATTAAGAAAATCACAGTGACACTGGTCATGAGCAGAGGTCTGAAAATGGCTATGTTGAAAATTTGGTGACAAAAGTCCATAAAATGACTGTGTTACGAGTGAGCATTGCACAGTTTCCACGCACCCTCGTAAGTTCATGAATTTGTAATATTTTCAGTCCAGATTTTCACCAGTGGCATTTTTCCACACTTCCTTATGAACAGTACAGGTGTCATTTTTCACAACATGGCCAAAATGTGTTTTCACACTTTCAGCACAGAAATGCGTGGTCGCTATGGGAAACGATTGTTCGGGACAGATAAAGAAAATCATAGTGACACTGTTCATGATCAGAGGTTTCAAAATGCCTTTGTTGACAATCTGCTTTAAAAAATCCCCAAACTAATTACATTACGGGTGTGCGTTGCGCAGTTTCTACACATGCTCGTGACTTCACCAGTTTTTTTTAATATTTTCACTGCAGATTTTCAACATTGCCATTTTTTACACCTCCCTATGAACAGTACAGCTGTCATTATTTACATCCCGTTCAGAATGTGTTTTTGCACCTGTGGTGACAAATGCCGTAGTTGCTGTGCAGAAACAGCTTTCGGCTAACAAACTGATATTGCCGCTGTTCATGAGGTGGGAGTCACAAAAAAACCATGTTGAAAATTTGGATTGAAAATACCAACGAATGCCTGAGGCGTTAGGGTTTCCGACCATAACGCCCTACCCTGTAGAGAATGACAGGCATCAGAGCTGTGACTTGGGATTGTCGCCTGCAGTGCTCATACCATTCCACCCCCACCTCACCCTGCAGCCACTGAGAGGCATCGAGTGTGCCTTGACTCTTCGTCAAAGTTCACCCCATTCTCCTATACCACACCATCTCACCATATTTCCTGATGGAATGAGGTGCGCATGAGCCAAAGATCCAAAGCACACCGTGAAACTTGCTCGGTGTCTGCAAGGTAGGTGTGGTGAAATGGTGTGGGTATATTACCTGACAACCCAAAGGCACGCCCCAATGCCTGTCAGTCTCTGCAGGTGCTGGTGAGGTTGGCTTCAGTTCAATACTTCACTGCCATTCCTATTATGCAGCTCTCTAACTCCTACACTACCAATGCCAATGCCAGCAAGCAAACATTCGGCATTGACAAATGCTGTTGTTTGTGGTGGTGTGTTTAAGATCAGAGAATCTTGTGTTTTCATTTAGCAAGTGGGGAGGGCAGTAGCGAGAGAGAGAGACCGAGAGAAACAGAGGCATAGATAAAGTCAGGCAGAAGAGAAGATCTGATTTTTTGGTCAGAGAATGATATGACAGAAGTTCTGTTTTTGTATACCTTCGAAGTATATTAATCTCACTCAGTCCCAAACTAAGAGGAGAGTTAGAGAAAAAGTCAGGCAGAAGAAAGGTTTCTTTCATTTTTGTCAGAGAATAATCTGACCAAAGTTCTGTTTTTTTGTACACTTCTATCTAGGACTAGTAGTGTATAAATCTCACTTATTCCCAAACTAAGAGGAAGATTCAGAGAGAAAGTCAGGCAGAAGAGAAAGATTTGATCATTCTTTTTTTGTCAGAGAATAATCTGACTGAAGTTCTGTTTTTTTGGTATACTTCTATCCAGTAGTGTATTAATCTCACTCAGTCCCAAACTGAGAGGGAGAGTTAGAAAGAAAGCCTGGCAGAAGAGAAAGATTTCATAATTCGTTTTTGTCAGTGAATAATCTGACAGAATAATTGTTTTAGTATACTAGCCATACTAGTATATTTATATTAATCGCACTCAATCCCAAAGTAAGAGGTACTATATTTTTGTGTACCCCCCAAAAAAAATCTTACAGTTGAAACAAAACCTGCAGTTAATTAAAAAATAATTTGTTTCTGTGGGCAAGTCAAGATGAAGAAAAGCAGCCGTTTATGATGTGTTAGTGGTAGCAGTGGGGATAAAGGCAAGGGAAGACTTGCAGGTGGGGGGGGTGGTACAAGTGCCGTAGTAGCATCTGGCAAGCATGCTTTGCAGCCCTCTGTTGTGTCTGTGATGGTCAGTTCTTCAAGAAAGCAGAGTTCTGATATGCCATCTGCTGAAAATGTACATAGAGGTGGTGGCGTACATGTGACTGAGAAGCCTAAATGCAGTAGCAAACGGTCAGCTAGTGAGGTAGCAGCAATGATGATAATGTCCCAAACTGATGTAGTCCAGGAGTCTGAGAGTCAAGCCACCTTTGACTCTGAAAGTTTTTCAGATCAAATTTTTGATATTTTTCTTTTAGGATTGCTGCTTTCCTGATGTCCTTCTCCTGCTGGGTGTGGGGGTGGTTTTATAAGCTTTTAGGATGGGACTCTTCTTTTCTGGGTGGGTATGAACTGTTATGGAATAATCCTGCTATTGTGGTAGGGGGTCAGCCTATTTTTCACAGAGGTTCCAGCTATAGTATTTCTAGGTGGAAACAAGCATTATCCAAGGCAGCCCCTTACTACAGGGTGATTTATTGGTGGAAGAACGCCCTTTTGTGATTTCACAAGGCATAAGTGGGTGACCTCAATGAGAGTTCTAAATGGGGTTTTGGCAGTGTACCTCAGTTTTAAATTGAATGTTTCCAGTTCTACTAGATATTGATAACTCTCAGAGAGAGATGCTTGAAGAAAATGCTGATGTATCTATCATTGGAGGCTGCTGCGGCTGTAGCTGATCCAGTCAGTGACCCCCAAGAACATGATATGCATGATACAGAATTAGAAGTAGACCCCCCATGATATAGATCTTGCCAGGAGTGGTTTTTGTTCTGATCTGGAAGATCCTGTCCTTCATGCAGACTGGATGCCATCGATTGATGCCCCCCAAATTAGTTTTAAGAAACCAAAGAGGCAGCGTGCGCTTGAGGCGGAGGAGGATGAGCATTATGAGGATGAGAATGCAGGGTTTGTGAAGTCAGGCAGCTCAAAAGCTCCAAAATCATCAGCTTGACCTGATAAGTCACAGGGGGACAGTGCTGGGTTAGGTAGCAGTGCAACAGTGGTTGTGGGTAGCGATAAGTTAATAGGTGGCGAATCAGTCATGGGTCTGGTGCCGCCATGCTAAAGAACCTCAGCTGAGTAAACTGACAGGGTTGCTGTTCTGCCTGCTGATGCTTTAGGCCTCTCGTCCTGTGCCTCCTCACTCCTGCCATCTCATGTGTCTGATGCTACCATGCTAAAGGACCTCAGCTGAGTGAACTAATAGGGTCCCTGTTGTGCCTGCTGCTGCTGCTTAAGGCCTGTCTCCAAACAATATCTCCCTATGTGCACTCTATCTCTGTCTCTAACTCAAAGTCAATCTGAATTTCTGATTTTCGTGGATTTAGTCTGATCCGTGGGATATAATCACATGGATACAGGCAGTATTCACCTGGGTTAAACAATATTCTAGGATCCGCAGAATAGTATTCCGCTCCAGTCAAAATAAAAAAAAAATAATATGCAGCGGAATACTATTTTGCTTTGGTTATAAGCTGCAGTAAAACATTCTGTGATTTCTGCAATTTGAATATAGGCAGAATTCCACTGAAACACAATATTTTTTCTGGCAGAAAATCCGCAGGTGGAATGGCCAAAATTCTGCCAGCAGAATTTCGCATTCCACACAGCACTAACAGATTGGTATAGGAGCTTAGGATCGAGTCCATCAGGGGAGGTGCCTTTGGATAGGTTTAAGGCTAGGAGAGCATTAAGAGTTTCAGCTGGGGTTATGGTGGAGAAGGAGAATGGTGCGAAGGATGAATTGTTAGGGTTGGAGGACGAGGACTGGGGAGGAACAGTGGGGGAGGGAGGGAGTGAGGGGGAAGGGTAGAGGCACAGGAGGTGAAGTATGAGTTAAATTTAGGGGCAACTGCTAGAGGCTCAGATAGCATTGTGTCATGTCATTTTAGCAGAGGGGTTGGGGGTCTGGAAGAGGGGAGAACAGGTCATGTACTACCTTTCAGAATTTAGAGGGATGATTTATATTAGCTTGGAAAGTTGTTTGGACGTATTCTGCTTTTGCAAGCCTGATTGCGGAAGTACACATGTTTTGGAGTGTGCGGTAAGTCTGGAGTTTTGCTGGTGATTTTGAGGATTTATGAGCTTTCCATGCCTGGTCCCAAGCACATTGGCAAGCCAGCAGCTCTGAAGTGATCCAAGGGAGGTGGTTGCCACGCACCCTGGAATGCCTAAATGGGGCGTGTTGGTTCCAGATATGGAGAAATGTTTCTCTGAAGTAGTTCAGAGCAATGTCAACTGAAGTGGCTGAGGGAATTTGCGACCAATCAGTGTGCGACAGGTCATGAAGAAGGGGGGGGGGTGTAGTATCTGATCAGCTGGTATCCTATCTCAGTAAGCACAACCTGTTATGTAGCATGACTTCAGGAAACTTCACAGTATTAGTACGGCTCTCATTGAATGCACTAATCATCTGCACGAGGCCTTGGATAAACCGAGCTTATGTCCAAGCTCCAACCCAATTCTGATTCTGTCCAGCTGTGGTTCCAATCTAATCAACTATTATTTAATGCCAAAAAGACAGTTTCTATGTGCTTTGGCACTAGAGCTAGGCTGTCCAAATTCTCTTCCCTCCCTGACTTCCACACCCTCGATGGAGTCCCTATTAATGATGTGCCTACTTTCAAGTACATGGGTGTCTGGCTTGACCATCACCTCCATTTCTCTCAGGATGTAGATGCTATTCATAAAAAGCTCCATTCTAAACTTGGTGCCCTTTATAGGCATAAAAGCTGCATCCCTCTCCTTGCCTGCCATGACACCCTTACCAAGAAGATTCTCCCCATTTTTGATTACAGAGATCTTGTCTATGGTGCTGCCCCTAAATCCACCATGGCTAGACTGGACCCTCTTTTCCACTCCTTTTGCCACTTTGCCCTCAATAGCCCTTCCCCCACTCACCTCTGTACCCTCTACTCTTCCCACTACCTCCCTTCCCTTGAACATAGACGTATGTCCCATGTTGCCACTTTCACATCCGAATTCTGGCTTTCCTCTCTACCCACCTGTCTTGGCCACCTACTCTCTCCAGCTACCCCTTCCTTCTGCTTTCTATGTAACACTGGATTTCGTTCACTCAAGCTCCCTCCCCAAAAAACTCGAACTGGCCAATCTGCCTTCTACTTCCACTTTCCTAAACTCTAGAATTCCCTGTCATTAAAATGTTTGCTTTGCTCCCTCTAAAGCCTCTCTCATTTCTTTTCTCTTCTCCATGCTCACATTTCCCCCTCGTGCCATTGTCACTAATGTGCCAGGCCTTTGTTCCTTTTTGCGGCATAGTGCTAATCGTGCTGAAACTGTTGTTCATTGAATCCTGCACTTATTTGTATTGTCACTAATCTATTGACAATGTTTACTGTACTAATGATGGAATCACTTCTGACAAAGAATTGTTGAGTGCCTAGAGGTCAGTGGGGCAGAGGACCCAAGGCAGCATGGATTCACAGTGGGAATGTCATGTCAGATGAATCTCATAGATTTCTTTGACTGGGTGACCAAAGTAGTAGATCAGGGAAGGGCTGTGGATATGGCCTACCTAGACTTTAGCAAGGTATCTGACATAGTCCCACACAACAGATTAATAAGCAAGTTAGCGAGCCTGGGAGTGGGTCCCAGGGTGGTAGCCTGGGTAACAAACTGGCTGGCCAACAGGATGCAGAGGGTAATAGTAAACGGAGTACACTCTGAAGAAAGGGTGGTCACTAGTGGAGTACCATAGGGTTCAGTACTGGGACCGTTCCTTTTTAATGTCTTTATAAGTGATATTGTGGAGGGACTGGAAGAAAAGGTATGCCTCTCTGCAGAAGACACAAAGATCTGCAACAGGGTTGATACACAAGGGGGGGATGGAAAGGATGAGAAGGGACTTGGCAAGGTTGGAGGAATGGTCAAAAATATGGCAGCTTAAATTCAATGCAAAAAGTGCAAAGTAATGCACCCAGGAAACAAAACCAGGGAAGAATACACAATGGGGGAGGTACTAACAACAACAAAAATGGAAAGGGACGGGAGAAGTCATATTAAACGACCTTAAGGTAGGCAAGCAATGTGAGAAGGCAGTAAGGAGGGCGGGGGATACTGGGATGCATAGGGAGAGACATCACCAGTAGAAAACAGGAAGTTGTTATTCCTCTGTACAGACAGTTGGTGAGACCCCATTTGGAGTACTGCATGCAGTTCTGGAGACCCCATCTCCGGAAGGACATAGACAGGATGGAGGCAGTCCAGAGGAGGGCAACTAAAATGGTGCAGGGTCTGTAACAGAAGCTATATGAGGAGAGACTTAAAGAGCTTAATATGTATACCCTTGAGGAAAGGTGGGGGGCATGAGAGAAACTTCCAAGTACCTCAGGGGAATTGACAAAGTCCTAGACAAGAGCATCTTTCAGAGAAAGAGATGTGCAAGAACAAGGGGGCACAATTTGAAGATGGGGGGGTGGCTCAGGGGCAATGTCAGGACATATTTTTTCAGCAGGCCTGCCAGCACAGCGGTTGGATTTCTGCTTGCAACACCAGCGAGCTGGGTTCGAGAACAGACTTGGGGAACCGGAGGGTCGACCGGGGGAGAAAGATTGAGCATCCCATGGACTGTTCTCCTTCTCCGGGGGGAGAGGGAAGGATAGTGTGTCCAGTGCTAAATGGACTCCTGGTGGAGGCAGAAGGGGCTCCCTGAAGCTGACCAAACTCCAGCAAGAAATAAGAGGAGCGAGGCCAGGCGCTGGATGTCATTGCATGACCCTGCCCTGGGGCAGCTCAAAATCTCATTGGTCACCAAGATGACGTGTGCCTGGTGTCTGGGCTTAATGGCTCCCTGCCTTTCAGCCAACCTAATACGGCTCTGCTGCTCTGACCAGCCCTGAACCCCGCCCTTGGGGGAATCCAGGGAAATAATGTTGGTTGCTACTGACACCTTCTCCTGTAGTAGATGGGCTGGATTGGAGCAGTGGCCCCATCCTGAGGAGCAAGTCAGGGGGTATCTGTGGAGGCATGGCGATAGAACACAAGACAGGTGGCAAGAGAATGAGCCGAAGGTAAGGTGGCCGGCAGCAAAAAGTACAATAAATAAAAAAAAAAAAAGGAAGTATTTTTTCATGGAGAGGGTGGTGGACACATGGAACTGCCTTCTTGAGGAGGTCATGGGGTCAAAAACAGTGGGGGAATTCAAGAATGCATAGGACAGACATAAAGCAATTATAGTGGGGGGTAGGAGGAAGTAGGCTGTTGGTTAACTAGAATCTGCAGCTTATCCAATACATAGGGAAATGGGCAGACTAGGTGAACCAAGCGGTCCTTATCTCTTGTCAAAGCCTATGTTTCTAGGTATTGTTGTTTGAATTGTTCATTGTAATTTGGCTACTTTTTGCAGCAACACTATAACACACATGTTGTATTTGAATGTTTTTGTCTGTAACATTGTATGCCACTCTTCAAAATCTACTCTTTCTCTAAGTTATACATGCTTTGTGCACTTCTCTATTATATTGTACCCACTTCCCCTTCTCCCCAGGACACACCTGGAAACAAGCTTTTTGGGGCTCAGTATGTTTTTCTTGGTGAAATGCTTTAAATAAATAAATTATAAGGGTCATCTGGTTGGTGTTATCGATGTAGAACTCACTAAGGCATTTGACCTTAAGAACCATCCACTTTTACTCAGCAAGCTGTCCTCTCTCCTGGGCTTCTCCTCTGAAACTATGTCGTGGTTTCGTGACTACCTAACTGGATGCTTTCAAAGAGTCAGAATTGTTGGAGCACTTTCAGACACAAGGAGTGTAACAGTTGGGGTCCCGCAAGGATCATTACTAGACCACCTCCTTTTCAGCCTATTTGTTAACGGAAACCTGCTTTCACTCTAATATGCTGCTCTACGCTGTTATCTTCAACAGCAGATCTGTGCATGAGGTACTCACCAACGGCCTACAGAGCAGCTCTGAGGCCATTGAGGGTTGGTTTCTACACAATAAGCTGTTCCTAAACTATAAAAAAACAAAGTCCATGCTATTTGCTAGAACACACCTTAAGAAAAAGACCCTTCCCCTGGATGTCTGTAATACCCTGGATGCCACACTGGACCAGGTCAAGTCCTTCAAATAAAGATGGATGAAGTTGCCAAACTTCGTTCCATGAAATATTTCATGAAATTTACACATTTCACAAAATTACGGGTGAAATTGCGCACTCCTTGGGCAAAATTAACCCTAATACCCAAATCCTGAATGGAAAGTTGGACTAAAAAGGAAGATTGTCCAACCAGTCAGCAGAACAATATAATTAAATATGTATATTTTATTTATTTGGAAAATGTTTCACCAGGAAAGACAACATGAGCTGTAAACAGTTCATTTCCAGAAGCGTCCGGGGGGGGGGGGTGGAATACAACAATTGGGAGAACAGGCAAACACCTAGCAATAAAAGAGCAATACAAGTACACTTACTAAAACAAAACAGTGTAGTACAATTACAGAGCAGAAATAACCAAGACCAACTGGCCAGTATAAACAAAACCATTTTTGGATATAACGTACATTACAACAACCAAGAGCAGGTGATCCAGTAGGGTAAAGGTTAGAGAATGGATAACACATTTGAAGTGCTAGAAGTCGTAGACTGAGCACACAATTTGAAGTGCTATTGTATACCCAAGGGAGGGCAGTAATAAGAGAAGTGGGGAAGTTGACAGGTGAGGGGTAGAAGGTGGGGGATGGAAGAGGGAGAGAGACAGACAGCCAAGATCTAACTCCTTCTGGATGCTGAGAACCTTGCAAGGGGGACAGAACCAGGCAGAAAGGGAAGGGAGGGAAAGGAAGTGGGGAGGTAGAGAAAAGAGGGGTGGAAGAACAGGAAGGGATGAGAGGGATAGGGAAGTTACGGAGGTGGGCGAGCTATGGATTTGAAAGTGGGGGGAAGGGAGAGGGGGAAAAAGAGACAGAGCCAATCTATACCCATTCAGGATGCAGAGAACCCTGCAAGGGGTCAGGATTAGAAAGTGGAGGGAAAGAACAGGGATAGAAAAGAGGCAGCCAGGATCTATACCCCTTCTGGATGACAGAGAACCCTGCAAGGGGGACAGGACAAGGCAGAAAAGGAGGAGAGAGAAGGGGGGAGGGAGGAGGAGGAGTGGAATGTGGCGGGAGACCGGAGGGGAGGAGACGGATAAAGAATAGGGAGGCTGAAGAAAACAGGGTAAACTAAGAATGGAAAAATGGAGCGCATCATTGGGGGGTAGTGAGGAGAAGGACAGCAGTAATGTGTTGAAATAGCACAGTAGGTTGTGGATGGTAGTAGAGAGTCAAAATGGCACAATAAGTTGTGTAGGGGTGGGGAGGAGGGTATAATAGGTGGTAGCATGCACCAGGGTTGGGAGGGTTGAAGGGGGGGGCTAAGAACAAATGCAGTTAGGGGAATAGAAATTATGAATGGCTTAGGAGATTGAAAATGGGGAAGAGGAAAGTCTGAAAGGAGGTGGCAGTGAGTTCCAAAGCATTGGGCAGCAGTAGGAGAAAGCTTCCTGGCCTATGGAGGTAGAGCGATGAAGAATAGCCAGGGGTTGTATATGCTGGTGCGACAAAAAAGATTGTGACTGGTATTACAGCAACGGGCTCCATGTGGACTACAAGTTGCAGTCAGCATAGAACCACACTGTTGGAGATCATTTTTTACAATGAGGGGCTTTGACCCCCAAACTAATGGATTCTAACTCCAGGTCAGAGTTAGTTTGGGGAGGGGGTGCAAGTCGGGGGAAGTGGTTGCCCCCTTCCAGCGGCACTTCTATGGCGGCATTGTGCTGTAGTCGATATTGACACATGTCACCATAGAAATGTCACTGTTAGGGTGGCATACCAATAGCTAGAGTGCATGCGTCAGTGGATCTGAGAGGGTGGGAGGTGGAGCAGAGAATTAGGAGGAAAAGTAAGAAGAGAGAGTCCCAAACCAGAATTTAGAAGTGAACTTGGCGCAGTGAGAGAGACACCTGCATGCAAGGGAGGGGAAAGCTAGATAATGATACAAGGTACAGTGATGTGTCCGGGAGGGAGAATCAAGAGCAAAGCAACAGAAAGCATTGAAGAGAGTATCCAACCTGGTAAGAGAAGACTTAGGAGCAGCACTGTAGACTATATCGCAATAGTCAGAAATAGGGAGTATCATTTTCTGAACAAGATCACGCCTAACTGGTAGTGGTAAGGAACTACGGTTCCTGTAAAGGGTGCCAAGCTAGGGGTGCAGTTTTTTCAGGATGGCATCGATATGTACAGAAAAGTTAAGGTGTTGGTCAAGCCAGACACCCAGGTATTTGAAAGAGGTGGTGTCCTCTAGTGTTGTCCCATTAAGGGTGTGGAAGGAGGGAAGGAAGGGCAGCCTAGAGAGTCTCTGCCTAGTGCCAAAGGTCATGGAGACTGACTTCTTGGTGTTGAGGAAGAGTTGATGTGAGCTTAGCCAGCGTTGAACATTATTAAAGTCAAGCTGTAGTCTGGAAGTCACATTGGAGGAAGATTGGCCAGAGGTGAACAAGACCATGCCATCAGCATACATATGGATGGAGGATGAGGAGCATACTTATGGTAGATTGTTTAGAAAAATTGAGAAAAAGAGAGGGCCAAGTACAGAGCCTTGAGGCACACCAGGAGAGATGGGTAGTAGAGGGGATGTAGAGTCAGCTGTTTTAACAGATTGAGTTCTACCTACCAGGTAGGCTCTGAACCAGTTGCAGGCAGATAGAGACAAGCCAGCTGATGAGAGAGTTTCGAGGAGGAGGGAGTGGGAGACTGTGTTGAATGCCTTGGCAAGGTCGACAAAGATAGCAGAACTAATGTGACCTCTGTTCATGGCAGAATGGATAGAGTCAAGTTTGTCTAAGTAGGGAAGTGGTTGTGGAGTGATTCTTCTGAAAACCAGATTGGAAGGGTGTGAAGAAGGAGGAAACATCAAGAAAGGAGGAGAGTTGGGAGAGAACAAGGTGTTCCTGAAGTTTAGCCAGGGTGGGTAGAAGTGAGATGGAGCAGTAATTCCCAGGAGATGAGAGATCACCTCCCTTAGGTAGGGGGAAAACTGTAGCATGTTTCCAGGCTTTAGGGATAGTCGCAGTGTGGAAAGACAGGTTGGGGAGATCAGCGAGTGGGAGGGAAATAGCAGGAGCAGAGAGGTGTGGCAGTTTAGGGTCACGGCCATTGGGGGAACTGCCCTTAGCTGGGTTGATAGACAGCAGTGCCTTTAAGGTGTCGGGAGACATGGATGAAAAGGCAAAACTCTTCACTAATTGGTGGTGTTGGGAGGAATTGGGAGGGAGGGAAGAGGTAGTAAGGTGGAGTAGGAGGGAGGTGGGAGGGAGGCTAACAGGGTGGAGGCACATGAAGTAAGGTAGGAGTTGAATTGTATTTGCAGTATCACATCTAACAATTATTAGAATAGTAGTTAAAACAGGAAAGACAGAAAGGGAAAGTAGTGAAAATGAAAAATACAGTCTTCACAGATGTACCAATAACAGGCATCAATGACAGTTTATTTATTTTTTTGCCACTGTCAATATCGACTTAAACTGCTATGAGATGTGTGTGAACAGCCAACATCGTAAGGCTACTATACATGAAACTGAAGCATTCCCTTCACCAGATCAGGACTTAGTAAAGAGACCGACTTTACTGAAATGAATGGAAAGCAGACTTGCTGTAATGCTTCATTATCAGAAGAGCGTATGCTACTGTTGATTCATTACCAAAAACTGAAAAATTCAGATAGTGTGTAAGAACAGCATAAATAGGCTTACAGATGCACCAATAGAATAAAAGAGATCACAGATAACATAAGTAAAAGTTTCCTGTTCATTGTTTGCATGTATTTACTGACAACCAGTGATTCAACAGACAAATGTGAACGCTATTACTAAAGCTGTACGCTGTTACTAATCTTAAACGAGTAATTCAAAGAGGGAAATTATAGTCAGAAACACAAAAAAAAAATAAACAGATAAAAGCAAATTTTTCGGCACTATGTCACGTCAGACAGTGGTGTTATATTCAAATAGTCAGTCAATTAAAAATATTTTTTGTAGCATTAAACAAATATTGTAATTGTCTAAACATATGTGACCAGATAGGAAATCAAACTTCGTTTGCTATGTCCATGTCTATTATTGACAATCACTGACATGCCACTGTCTGCAGATCAGGACAGAACACTTTATGACGTAGATCTGAATTACTGCATTAAGACAATAATTGCGATCTTTTACTGACAAATCACTACATAGAATGAAGAATGTAATCACTCTGTATATGTTATGATAGTTCAAAAAATAGATACAGTATTGGAAAACATCCACCGATCTCCTAACAGAAAACACTGCAAAATAGGCAGATGCCAATGACAGCTACTGTAGACAGATATACAAACTCAAAACTGACAAGACATACCAAACTCAGTAACTCAATTCTATACAGTGCCTGATGTGCTTATATGGGAGACATCAGTAATAACCAGCATGGCAAAAAAAAAAGAGAAAAAGCAAACTAAATGAATTAAATATTATTGTCCCGACTGCACGACTGAAGCAGCTGTCAAATCCTGAGCGCGCCAAATGGGAAAACGGGACAAGCAAGTGCTCACCCTCATGTGTGAAATAGACGAAGCCACGCCCCTAACTAGTGCTCGGACTGCTGCACAGAAAGATTGAAACAGGACACATATTTTGACAACTGATTATTCAAACAAAATGTAGGAATATAGATTTATTTCAGTCGGGAAACTCCACAGGAACGTTTAAGGTGCTGAACTGCAGACAACTAAGGTATTCAAAATGAGATAAATGGCTTGGCTCAAGATCTTTAAGTTCACCTGTAGAGGACTTCCGGTGCAGCTCTGGAGCTAATGGCAGCCTAAGATCAGAGCTCCGCTCACACTCCTTCACAAAATTGCAAGAAAAGCTAAAATTCAACTAAAAACAACAGCAGATGAAGAAATTCTTACAAATGGCTTCAGTTTCACAAAAGGGAACCATAAATAGCTATACAGTGTTACCAATAGAAGAAGAGAAATTGGGAGATGAAAAATCAGACTCGGAGACTTCAGAGTTGTCGCAGGCCTAGATGGCGTCCTCAGGCAAGAAATCAAAACGTAAAAACCAAAAAAACAAAAAATATCATCTTGAATGATAAATTGGACAGAATAATGACAGACCTACAAGATATAAAAACGAGTTTCAGGACTTTCATTCAGACCATGATCTCCTTTCTGCAGATGTATCAACTTTACAAACCCAAGTAAGGACATTAGAACAGACTAGCTCGGATCAGGCCGCAGAGACTTCCCAGATTCAATCAACTTCAACTCAACTTCTGGAAATAACCAACGCCCTAGGAGAGAGACAGGAAGATGCTGAGAACAAACAGATATGCCAGAATATACGGGTATATGGAATACCGGAGAATAGCGAGGGAAGAGACATAAGGGGATACACAGAGAACATGCTGAGAGGAGAACTAGATCTGGAACAGGATTTCCCAGTGGAGATAGAGTGGGCACATTGGGCACTTGGCCCCAAGCCACCGGGACCGGAGGCACGTCCACGTTCTATAATTATTTGATTCCAGAGTTACCATATGAAAGAAATAATACTCCAAAAAGTGTGGTCAAGAGGGAAAATATTTATGGGCAAGCAGAGACTCTTTTTTGATAACGACTACACGAGGGTTACAAGGCAGAGAAGACGGGAATATGTGCCCTTATTTCCAATCTCAAGACATCTTAAACTAAAATTTCGCACACCTTATCCATCAAGACTGATGATACAGTATCCTAACGGACAGGTCACCTATGACACAGTGACGAGTGCGATGAAGGACTTGAGGCAGAAAGGATTTGAACTATCATCCAAACTCCCAGGGAGACCGAACAATGTGAACTTTGGTCTGATTAAGGATAAGTAACCAGGAAAGGAATCACAGCAAGTAGTTCTCGATGAGATAAAGAAACTATTGGGTCAATCTGCTAATAATATAAAATGATTGTCTCCTTTGGGTGAGCAGGCCTATGGGTTAGAGTGCAGTGCCTTGGTGTGGAGGAAATCCAGCATGCGAGGAGTGGGTCCTCCACCTAGATGATACGGTAGCTTGGGGGGAGAAGTTCTAGGCCGGGTTTAGAGGGTATATACCCTGCAGGGAAGTACACAGATGGCTTCTGTATGGAGGAGGGACCTAAAAGAGCTGAACTAGAGGTAAAGAGCTCTCCGGGGAATGTAGCAGCTGAATAGCGCCAAAACAAATCTGTTGATCAGGTCGCTTGCGGGAATAGTGCTTATGTGCCCTATTTCAGACACCAGAAAATGATAGTAGCAAAAGGGGTGAGGTCAGGGAGCTGGCCTTTGCTTCCTGCTAAAGAAACGTATCTAAATACTTTTGGCAATCTGAGGGGGCAGATGCACCTGTAGCGATCGACACAGTGGATTGTTAAATACATTAATAAATAATGGGGCACTTCAGAGGAAGGGGACTCAGAGAACTAAACAAGGGAAGTTCGCTCAAGGTCTGGCTGTAGAATCCTTGGGGGGGGGGACACCTGGACTAGGTCTGGAGCGCCTAGCGAGGCCGAGGAGTCGGGAGGGGGGGACCTATTGAACTCAAAGAGCATGCTGGAAACAATAACTTTGGCCTTCAAGTGGTAGGAAAAGGCAAAGATCACAAGCAATACACACCATGAGACATTCACTTCCTAGGGCTGAGAGTCAGGGAGACTCTCTAACAAAAAAGACTCTTTAGATCATATCTTGAGAGAAAAAGACTGATTTGATTGGGAATATGGGATAAAATATGGACAAAACAATTGGAAGAAAGTAATTTGAAGGGAGATCTGAAGTCTGAAGACATATCTGCAAATAATAAGGACTGAATGTTTTAATAAAATAAATTCCCTTGTGAATCTATATAGGAGGGGGAGGGAGAAAGCGAGATGAAGAGACCAGAGTTATGCACCTGTACTAACTACCTCAGTTGGGTGATATTTTGTGTTAGAGTTTTTAATTATTATTTACGATTTTCTTTTACGGGACCAGACTGCCAAACAAGAGTTTCGGCTATGGCCCAATTTAGTTTTTGGTTGTATTATGGGGGATATGTGCAACCCCCAGGGTAGGCCTACAGAGTAAGGCAAGTAGCCCACATTCGACAGAATATT
Source organism: Neoceratodus forsteri (assembly GCA_016271365.2). Classification (NCBI taxonomy): domain Eukaryota; kingdom Metazoa; phylum Chordata; order Ceratodontiformes; family Ceratodontidae; genus Neoceratodus; species Neoceratodus forsteri. The sequence goes on along the minus strand of CM057452.1, from coordinate 1,517,991,031 downwards.
CCGCCCTTGTCAGAGAAGATTCTGACACTGGAAGTCACCATGTATACAGTTCATAATGAGGTGGAGAGGAAGTTGCATAGGGGGGACAAAAATAAGGAAGAGACACAGAGACATCAGGGAAAACAAACAGATGAGACATGAAACCAGAATAACATGGAGGAAGACAGATCAGGAAAAGTTCAGGGAAGTAAGTAGTGGAACAGAGACACAATATAATGAAGATGAGAGAATGAGAGAGAGAGAAAAAGTATCAAGTGCATATAGATGTCTCAGACTAAAAAACTCCTTAGAGTGGTATCCCAGAATGTCAATGGATTGAGTAATCCTATAAAAAGAACAAAAATAATTTCTCATCTTAAAAAAATGCACCCCAGATCATTCTCCTCCAAGAGACAGATCTATCCAAAGACGAGCACCAGAAATTGCTTAAATATGGAATGTCGAGTATAGTAGCTAGTGCATACACAAATGGACGAAGGAGGGGATTGACAATTCTTGTACCAGGGTCCTCAGCTTTTCAAATTCTCGATTCATATCAAGATGGCGAGGGTAGGTTGTCCTCGATTAAAGGGAACTAGAAGGGCAGGTCTGCACAGTGGGAAGTATATATGTCCCCCCAGGTTCGGAGACTACTGTCTATCAAACCATTTTTGATAAAATCATAGCATTTAGGCAAGGGATATTGATATTAGGTGGAGAATTGAATCTTCTAATGCATCCTTTGCGAGACAGTTCAAACCCTAACACACCTAGAGCTACAAGGGGGCAGAAACATGGTAGGAGGTTAATAAAAAATCTTACCCTAATAGATACCTGACAGCACTGCTATCCAACATCCCGTGGTTACACACACTTCTTGGGGGTCCATAACACCTACTCACGAATTGATTATTTCTTGGTAGAAGTGGAATCTATAGATATAATACATAATGCAATGATCTCACCAATTAATTTATCAGACCATGCTATAATTACTGTGAAACTAGAATCAGAACAGGAAGTTGCAATGAGACAATGGCGGTTTAACAATATGTTTATCAAAGATAAACAGTTTAAAGAAAAGGTCCAGCAATGGATTCCTAGAATCTTACAAGAGAATAGTATGGAAGAGGTACCGGAAGGAACATTATGGGACACTTTAAAATCAGTACTACAGGGAGAAATTACAGCATATACAACCCATCAAAAGAAACAGAGAGTTAGGAAACAAAAAGAGTTAGAAATGGAACTAGAGAGATTATAACAACTACATGCAGGAGGAAGGGGAGTCACAATTCCACAGATAAACCAGGTAAAGACACAGCTACAAGATTTATTAAACCAAAAGACAGAACAAGCTTTGATGTATGTGAAACAAAGATACTATAAGGGGGCTATCAAGGCTGCCAAAATTCTAGCCTATAGATTACGAAAACAACAAGTATCTTCAACAATAACTAAAATAAAACACCCTACACAACCTAAAATATTGAATAAAACAAAAGATATACTCGAGGGATTTAAGGAATTTTATTTAAAATTATACAATCAACCTCAGGAACCAGACGAACAAAAGTATCAATTTTTTTTTTAGAAAAATACAACTATCTCAAATTACAGAGGAACAAAGTAATTCCCTAACCAGTCCTATTACTTCTCAGGAGATAGATCTTGCCCTACATAATTCTAAATTGAACAAAAGCCCTGGCCCAGATGGATATACCGCAGAATTCTATAAAACATTCCAGAAAGCACTACTTCCAACGTTAACCAAATTGTTTAATGCAATACAAGAAAATACTTCCCCTATACCGAATAGTTGGCCGTATGCTAATATATCTACTATACTTAAACCAGATAAAGATCCACTAAACTGTGAATCTTATCGTCCCATATCAGTTTTAAACTAGGATTATAAATATTTCACAGCAATTATGGCTAAACAATTAGAGAGCATACTGCCACATATTATTAATGAGGATCAAGCAGGATTTGTAATAAAACGCCAAACAGTGGACAATATTAAATGAATGGTGTTCTTTCTGTAAGTGATACAAAGAGAACAAACCCCCTTTACACTTTTAAGTATGGATGCCCAGAAGGTGTTTGACAGGGTCTCCTGGAAATTTCTGAGATACACAATGGGGAAATTCAATTTTCCAGCAACTTTTTTGAATATAATACAATGATTATATACCTCTCCACAAGCCATGATAAAAGTGAATGGGTCATATTTGACCCATTTTCCCCTAAACAGAGGTACCCGTCAGGGTTGCCCCCATCCCCCTCCCTATTTGCCCTGTATGCTGAACCTTTAGCCTAAGCCATCAGAGAAAATATACAGATTACAGGAGTAAACCACCTAAATACCATACACAAAATGGCTTTTTTTGCTGACGACCTGTTATTATACTTAACAGAACTGGAGACTTCCATTCCAAAGTTGTTCTCTCTTTTGGGAGAATTAGAGTCTATTTCAGGATATAAATTAAATACAAGTAAAACAGAAGCATTGACCTTTAATTACCAAACGAGTATGGAAATCCAGACAAGATACCCATTGAGATGGAAAAGTAATAAATTTAGATATTTATGGATAAATCTTACAAAGGAAACCCATAATCTTTATAAAGCTAATTATACACCACTCGTTCAATCTCTAAGAGAGGACTTCCAGAGATGGGACCCTCCACCCCTCTCGCTGAATCAAAGAATTGATGTTATAAGAATGAATATACTTCCAAGATTCTTGTACCTCTTTCAGACTCTCACGGTTTTTTCATCAAAGAAAGATTTAAAAAAATAGAATAGTATGATATCTAGGTTTTTTATGGCAAGGGAGAAATCCAAGGATAAAATACAATACCCTTCAGTTACCCAAAAGTAGAGGAGGGCTAGCCCTACCAAATTTAGAACAATATGCACAGGCAGTGGTAATATTACATATACTACACTGGCTAGATGAAGGGAGGGACCCCCATTGGAAGGAGATAGAACAAGGGAATCAAATAGTGGAGACTGAGAAATACCTGTTCAGACAGACCATACCAAAAGCAATAATGGAAAGAGAGATCAGATTTAAACGAACTAGACAGCTCCTGAGAATTTGATGAACAATAATTAAAAAAATTAAAGATCCTACAGTAAACCTCCTACAGAAAATCACAGCAGACCCCAGGTTTGACCCAGCTAGACAAGATTACAACTTTAAAAGGTGGCAACGCCAGGGACTTATCGTATTTTACCAATTATTTGAGCAGGGAATTTTTTGCCAATTCCAGACACTGGAGAAAAAGTACCACTTGGGGAAACAAGATTTTTTTAGATTTCTTCAGGTAAGAAATTATTGCAGGAACCTGATGGGCATCTCCTGGGATCCAGGGGGGATACACCCACTAACGAGAATTATAATTAACACAATAGAGATAGCAATACCAGAACATGTCATATCTAGGACTTATCAAGCCCTAAATAGCAAACAGAAAGAGACTACATTACATTCACAACAACGCTGGGAGGAAGGGCTAGGTATTAACATAGAGGAGGAGAGATGGGAATTGATATATTCGACAGTCTATAGAACCACAAGATCTTTGATCTGGAGAGAGTTTGGCTGAAAGTGTTTATTAAGATTCTTTAGAACACCACAAATAGTAGGGAAGTTTGATGCCCAACTAGGATCAGAATGTTGGAGAGGATATAGGGAACCTTCAGCTAACCATAAACATGTATTTTGGAGCTGCCCACTCCTAGAGACATTTTGGTGGGGGGGGGGGAGCTTTGGGGGAACTGTTCCCAGAAATAGGGACTTTGACACCTGAAAGCGCACTTATTTTTGATTTCCCTATGGGTATAGGGAGAGGTAACCCCAGGTTCTTACTAGCTATGTTACTTCTTGCAGCTCATAAAGCTGTGACGAGGAAATGGCTCCAAAACGCCTCACCAACTTCTCAGGAATGGGAAGACATAACTCATCAAATATATAGAATGGCGCTTTTGACAGCTCATATCAATTTAAAGGTACAGAGATGTATTGATTTTTGGACTAAGTGGTGGCTATGGATATCCGGGCATAGACCAGATTTGATTCCATAGGGGAAATTAAAAACTGCTATAGACCTGGGATTACCACAAGGTAGTATCTGAAAGATTTGACAAATGTATTACAATAATAATCAGGATATGTACTCCCTGACAAATACCTGAGAACATGTCAAATGTCTTATCTTTATTGTGTTTATTGTAATGAGAATGAACACAAGATGTACTCTGTTCTCTCCTTGGAAAACATCGGAATAATAAAAATATATTATTAAAAAAAAAAATGAATAAGTTCACCTGTAGAACAGATAATGAAAAAAAAAACCTCAGAAGCTCATGTCAGTAACTTCGGTGCCTACCACAAATCTGACAGCCCAAGAACCTTGCAGAAATATAAAGCACTCTGACATGTCAGCTCTGTATAATGATTTAAATATTTCTATGGCCAAATCAGAAGTCAGTACAACACAATGGAGTTCAGCTCCCCAGGGGCACACCGTGAATCTAACAGCAGTTTAGCTTCTTCCCTAAACAATTGGTTCAATGTAAAAGATTTATTTTTTTGTAGAAAACAGGCAAGTTACTATCTTTGATGTTTCTTAGCAAATTGTGTAATTTCACCACTTGGGGGCGAAATTTTGCATTTCGCAGGTGGAATATGGCAATTTAACACCCATAAAATATTTCGTGGAACACCCGAATTCCACAGAATATTTTGTGTAGCAAAATTGTCAGTTTCGCAGGAAGTTTGCCCACGAAATTTTACTTTATACCCTCTCTATTTTCAAAAACCTGGGTTTCACCCTTGATGATACCCTTTCTTTTTCTGAACATTTTGACAGCATCTTAAACCTTGCTAACAGAAAGCTAGGTGCATGCTACTGTCAATGACTGAATCTCACCCCTGAAGCTAGATGAGCGGCTGTCTCCAGCATGATCCTCCCGCTCTTTGATTATAGTCTCCCAAAATACGGGGCAGCTAATGACACAGTCCTTGACCGGGTAAGGGTGGTGCTCAACAAAGTCTGTCATTTTGTATTAGGGGCTGACAGACTCACCCATTGCTGCTCTCTCTATGTACTTACTGACTGGCTACCTCATAGGGCCAGGCTTAAATACCAGACTGTCATCCTGGCAAAGAAAGCCCTTCTGGGCCTCTCCCTTCGTCCTGTTGGTGCCCTCTTCTGCATAGTCTACAACTTTTACTCTATAAGGAGTATGGCCAGGCAGGCCCTTGCTGTCCCCCTTCACAAAATCTGCTTGGATAGGTGCTCTTTTGCCTATCATGCCAATCATTGGCTAAATGAGCTCCCTGATTCTATGCCAGGGATCCTCAGGATTTTACTCTTTTAGAAAGCCTTTATAAATGAGCTCACTCTCAACTCTGCCGATGCTTCAGCTGACCATCCCCTGCACCCCCCCAGCTCTTTCTTCTGGGGTGTTTATCCCCAGTCTTCTGCCTGTATCTCCTTACCACTTCTGCTTAGGCCACTACTCTTTGACTGCAATCTCCTGATACTGATCACTGTGTGTTCTGGTTGAATGTAAAAATCTCTATATGTTTTGCTACTTTGGCGATTATGTATGACTATGCTGCCATCGGAGCTGCTTTGTTCATTGTCACTTAACCTGATGTGGAATCTTTACAAATGACCACATTTGCTCAAGGGTGTTTCTCCAAAATTGTAAATAAATAAACAAAACAAACAAACAAACAAATAAATATGCTGCAGATGGGGGATGGGTGGGAAGTAATGGAGGAGCAATGGAAAAGTATTAAAGAAAGTATAGGCAAGGCAACATGCCTTTGTATTGAGAAGGTAAGCAAGGGCAAAAGGAGGTGGAGACCACTGTGGTTCTTTGACAAAGTAGTGTAGCAGTGGTACTGTAGTCAGGGAGAAGGGTTGGGTAGGGTCTTTTACAAGATGCTTTGTGCAGTGGAAGAATTGCATTTATACTGTAAACTTTCAAACTGCTAATAAAACAAATTGGCTCTATGATGCCCGGATCGACAAATATGTTGTCAACCATTATCACAGTGACGGATTTATGTCGACCGTAACTTGAAGTTGACATAAATCTGACTGGAGACCTCAGCTGTTTTTTCATTGGAGGGCTTCGTCGTGCAAACCCCCCATGCAGGAGGCTCTGCCCTCTTCCCCCCGATCTATAGGATTCTAACTCTGAGTTGGAGTTGGATCATGGAGAGGGTGCAGGACCGGAAGACCGAATGCCAGGGTCTCGGGCAGACTATTACAGCGAAAACGTCGATGTTGTCGGCATTGACGTGTTCGCTGTAATAGTGTTGCCATACAGGGGACATACCAAACAAATTCCACCCTCCTACTGCCCTCCTCTACTATACATGATGAATCTTTTGTGTGACACAGCATCGAATGCCTAGCTGAATCCTACCTGTTATCCACCACATGGGTCACTAAACTGACAAATTCTAGATTTAGCTGTGGCTTAGCTGTGAATAGCCACTAATTAAGAATCATCCCCCACAACTAACCATCACCTCCCCTAACTAATCATCACCAGCCTGGATGGATCACCTTTAAACAGGCCCGTATCTTTAAGTATCTGGGAATCACCCTTAATCCTGCCTTGGATCTCGACTTACATTTGTCTAACACCAGCAAAGCTGTCAATTCTATACTTGGGCTCGCCTACAAGGTCAGGGATAATCATACAGCAGCTGCTAGATTGGCAGTTGCCTAGGGAGCACTACAGCTGAGCCTAGCTCACAGCTAGTAGCTTATCAGGAAATTAATAAAGGACTTACGAACAAATGGAATGTATGTCACAATAACATCTGTCGAATTGCTCTTTCCATGCCCAAAATTACACACCAGTGCTCACTTTACTTCAGCCATGGATGGTTCTCCTCATCATCATTTCAAAGAGACAGTATTTATTAATTTGTTTATTTTTTTATTTATCGATATCTAGGATTATAAATACCATTGAACCAAGGGTTCGTTTGCAAAGGTTCCACTTCAGTAGAACAGAAAGCTAATACAAGTGAGACAAGCAACACAATGATGTGGTACAGTGTAAATACCTCAGAGGAACAATATGTGATAAAGTGATAATCAAGGGCAACAAAATAAGTTTGCTGAATGAAGAAATGTCTAGGGCAGGCAGTTGAGAGAAGACTTTGTCATAAGTGCAGGTTGCATTGAGAAGTGCTGATGGGATAGCAGGCAGGGAAGGGGAAAGGGAGGCAGAAGACACGATAGAAGAGAGAGAGGTGAGGAGAAGGGAGGAACTGGGGAGGTAGCAAGGGAGCAGAGCTGGGGAATTAGGGTGTATGGCGAAAATGAGGAAGGGAGGGAGAAGAGGCAGGTGGAGAGGGAGGACAGGAACCTGGGGGTGGGAGAGGGGTGATGAGTGGAAAGGGCGTAAAGGATGGGGTGGTGTACTGGGAGAGGAAGGCAGAGAGACATGGGAAGGGGAAGAGAAGGAGGGATTTGCTGAAACGGGAGTGGAGGGGTTAGTAGAAGGGGAGAAAATGGGCTGGGATTGGGTGTCAATGAGTGAGATGATAAGGAGGGACAGGAGGGAAGGGGAGGGAGAATGAACAGGAACAGGAAAGGTGGGGATGAGGAAGGAAGGAAGGGAGTGGTGGAGGAGGGAGCAGAGGGGAAGAGGGTGGAGATGAGAATGAGGGCATAAAAGGAAAGAGCAGAGGCATCTTAATTAGAACAGTTACAGTTACATAGTTTGGAGAGGTGCTGTCACAGTTTGCATTTGAATGGACCAAATTTGTTCTCAGGAGAGACTTCAGAAGGGAGCTCATTAACTAGTGAGGGAGCTCTGAAACAGAAAGACCATTGTGTTTGAGTAGTACAACAGAATGGAATCTGAAATGGGGATTTGGCAGCACTGTGAGTGAAATGAATATGTGGGATGGGAGACATAAAACCACATGTTGCTGAAGGGGTGAGGCCAAGGCAGGTTTTCTTGACCAGGAGGCAGGTCTGGTAGGCTATCCGACCTTGCAGGTGGAGCCATGAGGATTATTTGTAGAGCTCACAAGTGTGTGTTTTTCTACCAGCCCCTGTTACCAGTCAACAGCACTTATTCAGCACGATATTAATTCTTTTTAAGGTGGTGTCAGTTGCAGAGCCATAGAAGATTAGTCCATAATCAATAATTGATAGGACTGAACTGGTTACTGCTATACACATAACCTCCTTGGTTAAACAATGGCAATGGCGGTAGAGGTGCCTATCCTGGAGTTTAATATTTTGGAGATAAGCCTAACATAAGCTTCATAGGAAAGTGGGCTGTCCAGTGTAACCTCGAGGTATTTGAACTCATTGACTTGCTCGAGTGGGGTGAGTTGCTTGTTAAGAATAGTCAGACTTGCAGACGTGTGTTTGATGTGGGCATTGGCAAACGACATGGACTTGGTTGTTTTGTAGTTCAGCAGCAGTTTTTGCTGTTCAAACAAGTTTTCAACTAGGTTAAAGTTAGTCTGAAGATCAGAGGATAGGAGGACAGGGTCAGTGTGTGGCAAAGAGGACAGCATCATCTACATAAAGGATCATGCTGTTGTTACAGGCAGCAGGGAGATTGTTGATAAAAAGGCTAAAGAGTAGTGGGCCAAGGATAGACCATTGGGGAACCCCAGAGCACACAGGGAAGCAGTCGGAGAGAGAGTGTCCCCGATTTTAACTCGGTGTGTGTCAAGCAGGTAACTTTCAAACCAGTTGCCCATCTCAGTCGACAGGCCAAGGGCAGGGAGGGAGTTCAGAAGGAGCTGATGATTGACGGTGTCAAAGGCCTTGGTTAGATCTATAAACACCGCATCAAGTAAGTGCCCAGTGTCCAAGGCTTTATGAATACGGTTAGTGAATTCAAGTAGGGCAGTGGTCGTACTGTGGGCTTTTCTAAAGGTGTGTTGACGCAAGCACTGTAGGTTATATTTGTTGAGGTATTCAGACAGTTGGTCAGCAACTATGCGCTCCAGAGCTTTAGAAAGGCACGGGGTCATTATGTCGCAAGACATAATGCCACATGGCACTATTGCGCTGTGCGATTAATGCCATGAGGCATCATGTCTTTGTTCTGCACCCCTGGACCCCCCCCACTACAGATTCTCAACTCCGGGGGGGTCCAACTCGGGGAGCGCACAGGTCTGGGTTTCGCCATAATGCCATACGCTATTAAGCGTGCGACATTATGACCTGGTACGCTTTAGAAAGCAGGGAGAGGGCCAATAGTTGGTGTGATGAGACCTATTACCGCTTTTGTGCACTGGCGTTATGATAGCGGATTTCCATTACTGGGGGAACTGACTGAGGGAGAGCGATAGGCAAGGCCACTGATTTACGGTGATTAAAACAATGAAATTCTGTTTTCAAGACTTTAGATTCCGGAATTGCACCGGTGATTGTTACTCTAATTTTCATATTTTACCAGGATTCTGCTATCATTCTTTTAGTATGTGCATAAATAATCATAATTAAAGAAGGCTTAATATACAGAGCATTAAATAAAGCAAATTGAAAATAGTACTGGAAGGAATTAAAAGAAAAACACAAGTTTTGTAGATTTACTGATTTGATATAAAACGCCAGATTCCATGAAATCTTTGTTTTTATCAGTCTTCACACAGCCCTAATTCCAGAATTTTACCATATTTTCTGGTAAAAACTGAAAAACAGTGGCTTTGGTGATAGGTTCAGGAGATTGGTGAGGGGCTCATCAATTAGATCTCAAACTCAGGTCTACCTGCGACTTTGGCCAGCATGTTCAAATCTACTACTTCAGCCTACCCCCATGCAATCAAAAGACATGTCTTTCTTGGCTGTACCCAAATGTGCATCTAAAATAGGAGAAAATGCTTTTCAATGTTTGCTCCTAAACTGTGGAACTCTCTCCCTCTAGAAATAAGGCTCTCGCCATAACAGTTGATGTTCAAGAAGGAAGTCTGTAAGTTCCTTATGTGCATTGACATATGTTCATGTGGCTGATTCTGCCATGCTCTGATGAAACTACTCGCTGTTACTGCCCTCTACATGATTAAGTGGTCATGTCCTACTACTAAGCACTTTATTAGCTATCTGTTTGAGTTTGTCTGCTCTGGGATGGGTTATATCATCCTTTTAACCATTCCTTTCTCACTGTCTTACTCTAGACTGGGATTTGAACTATAATGTTTGACTCTTATACATACAAACATACGAAGAAGCCAGCAGAAGAAAGCTATTTGGTGTATCAAGTCTGCTCATATTGCAGGGTCCACAGCTTGAGCTAATGTCCCTGCCCCCTCCCCACTCCTCCCATCCTCCCTAGCCATGATCCTTACCTTCCACCTATGCCTATCCCAGCCCCTCTTAAAGCTGTTCACTGTCTTCAATGAGATGACCTCTTCTTGCAACGCATTCCAAGTTTATACCACCCTCTCTGTGAAGAAGTGCTTCCTGACCTCCCTCCTAAACCTCCCACCCTCCAGCTTAAGACCGTGCCCCCACGTGTTGTGGTTGCCACTCAGCTTAAAGAGACTCTCCTTATCAACCTTATTTATCCCTTTCAAGTACTTGAAGGTCCCAATCATGTCCCCAACCCCCTCTCTCTCCTGTCTTCCAGGGAGTACATGTTCAGTGCCCTCAGCCTCTCCTCATATGCCTTAGCCTGCTGACCCACTATCATCTTTGTAGCCCTCCTCTGGACCTTCTCCAGCAGGTTAATGTTCTTTTTGAGGTGTGGGCACCAGTACTGAACTCCATACTCTAGATGCGGCCTTAAGAATGACCTGTACAAGGGCAGTATACCCTCCTCTCTCCTACTACTGGTTATACTTGTCGTTACTACTGCTGCACCAAAGTCAAGTACTTTGCTTCAGTTTTGTCTTGCTAAAGCTCTGCTGTATCTTAGCTGAATGATTTGCCTGTAACGTATTTGGTGGTCATGTATTTCTGCAGTATATCAACTGCTTAACTCTGTTATGTAATGTACTGTCACTCTGTGTCTTCTGTTCACTCTGTGTCTTCTGTTCATTATGTCTGTAATCTCCTGGGTCGTTTCTGAAAATAGACAACACTGTCTGTTTTAGTGCACCTACCCAGTTAAAAAAACTAAATAAATAAGAAAAAAAAATTAAATGATGCATACTGTCATAGAGTGGGAGCCCACAGCACAAGCAATGATCACTAGTATGTAAAAATGACTATACCTGTGCAACACTGTATATTATAGTACATTATATTATAAGCACTTACTTAGGTGGAGTGTGAACCCAGTTCACTCCTTACTTCTCAAGGAATTTACGTGATGCAGTGTGCTTTTGCAGCAAATAAAGACATGCAGTTAGTTGCTGTACAGTAGATGTTTAAGAGGTGAGGACTTTTTTTTTCGAACTCTGTTTTGCACCTTACCCCGAACTCTCCCAGGCTTCCTCAACTTGCGGTCCGCTCTACTGCCCACCGTGGTCCTCTCTTCCTATATATGATTACTGTCCCTTGGTAACCTACACCCGGGCAAGCCCCTCGACACTGAGCTCCTTGGGGCAGGGCCACCATCCAATCTGGCATTCTATCTTTCAATCTAGATTGGCCAGCTTGAGCCACCAAGAAGCTGAAGGGGTGGAGAGAGGACCCGGTATTGGGCGTGTGGCAGCCGGCACTGTGAGGAGCTGTCGCCTAGTGAGAGAAGGGGAGTTTCTTTAGTTACGTCCCCTCCCACCCTGCAGAGCCGTGCATGCAATGACACCAGAGATGTCAGCGTGGCTCTGTGTCCCCACTACTCTGGCCCACTTCATTGCAGTGCCTCCCGTCTCAACCGGGGGCCGTTGTGGTGCTGAGCTATTCCTGGATTGAGACAGGAGAGCAGTTCTCTGGATGCTCCATCCTCTCTCTCCCCTGCTGACCCCCGGCGGCCAGGGCTCATTCCCGAACCCAGGTCACCAGCATGTCGTGAGGTGTGGCATCCAGCGCCTCAACCCTCAGCGCCACCGGGCCTGCATAAGAAGTAAGGACTTACATAGACACATATCTGTTGGCATAAAAGGACTACAAGATCCATCTGTCTGCCCCTTCATACTGTACCTTTCATGATATGGCTGGAGGCCCAATTTGTCATTCAGTATCCCCCTCTCCCTCCTTCATTACTAGTCCTTTCAGTGGTCCCCTTCTACCTGCTTCATGCATGCTTGAAACCTGCCACTGTATTTATCCCCTCCTCCCTCAGCAATCTATTCCATCTGTCCACCACGCTCACTGTGAGGAAATGCATTCACACTTCCCTCCTGAATCAGCCTCCAAATAGTTTAATAATATTCTCTCATAAACAATATTAGAGCTGTGGCTAAAGAGTTAACTCCACTATACCATGTTCACCCATGGAGATATTTTAAAGATCTTCATTGCGTATCCCATTTACTTCCTTTCCTCCTGGTGTACATGTTAAGATCCTCAGTGCCTCCTCTACTCCTCCTGTCTGTTCTTAGCCATGCTCCTCTGCACAGCCTTCACCTTATCAGTGTCCTGTCTGAGGTGGGACCTGCAGTACTTATGGTGAGGACAAACCAGTGATCTTTACAGGGGCAGTATAACCTCCTCCTTCCTCTTGCTTTTGATATTGTACTGTACCTCTCCCTATGCATCCCTGAATCCCATTTTCTCTACCCATTGCTTGCTACCCTGTGCTGCCATTTTAGGTAATCAGCAAGACTTTCAACTTTGTGCCACACCGGAGGCTTGTAAATCATGGGGGGGTGGAGGCTAGGCATGTGAGATGGTATATCACACTGTGTTAGTAACTGGTTATGTGAGAGGACACAGAGAATGGCAGTAAATGAGACAAAAATCAGATGTCAAGACAGTGAACAGCTGGATGCCACAGGGTATGATTCAGAGTGTGATATGCCTTTGTGCTCATCTGGGTCATAGGGGAAGCCTCTTTCTTGCTTAGTTTCAAAGTAAGATTATCCAGTTTGTGGATCACATCAAGATATGTGTTAAGGTCAACTCAGGAAAAAAAGAGTTAAGGAAATGAAAAAAAGACCTGCTGTAAAGATGTTGAAAAAAAATGTGATGAGCCTCTCTGCTCAAAGTCAATGTGAATAAATGCAAAGTTATGCATATTGGCAAAAAAAGATCCCAAACTGAATATTGGCTTGAAGGTGTCAGAGTGACCCAAACAACAGTGGAAAAGGACCTCTGGGTTTTCAATGGTAATAGTCTCAGATCATCTACTGAGCCCAATAAAGCACACAGCAGTACAAGTGCTAAGGCCAGCAGTACATAACTGTGGACATGATTGACCTACAATAGAGTCCCTTACTAATTTGTAACATGGGTAAAACAAGAGGACCAAAAGAAAGGGACAGGATTGGCACAAGAGCAGCAGGTGGTACAAGAGCAACACGGCATTATGGCATGATAATGCCGTGTTGCTGTAGAACGTTGAGAGCAATAATGCCGTCTTGACAGCGTGAATGCACTCATAGAGAGAGAGGAGAAGTCATGTAAGTGTGACAAAGCGCCGCCTATTGGTCGGACTGACGAGTGAGAGGTGAGGGGAAAAAAGGCGGTCTGTGGGGAAGTCTGAGAAGTGTACAATCGTGCAGAGAGGAATGAGGAGTAGATAAAAGAGCTCCAGAAGGGGAAACTATGCTGTGGTGGGTGCTGCGAGTTCCGCAACGCAGGCAAGGATTGTCGGAGGAGATGTAAAGTCCAGCAGCATGCGGGGAGAAAAGTTAGTATTCACAAAATAGAACCGAAGTTGCCTGGTGTTGTGAAAGCACCACCTATTGGTGGAAATAGCCAGGCTCGCAGTGCAGAGTCAGCGGAGAACAGAAGTGTGACACTGGGAGCATATTATTTATTTATTTAGTTTTTGTTGACCGTGTAAGTGCACTAGACAAATCCTGCCTATTTTCAGGCACGACCCAGGGAAGGGGGATACAGACGAATGCCAACTGACCTTGAACCAGATTAAGCTGTTGGTGGTATTTTTTGTGAATGGAGGAAATTTGGCCATTCCACCGGGGAAATTCCCCAGCTCTTTTCCAGAAGTGTTATGGGATCTTTAACATCCACCTGAACTACCACCAGAACAAGCAGATGGGACCTCAGTTTAACGTCTCATCCAAAAGACAGCACCTCAGGAGTGCAGCACCCCCCTCATGCTGCACTACAGCGTCAGTACTGGGATATTAACCCAAGTGCCTGGTGTGGGGATAGAACCCACAGCCTACTGATCTCCCGGCCTCAGAGGCGAGTGTGCTACTTGCTGAGCCACTGACACTAAGGTATGTATGGAACAGATGTCCACAATGCAGCAGAGCACCGGTAACACATAGAAACGAGCGATGGGAAATAGAGTACGGCACCAGAATTAGGAAAGTGGAAGATGCAAGCAGTATGTTATGAGAATATTGACATGAACAGCAGAGTTCAAAGGGAGAAAAAAAAGTCACCACTATATTAATCGACGTGGGTTGATCAACGTGCACGCGCACGCTTGCAGTCACACAAAGGCTTAAAAAGTAAGAAAGGTCAAGCATAATTGTGGATGTGCAATAAATATGTGTCCTCATTAGTGTTGCATACGAAAGAAAACAGCATCTGTCAAATACTAGTGTTGCACTTGCCATGTTACAAGTGCATTAATCCACTCCAAAGGTGGCATCTAATGGGGGGTTAATGCATGGTTGGTCCATTGTAGGCACTCGGCCTGTGGCCTCGGGCCCCAACGGCCCCAACCATGCATTAACTCTCCATTACATGCCACCTTCATCGTGGATTAATGCTTATGTATATACTTTGTGCATTTTTAAGGTGTGCTGATCGTGAAAAAATGAGAACACTGTTGCAACTGAAAGAGTGGTCCCTGTACAGTAGATGTATCAATATATTGACTAATATTGACCAGTAACATTCAAAATGTTTAAAAATGTGCTTTGAATATTCATATTTCTAGTTCCTGGGAATGTTTGTGGGAGGCAGTTTTTGCAGCAAGGAATGCCTCATTAAATATTCAGACAAAGGGAGCACTTTAATTGATCTATATATTTTCTCAATCAATAACACATTGTATTGTGTTACTGTAGGTTAGCAAAATGAAACACTAAAAATCTGTAGGATTTAGCAATATGAATCTTTGATGGTATTCTGTTTGATTTAACAGCTGTACTCTATTCTGTGTGTTGTTACCTGCAGCACTGCAAGTACTTAGTAGCAAGGACATAGTAGCAATTAGTGAGACATGGTTTACCAGTAACCACACTTGGGACACTTCAGTACCTGGCTATGTATTGTTCAGAAGAGACCGAGGTGCAAAAAGGGGGGGTGGAGTGGCCCTGTATGTCAATGAAAATATCAAAGCTACAGAAATTCAGAACACACATAAGGAGCCAGAAGAACCGTGGGTCATGCTGGAAACAGAAAATGGGACAGCCATAAGAACCGGGGTTGTCTACAGGCCCCTAGACCAGGGGGAGGACATAGACACATTACTGTTAGAAGATATACAAAACATGACAGCTAAAGGGGAGGTTCTGATAATGGGAGACTTCAACATGCCGGATACAGATTGGTCAATACCAGGAGGAACATCTGCCAGAACTAGACACATGGTGGATTCCCTGCAGGGGGAGGGCCTCAAACAACTGGTACAACAACCCACAAGAGACAGGGCTACCCTAGATCTAGTACTGACTAACAGGGAAGGGATCACAGATCTCCACGTAGAAGGACACCTGGGGCCAGTGACCATCACATGGTATGGTTCAATTTGGCTACTACATCTAAATCATCCCATTCCAAGGCAAAATATGGGACTTCAGAGGAGCTGACTTTGATAAGATGGCCAACAGAGTTAAGCTAGCTCTGGCAAAAAGAAACACAGGTGAGGGGATACAGGCAAAGTGGGCAAGCATTAAGGATGCAATACTTGAAGCAACATCCCATTGTGTTAGAAAAGGAAGTGCAAAAGAAGAAGGAAACCACTTTGGTTCTCAAATACAGTAGCAGAAAGGTCAGAGCCAAAAGGCTGGCCTTCAGGAAATATAAGGGAACACAGCGGGATGAAGATAGGGAGGCATACCAAACTACCCTCAGGGAAGCAGGGAAGGCAGTAAGGCAGGCAAAGTCCCAAACTGAGGAAACACTAGCACGAACAGTAAAAGAAGGTGACAAGACTTTCTATAGATACATTAGTGAAAGGAGAAAGTCCAGAGGGGGTATTGCTAAGCTCAATGGAGAAAAGGGGACATGTGAGGAGGAGGACCCTGTAAAAGCATCTATCCTAAATAGATACTTTTGCTCAGTATTTACTGAAGAGAAGGTAGGGTCCACAGCTCAGCACCATTGACACAGGGGGGAGGGAGGTGAGCACTAATCCCTTCACAAAAGAAAGGGTCCTACAAGAGCTCGCTAAGCTCAGGGTGGATAAGGCAATGGGACCTGATGGCATACATCCCAGGGTACTTAAGGAGCTAAGGGTGAAACTAGCAGAGCCATTAGCAGAACTGTTTAGTGAGTCTCTGAGCACAGGAGAGGTCCCAGAAGACTGGAGAAGGGCTCATGTGATCCCGCTCCACAAAAGTGGTAGCAGGGAGGAGGCAGGGAACTACAGACCAGTCAGTCTTACCTCAGTAGTGGGCATGATTATGGAGGCACTCCTTAAGGAAAGGATAGTGCAACACCTGGAATCCATAGGGCACCGGATCCAAGACAGCATGGGTTTACAAAAGGAAGGTCCTGTCAAACTAATCTCATAGATTTCTTTGACTGGGTAACCAGAGTGGTGGACCAAGGGGAAGCAGTTGATGTCGCCTACCTTGACTTCAGCAAAGCTTTTGACACTGTTCCACATAGAAGATTGATAAATAAGCTGGTAGGCTCGGGTGGGTCAGAAGTTGGTCAACTGGGTGGCAAACTGGTCGACGGGCAGAAAACAGAGAGTGGTGGTAAATGGTATACAGTCAGAAGAGATGCAAGTCACAAGTGGGTATCTCAGGGATCGTCCTGGGGCCGGCCCTCTTCATTCTCTCATTAGTGACCCTTGCAGATGGACTAGAGGGTAGGGTTTGTCTGTTTGCAGATGACACCAAGATCTGCAACAGAGTAGATGATCCAGATGGGGTGGGCAGAATGAGAAGAGATCTGGATAAACTAGCAAAATGGTCAGAAGAGGGGATTTAATGCAAAGAAGTACAAGATCATGCACATAGGGAAGAGAAACCCTGAAGCCACCTATAGGCTGGGAGGGGAGTTGCTGGCAGTCACAAAGGAAGAAAGAGACTTGGGCATCATCATCATTGATGACCTGAAATCATCCAAGCAGACCTCTAAAGCAGTAGGTAAGGCTAGGGGATGTTAGGGGTATAAGTAGGGGTATCACAAGTCATAAGAGAGGTAATAATCCTCTTTACAAGACACTGATTAGGCCCCATCTGGAGTACTGCGTGCAGTACTGGAGGCCACACCTTCACAAGGACATTAACCAAATTGAGGCAGTCCAGAGAAGGGCAACCAAATGGTGCAGGGACTGCATCAGAAAACATATGAGGACAGATTAACTGAGCTCAATATGTATACCCTTGAGCAAAGGAGGGAGAGAGGTGATATGATGGAGACATTCAAACACCTTAAGGGCATTAACAAGGTGAAAGAGTCTAACATGTTTAAATATAAGAAAAATAGCAGGACAAGAGGACATAGCATGAGATTAGAGGGAGGCCGATTAAGAGGGAATGTGAGGAAATACTTTTTCACAGAAAGGGTGGTGGATGCATGGAATGGCCTACCTCAGGAAGTGGTGGCTATGAATACAGTGCAGGGCTTCAAACAGGCATGGTATAGGCATAAGGGAGCAATACAGATGAGTATGAATAGATAGACCACTGACAGAGCAAAGGCCGATGGCACATTTATAAGGTAGAAAAAGAAATGGGCAGACTGGATGGGCCTTACGGTCCTTATCTGCCGTCAACTTCTATGTTTCTATGTTACTGTATCATGCACACCATCAACCATGAAACTGGAAAATACAGGAAAATATCACAGCTAACACACTGCTGTACCATACATTAAAGAAACAGCTTTCTACCTCAAATATTTAACTTGCTTGTAATATACAGTAAAATGAGTTCCCCATCCCTGCTTCCCCTAGCTTCTACATTTCCTCCAGACATAAAGCAGTTCGTACAGTGCTGTACAATACCTGGCATGAAACAATATCCATTTGGGAATCTCTTTTGAAGATATGGTACAAGATGTATTTTAATAATATTGTTTTGGTAATATTCACCAACCATATAATACGTTAACCAGAAACAGAATACACAGAAATTATGTACCTTTTTTAATTAAATAAAATTGAAGTCTAGATAAACTACTTTCAGGTGAAAATAGGGGTGAGAAGGAAGAGGAGAGTGATAAACTGTTGACATATGTATTCCTCTGTACTTTTTGGTGATCTTGTTTCTTGTTTCATTTGATTTGTGTAATCTGCCTGCATTGACTTGTGCTAGCCTGGTTATACTCTACTGGGGTACACTTGGAGCCTTTATTCATGAATTACATCATATAAAGAGGTTTTTCACATCACTACAATACATACCATGGAACAAGCAATAATGGTACTGTATGTTCTCACAGACACAGACATGACATCAGCTACAAAAGGTTTGGTCCCAGAAGATTCTGGTGCCTCCAGCTAGGAATCCACTAGTTATGGATATGAGGAGATGATTGGAAGAATTAACTGCACCTAACCTTCTACTCCCAGGACACACTTTTCTTAGCCACTCAGTGAAATTAAAGAAAAATAAAAAGGCATACAGTACTACTGTACTTACCACTGAATATTACAAGAGGGCCTGGTCCTCCCTGTGATATTGCTCCCCAAACATGCAGTTTCAGAGGGTGTTTCGGTTTGGCCTTGAATATTTGATGGCCTTTTTTGTGACATGATGAAGTGCGAAAGTGTTCAAGAGAAATTGTGCTTTCAACGGAAAAAATTAAATCAGCAAATTGTTCTCCATCAGCCACCCATTGACTTGCCTGTGCTAGACCCTTTTCTTTATTCTGTTCATGTATCGTGGGTGAAAACCTGCAGTACAGGAGCATCAAAATAACACATTAAAGTACAACAAAATGGAGCAAAGCCAAAAAAATGCATTGCACACTGGAGCCCTTTTATAAGCTCACTCAAACTGTCAAGCAAATATATTCTTATAATTGGAATGTTTTCTTGGCTTTGGCACCAGTTGGGTTACCTGCCCATAAGACCTAGTATATTCCTATACTCAAGTTTTAACGGTTCTCTCTTTAAATTAGCAGGTTGTTGTATTTCTGGTTCTTTTAGGTTTATAAACTTATCGGTAATTAGCCCATTTTTTATTAACCATAATTCATAGTATGCATTTAGCCTGAGCTGGGTGCATTGAAAATCTTGGATGTGGCTGATGTAAAAGTACTGGGGCTACCCGTCTATGTTATAGTAGTGTTTTTTTGTTTTCTTTGTGAGCCATAGCATGGCTCCTTCCTCATATATTTCCTGCGATGTTATGGGGATGTTTCCCCCTGTAAGATGAATACAAATTTTATCCTGTTTAAAGCCCTTACAGGCCAAATTTGCACTCTTCCAAGAAACTAAGCTTAGAGAAGAGGACATTCTTAAACTGAGAAGGCAGTAGGTGGGTATAGAATTGCGTAGCAGTGCCCTTCTTCTAAAGCTGGGATATCAATATTAATACACAAATCACTTCAGTGGAACGTATACTCCTTGGCTTCTGATGCAGTGGTCAGATAGATTTTTGTAAACTTAGGCATCCCAAAAGGTCCCCTACTGATGTGTGAGCAGAACCATGATGACTTGACAGTCTTTTTTTTTTTTTTTTTTTACTTTTTATTTATGTGATTTTATGATGATACAGCATACACTGTTTCTCATAAAGAGTAACAAGGTGAGGTACGTAAACCTCCACATCACTTGTACAGAGATGATGCCATTACATTTTATAAAATACTGAAGTCCCGGTAATGTGTGGTTTACCCACAGTTTAAATAGGAGTATAGTCCAAACTGTTCATCCTGTAGAGTCATGACCCTCTCACCCTGAATAAAACGAACAGTTCTTTTAAGCTAGGAAGATAGTTCCCTTGTAAAACTAGTTTTTGGAAGGAACAAAAGACAGGCTGAATAACTGTAAACACTTTTTAACCAGATGGTCTGGTCTCAATTAAGTTGATTAAAGTACCACAGGTTTTATGTGACGCATGGCAACTCGCCCTGTGGGAGCAGGAGAAAATCAGGACATATTACAGCTGGCAAACTGAGAGGTGCCATATGCACCAGCCTATTAGGATTTTTTGAAAGGCAGGTAAAGCATAGAGCTACCAACATGGCAATGTCAATAGTACATAACACACAATGGCATTTCCCTTGTGCAACAGCTACAAAGGATAGCCCTTAAATTAACTGATCATTGCTACTGGTAAGAGTTCCACAATCAGTCCCACTTTGGGAGCGTTAGACCCCGGTCCACAGTTGAAGCTACCCCCCCTACAATAAAAAAAGTAAAAGTCACCCTTCTTCATCTGAGGAGTTAGTAGTGGAGTGAAGGCTGGAAATCAATTTTTCAGCAAATGCTGATACTGCTTCAGGGTCTACAAAAACGTGAGACTTAGCAGCATGTTTCACTAGAAGTCTGGCAGGGAAATTAAGCCTTGCCTCAAAGCCATTCTGTAAGAGTTGCTTTTTAACTAGTTGCAGTTCTTTTTTCTTTGTTGTGTCTGCGCCGCCAGATCTGGAAAAAAGAAAGGTGATGCCCTTCCCAAATGATCTCCCCCATGAGAGCAAGCTGCCTGGAGAAGTGCGATCCGTGCCTCGGGGACAGAGGCGTGGCGATTGCTGTAAGCGGCTGTTGAGAACCACCATGTGGCTTGGGCTTCTGAGGGAAGGTAAAAACTTTTATTATCTGGATTCCAGCATCAGAGGGTAGGAGCTGTAAATCATGGAAGATCATTTTTTGTACTGCAGCTTGTAGGTCCATGGGGCCGGAGTGTTTGGACGGGAATCCAACAGTTCTAATGTTAGCTTGCCTCTGGAGGTTTTCCAACATTTCAGTTTTTGCCTTAACAAAGTGCAAGTCTCTCACAAAAGCAGCATTGCATTCTTGTTTTCTCTCTGACCCCTCTTTGATGTCCTTAATAGCCATTGCATTTTCTTGAATGCTGTGGTCATTATCTAGAAGTTTTGCCTCCATGGCTACCAAACACTTGTTCGTTTCTTCCCCCGTGGCCTGGATCTTTGCATGCATTGCAAGGATCTGTATCATAGGAAGCTCCGGTGCCACCAAAATAAAGGCAGTGGACCTGAGCTGGAGGTCAAACTCTGCACCGATAGGTAGATGTCAAGGCTCTGAGAAGTTCACTTTGGGTCCTTTTTTGGACTCATTCTGCTGCAGGAGTGTTCCGATTGTAGATGGTATGGAGTTTGTAGCTTTCCAGTAAATTAAAATTGCTATTTGCATTAGATTAATAAAGATATCAGACAAGCTCTACTATAAAGCTGCCGCCATGTTGGAGCTCAACAGCGCCCCCGCTTGACAGTCTTTAACAATCTTCATCATGCTCTCTTCACCCATGTGTCTCTTGATACCCCCCAATTTATGGGTAAATACTTTAACTCAACAATAGATGCTTGTACAGTATGGACAGAAATTCTGGCCATCCCGAACCTCATGTTAGAGCCTTGGCTTTCCATTAACTCATATCTGTATTTTCATTCTGAGGCACTTGGTGACTTCAACACCCCAAAGCATGTAGTGTAGGATGGGGAGAATAGGGTAGTCTGCACCAGGAACTTCAACCAATGGTTGAAGGAATGGCGCAGAGAGTAGAAATTTAGCTTCATTGGGAACTGAGGTCTCAACTGGAGGGATAAAGGCCTGTATAGGGAACATGGCATTCATCCAGGAGGGGAACCACAGTCCTCAGTGAGTGGTTTAAATGTTACATCAGTGAGCATTTAAACTATAAGAGGGGAGTGGCAGAAAGAAACAGGGAGACATGAACTGCCCCAACCCACAAGCTGAAGTAAGTCAGTAGGGAATACCCTAACAAACGAAAACCCCATATGGTACCTAATAACGAGAAATTCAGAATGGTAGCAATGAAGAGAGATGGGAATGAGGTCAGCGGGAGTAAGGAGAGAAGACTAAAGGGAATGTGGGGGTTGATAGGCAGAGTGGCAGCAGAGTTTAGAAGGCCATGTGTGCAAATGCTTGAAATCTGGGAAATAAAATATCAGACCTAGAGGTCATTATGGCAGAAACTAACCTGGACATTGTCACCATTACCGAGTCATGGTGCAATGAATTCCATAACTGGGACATAGCCATGCCTGACTCTACTCTGTTCATGAAGGATAGGGTGCATAAGAAAGGGGAAGGGGTTGCATGAAAGCAACTGCGATTCAAGGAACACAGGCACGGACGTAGGTACTGTGGGTCACCGTAGAGGGTATATGTTTGTTTATTTAAGTTTAGGGGTGGATATTCAGAAATGTGCCAGAGGTGGTGCAAGACCTGCGCAGTGCAAATCCACTGCACCAAGGTGCACTGAGTGCGATATTCAAAGGTTGCGCAAGGCGGCATGCACCGGCGCAACATGACTGAATATTGCACAGGTGCACCAGAGCGCAGCCAGGGGTGCACCAGGAAGCAACCCAACATGCACAATAGCACAACCAGGGATGCGCAAGGCCTATGTGCATGTGCCAGGACACATATGGACCGGCCACAGGCACAGCAAGGAGGCAAGCCACTGGGGTGGAAGGTGCTGCCGCCAGAATGGTGGGGTGCCAGGAGTGAGGCAAGCCCGGCACACGATGGAACACTGCCCAGGGTGCATGGGGATGCAGCCAGCCCTGCCACGTGCACCTCAGTGGTAAATGGAGGTAGGGTAGCACCAATGGCCATGGATGGACAGCCACCGACAACCCCCGCAGGATGGCAGCGCCATGCCACCCGGACCACAGCCAAACGGCACACAACACACATGCTACACAACCAGAACAGCCATCCCACGGCCACCCCAGGGCACAGTCACTGACCGATGGGTGAACACCACCATGCACAGCTCCCTGGACACCTCAGATGCACCATACAGCCACCATGCACACCACTGCAGCATGACTCCACACGCCAGCTGCAAAGCAGACCCGGACACAGAAGGGTAACCATAAATAACTGTGTTTTAGAAAGTTAAGAAAAGCTAATAAACATATATACAAGAAACAGGGGTACAGGGTACAAGGAAAGGGGAATCTATACACAAACAGGCCTCAGCCAGGGAAGGGAGGTAAGGGAACAGGGGTCAGGGCCAGACAAGGGGACAGGGAAGGTCAAGGGAAGGGGGGACAGGGATGGAAAAGGGGTCATGGGCCAACAGGCCCTAGGCGCCTCTCCCACTGCTGACTGGCGCTTGTAGTCTGTGAAGCATCCTCTGCAGCAACCATACAACTTGCAGTGTAGCCGCGACACCTCAGGATCCTCCTCAGGAGGCGGCTGTTTGGTGCCTGATGCGGACACCTAAGACAAAGAAGGAACAGGATCAGTGCATGTCCGGATCACCCGCCCACCCACCGTGTACAGCGGACAGTGGTGACTGCGCCCTGGGATGGCACCCTGGCCAGCCACAGTGGGTGCGCCAACATACACGCCAATCCGCGCATACCACAGCCATGCAGAGCGCGAGAATACCAACACCACCCGCCATGGCCACCCACCAACATGGCAGGCAGGCAGGCGACATGGTACAGTGGCAGGACTGCAGCGGCACAGCTGGCTGCCAGACGCACCCACAGTCCACCTGCGGCAGCCACATACATGTGCAATGGTTACAGCATGGCACAACAGATACCACGGCAGTACACAGCTGCAATGGCAAAGCACACAGGGGACCGTGGCCCACCCCAACCCCCCACCCTGCACAACACTGTAGTATGGAACTGTGCCTACCGCATGCTGCTGCGCACCGTGCGCTGGACTGGCAGCACCACCCCTCTGGTCTGCAATCTGGGGTACGTTCCTGCAGTGGTCCACCATGAACCACCTGCACCTCCTGCTGCATGTGCCCTCCTCCTGTCTTCAGGGCCTAGGATGGAAACACAGACATGTATACATCTGTACCTGGCAACACCATATTGGGGAGGGCCCCCCCGCACAGCGTGCACCCCATCCCAGCCCAGCCATAGTGCGGTGGCACAGCACACAGGTTTGTGCCGCCACAGGCCACAGGGTGCACGGCCCAGTGCCCTCCCTTTACATGGCATGCCACCCTGCTGGCCTCATGGAACACTGGATGGGCACAGACATGAGCGCTGCACACTTACCTGACCATGGCATGGCCCCCCTCTGGACGCGTGCCTGCAGCACCCGTAGCCGCTCTGGGTCCCTCTGCTGCATGTCCCGATAGCGATGGCGACACTGTTCACCGGTGCACTGCACACTGGTGGCCTGTTCCAATTCCTCGGCCACCTCCTGCCAGACCTCAGTCCTAGGCCTGGCAAGGGTCACCTGACCGAACAAGCAGCCTGTGTGGGGCTCCACCAAGGCCGCCAGGTTGACAAGCTTGATTTGGCTCCAATTTGGAGCCCGTGCACTGCTGTGGCATGGCATTGTGGTACTGCTGCTCTGCTATACAAAATGGCGCCCTGTAGCACACGAGTTCTATGTGCTGGGGATGCGCACCTCGCATGGAGATGCGCTGCCCACAGCAATCGTGCATCCTGTGGATGCACACTACGTGTGTGGCCACTGGCATGTGGTGCAGAGGTCCCTGAGGGGCAAGGGCAGGGCTGGGGTCAGGGGTCAGCGGTCGCTATTGGGACCACTATGCAAGGTGTGCAGTAGGGGCGTGAGGGTGCCACGGCCCATGAGCCAATGGCTCCAGGCACCATGGGCCAATAGCACCTTGGCGCCATTAGTCCCATAGTGCCCGAGCACCATTAACCCCATGGTGCCCGGGTGCCATAGGCCACAAAGTGCCTGGGCACCATAGTCTGCATAGCGCCCGAGCGTCACATGCCATATTGTGGCTGAGCGCAGTATCGCGTATTGCGCAGTGAGTGTATGCTGCGCAGGTGGCGTAGGCACGGCCGTGTGTGCATGCGTGCCGATGGTCGCACTGCACACGTCACAACGTTGCTCCACGACGTGAGCCGGTGCAAGTCCATTGCGCAAAGCGCAACATCACGATATTCAGCCAGCATATGCAGATTAGCTCATCAGCCTATCCGTGGTGCATTGGGAGCATTTGCATCTCATTACAGTTGCGCATCTGCTCATTTGCTTGTGATCTGCTATAAAGGCACCGCGAGACAGCAGAGGACATGGACCGGTATTGCAACCCTCTGGGGTAAGTTGCACCACTGAGGGGACCAACAGCACAGTGGAATAGGCGGGAGATGTGGGCTGCAGCAGACACTGACCACATGTCATTGCCCACAGGTAGCATAATGACCGATCTTGAGGAGGGTGAGGAGCATGGGTCTGCACACAAGCGTAGGCCCAACTTTACTAAGGTGGAGGTGGATGCCCTGTTTGAGGAGTACCTTGACAGGGAGCCGCAGCTGAGTGGTGCGACCGGCACACCACAGGCCAGGGTCGCAGCCTGGGTGGAGGTGGCGGAGGCTGTGAATCAGCAGGGCAGCCATCAGCAGTCAGTGCAGGAGTGCAAGAAAAAGGTTGCTACTGAAAGGCGCAGGATCAAAGAGAAGGTGGTGGCCATCCGGGCAGCTGATGGCGCAGGAGGAGATGGTGGTGGCCACCATGCAGCGCAGCACTGTCGAGGGGGTGCCTGGTGGCGGCTTCCAGACAGGTGGGAGCCCATCACTGTATGGTAGGTACAGCGGCATCTGGGGTGGAGGGTGGCGGGGGTGCGGCAGTGTGACAGCGGCAATAATGCGACTGTATTCCCTTACAGCACCAGGCGTAACGCATGCGGTGGCAGGGAGGTGGTGTCAGCCGTCCAGGCGAGCCCAGCCCTGGAGACTGGCCTTCCACTCCACCAGTGTCTGGGGGCTCAATTGGCTGCAGCACCACCGCACCCGGCTGAATGCCCTGGGCATGGTGGCAGATAAGGCCTGGCTGTGTTCAGCAGGACGCCAGCCATGGCGTACACTGTGTGGAGACACAGATTGGGCGGAGCCCAACAACCGACGATGATGTGACCATTGTCCTGGACAGTGGTGGTGCTGCCGAGGAGGAGGCACCCATACCAATCACCCTCCTGGTAGTGCTATAGTGTCCTGGTGGCGGTTGTCTGCCCTCCAGCCACTGCCCTCGGTGTTGCCATGGCATCAGCATCACGATGCTGGCAGATGGTGGTGGCGGTGGTGGTGCAGCCGCACAGGTGATGCACGACGAACAGCGGCCGGAGGGGCAGCAGCGGCAGATGGCTAGGGATGTTGGGGGCTGGGTGCAGCACCTGCCGACAGTGCGCCAGTGAATGAGCAGACCCAAGGGGACCCCGCTGTGCAGCACCCACCTGAGCGGGAGGCTGGGCAGCGAGGTCAATTGCCACCCATGGGTTGGCGCAATGCCCAGGCGCCCCCCCAGGCACTGACCCCTTGCCCGAGCACACCCGTTTGCTGTGGGCCTCCATGGAGCAACAGGTGCTGCTCGTGGCAGGGGTGTGTGCACTCTGCACCGAGATGCACCAGGCTGCAGAGCGGCACGACAGGGGCTTTGCGCAGCTCCTGGCCAACAACAATCGACTGCAGGAGGACATGACCGCAGCTCTGGATTGGCTCACCACTGCGGTCACGGTCGGCCTAGCCCCACTGGCCACCATGGTGTGTGGCCAGCCGCCGCAGAGCCTGTAGAGTGCATTGTCCACCCCTCAGTCATGGCGTCAAGCGACCCCCTCAGTGTCAATGCCGGGATCCACTGTTGGCATTCTGGGCACACCCGGAGTGGGCCTGTTTGGTAGCCTGCAGACCCCTGTGAGGACACGGTCGTGTACCCACAGTACCACCCTTGGGGGACTGTCGCAGACACCCCCTGTGGTCGTCGCACAGCCTGGGTCTACTGGGTGGCCTCGGCGGGGCCGTCCTCGTGTCTGCGGCGGCCGTGCAACCTTGCGACTGTCCTGATGTGCCCACCTCCCTGTCTGCAGTCTGCTGCCACCGCCCTGTGTGCACATAGGTGTGGTGTGTGTGTGTGTGTGTGTCATGGACGTGGCATCTGTGGACGGCACCACACACAGGCCGTGTGAGCACCCGCCCGGCTGCTGGCCAGTGTGGCATGTGCATGATGATGCCAACACGACGCCGAATGCTAATGTGCATCGGTGCTCAGCGTCTGACACACGCCTGGTGCCAGCACCCGGACGCGTGCCTGCAGGCGCCAGTTTGCATGTGTGGGTGTGTGCAGGGGTGTGTGGGTGTGGTATGCTGTGCTGCATGTTACTGTGGAGTCCCGACCCACACCCGGCCATGCCCCCCACCCAGATGTTCATGCCACAGGGCTCACCCACACATGCCTGTGCACTGTGCCACAGTCACCATTCCGTGCATGGGGGCATGTTCACCTACCTGCGTGCTCCATAGTGCTCCTCCGCAATTGTGTCCCAGTGCTACCGGGCCATCCTGTTCAGCCGGGGTTCCCTTCGTCTGGGGGGGGCTGCCCACCGCCTCATGGCCTGGCGGCCATGTCGTCCCCACTGCTGTTGCCCTCTTTGACCTCGGCAGCTATCTCATGGTCAGTGGCCATGTTGTGCAGTATACAGCAGGCCAGGAATAGGCCACAGACCTTTGAGGGGCTGTACTGTAGGGTACCGCCAGACCTGTCCAGGCAATGGAACTGTGCCTTCAGCAGCCCGAACACATGCTCAATGATGTTCCATGTGCTGGCATGTGCCTCATTGTATCGCTCCTCCGAAGGGGTCAACAGGCACCAGTATTAGGTGAGCAGCCAGGGCCGGAGTGGGTAGCAACTGTCACCTGTGTGGAGAGAGATATGGTTAGCCTGGTGGACTGTGTTGCTGCACCTCCCGTCCTTCCCAGCTGCACCCTGCGGTGCCCCATCCCTGGTGACCCCCACCCTTTCCCTGTTGTGGCAGGTTCCCCGTGGTCTCAGCATACTCACCTACTAGGTGGCCAGTGGGGATGGCCCCACTCTCGAACCTGTGGCACAGTGCTGAGCTGTGCCAGATGAAGGCATCGTGTGCTCCTCCAGGGTGTGTGGCACAGACATTGATTATGCGCCCCCTGGCATCGCACATCACCTGGCAGTTGACACTGGGGCAGCCCTTTCTGTTGATGTTGGCTACCCCCTCCAGGCCAGGTGGCATGTGGATGACAACATGGGTGCAGTCGATGGCCCCTAGCATGCCAGGCATATGTGCTACCCTGTGGAACTCCTGCATGTTTGCTGTATGCTCTGCCTGTGTTCTGGAGAAGTGGATGTATTCCGCAGCATGTGGCAGCAGTGCATAGAGGAATTGTGTGAGGAGCCGTAATGCTGCCGACTGGGTTATGCCTGTGGTGTCCCCTGTTGGTCTCTGGAAGGTGCCCGTGGTGAGCAGGCACATGACAGCTGTTACTTTTGTCTCCACCATCAGGGCATGGCTCCATCTAGTGGGTGCCTGCATCTCCTCACTGCACAGCTCACAGAGCTGCCTCAGAATTGCCTGGTTCAGGCGATACCGGCCCACAATCTCTGTATTGGTGTACTGTTCGAAGGTGGTGTGGCACGGTACCACCTGTTCTGGGTGTACTGCTGACAGACCTTCCACGGCCACGCCACACTGCCTCCTGCCTCCCCACATGCCTCATTACTGCCTCCATCTGGAAGATGGCACTGGCCATGGCCCCTGTTGTCCTGTCCCCCCTGTGCGGCTGACTCTTCTGGCCCCCTGGCTGTGTGCTGCTGTGTGTACAGCTCCACTGGGCCCACGTCTGCATGATCTGCCCCCAGCTGGTGGCCTGTAGGCTGTGGCCTCTGCTTCCCACCTCTCTGGGCTCCTGTGCTGCCCCTCCTGTGCTTGGTGTCACGGGCACACATGCACACTGTTGCCTCCCTGCCTCTCTCACCCATTCACACACACACTCATACTCTCACTCTGTCTCACACCCTCACTGCCTCTGTCACTCTCTTGCACCCCTCCTGTGGTTCTGGCTGGCCTCTCTGTCACCCTCTCTCCTGCTCTCCTCTGGCGCAAGTGTCCTTCACCTACTTGCTCCCTCTTTTTATAGGCTCAAGTGTGCTCTGCGCAAATGCCATTTGCTCCACACTTGCACCGTTTGTCCGGTGTTGAATATCGCATAGTGCCGCATATTCATGGCTATGCCCCCTGCACTTGCGCATGCATACATTCCCATTGCGCACTGGCTCATGACCACTTGCGCTGCACAGTTGCTGCTGCTGAATATCATTCTCCGGCACATTTTCGCAGTTGTGCAGGCACAACCCTGTTGCGTACTCCTTGGTGGGTACGTGGCATTGGACACCACAGTCCATGCTGTTCCACCCCAAGGTAATGCCCCGTCAACACCTCCTCCAGGCACAGGCACAGAGCAGCATGCCACAGAGGAGCAAGTGTCCCAATGACAGGGCCACGAGAGTGTGGATGAAGAGCCATCCAGATGTCCATTACGATGCACAAGGCAGAACCCATCAGTGGGTTCACTGCAGGCATACTATGACCTGTGGCAGCTTGAGCATGACTGCCTGTCAGCACAGCAGGACATAGCAGAGGTGCTGCTTGACCTCACCGAGGCGATGAGGGGCATGCGCAGGGGCACCAACAGGATCAGTAAAATTCTGGAGAGGCTGGTTGAGTGCATGACTCCAGTGCTTACAGCACCTGTGGCCACACAGACTAGCCAAACAGGTGGGGAGGGGGACAGTGCTTTACAGGGCAAAGCAGGCGCATGTGGCGCAAGGAAGGACCCAAGACTGGAAGCAGCACCTGTGTGAGGAAGACCACCATGGCCTACCAGAGATGCAGGAGGCAGGACAACAGGAGGACACCTGGGAACAAGAGCCGGACAACAGACTGAGAGAACGTGACCATGCCACCATGATGGGGGACAGCCCATGCACTGAGACTGTCACCGGGGTGGTACGTGGTGCACCACCAGAAGCACACCACTGTCCATGTCATTAATGCACCACACACCACATGGCAGGCACAGCATATGCAGACCAAGCACCACACATGTCCCTGCACACCCCAAACAGGACCCCCCCCAGTCACCACACAGGACCACACAAACCCCACATATGAACCCCCCCAGTCACTACACATGACCCCAAAAATCACACTTTAGCAAGGCATTTGACACAGTCCCGCACAAAAGATTAATAAACAAATTAGCCAGTCTGGGGTCCCAGTGTGGTAGCCTGGGTAAAACACTGGCTGGACAGCAGGACACGGAGGGTAATAGTAAATGGAGTCCACAGTGAAGAAAGGGGTTACTAGTGGGTACGCAGGATTCAGTACTGGTGCCAGTCCTTTTAATGTCTTTATAAGTGACATTGCAGAGGGACTGGAAGGAAAAGTATGTCTCTCTGCAGATGACACAAAGATCTGCAACAAGGTTGATATGCAAGGTGGTGTAGAAAGGATGAAAAGGGATTTGGCAAGGTTGGAGGAATGGTCAAATGTATGGTAGCATAGAGTCAACGCAAAGAAGTGCAAAGTAATGCACCTGGGAAACAAAAACCCAGGGCAAGAGTACACAATGGGGGTGAGATACTGACAACAACAAAAATAGAAAGGGACCTGGGGGTAGTCATATCAGATGACCTAAAGGGTGGCCAACAATGTGAGAAGGCAGTAAGGAGGGCTGGGGGGATACTGGGATTGCTGGATGTTCCCAGGGTCTATCTTCAGTCATCAGGTGCCAGGGCCTTTTCTTTTGTGGCCTCGACCCTGTGGAACTCTCTACCTCGTCGGATTAGAGAGTGCTTGTCCACCGAGACCTTTAAAGCCTCACTTAAAACGTATTTATTTAACTTGGCTTTTGGAGAGAATGTTTAGTTTATTTCTGCTGCCTTTTTATTTATATTTTTTCTTTATAGATTTTATTGATTGAATGTTTTGTGTTTTTATAATGTACATGTGCTTTGGTTTCTGAAAAGCACGTTATAAATAAAAACTGATTTGATTTGAATTGATTTGATAAGGAGAGGCATCACCACTAGAAAACAGGAGGTTGTTGGCCCTTTGTACAGACAGTTGGTAAGACCACATCTGGAGTACTGTGTACAGTTCTGGAGACTCCATCTCCGCAAAGATATAGACAGGGTGGAGGCTGTCCGGAGGAGGGCAACCAAAATGATGCAGGGTCTGCACCAGAAGACATATGAAGAAAGACTAAAGGAGCTTAAGATGTATAGCCTCGAGGAAAGGAGGGACATGATAAAAACTTTCAAATACCTTAAGGGAATCAACAAAGTCCAAGAGGGTAGCATCTTTCAGAAAAAGAGATGTGCAAGAACAAGGGGGCACAATTTGAAGATAGAGGGGGGACGGCTCAGAGGTAATGTGAGGGAATATTTCTTCACAGAGAGGGTTGTAGATGCATGGAATGGCCTTCCTGAGGAGGTCGTAGAGTCAAAAACAGTGGGGGAATTCAAGAATGCATGGGACAGACATAAGGCAATTCTAGTGGGGGGGTAGGAGGAAGTAGGCTGTTGGTTAACTAGGATCTGCAGCTTATCCATTAGGTAGAGAAATGGGCAGACTAGGTGGGCCAAGCGGTCCTTATCTGCCATCGAATTCTATGTTTTATGTTTTGTGAACCACCTGGTCACCACACATGACCACAACACCCCACAGATGAACCCCTTCAACCACACAGGACTGCACATGTGATACACGTGTCCCACCCCCAAAAGGGAAAGGACCATCAGCATGCCACAAGGGCACCTCATGCACTGCACACATGCAGGTGTCATACCTGGCACAGGTGCAGTCAGAGGGGTATGTCATCACAGTGCCACCAACCCACACAGCTAACATCTAAATGTACCCAGTGTCACCACCTGCCACTCTGAACAGTGTTTCCCCCTTCCCACATGCTGGTTCATTGTCATCGCAGGGCAGCATGTCCACAGATGCATCACCTGGCATGGGCAGTCAGCGCCATTCACAGATGTTATGTAGTATGGCACAGACAGTGAACACACTGTAAGTCTTCCTGGGGGTGAGCATCATCATGCCACCTGTGTGATCCAGGCACCAGAACCACATCTTCAGCCTGCCAATTGTGCATTCCACCACTGACTGTGCCCTCTTGTGTGCCACATTGAATGCCTCTTCCACCTGCCCCTGGAGCTCCAGGTACGATATCAGAAGGTACGGTCACAGTGAGTATCTACTGTTGCCTAGAAAGGGAAAGATTCTGTTAGTGTGTGTGAAGATACCAGCATGCACCACGGGCCCTGGCCACAGTACCCACCAAGCAGCCAGCTGTCCATGCCACCACATTCAGCAAGGTAGGCACCCAGACCAAATGAAGATATATGCATTGTGGCATAAGCCTGGGTATTTTGTGCACATGTTCTTGAGGATGCCATCCACATTGCATATGACCTGGTTGTTGATGCTGTGGTACCCTTTACGATTAACGCCTCATCCTCCACTGTGGGGGCCATGATCGCAACATGGGTGCAGTCTATGGTGCCTATCACATTTGGCATGCCATGCATGCCATAGAATCTCCCTTTTGTGACCTGCAGGTTTGCAGGGGTGGTTGGGAAGGTAATGTGTGCTTGCACATGGTGTAGCAGGGCATCTGTGATCTGGTGCAGGGCAATGGACACAGATGATTGGCTCACACCTGTGACATCCTCGAAACCCTCTGGAATGAGCCTGTGACATAGTATGTCACCTTTGTTTCCACGGTCATTGCACTGGACCATCCAGTGGGTGCAGTGTGTGGCATGTCACACAGCTTTGAGACGGCTGCATGGTCTAGCTGCAACTGCTGTATGCAGTGTGTCCCTTAAGGGACTGCAGTAGTGGTCTGTTTCAGAATACTCATGGCCTGGGGGTATGCTTGATTCTGCCAGTAACTGTGCCAGCTCCCTGCCCAGCAGGAGGGTGTTCAGCAGCAGTCCTGGGCACATGGCACACAAGTGAGCACTATCAAACCTGTTGTACTGTGGCAGAGTGATGAGCAGGGTGTCAAGGTGGCCTGCTCATGCAATCTAACACCACTGATCCACGCCATGGCCCTTTATGTGGACTTTTCTTCCTGTGCACATCGATGTGTGGCATGGCATGATAGGGTGCCTGCCATGTGGCGACGTCCAGTCTTGAGAGCAACATGGTGGAGGCTGCAGACAGAACTGCGGCAGCTGTGGGGCGCATGGGGGAGTACCCCTGAAAACTGTGGAGGAGGGCTGCCCTCACCTACCAAAATGCCTGGAAGGGGGGGCAATGTCTGGGAGGTCATGGAGCCAGTGGACAGTGAGTACACGGCTGCATGGTGGTGGTGTGCAGGCAGAATTGCAGTATGGTGCCACTGGCTCATGGTCTGCCTCTGTGTCTCCTCAGGCATTCAGCAGGAAGCCACTATCCATGACCCTTGAGTGGAGGGATTTGGGCTCGGGGGAGAATGCGGCTGTGGTGGCAAGGAAAAGGAGGTGGCCCCAGAATTTCCTGGAGATCTTTTCTCTCAGGTAGGATCCTGGGATATTTTCTATAACAACAACATCAGGGAGCTGTGAGCAATGGAGGAGCCCTCCAAGGTAAGTGTTACTTGGCATGCATGTGGTGTATGGAGGGTTGTGGCACTTCATGGGCTGATCTCTCACAGCTCTCCTTTCCTGTCTGTTTTTCTCATTGCAGAAGTACAACAGCCCACTCCATTGCCTGGTCCTGGCACTGTGTCTGCCCACCAAGAGCATGCCCCGGCATCCTCAGGAGATTCTTCAGAGGGGGAGATTTGAGAACCTGGCCAAGGGGAAATTGTTATAATGTATATGTAAACTATAGCAAACAGTTGTGGAACCTATAACCTGTGTCCATGCCATTATTCAGGCTGGCATCACAAGGTGTACAGCTTGGGAGGGGCTGTGTATGCATGCTCCACATCCTATTGACACATTCCTCAGGGTACTAGCATATTGCACTCAGGGACAGTGACCCATGGTCAGGGACACATCCTACAACAGGTGTTGGTCTGCAGTGGGGATGGCAGCTGTCGGGGTTTGTTTTGGGCTGCATATTCTGGGGCATGGACATGTCTGTATCTGTCCTGTGTGGAGGTCATAGGTGCTTCCTCATCCCACTGTGCAGTCACATGCACCCCCCTGTTCAGGGAGCAGTGGTCTGTCTCAGGGCTCTGTCAGGGGCATCCCTGTTTTCATGGTCAGTAGGGCGGTATGGTGGCGAGTGTGCCTGCCACGGGGCCATGGGCTGGCCACACTCCAGTGTACAGAGTCCTGTTTGTGTGGCGGGAAGGGGCTTGTCTGGTTGACTGTCCTTGTGCTGTGATGTCTTTTGGCCACTGTGTGGTGGGGGACTGTGGCCCTGCCTGTGTCTGGGTTCACCCCTACCGAACCCCATCATGGCTTGTGCACTGCACACAGGGGTTTATGGTAGCTCTACCCTAGTGTTGTGTTGCACATGAGGTCCTCTGTGACTTCCTGATGTGGTTGCAGTCATTCATGCAGCGTTCAGGAGTCGTGTGGCACACTATGCAGACCCGCCACTCTGCACACTTCATGCTGCACAACCACGCTCATCCGTGGTGGCTGCAGGCATGCCATACTCCACACATTTTGTGCATGCCACTTGTGCATACTCTACATACTGCACTGATGTAGTGTGCTACATGCTCCATCTGCTTGGTCTGCACGGGCCCTCCCTGGCTTTTTGCATAGGTCCCGTAGTCATTACCTTGTGAAGGTTGTGGTATGCCTCTTCTTCTTACAGTTGGTGTATTCGTATACTTGCAGGGTACCCCTGGAGTGGATAGAAAAGGAGGCAAAGTCCAGTACTTAATGGGGGAGGAAAACGTGACTGGGTGTTACCAACTGCCGGGGCTCTGCTGAAGGAAGACTGAGAGAGTACAAAGAAAGTAGGAAGAAAGAAAAGAGAGAATGTTGCCTAACAGCCATGTTACTACAAGAAACAATTTACATTTTATGTTTTCCTGTTTTGCTTCACTATTCATACAACCATGTTTGTTTACACTTTGTGCATCAATTATTGGAAGCTGGGCCTGTAGTTCAATGGACAAGCAGCCAGCCACTCCCACTTCCTAAGCTATATAAGCAGTTCCACTCCACCTCCTTCTGAAGCACTTTTTCTTGCCAGCCAGAGGCTCTGTTAGTCTGTCCTTCTGAGCTGGCTGGGAGTACGCCCGCCTTGCTGTTTCTGTTTGTCTCTGCTGGACTTCGGTGTTTTGTTTTCCTGCTTCTGGTTTGTATTTGCCTCCAGCTGTGTGCTTCTTTCTGTGTTTTTGTGTGTCTTTGTTTTTACTTTGGGCTTTTTGTTCCCTGTTTTCCCATGTTTGTGTGTTTTGGTTTGTCTTTGGGGCTTTGTTTCTAAGTTCCTAGCATACTGCTACTGCAGAGCTCATACTACTTGCTTTCAGTTACTCACAACTCTCAAATTACTTGCAATGCAACTGCAAACATTATCTGTGTGTTTCAGCTCAACCATAGCTGCTCTCCATGTAGCATACTTAATTGTTTTCACCTGATTCAGGCTCACTTGAACCCTAACTATGTCAGCTCAATCATGCTTCCTCAACTCATTCTGCTTACCTCATTGCTGCAGTTTCATTGCACTACCTGGTGACAGCTGCTTTCAGAGCATTGTGCCTCCTTTTATTTTATGTTTATTGCAGTTTACAACTCAGTGTACTCAATGCAGATGCTGCTTCTGTGTTTGTACACCCTGTTATACTCTGAGGTCAACTAAGCTACTGCTGATGCTGTAAATTAGTTTCAATACCTGCATGTGGGGTCTCTGCCCTTCCATCACTTTCTTGTTTTTCCTATGGTGGGGACTTGGAGGTGTTTGGGGAGCCATGGCCCCATGTGGCTAATTATTATTTTCTAAATCCTGTTTCTGCCGTTGGAAAATCCTCAAAGTATTTGTCACCACTATTGGCTTTCCACGCCTGGTTGGCTTGCCCCACTATTTCCAGTGCTGCTCCTTTGCTACTACATTTTGCAGACCTACGTGCAGGTCTACTCTTGCTTACACAATTATTGCTTAATACCTACCGCCATCCCCTCAGCTTCAGCCTCTGATGTCTGCTGCGCTCACTACTGAATCCGACCTTTGCAAGGTCTCAGCACTTAATGCTCATTAAGGTCTCAGCATACCAGTGCTCATTCAGCTGCTCACCAGTTTTTCAGCTCCTTATCAGTTTCTGGGGCTTGCCAGCCATACCATTCAGGTGCAGGGTTCCCTGCAGTCAACGGTCTTGCTCTGAATTCTAAGTCCGCATCTTGAGCGTGCCTGACTTGGGGTGGGGTCCTTCTCACCTGGCCCATAGTTGGGAATGTCTTCACTCTGTGCTTGGCTTTAGCTGTTTACTGAGGCAACAGCAGCTCCTGGTGTAGAATTTAAGACTAGTTGTGAAGGGTGGTTACTCCGTCTCCTTTGGCTCTAGTGGTTCCACTATAACAGTTATCCATTGGCTTTAGTGGTTTCCTCTAGCAAGGCACCTTCACCGCATTCTCCCTGCGGCTGCCTCTGGTTCACCTGGTTTGAGTTTAGAGTGAGTAGACCAGGTGAGTGCCTCAGTAGTTGTTGCTGTCCTCCTCCTGCCTTGGTTACCCCTGATGTTGCAGAGTACTCTCGCAACCTTCCACGGTGTTCCTGCTAGAGGGATTAGTGAGAGCTTTCCTCTAAATTGGAATGTTTCCACCCCCTTTAATTGGGTTTCCAAATTGCAGCAGCAGAGCCATCACTAAATAAAATATCCCAAGCCTGGAGGGAAAGTTTCCTAGGCCTTGGATCCCCAGAAATTTCCTCCTCATAGGGTTTTTTTTCTCTTCTCCCTGCCTCAGGTCATAACTGTTAGTTAGCATAGTAGTGGTCCTTAGTTTCTTTAGGTAGGTTCTGCTGTTGGATGTAGGTGGATGGTGTCCCTGCCATTTTCTCTCTCCTTAGAAGGTCCCCTCATTCTCAATGCAACATCGAATAGTGCCACGCAAACCTGAGCATCTCATTACGTTATCAAGCTGCCTGATGCTTTATTCTACTAAGTCACAGCTATTGCTTGCTTATATGTTTCATACTACATCTCTTTTTGGGGATCCTTCTTAAGGTACCTTTAGCCATGGGAATCGTCCCATGGCACCTCTAGGGGTGGCACCTTCTTTGAGAGTTTCTTGCCTTTGGTACCCCTTCAGGTTGGTAATTCCTCTGGAATAGAGAGCGCGAATGGCCAAAACCAAACTAACACAGTTGCACAAGCAAAACTCTGTACTGGCTGCGTAGGCCATTGAATTGGAAGGCTGGGCCTGTAGTTCAATGGACAAGCAGCCAGCCACTCCCACTTCCACAGCTAACTCTACCCTTCTAGTTCCCCACTGCAGAACCTCGCTTGGACAAAGATCCTTCTGCTATCGGGCCCCTCTTTGGCTGAACAGTCTACTGTCCTCCATCTCCTTGACCCATAGCCTCAGCCTATTTAAATCGGGTCTCAAAACCCTACTCCTTGACACAGCATCCTGTAACTGTAATTAATCCCACACACTTACTATTCTCACCCCCCACTATCTTTTCAGAGACATTTGTTACACAGGAGCCTACTCTAACCCTGTAAATTATCCTGTAGCAATGGTTAGCCATATGCCTGCCCCTTCTAGGTCCCCCACGGTCTGTTTATATGGCTCTGGGTCCTTCAAGATCCTACGAAACTGTATCCTGTCTTAGCACTGACTCTAGACCTTCTGTATGCTCGCAGTTGATGTGATCTACAATATAAGCTAAATCCAGGACAAACGGACCTTGTATTATTCCAATATAATTGTATATCTGTGATACCTGTACATATATTTTTTCTCTTTCGTGTATTTTTACTCTGTACTCTTACTTTGACTGGACATGGAGCCTTTGCAAATAAGTCTATGACTCAAAGGATTGTAATTCCGATTCTATTCAATAAACAATAAACTTCCTGAGCTATATAAGCAGTTCCTCTCTGCCTCCTTCTGGCCTTTTTCTTTGCCCACCATCCTCCCCTCCTTCTCCAGCGGCAGCACCTCTCTCTTGGGATCCTTCCTAAGATACCTTTATTTATTTATTTATTAAATTTTGGTGACCGGGTAGGCCCACTGAGCCCCGAAGGTCCCTTTTTCAGGGACAACCCGGGATAACAATACAAGTTATAAGAATGAACAAGGACATAAGGAACATTTGAGGCATCGTGAGTTACATCATGAGGTGGTTACAGTAAAGAAAAATAGTGGATACAGGCATGGTAAAAGAAAAGCAGTGGATATAGGCATGGCTTACATAGAAACATAGATTTTGACGGCAGATAAGGACCACTTGGCCCACCCAGTCTGCCCATTTCCCTACCGAATGGATAAGCTACAGATCCTAGTTAACCAGCAGCCTACTTCTTCCTACCCCAACCCCCTAGAATTGCCTTATGACTGTCCCATGCATGCTTGAATTCCACCACTGTTTTTGACTCCACAACCTCCTCCGGAAAGCTGTTCCATGCATCCACAACCCTCTCTGTGAAAAAATACTTCCTTAAATTACCTCTGAGCCGCCCTTCTATCTTCAAATTTTGCCCCCTTGTTCTTGCACACCTCTTTTTTTGAAAGATGCTACCCTCTTGGACTTTGTTGATTCTCTTGAGATACTTGAAAGTTTCTATCATGTCCCCCTCTCCCTCCTTTCCTCGAGGCTATACATATTCAGCTCCTTAAGTCTCTCTTCATATGTCTTCCGGTGCAGACCCTGCACCATTTTAGTTGCCCTCCTCTGGACAGCCTCCATCCTGTCTATGTCCTTGCGAGATTGGGTCTCCAGAACTGCCAGAGTACTCCAGATGGGGTCTCTCAACTGTCTGTACAGAGGATAATAACTTTTTTCTACTGGTGATGCCTCTCCCATGCATCCCAGTATCTCCCCAGCCCTCCTTGCTGCCCTCTCACATTGCTTGCCCACCTTTAGGTCATCTGATATGACTACCCCCAGGTCCTTTCCATTTTGTTGTTAGTATCTCACCCCCCATTATGTACTCTTCCCCTGGGTTTTTGTTTCCCAGGTGCATTACCTTGCACTTCTTAGCTTTGAATCTAAGCTGCCATACATTTGACCATTCCTCTAACCTTGCCAAGTCCCTTCTCATCCTTTCCACCCTACCTTGCACATCAACTCTGTTGCAGATCTTTGTGTCATCTGCAAAGAGACATACTTTTCCTTCCAGTCCCTCTGCAATGTCGCTTATAAAGACATTGAAGAGGACTGGTCCTAATGGAACTCCCGCGGTACCCCACTAGTAACCCCTTCTTCACAGAGTGGACCCATTTACTATTACTCTCTGTGTCCTATTCTCCAGCCAATTCTTTTACCCAGGCTGTCATCTTGGGACCCACTCCCAGGCTGGCTAACTTGTATATTAATCTTTTGTGTGGGACTGTGTCAAATGCCTTGCTAAAGTCTAGGTAGGCCATGTCCACAGCCCCTCCCTGATCTACTACTTTGGTCACCCAGTCAAAGAAATCTATTAGATTCGTCTGGCATGACCTTCCACTGTGAATCCATGCTGCCTTGGGTCCTGTGCCCTCTGGCCTCTAGATACTCAACAGTTCTTTCCTTCAGAAGTGATTCCATCATTTTCCCTACCACTGAGGTTAAACTAACAGGTCTGTAGTTTTCTGCTTCTGCCTTGCTCCCACTTTTGTGAAGGGAATCACATCTGCCCCTCCTCCAGTCCTCCAGGTACCACCCCATCCTCCCATGATTTGTTAAAGAGGGTAGTCAGTGGTGTCAGTAGTTCTACCCTTAGTTCTTTTAGAATTCTGGGATGAATCCCATCGGGCCCCATTGCTTTGTCCACCTTCAGTTTTAAGAGTTCTCTCTGAACCCTGTCTTCTGTAAATGGGCTGGTATCAACTTCTGTATCCAGAGTGTTTCTACTGTTTGTTTTAGGTACCTCCCCCACTTCCTTTGTAAATACTGAGCAAAAATATTTGTTTAGTATCTCTGCCTTTTCACAGTCACCCTCTGCTCACCCTCCCTCCTCTTTATTAAGCCTCACTAGCCCTCCCTTGGTCTTCCTTCGCTCCCTGATGTATCTATAAAAGGTTTTATCCCCCTTCTTAACTGAGTTGGCTATCTTTTCCTCAGTTTGGGCCTTTGCTGTTCTGACTGCCTTCCCAGCTTCCTTTTGCTTTAACTGATACAGTTCCCTGTCCTGCTCCTTCTGTGATTCCTTGTACTTCCTGAATGCTTTCTTTTTCTCTTGAACCTTCACTGCCACTTCCTTTGAGAACCATAGTGGTTTCTTACATCGTTTCGTTTTGTTAATTTGCTTCAAACACAAAGGCTTGTTACCTCTGTGATGGCAGTTTTTATTATTTCCCATTGTTCTTCCACCCCTCCTTCCTGCCCATTTGCTAGTGCATTCCTTAGGCACTCACCCATTTTGGCAAAGTCAGCCCTCCTAAAGTCCAGTACTTTTCCCTTTGTATGGCTCTGACTCTATTGCTGTGTTATTGTGAACCATACTGTTCGATGCTCGCTAGTTCCCAGATGGCTACCCACTTCTACATCTGTGATCCTCTCTTCATCTCCATTTAGAGAACCAGGTCTAAGATTGCTCCTCTCAAGTGGGCTCCAATACTAGTTGTCTAAGGCATGCCCTTGTAGGGCATCTAGAATAACCCCACTCTTTGAAGTGGCTGCTGCAACTGCACTCCAGTTTACATCTGGCATATTCAGATCACCCATCAGCAATATCTCCCCTTTTTCTGCCATTCTAAGTATTCTTTCTATCATTTCCTTGTCCATTTCCTCCCCCTGAGAAGGGGGTCTGTATACAACCCCTGTGCAGATTGTGGTGCCATTGCTGGTCTCCAAATTTACCCACAGTGCTTCTTCTCCTCCCTGTTTTCCATTTTGTTCTGTTGCTTTGATTTCTTCCCTTATGTAAAGAGCTACTCCTCCTCCTCTTTTACCCTCCCTGTCCCTCCTGTAGATAGTGTATCCTGGTATGTTTATGTCCCAGTCATGGTTTTGTGTGTACCATGTTTCTGTGACTGCCACGATATCCAGATGTTCCTCCTCCATCAAGGCCACTAATTCAGGAAGCTTGTTACTCAGACTATGGGCATTGGTACTCATTGCTCTCCATTTTTTGATGGCTTTACCTTCTTTTGCAGCATCCCCACTGACCTGTCTACCTCGGTCTTTTCTCATTTAGTACCCTCTTTTGTAGGGAGAGGCTGGGATTTTCCTGCTGCTTATCAGTTTTACAGGCACAGTAAAGGAAAAGCAGTGGATGCAGGCATGGGTACAGGCATGGTTATCATCATGACATGTAAGCAATTGGTAGTACTTTGCATATAGTTTGTTCAGGGGTTACTCGTGGCCTCTGGCAAGCAGTCTGTATAAGGCAGGTAGTAGGAAGGTTAAGCTAGGAGACAGGAATTGGAGAGGAGGGGAGTACATTAGGAGCTTTAAGTGCCATGACAGTGGCATGCGCTTGAGGTCAGCAGATGGGACTTAAACCTGGTGCGGAAGTTCATGAGTGAGGAGGAGGCCTGGACCTGGGGAGGGAGCTTGTTCCAGTGGCAGGCTGCTTGGGAGGAAAAGGATCTTCCACCAGCATTTGTCCTTACTCTAGGGACTTCTAATAGCGTTCTATCTGAGGCCCTTAGGTTCCTTGGGTTGTGTTTGAGGGTTATGGTCCCAGCAATGCTTGGTGGAGTGTGGGGTTTGAGAAGCTTGTAGGCCTGGACAAGCAAGGGGTGTTGGAGGCAGGCAACCAATGTGGGCCAATGAAGATTGGCCAAAGTGTCACAGTGGTGACGTCTCGGGTAGTCTAAGGTTGCAAAACGAGGTATTTTATTATATAGGGTTTGCATCCTGGTAATCTCTTGTTTAGCCATGCCCTGTATAATGGGGCCATAAAGGTCAGGTTGGGTAGAAGGACGCTGGAGCCACAGGAATCATCCCTGGCACCTCTAGGGGTGGAATCTTCTTTGAGGGTTCCTTGCCTTTGGTACCCTACAGGGTGGTAATTCCTCTGGAATAGAGTGTGCGAATGGCCAAAACCATACTAACACAGTGGCACAAACATAACACTATACTGGCTGCGTAGGCCATTGAATTTAATTTTCAAAGGAAGTCAGGAAGTATAGAACCTGTAACTGCCAGGATGGGGGAAGGTAATTTCTCCAGTGCATTTGGTCTACCTGTAAGACTAAAGGAGGCTATGTTAGGTTGTAAGTCTATGAGTCTGGAACAAACGTTTGGAGACATGGGATTTGTGTTGTGGGAGGCCATAGGTATGGCTCCCATATTTGGTTGAACACTTCAGGTTTATTAAATGCAAAATATGAGAGTCTTTTGTTGGCAGCAAATGTTTCATATTTCACACCAAATGTTCCATTGAGGCTGGACTGAGCTGTCTCTATTTGGATAGCATCAACCTCTCAGCACATAATAATGTTCCTTGCAACCACTTTAACATCTTGGGTGCATACCTTTAGCCTTGCTATTATCTCCCAGTATACCTAACTGTGGGTCCTAGGGAAGGGGTTTCTGTATTATTTCTTTGCACATTTTCTTGACCAATTCCCAGAACTCTGTGAGCTTTCTGCAGTCCCATAGAATGTGGGCTAGGTCTGCCCCACTTGTATCAAATCTCCTGCATAGTAAGTGAGGAAGCAGGTCCATATGATGCAGCGCCGTTGTGGAGTGGCACCACCTGTGTAATCTTTTGTATTGTATATGTAAGCCTTGTGCCTTTCTACAACTCTTATAAGCTGTCTGTCAGCATGCCTGCCAAGCCTTATCACTTATTTCACATGCCAGATCTGTTTCCCATTTGGGTTTCAGGTTTTTTTTGGGGGGGGGTTATGATTTAGCTCAGAGCATGCTGTACATTTGGGAGATACCTTCTCTGACCATCCTGAAGTTTCCAGTGAGAGCGTCCCATTCTGGGGTGGGGTTCAGTGTGTACTCAGGCAGTAGCAGAGGTCTAATAGCTGGTCTAATTTGAACATATATCCAGTGCTGCTGGATGAGTAAGGTGTATTTCTGAGCTACTTGGGCAAAAGACATTAGGGTATTCTGTTCTGAGTCAGTAAAGTGCCCCAGCATGTGAATGCCTTTCCTGGCCCAAAGTGCATATACTAATGCCTTCTTGTCTATTTTAATGTGAGGGTTAGAGCATAAGGGAAAATTTATCTGGAAGAGGTCGCCATTTGGTTAGATGCTGAGTTTCACCCCCTTCAGTGGTTCTGGCAGAGGAATATAAAGAAGACCAGTTAGTATTCCTGGGGTACCCTGATCAGCTTCAATCTGGCCCCATTGAGGGGCATCAGGGTGCCCAGGAGGCAGTAACCATTCCCAAGACTGAAACAGTGCAGTGCTAATGCATATCTCTTAATCCTGGGGAAGCCAAAACCTCCCTCCAACCAATGAGCCCTCAGTTTGGATATGCTGACTTGTGGCTGTTTGCCCTCCCACAAGTATTCTTTGAAGAGTTTATCTACCTGTTGAAATACATTCTGGGGAATTCTAGGGAAGATCCGCCATGATGTATAGGATGTTGCAGAGGCTTATCATTTTCAGCACACTGATTTTGCCTCATAATGATAAATACATGCCTTCCAGTTGGCTATGTCTGTCTGTGTCTAACATTTTGAGTATTGGGGCTGTGTTTATCTGAGGGATTTACTTATTTGTGCAGGAATTACGTATTCCCAAATATGTGACGCTTTTAGCCACTATTTAGTTCGAAATTGACTAAACTGTGATTTTATACAGCTTGAGGATATCAGGAGAAATTCCGGTTTACTCCAGTTGAAGGAGTTAGCAAACTTAAATGGATTCAGAAGGGGTTTAGGTATCTGGGGGTACAAATAACTGATCTGAGTAGGCTATACCAAGCTGATTATCAGAAACTAATAGCAGAAGTGCAGGCAGACTGCACAAAGTGGGCCTCTCTCCACTTTTGCTAACAGGTAGAACAGAGTTCAATTGAATGAACATTCTGCCAAGACGCTTGTTTTATTTGACTCTCTGCCAGTTCATGTTCCCTATGCAATGTGGAAGGCACTATAGGCCATGCTGTTCGAATTCCTGTGGTGGAGGAAGAAACTAGATTGAGGTGGAATATTCTATGGCAGATAAAGGTAAGTGGGATTGGGAATTATTGACCTCAAAACTTACTACTGAGCAGCCCAGCTCCAATATGTACTCACTCACTCACTCACCTGAGAAAGGACTCCCTGGTTGTGGTGGAGGCAATGGAACAGAGTGAAATGAAGGGACAAAAGATCAGAAACTTAGGGCTCTATTTTCAGTTGGCCTGTAGATTGCCACAAGTTGCATGATTTACAGCTGCGGCAAACTCTGGGTTCATCAGGGACCCTGTGCCCTATTTTATAAAAAGGGAAGGTCCCTGTGTCAAAAGTCCTGAGAGTTGCCACAGCTGCAGGGTTGCACGAAACGAGGTGCACCTGAGGGGTTTGACGGAGGGTCCATCAAGCCCCCCCCCTGCTGCTACCTTAGACGACTCGCTGAGGTTGAGGGTGGTAACTATGCTTGAAAGGTGGGGACTGAGGGCCACTGGAGCCCTGGTGGTG
This sequence comes from Neoceratodus forsteri, assembly GCA_016271365.2. NCBI lineage: Eukaryota > Metazoa > Chordata > Ceratodontiformes > Ceratodontidae > Neoceratodus > Neoceratodus forsteri. Next base: position 1,517,946,220 of record CM057452.1, on the reverse strand, counting down.
CCATGGGAGCAGTGGGAGGGACATGAGGAGGCACTCGGCAGAGGTGCCCTGTGACTTGGAACAGAGCTGATCGGGCTGGGTGGTGTGAGGGACACAGCTGAACCATCATGACCCAGACCCCAGTTAACAACAGCCCTGGCACCTGCACCAAGGGACCCACAGTCCCCAGCAGTGTAGTCGGGCATCTGCTGGCCATCACACAGGGGCCGTTTACCTGGAGAATATTGCAGTGCCTGGGACATGTCCCCATCCACCAAACGCACCCCACAGTCAGCACCCACTGCCACCCACTGCATTTAGGGGATTGTGTGTCCTGCGGGGCAGGTGCCAGGGCTGCTGTTAACTGCGGACCAGGTCATGATGGTACGCTTGTGACCCATCCACCAGGCCTGATAGACTCTGTGCCACTTTGCAAGACACCTCTGCCAGGTGCCTTCTCACAACCCTCCCACTGCTGCCATGCCCCCATTGCTCCAATGACACCATCAGAGCTCCAGCAGCCACCAGTCCCCACCTTCCAGGCCCCCCAGTCACCACTCTGCTAGGCAGTGGCACAGGGCCCTTAGACCTACTTCTGGCTGGTCTAACATGAGTCCCCTCTTGCGACCATGGTGGGGCTTCTGGAATTCTGAATAAGGGTATGGTGCAGCCCGCTGTGGCATGCCCTTGCAACTGGGTACAAGGGTGCTTCTGCTGCAAAAGCTGGTGCAGGGTGGCTTTGGCATGCAGCATCCAATTCGACTCAGCCTGCATTTGAAAATCAGGCGTGCATCAAACTTTGCTGCAAGGTGCCACTTGTGTCAAAGCCATTTCACTTTGCACCAAAGTTTTCTGTTTGGAAATTGAGCCCTTAGTGTTCAACAAATTGGACCATAGGACTATCTCATCATTACCTCGCCCATGGGTTAGAAATATGCTTAAGACTTGGATAGATGTCATTTGTAAAACTGGGGAACCCAACAACATTAGCAGCCACACATTAATAAGGGCCTGCAAGAACCCTGAACTTGGTAAGACAAATGCATTCTTTGCCAGACAGGAAAGGGCAGGCCTCATGAGATTAGGACAGCTGCTGAAGGGGGGAGCAACAAAATCTTTCCAACAACTGCAAAACATATTTGGACTCTGGCAGAGGAACTTTCAGTGCTTCTTACAGCTTAGGCACTACATCTCTACAGAACCAAGAAAATCTCTTTTACTACAGAGAGCAAACCACACTCAGAAGAAACTCTGTAGGGCTGGATTGAATGGGAACGAAGGGCCAAAAATGGTTTCTAGGCTTTATAGGGCCTGCCAAGAAGGTACTCAAGGCCATTAGATGTGTGTGTGACAGGGTTGTATAAGGCCCTGTTCCATTTGTTATACAGAGAGAGTTAAAAGCAAGGAGCTATTTTTCTGTCCTCTCCTAGTCTATCGATGGCCATCTCTTGTCCATCTGCACAATCACATTTTCCTTCTGGAACCTTAGAACTGGTCACCCCAATAGTCCCACAATTTCCCCCATTATCTCCCTTCCTTTACTTGCTGTTTCAGTTCTTTCCTTCCTTCCTTTCTCTCTTTCTTCCTTTCTCTCTTTCTCTCTTTCTTTCTTCCTCACTCTATTGGCACTGCTGTAGACCAGTGCATGTCCTCATGTCTTGGTTCTTCTTGGAGTACCTTTGCCAGCCGACTTTCATGGATGTCATCGGATTGTCCAGAGTGTGCACCCTACATCATGTAGTTTGGATCGGGACCTACTTCCCTAATTTTGGGTTGTAGTGATGTCATTGGCCTGGTCCTAGCTTGAATAGTCTGGTGCTCCTTGGACACAGGTGAGTTTCGAAGCTCCTGAAAGAGGCAGTGGTAACACCACTCTTGAAGAGCTTCTTTGGACCCAGACTGTCTTGCTAACTACAGACCAATCTCTAACCTTCCCTTTGTGGGAAGATGATTGAGAAAGTAGTGGCCACACAGCTGGAGGACCATTTGACCATCCATGCCATCTATGAACCCCCAGTCTGGATTTTGAAAGAAGCATAGTACCGAGACAGCGCTGGTTCAGGTGCTTAATGATCTCCTGATGGCTAGAGAAGGGAGGAACTGCTCCATCTTGGTTCTCCTAGATCTCTCTAGTCAGCGTTTGACACTGTGGACCATAGGGTACTGCTTGATCACCTGAGGTTCATTTGAGGACTGTCGGGTACTATCCTCAAGTGGTTTATATAGTTTCTCATGGGAAGATCTCAGTGGGTGGTGTCTGGGTTTTCTCTCGGACCCGGTCTCTTTATCGTGAGGAGTTCCTCAGGGCTCGGTGCTGTCCCCATGTTGTATGCAGTGTATATAGTTGCTCCGAGAGACATTGTAAGAAGCTATAGGCTGAGGTTTCACTGCTATGCAGATGATACCCAGCTCTACCTTTCTTTGGCCCCCGGCCAGGATGGAGCTGTCTCAGTCTTTAATAACTGCCTTGCTGAAATCCAGGAATGGATGAATACCAGTTGGTTAAAGTTGAACTCTGATAAGACCGTGGTATTGGTTGTGGATCTGGGTCACCGGATAGAGAGATTGGGTTGGATTTCACCCTCTGGCTTATACCTTGGGGGTGAGCCACTCCCAACCTCTGAACAGGTGCGGAACCTGGGTGTAATTTTTGATGATGGGCTGACCCTGCATTCTCCGGTGTCAGCTATCATCAAATCCTCATTCTACCATCTGAGGAATATCGCCAGGATCAGGCACCTTGTTCCGTCCGGCGACATTCCTACTTTGATCAACGCCTTTGTGACCTCGCGCTTGGACTATCACAACTCCCTGTACCTAGGGCTACCTGGAGTAGAAATCCACTGCCTGCAGCTAGTGCACAACGCTGCGGCATGGCTGTTGATGGGATCCTCGCGGTACTGTCACATTTCGCCGGTGCTGCGCGGACTGCACTGGCTGCCAGTTCAGTGGTGGATCACCTTTAAGGTCGGTCTTCCACTCAGCTAACGAGGGGTTGCTAGAGATTCCGAGGGTATGTTTGAAATCTTCTGGGGCTAGAACATTTATGTATGCTGCCCCTACCCTCTGGAACTCTCTACCCCGTTGGTTATGTGAGCACACGACCATGGAGGGCTTCAAACAAGCACTGAAAACCTGGCTATGGAGTCAAGCTTATGGTATTTAACTAATGGGAAGTTTTTAAGATTTTATGATTATATTATTTGTTTTTAAGATGTTTTGTTAATTATGTTGTGGTGAAATGTTGTGATTATGTAGTTAGCCCCCTTCCCAATTCTTCTCATTTTTTTACTTTGCATCTTAGATGTTCATCTCTAGTCCCCTTTATTACCATCCTACTTCACTTCCTGATTTTTAATTGCTCCACAGTGGATATAAATACTGCTTATGTTGCCCACTTTTGCTATTCACCTGAAGAAGGGACCTGTGAGGCCCCGAAAGTTGTATATAATTCCATATTTGTACAAGACACTTCTTGGTCCAATAAAAGGTATCAAACCTTCCATCATCTCCTGTTTTCCAAGGACCAATATGGCTGGAATCTATTTTTATAAAATACACTCAGTAATCAATGTGTTTACTGTTCAGAAGCAATCAGTAAAGCTCGGTAACGATCCAAGAAACATTCCATAATGAGAAACAGTTTCAAACATTTGAAAAAGATCATTGAACAACAGTCAAAACCAGAAAACAAAACACTTGTTAATATCAAATAGATTCTATTTTCAAATAGTGTCTGTAATTTTACTCCTGCTTTTTGCCACTTTCCCCGCATTTTCCCTGTCCGTATTTGTTGTCAAAGAAGATAAAAAAAACTATTACCTTGTAAATTTGATTGTGCTGTTCTGTATCTCAACACTCATCAGATACATATACTTGCAAGTTATTTTTACTGAAAACACTGTATTTGTTTTCTTTGTGGTGCCTGACAGTAACTGAGGATCCCCTTCCCCAATCTTGGCGTCACTCAATGAAAAAAATGCCACAGCCATTTTTTCAGCTGTTTCCAATTTCTGTTAGACGACCGTGCAGCAGATGTAAACAGAGCAGCTTGTACCGTCTCTAGAGGCTCTGGAATGCTGTTGTACCGGAGGAGGTATGACGACGTTCCGTGACTTCTGGACTGTGGTACACATTTTAACAGAGATAGAAAACAGTGTATAACAAGTCTGCTATACACTGTAGAAATAGTAGCAGAGAAAAAATGCACCACAGAACTGACTATCTCAGGATTCTGATGACATCAAACCACTCAAGCTTTACTTTCAAGGTGGTCTGTGATGTCGTCAGAATCCCTTGATGGAATAAGAGTTCTGTTGTGCATGTTGCCCTATCCACTGTCTTATACATCATGTGCTTCTATCTTTCGAGCATATTAAACCAGCATGCCTTTTTTCTTGACAATATTTTTTAGACTGAGCTGCCATTCCAGGGATAACATGGCCATTAAACTGTAAATGTCTAATTACTCTATCCCCATATTGGTAAGTAGTAAACATAACTTCTAAGATTCTTAAAGTTATCAACAAAAACACTAGCAACTGTGTTCATGTGTGACAGCCAGGTTGCATTTTTAAGGCATTTTTAGTATCCAGACCTAGGTTAACAAAATGTCAGTGCTGTACAGTTCAGAAACTCTGTACAAAAATATTGAGTAGACTATGATGATTCCAAGAGGTACAGCTATGTCGTGTACATGCATGCCATACTGTACATGTATACATATAGAATGCTTTTATTAATATGTTTCGGTTTCTGGAAAAAAATACTGTGAAAATATTTAACACAAGGTCCCTAAAAGCTGTGAGCTTCAGTGATTTAGCCGCAGTAATGTTCTGTAGGAAACCACCCTTGATAAAATAATTTTGTTCTTGAAATAGCTCTTTAAAATTTTAAACAATAAGAGCCTTCTGCTGCAGTCACATATCCCCTAGGCATGTGCTCCCTGCCTCCAAAATGATGCACAGTCGTAAGAGCATATGTGGAAATGGGCATTGTTGCGAGTTTAACTGTTTAAAAAAAAAAGAAGCTACTCACTTGCTGTGAGCTGCTCCTCGTGCCTTGCAAATGCATGGAAATCACATTGCATCTCAAGCAAGTGGAAAGAACATATCTGTCTGAAAACCTTGGAACACCAGGGAGTAAAAAGCAAAAATGGGGCCATGCTAGGAATGGCCCTTAAGCAATCAACCTCCTGAATACCCATCTTTCTCCAGAAAGAACTCGGTAGTCATTTTATATCAGAGTGCAGACAAATCACCGAGTTTGGTTATAGCAGCCTAACTTCTAATTGAACACCATAGATAGACAGTATTTTGTCTTAAACATCTTGTTCAATGCCCTTAGATCACAGTTAATATATTTGCTATAGTTCAAAAATAGAGTAAACATCTAATCAGATCTTCAATACCTATCAGCCTACACATTTTTTTCATGGAATTCTGTTTGAACAAAATCATTTAGAATGTTCCCTTTCTGTCAGCCTGTCATTGCAGTGGCAACATTACTGTCTGCAGTGCCGGTGAGCCAGGTTCATGACTGAGCCTGAAGGTATCAGAGGGCTAGCAGGGGAGAAGCATTGAGCCTCAAAAAGCCAGAGCAAACAGTGAAGATGCTGGGGCTCTTTTTAGTCCATGGACAAGTCAATATAAAACTTAATGTGACTATGTCAGGTTCAGTAGCACACATTAATTGTAATGAGAAAGAAATAATGTGACCTACCATAACTGGGAATTGAACCCAGGCCCCCGGAAAACCACGCTGGCACTCCACCACCGAACTGTAAGGTTCACATGGTAGTCAGAACGTCCCACAATCACTTTATATATGTACAGTTCTGTCATCTGTTATAGTTAGGAGTGCATTCTTGAGTTCTTTGGATGACAGAACTATGAAGTGAAGCGGAGTAATTCTGTCATGCAAAGGACTTGAGAAGAAATTCTTATAACCATAACAGACAGAGGAACTGGATATATAAACATTAAAATTCATGGATGGGCTCTTTTCACTATAGGAAACATCATCATTTATTTTCTCTTATAAAATGGGTAGAAAATTTGCTGTGTTTCGATTGGCTACAAGGTACCATTTTCCGTGTCCTTATCAGGACATATTGTGGCAACTGGTTCTACTTATGCCAAACAAAATGTAGCACACAGTGAAATCAATGCCTCACTGCTCTCCTGCTGCAGCTCTTTGGCCAGCATCGACGGAACCACAACTGCACTGGGAGAGCTATGGTGCCAACAGAGAAACCAGAAAATACCACTCAGTGTATCCAAGATCCCTTCCTACACATCCCTTAAACTTTTAATATTTGAATATGATATTTTCTTTTACTCACTGCCTGTTTGTTGGGTCACAGGTTCAGCTCTTGCTCCTGCTGCTCAAAGCTCTGCCCAGTACACACTGACTGTTTCTGTCATCTCCAGTCTCCATCCCCCTTTCCTTCTCTCCTTTAAACGTGAGCTGCAACAACCCAGAAGCTCCTATCTGAAAGTGCAGCACATTATTGTTACCACAAAAACTCAAAATACTTTCTACTTCTTTGACTGGTATGGTTTGAGAACCATGAAGCAGGAAACGCAGTGTGCTGCTGAGGGACATGCTCGCTCTCAGTTAAGACAGCCGCTCAATGTAAATGAAATGGATAAACCGAGTTGATGACGCAAAGGTTTAAAAAAACATAAAAAGACACAAAAATGCTTTGTGTATCTCAGGAGGGCCAAGAAACATCACGAGACAAGCAGCTGACACTGAAATATGACACTGCAAGAGAAACTCCCAGTATGAAAGACACCTAATAGAAATACAAGAAAAAATATAAATAAAAATAAATAAAAAAATTGCCAACAGTTTGTTTCTTTGTGGTGTTGGGGAGGGCAGAAACAAACACATTGCACCTCCCTGCAATGTTAAAAACATTATGTAGTCCTGCATTAAAATGGACGATTTTCTTCAAAGCTAATAAAAAGTGAAGAAAAGAATAAATGGAGTACATTTTATTTTTAATTGTGCAATAACTTCCATACTGTATTTGGAAAATGTTGTACCCATTTTATAAAGCAGACTAAGACACTTTGAGGTGTGGTTTATGGGCAGATAAGAACACTGTGCAGATAAGAAGCCTGTCTGTGTTCTGGTCAAGCATTGTCACAAGAAAAGTGTGAGGAGTTTATGCAGTTTTTCGCTGATAAGGTGTCCTCCATCAGGGATGAGATCAGCCAGTGCCTCACCATTGGACCTTGCTTTGATCAATCAGTGGTACTAATGCCCAGATGACCTGGTCTACCTTCAGCCAGCGGTAGTCATGGATATAGTGAGGATCATCCAGACTCTGTGGCCAACTTACTGTAGTTTGGACCAGGCCCAACGCATCTTCTTTTAGGGTGTGTTGGTCATTGAAACATAGAAACTTAGAATTTGATGGCAGATAAGGATCGCTTGGCCCAACTAGTCTGCCCATTTCCTACCTACAGGATAAGCTGCAGAGTTTAGTTAATCAACAGCTTACTTCCTCCTACCCCCACTAGAATTGCTTTATGTTTGTCCCATGCATTCTTGAATTCTTCCACTGTTCCTGACTCCACAACCTCCTCAGGAAGGCTGTTCCATGCATCCACAACCCTCCCTGTGAAAAAATACTTTCTAACATTACCTCTGAGCCGTCCCCCCTCTATCTTCAAATTGTTCCCTCTTGTTCTTGCACATCTCTTCTTCTGAAAGATGCTACTCTCTTGTACTTTCTTAATTTCCTTGAGATACTTGAAAGTTTCTATCATGTCCCCCCCTCTCCCTCCTTTCCTCAAGGGTATACATATTAAGCTGCTTTAGTCTCTCCTCATACGTCTTCTGGTGCAGACACTGCACCATTTTGAATGCCCTCCTCTGAACAGCTCCACTCTGTATATGTCTCGGGAGATGGGATCTCCAGAATTGCTGATACTCCAGATGGGGTCTCACTAACTGTCTGAAAAGAAGGATAACAACTTCCTGTTTTCTACTATTGGTGCCTCTCCCTATGCATCCCAGTATCCCCCAGCCCTCCTTACTGCCTTCTCACATTGCTTGCCCACCTTTAGGTCATCTGATATAATTACTCCTAGGTCTCTTTTGATTTTTGTTGTTATTAACTCACCCCCCATTGTGTACTCTTCCCCTGGGTTTTTGTTTCCCCGGTGCATTACCTTGCACTTCTTTGCATTGAATCTGAGCTGCCACATATTTGACCATTCCTCCAACCTTACCAAGTCCCTTTTCATCCTTTCCACCCCACCTTGTGTTTCAACCCTGTTGCAGATCTTTGTGTCATCTGCAGAGAGACATACCTTTCCTTCCAGGTGCTCTCCAATGTCACTTATAAAGACACTAAAGAGGACTGGTCCCAGTACCGAACCCTGCGGTACCCTGCTAGTAACCCTCCTTTCTTCACTGTGGACTCCATTTACTATTACCCTTTGTGTCCTGTTGTCCAGCCAGTTTTTTATCCAGGCTACCACCTTGGGACCCACTCCAAGGCTGGCTAACTTGTATATTAAATCTTTTGTGTGAGACTGTGTCAAATGCCTTGCTAAAATCTAGGTAGGCCATATCCACAGCCCCTCCCTGGTCTACTACTTTGGTCACACAGTCAAAGAAATCTATTAGGTTCATCTGACATGACTTTCCTGTTGTGAAACCATGCTGCCTTGGGTCCTGTGCCCCTCTGGCCTCTAGGTACTCAACAATTCTTTCCTTCAGAAGTCATTGCATCATTTTCCCTAACACTGAAGTCAAACTAACTGGTCTGTAGTTTCCTGCCTCTGCCCTGCTCCCACTCTTTGTGAAGTGGAATCACATTTGCCCTCCTCCAGTCCTTAGGTACCACCCCATCCTCCCACAATTTGTTAAAGAGAGTAGTCAGTGGTGATCTTCCTGGACATAAAGTCTCCACCACTAATTCACACTGATGGGATCTATGCTGGAGGCTAGGACCCAGCAGGAGCAAACTTTTTGCAGGAGGGTTGGCGCCAGAGATGGAGCCACGAGAGCACACGCAAGCCTTGGCTCATGCAGCAATAGCTGATCTCAGTGTCGGCCCTCCAACCGCCTTTTTTCCTCGCCGAGTCAAGTGCGCCATTGTGACGATGTCGCCGCCCATCGAGTTAAACTTCAAACTACAAGCATAGTTTTCAGTTTTTTATTTTGTAGTATTTCTTGAAATAAAGTACCGCTTACTGTAATTTATTATAAGAAAGAGTTTCAGCCTACATTGGCCAGGAGTCGACCATAGGCGGGTCAGGTGGCCAGTGAGAGACTTATTATGAAAGTTGTTCAGTCAGCCAGGCTGGGGCTGGGTCTGTCCGTCCGCCATCTCCAGAGGGAGGGTCTGACAATGGACAGTCCAATGCCCAGGGGGAGGGGTGGTCCCCTCGGAAGCATAAAAGAAAACGGTCACACTCTCGGCACCGTTTGGCCTCGAGCTCTTCTTCGACCCATAGGTCCAGAAAGAGAAGGCATCACTCAAGGTCGCCTTCTGGTATGTCTGCATGTCGACAGCCAGTCATTGGGGTCAGTTGCCGGTCTCCTCCAGAGTCACCTGTTTCTGTCTCTGGTCTCCGACCTCTTCGACATCGAGGCCCTTCCCTCCTTCTGGTAGGGCTTCAGATGAGTGGTTTCATCAGTGGGCCGCTATGATGGAGCAATGGACTTGGAGGTTGGTCCAGCTGCCTGGCCCAGTCTCTCAGGGCCCTCGGACCCTTTGGGTGATCGGATAGGGCGGTTTGGCCTCCCTAGTTATGCAGCGCCTTCTTTGGTGCCATTGACTCTGCTCTCAGGTGTTTTCCCCCCTCACATGGCTGCGGCACAGGGGGCCACACCGATGCCCCTTTCTCCTGCTTCTTTTCCTTCTTTTGCCTCAAATCTTGGTTTTTGAGGCTTTGCGTTGGTTTCGGCACTGTCCTTGGCATCGATGCATCTGTTGGCGCAGTCCTCAGCACCATTGAGGTTGTCGGCACCATCCTCGGCACTGTGCAGCTTTTCGGTGCTGTCCTCAGTGCTGTATGAGCTTCATCCGTGCCATTCTTAGTGCCCGTCTGACTTCAGCCGGCCTGTTGGGCTTGTTGGTATGCGACCTCAGTGCCATGCGGCTTTTGGTGCAATCCTCCAGTGCCGTATGGCTTGTGGCACCATCCTCAGCACCCGTGCAGCTTTTTGGCACCATCCTCGATGCTGGGGCTCTGTCGTATATGTGCGCTGTGCTAGGCCAGGCAGCGCTGTGCTGTTCTTCGGCGCCGAGACTTGGTGAGACATCTTCCAGTCTCCAGGGCTCCTCGACTCCGAACCCTTTTCCCTCCTATTTTCCTTCTGATTTTCACTCCTTTCCTGTCCATACAGTCCCTCCTGGGCTGTCAGGAGATGATATTGAGCCTGACCCAGACCTTAGGCTGGGTAATGATGTGGAAGGCACAGGATCTAATCCTGCTGCAGAGCCTGTGGTCGAGGACCTGTCATTTAAGTCTCTGCTGAAAAATTTGAATTCCATTCTTTCTCTCCAGACTATGGATATCGATCCTGGGAAGCTTTTAAGACTCCAGTACCTTCATGTTCCAGATATCCCTCTGGATTTAACTCCCCCGGTACAGCCCTCCTTTGAGACGCTTTCTCAAATGGTGTGGAATAATCCTGCTCTCATTCCTTCTGTGGCTAAGTCCATAGATAGGAAGTATGCTGCTCCCAAGGATCGACCCATTTTGGCCTCTCAAGCCTTTGTGGACCCTATTGTAGTCTTGGCAGAGAATGATAAGGTCGTCCTTCCTCAGACTACTACAGCTCGACCTATAAACAAGAATCTTAAGATAGATACTTTAAGTAAGACAGTCTTTGCTGCATCCACCCTGGGTATACGTGTGCAGGTCATGGCATTGCCTTTTGACAGTGTGTATCTCTTCAGTCCTCAAGTAGAACAAGCTCTGAGGCCACACAAAGACCAGATCGGCCATTAAATTGGCTCGGCCTGCTCCTACCCCTTCGGGGGTTAATTCAATAGCGTCAGTTTCACAACTGTCAGTCCTTTCCAGGCAAAGGCAGAGGAGATTTTAATAAAAGCCAAGCCCCTCAGCCTCAAAAGAAAATGCAACAAAAGCACAAGGGCCCAAATTGCCCAGTGCCGCCTGAGTTTCTTGGCCCAAGTCCCACCTCAGCTGCTCGAGGGGACTCTTTATTAGAAGTGGAGGTCATCTGACTCAATTCTACAACCAGTGAAGTCTATAACATCGGACAAATGGGTCCTCTGGATAATCCAGCAGGGATATTCCCTCAATCTTTCAGAGAACCCTCCAGATTGTCCCCCAAGCGGCAGCCAAAGCTGTCAACTCTTCAGTCAGAACGTCTGCCTCCGAGATACAAGGCCTTCTGAACAAACAGGGCAGTAGAAGTAGTTCCGCTGAATCAGCGGAACACAGGATTCTACCCCATTACTTTCTAGTTCAAAGAAAACCGGGGGCATGCACCCCATTTTGGACCTCAGAAAATTTAACAAATTTCTTCCCAAAGAGAAATTCAAAATTATATCGTTAGGAACCCTATTACTTTTGCTTCATCAACACGACTGGTTAACCTCCCTGGACATGCAGGATGCTTGCCAACATATTCCCAGTCACCCAAAGCATCACAAATACCTAAGGTTCATGGCTTTGGGTCAACATTATCAGTTCAGAGTCCTGCCCTTTAGGCTATCCTCGGCGCCGCGAGTTTTTACAAAGTGTTGTGTAATTCTCGCAGTGCACCTCAGAAAGATCAGAATACAAGTGTTCCCATATCTGGACGACTGGCTTCTAGCAAGCCCTTCCAGGCAAGGAACTCTCGACACCATAGTCATGGCCTCAGACTTCTTCATGTCCATGGGAGCCCTGCTAAATCTCAGAAAATTGCAGTTGCAGCCCTCCCAGAAGCTCCTTTTCATAGGGACTCTTCTGGACGACACTTTCTGTGCAAAAGCTTTTCTACCAGAGGACAGAAGGAGCGATATCCTACAGATGGCCTGATACATCAGAGACAACAGCTCAGTTCGAGCTATCTCAATGCAACAGATGCTGGGTCTCATGGCATCCTCGGTGTTCACTGTACCCCTAGCACTCCTCCACATGAGAACCTCTCAATGGATGCTCAGTACTCAGTGATCCCTGACCACTTGTCCTCAGTCCTTTCTCATCAAGGTGACAGAACCTCTGAAGAGGTCACTCACCTGGTGGTTGCAAGAGGACAATCTTCTGGAAGGATACCCCTTTGCTCCTCTGGATCATCAGATTTCCATTACCATGGACGTGTCCCTGATGGGGTGGGGAGCTCACTGTCAGAATCTCCACACCCAAGGTACGTGGGCTCAAGACGAGTCCCAGCTTCTCATAAATGTCTTAGAAATGAGAGCCGTCCTTTATGCAGTCCGGGCTTTGAAGGACATTCTCTGTCACAAGAACATTCTCCTTCAAATGGACAACAAAGCAGTGATGTATTACATCAACAAGCAGGGCGGTGCTCACTCTTACCCTTTATGCAGGGAATCGATGAGAGTGTGGGAATGGTGCTTGGAGCTCAAGGCTCTAATTCAAACGGTCTACCTGCTGGGAGTGCAGAAATAACTGGCAGACCGTCTCAACAGAACAGAGACAAATCCACACGAATGGTCTCTCGACTCAACCATAGTTCAGTCACTATTCACAGAGTGGGGAACTCCAGACCTGGACCTTTTTCCATCCCCACTCAACACAAAACTGCCTCTCTTCTGCTCCAGAAATCCAGGGCCTGGCATTTTCTGTCAGGATGCGTTCAGGCTGCAGTGGACAAAACGCTTTCTATACACCTTTCTGCCTCTTCCTCTAATTTAGAGGGTACTTCTCAAGTTAGAGTCCCAGGGGGACAAAATGATCCTCATTGTTCCCTTCTGGCCTCAACAAATATGGTTTCCGTTACTCAACAGTATGTCGAAAAACCCCTCCAAAGCTCTTCCCCTTCAGACGAACCTTCTGACTCAGGGCCTGTGGTCCATCCCAATCTGAGATTGCTTCACCTTCATGCTTGGCTCCTGAAGAGATTGAGGTGAACAGGTTCAATGTCTCTCGCAGAGTTTCAGATATTCTTCTGGCTGCTCGTAAGCCAGCCACTAGAAAAACTTACACAGCTAGATGGAAGCGTTTCACTCTCTGGTGTGCAAAATTCTCTTTGAATCCTTTTTCCTGCTCACCCAATAAAGCTCTAGAGTACCTTTTAGACCTCTCAAATTCAGGTCTGCAATACTCTACAGTCAAAGTTCACCTTTGTGCCATTTCAGCTTATCATGAGCCAGTACTTTCCTCGTTACTGGCTCAGTTACCTGTGGTTAAGAGGTTTCTTAAGGGAATTCTGCATACCAGACCTCCTATCAGGCGTCCAGTCGCAGCCTGGGACATTAATCTTGTACTAGACATGCTCACTCGAAAGCCTTTCAAGCCTGTAGCTACCTGTGAGCTGAAATTTCTCACTTGGAAAACGGCCTTCCTGGTGGCCATTACCTTGGCCAGCATGGTCTCTGAGATACATGCCTTGGTCACAGACCCTCTGTATACTGTGTTTCATAAGGACAAAGTAGTTCTTACTGTAGGACCCATCCTAAGTTTCTCCCTAAGGTTGTTTCAGAATTCCATCTAAACCAACCTTTGGCCCTACCTACTTACTTTGTGAACTTTCAAAATGAAGGAGAGCGTACGCTTTATTCTTTGGATGTCAAAAGAGCCCTGCGTTTCTATTTAGATAGGACAAAAGAAATTTGCAAAGCTCAACAATGGTTTGTTTCCTTCAGCGAGACCCGGCTGGGTCAACCTGTAGCTATTAGATGCATTTCAGCATGGCTGGTGGCATGCCTTTGCCACTGTTACTCCATGGCGCAGGTTAAGCTGGAGGACAGAGTGTCGTTCACTCTACTAGAGCAGTCGCAGCATCCCTGGTGGAAATCTGCAATGTGTCCATTGCAGATATTTGCAGTGCGCTACCTGGAGCTCAATGCATACTTTCATTAAGCACTATGGCCTGGATGTCCATGCCAGGTGACATATTTAATTTGGCAGAATCATCCTTAATGGAGTTCTGTCCTAAATTGTGAGCTCTTGGTCTCTTCTGCCGCCCTCTCGGAGGATTATTAGCTCGGTACTCTCCCATCAGTGTGAATGAGTGGTGGAGACTTTATGTCCAGGAAGATATAGAAATTACATACCTACCATAATTCTTGATCTTCTTGGATGAAGTCTCCACCACTCATTCACACACCCACCCTCCATCCCCCGAGTTCACCTCTGTTGTTGGTCTTCACTCCCTCAATCTTAGGCTGTGAAGACTTCTTTATTTGACCCTTCTTAGACGGATCTTCAGGACTATCTTATGTCTGGTTTTTGTTAGGCTATCCTTCTAGGTTAATTACGCTGCACCTCCTCAGAAAAAAGGTACTGAGGTGGTTGGAGGGTCGACGCTGAGATAGTCATTGTCGTACGAGCCGATGGTTGCAGTGCCGCCTCCTCGTGGCTCCATCTCTGGCGCTGACCTCCTGCAAAGATTGCTCCTGCTGGGTCCTAGTGCCTCTGCTGTAGATCCCATTAGTGTGAATGAGTGGTGGAGACTTCATCCAAGAAGATCAAGAATTCTGGTAGGTGAGTAATTTCCATTTACTAGTTCTACCCTTAGTTCTTTTAGAATTCTTGGGTGAATCCCATCAGGCCCCATTGCTTTGTCCACCCTCAGTTTCAAGAGTTCTTTCAAAACCCTTTCTTCTGTGAATGGACTGGTATCGACCCCCCTATTCAGAGTTTCTCTCTTGTTTGGTTTAGGTACCTCCCCTCCTCTTCCGTTGTGAATACTGAGCAGAAATATTCATTCAGTATCCCTGCTTTTTCACTGTCACCCTCTGCCCACATTCCCTCCCCTTTATTAAGTCTCTGTATCCCTCCTTGGTCTTTCTTCGCTCCCTAATGTACCTATAAAGGTCTTATCCCCCTTCTTAACAGAGTTGGCTATCTTTTCCTCAGTTTGTGTCTTTGCTATTCTGACTGCCTTCCCTGCCTCCTTCTGCTTTAACTGATAAAGTTCTCTGTCCTGCTGCTTCTGTTTCTCCTTATATTTCCTGAATGCTATCCTTTTCTCCTTAACCATCCCTGCCACCTCTTTTGAGACCCATAGTGTTTTTTTCCTTCGTTTTGTTTTGTTGATTTGCTTCATACAAAGGCTTGTTGCCTCTGCAATGGCTGTTTTGCTTATTCCCCATTGTTCCTCCACCCCTCCTTCTTACCCGTTTGCTAGTGCTTTTCTGAGGCACTCTCTCAGTTTCCCAAAGTCAGCCTTCCTGAAGTCCAATACTCTTGTTTTTGTATGGCTTGACTCTATGGCTGTGTTTATTGTGAGCCACACTGTTTGGTGGTCACTTGTTCCCAGATGGCTACCCACTTCTAAATCTGAGATCCTTTCTCCTTCCCCATTTGAGAGTACCAGGTCTAAGATTGCTCCCTCCCGAGTGGATTCCAACACTAGCTGTATGAGGCATGCCCCCTGTAGGGCATCAAGAATGACCCTGCTCTTGGATGTGCCTGCAGCAAAGGTACTCCAGTTGAAATCTGGCATATTCAGGTCCCCCATCAACAATATCTCCCCTTTTTCTGCCATTTTAAGGATGCCTTCTATCATTTTCTTGTCCATTTCCTCTCCCTGAGATGGGTGTCTTTACGCAACCCCCATGTGGATTGTGGTGCCATTTCCTGTCTCCAGGGTGACCCATAGTGACTCATCAATTTCCTGTTTACTCTTTAGTTCTGTTGCTTTAATCCTTCCCTTATATGAGAGCTACTCCTCCTCCTCTTTTACCCACCCTGTCCCTCCTGTAGACTGTGTATCCTGGTATGTTGACATCTCAGGCATGGTTCTCTGTGTACCATGTTTCAATGACTGCCACAATATCCAGGCATCCCTCTTCCATCAAGGCCACTAGTTCAGGGAGCTTGTTGCACAGACTGCGGGCATTGGTACTCATCACCTTCCATTTATTTTTTATGGCCTTACCCCTTTTAGCCCCATTTATGTCCTTACTACCTTTTTCTGCATTTACACCTGCCCTGCTCCCTACTGACTTCTCTACCTTGGTGTTTACCTCTCTAACTACTGTGTTTTGTGGGGGAAGGCTGGGATTTCCCTGCTCCTTTTCAGTTTCTCCCCCCTTGACTAGTTTAAATGCTTGCCAATGAAGCATTTAAACCTGTCACCTAGGATCCTGGTTCCCCCGGACAGATGCAGACCATCGTGCCAGTATAAACCTGCATCCCTCTCCAAGTGGCTGCCTAGTCCCCAGTGAAGCCAAAACCCTGAGCTACACACCAGTTTTTCAACCATTCATTGAATCCCATGGTGCAGAATACCTTAGCATCATCCTTGCCATAGACAGGCAGCACCTCCAAGAAGGTTACCGTACATGCTACTTGTCTAAGGCCCCTCCCCAACTCCACAAACTCCTCTTGCACTGCTCTGATCCCATTCACAGCCAGATCATTTGTCCCTAGGTGGACAATGACATCCAGCTCCCTCCCTTGTGCAGCTGCTCCCACGATCCTGAGGATTCACTTCCTGACCCTCTGAGCCATGACACCAGGAAGGCACCTTACCTTCCTATCCCCTTCCTCCCCCACTTCTACCCCCTAATGATCAATTCCCCCACCAGGAGTTGTTTCCTTCCCCTGCGGGGTCTCGTGCCACCCTCCTGTGGGTCTCATTTGTTGAGGTTCCCAGCATCCTGCTTGGTCTCCACTGCAGGTGCCTCCATAGAGGAACCACTCTTTGCCAGAACAGCATATGAATTGTGGAGAGGTACAACTGGAGGGATGCACTTCTGTTCCACCACCCTCTCCCTTCTTGAGCCCACCTTGGTTCAACCGCTCCTCTTTCATTGCAACCTTTGAGGTAATGGTGACCCGGTCCTTGCTGAGATAGTGGGGGTTTCATTGGAGAGAGGGATCTTTCCTGTTCCCTTAAAGAAGGCGATAGTGTGACCCCTACTAAAAAAGCCTTCCTTTGACCTGGACTGTCCAGCAAACTACAAACCAGTCTCTAACTTACCCTTTATATGGAAAGGTATCGAGAAGGTGGTCACTCTGCAGCTGGAGGATCATTTATCCATCCACAGTATCTATGACCCTATCCAGTCTGGCTTCAGAAAAAGCATAGCACCAAGACTGCCCTGGTTCAGGTGCTAAATGATCTTCTAATGGATAGAGATTGGAGAGCCTGTTCCATCTTGGTTCTCCTTGATCTCTCAGTGGCATTCGACACTGTGGACCATAGGGTGCTGCTCAAGCACCTGAGGTTTTCTGTGGACTGAGGGGAGGTCCTCAGTTGGTTTGATCTTTCCTTGAGGCAGATCTCAGAGGTGGTTTCAGGGATTATTCCTCGGCCCCTCACAGGCTGACCTGTGGGGACTGCAGAGCTCGGTGCGGTCCCCCATGTTGTTTGCAGTGTATGTGCTGCCATTGGGGGACATTATAAGGCGGTACAGGTTGAATTTTCACTGCTGTGCAGATGATTCTCAACTGTACGTGTCTTTTGTGCCCGAACAGGAGTTAGACTCTGTCTCAAAGTTTAACAACTGCCTGTTGGAGATACAGGACTAGTTGAGTGCCAGCTGGCTGAAGTTGAACTCGGAGGAAAAACGGAGGTATTGGTAGTGGACCCTGATCTTAGGATGACCAGGACATGGTTGGGAAAACCCTTGGGTTTATACTTTGGAGGGGCTCCACTACATGTCTCTGGTCAGGTGCGTAACCTGGGTGTAATATTTGACGAAGGTCTGACCCTGAAGGCTCAGGTCTTGGTTGTGGTCAAATCTTTCTTTTACCATCTGAGGAATATCACTAAGGTGAAGCACCTGGTCTCTTCTGAAGATCTTTCCACCTTGGTCCACGCCTTTGTCACCACTTGTTTTGATTACTGCAACGCCCCTACCTAGGGCTACCAGGGGTGGATATCCACCATTTGCAGCTAGTGCAGGCACTTAATGGCCAGGTTGTTAACTGGAAACCCTAGATCAATTACATAACACCTGTGCTGTGTGAACTGTACTGGCTGCCCGATCTGAGCGGATCACCTTCAATGTTGCAATGGTGAACTAAAGGCCCTACATGATCAGGGACCCCAGTGCGTGCAAGAACTCCTGTCTCCTTACTACCCCATCCACCCTCCGATCCTCCGATGAGGATTGCTAAAGATTCCCTGGGTATGCATGAAAACTTCGGGAGGAAGATCGTTTGCCTTTATGGGTCCTACCCTGTGGAATTCTCTACCTCATCAGTTATGAGATAGCCTGACCATGGAGGGTTTTAAAAAATTTCTTAAGGCATACTTGTTTTGACAGGCCTTTGAAGGGTCTTGGTAAAATGGTAGTCGAAAATACTATAAGAATGTATATATTTACTGTTTTTAGTTTATTTTATAGAGTTGATATATTGTTTTATTTGTGATGTTAAGGCGCCCTGAGCTCTGGAAGGGCGCTTAATACAAATAAAGTTTTACTTACTTACTTCCTAGGTGCTAAAGGCACTCAGCACAAGTGCCTCATGCCTCATTATGCACCTCTGGCAGGCTCTTATCAGTCTGTAAACTACATCTTGTCATATCTTATTCTTTACATATACATACTCAGTTAAGTGCCATATAGCCAACTAAGTACCTTGCTTTCAAATCTGGATTCCCCACTCTCAGATCAGGTGGCAGGCAGTAGCAAGAGTCCCGTCCGCTGCAAAAGTGCTGACTGTCTCATCTTTTCAGCTAAGGGCTGACACCCTATCCAACCCTCTCTGAGTATGAGGTGGAACCAGGGTATGGGGCATGGCCTTAGGGTACTCTCTGTGTCTAGAGAGTGCGCTGATGGTGGCTTCTCGTTGGGCCTCCCTGTACAGTTAATTCAAATAGTCCAATTATTTTCACTCTTACGCTTTCTTCGCTGTTTACGCTGATGTGATCATCACTTGGATCTGTGCCATAGGTGCAGAAATAAACATTCTGCAGACAGATCTGTTTTCATAGTTACAGATACTTCAAAGTTATAGTTACTGAGGGAACACTGCCCTCTAAATGCTGTTCTTGTCAGTACTACTAAGGCAAGTTAAATTCTGACCCTGGACCATACCTCTCAACTGTACCACATTACAATGAACATTCCTCATTTTACTTCACAAAACCTCCCTGTTCCACATTGTGAGGACTTGTTCCACATTCAAAGTCAACATTTTAAAGCAAAATCCATAGTAAATGATGCAAAATATATTATTCAGTTAGTACAGACTTTCTGAACATAAATGCAACATGTTAACAGTGTTTTGAACTTCTTAGGTAAAGATTTGATTAAGTGTTCCACATTTTGACTGGCAATGTTCCACATCTGGGGACAAAGGTTGAGAGGTATGCCCTGGACAAAACCTCGGGGTCCCTTTCACAAAAGTTGTACCATTTTAGATACTCTCAGCAGCCCATGACTCTGGCTATTCCTTATCATTCACCAGTGGGTGAGATTATACTTCAGGTCAGAGCCTCTTTGCTCTTGCAATCTGAATGTATTAGCTCTCCCATCTTTCTATCTCTTTTGGTTGCACATTTTACACAGAGAGACACCCTGATGTCAGGTCAACTGGTGTGCAGGAGACAGCATTATTGTATTTTATTTATTTACTTTTCTATTTTGAGCTGGAAAAGACACACTGAGCCAATACTCATTTCCAGGTGCATTCTGGGGCACATGGAGGTTAAATAGCACTCAGGATCACAGAAGTATGCAGTTGGAGGTTGTGGGAATCAAATCCAGGTCTTGCAATGTACCAAACTTGTTCACAGCTTGCTGCCTAACTTCTAGGCTATACTGCCATCCTGGTTGGGACTTCACTCAGAACTCACTGGTTGAGGACCAGCCCAGCTCTGGGTGCCTCCCGTTTCTCTTACTCTCATCAGACAGTGTGCTGGGCAGCAGCATGGCAGAGCCACCTTGGTCTACCCTCTGGTAGCAGCTGGTGATCTTCCAAGGCCCTCTGCTAGAGGCAGCATCTCTGATTCACATCCTGGCATGTGATTCTTTGGCAATAAAGAAGCTTATCTCCAACCTGTATCGAAGCTCAGCACCTGGCACCAGAGCTCTCACCATCTTCAGCATCACTGGCAACATCTTTTCTCTCTTCATAGGAGCAGGACCGAAATCACACCCCAAAGGGTAACACTTCGTTCAGTGAAATGCCCAGTGATTCCTTACACTAGCACACAATTATTGGTGACAGACAATAAATGGCTTCAGATTCCAAATCCTCAGAGTCTTCACCACTGTCCTGATGTCTGTCCTTGGAGGCTACCAGACAACCAGACAATTAATTATGTTGCTCTCACATATACACTGGATCCATAAACAGCTGCTACTGGTGTGTGTGTGTGGGGGGGGGGTGCTGCTTTCTCAGGTAGCCTGGCAAGCAACCTGAGTTAGGGGTGCCCCAGAGGCACACCTGTACCCTTATATTACTATGCCGTCCTGGCATACATCTTCCAGTACCGCAACTGGCCCTTTAGCCCCACCCACTAGTAATGGTCTGGCTATTGAGTAAATGAGCCCTCATTTTCTACTGGCAGGAGAGGGTTATTACATTCTCTCTTCCAAGAAACAATTTCCGTGTGTGGAAATTCAGAGGTGGGTCGATGCACTCATCCCTCACATCACATAAGAGGGTTAGCTACTCCACACTTCCTCTACTGACCAGCATAGGTGGCTTTGATGTTCTTCCCATGTCAGAAACATCCCCCAAAACATGTAGAAATATCAAAACAACCCAGCCAGTCTATATTTCCAGGCAATCAAGTTTTGTCATGAAGGATCGCATCTGATTTGCACCGAGGTCCTCAGGAGTTCTGCAGTACTCTGTTCCTCATGCACAAAGCAGTGGACTTGCTCTTTGAAGCACTTGCATCATGGGCAGCCAGGCCTGTGGCCCAAAATTGCCATGGCAGTGACTTGTCGGCGTGGCTGTTATGCTAATCGCACTGTGGTCTGTTCCATGGCAGATAGGGGCAGTCATCCCAAACACTTCCCAGGGCCAAAACCCTGCCCAGACAACCAAATCCAGGTCCTCATCCTGCACAGAGTCATCCCACCTCGCCGGGGTGTCCTGTCCAGATCACTTACTGACTCGGTCCAACCTATCTACCTGAGGGTGCAGCTGTTATCCACTATACAGACCAGCTGGCCACCTGCCCCCCTTCTCCCAGTGAGAATGAAGAATGAAGTCATGACAACAGCTTTACAAAAATAAATAACTTTACTGAGATAAATATTTCATGTTTGAGACATTGCATAAGCTATCATTTGTGCACTTTACTGACATCTGCAATAGCAGTCTGTTACTAACCCACGCGTGTGCTATGGCTTACACTTTAAGAAATATTATACCATATGTCTGACTATTCAGACCTTACTGATATATATGTGTGTGCATATGTGCATATCTATATATACAAAAAAACTGTGTTAATGCACCAGTAGGGTTCAACTTAATACCACAGAAGTAAGGAAATGTGGTGTTAGGGTTTTCAACCCTTCCCACCATAACTTCCCATCTCCTCAAGCAGCAAAAAGACAAGACCACATAAGCAACTACAGACATCCATAACTTTGTGATTTTCAATATTTTTACACCAAGGCCCAGATATTCAAACTGCACCAGGCTGTGGTGCTAGCTTGGGCGCAGCTCAGCTTGGCTGTGCAGGGGTGTGGACTGGGCGATATTCAACGGAGCTGCACCATGGCTCAGCTGCATTGAATATCACACCTTGGCCACCCGCAGTGTGCATGGTGCAGTGGCACTGCGCCAGTGCAAGTGGACAGAGTGGAGCATGGGGATGCGCTAGCGCAAGTTCCATTGCGCTATGCACAGCAACCGCGATATTCAAAACTTGACATGCAAATGGGGCCATAATGTATGCAAGGTGCAAATGGGGCCATTTGCATGTCATTATATTTGTTGCATGCCCCAAATGCATGATCCCTGATGACTTGCGCCTGGCGCCTGCCAGGCAGCAGCCGTCGGGACCGTACTCCCTGCAGCCGGCAATGTGCTCACAGCCTGATCACAGGCATCTGTATATAAAGATGAAATAAGTCCAATATCTCTGGTGGTCAGTGGACGCTATCTGCTGTCGTGGGCATTTGTGATAAAATAGACATATGTCCTATATCCCTGGTGGTCTGGGTACCCTGCTCCCACCGCCCACTGGGCTACCGCCCGCTCCCCGGTCAGCGGCAGCACCCACCACCTGCGCCCGCCGCCCGCCAACTGACACCGTCGATAGCCCTGTCGCCCATTGGTTCTGGCGTGAGCCAATGAGGCGTGCCATTCCGTACTGCACATTCCAGATATGTGATAGATTCATTCACATATCTGGAATATGGTAGCTCTGAACTGCACACCCATTGGCTCACGCTGTGAACCAATGGCGTGCAACCCTCCCAATGGTGTCAGTCGGCAGGCGGCGGGCGGCAGGTGGGTGGGTGCTGCCAGCTGACCAGGGGAGTGGTGGGGCTCAGTGGGCGGTGGGAGTGGGGTACCCTAGACCACCAGGGATATAGGACATATGTCTATTTTTAATTAGAAATGCCTGCGATCGGGCAGATAGCAGTCCACTGGACCACCAGGGATCTTGGACTTATTTCTATTTTTATATACAGATGCCCACGATTGGGCAGACAGTTGTCCACTGAACCACCAGGGATATTGGGTATTACTTTTTTTTTTAATACAAATGCCCACGATCGGGCAGACAGCGGTCCACTGGACCACCAGGGATCTGATTATTTTACTTAGCCTGCGATCGGGTGGGCAGCGGTTCACTGGACCACTAGGGATATTGGACAGTTTTTTTTTTTTTACAAATGTCGGCGATCGGGCATGGGAGGGCACCGCCAGGTGCAGCTGGATCTCGGTGGCCACCTACAGGTGGCAGTTGCCGTGTTGCACCCTGCAATGCAACAGCTCACCTGTGGGTGGCCATCAGTTGTTCCTTTTTGGGGATCAACTTTGTGGTGGTGCAGGTAGGGGTTGGTAGGTCCCGGGCTGAATGTCGGGCTATACAGAGTATGCATGAGCACACCCTCCTAGCTTTGCCTGCATACATTACTGATGCACTCCGCTAACGGACGAAGCATCACGACTTTTCCTTTTGAATATCACACAACAGTAGCTGCGATGCATAACACTGTTGCACCATGCACAACCTTTGAATATCTGGGCCTAAGTTTTCAGCATGGCCTTTTGGGGCCTCCTTATGAACAAGGTAGGTGAAGCTTTTTAAATCTGTCCTGAAACGTGATTTCATAATTGCTCCACAAACTCACCTTTCAGTCATGATTTGAACATTTTCACTTACCAGGTTCATCAGGTGGTGTCATAAGAAGACTACAGTATGTTGAACACTTGGGCAAAAATATGGTAAAATGACCATGTTATGTGTGAACATTGAAATATTTCTACAGTCACTTATGGCTTCACTAATTTTCAATATTTTTCAGCCAAACTTCCAACATGGCATTTTTTGAACCCCATCTCATGAACAAGCACATGAAATTTTCAAATCTGGGCTGAAAGGTGATATTGCAGTTGCCCCATGAAATCATGTTTCACCTACCAGGTTCATAACATGGGGTCATAAGAACACTATGTTCAAAATCTGGGGTAAAAATATAATAAATGATGAAGTTATGAGTGAATATTGAAACATTTCAATGTTTATTCATAACTGCCGATTTACAATATTTTGACTCCAAGCTTTCAAGATAGGCATTTTCACACCACCTCATAAACATAATAGATGTTGTTTTTCAAATCCTGGCCAAAATGTGTTTTGCACTCGTGGTGCAAAATGACATTTAGGTCAGTATTCCATAAATGCCACATATTGTGTTTATAAGGAGTCATAAAATAACTATGTTGAAAGTTTGGGGGAAAAGTAAAAATATGTATAATTAGTAAGAAATGTGTCAGTCCAGCCCTTACTCCAGCAGGTAGTGCTTTGTGATCCTGTGCCAGTGAGCCAAGTTTGCTGGTGAGCTCAGTGACCCAGCTGGATAGGGTGAGGCTGGGGGACTGCGCTGTCATGCAGCACTGCCCCCAGCCTGTGAGCCGGAATGTGCAGGCTTGAGCATGTGCCCAAGTATCATACAGTGAAGAGAAATCTTCTCTTGGCATAGGGCCCTGCATCTTTACACCCATGGATGCCACAGAGCCCTGCACTTTGACTGACAGATGGACTCATTGATCTGCATCCACATGGAAGTACAGGGCCCATTGGGCTCTGTGCTTCTGCAACCTGCTAGACAGCCCACAAATTATTGACATCCATTGCCACACAGACATACAGGGCCCTCCAGGCCTGCACTTTCAGGAAGATGGACTGTTCCCTTGGTGCTAGGCCTAGAGGGCCCTGTGCATCTGCATCTGTTCACACAGGTCCCTGCTTGAATGAGAATGTGATTCCACTATCTCAAAAAGAAAGGGAATTTGCTGCAAAAACTGTGTTGATGCACCAGTTAGTGTTCAAGTTAATGCCACAAAAGTACATAAATGTGGCATTAGGGTTTCCAGCCCTAACTCTCCCACCCTCAAAGCAGCAAAAGGGAAAGACCACACAAACTACAACAGACAGCAATCATCAGCTAAGACAAACAAGATACAACTGTTTCCAGATGACACAAATGTAGTAGCTCTGATGTGCTACCTTCATGGATTTGTATCTGTGGCTGCATAAGCACAGGCCCCATGGGGCCTTCACAGCACTCCAGCCAACAGCGGGAAAGTAAGGGCAGCTACGCTGTAAAAGGGATTTTGTCTGTTTCTCAGTGATAAACTTGCATTTGGGATGGCATGTTGACCAGGAGGATGGAGTGGGGAGGAGAAACTGAACTGTGTGGGTGGGTGAGGGAGGTTGGCAGCTGCAAGTGGCACCATTAGGGCTGAGACACATGGCTATAGCCACCCAATAGTGAGGCTGTAGTCTGGGGTTTAAAACAGGGTGCAACTGTTTGGGTCAGCTTAACTTTCTCTCCCAGCACTCCTGCCAGCAGCAAGGAAAGTTAAGAGCAGTCATCAGTTTCTTATTGCTAAACTTGTTTTTGGAATGGTATAGTAACTAGGAGGATGGGAGCAGGGAACAGGGACTGAACTATGTGAGGCAGGTGAGGGAGGCATTGTTTGAGCTGAGACACATGGCTACAGCCACCCAATAGTGCTGCTGTAGTCCAGTATATAATCCACAAAGGTCCTAGTGACCTTGAGCATGAGTGCCACAAAGCAGGAGTATGGTGTCTTACTAAGTGACATCTGTAGTGCATCTGTGGCAAAGACCACAGGATGCAGGGGCTTCTGTCCAATGGAAGACAGGTATGGGTGCAGGGGTTAAAAGAGGAGGGTCAACAGTTAATAGGCAAACAGGTCAGGAGGCCTGAGGAGGTAGGCTAGGCACTGTTGTGAACTACTCCTATTGGGCATAGGGCTGTGAATTCAGGGAATTTACTGTTTGGTACTACTCCCTACCTGGGGTAGGCCTGCAAGGCAGGTGTATATACTGTACTGTTTGGTACTACTCCCTATCTGGGGTGGCAGATGATATTACTCTTTGGCACTGTTCCTTATCTGGGGAGGCCTGAGGGAAGGCAGATAGGGCTTCTGTTTGGTACTACCCGGTGTACTGGGTACTGATGGGAGCTAGCCAGCTATAGGGTAGGACTGCAGATGCAGGTGAGGTATAGTTTGAAATAAAATGCTGAGGCAGGAGATAGGAAGGGAGGTTGGTGTTCTGTGGGGGTGTGGGGCTGTAGTATTCCTGGGAACAATGTGGGAAGCAGGGGTTGCCCACTATGTTGGAGACTAGGCTTGTGATACCTAAGGAGCAACTGCTAAGGAAGGAGTTGGGAAGACTGGCAGAGAGACAGGAGAGCTGGGCAGAGGCAGGGGTAGGATCAATGAGTTGAGTAAGTTCAGTAGGGTTGGAGGTCCACCTGCCTGGGATCCAATGCCTCAGAGAGTGAGCAAGCTAAAGGAGGAAGGATGGAAGACAGTCAGAGAGGAGAGGCTGGATTCCATGGGGGGGGAGGAGCACCCATGGTGGTACCAGTAAGGAATCCTTCCAACCACTGAGTATTGCAGGGAGAGGAGGA
Source organism: Neoceratodus forsteri (assembly GCA_016271365.2). Taxonomy (NCBI): domain Eukaryota; kingdom Metazoa; phylum Chordata; order Ceratodontiformes; family Ceratodontidae; genus Neoceratodus; species Neoceratodus forsteri. Next base: position 1,517,920,026 of record CM057452.1, on the reverse strand, counting down.
TCTAGGTGGAACACAGATGAAGGAGGGGTGGCTAGTTAGTAGTAAGGGGCTGGGAATTTTAATGTACAGTAACTGGGTGGAAAGGTAAAAAGCCTAGTTTGTTTGCTCCACATTGTGAATTAGGAAGATAAGTGGGTAATACATATGAGTAATTTGCTCCCCCACTGGTTGTGGTACAGCCCAAAAAGCTGTGACCGTAGCATAGACCCCAAGGGGTATGGAACAATCCAGACAGCAGTTACCTTAGTTTCAGCAGTACCACTACAGGGGTAGCAGCATAGACATAGCTCTCTGAAAGGTTTCTATTCTACTTTTTAGTTTGTTGTTTTGCTTGAAGGATTGTGTGGCTTTGAGGCAGGCTGGGGGCTGCCTGGTGGCAGGGAGCACCCCTAAATTTAGACATTTGTGCCTGTTAAGCTTTGATTTACAACATGACTAATCTGCTAGCTAAACTCACTTCGGTGCCTACAGTGCCTAAATGGGGACCACTACCTTTGTAGAGTGTTTTTTCCTGTAATTAGGTTTATTTGTTAAAATTGTTTTAATCTTGTGCCTTCAGGTAAGTTTTAATTTTGGTGGTCGAGTGGTTAGGTGGCTTTCCTTCTCTATCTTTCACTCTCACTCTCCCTCCAGTGGTTTATATATGTGGGGTTTGTATTTAGCAAGGAGTTGGTAGTTTTTCCCTCCCTTTTCATCTCTACAGGCTGTTGTGCCATTTCTTTACTTTTTCTACTCTGTCAGTCAGTTCTCTGTGCTCTTTTGGCTTTTATTCTACAGGCTGTTGTGTAATTTCCTTTTTCTACTTTTTCTGCCCTTTTATATCAGTTCTTTGTGCCCTTTTGGCATTAATTTGGTGGCCCAAGTCTTTTGTGTGATAAATTTCTTATACTGTTACACAGGGTCATTAACCAAGACTCAAAGCTTCACACTCGTTCTCATTTCTTCACAGTGTTGGCTAGCTTTGTGCTACCTGCTGTATTTTCTACGGTACTTTGTGTGCTTGGCTGTGTGGCCACTGATCTCTGTGATCAGTTGAGGCATAAGTGCAGATCACTGGTGAAGAGGGATGAGCGAGCAGCATTTTTGCACCCTTCTCATCCCTACACAGAGCTCACTGGTTCTGCTTCAGCCTCCCTGTTCTGCAGTGCTTTGCACTCCCTGTTCTACAGTGCTTTGCACACTTTACAGTGACACCACTGAGCACATCTCCCATGCAGAGCATTCCTATGAGTTTTATGTTGCAGGGGAATTTATTTATTTATTTTAAAGTTGCAAAATACAGGATAGAAGCAAATCTCATTTACAGAACAGAAATGGCTGATGCATGTTGTTGCCTAAGGATGTCACATGCGTGCATGTGACATCATTCATCGATTCTCCTTATGTCGGGTAGTGCGATCCTGAAGGGATCACAGAGATCTAATGCTACCTGTGGGCCATGTAGTCTGTTGTTTTCTCCTCCTCTCAGTGCTACACTTGGGATTGGAGGCCTACTTTAGGCACAGCACTTCTTTTTGTTTTTTAGATATCCATTTTTCAGGTGGTATGCAAGAATCCGCACAAAGGAGATAGAGGAGCTAAGCATGGCTTCAGGGCTGGTGCCTGAGAGGGCCACCATTTCATCAGAAACTGGAGGGACTTCTGGGACAGGGTCTTTTCAGATATGATGGACTGCACCTGACTAAGGAAGGTATAGAGTGCTAGGACAAAAGTTTGATGTCGTCATGGGATGTTTAAACTAGGTGCAGGGGCAGCAGCACCATCTACAACAGGCCCTGTTACCTCTTCTCCAAAACAGAGATTTTCCATGGGTATAAAACAAAACAAACCATCTATTAAATGAGGGATTAAAGGGTACTATAACAAGCATTTGTCAATGCCGAATGTTTGCTTGCTGGCATTGGCAGTGGTAGTGTAGAAGTTACAGAGCTGCGTAATAGGAATGGCAGTAAGTATTGAACTGAAGCCAACCCCACCACCACCCTGCAGAGAGTGACAGGCATTGGGGTGTGCCTTTGGGTCGTCAGGCATAACGGCCATGCCATTTCACCACACCCCACCCTGCAGACACTGACAAGTGTCACAGTGTTCCTTGGGGTCTTTGGCCCTTATGCGTACCCCATTCCATTAGGAAATACGGTGAGATGGGTGCAATATAGGAGAATGGGGTGAACTTTGGGGCCAGGGAGTCCAAGGCATACCTCAATGCCTCTCACTGGGTGCAGGGTGTGGAATGGTATGAGCATTACAGGCAAGAATCCCAAGTCACACCCCTGATGCCTGTCATTCTCTACAGGGTTGGGCGTTATGGTTGGAAACCCGAATACCTCAGGCATTCATTGGTATTTTCACTCCAAATGTTCAACATGGTTTTTTTGTGACCCCACCTCATGAACAGGGGGAATATCAGTTTGTTAGCCAAAAGCTGCTTATGCACAGCGACTACGGCATTTAGCACCACAGGTGCAAAAACATTCCGAACAGGATGTAAAAAATGACAGCTGTACTGTTCATGGGGAGGTGTAAAAAATGGCAATGTTGCAAATCTGCAGTAAAAATATTTAAAAAAATGGTGAAGTCACGAGCGTACATAGAAACTGTGCAACGCACACCCGTAATATAATTAGGTTGGAGATTTTTTACAGCAGATTGTCAACTCAGGCATTTTGGTGCCTCCAATCATGAACAGTGTCACTGTGATTTTCTTTATCTGTCCGAACAATGATTTCCCACAGCGACGTGCATCTCTCGCTGAAAGTGTGAAAACACACTTCAGCCATGTTGTGAAAAATGACAGCTGTACTGTAAATAAGGAAGTGTGGAAAAATGCCACTGGTGAAAATCTGGACTTAAATATTACACAGTCATGAACTTACGGCGCGTGGAAACTGCACAATGCTCACTAGTAACACAGTCACTTTATGGACTTTTGTCACCAAATTTTCAACATAGCCATTTTAAGACCTCTGCTCATGAACAGTGTAACTGTGATTTTCTTAATATGTCCCAAACATTGCTTTCACACCTACAGCACCATTCAGCTACATGTGCGAAAACACATTTTGGGTGGCATATGAAAATGGCAGCTGTACTGTTCATAAGGAAGTGTAATAAAATGGCAATGTTGAAAATCTGGAGTGAAATATTAAATTACAGAACTTATGAGCATGCATAGGAACTTGCTTAGCATGCGCTAAGTAAAACAGTCATTTTAAGAATTTTTCACCAAATTTTCAACATAGCCATTTTAAGACCTCTGCTCATGAACAGTGTCACTGTGATTTTCTTAATGATTTCCCATACATTGATTTGCACTCGACTCGCCATTATTAGCTACATGGGCGGAAACACATTTTGAGCAAGATGTGAAAAATGACAGCTGTACTGCTCATAAGGAGTTTATTAAAATGGCAATGTTGAAAATCTGGAGTGAAAATGTGAAAATTACATGGGAAGACTTACGGCGTGCGTAGGAACTCGCAATGCATGCTAAATAAAACAGTCATTTTAGGAATTTTTTCACCAAATTTTCAACATAGCCATTTTAAGACCTCTGCTCATGAACAGTGTCACTGTGATTCTCTTAATTTGTCTTGTACATTGATTTCACACACTGACTGCGCCATTGTGCGCTACAGGGGCGGAAACACATTTTGGGTGAGATGTGAAAAATGACAGCTATACTACTCATAAGAAGGTGTGGTAAAATGGCAATTTTGAAAATCTGGAGTGAAAATATTGAAAATTCGCAAACTTACGGTGTGCATAGGAACTGCGTAACACACGCTTGTAAAGCAGTCGTTTTTGAATTTTTCACCAAGTTTTCAAAATAGGGAGCCCACCTTATTAACACTGGCAGTGTCATTTCATTAATCAGTCCCAAAAGGTGATTTCACGCAGTGACTGCGAAATCACCCTTCGGGCCTGAATAACGCCATGACAGTGACAGCATTCATGAGAAGGGGTCCCAAAACCGCATGTTGAAAATTTGGTGCAAAAATTCAAAAAATGCCTGAGATATGCAACAAAGTTGAAAAACCCTATCTATCCATTATACAGCTTACGGCATTTCCTCAGTTCGCGTCGGCTTTGAAGAGTGCAGAGCGTGTTCCGGCCACCAAAGATCATCGCGCCGAGGTCCAGAGGTAAGTATGGGGTGAGGAGCTGTGGGGAGGCGGTGCACAGTGGGTGGGTGCGGGTTGTGGGAGGGGCAGGAGAAGCGCCGCGGGACCATTTTAATTTTCAGGTATTTAAAAACAAAAAAAAAAAGCGGCTGGGATCCGGCACCCCGTCGGCCAAACATCTATTGCCACGCTGGGGTAGGCTCCCAGCATGGCACCCTGAACTGGGGAGGACAGTGAGCCGACGGGGATTGGGCACCCGTCGGCTATATCATGAGTTGCCACGCTGAGGTGGGCACCCAGCATGTGGCATTTGGAAGGCTTTGGGGGTGGGGGTGCAGCACAGCTGGGATTGGGTGTCAGCTATAGTGTCAATGTCTTCGGGCGCATGCATGCAGTGTGTGTGTGTGTGTGTGTGTGTGTGTGTGTGTGTGGGGGCTGCGCGAGCAGGCGATTTCTTATCGCTGCTCACTGAGTGTAGCTCCCCTTTCAACTGTATGCCACTGCATTTGGAGCTTGTCATAGACAGCTCCAGCATGCGATGGCCGGACAGGGTCCGCACCTGCCAACACACGGACTGAATGGAAGAGGGTGACACACCTCCGAAAACTCGGATGATGGCACTATGTTTCTTGCACATGCGTGCAAGCAAACATAAAAAAGGGCTCTAAAGAAGGCATAACACTAAAAAAGGGGCAAGTTAGGTTTGGAAGGCCATGTATACCAACGGAAGGAGTCTTGCAAACAAGGTAACTGACCTTACTGCAGTCATTACAGAGGCAGATCTAGATTGGGTTGCCATCACTGAAACCAGGTACAATGAAAACCACGACTGGGAAACAATGATCCTGGGTTTTAGCCTCTTACAGAGGGACAGGAATGGTAGAAAGGGTGGGGGTGGGTGGTGGCAATGTATGTGAGGGAGGGAATAAATGCTACAATGATCCAAAATGCTCAGACTGAATCTGAAGCACAGTGGGTGACACTCAAGGCAGAAAATAGCACAGTGATTCAGGTAGGACTAGTCTTCAGACCTCCAGTGCAGGGTTTGGAGTGAGACTAAGAGATCATCGAGACCATACACAGGATGACCGAAAAAGGGGGAGTGACAGTGGTGGGTTACTGCAATTTTCCTGACATAAATTGAAATACCTACACAGCATCATCATCTGAGAGCAAAGATTTCCTAGAAGCTCTGAGGGAACCAGGCCTATGGCAGCTTGTGAGGGACCCAACGAGGGAGAAAGTTGTCCTTGATCTGTTACTCACCACTGGGGAAAATGTCTCAGCAGTAGAAGTTGAGAGCCACCAGGTCCAGTGACCACCGCATGCTGTGGTTCCAGTTAAATATGGTAGTGGAAACTAGACACTCAAAAACTAAGGTACTGGACTTTAGAAGAGCAGATTTTGCCAAAATTAAGGAGTGTCTAGAAAATAACCTAGCAAATAAACTGGGAGTGGGGTGGAGACTACCGGGCATATCTAAAGAGGGCTATAACAGAAGCCTGAGACTAATGTCTAAGACAGGTGAGTAAAGCCAAGAGGAATAGAAAACCACTCTGGTTCTCTAGGAAGATTGCCACCAGGGTTAGGGAAAAATGAACTGCTTTCAGGAGATGCAAGGAAAATGGGAGCGACGAAGACAGAAACACATATAAGGAAAAACAGAGGGAAGTAAGCAAAACAATTAGGGCAGCAAAGACATTGATAGAAGAAAAGTTAGCCAGGGAGGTCAAAAGGGGGACAAGACCTTCTTTACATATATCAGAGAGAAAAGGAGGATGAGGGGTGGTATAGGTTGGGGAAGGGGTTTGTCTTTATGTTAGGGAGGATATAGCCTCATTTCAACTCCCCTTTATTAGTAATATTGAATCCATTTGAGTGAATATTTAGATTAAGGGACAACCCCAACTGTTGGTTGGGACATGTTACAGGCCCCCATCATCAAACCCTGATTACACCTTACTCTTACATAAAGAAATCTCTGATATGGCCTTTAAAGGTAATATTCTTGTACTGGGTGATTTTTAATATGCCCTCTATAAACTTGACCACCTTATCTGGTAGTATGCTGGGTGAAAAGGACCTAATTGCTCTTATTGTGGATATGGGCCTGGAACAAGTTATAACTGAACCGACCCGTGGGGAGAATATATTAGATTTAGTTATTACTAATATTGGAAGTTCCATATCAAATATCCAAGTTGGTGCCCCCTTGAGTTCTAGCGACCATTACTCAATTTCCTTCTCATTGTTACTCTTTCAGCAAATCTCAAATTTTTCTGAATTTAAAAATCATGATAATGTGAAATTTAACATCATTAATGATCATCTAAAGTCTATTTCTTGGGATGAAATAGTATCTCCTCTCTCCCTCGAGAAATCTTGGGAATATTTGAAATCTTCGATCTATTATTTGGAAGATTTATTTGTCCCCATCAAAAAAAAGTATAACAAGAAGGGGAAGATCCCTCTGTGGTTTAATAAAACTATCAAAAATTTAATTAAAAATAAACAAAGGCTTTTTTCTCTTGTAAGAAATAGTGAGGGAGTTGCCAAAGAACTACTACTTTCTAAATATAGGAAAACCTTAAAACTTTTAAAACAAGCTATCTTACAATCTAAAAGAAATTAGAGTTTCATTTGGCTCATTCTAAAGATAGCTACAAATCATTATTCTCCTATCTTAATAACAAGACATTGAATAACAGATATATGGGTCCTCTATTTGTAAATAACTCCATTATTTTTCTGACAGGAAATCACTGACATGTTTAACAACCTGTTGTGTTCAGTTTTCACTAAAGAAGTCCCAAAACTTTTAGGCATTCAGTTAACAAAATTCCCCATATATTATTACTGAAGCTGATACCTTAGAGGCTATTAGTTCCTTAAAATGGACATCTAGTCCAGGACCAGATAATATTAACCCTAGATTTTACTAGAAAGAGCTGAAGTTATAACTAAACCCTGTCATTTTAACAAATCTTTACATGAAGGTGTTATTCCCCATGACAGGGCAAATGCTACAGTTATACCAATTTTCAAGAACGGTAAACGTTCCAAGCCTGAAAACTACCGACCAATAAGCCTAACTGCAGTTATAAGTAAATTAATGGAGAAATAATTAAAAAATGTTGGAAAGGAATCAGTCACAAACAACATAACTGACCCTACCAGCATGGATTCAGGCATGGGTATTCTTGTACCACTAATCTAGTAGCCTTTTATAATTATATCAGTATGGGACTAGATAATGGTATCCCCATGGATGTAATCCTCCTCAACTACAACCGAGCATTTGATAAGGTCCCTCATGATATATTGCTTGACAAAATGACGAAATTGGGATTTTCACAGTCTATAATTAATTGGGTCTCTGGTTGGCTGTCTAACAGACAACAGCAAGTTAAAATAAATGGCTCACTCTCTGAAGTTCGGAGTGTGACCAGTGGAGTTCCGCAGGGTTCAGTTCTTGGACCAACTTTGTTTAATATTTTTATCAGTGACCTACAGGTTAGTTCTGACAATCTTCTTTCAAAATTTGCTGATGACACTAAGTCATGAGGGTCTGTATTAACATCATTAAGTAGGGCATCCATTAGTAATAATTTAAAAACTATTGAAGATTGGGCAGACTTTAATAGGATGTTACTTAATCCAGATAAGTGTCATGTAATATACCTTGGTAGGAATAATCCCAAACAGATTTATTTTTTAAATAATATCCCCCTTCACGTGTCACTAGTAGAGCGGGGTCTTGGAATTCTTGTCAACAATAAATTGTCCTCCACTGACCATTGTACTAGGGTAGCCAAAATATCTAATGCAATGCTTACTCAATTAAATGATCCTTTGTTTCTAGGACTCAGGAATGTATTATTCCCCTGAATAGAGCTCATGTAAGGCCACATTCTGACTATGGTTCTTCATTTTGGAGCCCTTATTTATGACAGGATAGGGACAGAATAGAAAAAAATCAGAGGAGAGCTACCAAAATGGTTCCACATTTGTCCAAAATGGACTATTGGGGTAGACTTCAGGAAACCAGGCTACATTCACTTCAATTAAGATGAATCAGAGGAGACCTGCTTCTATTATATAAAATTCAGAACTCTCAGGACCTTATGCACCAATGTGATCTAAACTTCTCTAGTAGAAGGATCACCCCACAGTTCCACAACAAACAAATTGATGTGGCAAAATGTAAAACAAATAAAAGGTTCAATTATTTTTCGGTAAGAACCCCCAGAGTTTGGAACTCACTTCCTCAAGATCTGGTGGAAAGTAACTCCATTTCTTCCTTTAAAAAAGTTTTGGATTTGTGGATGGAGTCTAACAGTTCCAGGATATAACTTTTCCCACCATGGTGGTGGGGGACAATCTCGATGGGTGATAGCCTTCTTTTGTCCTTTAAAACCAAGTAAACCAAGTCAGAATCACAAGGGATAAAAGGGGGCATGCAAAAGAGGACAAGGACAAAGCAGAGATCCTAAACAGGTACTTCTGCTCTGTTTTTACCAATGAAGAAGATGGTTGGAGACCCACCCTGAGTGGAAGTTGTACCATGAACTATGAAGTCAAATCAAGCCCAGGAACTGTGAAGTCAGTTCAAGACCATTCACGAAAGAAAGAGTCCTTGAAGAACTGGGGAAACTCAAGGTGGACAAGGCCACGGGCCCGGATACATTCACCCTAGGATTCTTAGGGAACTAAGAGAGGAGCTTGCAGCACCTCTGGCTAAACTATTTAACCTATCACTGGAACTAGGAGAAGTCCCAAGGGATTGGAGAAGGGCAAATGTCCCTTTCCATAACAAACTGTTGTCAGAGCTGATACAGCTGTGCAGAGCTTTTACCTGCGGTGGTGGTGGCGCATGGGTATCGGAGTGGTGGCGGTGCACTGCTATCGGAGTGGTGGCAGTTTTGGAGCGGATGGCACAGCTATTGGAGTGGGAGTTTTCCATTCATAAGATGGCGGCGATGACAGAACTGTGCATGTGTGACACTCACGCATGCGCATTTCTGATGGAAGTGCCATAGTTAAAGAACTGCTGTCTATGTTCTAATTACATTTTTGTTAATAAATGACTGTCACTTAAACTGACTGTCATTTGTATCTTTATTTAAACATTTTCCAGTTTTGTATGATTTATTACCATTTTATTGAAGTATTTGTGAGCATAGCCAATTTGTTTACTTGAAAAACAGTTTTGGTTGTAAAACCAGTAGTGACATGTATAGGGTAATTTAAATACTACACATTACTCAGTCCCCTTGAATAGCCGAGATCCAAGACAGGAAAGTTAAACTGAGGTAAAGCAGTGCTTAAGTTTTGAACACGATTAAGTGTCATTTTAATACAGCTGCCTTAGTTGTTAGTTTGATATTAATAAGCAGTGCTCAAAGATACAGTCAGAAACTAAATGTGTGAACCAAATTCAAAACAAATAAAAAAACGGCTGCTGTTACGTGGTACCACCGCCGTTAAACATGTCAGACTTTTCACTTTAGAGGGAATATAGTTTTACCTAATAACCAGCTAATGCAAACAATGTACCCTTTTTCTCCTTTATTGTGTAGTCTCCCATCGATTTTCAACTAAGTGACTGTTCACCATTTAGTGTCTGTGGCGTTTGACAAGAGTTATGGTTATCGTCTCTGATCTCCAAAATCTTCCTGTTTGTAGCACACAATGAAAGGAATGACCAAATCTGTTTATCATGCTCAGTGCCGTTTTTTATGGCTGTGGGCAGAGCCTACAGCCATCTTGCTGTCTGTAGCTGGAAAATGGAATACCGTGGAACACATTTTTGGAGTTTTCAATGTATCCTTCCGCACCTACAAATCACCATGCCAGTTGAAATAAAATACTCCATTTGTTCTGTTTAGAATGCTGGAGACAGAACTCCAAGCTGCTTATCAGATGGCCATCAGGAAACTGAAACAGCTTGTTAAATATTGGTTGCCTATTAAACTGGAGATTTGTTCACCCCCTTCAAAATGCAACAACTTGCACATTTAAATACTTAGCATTTAAACATTTTCTTGCTACTAGCTTCAGTTGGGCAGGTATTGTCTTTCAAGAAAGATTCATACCTCATAAATGTCACCCTTTCCCAGCAATGCATCTCAAAAGATTTACACTGTTTGTTAACCTCTTAAGACACTATCTGATAAGAACTGTCTTAGACATATGCCAGGTCTTCTGTGAACTGTCCAGGCTAAATATATAGCAATCAGCAGGCATTTTTTACTATACTTTTGGGAAAAAATATATATTGAGCTACAGCAAACATACACACACACACACACACACACACACACATACGACACACCATCCTCATGGCTACAACGTTCAAAATAAATGCTGCAATCTAACATTATAAAACAATAAAGAAACTGTTTAAGTCAGCGAACACAGTAAAGTTCAGTTAACAGTATATTTCCTTTAAATATTTCTTATCCTATATTTTGTATCCTGGATAGCACAGGGGAGATGCTACATCTCATTATCATAGGGATCTTCATTTTACACATTTTTGCACTGTATTTACTCACAATGTCCCGGATTAGATATAATATCTTGTTTTCAGTGAAGTCATTGTTTTACCATTTTTGTAATGTATTTATTCAGGGTAGCCTAGTCCAAATGTAAAATATTGTTTTCAGTGTGTTCAAATTTTATGCAATGCAGCATAATATTGTGTAGATGTAGAGCCCACTGAAAATAAGATGCCATGTCTTCGGTGAACTAGCCAGGCTAAATATATAGGAATCAGCAAGCATATTCTAGGAAAATGCATGTAAAAATGTGTAAAAGGAAGACAACATTAAAACTGCCTCTCAGTAGATCTGCATCATGCAAATTCATTTGAAATAATGGGTAAAAGCATCCCAAAAGCTCTCCGCAGCCATATCAGCTCTGAACAGTGTTTGTTTCATTAGCAACCCACAGTCCATATGTATAGGACTTATATTATGTCTCCTATCTGCAGCTGTAATCTAGTGCTGTCATCATGCTTATGGTGAGTAAGTTATTGCTCCCATAATGTAAGCACCCCCCAACGTGGCCCCACTCAGTCATTTCCACATCATAAAAAATAAACTGGAAAGAATCACGGTTTATTTCGATTTTTCTCAGCACTGGTTAGAAACTCGAAAGAAGCTGTGATTCTTTAGAGCTTGGGGCCTGGTTTTACGATTTGTGAATTACAAAAGTGTCACTCCATGCAGACAGAATCAAAAAGTGAAGAGAGAGAGTGTACATAAACGAGTATATTGCTACATCGTTCTAAATGGGAGAGCAAATAAAACATTTTTTTTTACCTCCCCACAGCCATACCAGCTAATCGTGGTAACTCACACCTCGTATGTATCTTGGGCTGGCATCTGTCATAGGAGGTGCTCCACAGTCGATTTAGATATCAGCTCAGGATAAATACTTTTTCCTTTCCCCTACTGCTGCTGTTGGGGCTGGATCTTGACCGCAAACAACTTGACCGACTGTCTGAATCGTGGCTGGTTCTAGGTTGCAGAAGACTACTCTATGAGCCCAGCATGACCTCTTGGAAACACTGATCTATAGCCTTTGTATTACTTTGCGAATGTAATCAGGATGTGCTCGGATTCAGAACCTGTTAATTCCATCAACTCTGTGGTTGCTTCATAACACAGCATACCTAGTAGCTGAGTGTATGTGTTTTTTTTGTTTTTACTTTAACACTTCATACACTGGGAAATGCTCTGCAGGTACCACTATAGGCCACTGAAATTATGAGAGAGGAGCAATGTGGTATCTGATTCTGAGCATGGGGCAGTATGCCACATCATGTCCTGATTCCTGAGAACTGCAGATACATAACATGAGTTAGCTAGACTTTAGTAACATGTCTTGCCTGCAGTGCTTCTGATTTTCATCTAAAGGTACAGGAATGGGTTGAAGGTTTAAAGTTTTTTTTCTTTCTCATTGCTACCTGCTCCTGCCTACCCTGTTCTTGTTGAAAATAACACTCCTGCTGTCCTAAGCCTGGATGGGATTTCAATAATTTCTAATTGTCAGGGAAGAATGAATTCTGTTGTGGCATGATAGCCTTGGGCCAGTAATAGACCCGTTCCTACTCCACAATACATTAGGCTTTGCTATCACTGATAAAACACTCTGAATCAGTAATATGGGAAAATGTTTATTTTAAACACAAAACCAATTGCTGCAGTATTGGCAGCCTGAAACAAACTACCAGTACTATTAAGCACTTGCATTACCTGACTGATGTAAACAAGATTTGACTTTCACCAAAACAGCCGAGTACAGTGGAGGCAATTTTGGAAAACTGGCTGGACAAGGGATGATGTCAAACACATAAATGGACCGAGGACATGCTAACTTGTAAATGTCAAACGTGGTACAGTAATAACTAACTGAAATGTACATGAGTAATATATTTTCTGATTTTAAATAAGTGGAAATACTGAGCAGCTCTTTAAGTAGTGTGCCCTTGAGAGTGCGACCGTGCTGTGGAGGGGCTCCGGCACAGAGGACAGCTCTGACAGAGTCAGAGCTGTACAGGCATGCCTGCATCACTGTAGAAGAACACTGGGATGAGTTCTGCTCACAGCCCCTTTATTCTCCTACAGTGATTGCAAAACATCTGTGGAGCTCTGCTCATGCAGCCATAAAAATGGGAGTAGGAAAATAGGCAATTATCACCCAATCAGCCTAACCTCAACTGTGGGCAAAACTAAGGAAACTCTACTTAAGGAAACAATTCTAACCTCCTTAGAGAAGAATGGTAACTTGGATCCAGAACAGCATGGTTTTACCACAGGAAGATCAGGCCGGACAAATCTAATAGATTTCTTCAATTGCGTAACCAAAACTGTGGTTCAAGGAGGTGCTGTGGATGTGGTATACCTGGACGTCAGCAAAGCCTTCAACTCCGTTCCACACAGAAGGCTGCTAAACAAGCTCACCAACATGGGAGTGGGCCAGAAAGTGGTGGACTGGGTGGGGAGTTGACTGAGTGGGAGGACCCAGAGGGTACTGGTAAATGGCACCTGATTGGAAAAAAGGGAGGTGACTAGTGGCATGCCACAGGGGTCGTTATTGGAACCCATCCTCTTTAATATCTCCATTAGAGACATATCTATAGGCTTAAGGGCAAAGTGAGCCTGTTAGCTGATGTCACAAAGATATGCAATGGGGTCGGCATCACAGGGGGGACAGATAGCATGAAAGCTGATCTCAAGAAGTTGGAATTATCGTCAAAAACATTGCAGCTACAATTCAACGCAAAGAAGTGTAAAGTCATGCACATAGTGAAGGGCAACCCTGGAGAAGAATACCTTGTGAGGAAGTGAAACTAGAGGCCACAATGCATGAAAGGGATCTGGGGGTGATTATAACAGATGACCTCAAAAAGACCAGGCAGTGTAAGAAGGCGGAATTAAAGACACATGGTATGCTGGGATGCATAGGAAAGGGAATCACCAATAGAAAAAGAGAAGTCGTAATGCCACTCTATAGATCATTGGTGAGACCGTACCTTGAATACTGTGTACAGAAATGGCACCCATATCTTAGAAAGGATGTGGATAGATTGGAGGCAGTGCAAAGAAAGGCTACAAAGATGGTACAGGAACTGCATCTGAAACCACATGAGAGCAGTTGAAGGATCTAAACATGTATTCCTTGGAACAAATGAGAGATGGGAGGCATGACTGAAACCTTTGTACATGAAGGGAATAAATAGGGTACAGGTTCAAGACCTGTTTCAGGTCAAGAGTTATACAAGAACAAGAGGTCATGATATAAAACTGGGAGGAGCAAGTTAAGGAGCAACACACGCAAGTTCTTTTTCATGGAGAAGTGGTTGGCGCATAGAACAGACTTCCACAGGGAGGTGGTGGAGGCAAAACAGTTGGGGCTTTTAAAAATGCTTGGGATAATTACAAAGGCATCATAACACTGAGTAGCAGTTAAGGGAGGGGAGTAGGGACTTGGGCAGACGTGATGGAACGTATGGTCCCCTTCTGCTGTCACTTTCTCTGCATCTACGTATTCACCGGAGATTTTTGTTTTGATGGGTATACCATCTGTCAGGTTGCCTAATTTGTTTTTTGCAGCTGTCATGCTGCTGCAGTGATGGGGAAGTTGCCCTTTAGTTTCCTGATGCCCACCTTCCCCCCGAGGAAGCTGGCACGAGGACATATGTCCAAACTGTCAGCATGCTAACGCACATCCCAGCCAAGCACTTAATGGCCTTCTCCCCCTTCCTAGACCGCTGACCCTGCACTTTCACCTGTGCATCCACAGGTGGTAGTGATGGAGAGATGTGATGGCCCTCTCTTCCCAGAGAAGGACAGCGAGCGGTAGCATTACTGCTGTGCCGATGGCTGGCTTGGCGCAGCACTTCTTAAAGAGCAGTGTGTTGTCTTCTTCTCTAGAGTAGGCTGCTGGCAGCCTCCAAATCAGTCCTGGGAGGAGGTATAGTGATCCACTCTGGGGAAATAGTATATCCTAGAGAGGCTGGAGTGCTAAACTATAAGTCTGGTGTCCCCTCTGACTTGGGCTTGACTCTCACATCTATTTGTTTAGTGAGTGTCTTTTAGCAGGTAAGTCAGGATTTGTAAGTCAGCAAGGAATAACCTCACCTGGATTTTGAAAAAGCAGCAGGGTCAGTATTTTTCTTTTATTGGTGTTGGTTTGCACAGTTGGAGCTTCTCTTAAAGGGCTAGTGAGTAATTCTTTTCAACTTGGTATAGGTCTGATTGAGTTACAGAACTAGGGTACAGTGACACCATGACTTATCGTAGATCAATGACTACAAGGAGCTGTAAGATCTTCCACAGGACTATGAAACCTTCAGCTATGAGGTCCCATTGTCTTTGATATGTAATGTAATTTAACACGTCTCATGTTGGGTCCTCCCCAGCTGAACCCCCAGACTGGGGGATGGACCTGTTTGTACCATTAGGCAGTGATAAGCTGAGCTGCTCGAATCCATTCTGCTTCTCTGATAATGAAATACTGCATACTGATGACTTACAGGTGTTACCCATGAAGACACCCAACCAAAAGAAGACCCCTTCTAGTTAGGAAGGATTCATACAAGCATGTCCAGGTGCACCACAGCAGAGAAATGCTGCTCACCCGAATTTGCAGGCAACCCCCAACCTTGAGGACATGGTAAGTCAAGAGAAGAATGTAGGGGGAATGATGAGAATCCTGACCCAACAGAGCTAGTTCCATCAAACGAGGAAGGCTGACCCGAGGAGTGTGTTTGAAGTGGACAGTCCCCTTAAAAAAGGATTCAGATTAACCTTCCGCCTTTTGATGGTTCATATTATCTGTAGCTTGTAGTACTCTGCATCTTAGGCAGGATTAGGGCATGGAGACTCTAGGTGTGAATCCCCCCCTTTTTACTTGTGTTGGTCTTGGCTTCATGTTTTTTCACATTCTATCATTGTGATCATGATGGATCAGGAATGAGCCAGCGTGGACAAGCTGCAGCTTTTCAGTCCTAGGCTTTGATGTTATCCTTGTCAGGAGAACATTTTGAAGATTTCCTTGGTGACAGACAAAGGCATACACAGGGCCGTGGGAAGCTACCATACTTAAGGTTCAAATGGCGGTCAGATGCTCAGGGCCAAAAGTGAACTTGGGGTGCAGACAATCCTGTACTTTGAATGGCATAAGTCTGCCAACAATGTACAGACCTCTTCGTTGTCCCCGGGGGCCCTATGTGCATGAGGTGCCCTCCCCCTTAGGTAGGTGTACTTCATAGATCTCACAGGGGACACATCTTTTCTCTTTTTGATGGCCCCTTTCCTTCTGACAGAGGTGGTTGCAGGGAGTTTGTATATGTTGGCTTGCTCAGCCCATTCTATTGTGATGGACATGAGAGGGATGTGGCAGCACCTCTGAACTGTAGGTCATGCCTCTAAGAAGAGCATGTACCATGCTGTACAACGTTCCTTTTACTAGGATTTGCTCTTCATCCTAGGACTGGTTAGAGCAAGATAGGATACCATTAGCCCCAAGTGGTAGCTGATAACCATCCTAGTGGGTATACTGTGATGTGCGTGACTGCGATTGGGTGACCCTGGAAGGGTGACTCAATCGTGGCGCCTCTTTAGCAGCTACAGGGCAGCTACAGTGACTGGATGGGGTGGGTTGGCGAACATAGCGACAGGAAGGGGGTGGGAGTGAGCACATTACAGGTACGCTCATGGGGGGGGAGTGAGCACACTCAGCAAGGGGTGGGAGGGGATTTGAGGGGTGGCCCTGCAGTAGGCTGCTGAGCTGGCCCCATGGTGTAGCAGGTCGGCTCACGGCTTTGGTGGCTAGGGTGCTGGGTTTGGGTCTGGGCGCAGGTTCATTTTTGTTGCGCCCGGCCCAAGTTTTTATGTTTGCCCTCCCAGCATGCATCCCAGTTAGAATCCTTAAGTAGGGGTGCGAGGATGAAGTCCCCACA
The DNA here is from genome assembly GCA_016271365.2 of Neoceratodus forsteri. NCBI lineage: Eukaryota > Metazoa > Chordata > Ceratodontiformes > Ceratodontidae > Neoceratodus > Neoceratodus forsteri. The sequence continues at coordinate 1,517,903,430 of CM057452.1, read as the reverse complement.
TAAACATAAAAAATGCAAGTCTCCGTGCAGTTTTGTTGTGCGCCGAGTCAGAGCCGAAATCTCTGACTTTGCCATAGCAGCGATTGCCCTTGGTGGTCACTGTTATCACATTGAACCTCTGAGTGTGGGTGTTTGACCATCTCAGACGAGGCGAGGGCACTTTTCAGTTTAGATTTTTTTTTTGGAGCTTTGTTGGTCAGAGAAGCTTCTCTGGAGTTACAGAGATGATCCAGAGAAACTTTTCTGGAGTTACAGGCAACAATGGAAGGGGCGTCTTTGCTCATTGGTACATTGGAGGTGCAGGCAGGAGAGGTGGCTGTCCACAGAGAAAGAAGGTACATGCTTCTCTTCCTTTTGTGGCACACTGTAGGGGTTTCTACCAGCGATAAGCCCATGCAACTTTAGGTACATGGGTGCTAGAAATTCTGCATGTTGTATATGCCAAAACTTTCCCATATCCACAAGAAATGATTTTATTTCAGTTCCCTGTCCCTGTGGACCAGGTGAGGAAGCAGACAGTAAAAATAGTCTGGTCCACCTGATTCAGATAGGGACAATCCCCAGATCTCCATCCTCAAGAGGGCAGTGGTTCTACTATATTTATGCTTCATCGTCAGGAAAACATGGCCTTGTGGCCATTCCTGGTTGTTTCTCTACAACGGATTGTCTAACACACAACTATTCAGCTGAAGTCCATCTATGAGCAGTCCCACTGAGAATTGTGGTGTCCATTGAGTTGAAGGACGCCAGTCCTGGTGCTTCAGGTGTCAGACACACAAGGCTTTATGAGTCTTGTGATCCAGAGGTGACATGTTCATCACCAGGCTCTCCCTTGGTTAGAAACTGTGCTGAGTGTGTTATCAAGAGCCCTGATTGTGTTGTCGGCACAACTGAGACAGGAGGGGTATTGTGTATGTCCCTTTCTGGATGATTAATCATCAGTACCCCATGTGCGCCAATAGCAGTGTGATTGGTGCCAGATTTCTAAGAGTTCCAGAGATGCACAATTGGATAATCTTCAGGGAGAAGAGTCCCCTAACTCCATCACACAGGTGGGAATATCAGGATTTTCAGATGGACAAACAGAAAGTGTTCTTGTATCCACAGCCAGAAAAAGGAACCTAGCCCTGAAACTCAGTGGCTGAGATCCCTATTAGCTGGTCTGCTCTCAGGCATGGCAACAAGACAACTAGTGCCTTGAGCCAGTTTTCACATAAGACCTCACCAGAACAGGCTGCTGTCAGTGTGGCTCCCCACTTGAAGGTCTGACAGCCTCAGAGAGTCTGTTATTTAGGTCAGTGTTGCACTCAGTGGCATGCTGGCAAGTACCAAGGGCTTTTCAGGTAGATCTTACCTCAAAGTTCCGTTGAACGATTTGATCCCCAATGCCAGCCAGCTGGGTTGGGGGAGGTTCTACAATAGATTCTGGTACAGGAAGTCTGAAGTCATCAGGATCAGTGTCTGTCTTGTTCTGGAAAACAGCATGGTGTATCTAACCTCAATACATTTTTTAAGGACTGACTTTGGTTTGAGGTGGTGAAGGTGAGATCAAGCGCTGCTGTTACCATGTTATTAATAAATGGTCAAGGAGGCACAAGAAGTGCAAGCATGCTCACATAAGCAACCAAGGTGCTTCAGTGGATGGAGGATAATATACTACCTCTGGCAGCAGTTCTCCCAGCAGGAAAACAGGATGTTCAGACAGACTGCCTAAGTGACAAAAAAGTACACTCGGGGAGTGGTCCTGATCCCAGAAGTGTTTGATCTGCTGGGCAGAAGGTCAGTCGGTTAGCCTCAAGTGAACTCTCAGGTGTCAAGTTTCTTAAACGGTTTCAATGACCAAGGGTGGAAGCAGTGGATGCCCTGTTCCCACAGTGGAAATTCATTGAAATTCATTGGAGCATACAGTACCTATCTGGCTGCTTACACTGTTGCCCAGGTTTTACTGGTCAAGAAGAAGTTTCCCTCTGGTAGATCCAGAGTGATCAAGAAGGCCGTGATCCTCAGCTCTGGTTACTTTAAACATGCACTCACCATTCTGGTTCTCATTTCAATGTGGAACAGGAGGAGACTCTGAAAGTGAGGGATCTCCAACAAGGGAGGAAATACTCTGATGGTTTATAGTAGGTGTCTGCCTCTGTGATCTTGGACAGCGTGTGAAACTTCTCTAATTTTGTTCAGAGACCAGGATGTTAGGACTTTCAACACTATGATACCACACAGCATGGTTTTTGTTTTGCAGGCAGGAGTTGACAATCACTTTGTGATAGCTCTTACCATTCCATAGGAAATTCCTTCTTATAGGATGTCATCCTAACAGCAAGTTGTTTGGCTGAGAGAAATGGCAGACTAACTTTTTCAGCATTGGGAACTTTTATCTTGTAATACACAGAGGCAAGATAGTATATACTTTAAGAGAGCAAAAAAATTTGAAAAGTCAATAGTGGACCATTTTTCAATTGATCCTTACCTTTTGTTTCTTTTCTGAGCAGCAAGAGGGATGAAAGGTTTTCTGAGTTAGCGTGACAGGTGAATAAATCCATTTTTGCATATTGCCTTGTCATCAACAGAAAAAAAGGTCCACTCAGGGCAGAGCATTTACCTACGTGGTATTCATGGCACCTTGGGTGAAGAGGCTAGGTCTTGCTGCAGAATTTGCAATTGGTATTGTAGTTCTCTCTTCCTAACCCTTTCATAGTTCTACAGAACTGATGTCAAACACTGCTGCTGTGGCATTCTGGAGCAGAATGGACAAGCAGTATTTGTCAGATGAGTCCAGTAGCTACCTGTTAGGGTCTTATATGGGATGATATTCTCCTCCACCCTACTGTACTTTGGATTGGTACTGCTTATTAGAATCTACATGTATTAACAGCCTTCCCCATTGATATGGAGGACACAGAATGGAGAAATTCCTTTATACTTACCAACCATAATTTCCTTTTCTGTTAGCTCCAGCTTTGTCAATGGGGCCCTCTAGTTGGAGCCATCTTCTCCTTCAGAGAATGTTGTCAAATATATTTATATATGTTGGTGTACAATTTTTCAGCAAAGGATACCTACAGTGCTCTTTCAGGGATTAGGATTCATCAGCTGTTTCTGGAAACTGAAACATACTCTTATGATTTGTGCAATGAGCCAGTCGATTACAAGGTCAAGACTTGTTTAGGACAAGCATTTTAGGAACAGAAGACCATACAGTCCGATTGTGAACCTGGAGTCCAAGATTAGAAGCTGCAAGCGACAAGCGTAGGATGGAGGCCACGATCAGACATGCCAAATTGTGGTTCTGCTCTTCAAGACAAGGTAGACCTGTATTTTTTCCATTAGTATCTGGATATTTGTTGGTATTTGTTTATACAGGGTTCAATTAGGGAAGTGGGTATTGAGGGTGGTGTGTATTTTGTGTACTGCATTGACAAAGGTAAACTGAGGCAACTGCTATATGGATTGTTTCTTGTCCCTAGGGGTCTATGCTGAGGTCACAGCTTTTTGGGCTGTACCACTACCCCAGTGGTGGAGCACATTACCATATGCAATAGCTTCACAGTTGTCAATGGAGAGGTGAGTTAACAGAAAAGGAAATGCGGAAAGCAGGAATTTCTCTTTTACTGCAGGTAACCTATAGTTAGGGTACAATTGCTAGTCACAAGTGACTGGTGGTATATTTTTGTAAAACGATTTATTGTCAGTCTCTTGCTTACGAACTCTCGACCTATGCTCAGAGGGAGTTGTGGAGGGCCTTTTGATGTGCAGAGGGGGGTCAGAGTTGGCATGTCAGTGGTATGCTGTAACATTCATATTGACCACTACTGTTGGTGCACCTGTTGCAGCACTTTTGCTGGAAAAACTGGCAGTGTGTGTGCGTGTGTGGTAGAACTGTTTCTTCAGGTGTGCATTCCCCATAGGAGACCCAGATCAGTGATAGACCAGATCAGCAAGGGAAAGAAATGGGCATGCTACGTTAGCAAGAGAGGATTTAGTAGAATACCAGAGAAGTAGTAAATGTTAAACCATGTTGGAGACTCACTGAACTACCAGGGACAATATTGGGGGTCCAAGGACATGTCATTGGCAGAGGGCCAGAAGCAGATCAAAGGTACAGGGTGGGGGCATCATCAGCTAGAATACAACTGTGCACAATTATGTTTATAGCACTGCACCATGCACATACATGTTTGTGATGGTATTTGGTGCTGTTACTGTGTACAAACCATGTTTCGCATAGTAGCATCTGTGCACATTAATTGAAATATTGACAGTGGTGTCTCTGCACAGATTCTTTCTTCTCAGTATAACAACTTTTAGGTTGGTGCAATGGCACCCTTCTTGCCATATTTACCAGCCCCCAAAATTATGACTGAGAATTGGAGGGAGGTTACTTACCATATTTGTATTTTACATTTATTAGTCTTATGAACAAAAGGCTCAGTTGAGTGATACTCACTTACAAGGCAGTCTTGGTTAGGACAGTCAAGACAGTACAGTATGTTCACAGTGCAGAATATGCAGAAAATAATACTCAAAGAAGCAATATAATAGACACACAGCAGAGGCATAAAATCATAGTACATAATAGCATGTAAAAGCAATAGCTACAGAACATCAGTATGAAAACATAGTACAGAATGGTAAATAGAAGTAATGGATACAGAACATGAGACTAAGATCATGGTACTGAGTACAATATATGGAAATTAAATACATAGAAACATAGAATTTGACGGCAGATAAGGACCGCTTGGCCCACCCAGTCTGCCCATTTCCTTACCTACTGGATAAGCTGCAGATCCTAGTTAACCAGCAGCCTACTTCTTCTTACCCCAACCCCCCAGAATTGCCTTATGACTGTCCCATGTCACATGTCACAGTAACAGCATTCCCATATGTTGTCTCTCTTTCCTGGTATTTATTCCTAGTACAGTTACTAATTTGATTTACCTGTTCTGCTTTTCTTAATGCAAATTTTATGTAATTAATTCTAACCCCAGTAATGCTCAGGATATTCATAACTTTGTGCAGCAAGCCTGGAGGGTTGGACTGCCCAGAGAGATGGAACACATGCAAATGAGTAGAATTCTTTGCACGTGAGCATCTTTCAAATACTGCCTCTGCCAACTGTAGTGTTCTAACCTACTCAGATTTTTCTCTCCACCTGAAAGTCTGGTCGCTTGGAGTTTTCTGTCATCCTCTTTCACGTGAAGAAAGTTCAAAATCATGAAAACCATAAGTATTTTCCATTTCTTTTACTGCCGCTACTTATTGATAGTTTCAAATCGTGTTTATTGCTTAAGTTAGTTATTTTTCTCAGTTCCTCGCGGTTTGGGATAACCGTGTGGGATCCGAGTTAGTTTAGGTTTATTTTCGGTTCTCTGATTAAAGAACCTGTTATTTTAGCTTTAAATTTGGTCCTTTTTAAAAGTTTTCATAACCGTTTTTCCTTCGGTTACAGAACCGCTGAACTGGTTCATATGGGCTTCTCCCGGTTCGGTTCCTCTGGTTCCTATCGGTTCCGGAACCCTACCACAATAAAAAAGAAAAAAAAAGAAAAAGCGTTTATTTAAAAAAACAAATAAAAAAAACAAAAAAAACCACATTTTGCCTTGTTAGCGGATGGTGTTTATTTTGTATTACCATGTCAGAGAAACCCCAAAAGAGAACTGGAGAACCCGGTTTCAAAAATTGTTTAAAATGTGGAGATGTTTTTGCCAAGGCAGACAAGCACACCTTATGTGTAGCTTGTCTGGGATTTGAACATTTGTACCAGGAGTGTGAAGTTTGCAAAACCTTTCCAGAGAAAACTTTGGAAAAATGCCTTGAAAGGCTAAATCAGAAATTTCCTAGGGGACCCTCCAGCTCTGACTAGCTGACACCCCAGTCTACTGTGGCTGAACCCACAACTTTGCCTACCCCTGCGCCGATACGGGCGATAAAGGGGCAAAAAGAAGGAAAGAACCGTCTGACTCCCCAGTTCCCTCAAAAAAGCTGAAAAAGACTAAGCATGCACAATCTTCCCTCGCTAAACCAGGGACTTCTGCACAGATGCCGGCTATGCCTTCGGCTCAAGAGATGGCCCAGGCTTTTAAAATTATACAGGCACTGCAGAACATTGTCCCACAGCAGCCTGCCCCTATTCAGGGTTCCCAGGCCAGCAGTGGTAATTTCCCTCCTTTTCAGGCAGAGCAATATTTTGAGGAGGGGGATGAACTCTCTCAGAACAATGACCCAATTCCTCCAGAGGTATCTCCTGAACAAGATTTTGGTTCTCCCCCAGGATGATGGAGGATTATTCCTCCCATTTCTCATTTGTACAGAGAATGGCAGATGCTCTGGACATTGCTACTACAGAGCAGATAGAGGATGACGAGGAGATTGAATATTTAAATATGATGGGGTTAACACCCTCAAAAGCTCTCCTTTTGCCAGTGTACACATTTTTCAAGAAAGACACCTTGAAACTTTTACAGACCCCAACTCTGTTCCTCTTATTGATAGGAGAATAGATAAGAAGTACCAGTTAGACAGGACAGGAGCTGATTTTCTTTTTTCCCATCCTGACCATCAAGGGGTCATACAGCTGGCAGCCTGTGATAAGGCCAGAGTCCCCCTGTCCTCCCACCCTCCAGAGAAGGACTCCAGAAAAATAGACAGCATGGCCAAAAAAGGCTATTTATCAGCTTCCTTGGCCATGAGACAGGCTACTTTCCAAGCTTATGCTGCCCAGTATCAAAAATCCATGTGGCTGTCGGTACTGGACATGTCCATCAAAGCCCCCTCATCCCTGTCCGAAGATCTGGTTGAAACTGCCAGGTTTGGGCTGGAGGCGGCTAAATACCAGTTCCAGATGGCTGCTGATTCTAATGACACTGCAGCCAGATGGATGGCTAACACTGTGGCACAGAGAAGGTTTGCTTGGCTCAGGGCCACTAACCTTACTCAGGACACTCAATCCAAGGCTCTGGATTTTCCCCTAGAGGGAAACTCTCTCTTTGGGGAATCCACGGTTGCATGCATGAAAAAAGTGGATGAATACAAGGCAACCTATAGAAGTAACTCTGCTAAAGAGCGTGCTAAACCATTCACTAGACCCTATGGAAGTGGGGGTAGGGGAAGGTCTTTTATGACCAGACCTTTCTTCCAGCCAGTAGACGTGCCTCAGTACTAGCAGTATGCACAACAGGGATACTCTAGGGGAAGAGGTAGAAGGGGCTCCAGGAGGGGTTCTCAAACCCAACCTCAACCCCAACCAAAGCAAAACCCCTGAGGATCAGGCCGCCTCTTCCCTCCCTGTCGGAGGCAGACTATCCCACTTCCTCCAGGCTTGGCTAAGCATTACCACAGACAAGTGGGTGCTGGAGGTAGTGGGTCAGGGTCTGTCTTTGGACTTCAAATCTTTTCCGCCTCAGAAAACCAGGGTTTACTGCTTACCTCCTCTAGCAGAGAGGACATTGCTAGAAGCAGAGGTCTAAAAGTTGCTACATCTCAGAGCAGTAGAATTAGTCCCTACCACCCTGAGAAGAAAAGGTTTTTACTCCAGATACTTCCTAACAACAAAGAAAAGTGGGGAGTGGCGGACAACACTGGATCTCAGAGCTTTGAACAAGCATCTGAAAAAAACAAAGTTCAAAATAGTCACTTTGGCTCGAATATTGCCAACAATCCAAAAGGAGGACTGGCTGGCATCACTGGACTTGAAAGACACCTATTTCCACATCCCCATAAAGGAATCTTTCAGAAGATACCTCAGATTCAGGCTCCCTTCAGGCCACTATCAGTTTTCAACTCTTCTTTTCGGTCTCTCCTCAGCACCAAGGGTGTTCACAAAGTGCCTAGTTGCTGTAGTGGCATATCTAAGAAGACAAGGAGTGACTGTTTTCCCTTATCTAGGTGACTGGCTGGTGGTGGGAAACTCACCAGACCAGGTAAGGAACTCCTTAAAAATCACCCAAGTCCTCTTAGAGTCCCTGGGTTTCATCATAAACCAAAGGAAATCAGTCCTAACCCCTGCTCAAATTCTGCAGTTTATAGGGGCAGAAATCAACACACTTCAGGGCAGAGCCTTTTTACCCTTAGGCAGGGTGCAAAGTCTGCAGTCATTAGCAAATTCCTTTGTCCTGAACAGCTCAAAAACTGCACAACAGTTTCTACAACTACTGGGTCATATGGCTACATCCATAGGCACAGTTTAGAGATCCAGATTCCACATGCGAGCCATCCAGTTTCACCTCAGGGCTCACTGGAGTCAGAAAAAAGACCCTTTTTCAAAGCTTATACCTGTGACAGGCCCACTATTAAGGGCCCTCTTGTGGTGGAAACAGGAATCCAATTTAAGGCAAGGAATGCCTTTCCAGAAAGAAAACCCCCTCTTTGGTACTCACAACAGATGCATCCCTATTGGGCTGGGGTGCTCCTAGAAAGCACATGACTCAAGGAATCTAGTCAGCAGCAGAGTCCCTTCAGCACATAAACTTACTGGAACTAAGGGCAGTGTTACTAGCCCTAAAGGCTTTTCTTCACTGATCATGGGCAGAGTGGTTCAGATCAGAACAGACAATACCACCACAATGTATTACATAAACAAACAGGAGGCACCAGGTCAGGCCTCCTCTACACAGAAGTCCATGAAGATTTGGACACTGGCTTACTCTCTGAGGTCTCTTTACAGGCAATTCATGCCAGGAAAGGACAATACTTAAGCAGATGCACTAAGTCGCAGCAACCAGGCCCATCACAAATAGACTCTGAACAAGCAGGTGGTACAAGTCATTTTCGGAAAGCGGAGCACTCCAGACAGAGATAGACTTGTTCGCATCCCACCAGAACCACCAACTCCTGCAATATTGCTGCAGACCACCAGCACAGAGCACAGTTCCTCTGGACGTCCTCATTCTGGACTGGACAGGCAGGCACCTGTATGCTTTTCCCCCTGGTCTTCAGGGTGTTACTGAAGCTAAAGCCCTCTCAGCATCGTTGATCTTGATAGCTCCGGATTGGCCCAGGCAGCCATGGTACTCTCTTCTGCTCTCCATGTCTGTCAGCAAACCGATACAGTTGCCCCTCAGACACAATCTCCTGACTTCCAATCAGCTAACATTGTTGTACCCCAATCTCAGGTCTTTTCTCCTCAAGGCATGGCTCTTGAAGAATTCGAGTATGCAGATTTAAATCTTTCAGAAGCTGTCCTAAATATTTTGAAGGGTTATAGAAAACCCCCCACACAGAAATCTTATTCTTCCAAATGGAAGAGATTCTCTTTCTGGTGTTCTAGTATGAACCTTATACCACGAAACGCTGGAGTTTCAGTAGTCCTAGACTATCTCACTCATTTGCATTCACTAGACTTGCAACCCCGTTCACTTAAGGTTCATTTAGCAGCAGTATCTGCCTACCTTTCTCAGGGCACCAAGGTATCAGTGGCATCTGATAAACTTTTCAAAAGATTTTTAAAGGACTAATGCATTTACACCCACCTCATAGGGCACCAGTGCCTGCTTGGGATTTGAATGTGTGTATAGCCAAGCTCATGGGCCCTCCTTTGAACCCATGACTACTGCCCATCTTGAAATACCTTACTTGGAAAACAGTCTTCCTAGTGGCTATTACTTCTGCAAGGAGAATGCTGAGCTCCAGGCTCTCTGCATTGACCAGGATTATCTCTCATTTCACAGAGATAAGGTAGTCTCAGAACAACAGACAGTTTCTCCCTAAAGTGGTTTCAGATTTTATCTGAACCAGTCAATCACTCTACCTGTCTTTTCACAGACCACACCAGTTCTGGTGAAAGAAGATTGCACAGTCTGGATGTGAAAAGGTCTCTCAGCTACTACATGACAGCCACTAAAGATCTTAGGAAAAATGGAAAACAACTTTTCCCTTACATATGGGGATGTAGGAAAGGGTAAACCCGCTTCAAAAAGATCCATTTCTCAGTGGATAGTCCAGTGTATTCAGTTCTGCTACACTAAGGCAGGTAAAGAGTCCCCAACAGGATTGAGGGCGCATTCAACAAGAGGAACAGCTGCTACCCTTGCAGCTGCTAGGGAGGTTCCCTTGGTGGACATTTGCAAAGCAGCTACCTGGAAAACAGTACACACCTTTACAAAATACTATAACCTGGATATGTTATCCAGGGGTGATGCTAGGTTTGGCACAGCAGTCCTGCAGAGCCTGTTTCCAAAATAAAGTTCTGTGCCCACCTCCAGTGGTACTCTGCACAAAGTTATGAATATCCTGAGCATTACTGGGGTTAGAAGAAAAAATTACTTACCATAGTAATCTTATTTCTTCCCAGTGATGCTCAGGAATACTTAACTCCCTCCCTTCCTCCCCTTCCAGAACTTCAGCCTCTGCACTCTGCATGCTGGTGCCATTAAGCCATATTATATGTTGCATTTTCCCGTTTTAATCATTTTAAACTAGAGTTTTCAATGTTCTCTTTTACAGTTCTATTGATGTGGTTTTTATTAGAGTCACTCTCCCTTTGGGGGTTTATTCTAAATTTATGCTTTGATTAGGGGAAACCCCTCTCTTATAGATTTTAATTACATTAGTTTTCTAATGCCTGACTTCCAGGTTTCTCACAAATATGAGTAGGTTAGAACACTATAGGTGGTAGAGGTAGTATTTGAAAGATGCTCACGTGCAAAGAATTCTACTCATTTGCATGTGTTCCATCTCTCCGGGCAGTCCAACCCTCCAGGCTTACTGCACAAAGTTATAAATTCCTGAACATCACTGGGAAGAAATAAGATTACTATGGTAAGTAATTTTTTCTTCTGGGTCGCTCCTTAAAGAGGGACATTATGTCTCAGTGAGCTTACCAGGTTATCAAAAGCCAATAACTAACTAATACAGTGTATTTATTTATTTAAAAGTTGGTAACCGGGAAAGGCACACTGAGCTGAAGCTCGTTTCCATGTGCGACCTGGGGGTACAATTAGGGTGAAAATACAACAGGAAAGGAAAATGGAATATAATATCAGTAAAGCAAAATATGAGAACAATAAGAAGCTATGGTCAAGGCCCCTAGAATTCTGCGGCCGCAGAATTTTGCGCAGAACTTGCAATCTACAGCAGAACTTCTGCAGTGCCGCAGAATTCACTCTTCTTGGTGATTTTTTATTAACATTTCTGTTTATCCATACAATCTGGTTCCTTCCTCTTTTATATCCAAAACCCCCATATGCTCAGAATGTGATGTTACCATTGCTCTAACATCATACATTGGCTAATAAATGGCTGCATTCTGCAACAGAAATGAACAATCACATATCTACACAGCTCCCACTGCCAGAGACAGTGGTACAGCACATCAGGCATGGCGATATCTGTAGCCTGCACTACAGCCTAATACAATTTTCAGTCTTACATTATTGCACTAGGGCCAACTTAAACAAAACCTGTCAATAGCACAGACCTGTCAAGTCCATACCTCACTTTGTACAAACTTATTTGTGCCTTTAAGGTATAGAGACACCATCTGAAATGAATAACTGGTAAAATGAATTTAACTGCCATTTTTAAGAAAAATAATTATGCCCAGAAAAGTGGAATACAATAATGTGTAGACCTGTTGAAAGAATAGACCTGTTAAATAAATAATTGTACTGTATGCATTTTTGCCAGGGTTATTGATTACATATTGTCACTGGTTGATAGAATCACCTTAAAAGTTATGGAGAAAGGTTGTGTGCAAGGACAGCTGTTGGGCCAGAGGGTAGCATGCTGTGTTTCCATGCTGGTAACTCAGGTTCAGAGATTAGCTCTGGGAGCTGGCTGGGCAGCACAAGGATTGGTGGAACACATCACTGCTCGGAGTCTGGGAAGGTATGGTGCAGTGTTCTGTCACACGGTGGACACACTGTGATGGGCTGGAGAGCTTTATCTCACAATCGGTTCTCATGCATGTCATGGCCTGATGGTGTTACGTAGTGTGTCAGGGGAAGCAGGTTGACATGAAAAATGAGCTTTGCAATAACTCATCTATTCTGTTTATTCCATTTCCAATGGGACCTGTATGAATGAGGATGCAATTTCATGGAAATTAAAAAAAAAAAAATATATATATATATACACATACACACACGCCATAGAGTATCTCTTTCTCACTCACTATATATATATACACACACACACACACACACACACACACATTTGTATGTATGTTACAGACTGCATATAAATATCTAAGTGATACACAGTAGGAACCTCATGATTGGTGTAGAAAGCACATACAAATATATAAGTGATAGACAGTGGAGACCTCATTAGTGGGATAGATAGCATGCGTATAGAAATACCTTATTTATCATATAAGGTCCCCCCTGCATATGTCATCTATGCAATAGGCTAGAACTTTAAGGGAGAGACATTTGTTTTGCTTTTTTAGGCATAAAATTATTTCTGTAATTCTGTTATTTTTTGAACTAGTGTTACTGTGCTTTCCCCCATCCTGATTGCTATAATCACTGCCATTAAAGTGAAGTCAGAATGACAAGCTGACACTGTGATGTGGTAGTTTGTTAGTGTCGCAGAATTTCCACAGAAATTACAAACCACCGCCGTAGAAGTTCTACGGCAAATGGTAGTCTTGCAGCAGAACTTGGTCCCACTGTGCCGCAGAAAAGTAGGAGCCTTGGCTATGGTCAGAGCCACTACGGCTGGTAATGCATTAACTTGATAAGGGTGTTTCACAAGCTTAAATGAAAAGATGAATTGCTGTAGTCAGCTTTGTGTGTAGATTTCATTTTCGGTAAAGTTAGATCATTTATCTGGTTGATCCTGTGTTTCCCATGTGTTTAAAATGCAAGCGGCGAGTGTGTCTTGTACTATGTACAATCCTTACACCCAGGTTATGCATTGCCATCCCTCTATTTCTCCTTTGCTTCTCTGCTCAGTTAATCTCTTCAGTTACTAGGGCATGTAAACATCACTGTACTCTGTCTGGCATCAGTTTGACTCTTGTACAATCCCACTCCTTGAAATATGATACTTTTAGTTTGTACTTGTTAGCTCATTGTGCTTCTACCTTTGTAACTATTATGTATTTACAGTGTTTGTATGTTCTGTGTATTCAAATGTTCTCTGTAATTGTTTATCTGTTATATTCCAACACTTGCCATTTTCGAAAATGGGCATTTTTGCTCACATATGTTCCAGTATACAAATACAATTGATTGATTGATTGATTGTTGTGAGGAAGGAGAGGGAGCTCCACACCAATGCCTTCAAGTTATGGTAGAAGAAGTGGTGCAGAGAAAAGAGATATGGCTACAATTGGGACTGAGGGCCAACCTGGAAGGATAACAGCCTATACCGAGGTGACGGCCAGTTTCCATTAAGGAAGGAACCATAGACCTCAGTGCATGGTTTAAATGTCACCATTATGGACATTTAAAGTAGCTGAGGGGGATGATGGAAGAAATGGGGGAGGCAGAAAGTGGGTCACCACAGACAGTTCACAAGCAGAGGGGTAGCAAAGGGGGAAGGGGAGAAAGAAGCAGTCAAAGAAGAAAGGTGAGGAAGGAGGAACAATTGGAAAGGCAGAAAGCGGCAAGAAGAAAGCTGAGGGATGTCAAAATGATGAAAGGTCTACATCAGGAGCCCTATGAGAGGAAACTGAAAGAGTTCAATATGTGCACCCTGGAGGAGAGGAGGGGAGAGTTGGGATATGATGGAGCTCCTTAAATACCTTACAGGGGTTAAAAAGGTACAGAAGAGGTATGTTTCAGAGAAAAAGGTGCTGTAGAACAAGGGGTCATGATATGAAGCTGGAAGGAGGTAGATTCAGGAGAGATGTGAGGAAATACTTCTTCACAGAAAGTGTGGTGGATTCCTAGAACAGCTTTCCAGGAGGCAGTGGGGTGATACCAGTGGTGGGTTTCAAAAATGCCTTGGATTGGCACAAAGGAACCCTTGGAGGAAGGAAGGGGATGGAAGAGAAAGTGCTGTAGATCAAGTAAAGTCTCCAGCAAAACTGATCATAATTAAAAATGGGCAGACTAGATGGGCCCAGCAGTCATTATCTGCCATCAGTTTCTATGTTTCTATATATGACAGATTATGCAATTCAAATGGATACCGTATAAAATTATTAATATGTGCAATGCCGATACTGTAAACTGTGTGGTACGCATAATTCATGTACTATGCTACACAGACATGATAATCAAATGGGAAATAGAGGATAGAGGTGTTGAGACAGCTAGGTGTTCAATGTGCCTGTGCAACTGGTTTCATGATTGTGTACTGTAGATAAACTTTAGCTGTTCACCTCTCTATCCATGGGATATACCACCCTGTAGGGGTATGAAGGCAAGGAACCCTAGGGAAGGGTTCCACCCCTTAAGGTGCCATGAGAGTGATTCTTTGGCTAAAGGTACCTTAGGAAGAAGCCCAAAGGAGAGAGAGGCATGCCACTGGAGGAGGAAGGGTGGATGGAGGGGCAAGGAAAAATGTTTGTGTGTGGAGTGAGGAGAGCAGCCCTTAAATAGGCCAAAAGGGGGGTGTGGCCAGTTGCACCGCCCCCTTGAACCACAGGCTATAGCCTTCCAATTCAATGTGCCTGTGCAACTGGTTTCATGCTTGTGTAATGTAGATAAACTTTCACTGTTTGCCTCTCTATCCGTGGGATATACCACACTTAGGAAGAAGCCTAAAAAGAGTGTCAAGCAAAGCATACAAGGTAGAGAACACATATCAGGGTTGAAGACCTGTATGTAGGTCAGTTGGTAGTATGGGTTCAGTTGGTAGCATGGGTCAATGAAGACCTGTACGTATGTCGGGTGGTAGCATAGGTTCAGTTGGTAGCATGGGTCACTGAAGACCTGTATGGAGGTTGGTTGGTAATGGGGTTTAGCTAGTAGCATAGATCAGTTGGTTGTATTGTTTGAGTAAAGTAGGCAGGAAATGATGGGTGAATAGTGACCCTCTCAGAGGTCTGACTGTAAGGTGTGGAGGCTTGGCTTCCTAAGGAGAGAGAAAAAACAGCCAAAGGGGGAGATGGGATGATTGTGGGACATCCACCCAACTCCATCCAACAGCAGAAACCTACCTAAGTGGGAAACCTGCCTAAGTGACCTAGGGACTACAAGGATGCGTATTTAGTATTATGACCATTGGTATGGAGGAGAGGAAACTTCTGGGGATCCAAGGCCTAGGTCACCTTCCCTCCAGGCTTTGGGACAGTTTTTGTTAGTGTCAGCTCTGCTACTGCAATTTAGTAGACTGATCCAAGGGAACTGCAATTTTGGGGAACACTCTCACTCTGTCCCTCTAATGGGAATGCTGTGGATGGTTGCAAGTGCACTCTGTAACAAGAGTTGACCAAGGCAGGAGGAGGAGAGTAACGACTGCCAAGGTACTCAGCCAGCCTACTGATCTATGAACAAACCAGCTGAACCAAAGGCGGTCATAGGGAGAATAGCATGAAAGGGTGCCTTCAAACTCACTTCGGCAGCTAAAAGGACCCTTCCAATGAGAGCCCCACCCCTTATGCTGCTGAAATCTTAAATGCTACATCAAGAGGTGCCATCAGTTGGGTTGATGACTGAAGGTCCACCTGGAGTGAGGACCTTCCCTACCATGGGCCAGGTGAGAAGGACCCTACCCCAAGCTTTGCATGCTCAAGATGCGGACTTCGGGATGCAGAGAGAGGCCATTGGCCACAGGGCTAGCTCCGAGTCCTGCAGTAATGAATATGAACGGCATGTCTCCAAAATGTGGAAAAGTGAGTTGTAATGAGCATGAAGTCTGCACATGGTAAGGAGCATGAGACCTGTACATGGGTCACAATGGATGATAGCAGACATGGGGAGACCTGTATGCAGGTCAGACTGAGCACTGTGGACCCTCTCATAGGTCTTGACTGGATGAAACCTATACATAGGTCAGGCTGAGCAATATGATCCCTCTCGTGGGTCTAGGTAAGGCAAATAGCAGTTGTCAACCACAGGAATACATGCCAACCAAGTCCATTAGAATGCCAAATTGGGAGTGAATTGGATAGTATATTATGAGTAAAAGAATGGTAAGACCAGGTGAAGCCCGAGGCCGACCGTTGGAGAGGAGGAGGTCTGGAAGCCATTTAGGTAGAAGAAGGCTTCAAAGCCAGTATGGTAGGAGGTGCAGTTTGAAGCAAGTAAACATGATTTGGGGCTGTTGAAAATTTTAAACCTAGCTTGATGTGCTTTTAGTAGTGCTGTTTTTCTTTGCCGTCTTTACTTGGAATTGTTTTGGGGCTGTTGAAAATTTAAAACCTAGTTTGGTGTGCTTTTAGTGGAGCTTTTTTCCTTTGCTGTCTTTACTTGCTGCAAATTTTGTCTTGTCTGTCTTGCCCTGTAGTAGGGGTGCTAACTGTCTGATCTCTGACCTCAGCTACATGATAACTGGAGGCGGGGCCAAGTCATATTTGAGGTAGCAGGTTGAGATTTGGTTTCCCAGAAGAGGCAAGGAGGGGAAGGATCTAGATTCATTTTTTATTAATTTTTTTTTTTTAGTTGTTTAACCAGGAGTAGCACACTAAGCTGAAAGCTTTTTTACAGGTGCAACCTGGGAGCACAGGGAAGTTAAGTGACTTGCTCAGGGTCACACAGTTTGTAAGTGGAAGCTGTGGGATTCAAACCCAGGTCTGGTCTGCTGGATGTCACCAGATTTGCAGCTCGCAGCCTTAAACCACTGCACTATACTGCCTCCAGTGCAGTGCTTTCAGTGCAGTGCAGTAACTGCTCATTGCTGTTTTTATTTTAAACCTAGATTTGTGAGCTTTTAGTGGTGCTGTTTTCCTTTGCTGTCTTTAATTGGAATTGTTTTGGAGCTACTGAAAATGTAAAACCTAGTTTGGTTTGCTTTTAGTGGTGCTGTTTTCCTTTGCTGTCTTTACTTGGAATAGCTTTGTGGTTGTTGAACACTTAAAACCTAGTTTGGTTGCTGGCCTAGTGGTGCTGAGGGTTGAGACACTGGACGCCACACCTTGTGTACGCTGGCGACCCGGGTTCGGATGTGAGCTTAGGGTGCCAGGGGTTGGCAGGGGAGGGATGGGATTGAGCAGCCAAAAGACTGCTCTCCCATCCCGAGGAAGGATCCAGGGAACCACTGCTCTGCAGCAGCCCCTGGTAATGACCGGGGGACACTACCAGAGCTGGGTTAAGTAAGGGGCGGAGTGTGGCAGATGTCGGCATGTTGTGCCCAATGTCATTGCATGCTCACACTCCAGGGGGACATAAATCAGGAGGGAAAAATGTCAGCACAGGTCCACGGCAGCATGATGGCCACAGCTTCACTGGCTGACAAATGCCTGAACCAGAGGCGTGTGCCAGTATTGGTTCACTGCTGGGCATGGGGACATGGGGGGGAGTCCCTCTCAATGGTATAGCTGCATATGCCAGCTGGGCACGTCCAACTTTGGGGTTGTAGGTGAAGGAGGAGGAGTGGTGGCTGGAGGTAAGCAGGACTGTGGCTGCAAGGAGGAGAAAATATAATATGATAAAACAAAATAGTTTGGTGTGCTTTAGTGGTGCTGTTTTCCTTTGCTGTTTTTACTTGGAATTGTTTTGGGGCTGTTGAAAATTTAAAACCTAGTTTTGTATGCTGTAGTTGTGCTGTTTTTCTTTGTTGTCTTTACTTGCGCAAGTTTTGTCTTGTCTTGTCTGTCTTGCCCTGTAGTTTGGGGGAGGGGTGTTAATTATCTGACCTCAGCTACGTGATAACTGGAGGTGGGGCTAAGTCAGATTTGAGGTAGCAGGTTGAGATTTGGTTTCTCAGAAAAGGCCAGAAGGGGAAGGAACCAGATTCATTTCAGTGCAGTGCAGTAACTGCTGATTGTTGTTTTTGTTTTAAACCTAGTGGTACTATGTTCCTTTGCTGTCTTTACTTGGACTTGTTTTGTGGCTGTTGAAAATTTAAAACAGTTTGGTGTGCTTTTAGTGGTGCTGTTTTCCTTTGCTGTCTTTACTTGGGATTGTTTTGGGGCTGTTGAGAATTTAACACCTAGTTAGGTGTGCTTTTAGTGGTGCTGCTTTCCTTTGCTGTCTTTATTTGGAATTGTTTTGTAGGTGTTGAAAATTTAAAACCTAGTTTGGTGTACTTTTAGTGGTGCTGTTTTTTTGCTGTCTTTACTTTGAATTGTTTTGGTGCTGTTGAAAATGTAAAACCTAGTTTGGTGTGCTTTAGTGGTGCTGTTTTCTATTGCTGTCTTTACTTGGAATTGTTTTGGGGCTGTTGAAAATGTAAAATCTAGTTTGGTGTGCTTTTAGTGGTGCTGTTTTCCTTTGTTGTCATTACTTTGAAATTGTTTTGTGGGTTTTGAAAAGTTAAAACCTAGTTTGATGTGCTTTTAGCATTGCTGTTTTCCTTTGCTGTCTTTACTTGGAATTGTTTTGGGACTGTTGAAAATTAAAAACCTAGTTTGGTGTGCTTTTAGTGGTGCTGTTTTCCTTTGTTGTCTTTACTTGGAATTGTTTTGGGGCTGTTGAAAATTAAAAACCTAATTTGGTGTGCTTTTAGTGGTGCTGATTTCCTTTGCTGTCTTTACTTGCTGCAAATTTTCACTCGCCCTTCCTCCCCTGCCCCAACTCTTACTTATATGTCCTGTTAAATCTGATTGACAGGAGCTAAGCACAGGGAATAGCAGTGGTTGTGGAGTAGGAGGGGCATAAGGTGGAGGAAGCCCGCCCTCGGCACAAGTGTTTTGACTCATTTTTAGTTGTTGTTTCTTTCTTTAAAAAAAAGTATCCGAGGATCAGTGGCAGGATTTTCAGGACAGTAAATTAATAAAGAGGGTAGGGGAATACATAGCTATGAAGGTGGATTTAAACTAGGTGGGGGGGTGGCATGTGGACAGATGGTAGGCAGGGATCCCAGAGAGGGGAGCCAAATGAACTTACCCCCCAGGCTAGCAGGGAGAAAATTGGAGCAGTGGCATGTGGGGGAGTAAGAGAGGGATAAGTCCAGGAGGGGAGGAGGCAGGGAGAGGTTGGAAGGTGGTCTCACTGAATGCGAGAAGCCTTGGTAACAAATCAGTGGAATTACAAGCTCTCTTGGCAATAAGGAGGGTGAATATTGTGGCCGTCACGGAAATGTGGGCCACCCAGTACCAGGAATGGAATTTGATGATCCCAGGGTATAGGATATTCAGGAAGGCTAGGACTAAGGGAAAAGGGGGGCATAGCAATATATGTACGGGAGGGGATATGGTGCATTCAGGACAAGGGAGAGGAAGACAGAACAGAGGCCCTATGGATGCAGTTTCAAGACTCAAAAAGTAGGACATTGAGGATGGGGGTGATGTACAGGCCACCAGCCCAAGGAGATGATCTGGATAGAGAGTTAGCTGAACAAATCAGAAGGGTTTGTAGGAAAGGGAACACTGTGGTGGTGGGAACTTCAACCTACTGGGGGTTGAGAGGAGCTCCCCAACCACCTTGAGTGCAAAGGAGCAGGTCATATTAGAGGCATTTCAGGACAGCTTCCTGGTGCAGTTGGTCTGTGAGCCAACTAAATTTGGATAGGGCTCTGGACCTGGTTCTAGCAAATAGGGAGACTGTAAGGGAAGTGGAGGTGAAGGACTCGCTAGCTAGGAGTGACCGCCACATGGTATGGTTCACGCACAACATGGGCAGGGAAACAGGAGGTATGGGGGCGGACTTTAAAAGGATGGGGGAAATTTGGGGCAGCCATCTGATGGGAATTCAACCACACATGGATGCTAGCCAAAAATGGGATATTATTAGGAAAGGACTGGTGGAGGCTACTGGGATATGTACAAGAACAAGGAATAAGAAGGGAAGGGCAAAAAAAAACCCAGCTGGCTGACACAGGAGGTCATGGAAGGGGTGAGGGCCAAATAAAAGGCATTGAGAAGACTCTAGAAATTGGGTGGGGGGGATAACTGAGATGTGTACATGAAGAAGTCCAGGGAGGTTACCAGGCTGGTCAGAGTGGTCAAGGCTTCCAGAGAGCTGAGATTAGTGCAGGGAATTAAGTACGGAGAAAATGACTTCTTCTGATACATCAGCAAAGATGGAAAAACAAAGATCAGATTGTGAGGATTAGGAAGGATGGGGGCTAGGTGGAGAAGGGGGAGAACCACCAGGCAGAGGCATTAAATGATTGCTTCTGCTTCTGTGTTCATGAAAGAGAAAGGGGGGCAGACACCACCTGGGAGAGGAGGAGTGGGCAGCGGGGAGAGGAGGTGACTGATCTAGGGATTATAGAGGATAGGGTGCTATAAGGATTAAGGGCCCTGAAGGGGGGGATAAGGCACCGGGTCCAGATGACATTCACCCTAAGGTACTCAAGGAACTAGTGTAGATCTTGGCAGGACCACTGGCTGACCTGTTCAATACCTCCTTGGACACAGGATGCGTACCACAGGGCTGGAGGATGGCCAGTGTGGTACCCATTCACAAAAGCGGACCTAAGGACAAACCAGGCAACTACAGACCAGTGAGCCTCACATCAATTGTGGGAAAACGCATGGAGATGATCCTAAAAGAGAGGCTGGTGACCTTTTTGGAGAACAGTGGTCTCCAGGATGGTCAGCAGCACGGGTTTGTTTTGGGAAGATCCTGCCAGACAAACCTGGATTGGGTGACAAGGAAACTAGATGAAGGCCACGTGGTGGATGTCCTGTATTTGGATTTCAGCAAGGCCTTTGCTTCCATGCTGCATGGGAGACCGGGAGGGAAGCTGAAATTTATAGGGGTGGGAACAAAGATGGCTGAAGGGAAGGCAGCAAAGGGTGGTGGTGATGGTGGGGGGAATTCTCATCGTTGAGGGATGTGATGAGCAGGATGCCACAGGGATCAGTATTGGGACCGGTGTTGTTCGGGATATTTACAGCTGATATCTCCCACGGGATCCACAGTAAGATCAGTCTCATTGCAGATGACACAAAGATAGGAGCTGTGGTGGATGACATCGATGGGTGGAGGGGGCTGCAGGAGGACCTGACCAAACTACAGAAGTGGTCGGGTACATGGTGCAAGGTATTGCACTTCAGGGCTAATAACCAAGTGAGGAGCTATCAGCTGGGAGGGTACAGCTGGAATGCACAGAGGAGGAAAAGGATCTAGGGGTGCTTATAATGGGGAGAATTGTATTTATTTATTGAAATGTTTCACCATGAGGGCACACTGAACAAGTTGCTCATCTCATGGTGTGACCTGGGGGGAGGGGTTACATAGAGTTGTGAAGGATGATCAGTTACAATAGTATGTGGGTAGTACAAGCAATACAACATTGTAAGATTGTGCAACAGTTGGGGAATCTCCTTCAGAAATAGGGAGGTGATCCTGCCCCTCTACAGGTTGCTGGTCAGGCTGCACCTAGAATACTGCATGCAGTACTGGTGCCCATACCTGAAGAAGGACATCAGATTGTTGGAGGGTGTACAGCGGAGGGCAACAAAGATGATCCAGGAACTAGAGGGATAATCCTATGAGGAGAGGCTGGGCGAGCTGAATATGTATTCCCAGGAGGAGAGGAGGGATGGGGGCATGATTGAAACCTTTAAACACTTAAAGGGGATAAACAAGACTAGTACAGAAGGGATTCCCAGATTAGAAGGGGGAGGGTCATGAGGGGGCACCAGTTGAGATTGGAGGGGGAAGATTCAAGACGGAAGTCAGGAGGCATTATTTCACAGAGAGGGTAGTGGATAAGTGGAGTACTCTGCCTAAGGAGATAGTAGCCTGTAGCACGGTAGATGGTTTTAACAGGGGATGGGACAGAGTGAGAGAGGAGGTGATTATGAAAGGGGAAGGGTGGGTGGGGCAGCTGTAAATTGAGGGCTAGCTGCACATCGAGCAGACTCAATGAGACCGTGAGGCCTGTTTCTGCTGGCGTTTTGGTATGTTTGTATGTATAAGTTCAGGAAGCAGGACTGAGTTCCATGGACAAAGTTGCTTAGGTTATTGTAAAGCAGTAAAACAGGGAGAAGTTGTTAGTTAGGTAGCAAAGCCAATAACAGGTGTAATCAATTAAGGGGGAGCAAGGCAGCAGATTGCAGTGTGAGCTGAAACAGACAATAGCAGGGATTGAGGTTTGTTAAAGCATGCAGAGAACAATGCAGTGAACAGAGGGCTGCAATAGCAGGTGAGAACTGGAGCCTGGGGGTACAGGCACAGAGCAGCTTGAGGCAAGGAAACACAGAGTATAATCTGAAGCACAAGTAGCAATGTATAGACAGGGCACTAGAAAACTAGGAAACCTAAAAGAAACAAACAAGGCAAACACAAGGACAGGAGCAGGAAGGGAACCGGCACACACAGAAGCACGGAGCAGCAGGAGGCCAGTAATACAAACCAAAAGCAGGACACAGAAAAATAGAAGTACAGCACAAACCAGAGTCCAAGCATGCATGGGGGGGGGGGGGCAAAGCCCCAGTAGGCCCCAGGAGCGAAGAAAGAAGACAGACCGACATAGCCTCTGGCTGCAAGGAAAAATGCTTGTGTGTGGAGTGAGGAGTGCAGTCCTTAAATATGCCAATAGGGGGGTGTAGCCAGTTGCACTGCCCTCTTGAACTACAGGCTATAGCCTTCCAGCTGCAAGCTCAGTGACAGCTGGTCACATGTATTTTCCTGTGGACAGAGTGCAGAGGGATGCCCATATACCTGCCAGTCATGTACACTCTGATGTCATGCCTCCACAGGATACTGTAGGTATAAAAACTGATAAGAGCTTATTGTTTTCCTGTTTCTAAAGCTGTTTTCTCTAATACATGGGAGTTGTTACTAGGAATTCTGAGACAACGGGAGATGTTGTACATCCAGATATAGTTGTCTTATAATCATATAACGTGGTCATTTAGTTATCCCCATGTACAGTATATATGTGTGTAGTTTTCTCTAGGTTCCTTATTCCCACAAAGGACTGTGATAAGGAGTAAGAACTAATAGAAATTGCTACTGTCCATCTCCAAAGTGTTAAAGAATATGATGTGGGAAGGGGTACAAAATATTTCCCTTACACATCCAGCAAATGGCCCAGTGCTGCTTCATGCCAGCTGAGTAAATGCTGGTTTACCTACAGCGAGGTGACATCTGCATCGCCGACATTGCCGACAGCAACAGACACAATGCTGAGTGTCAGCATTGTACTGTCGGGGATGTATGAGTGTTTTCTTCAGGGGGCTACACCCCCTGAACCCCCATGTGGGGGGCTCTGCCCCTCACACTCCCTGGTTTCTAAATATACAACCCCAAGTCGGAGTTGTCTCAGGGAAGGGGCGAAACACCGGGTGATGCGGTGCCAGTGCCAGCAGGGACCATCACAGTGATCTGACACTTTCTGTTAAACTCTGTCACTGTTGTGGTCTTCACTGAGCCGGTTTTGTTGTGCAGTTGGTACACCTTAAAGGCTAGGGTCTAAAAATTAGCCACTGGCTAAAATGTACCCGGTGTTTTAACCAGTTGTGTGCTGAATTACCACTCTCCAAACATGGTCTGATGCTGCTTTCCTGTCTCTGTGACCCAAACATCCTCCACTGTTTGGTGCCACAACTAGACCGGCAGATATCATGTTCTCAAGGGGCAGTGAGTGAATGCACACTCTCTAGCAGGCTTTGCTCATGACTTTTGTGAAGACAAAAGAAAATTGCTCTGCTGCATGGCACCAGTTGGCCAAACATACTGATGGATGTGACAGTGTTGGCCTGCTGTGGTGTGGTGCAACAGCCAGCTACATTCAGTTAACATTTTCTAAATGTCTTAGCCACAGTGGCGAAAGGGAGCCTAGAAATGTTAGCCACATTGATTTTACAGTAGCCATTGATGATGGTGATGATCCTTCGTGCACACCCAGTGCCAGCAAGAATAGAAATTGACCCCTATTAATGACCGAGATGGCTAACGAATGGGACCTCTCTCTTTTTTGTTTCCTTAATTTTTATTTTAAAGGGGGTCACTATCAGCCCTTTTTGCATCATGTGTCTGGTTGAAAACTCATATTTCTAATGGCTTACCTTTTCTAAAATTTATTAATGTTACTGGTTGTTTTATCTGCTTCTTTCACAGTAGAACTGAAATGCATGCTAATGGTATTACTATACCCAGAGTTGTTTTGTTTCAAATCCTTGACCTACTCTTACTGTACCTCTCCCTGAACTTTAGGAACACCCCAAACAATACAGCTACTCATGATGCCATGTTCTCCTCCCCTCCCACTGCGTAATAATGTTTTGTTTGGGAGAGGGTCCTAAGTCCAGGAAAGATGCAGTGGGATTTGATCATGGACAGTAAATAAACATGTTTTGACAAACAAGAACCTGAGGTCATAAGTTGAAACTGGAGGGGTAAAGGTTTAAGAGGGGATGTGAGGAAATTCTGTTTTATGTAAAGGATGGTAAAGCTGTAGAACAGTCTGCCAGCGGAGGTAGTGGGCACTAAGTCCATTAATGGTTTCAGGCATAGCTGGGATGGAGTGAAGGGCTTGGTGGTTGCTCAGGTCAGCAGCATAAAGGAGTGGAGCAGGGGGTGCTCTGTATGGACAATAGGTCCCGGGGCGCATAGGAAAGTCTAGGTAGACTAGATGAACCTTTTTGTTTTGCTGTCATTGTCTATGTAATAATATATGCATTGAGCAAGGGAGAAAAAATAGAGAGGAACATGTGTGAAGCAATATACTACTCATAGAGTGGTGGCACCATGATAGGCACATACTGTACGAAGTTACTGTATTATGATGGTATCCAGTTGTATACCAATGTTAAAGAAGCTACAATGTGGGATTTTATGTATTTTTGTTTTATTTTTAATAACCCAGACATTGTCTACACAGTAATAACACACAGCCAATGATGCTGCTTACAGTTTGAGACCTTGTATTTTTTTTTGCTTTATTTCATTATTCCCTCTTCAGCTGGGGAGTGTTGCCTATGGTTCCACCCTATCCAACATGTCCCGCAGCACCGCACCACTCCCAGTGCTTGTGCTCGACCCCCTCCTCCATTCCTCTCACTGGCATCTTCGCAGTGGGTACGTACCCCACCACCATGGAAGCTTGGGGTCAGGATCCAGGAGGACCAGCCAGAATGAGTGTGGTGTGGTGTCTTTGGGACCGGTCTTCACTGAACACGCCAGAGTGTTTTTTCATATACTGGTTCCCCCCCCCCACAGCGCTGGCGTGCAATGATGTTAATGATGTTACCGTGCACACTTCCATGCATGGCACATCTGACGTTAACCCCACGGCTAACCCTTGGCATGCGCCGACCCCCAGCCACCGCCAGGAGCCAGCGCAACTGCAGTTGTCCCTTTACACCCTCCCTGGAGGAGCAGAGCATTCCATGGGATGCTCAATCCCCCTCCCCCCTCTGGCCAACCCTCCACCCGAGGTCACTCCTGAATCCAGGTCGTCAGAGTGGTGTGAGGTGTGGTATCCAACACCTCAACCTTCAGCCCCACTGGGTCGGCGTGAGACCTTGGTTTTTTTAACCACTTTATTTTTTGGAAATGACTTGTAACATTGCTGCAATACTGTCCGGTGAATTACTGTAACTTTTGGTTTACCTATGCATGCCTCTTTCAAGAGAGTACTGTATGTATTAATGCCAGTGCACAATATTACTCTTAGGACAGGTTGTGGAGTGCATTTGGTTAGATCCTGAAAGGGTAACATCAAGCAGCCCTTCAGAAAAGATAAATCATTGCCACACACACACACGTTTGGGAATGATAAAAAGTAATTTGAAACTCCTCTGGAATTTCCTCTAAAGACTTGCTGCTCTGTTGTAAATTATGTCAGTAAATTATTTAGGTTCAAAAGACTAAAAAAATCACATTTGAATAAAAAAAGGAAGTAATAACCATGTTATCACACAAGTCCTGTTATGCACAAATTAAGATTGAAATGCATGTACTGTTATTGTGACTATTACATCCATCAAACTTAAAAACACTGTCAGAGTGAAAGAAAAAACATGCTTCTGCAGGATAGCATACTGTAGTTACAGATGACAGCCTAGTTTTTGTCTCTTGCAGATCTCCTGCAGTGATAACACTTCATTCTGTGTTGATCTGAATGAAATGCGAACCTCATGCCTCAGTGGAAAACATTTGACTCACTGGAAAACATTGACTACCAGAGAAAAAATAGTGTGGTAAACAGACTGCTGAGCAGAGGGATTGCTATTAAACTCTAATTTAAAGAAGCCTTTTAGCAATCTGCTGCGGTCCATTTTTCTATGTGATAGTGAAACATCTGCAGAGTTCCGCCCTGTAGCCGTAAAAATAAATGGGTAGCAGGACAAACTGAGTTACAAATTGAGATGCAGTAAGTGCATAGGAGACCAAACTATGAAGGCAATATCGATCAGGGACTTTGAGCCGGGAGATTTAGCTTGAAGGGCAGGAGGCTGGGGGGGGGGGGTTAGTATGAGAGGGACAGAGGAGGAGGAGGAGGAGGAGTGGCATGAACAATTTGTGCCAGGGAGGAGACTTAGACGGGATCTGAAGATAGTGAGCAAGGGGTAATGCTGAATTTCCCCGGGAAGCTGATCCCAGAGAAAAGGGAAGCAATAGGAAAAAGCCAACTGACCTGCCCCAGTGTGAAGATAGGGAAGGGAGAAAGAGCGAGAGCCCCGTGAACGAAGGGAATAGGAAGAAGGGTTTGCAGGCAATAGGCGGGAGAAGAGGTAGGAAGGGAGTGTCCCGAACCAGTATTTAGCAATGAGGGTGAAACAATGGACCTCATGCATGTGGGATAATGGCTTGATGGAGAGAGAGAGCAGTACAGGAGACAGTGGTGAGTGAGGGAAGGGGAGGAGGTAGCAAAATGACATAATGAATTAAGAAGTGTCAAGTCTAGAGAGGGAAGTCGCAGGGGCAGATCCGTAGACAATGTTGGTGTAATCCATTACAGGCAAGATCATTTTCATGACTAGCTCACGACAATTAGGTAGAGGGGAGGTAGTCTCTGTGGCAGTAGAGGATGCCAAGTTTTGGGCAGAGTTTAGTGCAGATGGCATCTACAGTATATGGTAAGAGACATTAAGATGCTGTACAGCCAGACCTCTAGATATTTGAAAGTGTGTCCCATGTCTGGGGGAGGGGGGAAGAGGTCCAGAGTGATGAATGCTGGGGGGGGACTGGAGTCTAGACAATCTCTGCCTGGATCCAAACATCATTGAGATGGTTTTCTTAGTGTTTAATTTTAGCTGATTGGCCTGAAACCAGTGTTGAACTTTGTCAAAATCATGCTGTAGGGGTGTAAGTACATCAGCGGTGGACGAGCCTGAGGAGTAGATCATGATATCGTCTGCATACATATGAATTTGGGAGGTAGAGCAGATGGAGGGAAGGTTGTTTGTAAAGACTGAAAAAAGATTGGGACCAAGAATGGAACCTTGGGGGACTCTAGCTTGGATAGAGAGGGGGAGGATAGGACATTTCCAACTAGGACCAATTTCTGTCTGTTGTGTAAGCAGGATCAATTGACAACAGAAGGTGCCAGCCCAGACAAAAGAAGTTTGTGGAGCAGAAGGTGGTGGGAGATGGAATCAAAGGCATTTGCCAGGTCTACAAAGATGGCAGCGGTGATTAGGCCTTGATCCATTGCTGTATGGATTGAGTTGATGACTCATAACAGGAAGGAAATAGTTGAATGCTGTTTTCTGAAGCCTGACTGGAAAGGGGAAAGATATAGCATATCATTGAAGACAACCAGAGGTTGGCAGAATAAAAGCTCTAACATACTGTAGGTATATACAGTATATGTAGATATATAGGTGGACAAATCACCAGGCCCAGACAGAGTACATCCATGGGTACTAAGGGAACTGGCTGAGAAGCTGGCAGGGCCACTGGCAGATTTATTTAATAATTCACTAGAGTCAGGCATGGTACTGCAGGACTGGAGAACAGCACATGTAGTTCCCCTCCACAAAAGCGGTCCCAAGGAATACCCAGGGAATTACAGTCCAGTCAGTCTGACCTGAATTGTAGGCAAGCTCATGGAGACCATTCTATAGGAAAGGATGGTGGAATACCTAGAGGAGCATGGTCTCCAGGATGCAAGGCAACATGGGTTCATGGGGGGAAATCATGTCAAACGAATCTGATTGATTTCTTTGACTGTGTCACTAAGACAGTAGACAAGGGCCAAGTGGTAGACATCCTCTGTCTTGATTTCAGCAAGGTCTTTGACTCTGTGCCCCACAGAAGGTTGATCAGGAAGTTGGTGGATCTCGGGGTTGGGGATAAGATGGCCAGATGGGTGGAAAACTGTCTGAGGGACAGAACCCAGAGGGTGGTTGTGGGGGGAAGAGTTATCTGGCACCAGAGAGGTAACCAGTGGGGTCCTGCAGGGCTTGGTGCTGGGGCCGGTGTTGTTCAATGTCTTCATCAATGACATTGGGGATGGCATTAAGGGAAAATGTGCCTATCTGTGGAAGACACCAATCTCTGCAGGAGAGTGGGCACAGCTGAAGGGATACAGGACCTACAGGATTATCTGGAAAAGTTGGGGAGGTGGTCCTGGATATAGCAGCTCAGCTTCAATGCCAAGAAATGCAAAGTTATGCATATTGGAGCCAAGAATCCCAGGAGAGAGTACTACCTGGGTGGAGTCCAGGTATCTGCATCAGAGGAGAAGGACCTGGGAGTGATGATCACTAGTGACCTGAAGCAGTCCACACAGTACAGAAAAGCAACAGCAAAGGCAAAAAAGATGTTGGGATGCATAGCTAGGGGGAATCAGTAGTAGGAGAAAGGAGGTTATACTGCCCTTATATAGGTCTCTGGTTAGGCCATATCTAGAGTATGGAGTTCAGTACTGGTACCCACACCTCAAAGAGGACATTAACCTGCTAGAGAAGGTACAGAGAAGGCCTACAAAGATGATAGTGGGTCAGCAGGGAAAGGCATATGAGGAGAGGTTGAGGGCACTGAACATATACTCCTGGAAGACAGGAGAGAGAGAGGGGACATGATTGGGACCTTCAAGTACTTGAAAGGGATAAATAAGGTTGATAAGGAGAGTCTCTTTAAGCTGAGTGGCAACCATAACATGAGGGGGCACAGTCTTAAGCTGGAGGGTGGGAAGTTTAGGAGGGAGGTCAGGAAGCACTTCTTCACAGAGAGGGTGGTGGACACTTGGAATGTGCTGCCAGAAGAGGTGATCTCGTTGAAGACAGTGGGCAGCTTTAAGAGAGGCTGGGATAGGCATAGGAGGAAGGTAAGGACCATGGGTACAGAGCATGGGAGGAGTGGGGGAGGGGCAGGGACATTAGCTCAAGCTGTGGACTCTGCAATACGAGCAGGCTAGATAGACAAATGGCCTTCTTCTGCTGGCTTCTTCACATGTTCGTATATCTTAGGCAAACTCTAAATGCAATTAGAGGACTCTATATTGTTAAATAACCTTGAAAGACAGGGAAAGTAGTATGGTGTAGTTTTAGTTGACTATTTAGTTCACCAGGTAGGACCACTGGCATGATGATATTACTTCTTACAGGGTTGACCTTGGGGTCAGTATGACATTGCAGTAGTGCATAGACTACAGACATGTGAACTGGGGAATCTGTGGCCTGAATCCCACACTGGCCTCCGACTCGCTGTAGAACCTAAAGCGACGTATCTGTTTCTCACCCCAGCCCCCCTTTCTGTAAAATCAGGTAGCAGCAGAACTGCGTTACATCTCAGGTGGGCTATAAATAGATGCGGAGCAATGAATCTACAGCAAGTGACTAGAAAGGGTCGTCTTTCTCATAACTAAAAGATGCTTGTTGGCGTCTGTCGTATGGATTATTGGGAATACTTAGTCCTCAGATGCCTTTTTATTTTACTGTCTTGTGCAGCTTTGAATGCCCCATTAAAAGATAATCACACTTTTTTCCAAGCTCAAACTATGAATAATGCATAATGTAAAAACTGCTTTCTGCCAGTATTGATGTGTCAGAGAGATCAGCACTCAGTTCTGCCACCTGAGCACTCTGAGTTTAGTGAGTCTGTCAGCCACACAAGAACAGAACTGAATAAAATGTGGTTTTGTATAGCACCTTTCATACTCAAAGTATCTCAAAACACTTTATATGTCAATGAGATACTGGCAGTGGGTGGCATAAGCTGTATTTTTAAAACAAAACAGATCACTTAGGAAATGTTTTTGATAAGCACAGAATTTACACTAACTTGTACTAAGTCTGGATTTAAATGTTCAGGTACAGTAGCTTTTGTTGGAGGGGTTGTGATAAACTGTGTTATATGGTGAAGTTGGGCACAGACACAGAGATGTCATTTGCTTGATTCTACCGTCTTTATTCTCCTATCTACTGTATAAAATGTATTACCACCATGTAACAGAGGTACATTATAGGATATTACACACAGGCATGTACAGTGGACTGCAGGACTGCATATGTGCGAAATATGTAAAAAGACAGGATGTGGTGTGTATTAGGCTGTGATACCTGGCTTCAGCCCCGTAGAGTGCAGTTATCACAGCATAATGCACATCTAGTAGTGTCTTACTGTGCTTATAAAATGGGTCTCTAGATAAATAAAAAAAGAAATAGGGAATTCAAACAAAAGATTAATAAAAAATTAATATAAACTATTTAAAAAAGGATCAAATGGGGGCATGGCCAGCTCCTGGGGCTTCCAGCCATGCTGTGAGTGAGCTCCTGCTACTGAAAACTTTTATAGATAGCCAGCCCGGTAGCATGGTGGTAGCACTAATGCCCACCACGCCAGTGACCTGGGATCAGGAGCAATCTCTGGACGCTGGGGTCTGCTGAGGTGGGAAAAGATGAGCGTCTGACAGGCTGCTTTTCTCTCCCGTGGGAAGAGGTATGCTATTCCTGCTGAATGACTGCCACCAGGTGGAGGCTTTATGGCAGTGCGGGTCTGCAGGGTAGCACAGAAAGGGAGGGAGCTGCGGCACTTGCGCAGCGACCACATGTGCCTCCACATGCGCGCATGTCTACATGTTGTGCCCCAACATGGGAAACAGGGAGAAAAAGTGGAAAAAGTAGGGGCCTGTGCTTTGTGAAACCTCACCTGTGTCTTGGTAGTCTGCCCAGCTGCTTCGATTCCAGAGGTATCTAGATGCAATTTCGGGCAGGGGGGAAATCCGTGGTAGAGAGGGTTCTTGGACCAGAGGTGGCAGTGGACGACTGCTGAGCATGGAGACGGGGCTGATAGCTGCCCAGATCCACTACTGGAGGATAAAAACCTTTGTGGCAAAAAAAACAAAAAACTTTTACGGATATAATTTGCCAGTGAGATTTTCAAAATCTTATTTGAAACTGGATTAAGCTGTATGTTAACTGCTGAGGTATGGATAGAGAAAGTTTAGAGTATTTCAGCCTGGGAAAATCAAGAAAGGTAGCTGCTGTTTCACAAGACTTCTTCAAACCAAAACCAGCTGGAAAAGAAGTCAGGAAGGCGGGTGAGGACCAGAGCACCAGTGTGCCAGAGGTGATGCTTGCTTGCCTACATAAAATGATACAACTAATGCATAAGTCGCTGGAGTTACTAAATTATAAATTTGACAATTACGCTCTCCAAAGGAAGCAAACGGTGGAACAAAAAACAGAGGGCCAACGATTAGAGGTTACAGAAGCAACAAGGGTGGCAGGTAGAGCTTTATCAGCCTTGGCAGACTTGATGGGCAAAAACTCGGTACAGTACTGAAATCAAGAAGTCCATATCTTAGAAAGTAGACTGCACCTGGGAAACGGCTGTGCCTGGCCAAAAACAGTTAGTGCAAACGATAACAAGGTGCCGGCACTCACCTCACCCGTTCAATAACTCAATCTGTAGCACATATCAAAAAGCAGAGGACAGCATACCGGATTCCATAAGGGGATTAATTTTATTTTAGAGTGCACACACAAGACAAGGAATTTCTTACAGCATTTTAAAGTGCTTGCTCACATCCTCGGTCCCCTCCCTCTTGGTCAGGTGGTCCACGTTCCCCGACGCGTTTCAAGCAACAAGCGTTTTCTCAATGGTGGCATGGACCAACCACAGTCCATCTTAAATAGTCGGGATTTTTAAAGAGATAGTAATACATACATATGAGCTTATAGTTTAAAAATACACATATACATATTTAAAGTGACTATGTGTGTCCATCTTAAAGCCCACAACAGTACCAATTTTTCTTATATCTCAAACATAACTAATCTTAAAAAAGCATCTTACTATTCCAAAAAACCCTTTATATTTATACCATAAATGACCCCAAACAGAACATTTCTGTAAACAGTTGATCCACATCAAAAATGGATTAAAAGAAATCCAATATATTAAATACCAGTCCATAAATGTCCAGTAGCGGTGGAGGAGGAGCTCCTAGCTGGACCCCTGGGCCCAAATTAGGATCCTTATCTAAAATAAAACAAAAATGGAAATAAATCCCATAATTTAAAAACATACAAAAATATGTATATGCCACATTAAATCTAATACTATAAGGCTACAAAAAGGTACACAGAATGAAACACAGTGGATATAGAAATCTCATAATGGAAGGCATATTCACAGTGGATATATAATTCTTATAATGGAAGGCAGATTCTTTCAATGTAATAAGGAATTTCTGGTAACTTCCAGAGATTCTTGAAGGTCCTTAGGGAAAAGGCATACACTTTACAAGAAGAAGGCCATATCTGTGCCTATGTTTTCACTGGCACCAAAAATCATAAAACAGGCTGAATGTCATTCTCCAAACAAAAAAATGTATTTTAATACTTCTATAGGCCTAAAAAATTTAAAGTACAGTAGGCCCAGTATATATCATAAACAAAGGAGAAAAGGCGGGGAGGGCTGGGGAGAAGAGGGTGTTACTCTCCAATAATCCCACTTAAATGGGCACAAAAAACTAACTTGTAACATGCCGTACATGATTTAAAATAGAGTGAGATGAATATGAAAGAATATTACTTTCTTATCACCCCACCTAAATGGGCACAAAAACTAACTTGCAACATGCCCTATATAATTCAAAATAGAGTGGGATGAATATGGAGGAAAGGAAATATTGCTCTCTAGTCATCCAATTTAAATGGGCACAAAAAATAACTTGTAACAGGCCTAATATGATTTAAGATAGAGATAAATATGGATAAAAAGGGGGTTTGGGAGGTTGGAGAGAACATCTTAATGACAACCCTATTAAATCAATCTTCAAACAACATGAAGTCTTGTTATATTATAGACATTAGCAGTTTGATCCAGCTCTAGAACTGCCCCGGAGTGAAATGGTTAAAACCATTCCAAAATAGAATTTTGGCACGAGAGCAGCTCTACCTGTGTCATTTCAAACTTGAACTGTCAGATTCTTTACTCCGCCTCAGTGAACAGTCGCTCCAGAGATTTCTCCTTCTGCTCGGTCCATTCTCGGTTTAAAAGTGTTTTCTCGGTTGGATTTAACCGAGAATATTTTTATTTTAACCGAAAACCGTTCGTTCAAGCTCTATCTGTGGTAAACTGTAAGTAAATGAAGGTTTTGTCTGTGTGGAATTTGTAAGTTATCGGTTCGGTTTGAACCGATCAGTGGGTTAAAACTCATTTAAAACTAAAAGTTACTATTTTAGAGTGCGGTTCCAGTTCTTATCGGTTCTAAAAAAACAGATTTGTTACGTTTTTTTCCAATACCCGTGACACGGTTAGGAACTGATAAGAGTGTCTTGCCTGGCACTGCCGTTAAAAGGGCAAGTTTTTGGTTAGGCTGGCATTATGTCTGAGAAACCCAAAAGAAAAACCGGGCCCACTGGGTTTCAACACTGTGATGTTTGTGGGGAAGTCTTTGCCAAGGCTGACCCACACACCACATGTGTTTATTGTCTGGGGTTTGACCACCTCCAGTCAGACTGCCAGGTATGTAAGAATTTCCCTGCAGCCACCCTGGAAAAAAGATTGGGCAGGCTCAGGGAACGAGAGGCCAAAAAGTCCGCTGACCCGGATGGCCAGCCCGGTTCGGTGCCAACCGAACCAGAGGGAGTGCCCTCTGACCAGGGCCAGACTTCCTTGGGCAAAAGAAAAGCTGGTTCTGAGGAACCAATTCCAGTAAAGAAAACAAGAAAATCAGCAGGTCTAGAGTCCAAAATTCCTTCTCCAACTGCTGCAGAGATAGCAAAAGCCATACAAATTGTCCAGTCACTGTCTCAGGGTCCGTCCGAACCACCACTATCTGGTAAAAGGTCGGTTCATCCGGTCCCAGTGGTTCAGGAGTATGATATTGAGGAATTTTATGAACCAGAGGAGGGGGAGGAGGATTATGAACAGTATGAATGTGGCTGGGAAGGTCTGGGTGTGCCCACTGAACCGGACATCTCCCCAGACAGACCTTTAGGATCTCCCCCTATGCTGTCTGAGTCCCCATCTCATTTTATGTTTTATAAAAAAGTTGCTGAAACCCTCCAGCTTCCTTTAGAAGAGGCTGTGGATGAGCAAGAGGAGCATGATTTTGTAGAAATGATGGATATTCCAGAGTCTAGGAGATTGTCTATTCCTTTACATAAGTCTTTAGGAAACAAACAATTAAAATTTTAAAAGCTCTAATTCTGTGCCTCCTGTAGATAAAAGATGGACAGAAGGTATACATTGTCAGGCCCTGATACAGAATTCCTTTCTCAGCAATGCAGTCATGTTAGTAGTTCAGGCTGCTGCCTGTGATAAAGCTAATATTCCCTTGGCTTCACATCCTCCTGACAAGGATTCCAGGAAGATTGATGCCATGGCAAAAAATAGTATATGGCAGCCTCTGGGACTCAGGCAAGCAAATTATATGGCTTATGTAGCTAGGTATCAGAAATCTAGATGGGATACTGTTATGCAATTGGCAAGCAGGCCCATGGCCATCAGCTGAGTGAACTAGAACAGGTGGCTGCTGATGGCATTGAAGCCTCTAAGGTTCAGTTTCATGCTGCTGTGGATGTTAATGATGTTTCCTCTAGGGTCATGGCCACATCTGTAGCTTTTCGTAGGTTGGCCTGGCTCAGGTGTACTAGTTTGTCACAGGATACCCAGACTAAGGCTATGTATTTTCCTGTGGTGGGAAATTCTCTGTTTGGAGAGCAGACAGAGAACTACATGAAGAAGATGGATGAATATAGGACTACTTACAAGAGTGCCCAGGCTAAGGAGCGGCAAGCCACTCCTCAAAGGCATGCCCCCAGGGGTAGGGGTAGGCCTTTTCACAGGCCTTTCTATCAGACTCAGGCCTCCTCTGCCTATGCTCAGAGGGGCTTCTTCAGAGGCAGGGGCAGACGAGGGGTGGGCAGACCTGCTCCCACCACCCAGCCTAAAGCTCCTGCGAAACAGGCACCCTGATGGGGTGCCCAGGGCCGATTCTCCTGTACCAGTGGGGTGCAGGCTGGCTTACTTCAGTCAGAATTGGGCTTCTTTAACCTCAGACAAGTGGGTTCTGGAAGTAGTAAGCCAGGGTCTGGTTCTCAGCTTCAAAAAGTTTCCCAAGTTGAGAAGCAGACTTTTTCTACCTGCAAGTGCTTCAGAGACCCTCGCTCTGGAAACAGAGGTCTCATCCCTGTTAGCTCTCAGAGCAGTAGAAAGGGTTTCTCCCCTGCATCAGGGCAGGGGTCTGTATTCCAGATACTTCCTTACCCCAAAAAAGACAGGAGAGTGGCGGCCCATTTTAGATCTCAGATATCTGAACAAGCATCTTTTGAAACCAAAGTAACTCTGGCGATGATTTTACCTTCCCCAAGGCCAGGGGACTGGCTAGCCTCCCTGGACCTCAAGGATGCCTATTTCCATGTCCTAATCAGAAGATCCCATCGAAAGTACCTCAGATTCGAACTGCCCCTCAGGTCATTACCAGTTCAAGCAATGCCTTGACTACCTCTGCTCCAAGGATATTCACAGAGTGTCTAGCAGTGGCAGTGGCCCACTTAAGGAGGCAGAGGATTGCTGTTTTCCTTATCTAGACGACTGGCTCATTGTAGGCCAGTCCTCAGAACAGGTAAATCTCACCTGCAGGTCACTCAGCAGCTTCTCACCTCCCTGGGTTTCTGCTAAACCTACCAAAGTTGGTTCTGGAACCAGTCCAGGTACTCACCTTTATAGGGGCAGAATTGGACACAAAGCTAGCCAGAGCCTTTCTTCCCCAGAAAGGTAAGGAATTTAGTGGCTCTGGCCTCTTCCTTCACTCTGCAGGTCTCTTGACCAGCAAGACACTTTCTGCAGCTCCTGGGGCACATGGCTGCATCCACAGCTGTTGTGCAGGAGCCAGATTTCAGATGAGAGACATTCAGTTTCCTTGAGAACCTTTTGGTCTCAGAGAAGAGACCCCTTTCCAAGTTGGTCCCAGTGACTGAACCTTGATCCTAGCTCTCCAGTGGTGGCAGGATCAGAGCATTTAAGAGTGGGGGTCCCTTCATTTCCCCTTCTCACGACTTGACTCTCACTACAGATGCTTCCCTTCTGGGCTGGGAGCCCACATGGGCGACCTTTCCACTCAGGAGTTTGGTCTCCCCAGGAATCTCTGCTCCACATCAATTTGCTGGAACTCAGGCTGTCTTTTAGCTCTTCAAGATTTTTCTGCATCTGTCCACGACAAGGTGATACAAGTCAGAACAGACAACACCACAACAATGTGGTACATCAACAAACAGGGGGGCACTCGGTCTTTGGCCTTGTGCACTGAGGCAATGAAGTTGTGGTCTCTGGCCTATTCCCTGAACACTTCCCTCATAGCAGTTCATCTTCCAGGGAAGGACAATGTCCTAGCGGATGACCTCAGCAGTATTTCCCAGGGCCATCACGAATGGTCCCTGGATCCTCAAGTGCTGGGGATAGTTTTTGCCAGGTGGGGCATCCCTCAGATAGATCTTTTGTCAGCCCCAGACAATCACAAACTTCCTCTGTTCTGTTGCAGGCCTCCAGTGCTGGGCTCAGTTCCCTGGATGCCCTTCTTCTGGATTGGGAGGGAAGTTCCTCTATGCTTTCCCCTTTCCTCTCCTATTCAAAGTACTAGTCAAAATCAGATCTCAGCCTTGCAGGGTGATTCTGATTGCCCCGGATTGAGGCCAGGCAGCCCTGGTACCCACTCCTCTGTCTCTGACAGTCCGTCTTCCCTGTGCCTCCCAGGAATCACAATCTGTTGACTTGTGCCCAGGAAGGGTTTGGTATCTGGACCTCAAATCCCTCAACCTCAAGGCCTGGCTCTTGAGGAGTTAGAGTTTGCTGATTTACACCTCTCTCAGGGTGTTTTGAGATCCTAAAGGCTTCCAGAAAGCCTTCCACTAGGGCTACTTATAGTTCTAAATGGAAAAGTTTTCCATTTGGTGTGCTGGAAAAATATTTCCCCAGAATCTGCTGAATTGCCCATTTTGTTAGATTACGTGATACATCTTAATTCCTTGGGTCTCAGACCAGCTACCCTGAGAGTTCATTTGGCAGCTGTGTCTGCTTTTGTATCAACAGGAAAGTCATCCCTCTTTCCTCTCATCCTGTGTTTTCCAAGTTTTTTAAGGGATTACTCCATACTAATCCTCCTTTCAGGAACCGCCCTGCTTGGGACCTTAATGTTTGCATTGCCCAGTTAATGCAACCCCTTCTGAACCTCTGTCTTCTGCAGAGCTTAAGTACCTAACTGGAAAACTGTTTTCTAGTGGCTATCACTTCTGCCAGACACATAAGTGAATTGCAAGCCTTGTCAGTGGAGACTGACTTTATTTCTTTCCACAGGGATAAGGTAGTCCTTAGGACTAATAGGAAGTTTTTGCCTAAGGTGGTTTCAGATTTCCATCTTAATCAATCTATCTCCCTTCCAGTATTTTTTCACTGATCACTCCTCTTGGGTGAGAGGAGGTTGCACAACCTGGATGTTCACGAGGCTCTTAGTTATTATATAGAGCGTACCAAAGGTCCTGAGGTTGAATCCCTCAACTTTTCCTTACCTATGGTGAAGTTGGGAAAGGCAAACCTGCCACTAAGAGATCAATAGCCAGATGGATTGTCTCTTGTATCCAATTTTGTTATCAGAAAGTGGGCAGAGCCTCCGGTTTGAGGGCTCATTCTACAGGGTACAGCTAGGCTCTAGCTGCTGCCAGAGATATCCTTTATTAGAGATTTGCCAGGCTGCTACTTGAAAACGGTACACACTTTACCAAGCATTACTCCCTGGATGTCCAGGCCAGGAGAGATGCTCTCGTTTGGCACAGCTGTTCTTCAGAGCCTATTCCCTAAGTAGGTTCTGCCCCTCCTCCATGGAGGTACTACTGCTGTATTCTGCTAATATCTATAATATAGCAAGACTTCATGTTGTTTGAAGAAAAATTACTCACCTTAGTAATGTTGTTTCTTCTAATGGAGTCTTGCTATATTATAGACCTCCCCCCCAACCTGCCCATCTCAGAACCTCTACTTGATGGGGTGCGGGCAACTTAGTGTGGGCACTACTTATGTCCTGTTAGCATTTTGTCCCCTTTGGGACTTTGGGGGTGTGTATGTGTACGCGTGTGTGTGTTTTATTATACTTATGTTCCATTTTCATATTATTAGAAAGGTGTGAGTATTTCTGGTCCCCTGACTTGAGTCTTGGGTGTTGGGACCATCAATGGTTGTTATTATTTAGGTAGCCATTTGGCTAGTGTAGGTTACAGCTTCCACACAGACCTTAGTGAGTTTGGCTCGTAAAGATCTGACAGTTCAAGTTTGACATGACACAGATAGAGCTGCTCTCGTGCCAAAATTCTATTTTGGAATGGTTTTAACCATTTCACTCCGGGGCAGTTCTAGAGCTGGATCAAACTGCTAATGTCTATAATATAGCAAGACTCCATTAGAAGAAACAACATTACTAAGGTGAGTAATTTTTTCTTTAGTAAGATATGGTCCTAATTCTAGCCTGTCATTTAAACCCAGTTTCTCTGAAGCACCCAAAGAGAAAATCCAATACTGTTCTCTGTTTTTAAGCAAATTATCATAATTACCCCCTCTCTGGTTTGGGACCAGTTTTTCAGTGCTTATGAATGATATTTTACATTGCTTTCTGTTTTGTGCAAATTGCATGTGAACTGCTAAAGCACATGTGAGATCCATATGTTCAATCGCCCGCATGTGCTCACCCATGCATAGCTTAAATTGCCTTTTAGTCTTTCCCACATAGAAGCAGTCACAGCTGCAATTTGCCCAATACACAACCCCTTTTTGGAGAATGACATTCAGCCGGTTTTATGATTTTTGGTGCCAGTGAAAATATAGGCACAGATATGGCCTTCTTCTCGTAAAGTGAAGGCCTTTTCCCTGAGGACCTTCAAGAATCTCTGGAAGTTACCAGAAATTCCTCATTATATCGAGAGAATCTGCCTTCCATTATAAGAATTCTATATCCACTGCGAATACGCCTTCCATTATAAGAATTCTATATACACTGTGTTTCATTCTGTGTACCTTTTTGTAGCCTTATAGTATTAGATTTAATGTGGCATATAAATATTTTTGTATGTTTTTATATTATGGGATTAATTTCCATTTTTGTTTTATTTTAGATAAGGATCCTAATTTGGGCCCAGGGGTCCAGCTAGGAGCTCCTCCTCCTCCACCACTATTGGACATTTATGGACTGGTATTTAATATATTGGACTTCTTTTAATCTATTTATGATATAGATCAACTGTTTACAAAATGTTCTGTTTGGGATCATTTATGGTAAAACTATAAATATAAAGGGGATTTTGGAATAGTACAATGCTTTTTTAAGATTAGTTATGTTTGAGATACAGGAAAAATTGGTACTGTTGTGTGCTTTAAGGTGGACACACTTAGTCACTTTAAATATGTATATGTGTATTTTTAAACTATAAGCTCATATGTATGTATTACTATCTCTTTAAAAATCCTGACTATTTAAGATGGACTGTGGTTGATACACGCCACCTTTGAGAAAACACTTGTTCACTGTCCTACGCAGCCAGTATAGTGTTATGCTTGTGCAACTGTGTTAGTTTGGTTTTGGCCATTCACACTTTCTATTCCAGAGGAATTACCACCCTGTAGGGGCACGAAAGGGAAGGAACCCTCGGAGAGGGCTCCACACCTAGAGGTGCTACGGGATGATTCCTGTGGCTAAAGGCACCTTAGAAATCCCAATAAGGAGAGAGTGCTGCTGCTGGAGGAGGAGGTGAGGATGGTGGGGCAAAGAAAAAATGCTTCACAATGAGGCTGAGAGGAACTGCTTACATAGCTAAGGAAGAGGGAGTGGCTGGCTGCTTGGCCACTGAACTCCAGGCAAAAGCCTTTCCAATTCATTGTCCTATGCAGCCAGTATAGTGTTATGCTTGTGCAACTATGTTAGTTTGGTTTTAACTGTTTGCACTCTCTATTCCAGAGGAATTGCCACCCTGTAGCGGTACAAAAAGCAAGGAACCCTTGGAGAGGGTTCCACCCCTAGAGGTGCCACAGCATGATTCCCGTGGCTAAAGATACCTTAGGAATCCCTCCCAAAAATGTAGTACAATCATACCCCAAAGAAGGAGGCAACATGAAGCATATGAGCAAGCAGTAACTGTGACGTAGTAGTAGAGAAGCATAGACAGT
Source organism: Neoceratodus forsteri (assembly GCA_016271365.2). NCBI lineage: Eukaryota > Metazoa > Chordata > Ceratodontiformes > Ceratodontidae > Neoceratodus > Neoceratodus forsteri. The sequence continues at coordinate 1,517,862,928 of CM057452.1, read as the reverse complement.
TTTCTTTTTTTCTTTTAAATTGTCTCTTTATGCCCCCTTCTCACTGTACCGAGCTCCTCTCATCAGGGATACCTAGGCTGCATGCTCCCATAGTCCTGCCCAGGTACCTCCCTCTGGGTACCGGTAAGTCTTCCCCCATCCTGCCTCGGTTTATCCCCTAGGGCGGGAAGGAAGGGAACCCCCTCTAAATCCCCCTCTCAGTCCTGTAAGTCTGCGTCAGGAGGCATTACCCAGTCCCATCTATGGAGCCTGGTTAAGGATTATCTCAGGACAGCTGGGTCCCATCTACAGGAGCCCAATGCAGGGCTATTTCACTTTTTCTGGTCCCAGCCCTCAGGACATCTGCACACAAGGGGAGCCTAGGGGCAATGCACGTCTCAACGTGCCGATGCACCGGCTCCCGGCAAACGTCCCCCCTCCCTACTGTATCCTATCTCACTGCACCTCCACCTGAGGTCACCCAGGTGCAGTATCGCAGTGGGACCTGCATCCCACCCCACCCTGGAGGAGGAGAGCAGCCTCTGGGTGCTCAATCCCCCTCCCCCAGCCGGCCCTCCAGCCGCCTGAGTCCGTTCCCGAATCTGGGTCGCTGGTGCCGTGAGCGGTAGCCCTACCACTGCCCTGGCGGGCCAGCCTCAGAAGCATAGACAGTTTGATAACATAATGAGATGCTCAGTTTCACAACATAATGAAATGCCCAGGTTTGCGTAGCATGCTACTAATGGTTTGTGTTGAGATTAGGGGATCACCTAAGGAATGAGGGAATGGCAGGACATCCTCCACCTCCCTCCAACAGCGAAACATACCTAAAAAAACTAGCAGACACTACTATGCTAACTAAGAGTTATGACTTGAGGCAACAGAGGATAGAAAAAAACCCTATGAGGAGGAAATCTCTGGGGATCCAAGGCCTAGGTTGTCTTCCTTCCAGGCTTGAGATAGTTTATTTAGTGACAGCTCTGCAGCTACAATTTGGAAAACCCAATTAAAGAGAGGTGAAAAATATTCCAGTTTGGAGGAAGGCTCTCACTCAAACCCTCTAGCGGGAATGCCGTTGAAGGTTGCGAGAAAACTCTGCAACAATACGTGCAACCAAGGCGCAGGAGGAGAGCAACGACTGCTGAGGCACTCACCTGGCCTACTCACCATAAAATCAAACCTGGTGAACCAGAGACAGTTGTAGGAAGAATGCGGTGAAGGTGCCTTGCTAGGGAAACCATTAAAGTCAATGGCTAACCTTTATAGCGGAACACTAGAGCCAAAGGAGGTAACTTTTTCCACCCTTCACTGCTAGTCTTAAATTGTACACAAGCCTGGGGTGAGGACATTCCCAGCTATGGGCCAGGTGAGAAGGATCCCTCCCCAAGTTGGACATGCTCGAGATGCGGACTAAATGCAAAGCGAGACCATCGGCTGCAGGAACCATGCACCAGAATAGAATGGCTGGCATGCCCCAGAAATCGATTGAGAGCTGAAAAGCTGGTGAGCTGAATGAGCACAGTGTGCTGAGATTGTAATGAGCATTGAGCGCTGAAACCTTGCAAGGTCGAGTGCAGAATTGAGTGCAGCAGAATCCCAGAGGCTGAAGCTGAAGAGATGGCAGTAAGCATGAAGCAATGGTTTGCATAAACAAGGAGCAACAATTGCATAAGCAAGTGTGGACCTGTACATAGGTCAGTAAACAGAGTAGTAATAAGTGGACCTGCACATAGGTCTGCATAACACAGGGCAATGAAACAGCACTGAATAGTGGGGCAAGCCAGCCAGCATTTAAAAGCCAGATCAAGGTGACAAATACTCTGAGGATTTTTGGTGGTGAAGGCAGGATTTAGAAGAAAAATTATTAGCCACGTGGGGCCATGACTTCCCAAACACTTCCCAGTCCCGGCCATATGACAAACAAGAAAGTGATGGAAGGCCAAGAACAACATGCAGATATGAAAGCTAGTTTAACAGTCTCAGTAGGAGCTTTTTGGCTAACCTCAGAGTAGAACAGGTTGAATAAACATAGAAGCAACACTTGTATGAAGTACACAGAGTTGCAAAACTGCAATAAAACATGGAGACACAGTGCTCTGAAAGCAGGTGTAGCCAGGCAGTGCAATGAAGCTGCAAGTAGAATGAGAGCATGAATGAGCAGCATAGCTAGGGCCAGAGTAAGCCTGCATCAGGTGGAAACAACTGAGTATGCAACATGGAGCAGCTATGGTTGAGCTGAAACACACAGATAATGATTGCAGTAGTTTGAGAGTGGTGGGCAACAGTGTAAAAAACACAAGCACTGGGTACAATAGTAATTGGAGTAAATGGCAGCAGAGGCTGCAGTTGTAAGTAATTGAAAGCAATAGTATGAGCTCTGAGTAGCAGTATGTTAGGAGCTTAGAAACAAAGCTCCAAAAGACAAAACACTACAACACAGAAAACAGGGAACAAGGCCCCAAAACAAAAACAAAACACAAGAAAGCACACAGCCGGAAGAAAAATACAAACCAGAAGAAGGAAAACAAACACTGAAGTCCAGCAGAGACACACACAGAAACAGGAGGGGCCCAGCCAGCTCAGAGGACAGACCAACAGAGCCTCTGGCTGCAAAGAAAAAATGCTTCACAATGAGGCAGAGAGGAACTGCTTATATAGCTCAGGAAGTGGAAGTGGCTGGCTGGTTGTCCACTGAACTCTAGGCAAAAGCCTTTCCAATAACGTGAAATGCGTCAGGGAACATGGACCACCTGACCAAGAGGGAGGGGACTGAGGATGTGAACAAGCAAGCACTTTAAAATGCTTTAAGAAATTCCTTGTCTTGTGTGTGCACTCTAAATAAAATTAAGCACCTTATGGAATCAGGTATGCTCTCCTCTGCTTTTTGATATGTGCTACAGATTGAGTTATTGAACAGGAGGTGAGGCGATTGCTGGCACCTTGAGTTACCATTTACACTTACTGAAATCAAGAGTTGAACATGCTGAAAATCAACGCAGAGAGTTCACTATGTGAATAAATGGCCTGCCTGAAGGATTCAAAGGGCCAATGGAGACAGCAGTGGATACCATGCTTGTGTGGTGGAAAGAAACATTAGTGAGCAAGCTCCCTGTTGAATTAAACAAATGTACCTGGTGATGCCTTGTAAGGCACAGGGTACAGGCCCAAGAACCCTGTTGATCTGAATGAGCTCCCTGCAGCATCGCAGCTGAATTCTGAAGACCATTCAGAGGAAGCAAAATGTAGAGGGCAACAGAGGAAAGGTGCAGTTTTACCTGGACTTATAATTTGCAACTCTACAAGACAAAAGAGAAACATAGAAACAGAATTTGGTGGCAGATCAGGACTGCTTGGCCCACCTAGTCTGCCCATTTACCCTACCTGCTGTAACACTGCAGACCCTACTTGATCTCCATCTTTAACCCCAACCCCCCTTTTCTTACCACTAAGGTTCCCTTATGCCTATCCCAATTCACTTTAATTCCATTACTGTTTCTGTCCTCACCACCTCTGCTGGGAGGTTTGTTCCAGGCAATCACCACTCTTTCTGTGAAGTACTTCCTCACATCTTCCCCGAGTCTACTCCCCTCCAGCTTCATTGCATGTCCCTTTGTTCTAGATCAGCTCTTTTCTGAAAAAAGCTTCCCTTTTGAACCTTATTCATACCTTATTATACCCATGAGGTATTAGAAGGTATCATATCTCCTCTCTCCATTCTTTCCTCCAGGATGCACATTCTGAAGTCCTTTAGTCTCTCCTTATAGGGCTTTTGATGCAGACCCTGCACCATTTTAGTTGCCCTCCTCTGGCCCGCCTCTATTATCTTCGTTTGATATGTAGATCTATGTTATTACTGTTTAATCCTATATCACCGAATCTTACCACTGTATTTACTGCAGGCTTCAGAACTTTAATCACTGTATTACTGAATGCTCAAAAATGTACTATATTATGGTCTTTTATATAATATTTGTTCTAAATATCTGTACTCAATTTCCTGTACTACTGTATGGAACCTCTAATGTACTGCTCAATAATGTACTGTATTATTGTCTTTTACAAAGCATTTGCTCTAGTGATCTGTACTCAATTCCCTGTACTACTGTATGTAACCTCTAACCTCTAATGTTCTACTGAATGTAACCTCTAATGTACTGTCCTGTGTCGTGCCTGAAAATAGGCAGGTTTTTGCCTAGTGCACTTACCCGGTTAACAAAAGCTAAATAAATAAAAATACTCTGTTTATATACTTCCGGAAATGTGGTCTCCAGAAATGGACACAGTACTCTAGGTGAGGTCTCACCAGTGATCTATACAGTGGTAACATCACCTCTCTCTTTCTGCTGATGATACGCCTCCCTATGCACCCTAGCATCCCACTAGCTCTCCCCTCTGCTTTGTCACACTGTCTGGCCACCTTTAGGTCATCGGGTATGATTACCTCCAGGTCTCTTTCCTGTTTGGTGGTCGTTAATACTACACCACCCATTCTATACTCCAGCCCTGAGTTTCTGCACCCCAAGTGTATGATTTTACACTTCTTCACATTGAAACTCAGCTGCCACACACTAGACCACTCTTCTAGCTTTCTTAGATCTCTATTCATTTTTTCCACACACCCCCAGAAGTGTCTACCCTATTGCAGATTTTAGTGTCATCAGCAAAAAGGCATACCTTCCCTTCTAGCCCCTCTGCAATGTTGCTAATAAAGACATTAAAGAGGACCAGTCCCAGTACTGATCCCTGTGGTACCACGCTGGTCACCCTCCCTTCCTCAGAGTGACCTCTATTTACCACCACCGTCTGTCTCCTAACCAGTTCCTTACCCAGTTTACCACCTTTGGTCCCACTCCTAGGGTGCACAGCTTGTTTACAAGTCTCCTATTTGGAACTGTGTCACATACCTTACTGAAATCTAGGTAGGCCACATCCACCCCCTGGATAGCCCTGATCTAATTCCCTGGTCACCCAGTCAAAGAAATCTATCAGATTTGTTTGACATGACCTCCCACCAGTGAATCCATGCTGCCTTGGATCTTGTAAGCCACTGGAAGACATTCCAAAATCCTTTCCTTCAGGAGTGATTCCATTAATTTTCCCACTACTGAAGTCAGACTAACTGGTCTGTAATTGCCAGCCTCCTCCCTGCTTCCACTTTCGTGAAGTGGGACTACATCTGCTCTCCTCGAGTACCCCAGAACCACTCTCATCTCCAGTAAATGGTTGACCAGGGCTGTCAGAGATGCAGCTAGCACCTCTCTGTGCTCCCTCAATATCCTTGGATGTACCCCCATTTCGCCCCATTTCCTTGACCACTTTCAGATTTGCGAGTTCCTTCAGGATTCTCAACTCTGTAAATGGAATGGTGTCTACCTCCCTTTCTTCCTTTAATGTTCTTGGCACTTATCTTTGGTTCCTCGCATTTCCCTTCCTCTGTGAACACTGAACAAAAGTATTTGTTTAGGATGTCTGCCTTTTCCTGGTCCCCCTCCACACCCTCCCCGTCTTCCCTCCTAAGCCTCACTATCCCTCCCCTAGTCTCTCTCTTTTCACTTACATATCTGAAAAATGTCTTGTCCCTTTTCTTTACTGACTGGGCTATTTTCTCCTCCGCTTGTGCCTTTGCTCTCCTAGTTGCTTTTCCTGCCTCCTTCTGTTTTTCCTGATATACCTCCCTATCCTTCTCCTTCTCCATCTTTGTCTCCTTATACCTCTGGAAAGCTAAGTTTTTTGCCCTTACCTTCCTGGCCACCTCTTTTGAGAACCACAGTTGTTTCTTTTTCCTCTTGCTTTTGCTTACATGCCTGATGCAGAGGTCTGTTGCCTTCACTATTCTCTCTTTTAGTTTCATCCACTGTTCCTCCACTCCACCCAAATCCTCTCCCCGTGCCAGTGCTTCCCTAAGGCATTCCCTCATTTTTTTTAAACTGGCTCTCCTGAAGTCCAGGACCCTCACCTTCATGTGGCTCAATTCTGCCACAGTGGATATATTTTACCACACTGTACAGTGATCACTGATCCCCAGGTGGCCTCCCACTGTGACGTCTGCAACACTGTCCCTGTTGGTGAGTACAAGGTCCAGTACTGCCCCCTCATGTGTGGGCTCTTTTACTAGTTGCCTGAGGAAAGCCCCCTGCAGGGAGTCCAGGATGTCCCTGCTCCTAGCTGAAGCTGTGACTGGGATGGTCCAATCTACATCTGGCAGACTGAAGTCTCCTAGCAGCAGCACCTCCCCCTTATTTGCCATCTTTTAGATGGCTTCCACCCGAACCATGTCCAACCCCCTTCCCCTCTCCTGCTGGAGGTCTGTAGATCATGCCAGTATGAATTGCGGCTCCATTCCTCATTTCTAGGATGACCCACAGTACCTCTGCCCCTCTCTGTATTCCCTATAGTCACCTTTCTGCTATGCCTCACATAAAGAGCCACTCCTCACCCTTTCTTGCCTGCCGTGTCTTTTCTGAACAAAGTATTGCCTGGTATGGCTATATCCCAGTCATGGTTCTCATTGCACTGTGACTCGGTAATGGAAACAATGTTCAGGTCAGCCTCTGCCATAATGGCCTCTAGGTCCAGGATTTTATTTCCTAAACTTCAAACATTTGCAGACATGGCCTTCCAGATTCTGCTACCACCCTGCTTGTCAACCCCCCATTTCCCCCTTTGTCTTCTCCCCTTACCCTCTCTGCTGTCATCCCCATCTCTTTTCATTTCTCCCATTTTTTTTTTGTTTGGTACCCTTGAGGATTTCTCTCTCTCTCTTGCTCTCTTAGGGTTCTCCCTACTGACTATTTCAGCTTGTGTGTGTGTGTGTGGGGGGCAGTTTATGCCTCTCTGCTTCCTTCTGCCACCCACTTCAACTAGCTTAAATGCTTGTCAATTTAACATTTAAACCATTCACTGAGGACTGTGGTTCCTCTACCAGATGGATGCAGGCCATCACCCTTGTATAGGCCCTTATTCCTCCAGGATCCCCAATCCCCAATGTAGCCAAACCCCTCCTCTTTTCGCCACTCCTTCAACCATGAGTTGAAGCTCCCGCTATAGAGTGCCTTATTGTCCCCCTTTTGTAGACTGTCAGCACCTCAGAAAAAGCCACTGAGCATGCTACCTGACTAAGATGCCTCCCCAACTCCCTGAACTCCTCCTGTACTATCCTTGCCTTGTTCCCCACCCAGGTCATTAGTCCCTGGTGGACAATGACATCTAGCTCTCCCTCCCATCCTGCTGCCCTAGCGATTCTCAGGATCAGTTTCCCATCCCTTGGTGCCATGGCACCAGGTAGGCACATAACCTCCCTCTCCCCCTCTCTTCCTGTTCCCAGGGAGATTTTACAGCTGCAAGAGGGCTCTACAAGAAATTAATTTCCCAGTTATATCAGTCTTCCCTGTTAAGGTGTGCCTGCAGTGGGACACTAAAACATATGTATTTAGTGATCCCAAAGAACTAGATAAATTCATTCTTAAAATGCAGACAGCCTCATGGAAACACACTGATGGGGAAAATGATTCGGAACATGAAGCGGAATGATGCAGCTGACAGTGTTGGGCTTTTTCACTTTTCCAGGTTTTGAACTTTGGTCAGGACCTTGTCGAAGGATCTGCTGTAATTAGTGTGATGCTCTGCCATCTACTTGTCATTATTGTATAATATTTGTGATATAAAAAAATATGTTATGTGAATGTCTGCTTAGGGACTAGCAGCCAACAAATGTAAGTAGGCTTGACCTTCGATCTCAGCACAGCACAGCACTACAGTAGCAGATAGCTGGTTTCCTGCTCTGTTTTATCATATGGTTGCTGGTATTCCAAAGTGACAGTTTATAACACCTTATAAAATATTTCTGTTTGAAGAGCTGGGAGAAGTATGTATTTTATCACCCACGAGGAACAAGGACATTTAACTGATTCCTGTTTACTCATACACCTGAAATTACTTGGAAAGCCAGGAAGTTAACAGAGATCAAAGGAGATGCTTTGATCAAAGAGATTGTCATATTTTAAAATTGCTAATTGCTGATTTCCAGCCAGCAGTAAAATGACATCCTTTTGGACATACTTGGTCAGGTTACAAATGTAATTGCAGGACTAACAGTGACCTCATGTGCTGTGACATCACAAGGAGATGGAGAGATTGTTTTTCAAGATTGCCAAGCATCTGAGGGGAAATACATACTTCTGGACTCTTAAAGGAGTGAGACACTTTATCTCTGAAACTCCAAAGAGGCACTTCTGTTAAAAATAGGTAACACTCAACTAGAATTTAGTTAAGCTAGAACTTTAAGTAATCAGGCGTTTTGTTTTCTGTAAAATTCCAATTTATTTTCAGACTGTAAGTACTTTTGTTATATGTTCTGTGTTTTATATTTTATCTATTTTTTAATTTTTACTAAACACTATTTTCCTTGAAATTCTGCCTGTGCATTCTCAGTTTCTTTTGCATGTGAATGCTGGAAAAGTGCTAATAATTCTGACAACTTAAGGGCTAAAAAGAGTGTTACTAATCTTGCTACAGTAAGAATATACCTAGGTCTCAAATTATGTCATAAGGGTAGACTTGTGAACCTGGCTAGGTGCTCACGGGGTGAAGTATTGTACTGCATCTCCGAAGAGAGTACATATCTAAGCCTGTTAACTGGGTGTGCTAGCAGAAAGGTTCACATTTGACCCCCAAGACTCGAGGGTATTAGGTAATTTGGACCCAAAACAGACAGGAGGGTTACCCTGTTTGTCTCCTGTTCACATATTGCACTTCGAGGTTTGGCACTGTGGGAGCAGAGGGCCTGACCAGCGGGGTGCGTTTTGTGACAGTACCTCAGATCAAGAACTACTGTGCAAAATGGCTAATCTGCTGACTTTCAATTATCACAATTATATTAACTAGTTTATTAAGGGAATGGTGGCCTTACCGCATGGTAGTGCTGGAATGGTGCACTGTCTTTTCTGAGAGGGCACCAGGGTAAACTCTGCACTTTAATTTTTAATTTTTTAATAATGCAGGTATGAGGTGGTGTATACTCTGATTTTGGGGGGTGGGGGTTACTCATTCTGAAGGGGTTTACCCTAGCCTGTCAATATCTGAGGAAGGTACTGTATAATGTAATGTTTGCCATCACCCAAGCTCATGGATTCAGTAGATCATATCCTGAACTACCTTTCTTGTTATGGATCCAACCTAGATACCTGTAGTTTATAGCCCCTTTTCAGTATCTAGTTTATTATACGAGTGTACATGGTTATCAGATTAAATCATTCAAGGAAGATACGTAACTTAAGATTGCAGCAGGAGGTTAGAATGAGTCATAAGAGTGGGTAATATGTTTGATGCCAAGGTTTATTTTTTGTTTCCCACTGCATGTAACTATTATTCAGTAAAGATGGCTCACAAGGGGTAGTGCATTGAGTATTCAGTGGGGGGGGGGGAGAGCTGCATATGAGATAATATTGGTGTTAGTATACTGTACATTCCAGAGTCCCTCTGCCGATTGGTAGCAATGCGTCTGTAGTGAAAGATTATTTATTTATGTTACTTTTCTGTTTTTCCCCATGCCCCTATCCAGCACTGTCACCTGACTACCTGCTCTGGCTACCTCTTCCCACTGGGGACCCCGCATGGAGTCCTGGCTTACCCACCAGGTGGGGACATGGTGGGGGAGCTCCCCCTTAAACCACCCAGAGGAATTAAGTCTGCATTGGGATTCCGCAGTGGTACTGCAGCTGCAGGCAGCTGAGGATCCTACTCAGGCCCTCGCATCGGTGTCACACTGGGAGAGGCATTTTCTGGTGTACATCCCCAAATGTGACTTGCCACATGACACCACAGCATACACCAGCATCCATCATGCTCCCCTAGTGTTGTGGGCATCGAGGCCCGCGATACCTCTGACTGTCACCAGAGGTCAGTCTGCCCCCGAGCCTGTGTGCCCCTCTCCCCCTGGAGGAGCCGAGAGATCCATTGGATGCTCAGACATCCTTCCCCTGGCCCGCCCTTTGATTCCCAGGTCTGCTCCCGAACCCAGGTCGCCAGCGTTGCAAGCAGAAATCCAACTGCTGCGCCGATGGGCCGGCCTATGAAAGATTATTGTTATTGGAGAATTCTGTTTGCAGAACTCTCATGGTATCCCCTGCTGGATGTAACAAAAAAGAAAGTAACCTACAGTATAATCATAACTGTATGTGAGACATGTAGTCTTACTCTATTGCAATGAAGGTTTGTAATTTTACAAAACCTGTAAATAAAAAGTAAAATAAAATTATTAAATAGCTCCTCTGCCAATAAGTGCCACTATGGAGCACTGCTAATGATTGATTGTGCTGATCTACTGTGACCTGTCCTTTTTACGGCTGCAGTGGGCAGAGCCTGCAACCCCCTTACGATCACTTTGAAAAAAAAAAAATTAGCTACTGGACCCAACCCAACAACAAAGTTGGAGTCGCTTCATGATCACTCCGCAAGTTGGAGTACTTTGCTCCGTAGTTGTTCATTTGTTTCGCCCTCATGGGGCAGTGTTGTTTCACAAAAGTACCAGTGGTGTGGTCTCTCTGGTTCATTTTGGGTGAAGAATGGAGAGTGAATGGGCAAACAGAAAGGCAGTGAGTAGTTGTAAATGCCCCACAATCAATGGAGTCAATAGTGCCATGCTGGTTTGTGTTCTAGTGGCAGTGACCAAAGATGTGGAGAAGATCTTCATCAGAGGAGCTGAAGGAATTGAGTTCTGATGATGCTTTAAATTTTTCAATTGTGACTCCTGTGCGTGTGTATGTGGAGGTAAGCAGACTTACCAAAGCTAGTGGCTGAACTTGTGAGAGGTTTTGAGCATCAGAACAACAAAATAGCTGGCAGTATAGCTTAGAAGTTAGAGTAAGGAGCTATGAATGAGCTTGGTACATCCAGCAGACATGCATTTGATTCCAACAACCTCTAATTGCATTGAGCAAGTCACTTAACCACTCCAGAGCTCCCGTGTCATCCCTGAAAACAGGCACTTGTACCTAGTGTGTCTTACCTGGTTAACAAAAGAAACTAAAAATGGAAGAGCTTTGGTAAGTGATTACAAAAACATGCTCTTTCATTCAGACTGCGGCCTATGCACTAATGCATGGGAATAGTGCACATAGGCGCTGTAGTGGCTGTACACAGCTATGTGCTGTGCATACATGGAGGGTGGGTAGATACAGGGGTGTACTTAGATGCACACAGGGCCACACGGAGTAGGCAGCAGGTGGGCCCACAGACCTAGGTCACGCCCCTTGACCCTGCCATATACGGGGATCCACTCTACCCCGTGTGGAAATGTAGAAGTGAATATTGCTATGGAGGATGCAGAAAGTGCACTGATGGAGGTGGGACTGAATGTGACCATGGTACCCATGCTGCCACTGAGGACCAATGGGACTTACCATGGCCTCTCTGTGAGGCGGGGACCAGGCTAGACATGTGCTCAAGGCTGTTTCCGGTCCATGAATTTCACTGGTGGACAGGTGGATGTCATGGTCACTGACATTTGGGAGCACTATGCCATCCTTTATGGGGCAGAGTCACTAAAGGCACTGGCTGAGGGTGTGTTCTCATCACTGTGCCGTGCCATCCTGCTAACCCTCTAATGACTGAATGATCCCTGCATGAGTCAGTGGCATGCTGTCCGACCAGACAGGGACTCAGCCACTGATGATGTCTTCCTGTGGGCCTCATTGTATGCCTGCTCCTCTGCGCCACGTGCCTCCAGGTAGGGTGTTATTAGGTATAGCTGTAGTGGATATCTGCTGTCACCTACGCAGTGGAAGAACAATGGGATTACTACATTACAGGGGCTCTGCATACACATCATGGCACCTGTTCGGAGTACAGATATGCTCACCAATTAGCCATCCATCCCTGGCACTGCATGCACAGAAAAGAGCTCCAAGCCCTGAGTGTTCAAAGACGTAGGAATCTTGACAGGATCCAGGGTATTTAGCACACGTTAGTGATGACACCCAATGCTTCACAAACAATCTGGCAATTTATATTGTGGTAGCCTTTGTGGTTCTGGTAGGCCTCCTCATCCACAGACAGGGACAGGATCACCACATGTGTACAGTCTATGGCCTCCAGTACATTAAGCATGCCATACATGATATAGAATGCCTCCTTGGTGTCCCGTATTTCAGCTTCCACTGTGGAGAATTATATGTAGTCATGCAGATACAGGACAAGGGGGTTGGTGATCTGGTGCAGTGCCCTGCACATGGAAGACTGGCTGACACGTTTGACATCCCCACCATCATCAGGAGTGACCCAGTTGCATAGTACGCCAGTGCATATAGCAACTTTGTCTCCACGGACATTGCCCGTGACACTCGTGTACTCAGGGTCACATGAAGCTAGACCATGTCACACAGCCCTGTGATCGTGGCATGATCCAGAAGAAGTGCTCAACACAGTGCGTGTCCCACGGGGTATTAGCTTTCAACCATGGACAGAATACACAAGGATGTGGCCCTGTTCTCAATGTCTGCTTATGCTCCCTCTCGTTGTCCAGCAGGAGGACATTCATTAATAGCCCTGGGCACATCCTTTGTACCCCTGTGATGTCACCCTTTCTGGTCACACAGCATTGTGTGGCTTGGACCGGTCTGTGCTGTCCCTCACCCCTGAGGCTGACAGGGTTTCAGAATGGGCATCCCATTCTTGCTAGAGGAACTTTAAAGGGGCATGTACCTGGCACGTCAGCAGGTGACGTGCCCTGCATGGGTGTTACCGGGCCATACTATGGGCAGGATATATATTATAAAGATGACCTAGGGAACTACTCTTCTCTGGCCAAGCCATCCAAGGTACGTGCAGTGTGGTGGTGGGGCAGGAATGGTAACTGTCTGTGTGTCCACTGTGTGTAGCAGCCACAATGCATGTACTTCAGACAACATGAAGTCTTGCTATATTATGACATATGCAGTATAACCCCAGGTTAGAACTGCTCCGGAGGTGAAAGAGTTAACTTTCCATGCAGGGCATGGAACCCTGAGCGCGAGCTCGGTTGAACACTCTGTCTGTTGTAGCTCAAACTTAAACTGTCAGATTCTTTACTCCGCCTCACTGAACAGTCGCTCTGGAGATTTCTCCTGCTGCTCGGTTCATTTGTCGGTTAAAAAGTGTAATTCTCGGTTTATTTACTGAAATTAAACCGCAATCGGTGGGTTCAAGCTCTGTCTGTGGTATTGTAAGTAATAGCTAGGCTTACATTTATTTTCTTCTGTGTGGAACTTGTAAACATCTTTTTCGGTCGGTTTGAACCGATCAGATTGGTTTTAAATTAACTTTCTAGTCCTTTAGAGTGCGGTTCCCGGTTCTTATCGGTTCTAAAAAAAACGAGTTTTATTACGTTTTTTTCCACGACCCGTGACACGGTTGGGAACCGATAAGAGAGTCTTGCTTGGCGGATTGCCACTAATGGGCAAGTTTTGGTTAGGCTGGCACTATGTCTGAGAAACCCAAAAGAAAAACCGGACCCACTGGGTTTCAACACTGTGGCCTCTGTGGGAAGCCTTTGCTAGGCTGACCCACCACCACTATGTATATTGTCTGGGGTTTGACCACCTCAATGCAGACTGCCAGATTTGTAAGAATTTTCCTGCTGCCACCGTGGAAAAAGAGTTGGTAGGCTCAGGAAGGGAGGCCAAAAAGTCCGCTGACCCGGATGGCCAGCCCGGTTCGGTTCCAACCGAACCTGAGGGAGTGCCCTCTGACCAGGGCGATACTTCCTCAGGAAAATGAAGAGCCAGCTCTGAGGAGCCAGTTCCAACTAAAAGGGCTAGAAAGTCAGCTAGTGTGGAGCCAAAAGTTCTTTCTCCAACCGCTGAGGAAATAGCTAAAGCTATTCAAATTGTCCAGTCTCTTTCCCCGGTTCCGTCCGAACCGACACCATTAGGGAAGCGCTCGGTTCGGACGGTTCCACCGGTTCAAGATTATGAGTTTGAGGATTTTGATGAACCGGAGGAAGGGGAGGAGGGGTATAAGGAGAGTGAATGTGATTTTGAAGGTCTGGATGTGCCCATTGAACCGGACATCTCTCCAGACAGACCTTCAGGGGTCCCCCCCCCCAGGCTATCTGAGTCCCCTTCTCATTTTATGTTCTATAAGAAAGTTGCTGAAACTCTCCAACTCCCTGTTGAGGAAGCTGTTGATGACCAAGAAGAGCCTGATTATGTAGAAATGATGGATATTCCACAGTCTAGGAGACTGTCTATTCCTTTGCACAAATCCTTTAGGAAACAGACAGTAAAAATTCTAAAAACTCCTCACTCTATCCTTCCTGTTGATAAAAGGATGGACAAGAGGTATACATTATCAGGCTCTGATATGGAGTTCCTCTCTCAGCAATGCAGCCATGTGGGGGTAGTACAGGCTGTAGCCTGTGACAAGGCTAATATTTCTCTAGCCTCTCACCCTCCTGAAAAGGATTCCAGGAGGATGGATGCCATGGCAAAGAAACAGTACATGGCAGCATCTTTAGGACTCAGACAGGCAAATTATAAGGAGTTTATGCAGCTAGGTACACAGAAATCCAGATGGGATACTGTGCTGGCCCTAGCAAAACAGGCCCCTGACTAGCTTGCCAGGGAGCTGGAACAGGTGGCTGCGGATGGTATTGAGGCATCCAAGGTGCAATTTCATGCTGCAGTAGACTCTAATGATGTTTCATCAAGAGTCATGGCTACATCTGTGTCTCTTCGCAGAATGGCCTGGCTCAGATGTACTGCCCTGTCACAGGATACTCAGTCTAGGGCTATGGATTTTCCTGTTGTGGGCAATTCTCTGTTTGGGGAGCAGACAGAGAATTATATGAAGAAAATGGATGAGTATAGGACCACCTATAGGAGTGCACAGGCCAAAGAAAGGCAAGCCACTCCTCAAAGGCAGCATGTCAGGGGCAGGGGCAGGCCTTTTCATAGGCCTTTTTACCAAGACCAGGACTCCTCTTCTGCTTATGCCCAGAGGGGGTTCTTTAGAGGAAGGGGCAGAAGGTCTTGAGTAAGCCTGCTTCTACCCTCAACCCAAAGCCCCTGCAAACAGGCTCCCCTGATGGGGTGGGCTAGGCCGATTCTCCACTACCGGTAGGTGGCAGGCTGGCTTACTTTGTCCAGGACTGGAAGTCTTTAACATCAGACAAGTGGGTCCTGGAAGTAGTAAGCCAGGGACTGGTTCTCAGCTTCAAAAAATTTCGGAAGTTGAAAGCCAGATCATTTCCACCTGCAAATCCATCAGAGGCACTTGCCCTGGAAACAGAAGTTCAAACAACATGAAGTCTTGCTATATTATGACATATGCAGTATAACCCCAGGTTAGAACTGCTCCGGAGGTGAAAGAGTTAACTTTCCATGCAGGGCATGGAATCTTGAGTGCGAGCTCGGTTGAACACACTGTCTGTTGAAGCTCAAACTTAAACTGTCAGATTCTTTACTCCGCCTCACTGAACAGTCGCTCCGGAGATTCCACCTGCTGCTCGGTTCGTTTGTCGGTTTTAAAGTGTAATTCTCAGTTTATTTAACCGAAATTTAACCGCAATCATCAGTTCAAGCTCTGTCTGTGGTATTGTAAGTAATAGGTAGGCTTATTTATTATTTTTTCTTCTGTGTGGAACTTGTAAACGTCTTTTTCGGTTCGGTTTGAACCGATCAGATGGGTTTTAAAATTACCTTCTAGTCCTTTAGAGTGCGGTTCCCGGTTCTTATCGGTTCTAAAAAAACCGGATTTTATTACGTTTTTTCCATGACTCGTGACACGGTTGGGAACCGATAAGAGAGTCTTGCTTAGTGGATTGCCTATTAACGGGCAAGTTTTGGTTAGCTGGCACTATGTCTGAGAAACCCAAAAGAAAAACCGGACCCACTGGGTTTCAGCCTGTGGCCTCTGTGGGGAAGCCTTTGCTAAGGCTGACCCACACACCATTTGTGTATATTGTCTGGGGTTTGACCACCTCAATGCAGACTGCCATATTTGTAAGAATTTTCCTGCTGCCACCGTGGAAAAAAGAGTTGGTAGGCTCAGGGAAAGGGAGGCCAAAAAGTCTGCTGACCCTCATGGCCAGCCCGGTTCGGTTCCAACTGAACCTGAGGGAGTGCCCTCTGACCAGGGCGATACTTCCTCGGCCAAACGAAGAGCCAGCTCTGAGGAGCCAGTTCCAACTAAAAGGACTAGAAGGTCAGCTAGTTTGGGGCCAAAAGTTCTTTCTCCAACCGCTGAGGAAATAGCCAAAGCTATTCAAATTGTCCAGTCTCTTTCCCCAGTTCCGTCCGAACCGGCACCATTAGGGAAGCGCCCGGTTCGGTCAGTTCCCCCGTTCAAGATTATGATTTTGAGGATTTTTATGAACCGGGGAAGGGAGGAGGGGTACGAGGAGAGTGAGTGTGATTTTGAAAGTCTGGATGTGCCCATTGAACCGGACATCTCTCCAGACAGACCCTCAGGAGTGTCCCCTCCCAGGCTATCTGAGTCCCCTTCTCATTTTTTGTTTTACAAGAAAGTTGCTGAGACTCTGCAACTCCCTGTTGAGGAAGCTGTTGATGATCAAGAAGAGCCTGATTTTGTGGAAATGATGGATATTCCAGAGTCTAGGAGACTGTCTATTCCCTTGCATAAATCTTTTAGGAAACAGACAGTAAAATTTGAAAACTCCTCATTCTATCCTCCCTGTGGATAAAAGGATGGACAAGAGGTATGCTTTATCAGGCTCTGATACGGAGTTCCTATCCCAGCAGTGCAGCCATGTGGGGGTAGTGCAGGCTGCAGCCTGTGACAAGGCCAATATTCCTCTAGCCTCTCACCCTCCTGAAAAGGATTCCAGGAGGATGGATGCCATGACAAAAAAAGCAGTACATGGCAGCATCTTTGGGACTCAGACAGGCAAATTATATGGCTTACGCAGCTAGGTACCAGAAATCCAGGTGGGATACTGTGCTGGCCCTAGCAAAACAGGCCCCTGACTAGCTTGCCAGGGAGCTGGAACAGGTGGCTGCGGATGGTATTGAGGTATCCAAGGTGCAGTTTCATGCTGCAGTAGACTCTAATGATGTTTCATCAAGAGTCATGGCTACATCTGTGTCTCTTCGCAGAATGGCCTGGCTCTGATGTACTGCCCTGTCACAGGATACCCAGTCTAAGGCTATGGATTTTCCTGTTGTGGGAAATTCTCTGTTTGGGGAGCAGACAGAGAATTATATGAAGAAAATGGATGAGTATAGGACCACCTATAGGAGTGCACAGGCCAAAGAATGGCAAGTCACTCCTCAAAGGCAGCATATCAGGGGCAGGGGCAAGCCTTTTCATAGGCCGTTTTACCAAGCCCAGGCCTCCTCTTCTGCTTATGCCCAGATGGGGTTCTTTAGAGAAAGGGGCAGAAGGGGTTCTAGTAAGCCTGCTTCTACCCCTCAACCCAAAGCCCCTGCAAAACAGGCTCCCTGATGGGGTAGCCAGGGCCGATTCTCCACTACCGGTAGGTTACTTTGTCCAGGACTGGAAGTCTTTAACATCAGACAGGTGGGTCCTGGAAGTAGTAAGCCAGGGACTGGTCCTCAGCTTCAAAAAATTTCCGAAGATGAGAGCCAGGTCTTTTCCACCTGCAAACCCTTCAGAGGCACTTGCCCTAGAAGCAGAAGTTTCTTCCCTCCTGGATCTCAGAGCCGTGGAAGAGGTTCCACCCATACACCAGGGCAAAGAGTTGTACTCCAGGTACTTCCTTACTCCAAAAAAGACAGGAGAATGGCGGCCCATCCTGGATCTCAGGTATCTAAACAAGCACCTTTTAAAACCAAAGTTCAAAATGGTGACCCTGGGGATTATTTTACCCTCTCTAAGGCCAGGGACTGGCTAGCCTCCCTGGACCTCAAGGATGCCTACTTCCATGTTCTCATCAGAAGCTCCCATCGAAAGTACCTCAGATTCGAACTGCCCTCAGGCCATTACCAGTTCAGAGCAATGCCCTTCGGCCTCACCTCGGCCCCAAGGGTGTTCACAAAATGCCTGGCAGTAGCAGTTGCTCATTTAAGAAGGCAAAGATTGCCATCTTTCCTTATCTGGACGACTGGCTCATTGTAGGCCAGTCTCCAGAGCAGGTCAAATTACATTTACAAGTAACCCAGCAACTGCTTACATCTCTAGGTTTCCTTCTCAATCTTCCAAAGTCAGTTCTGGAGCCTGTCCAGCTTCTCACCTTCATAGGCGCAGAACTGAGCCTTCCTTCCTCTGGAAAGAGCAAGGACCCTGGTGTCTCTGGCCTCCTCTTTCACCTTGCAGGTCTCTCGACCAGCAAGGCATTTTCTACAGCTCCTGGGGCACATGGCTGCTTCTACAGCAGTAGTGCAGGGAGCAAGATTTCAGATGAGGGACATCCAGTTCCATTTGAGAGCCTTTTGGTCTCAAAGGACAGATCCTCTAACCAAATTGATCCCAGTGACTCGAACCCTGATCCAGGCCCTTCAGTGGTGGCAGGACCAGAGCAATCTGAGACAGGGGGTTCCCTTCACTCCCCAATCTCACTCCTTGACCCTTACTACAGATGCATCCCTCTTGGGGTGGGGAGCTCACATGGGTGAACTTACTACCCAGGGGTTGTGGTCCCCTCAGGAATCTCTGCTCCACATCAATTTGTTGGAACTCAGAGCAGTTTTTCTAGCACTCCAGGTTTTTTCCACATCTGTTCAGAACAAGGTTGTTCAGGTCAGAACAGACAATACCACTACAATGTGGTACATCAACAAGCAAGGGGGCACTCGGTCTACGGCCTTGTGCACCGAAGCAATGAAGTTGTGGTCTCTGGCTTATTCTCTGAACGCCTTCCTTATGGCAGTTCACCTCCCAGGCAAGGACAATGTCCTAGCAGATGCTCTCAGCAGGATTTCCCAGGGCCATCACAAATGGGCACTGGATCCCCTAGTACTGGAGGTAGTATTTGCCAGATGGGGCACCCTGCAGATAGATCTCTTTGCAGCCCCAGACAATCACCAACTTCCTCTTTTTTGCTGCAGGCCCCCAGTGTTGGGCTCAGTCCCTCTGGATGCCTTCCTACTCAGTTGGGAAGGGTAGTTTCTCTATGCTTTCCCCCCTTCCCTCTTCTCTTCAAGGTGCTAGTCAAAATCAGATCTCAACCCTGCAAGATGATCCTGATTGCTCCAGATTGGTCCAGGCAGCCCTGGTACCCATTCCTCATGTCCTTAGCAGTCCACCTTCCCCTGTGTCTTCCCAGGAATCACAACCTGTTAACCTGTACCCAGGGGAGAGTTTGGTATCCGAACCTCAAATCTCTCAATCTCAAGGCATGGCTCTTGAAGAGTTAGAGTTTGCTGACCTACACCTTTCCCAAGGTGTATTGGATATCTTGAAGGCCTCTAGGAAGCCTTCCACCAGGGCTACTTATAATTCAAAATGGAAAAGATTTTCCATATGGTGTGCTGGTAAGCATATTTCCCCAGAATCTGCTGACGTGCCCACAATCCTGGATTATTTGGTGCATTTGAATTCTTTGGGGCTGAGACCAGCTACCCTAAAAGTGCACTTGGCAGCCGTGTCTGTCTTCTTATCAGCAGGTAAGCCTTCTTCTTTTTCAGCTCACCCTGTGTTCTCCAAGTTTTTTAAAGGGTTGCTTCACACCAACCCTCCATTCAGGGACTCTGCCCCTGCTTGGGATCTTAATATTTACATTGCCCAGCTAATGCAACCCCCTTTTGAGCCATTGTCTTCAGCAGAGCTTAAGTACTTGACTTGGAAAACTGTGTTTCTGGTAGCCATCACCTCTGCCAGGCACATAAGTGAGCTGCAAGCATTGTCAGTGGAGCCTGATTTTATCTCCTTTCACAGAGATAAGGTGGTCCTCAGGACTAACAGAAAGTTTTTGCCTAAGGTGGTTTCAGACTTCCACCTTAATCAATCCATGTCTCTTCCTGTGTACTTCACTGACCATTCCTCCTCTGGCGAGAGGAGATTGCACAGTTTAGATGTCAAAAGAACCCTTAGTTACTATATAGAACGTACCAAGGGTCACAGGTTTGAATCCCTCCAATTGTTCCTCACTTATGGTGAGGTTGGTAAAAGTAAACCTGCCACTAAAAGATCCATTGCCAGGTGGATTGTCTCTTGTATCCAATTTTGCTATGAGAAACTGGGTAAGATTCCTCCCTCAGGCCTGAGGGCTCACTCTACCAGAGGTACAGCTGCGTCCCTGGCTGCTGCCAGGGACATCCCTATCCTAGAGATATGTCAAGCAGCTACCTGGAAAACAGTTCACACTTTTACCAAGCATTACTCCCTGGATATCCAGGCTAGGAGTGATGCTCAATTTGGCACAGCTGTGCTTCAGAGCCTATTTCCTAAGTAGGTTCTGTCCCTCCTCCATGGAGGTACTGCTGTGTAATCTGCATATGTCATAATATAGCAAGACTTCATGTTGTTTGAAGAAAAAATTACTCACCTTAGTAATGTTGTTTCTTCTAATGGAGTCTTGCTATATTATGACCTCCCCAGCCTGCCCCTCTCAGAACCTCTATTTTTGGGATGTGGGTGGGCAGTGCAATGTTGGCACTTCATAGATGCCCACTTTTATTTCACCCTTCTTAGGGTGCTTAGCTGTTATGCTTTAATTTTTCTTTCTTGAATACCCTGACTTGAGTCTTTGTTTTGGGATCAAGAACAAAAATGTGTTTTTGTAGTTAGTAGCCAGTGGGCTAGTGTAGGTTCTCGGCTTCCACACAGAACCTTTGTGAGTTTTTGCTCGTAAAGATCTGACAGTTTAAGTTTGAGCTACAACAGACAGAGTGTTCAACAGAGCTCGCGCTCAAGGTTCCATGCCCTGCATGGAAAGTTAACTCTTTCACCTCCGGAGCAGTTCTAACCTGGGGTTATACTGCATATGTCATAATATAGCAAGACTCCATTAGAAGAAACAACATTAGTAAGGTGAGTAATTTTTTCATCCTGCTCATGACTGTCCCCTGTGTTCCTCTCGTTTCGGGATTATCAAGGACCATTATGTCACCTGGTGCTTGTAGAGAAAGGTCACATGGCAACATTGCCAATTGGGTTCGGCAAGGACTCCCAGGCAAAGGATACAGATAAGCAGGCTGTCGGCGCCCCTGGAATAGGTAGCACCTTGTGTTCCCCCTGTGGCTACAACAGATTACAATTTTTTTTTTTACTTTATTTTAACGGGTGAGGGGATGTACCCCCTCTTCAGTGCCTGAACCTCAGACCTGGCATCCCTGCTATGTTGCCCAGATTGGGAGGCCTGCAGCTTAATGTCTGCAGTGGGGCTCCCTGAGGGGAGAGACCATGATCAACCTGAGGCCCCAGCTGAGGCTTACTCCTGGGGCATCATTCAGGTGGAGGTCCAGGGGTTTTGCTTTCCATAAGTTTCCTCCAGGAGGTGCAGATGTACAATGATGTCAGTACAGGTTGGGCACGCTCCCGCATCTGAACTACAGAAGTCAGCCATCGCCTCCACCATGGAATAGTAGCCCCAGCTGTTGCACACCTAGTCTCCACTGGGTGCTGCTGGCATGCTGAGAAAACACAACCCTCCACCTGGAGGAGGAGAGCTGTCCATGGGATGCTCATCTTACATTCCCCCAGCTGACCCTCTGATGCACCTTGCTTATTCCCAAACACAGGTGGTCAGAGCTGCAAGCGGTAGTGTTACCGCTGCACTGTAGTTGTTTTGCTGCATGTATTCTTGTGTCCTGTTGGGTGATAATGTGAAGTCAGCATAATTATGATGGCTATTAAACATTTATAGTGTATGGCAGAATGTTGCTGTAGGTACTCTGGACTCTTCTCCTGGTGGAACATGGACACAGTGAGGGCAGTGTCCATAGCTCCTTTTCCGGGACCTTTTTTGGATCTGTTGAGTGGTCGGGAATTTCTATCGGTGACTGGGCTTTTCTTCGTGTCTGGCCAGCTGTAGCTTTTACCCAGCTGGTGATTATCAGAGGATCTTCATGTGATGGTTGGCAGTCTGCCCGGGTCTATTGGCAGACCTTGGTATTTGTTTCACTGAGTTTTACCTACCGAGAGCTGGTGAGAGGAGCTCTGGGCTGTGAATCTAATCTTGCCTCAGGAGGATTTTACAGGTTGTACTGTTTTGTTTCTTGGTTATCTCGTCCAGCAGACTCAAGGAACCGTGAGAGGGCCCCTGATCTCTATAATAGCTCTGGGCTGGAACTTTATACAAGTTGACTGTTTTTCCTAATGATTGTGATTTTTAGCCCTGTCTTGTAGGGTGTTATTCTTATTTTAAGCTCTGCAGGCTGCTTTCTGTCCTGGGAATTTGAAGGCTGTATCCATGTGCTTTTTGCTTCCATTAAAGGGGTGGGGGTGGGGATTGTATGGGGGTGAGGGTGGGGGTATGATCTGTTTAATTTTGGCTGTTCTGTAGTTGTAGTAGCAACAGTAGTGTGCGACTGTGTATGCATGTTTTTAGATTTTTGTTTTAGATGCTTGTGAGCGCGTATGTATGATTCTGCCATAACAGGCATTAGTTTTGCCAGAAGATAGTTTCAGGCAGTTAGTTTGAGTCTGGGGATGTGTAACAGTCTAGGGTGGGCTAAGATTGTTATGAGGCATCCCGCTTGCTAGATCTGCAGCCTTTTACTGACCTCCCTGTTTCTTCCACCACAGCACATCGCTGTCGGGAGGCCTCACACTGATCGGGCATGGTGGTGTGCCTCGGTTTCAGCAGAGGAAGGAAGGATCAAGGTGGTTAGGTGCAGAAGGCGCACTGGAATTAGACAGGCACTTGAGAGAGGCCAGACATCTTTAGTTCCCGTCCCCAGGGTTCCCACCAGACCGAGTGGGCAAGTAACCAGAGGGGCTGCACTACCCACCAATCCCATGAGGGCAGTGTTATGCAATGCCAGATCGATCAGGAATAAGACCGCAGTTATAGCAGACTTGATTTCTTCAGTCAATCTGGCTTGCATCACTGAGACCTGGGTGGGTGACGATGTCGGTCCAGTTTTTGCGGCCGCCGTTCCCCCTGGGTACTTGGTGGTTCACTGCCTCAGAGTGGAATACAGGGGCGGAGGAGTGGCTATCTGTTTTAGATCCGACCTGGGCTTCACCGTGCACTCAGTGGGAGCATTTGGTTCGTTCGAATGTGTGGCAGTCTGTGGGGGTCCTGGTGCAGGTTGCAGGATTCTCCTGATTTACCACCCCCCTGGGGTGGCAGGAGATTTCCTGCAGGAGATAGCAGACTTAGTCGTCAGTGAGATGCTGGACACCCTCAGATGTTTAGTTCTGGGGGATTTCAACATCTGGGCTGACGACGAATCCTCTAGGCTAAGTTTTAATCTCCTGCAGACTATGTCATCTCTGGGCCTGGCACAGGAGGTTTCCTCTGTGATCCATCAGGGTGGCCACATGTTGGACCTTGTGTTCTCACTGGGGCTTGAGATTAACAACCTCAAGACTAATCGGGTCAGCTGGTCCGATCATTGTTCAGTGGAGTTCTCATTCGGGGCCCCCCCAAGAGCCCTCCCACTGCTGAGATGATCAGCTACTGCCCTTTGAGAGGTCTTACC
This sequence comes from Neoceratodus forsteri, assembly GCA_016271365.2. Lineage (NCBI taxonomy): Eukaryota > Metazoa > Chordata > Ceratodontiformes > Ceratodontidae > Neoceratodus > Neoceratodus forsteri. Next base: position 1,517,839,406 of record CM057452.1, on the reverse strand, counting down.
CTGAAGAGATTCTTGGCAGTAACCGATCTATCTAGTGTGGGTACTGCATGTGCGAGGGGTTAGAGCAAGGCAGTTGCCATCTATAATAGGGTGATAACTGATGCGCTCGACACCCTCGCCCTGGTCCGTGTACAACCCAGGTCTTCTCACTTGAGTTCCCCTTGGTTTGATGTGGAGCTCAAGATGATGAAGAGGATGGGTTTGAAGTTGAAGCACTACTGGTGGAGGACTGGATGGGAGGAGGATAAACTGGCCCAGTGTGCTCATTATAGTGAGTACCAGGGGGCAATCAACCATAAGAAGGTAGAGTTCCTGACCAGGGAGATTGCTGCAGGGAAGAATCAATCAATGGTGCTCTTTTGTACTGTCGACCGACTGCTTCACCTAGTCTGTCTGCAGCTGAAAAAAGCCTTTTCTAACGCTTTGTGTGATGAGTTTGCACAATTCTTCTCTGACAGGGTGTCGGCCATTCACCTAGAAATTCCACCAGGGAGCCTAAATGCGGCTGCCTTCAATGTTCAGAAAGTTCTCTGCCCAGTTGGAGAGAGTTTAAACCAGTGGAGGTGGCGGAGGTCATTGAGGTAGTTTCCAGGCTGAAGCACGCATTTTGTGAACCGGACCCAGTGCCTACAAGTTTCTTGATGGGATGTGTCGACTCCATTGGCCTGGTGTTCGCCTTGATTGTCTGATGCTCTTTGTCACAGGGGGTGTTCCCAGATCCCTTGAAAGAGGTGCTGGTGAGGCCCCTTCTGAAGAAACCATTGTTAGACCATGACGTTAAGGCAAATTACCGTCCAATCTCCAACCTTCCATTTTTAGGAAAGGTTGTTGAGGAGATTGTGGCACAACAGCTTTGGGAGCACCTCCTGTTCTCTGATATAGACGAGCCCTACCAATAGGGGTTTCATGCGAGGCATAGCACGGAGACTGCATTAGTTTGGGTGCATAATGACCTTCTCATGGTGAGGGATCGAGGAGAGGGGGTAAATTCTTGTTCTCCTTGATCTCTCCTCAGCATTTGATATGGTAAACCATTGTGTGTTACTCAGTCACCTGAGAGAGTACTGTGGACTCACCGGCACTGTCATCTGCTGGTTTGAGTCCTACCTCACGGACAGTCAGCAATGGGCAGTGATGGGGAATTTCTCCTCCTCCCTGAATCAACTGTCTTGCGGGGTTCCACAGGGTTCAGTGTTATCACCAATGTTGTTCGCCATATACATGCTACCCCTGGGAGAACTTATTAGGAAGTACAACTTGGGTTTCCACTGCTAAGCAGATGACAACCAGTTGTATATTTTCTTTGCCCCTGGAACATCAAGTGCAGTGGAGGTGCTAAATATCTGCCTCGCCGAGATCAATGACTGGATGGCCTCCAGCTGGTTGCAACTGAACCCCGATAAGACGGAGATATTGGTGGTGGAGTCAAACAGAAGGCATGATAGGTTGGCCTCTGGGGCGGCAACAGGGTAATTCCTGGGATTGACTCAATTGAAAGCCTCCTCTAGGCTGCGAGATCTGGGCATTATTCTTGATGATGGGCTGTCACTTGAATCTCAGGTGGCGTCCGTTGTCATGCCAGTTTTTATCACCTGAGTAATATTGCTAGGATCAAGCCCCTAGTTCCGCCCGATGACCTTCCTACTTTGATACATGCCTTTGTGACATTGAGGCTTGACTATTGTAATGTGCTTCTCTTCAGGGTCTCGGGGGGGGGGGGCTCAGTCGACTGCATTCGGTGCAGAACGTGGCCGCTAGGATGTTGACTGGTCAGCCTTAGCATAGTTGCATCACTCTGGTTCTGTGTGAACTGCACTGGCTGCCAGTGAGGTGGAGGGTTCTCTTCAAGTTGGGTTTACTCACCTTTAAGGCCCTACACGGTCTCGGCCACGGTTATTTGAAGGACCTTCTGAGTTCTGCCACCTTGGCCTGCTCCCCTTGTTCCTCCTCCTCTAGAGGCCTCCTAGTGGTTCCCAGGATGAGATTAAAATCTGTCGGTGACAGAGCATTTAGTGTCACCGGCTCCGTCCTGTGGAACTTGCTTCCTCCAGCTATTAGGGAGGCCCCTTCAGCTGAGGCTTTCAAATCCCAGCTGTTCAGTCAGGCCTTCCCAGATCTATCTTGTTAGGCACTATTATTAGCCTAATACCTGCTCAGGCTTTGCTGCATGTCAGCTGTCATTATCAGCCTGATGTTTTATATATTTATCTGATTTTAGTTTGGTTGTATTTATTGCTTTTATTGTTTTTTTATCTACTTTTTACTTGTACGGTGCCCAGAGCCTCCAGGATTGGGCGCCTAAAAAACAAAATTTGCCTTGCCTTGCCTAGGTAGAAATCCACACCTAGAACAATGCTGTTGTGCTGCAGTAGCTACATCATCTAGTTTGTTGTGTGCACTAGATAAGTAGCTACTGCAGCACAACTTCGAGTGTGTTCGTGCAGGCACAGTACATAAACTTCTGCTCTTTGTGAAATGGCTGTGGTGGTGAGAGCTGGCCCCAGAAAAAAGAGAAAAGTAAGGACAAAATCATTAATTTATGATTGCCCATACACTATAAAAGACTGCGTATGAGCAATCATACAAAATACGCCTTTACTCTCGAGGTCTCCTGTTACCACAGAAACTTCTCAATTGAAAAACATTCTTATTGTGTTAGGCGGTATAGCTTGAGTTTTCACTGCTATGCAGGTGACACTCAGCTATACATGTCCTTTGTGCCTGGCCAGGATGCTGCCGTTTCGGTTTTTAACAACAGTATCACCGAAATCCAGGATTGGATGAATGGGAGTTGGCTGCGGTTAAACCCATAAAAAACTGAGGTGTTGGTTGTGGACCCAGGTCGTCAGGAGGCAGGTTTGTTGGCGGGATCACCTTCAGGTTTATGGCTTGGGGGTGTACAGCTAACTACCTCAGACCGGGTGCAGAACCTGGGCATTATGTTTGATGACTGACACTTAAATTGCAGGTGTCAGCAGTTGTCAAAACCTCTTTTTACCATCTAAGGTATATCGCCCGGGTGAAGCACCTGGTTCCTCCCGACAATCTTCCAACTCTGGTCCATGCCTTCGTTACCTCCCACCTTGACTATTGCAACTCCCTTTACCTTGGGTTACCGGGGGTTGATATCCACTGCCTGCAGCTCGTGCAGAATGCGGCAGGCAGACTATTGATTGGTTCATCTAGGACCAGTCAGATAACACCTGTGCTTCGTGGACTGCACTGGCTGCCAGTACGGTGGCAGATCATCTTCAAGGTCGATTTGCTGACCTATAATGCCCTACATGACCAGGGACCAGGTTACCTGCAAGATCTCCTTCATCCCTACTGTCCCTCATGCTCTCTCTGATCCACTGACGAAGGATTGCTAGAGATTCCCAGGGTTCATTTAAAGACATCTGGGGCCAGGTCTTTTAGTTTTGTGGCCCCAACCTTGTGGAATTCTTTACCTCATCAGGTGAGAGATTTCCCGACCATCCAAAGTTTTAAAACAGCATTGAATATATTTCTTTTTAGTCTGGCATATGCTGATTTTTAATGTTGCAGCCATGGGTTTTAACATGTTTATTATGGTTTTTATCAGGGACACTGGTTTACTGGGATTGAGAAAGGGCACATTCCATATTGAACATTATAAAAAACGGTATTGTCACCGGTGTCTGCCAAGCCAAAATCCAGTTTTACTGGTGTTTGGTTTTGTGTACTTTATTTAACAATTTTTAACTCTGCTAACATGCATTCTATCAATTTTGTCTTCCACTATTGTACATTCATCCATCCTTGTACAAATTTAAAGTTAATTTAGGTACAAGATGTGATGGCAACAGCAGGACTACAGCCCCCATCCCAAAAGTTTGATATAAGCAGCAATACAGACCCACATCTCTCAGGTGTGATGGCAGCACCAACAGCTCTACAGCCCCCATCCCTCTGGTGTGATGGCAGCATCAACAGCACTACTGCCTCCTCCCTAAGGTGTGACAGAAACAGCAGCACTGCGGCCTCCATCCCTTAGGTGTGATGGCATCAGTACTTCGTTCCCCATTCCTCAGGTGTGATGGCAGTATCAGCACTATGGCCCCCATCCCTCAGGTGTGATGGCAGCAGTACTATATTCCCCATCCCTCAGGTGTGATGGCAGTATCAGCACTATGGCCCCCATCCCTCAGGTGTGATGGCAGCAGTACTACATTCCGTATCCCTGAGGTGTGATGGCAGTATCAGCACTATGGTCCCCATCCCTCAGGTGTGATGGCAGCAGTACTACATTCCCCATCCCTCAGGTGTGATGGCAGTATCAGCACTATGTCCCCTATCCCTCATGTGTGATGGCAGCAGTACTACATTCACCATTCCTCAGGTGTGATGGCAGTATCAGCACTACGGCCCCCATCCCTCAGGTGTGATGGCAGCAGTACTACATTCCTCATCCCTCAGGTGTGATGGCAGTATCAGCACTATGGACCTCATCCCTCAGGTGGGACAGCAGCAGTACTCCATTCCCCATCCACCAGTGATGATGGCAGAAGCATTATGGCCCCCACCCTTCAGGTGTGATGGCAGTAGCAACAATGCATTTGCCATCCCTCAGGGGTGATGACAGTAGCAGCAGCACTATGATCCCCTTTCTTCAACACCCACACCCCACATGCACAAGTTACAAATTACTTGGCCCCTTTACTTGTTAGAACTCAGATGTGAATTAATCAGAACCACCATCACTAAGGTGGGCCACCTTTATTTTTTGCTATCATTTAACTGCTTGAATTGGATTTCAGCCTATGACACTGCTGACCCGGGTTCATGAACAGACTTGGGTGTTGGAGGGCCAGCTGGGGGGGGTGAAGGCTCAAGTGTCCAGCTACCACTCGCCTTTTCCTGGGAGGGAAGGTGGGTTCATGGCTCAGTGTTTGAAGGCCCCTGGTGGAGGCCAGAGGCATGGCAACATGTCAGCCCTCACTGCAGGAGGGAGTGTGACAGACATCAGCTTGTGCCTTGACATCATGTGGCCTGTCACACTCCCAAGAAAATGAGAAAACACCCGCTGGTCAACCAGGGGACAACTGCTGGTCCCTCCATATGCCCGAAGCCCCAGACACATGTGTCCGTTCCTACCCCTGCCATGCCAGGGATACACAGAAGCCCTTTGGGGTAATTTTCCTCCTCTGGTAGCCTCTCACAGGGGTAGGGGCCCACCCTCTGAAGGGTTACTTCAGGTTACCTGGTAGCACAGCAGTAAGGGGCAGTGGATGGTGGTTGGAACTCAGCAATGGTGGTAGGGGGCCTTGGCAGGCCTGAAGGAGTGGATGGCCAGGGAGTAGGAGAAGCAAAAAAAAATGCCTGAATTTACTTCTTTGAAATAAAGTGTCTTCACCTAAAAAATCCACAAGTGATTAGTGGAGGACCTTCAAATGGAAAAATCATGCATCTCTCAAACATGTGGATGCTTTTTTTACTTGATCTCCATGAAAAGGGTGTCTCTCAGTTTTCATGTCTGAGCTCAGATGTGAATTGAGCATCAGTCTGCCCACCAACATCATACAGCCCCAGGGGTTTTAACTTCTGTGCGTCATTGAGTGTGCTTTCTGGCTTGGGTGTGTTTTCAGCAACCCACTCACCACTAGTGGCATTATACAGTGGCAGGTAGAGTGTCAACAGCAATTGGGACATATAGCAGATCCACTGGCCAAGCGCAAGTACACTTAACCACCACTTAACATTTGATTTTTGTTAAAGCAATCTATCAGAAAACTTTTTGTTGCCACAGAAACTGAAACAGCAGGTGGGGGAAAAGGTGCAAATGATCCCATTCACCTAAATGGGGTGCTAACTGTGAAGTCTTTTTGTAAGTGGTGGTAAGGCAGTTTCTTCCCTGTGAACATACTTTCATTCAGACTAGTTTTTATTCAAACAACTGAGGATTTTCAATGGTCCTGCTGATTATAAACTTGAATAAGCTAGTTGGTAACAGTGATCTTGCGCTTAGCAATCTACAACCTAGATGCTCACATGCAAAGAATACTATAAAAACCTGACTAAAATCTAAAAACAAGCTTATAAAACACATGAAAAGCATCTGAACATTTGTCTTTACCTATAATTCACTGCAGCCCGAGTAAAAATTACAGGGTACCCTGGCTACTATTGTAGTAAACCTATATTGTTTTATATATATATATATATATATATATATATTCTTTGTAAACTGGGTAAGGCCCACTAACCAGAACTACCTGATTTCAGGAGTTACCTAGGAGCACTGGGGAGGTTGTGTCTTGCCTGGAGCAGCACAATATGCAAGTGGAGACTGTGGGAATCAAACCCAAGTCTGCTGGATATACTCAGTTCGATCACTGTTTGTCATTCTAACCACTAGGCTATAGTTCCAGCCATAATGAGATTAGAGGGAGGCCGATTAAGGGGGAATGTGAGGAAATTCTTTTTCACAGAAAGGGTGGTAGATGCATGGAATGGCTTACCACAAGAAGTAGTGGCTATGAATACAGTGCAGGGCTTCAAACAGGCATGGGATAGGCATAAGGGAGCAATACAAATGACTATGAATAGATAGGTCACTGACATAGCAAAGGCCGATGGCACATTTATAAGGTAGAAAAAGAAATGGGCAGACTGGATGGGCCTTACGGTCCTTATCTGCCGTCAACTTCTATGTTTCTATGTTTCTATAATAACACCCAAATATAATGTTTTAATATACGATTTCAATAATAGTGCATAGTACCTGCAGTGCAAATTATGAACATTAAACCGTTTACATTTTACTAAAACTGAATTATTCAGCATTCCATCTGTTTATTGTTTCCTACACCAAAGTGGGTGAATAGGTGACAGAGCACTGTAAATAGCTTTTGTTCAGGCTTCATTATTCTACACCCAGAAACCGATAAAATATGTTTATTCTGGATTTATTTAATATTGATTTTCAGTGGCTCACTAACTAGAATCTATTTAGCAGTGTATGAGGCAGATGTTTTTAAGTTTTGGAAGAGAGGCAACACATCTTATTCGTTTAGGATTCATTTTAGGAACATATTTTTTTCTTCATATTTAAAATACAATCAAGTTTCAGCATATTCATTTAGTAGTTTAAGCTGACTAATATATGCTGTAGAAAACAATAAAGGATTTATTGTGAAGCACTTAGGGTCTATAGTAGAACTCCTGCTATTTCCAAGCAAGTTTTGCAAAAATCTCTGTAATTTTTCAGTGTCCCTGCCCATGTGTGCTGATGCTTGTATATTTTTTTGGTATCATCCAATGTAATATAAATAATGAAAGATGTTTAGACACATACTAAATGAAAACTGTGGTTTCATGAAGGAAAGCAGCCCTCATCTGATGGAAGGTTGGTGGGAAGCATGGGTGGCTAAACTGAAGCATGGCTGGTTACAGAGCAGCAATGTGGGTGTTTTCCTTACTGACTCTATATGCAGCAAAGCAGAAAGAATGCAAAGTAGATCCGTATTCATTTTAAGATGCTGAAATCTGGGCTGGCCTGCTGGTGATGCAGTAGCACTACTGCTTACAATGCCAGCGACCCGGGGTCAGAAGCAAACTTGGGTGGCTGGAGATCTGGCCAGGGGAGTAGGATAGAGAATCCCCTGGGGGCTGCTCTCCTTCTCCGGGGAGGGTGGGCTGCAGGACCAGGACCTGCTGCTTTAATGCCACTTGAGTGACCACAGGTGGTGGTGCAAAGGGGAGGGCACTGGCCAAAATCTGGAACAGTGGTATATCTCTACTTGCCCTACCTCCTTGGATCCCCTTGAGTGCTGGTGCCCTCAGAGACAGAGATCAGAAACCCAGAAATAATCACCCCACATTGGCCACTGGTAGAAGGGAGCCAGCTGCCCCAGACTTCATAATCAGGCTCCATGAGGGACCGACTGGGCTACCTGACACACACTAAGGGACAGTGTAGGGGATGACCTGGGGTCCTCTCCCTTCCCGCGGGGGTACAACTCAAGCAGGATGGGGCAGGCCCACAGGAGCTGCCGAGAATTACCTGGGGCAAAGCTAGGGGATACACAGCCTAGAAATCTCTGGAAAGTGAAGACTGATGCTGTGAGAAGGGGGCATAAAAGAGGAAATAAAAATAAAAAAGATGCTGAAATCTTAGGGATTGTGTGCAGTGGCATGCAATTTCCGTGAGGCACCGATACAAGAATTCAAAATCCACATACCAAACAGGATTCCATGATTTTTACCAGTGTTACTGGTAAAAATGGAAAACCAGGGTCTTTGGTTTTTATTAATTGTTTCGATTTTTTAATGAACCTTGTACAAGCGCCTTGGTTTTGGAAAGGTGCTTTTTTATAAATGAAGCTGATTTGATTTGTGTGTGATTGCTCAACACAATGCTTTATGTTCATTACATAAGTCCCTTGTCCATGTCATTATTACAGTCAGTGACTACATACCACTGGCTGTGTCTGTAGTGCCCATGGCTATGGCTGAGGGGAATGGGTACTGTTATAGGGAATGTGGCTGAGTGGGACTGTGGCGTGCATACCATGCCTGTACACCATGCTGGGGGCAACAGAATCCACTGCATATGGGGAGGGAGGGTGGGCCAGATCCTTGTTTCCTACTGGTCTAATGTATGTATTTGCAGGTGCTACATTCGTGGCTATCTAGCACTGGTTCCACTATACACTGGTGCTGGTGGCCATCTGTGGCACTACAGGTATTCAGCGGCAGTGGTCCACTATGACCCCGTCCATCCGTTTACAGTCCCTGTGGTTCATCCTGCACACTTTGTGCCCTGCATGTCTACTGTTTACAGTAGCCCTCCAGCTAGTGTAGTGCAGCGCCCTCAGTCCTATGCGCCTGGGTGACATAATGAGTGTCATACATGTGCATCTGTGTGGTGTCTGCATGCCATTATGTGGTCACGACCCTCAGCCTGTGCATAGAGCTGCTGCCATGGAACTATGGACAAGTTGCATTCATGCACCTCTAGGCACATTACTTTCATGTTGCGTGGCTGTGGTGTGCATGTGTATGGGATGTATGCACTTACGCACACCCTTTGCACACCATGCATCCACAGAAATACAATAGTTATTGTATCAGTTTGTGTTTTTCAATTCGCTGGCTGGGCTTGTTGGGGTTTCTGATTGGGAGACATGTGAAGAAACTGGCATGATTCAGTGGTTGCCAGTTTAAAAAAAAAGAAATTAAAGGTTTGTTTGAAATAGAGAGAGCAAACATAACAGATATGCAAAGAAAATGTATTAAGTGGTCAGAATGGTGGTAATGATAACGTTGATTTTTTTTCTTGATTTGGAAAAAAAAAAAAAAAGGTTGCCCCCAAACAAAATTAAAATTCTGCATGATCACACATTGATTTCCTTAGGTACTGCCTCCGTTTGGCAGGATTTGTTTTTTACACTGCATAATGCTCCTATAATGCACTGGTCCTAGCCAATCAGGATGCAGGATTTTTCAATACCCATTTTACAACTACAAATATGGACCCTCTGGTGATTACTACTTCTTGGTTACAAGGTGAGTAAATTCTACAGTACTACAGTATAGGGTTCAACTGACATACCGGTGGTGCTACTTTCACTGCTTGCACTCTTGACACCATATCGGCACCCTGTGATCACCAAACAGCTACTTCATGATTGACCTTGCAGCTTCTTCCTTGCAGCAGGCCTAACCCCTCTAGGATCCCATACAGGGGTGGCAAAGTCCATTAAAATATTGGTGAGGCTGGGATGCCATTCTTCCTGAAGCCTATCTGTTTTGCCAGGGGATGCTGGGAGTAAGGTGTGTCATTCACATTGCAAGACCTGTGGAGTAGGTTTTGAGAGCAGGGCTGTGTCAAGCACTTATTTATGTAAGGTATGCCGTCATTACTTTAATCTTTAACTTACAGTTTCGGATTTTTTAACACAGCTTTTCCAGACCAACTTGTGGCACAGAATTTTCCCCAACTCCGGCTGTAACCACTGTGATCTGCTGTTTAAACTGTGGAGTAAAAGGTGGCAGCAAAAGGCAGTAGAGCCCCCCCCTTGGGGGGGTCAAGAACAGTGGGGTATTAAGGATAAAAACTACTGAATTCTCCGATGACTGGGCTAACAGCAGTAAACCCTGTGGAGGGTGAATACAGCTAGGAAAAGACAGTTAGGCAGGTTGGTTGTGATGAACTGGATTTTCCTTATCCTGTTCCCATTTCTATTGAGCGCCTCCCTGAACTTATTATTTATTCTTTATATCCTTTAGAGCACTGAGCATTAAATATTTAGCACTGTGCAATTTCACTTTTTGTTTGCCCAAATTTAAAGAATGCTGTAGTCGTTGAAATGTGCAATATGCAATGTGTTATACTGTGACACATTTTAATTTCATTACATTTGTTTGAGCTGATTCTGCTGTTTATTTTTGTTGTTTCTAAGTGTGGAACTTTTCCCTCGGTTTTGAGTAACCTTGTATAGGTTGCAAGCTAATTAAAACTCTTATGATCTTAACTATGATAAGTGCTCCCTTATGTTTTGTCTTTTAACTTTGACTGTTTTTTAATTTGTAACATGGTGGCAACTGAAATAATAGGAAAACACAAGAACAATCAGCAACTAACAACTGAGTGTCTCCACTATTCTGCTATTATATAATAGGCCCTTTAGCTCTTAGTTTTCTAAACAATATTATTAGCATAGCAGGCCTAATTGGGATCAACTCATTTAGCGTGTCCCTGATAGTTAACTGAGCTAGTAAGGTTCCTTGGCGCCGTGCATTGGTGCCATTTCTCTGAGCCTTGAAATTAAACAGTTAAGACTAATTGGATCGATTAAGAGCAGATGGTCTAATTTATTTCTTATTGCTCGAGAATTAAGGCACTGGCATGAGGGCACGAGGAATCAAAAGAGTCAAGAGAGGTGTCCATTTAAACCTGATCGCATTATCAAAGACTGTTGAGTCATTAAGTCATCTGCGCGTTCAGGTCTTCCTGCACACTTTGCTTTGGGCCTTTCTTTCTCCTCAATTCTTTTTGCTACGTAACAGACCATAGATTATCTAAACAAAAACCACAGGCGACCTAGATTTTACTTGTATCTTGTATCGTTTGCGTTGTGTATAAAGTGAAACTGTTCTTGCTCTGCTGTTTTCGTATTTCTTAATGATTTACTGGCTCGTCGAAATGCAGAGGGAAGCTTACTAAGCTGAAATATTACACATGTCCACTATGGTAAGCACGATTTGTGATTTAATTTAATCTATTGTTTGACTGTCTTAAAGGAGAACTACATCACGGCCAATATCAGATGGTAGTGTTTTTATATGCTACAAGCTCCTTGTTTTTCTTTCCTATATTTTTCAGGAGTGCTCTCAGCAAGGCGAGGCTTTATGAGAACACTAGCCGTTTTTGTAGCAGTCTTATAGGAACAACTTGTACAGAGATCATAGGAACTTTTACTGGTTTCTCGTTGGCTACCCAGTTGGTAACTCATTTGCTGTGTTTTGCTGTATTATTCTCATAGAAGATAGAGAACTAGCAGCAACACCTATATTAACCTAACTATATATATACATACATATATATATATATATATATATATATATATATATATATATATTATGATCATTATAGTTATATATGAAAATGTATTCATTTTACTGTAGAGGTATTAGACCTATCAGGTCTCTAAAACCTTGACTTGCTTCTTTTTATTTATTATTATTTTTATGATAATTATATTTGGAAATTGTGATAATATTGCACTTTGTATTAATTTGGAGTGGGCTGGGAGGGGGTATTTTCTCCCTTGTCCAGTACTATCATCTTCTCTTTTTTTGGTAGCACACAGCACTTGTTTGAAAAGCCATTTGAGGACCGGCTTTTGTAAGAAAAGTCATTAATTATGACTTTTTGAAAGGTTTTTGAAATGTGCAAACAGGGACTGATAGAAACTTGTACCATTTTTAGAATACATCATTCCTATCATTGAAAATTGGTCCTGAAGCTGGTCGTACATCTTGGGAATAATAAAGTGAGAGTCAGAGGAGGCTGTGAAGAATACCGTGGAAATATTTATAAGTCAGTGATCTCGGGACTGTTTTATAAGATCCTTTTATAGTTTGTATTTTGTGGCTGTATCAGCGATATGTGGTTCTTATGAACTCTGGAATTACTGATTAGAACTTAGCTTTGGACTCAATCTATTTGTTTTGTTTTATTTTATATAAAACAATAGTATAGTGAATATTTTGCCTTTTTCATATAGAATACTCTTGTTTCTGTTAGGAATATATTCAAGTTTCATTATTATTTTTCTTTTTGGTTATGAGATGGTTTCGATCAGGAGCAAAAAGAACTGCACCATGGACCCTCCCTCTAATAGATTAGGTTGATGAAACTAGTAGGGTATTCAAAGGAAAAAAAAAACTGGAAATAAATGAAACTTAAAAGAAATATACAAAAAGGAAATTAAAAATACAAAAAGCAAATAATTCAGAGGGTATGGTTGAAACTTTATATGAAAATAAAGGATTGGATCAGGGAGGGAAGTATATTCAAAGACAAAAACAGAAACAGTTTAAAATTACAGATTAGTTGGGAAATAAGGACACTTTACCTCCGAGTTTGTCTACACCTAAAATTAACAGTTCTAAGGAACAGACAGCTATTATTCTGGATACACAAAACTCAAATTGTCCAATGATATTTAGTAATGCATCAATTACATGCAGTAATAATGAGGGTATACAGATTGTTGGTGAGGGAGACTTATCCATAATAGCTGGGGACTGGGACTCTTTAGCCCACCACTCTGGCAACATGGATAGTACTAGCTCTGAACGTATATTAGGGGATTACCCAGAGGCAGATTTTTCTGCTGACCAGTATTCTGTATTAACACCTGATTCAGTAGCCAGGAATATTCAGTATACACGGTTCTCATATTCTCCCATATTGACAAATAAAGTTCTGAAAAGAGGCAAAGTGGAACATCTGAAGGGCTCAAACACTCCAGGGGATCTGATGTTGGTGATACAGGAGCTAAGCCAGACAACAGAAGGGCTAACGTGTTTAGATCTTACCTTAGCGGACCAACCTGGACATCCAGGACCACAAATGCTTAGACAAACTAACATGGTAGCCACTCCTCAAGAGCAGTCCCTTAGGGATAATTATAATAAAGAACATTTCACGGATGAGGGTAACTTCATCTCTTCCACAAATCTCTCTAAGCAAATGTTAGAGATAGCCAAGAATCCTTACTAAGCAAACATAATGATTCTGGAGAACATTGCAGCATTAAAAGAAGAATTATCTACTTTAAGAACTGATATTTTCAGGAACAAAATAAAACTAGATCAAATACTTAATAGGACTGAACAGGAAAAAACAGAAGTGAGTTCTCAGGCTATTTTAACACAGGATATTCCTTCTGAAAATAAATTTGTACAAGTGAATTTGCCAACTCCATTTATGAAAGAAAATTGTATAAATACTCAGAGGAATAAAGGGCAGGTTAAATTGAGGAAATGAACAAAAATATAAATAAAAATAAACATAGTAAGATGAAGAAATCAAATAAAAACAAGAAATCAAACTCACAAGGAATAACTGAGATAGGAAACAATAGGGAAGGGATTGTGCAGGAGGAACATGTTTTTGTTATACCAAATGCACATGATATGATTAATACTGATGCTGCTGTGTTAAGCCCTAGAGCCTTTTCTCTGGTTGGGAGGGAGGTCACAGGTCCAGGATTTGAACCCAATCATATTACACCTTAAACTAGAGAAAGTCTACATTCAATGGGTTTATTTTCCTTTAATAACTTATTTAATGAAATTGGGAAGGGAAATTAGTATTTCTTTGAGACTCATGCTTTAAAATCAATACCTGATGAAACTGAGGACATCTTTACAGGTCACATAAAATTTCTTCTGGGTGTCATCCAGGATGAAAGAGACCTACAAGTATTGCGCCTTTCTAATCCTAATATCTCAGACTGTGTTATGATCTATTCAAAATCACCTGTACTTGCTGCAGAAATATGGTACAGAGAAAATCTGATACAGTTGAAGGGGATTTTGATAAGCGAACCTCAGATAGTTCCAGGAAAACAGAATACAGAAATAAGTGGAACATGTGTAGATTTAACCAAAAAATGGGACCCAGATTTAGAAACACTTTTAAAAGTAAATCAATAATTATGAAAATAATCAATATATGGAATGATGATACTTTCAATTTTTGGTTGGAATATGAGGGGCGAGAGAAACTTAAGAACTGTTGAAAGGGAAATTATCTCTTTTTTGGCTCACTCACATGACTTAGAAGTGGCTCCACAAACCCTCACAAGTATTAAAATATGGAGGGATGAAGTTGAAACTTCCCAAGTAGACCTAGTCTTTGTATTTGCCAGATCTGTATGGGCCATCCTTGAGAAGGCCACATTACTGGACAATTTGGGCATCCTGGTGACTACATCTGGGGAATTCTTCGGATAACGTGTCATTACATCTAGGAATAATAGGTTATTGAAGGAAATCCTTAGAACTGAGCAAGCCTGACAATTGGTGCAACAATCCCAAATAAGGCAAAAGCTTAATATGCTATCTTGTAACATAGAAGGGCTCTCATCAAAGCTTGCAGATAGTGATACACATTCCTTTCTAAATACCTTCAATATTTTATGTTTTCAAGAAACATGGAGTCTAGTACCAGAAAACAATAGTATACCTGGTTTTGCCTCGGCTAGAATACCGGCTTAAAAAAGTAAAAAGCTAGGTAGACCAAAAGCAGGCCTCACTACCTTTGTCAAAACCTCCTTAGATTTTACAATAACAGAATGTAAATCTGAGGGAAATTCAATTTTGACAGTGAAACTTTGTAAACATTCTTTTTCATTAATAATTTGTAATACTTACATTTCTCCAAAGACGAAAAACAAGGAGGACCCATGGTACCAATTTAAAGGGGACATGGACACTATACTGGAGCAAAATGACCATTTTCCACTATATATTCTGGGTGATTTTAATGCCTGGATTGGGGAAAAGAAACTAGATAAAGCTTTTCATACCGATTTTATAAGGAGTATAGTGGAACTTAACACGGGACTTCTGGCACAAAAAAAAACTCGAGGATAAAAAATTAAATACTAGAGGTAGACAAGTAGATACTTATTTCAGAGAACAGAATTTTGTCTTTGTTAATGGTAGAACCAAAACAGACACACTAGGAAGTTACACATTTATAGGCCCAAAAGGTAAATCAACATTAGATTTATTACGGATTAACATAGAGGAAGCCAAGATTCTATTGGATATAGAGGTCTTGGACCATCCAGAATCGGCACATCTTCCTGTTTATACAACTTTAAACACCAAAATCACTTGTTGAAAGTCATGTGAGACTTCAACATCTATGGAAATTATAAATTTTAAGGGAAATAAGTGGCATAATCACTCCGAACATATTTTTCAAGAATTGTTTTCCTATGGCTTCCCAGCTGAACAACAGCAAGTATTACTCTCAAATATTAATTTTGACAGTATACTAGAAATTTGGGACAAGTTAATAAATCATATTCAACCTCTTTGTAAGACAGGTACTGCTAGGGTAACAAATCCGTTATCATGGTTCAATAATAACTGTAAAAAATCTAAATCTAGTCTTAACCGGAAAATAAGGGAAGTAAGGGAAAATAAAACTGAACAAAAGATTAAAGAACTAAATTGGGTTAGGAAAGATTATAAAAAATATCTGGAACACAAAAGAAACAAACATTATAAGTTGCAGTGGGAAAAGTTGCGCAGTACAATACTGAAGAAGGACACTAAATCTTTTTGGAAACTGGTGAGCAGTGGTTATGGTCAATATTCCAACAGAATTGAGGCACATATTACACCAACTACATGGGAGAATTATTTTGAAACTTCATACTTCTCAGAAACAGAAGCATTAGGGACTAATAATTTGATTACAGAATCATCTGAATTGTTTCCTGTACCCCTTGTTTTAATTATAGTGAGATTTGTTCAGCAATATTATCACTTAAATCAAATAAGGCTCCAGGACCAGATAGTATAATTGGGGAAATATATAAATCCTTTGTACAGTGCTGAGTTCCAGTTCTAAGAATACTTTACAATGCGATAATACAAGGCCATGGTATCGCTCACAGTTGGCTGGGAAGTATCGTCTACCCAATCTTGAAGAAAGGAGACTCTTCTAATCCAAAGATGTACAGACCAATCAGTCTGATAGATGTCTCACAGAAAATATTTTGCAAAACTTTGTTTCTTAAACTCCAAGACTGGATAGACAAGAATGGAATTCTTAGTGAATATCAAAATGGCTTTCGAGCAGCAAGCTCCACGGTACAGCACTGCTATGTTTTAAGACATCTAATATAGAAATATGTAATGGTAAAGCAAGGCAAACTATATTGCTGTTTTGTGGACCTGATTTCTGCTTTTGATAAAATCAGTAGAAATTTGTTATGGGAAAAATTAAAACAACTGGGCATGAATAGCTCTATGTTAGATGTAATTATTAGACTTCACACAAATACTTGGATGTAGGTTCAATATAATCAATGGGGAGCATTGACATCCACCATTAAGACAAACTTGGGGGTTAGACAGGGGCGCATTTTTGCCCCAACCCTGTTTAACTTATACACAAATTCAGTTTTGCAAGATTTGGAAAATACAGACTTCCATTCTCCCAAAATTGGAAAAAATAGGGTGTCTCTTTTGGTTTATGCTGACGGTACTGTCTTAGTCTACACTTCTCTGTTGGGACTCCAGAGAAAGCTTGATAAATTTGCTGTTTTATGTAATAAAAATGGTCTATTAATTAACAGGGATAAAACTAATGTAGTAATTTTTGGGATTCAATCCAAGAATTTACCTAAGGTATTTATAGGAAAAGCCACAATAAACATGGTCAAAACATATGACTATTTAGGGTACGCTTTTTACAAAGTACAACCTGGAAGGAACACTGTGCCCTCATCACGTCCAAAACTAAAATTGCATCAAATGCTTTCAGGTTATTTAACTCAAAATTGGGGAGGGCCTCTATATTGGCACCCTAAAAGTAATAAATGCAAAAATTAAAGCAAGCATAATCTATGCATCTGAAATTTGGGGACACGCTAAGCTGGAGGATATTGAACATGTAATTAAACTTTATTGTTACATCCTAATGGTTCCCCAATCTGTACCAAAATAAGTTTTACATCTTGAATTAGGACAATTTTCTTTGGAGTCATTAGTCCTGGAGAAACGTCTTATATTTTTATTAAAGACATTTTTGTTATCTGAACAGAGAATTCCAAGATGGTGTTTGGAGGAGGAAATTTATTATGCTTCTTTGAATTTTATAGCACCCAGCAAACAACTCATTCAAAAAGAACTTTATCGTAGGGGATTAGGACATGTGTTAACAGATCTACACTGTAAACTACTGGAAGAAATTATATCTTCAGTTAAATTTAGAGTCAGAGATATAGCCAGAATAAAGGATATGGAAATAATAGCTACACTAAAAACTATAGATGGTACAAAATAATGAAGCAGACCTATGGCTTAGATCCCTGTTTTATTAGATGAACCAATCCCCAATCTAGGCGTTTGTATACTAGATATAGAATGGAGCTATACAAGGCAAATTACATCTACTTTGGTCAAGGCAGAGGGAACATAGATTCCCCACTTTGTCCATGTGGGAATCGAATGGAAGATGACCCGAAACATGTATTATTATTATGTCCCTTTTATAATTTATATAGGAAAAAGTGGTTGGGGGAAATCCTGGCTGACACTAACCTCCCTCCCGACAGTTGGTAAATTTTTTCTTTTATAACTCAAATATGTTTATTTTGGAGAAATTAGTGAGTTTCTTATTCACGCTTCATTTGTGGTAATTTGCACATATAAGAAGAATATGTATGTTCAAATATTTATTAATGTACTGTAATAGAGATTGTGTACATGGATGATATTGATAGTTATAAGTATTTTAGATTTTGTAAAAGCTTTTGCTGATCAATAAAATTCTTGATGATGATGATGTCAGTTGCTTGCTTTGTTTGCTCCTGCCTCGTTCCCTAAAGGATGACTGCCTGTTCCATCCCTATCAGCTTCCTGTGTGTGTGTGTGTGTGTGTGTGTGTGTGTTGGGGGGAGGCTTTACTGCATGCACAGACCCATGGCATCAAGCCATTCCTAACTCATTTCCATAGGAGGTACTATTACAGGAAGGTAAAGATACCCACCCGCCTGAGTCCAAGAGGGCTGGGAGTCTGGGGTGACTTCACTCGGGGTGCCCCAAATGGTAGCACAACATGTTGCCACTGGCACCACTTGGCACAAACAATTCTTTAAATAGTATAATTTTCAAACAACATGAAGTCTTGCTGTATTCTAACAATAGCAGTGAGTCCCAACCTTCGAACTGCCCCGGAGATGAAAGAGTTAACTTTCCATGCCAGGCATGGAACGCTGAGCTCGAGCTTGGTTGAGACTCTGTCTGTCTGTTGCTGTTTAAACTCAAACCATCAGATTCTTTACTCTGCCTCACTGAACAGTCGCTCCGGAGATTTCTTCTTCTGCTTGGTTCAATTTGTCGATTAAAGTACCGCTTTTCTCGGTTTTTGACCGAATTTAAACCGTAACCTGTCAGTTCAATCTCTGTCTGTGGTATCTGTGAGTACTAGATAGGTTATATTTTATTCTTTTCTGTGTGGAACTTGTAAATGGTTCATCGGTTTGGTTTGAACCGATCAAGTTGTTAGGAAATCTTAATTTGTACTTTTAGAGTGTGGTTACTGGTTCTTATTGGTTCTAAAAAAAAAAAACAGATTTTATTACGGTTTTTTCCTTAATGACCATGATACGTCAGAACCATAAGAGGTTCTTGCTCAAGGGATTGCCATTAAAAGGGTAAGTTTGGTAGGACTGGCACAATGTCTGAGAAACCCAAAAGAAAAAAATGGGCCCACTGAATTAACATTGTAGTGTGTGTAAAGCCTTTGCTAAGGCTGACCCCACACCACCTGTGTTTATTGTCTGGGGTTTGACCACCTCAATGCAGACTGCCAGATTTGTAAACATTTCCTGCAGCTACCCTAGAAAAAAAGTAGGTAGGCTCAGGAAGGGGAGAAAAAAGTCAGCTGATCCAGATGGCCAGCCGGTTCGGTTCAAACTGAACCAGAAGGAGTGCCCTCTGACCAGGGCGAGACTTCTTTGGGCAAGGAGAGCCAATTCTGAGGAGTCAGTTCGGCTAAGAGAACTAGAAAAAATCAGCAGTGTGGAGCCAAAACTTTCCTCTCCAACTGCTGAAGAAATAGCAAAGTGATCAAAATTGTGCAGTCGCTTTCCCCGGTTCCCACCGAACCGGCACCATCAGGCAGTCGCTCGGTTTGGCCGGTTCCACCGGTTCAAAGGTATGATTTAGAGGAATTTTATGAACTGGAGGAGGAGGAAGAGGAGTATGAGGAAAGTGAATGTGGTTTTGAAAGTCTGGATGTGCCCATTGACCCGGACATCTCCCCAGACAGACCTTCAGTAGTGTCTCCTCCTAGGTTTTCTGAGTCCCCCTCCCATTTCATGTTTTATAAAAAAGTGGCTGAAACCCTCCAGCTTCCTATGGAAGAAGCTGTGGATGACCAGGAGGAGCCTGATTATGTGGAAATGATGGATATCCAGAGTCTAGGGAGGCTGTCTATTCCTTACACAAATCTTTTGGGAAACAGACTTTTAAGATTTTAAAGACTCCTAATACTATACTCCTGTGGATAAAAGAATGGACAAGAGGTACATTGTCAGGCTCAGATACTGGAGTTTCTTACACAACAATGCAGCCATGTTGAGTAGTGCAGGCTGCAGCCTGTGATGAGGCAAATATTCCCTTGGTTTCACATCCCAGACAAGGACTCCAGGAGGATTGATGTCATGGCAAAGAAACAGTACGTGGCAGCATCCTTGGGACTCAGACAGGCCAACTATATGGCCTATATTGCTAGATATCAAAAATCCAGATGGGACACTGTTATGGCTTTGGCAAAACAGGTCCCTGGCCAGCTTGCCAAGGAGCTGGAGCAGGTGGCTGCTGATGGTATTGAGGCATCCAAGGTGCAATTCCATGCTGCAGTGGACTCCAATGATGTGTCGTCTAGAGTCATGGCTACATCTGTGGCACTTGAGAATGGCTTGGCTCAGATGTACTAGCCTGTCACAGGATACCCAGACTAAGGCCATGGATTTTCCTGTTGTGGGTAATTCTCTGTTTGGGGAGCAGACAGAGAATTACATGAAGAAAATGGACGAATATAGGACCACCTATAGGAGAGCACAGGCCAAGGAAAGGCAGGCCACTCCTCAGAGGCAGCATCCCAGGGGCAGGGGCAGGCCTTTTCATAGGCCTTTTTACCAAGCCCAGGCCTCCTCTTCTGCTTACGTCCAGAGGGGGTTCTTTAGAGGGAGAGGCAGATGGGGTACAAGCAGACCTGCTTCCACCCCTCAGCCAAAACCCCCTGCCAAACAGGCACCCTGATGGGTTGACCAGGGCCGGTTCTCCACTACCTGTAGGGGGCAGGCTGGCTTACTTTGTCCAGCACTGGGAGCCTCTGACATCAGACAAATGGGTCCTGGAAGTAGTAAGCCAGGGACTGGTTCTCAGCTTCAAAAAGTTTTCAAAGATGAGAACCAGATCCTTTCCACCTACAAATCCTTCAGAGGCACTTGCCCTAGAGGCAGAGGTCTCTTCCCTCCTAGCTCTCAGAGCTGTGGAAAGGGTTCCACCCCTGCACCAGGGCAAAGGGTTGTACTCCAGGTACTTTCTTACCCCAAAAAAGACAGGAGAATGGCGGCCCATCCTGGATCTCAGATACTTAAACAAGCACCTTTTAAAACCAAAATTCAAAATGGTGACTCTGGGAATTATTCTACCCTCTCAGGCCAGGGACTGGCTAGTGTCCCTGGACCTCAAGGATGCCTACTTCCATATTCCCATCAGAAGCTCCCATCGAAAGTACCTCAGGTTCAGCTGCCCTCAGGCCATTACCAGTTCAGAGCAATGCCTCTGGTCTGACCTCTGCTCCAAGGGTATTCACAAAATGCCTGGCAGTAGTAGTTGCTTCTCTAAGAAGGCAAAGGATTGCCATCTTCCCTTACCTGGACGACTGGCTCATAGTAGGCCAGTCCCCAGACCAAGTCAAGTTACACTTACAGATAACTCAGCAACTGCTCACCTCTTTGGGTTTCCTTCTCAATCTTTCAAAGTCAGTTCTAGAGCCTGTCCAGCTCCTCACCTTTATAGGCACAGAGCTAGACACAGAAGAGGCCAGAGCTTTCCTTCCCCTGGACAGGGCAAAGACCCTTGTCTCTCTGGCCTCCTCATTCACCCTGCAGGTGTCTTGACCAGCAAGGCATTTTCTACAGCTCCTGGGGCACATGGCTGCTTCCACAACAGTGGTGCAGGGAGCAAGATTTCAGATGAGGGACATTCAGTTCCATTTGAGAGCCTTTTGGTCTCAAAGGAAGGACCCTCTGACCAAATTGATCCCAGTGACTTGAACCCTGATCCAGGCCCTACAGTGGTGGTAGGATCAGAACAATCTGAGACAAGGAGTTCCCTTTGTCACTCAGTCTCACTCTTTAATCCTTACTACAGATGCCTCCCTCTTGGGGTGGGGGTTTCACTTAGGCAACCTGACCACCCAGGGGTTGTGGTCCCCTCAGGAATCTCTGCTTCACATCAATCTGTTGGAACTCAGAGCAGTATTTCTAGCACTTCAAGCTTTTTCCAAATCTGTTCAGAACAAAGCTATCCAGGTCAGAACAGACAATACCACCACAATGTGGTACATCAACAAGCAAGGAGGCACTCGGTCTACGGCCTTGTACACAGAAGCAATGAAGTTGTGGTCTCTGGCTCATTCCCTGAACACCTCCCTCACAGGAGTTCACCTCCCAGGCAAGGACAATGTCCTGGCAGATGCTCTCAGCAGGATATCCCAGGACCATCACAAATGGTCACTGGATCCCCTGGTCTTGGAGGTGATATTTTCCAGATGGGGCACCCCACAGATAGATCTTTTTGCAGCCCCAGACAATCACCAACTTTCCCTCTTTTGCTGCAGGCCCCCAGTGTTGGGCTCAGTCCCCCTGGATGCCTTAGTTTTCAGTTGGGAAGGGAAGTTCCTGTATGCTTCCCCCCCCCTTCCCTCTCCTGTTCAAAGTGCTAGTCAAAATCAGATCTCAACCCTGCAAGATGATCCTGATTGTTCCAGACTGGTCCAGACAGCCCTGGTAGCAGTCCATCTTCCCCTGTGTCTTCCCAGGAATTACAACCTGTTAACCTGTGCTCAGGGGAGGGTTTGGTACCCGAATCTCAAATCTCTCAATCTCAAGGCCTGGCTCTTGAAGAGTTAGTGTTTGCTGATTTACACCTCTCCCAAGGTGTAATGGATATTCTGAAGGCTTCTAGAAAACCTTCCACCAGGGCTATTTATAATTCCAAGTGGAAAAGATTTTCCATATGGTGCTCTGGAAAGCATATTTCCTCAGAGTCTGCTGATCTGCCCACAGTCCTTGATTATATGGTCCATTTAAATAGCTTGGGGGTTAGACCAGCTACACTGAAGGTGCATCTAGCAGCTGTTTCTGTTTTTATTTCAGAAGGTAAGCCCTCTCCTCTTTCAGTTCACCCTGTATTCTCCAAGTTTTTCAAGGGATTGCTTCATACCAACTCTCCATTCAGGGACCCTGCCCCTGCTTGGGACCTTAATGTTTGCATTGCTCAGCTTATGCAACCCCCTTTTGAGCCTTTGTCTTCAGCAGAGCTTAAGTACTTGACTTGGAAAACTGTGTTTCTGGTGGCCATCACTTCTGCCAGATGCATAAGTGAGTTACAAACTTTGTCAGTGGAGCCTGATTTTATCTCCTTTCATAGAGATAAGGTGGTCCTCAGGACTAACAGGAAGTTTTTGCCTAAGGTGGCTTCAGATTTCCACCTTAAATCAATCTATGTCTCTTCCTGTGTACTTCACTGACCATTCCTCCTCTGGCGAGAAGAGGCTGCACAGTTTAGATGTGAAGAGAGCCCTTAGCTACTACATAGAACGTACCAAGGGTCACAGGTTTGATTCCCTCCAACTGTTCCTCACTTATGGTGAGGTAGGTAAAGGGAGACCTGCCACTAAAAGATCCATTGCCAGGTGGATTGTCTCTTGTATCCAATTTTGTTATGAAAAACTGGGTAAGGTTCCACCCTCAGGCCTGAGGGCTCACTCTGCCAGAGGTACAGCTGCTTCCCTGGCTGCTGCCAGGGATATTCCTATTCTAGAGATATGTCAAGCAGCTACCTGGAAAACAGTTCACACTTACCAAGCATTACTCCTGGATATTCAGGCTAGGAGTGATGCTTGGTTTGCATAGCTGTGCTTCAGAGCCTATTCCCCAAATAGGTTCTGTCCTCCTCCATGGAGGTACTGCTTGTAGTGTTATTGTCAGAATACAGCAAGACTTATGTTGTTTGGAAGAAAAATTACTCACCTGTAATGTTGTTTCTCTAATGGAGTCTTGCTGTATTCTGACCTCCCCGGCTGCCCCTCTCAGAACCTCTGTTTTTGGATGTGGTGGGCAGTGTTGGCACCAGTAGGTGCCCACCTTGTTATTTTCACCCCTCCTTTTCTTGGGTGAGTGGGTATTGTGTTTTTCATTTTTTTGGGTCTCCTGACTTGAGTCTTTGTTTTGGGACCAAAAAATGTGTTATTATGTTTAGTAGCCAGTTGGCTAGTGTAGGTTTACAGCTTCCACACAGGACCTTAGTGAGTTTAGCTCGTAAAGATCTGACGGTTTAAGTTTAAACAGCAACAGACAGAATCTCAACCGAGCTCAAGCTCAGCGTTCCATGCCTGGCATGGAAAGTTAACTCTTTCACCTCCGGAGCAGTTCGAAGGTTGGGACTCACTGCATATGTCATAATATAGCAAGACTCCATTAGAAGAAACAACATTACTAAGGTGAGTAATTTTTTCTTCTATGTCATTGGAAGCTCGGTTACTCGGAAACCCTCGATTATAAGAACCTGACATGTCTTGGACATGGAAGAAGCCCACTAAGCATGTTTTACTAAATAATGGAGTTTCTCTGATAACTTTGAGAATTTCATAATTTGAAGAGGGACACTGACCATAAGAGGAAAAGAAAATCTCTGCTGCAGCAACAGAACTCAGTTCTACAACACTACAAACAAGAGGTGGCAAAGCCAACAGCATTGGTGTGTTTGTAGTTGGTTATAACACACATGAAGGTTAAAGTGCCCGATCCAGAGCGATGGTCTGGATACTTGCATACTTCAAAAATGCCAGCACACTTGTCTGTATCATGACCCCCAGCATCCCTGATCT